>JAUCMO010000210.1:672500-3072500 GCA_032399605.1 Melipona beecheii | reverse complement strand
CAAGAAGGATAATCGAAACGTGGACGTTAGCGGGCGTAAATCAACAGGCTATCGATAGGACGAGGTCGAGAGTGCCAACCGAACGTGAATTCCGTTCGAGTGACGGACACGGTTCGGTTCGGTTCGATTCGATTCGATTCGATTCGATTCGGTTCGGTTCGGTTCGGTTCGAGCCCGACACGGTTCGTACATGTACGTACAACACATCAACGACGCTGCTTATACTGTCTATTGGAAAATTAGATCCAATCTAACGCGGCCGGTCTCACGCTCGCGCGCAGACAGAAATTACGAAACGTATTCCATCTCGTGTAATCTCTAAACGGCACAATAGCGTCAGCCTGTGTGTGTGTGTGTGTGTGTGTGAAACGTTAGCCGAGGAACGAGGAAGAGCACTGACCCCTCTACGCGGAAGTGATTAAGCGTCCGTAACGTTTAATGGCACATATGGATTAACCCGATTAACTTATTCATCAGAGAGCAAACGAGGCTGATCAGAGAAGCGGAGCCGGCCCGTGGACTGTGATCAGATCGTTTGTTCGACGGGTATCAACGCGGGAATCGACAACACTCTCCGACACTCTCTCTCTCTCTCTCTCTCATCGGCTTCGATTCCCACTTGCTTCTTTCGATAAATCTTCCCGTCGTTTGAGCTTTAAAGACTGCCGCGAGCAATCGACGAGGCGTAAACGAAAGGCTGAATCGCTTTGCCGGACGCGCGTAAATTCGTAAATTCGTAAACGCGCAAGGGTCCACGGTTCCACGCGAAAGCTACTGGACGCAGGATCTACGCTGCAGACACACCGTAGAATCGTTCTTAATCACCGCGACGCGATTCGCGTTATTTACACCGCTGATCTTAGCTCGATACATTTCGTTCGTCCCTTCCGAGAGTGCAATTACGCCTGAATTAGTAAATTCGTAAATTAACCGATTGGATTCTCCTTTTAATTTTTACAACTTCCGTTTGAATTAATCGGTTAATAAGAAATGTGCTGGAAATATACTTTGGCAGTTTCTTTTTACGCATTGCGAGCGAAACTTGGAAGAAAAAGAATGAAGGAATTGATATTTGGGCTAGTAATGTGTAAAGTATCTTGATGCAACTATTAATAACTATTTCAGTCATTCTGATTACGATATAAGTAAAAGTATTGCCAATTATACGTACGTTAATTGTTACTCAAACTTGGAAAATGACTCGTCGTTTGTTTTCCACTCTATCAATTCAATTCTCTGTCATTTATATTCATATGTAGCTAAATTATATACGAAACAAGTGTAATAAATATGCAGCAGAATTACATTTATTTCGTACATTTATGCTTGTGAGTAATTTAGCTATATATGTATATAAGTGACAGAGAATCTAATAGAGTTAGTAGAACGAACGATAAAAAAAGGAATCCCTTTATTCAAAAATTCGTATTCAAGTCAACCTATCCCACAGGAAGTCTGTGAAAATATTCTATGAAAATATCGAAATATAACAGAATGCAATTACTTCATCGCCAAATAACTCTCAATTACGTTTTACGCAGCGTCTCCAAACAGATTGAGACGATATTTAATTTTTCTAAAAGTGGCACACTCTTTGTCGCAACAAACAGTCGAACGATAAATTTCACACATCCCTCCCTCGTCGAATTGTCCAAGTAATTTCATCGCGTATTCTGTAGCCCGCTGTGCTCGGTTTCTCCCAGATGCGCGCAAACGCTGCATCCGCGATTCTATTATCACGAAACACTTCGTTCGTCGAGGAAATTTTACGGAAAATGCCAGAGAATTCATCGTGAAAATCGCGCAAATTGTAATTCCCCCAATTCCCCCTGTCCGAGGGAGAGGAACGCGTCCTTTTCTGGAGCGTTGCCTAGAATTTAACCTTAATTCGACATTGAAACGTGCATCCTGCCGTTTAAACGTTTAAACGTACGAAAGTTGGCCGCTGCGCGCATCGGCCGCCTGGACGTTCCGCAGACACCGAGACGGATTGAATAGACAAATTCGATCGACCCCGTTTCGAAACGCAGCCTCGCTGCTGTTTTTTTCCACGCTCGGCGCTGCGTCGTGCCCGTTGTGTGAAATCATCGTCGCCGATCGAGCGAGAAAAATCGAAATTCAATCTTATGCCGATAGTCCGTGCGGTTAGGCAACGGCGTCTGGCGCGATTTGCAAAGGCAGAACGAGACCCAGATAGCTGCTGCTTTCGCTTATAGGCTGAGCCAAAATTGATTCAAGATCCGACGGATGGAAAAGAGAAAGAGAAAGAGAAACATCGGCAAGAAGTTGTTCGACGAAGTTGCAGTTAGTTAATGAAACGGCGCGAATTAGGCGCTCAAAACTCGCGTTCTAACGAGTGTGTGTCTGTCTAACTCGCGCGATAGCGGAGAGTCGACTTTCGAGAGACATTCTCGAGTCGACATTCGCGACGAAGAGGCGCAACTGGAAAGAGCAAACAACTGTTCGACGAAAGAGCGAGAGAAGGCGAGGGAATCGTGGAAGAACGTGAAAGCCATTCGAGCGCGTCCGTTAACGAATCGTTTGGTGACGAATTTTGTGACACGGCCTGTAGCGTGACGCGGTCAGCCGCCTGTTTTCGCCTTGTTTTCGAATTTCTCGGTCGGTCGAACTCGCTGAATTATTGATGAGCCCGATTGGCTATGCCTCAACGTAAGGAATTCAGATATTATTCGCTCGAAGCTGTAGCCATAGGAAGAGAGAGAGAGAGAGAGAGAGAGAGAGAGAGAGAGAGAGCTACGAGATCTTAACGTCAACATCGTCCATCTTGACCAAAGTCCGAAGCGAGAGCTGCTGATTTCCGGACGAGATAAAGCCGGCCTTGGCCAGTGACAGAAAATGCGGGAAAAGGAACAGCCCGTCTTACGGGGGATTTCGGATGGAATCTTAATCGGCCGAGGGTATTTTAAGCCGAACGCCGAAAGGCGAACACGTCAGGAAGCTCCGGGAATGCTGTTTAACCTCTGACACGACATGGAAAGGGCGGTCGTCGGAGATCTCGCGCGGCTGATAACGACACGAGCGAACTAACGACGCTCGGAATTAAATATCAAACGGCGGAATAGAAACGTAACGGATCGCTATCTGTATAAATTGCCATTTCTACATGTGTGTAATTGCGATTCGTATCTGTGAAGAAAAAGAAGAGAAGACAGAAAAAAGAACAAACACGCCCGAACAAAGAACGAGTCCCCGGCCGACGTCGTTCTTCATGGCGGAATAAAGGTTTCCAGAGAGATGGGGAGCATCCCCAGCGAGGCACATCGATCACGATGCCCGGCGAGGAACAAGATCGGGCCGATTCCTAGTCCTCCGGACTGGTCCTCCTCCAGTGTCTAGCGCGTTCCGTGGAAAGATGTTAGAGAGGCTGCTGGTGTGTGCCAGGCCACCCCTGGCTGGCAGGAAGAGCAAAGGAGAGAAACAGACGAAAAGGAAGGAAACGAAAAGAAGACTGGCTGGGGAGGGCGAGGGAGACCGGAGACAGCGGAACGCGAAGAGGAGGAAGGATATAGGCGTGTATATAGAAAAGCGGTGTTGCGCCGTGGATAGAGCGACAGTCGACCTTGTCTCGTGACGTCACCGACCGTCTAGACGAGATCCACCGCTTTCAATGTCCCCCATTCTCCCCCATTCTTGGATTAAATTCGAGAACTAAAAAACTCAAAACGAGCCACGACGTCGGGCAACCCGATCCACCCGTTCACTGGATTCCCTGCATTAATTTCGACGACCTCGCTGCTGCCGCCGCCGCTGCTGCTGCTGCTGCTGCTTGCTGTGTTGCTCTCGCCCTCGCCCTAGACCCTCGCCCCTTTGTGTCATGCGTGTGCAGCACGCTTTGCGTACACCTCCTTCGACCTTATCCTACTACGTCGCAGCGTCACGTTGCTCCACTGCCACGTTAAACGCTACTAGTACGCTACGTCCTTGTCCTACCGTCTTCTGGCAGATGCAGACTACCTCTTGCTCCACCCTTTTCAGCCTCGCCCTTCCTCTCTCTCTCTCTCTCTCTCTCTCTCTCTCTATTCCACTGCTTCCTCTTCGACAATATCGACAAAACGAATATCGTCGTTTTATTTTAATAACAGAGATGACAAACTTTATCGAAACACGTAGAACAGAAATTTATGAACGGCGGCGTAGCGTAACGAGAGCAGATGTGTGTGTGTGTGTGTCGCGAGGTAAGAAAAGGGTGGTACTCGAATACTCTCGTGAAAGGGGGAAGAAGACGTTTGAAGATCCCTGTTGCCAACGGTTGCAGCAGGACAAGCCGAATCCCTCCTTCGCCGCGTGTGCTTTCGTCGCCGAGGTTAAAGTGCCGATCGATGTACGCACTCGTCGACCACACCCGTCGATGTTCCTCCTTTGGCTGGCTTGCCGAACTTCGAGGAATCGATACTTGTATCGCGTCATTGAATATCGAATGGGCACGCGGCTATGCTCGGGGAATATTACGAGAGGCCGGCACCGGGAAACGAAACTCATCTAAACGCGATTAACAACCAGTTTGCGTATCCCCTTGACCGCAAGGTTTTTCTGAATAATTTTGCTCCCTTAGTTAGAAACGTCCGCCTCGGCGACGATAATAAATTATACGCCCTTCTCTATCGGGAACGACAACCTCGCGATGAATTGATTTTAAACGAGGTTGGATTTAGAAATGCGACGTTCGTCACATCGTCGTACGTCGGAACAATGATCGCTTAGTAAACTCGACTTTCTCGTTAATAAATTAACGTGAATTTAAACGGGTGTCGTGTTGCACGCGCGTCGCCTCTCGGATAGGCGTGGTACATACTTGTTCTGAATACGACATTTTTTTTCCTTTCTTTTTTTTTTCTCTTTTTTTTTCGATATTAATACACAGCTTTCCTTCTACCGATCAATGGCTTACGCAACGGCCGATACGATTGCGGAATCGATCATTAACATAAAAGTGCATTGAACTAGGAAACAGTTCAAAGAAAAACGACGTCCTCGTTCCCCCCTCCTCCCCCTTCGTATTCCGATCAACGATCAACGTGCAACGCCCGCGGCTTGTGCCTTGTGCTAACGAAACGTAAATAATTCGCCGGGATCTTTCGAGTAGCCGAGCCACCCGTGTACCGTCGTCGTGCTTCGAACGAGAGAACAGAGGCGTTCTGAAAACGTGTGCGTTGCGTCACGTACGAAATGCGTCTCGTCAATTGGTTTTAAATCTCACGACGAGGTTTGCCCTTCGGGCTCCTCCAGCGGAGGTCACGGTTAAGGTCTGGCCTGCGGTGTCACATCGTTTCGGACGGCCGTGTAGGTCACTACGTTTTAAACGGAGCCAATCACGTGCTCCGACGCGTTCAATTTTATGCACCGGAGTGTCATCGACGTGACATCCTTGAAGCGTTGTTAATCTTTGCTCGCCCAAAGATATTCCACTTTGATTTCCCTGGCAACTTGTAGACGACGGATGCATTTCTCGTTGTTCCACTTGTTGCAATAATTAATTAACGATCGACGCTTTCGTTTGGCCAATGTGTTTAAGAGTATAATGTAAAATGAAATTTTAGAATAGAATGGAGAATAGAAAATTTTATGAAATAAAATTTTAGAATTTCAATGTCGTGTATATATATATATATATATATATATATATATATATACTGTAAAATACTGAAATATCATGCTCACACGTTCTTTGTTCTCTGTAATAACAATAATTTTCTTCGACTTTCTTTTTTTAGTTTTCTATCTGCTATTAAATGTTATTAGCATTGGTTTGAAAATCAATGCTGACACTTTTGGGATCGCCAAAGTAGATCGATTTAGTTTGTAGTAGCTAGAGTAATTTAGAGTAATTTGGAGTCAACTTGCACTCTCTGGTTCTCTGAGAAGGATTTTTCTCTCGTACGAGCAGGCAAATTAAATGACTCATTTGCCGCTGCATCGAAAAATTTCGGCAACGTATCGAGAGATACGGACACGATCGGTGCGTCGGTACTCGTCGTCCTGTCGAGTTGACGGAGGAAAAAGTACGGCCGGCTGAAAGCCTTGATTTTAACAGAAGGCCAGACGGAAAGGAGGCTCGTCCGCGCAATTGCAGCGGCATCGGGCTCCGGGCACGAGGTTTATTCGTCGATCTGCTCCAGCAAGGGTCGCGGTTAAGGTCTTGCCGGCAGTGTCAGATTATTTTGGACGGGCATGTAGGTCAGCGTGAGCAGCCAGTGCTGACGATGTGGCTCGCGAGATCTCGTCTGGCCCGTGGCTCTCGCGTATTAGCAGTCCAGATTGAAACACAATCGATTTAATGAAGCGGATCGTCCCGCCGCGACGAGGGCCAAGGGCGAATCTCTTTAAAAGTCTGATTCACCTGTTTGTTCTGACCTCTCTTACTCTCGGCTGTGACGTCCACCACCGGAGAGAGGAGCGGTCCTGACCCGCGCGAACGCGAAAGAAAGTTACGAGACGAAGAGGAGAGCGGACGAATCATCGACGATTGATATAAACTGATTGAATCTGCCCTCGCCTAGGTGTAGTTTTTAGCTTGCGAGTTTTAAGTTACGTTATCGTTGAGGGACTGTAAAATACTTGTACCCCAGTACGATTCGTCTCACTGAAAGGCCCAGAAGCAACTGTTCCGACGACTTTTTCGCCATAAAATTTTATCGATACGCTAACATTTGAATCGATGCAAAACGAACAACGCCACTCCTATTCGAGATCTACGCCACGCCCCCTCACGAATCACGCGACCCAAGTCAACCAATCGCTAATTTTCGTTGCATCAGCGTTGCACCTGAAGACGGCCCGATTTTCTGGGTTACCGCCCGCTAAAATCACTTTCACAATGTTATAACAGGTCGAGACAAATACAATGTTTCCACTGTTCCACGTTTAACAGAAAGGGCGACCGCCCACGCGTCACAATCCAAAAATCGGTAATAAAATGAAACGAACAAAATCGATTTAAAGTTGAATCAATTCATTCAACAGCCATTTGTCCAATACAAGGTAATGCTGGTGAGATAAATTTGTAATAACTATCGCTCCTCAAAAAGACATCTGACCTCGTACGTAAAGTGTCTCCTCTAAACGTTCCGTTCTCCGCAGCGATCTCGGCCTTACGAAGTCGGCACGGGCAGAAAAGCTCGCCCAGTGCTCATTGATAATTCACGAATCGGCAAAACATCATCGGGCGTCATCGTTTCGCGGAATGCCGCGATTGCGGCCGACACTTTGCAAAACCTGACCTTTGATCGTGCCACGATAAAGAGCAAGTTCCACTAAACCGCGTGGAGAAAGAAGACGAAAAAGATCTTGTGGTCGAAGCGTTGCCGACGCTTGCGAACAACTAGCGCGTGTCCACCAAACTTCTGATCATCCGACGATCGAAGGAATAATTGATCCGTCGATTCATCGGAAACCGGCCGATCGTCTCGATCGTAAAGTTGTCTCAACGCGAGATGACTCGAGCTTAACCGACGCGTCAGTCGAGAGATGTATCGAAGAATGTTACGACGAACATTGATTTAATAATAACAATAATCGAGCCTCCCTCGCTCTCCTTGCCCCTTTGCGATTTTTAGACACGATCTCGGCGAGTTTCTTAAAAATAGCCGTCTCTCTCTCTCTCTCTCTCTCTCTCTCTAGCGTTGCAAAAATACACGTATATATACCAGCACACGCGCGTACTATCGCCGCCGCTACGTTGTTATGCTAAACGATTTATACGTCGGTGATTTATGGGCCGCAATATATAACGTACTGATGCGGCATTACTTGTCAGATTAACGGGATACTTCGCACGGATTTACTCGTAACCCTTTTTCTTCTTTCTCCGCTGGCGCGGCGGATAGAAACACACCGCCAACTATACAGTATAGTGAAACTATACTGTAGTAAAATAGCCGGGAAGAACGGGCACGAATTATCGCCCTAGCCCCGGAGAACTAACTAACCCGCAGCGACAGTCCATAAAGGCTGAGTTTCGAAAAACGAGGGAAAGGGGCAGGGGAACGGTTTTACGACCGCGTTTGACCAAAAGTGAAATTCTCAGCGGGATTTATCGCTCGTTGCGTAATCAAGGCACGTCGTTAACGCGCTATTAAAACGCGCGAGCTGATAGATAAAAAATAAAAAGGAAACGAGAGGAAAGAAAGGAAGAAAGAGGCACGATCGATATGATAATAACAGCGACAGTACGAATATACGACGATAATAATGACAAATACGTCGACATCCTGCCGTTTGTGCGACGTCAGAAAGGGCCGGGCAGAAATTGATTTCTCGATCTTGCGGATCTATTTAAAGAGCACGACGAGTATACCAAAAACCAACTCGACCAGTTAATTCTTGACCCAGTCCCAGACCCGTTTGCATATTTCATTCCCAGAAGCGAGTCGCAAATCAACAGGCGCGGGGGAAAAAAGAGAAGATCGCGAGGCGAGACAGCGACGATCCCCTTTTCGTCCCCCGTGGTAACGCGGACAAATGGCGCCGATACAGAGTCACCCGGCACACGAATACGAATCCCAAGAAGCTCCACCTCGCGAGAAGCTATGAGGCTGGAATACGCGAGAGAAGTAACCAACTATTAGTAACCCAGGCTTTAGTATTCTCGTGCTGTTGTCTCGTACGACACTTCCTCATTCCAGAGTTGAGCTATTGTGAAGTTGCTCCCTCTCTCTCTCTCTCTCTCTCCGCCCCCGCCACGCAACGCTTCCCTTCTTCGTTTTCTCCTTCTTCTTTCTCCTCTACCCCCGTCTGACTCTCCTTTTTCTTCTTCTTCTTCTTCTTCTTCTTCTTCTTCTTCTTCTTCTTCCATTTTTGATGTTGTTACCGTTTCATTCACGGTCGAAAGTTTGCGTACGTTCGTCCTCCACAGATTCTCCACAGACTCGTTTCCCTTTTTCTCGTTCCCACAACCTCGTGATTTCCGCCAACGCGTGTCACACAAGTCGCGATTTCGTGCGGGAGAATTTGGCTGAATTTCGTACAGTGATCGAACGATCCTCCGGCTGCGTCTGCAGCCTCTGTAGCTTCTTCTTCTTCTTACAGGCCGAGACGAGACGAGACGAGACGAGACGAGACGAGACGAGACAATTTTTCATCTTTCCAGCCGGCGACCAACGTTCACTCCAAGTTCTTAGCTAAGCAAATACCGGTTAACAAGGTTGCCTTACCGAGTAGCGGTCCCGTTAATCTTAAAAACACAATTCATTCTTCGCTAAAAACACCAACGGAAAGCAAACCGCGGGTAAGAAGTTCCAGGAAAATGAATCTAGGAATCGAAACCGATTTGCGACCGGTCTTTTCGTCTTTCCTGCCGCGAAACTGCCAACGACGGCGAAGAGGGCAACGCAAAACGACGCGCGCGATCGAAGGACAGAAGGCTGATGATTCTTCGACTCGTACTTGATACAAGTAGACTACGGATTTTTATGCAAATCTATATGGTCTTTTTTTAGGAACTTTTATAGTGGACGTAGAAAGTACTCGATGAAGAGTTGTCGATACATTGAAAAAAAATCGCGCGACAAAAGGGCGGACTTTAATTTTCGTATTTTCATACTTCCATAAAGGTATTCGAATTTGCAAAAATTTCTGGGGAGAAAATGTACCTTTATCCAGCTCGTGACGATCGAAACTGTCACGAAAATCACGATTTTTTGGAGAAATATCAACTCGATGTTATAAAAGTTGAGATTTTCGTGCCCAAGTAGATTATCGTGCGATCTTTTTTTCTCACAAGTATTTACAGCAATTTAAAACGTCGATAAAACAGAACTTTGTTTTACGTACGTTATACTTTTGTATTTTGTATTTTGTACTTTTCAAGTTTCTAATAAATAAGTACGTAAAAATTTTGCCTGCTGCTTTAGATTGATGAATTTTTCAACGGAGAAAGAAAAACAATTGTCCTAATATTCATTCAGGGACAAATTTTTATAACAAAAAAAAAGTCCCGTGAGCATGTAAAACAAGTTTTCAATTACTTTAATTCGTCAAAGCAGATAGGATTTGATCTCGCCACACTCCAAGAAACTAATGAAAATGAAAATCGCGAACAAAATAAATCGTCACCTGTCTTTTTTAGTTTTAATATATTCTACAAGCTCGATTGCGTAATGTTTCTGAAAATGAAACGGGAGGATACGTCAACGAACGAAAATAGTTGACGCGAGCAGCGTGCACGAGCCAACTAAAGGAAAGGGTTGTCTCCCTAGTTTATTATTCACGTTACGCAACTGCATTGAGAAAATTGACTAGCCATGGTACTAAATCACATTAAACGTGTAACACGACGTTTAAGAATTCTTTACTACCTTCGAGATCATCGAAAATAATATTTTTTTTTTTCTTCTTCTTCGAAGAAGAAATAAAATTTATCAGAGACTTTTTCTGCCCTCCTACGACTCTTTTTATCGTCGATGACTGAAGTCGACCCACTTAACGAAGAGAGAGAAAAAAGTGGACAGGACACGCTCGCCACGCGCGTGACGAAGTCACCGAGGAAAAGTCGGAATGCTACATTGTGATAACGATTACCGGCCGGTATGATACGATCTCGAAATTGAACGTTATTACGATGCTAATTTCACATTTCAGGGAATAAACGGTAGCTTTAACGCGGAATATCGAAATCTGTTGCGATACAAGAAATTGTTAATCGTACCAAGCGTACGTCGGTACGACAAAACTCGTAGATTGAAAAAAAGAGAAACAAATATGATTTTTACTCTACCTACTTCTGTTAAAACTTGCGTTTCACAGACTTGGATCGACAATTTTCGACTTTTCTCGTAGATTTTCTCTTGCAATTTCGACGAAATATTTGGTATTTGTCAATTTATTTGGCCATTACTCCCGGGGACGTCTTCCAAATCGTCGATAATTTCGAGTCATAATCGCAACGTTCATCGATACTAACAATTACATGCGTTACACAGATGTGATAGTTACAAGTTTTGTTTCGCAACCATAGATCGTGCAATTTCATTTGGCTATTCTACTTTGATTTTGTAGTTGTAGCTAAATGATCGTTAGGATACAGTAAACTGCTGGGTCTCACGCCATGTATGTAACAAAAGTATATATTTCTCTCTCTCGATGATGTAGTCGCAAATTACCAAAATTCATTCTAATTCATCTTTCGATTATCGTGATCTTTGATTATCATCAAAAGAGATTTTTATGTTCGAACAAACGAACAAACAAGTAAATGATTCTTCCAGCAGCCTCGCGCGATATTTTCTGCTCTTTCTCTCGGGGAAAGATTTTTTCTCTCGACGAAAACATAATATCCTTGTGACTTAACGATCGATATTACCAGCGAGGTCCGCTTCATTGCGGTGTAACGTGACGAGAGAAAGGAAGCGTGATCGGAGTAGAAATTACTTTAGATGGAAAGCAGCGGCCGGGGAGAGCGCTTTGAAAAGTTTTGCGAAGAACACCGACGGGGAAAGTGGATGAAAGTATTACGTGTTCAAAACCCTCTCGTCCCGGGAAATAAATGGCCAAAGATTTACGGTTTCGCGCGCGTTCCAACCAGTTCCAACCGCGTCATAAACAACGCCCACTCCTCGATTTTCATTTCCCCTGTAGACATTCTGCGAATTACATTGTAGCTCAACGTCGCAAGACGTCTCCTACACCGAGCCTGCCTCTTCCCTATCAACGTGATTCAAACTTTCCATTCGAGCCGCGCGATACTTCGTACTGTCGCAATACGCGTATTTCGTATTTACCGCGCGCAAACGCAAATAAGCGAAAGAATTAAAAGTGCGATAGGTACCACGCGTGTTTCAAAAAACAAAAACTGAAAGAACTCGATGAAACTTTCCTCGTGTATTTCGACCCGTTTTATTTCACGCGATTCCTCAACTCTGGATTCCTCTATCGAATTTCTTGATCCAAGAAAAATTTCTTCGCACTTTTCAACTAGTATTTCTGAAATGTACCTCGTCGCGTATTTCAAAAACATTTTGCAAGTAAAGAATTGACCCTGAATTTGACTTGCTGATCCAAAGTGTTGCAAAACATCATTTCGCTCATACGCATTTTTTGATAGTTCACAGTATGGTCTTTGCCCTGAAATGTCCTCGGAGAGAAGTTCGACAAACTACAACTCGACGAGAGACTAACATCGTATTTACATCGTATCCTATTAATCACAAGTTTTTCCTTCTTTCTCTATGCCAAAACGCGTTCGTTTCGTTTTAACACGGCGCCGCACACGTACGTACCGTCGTTCGAAATGAAAGATACGAAAAAATGGGAGGAAGGAAAATTATCAGTTGGAAACTATCCCGATTTGGATCTTTCCAAATCATTCGGCAACGGGCACACGGAGTGGCTTCAGGTGGAGGAAAAAAAACAAGAAAAAAGGAGTCGACGGCACGAAATTGATCCCGCACGATCAATTGTCCGTGCGCGGGTGACCGTGAATTCGCGCAACGGAACCAGGTTGTCAACCGGCACCGAGTTTTTCCCCGTGCGTAGACGACGAGACAGACGCGAGGCGATCGCGACGAGGAAAGCCTGACCGCGCGCCGCCGCGGCTCGTATCTCTTTCGTATTTCTCCGTGTGCATCGTGTGTGGGAAGATGACAATGTACCGGTGGCCTCGCGCCCGATACGCCTTACGTGGTTACGCTCTCGCAGCCCCGGGGAATTCTCTCAGCACGAGAGCGTGTAATTCACCGATCGTCCCTCTCCTCGTCTCCTCCCTCCCTCTCTCCCTCTCCCTCTCTCTCTTCTCCAACGATTCGCTACCGGCGCATTAATATTCCAGCGCGTACGTCGCGTACGTCGCGTACGCCCCTGGCAAATGCCCAGTTATGCTCCTCTTTCTTCCTTCTCCTTTGCCTACGATCGCCAAGGACGAGATGGAGCGCGATCGATCAGCGTCTATTTCCACCGTTGCCGCGACACATCGATACCCGCGGAAAATCGACGATCCAGGGAGACCGGCAAGGGGTGGTGCACACCCCGACCGTTTTCTTTGCCTACTTTGCCTGCCGTGGGTGGAAAAGTTAATGGCACCGTGGGCGCTGGTTCAAGAGACAAGCTCGCGTTCGTTGATTTTACTTTGAACAATTTCGCCCTTTTGACACTTCAGCGAGAAGTGTACGGTTGAACCTCGAAGAGAGGAAGTTGCAATTTGCCAAAAGTTACGAATTCTTCGAACTGGCGAGAAAATACGCAGCGGCACGAATCGCGGTCGACAAATTTATTCGACGAAAGAGAAAACAAAACAGGCAATTTTTCGCCGTAACGTCGAGGAAGTTACGCTATCGCGGCATTATCAAACGCGGTGGAGATCGGCGAGGTGTTCGTCTTGACGCGTCTGCTCGTTGCGTAAACTCGAGGAAGGAACGAGCGAACGAGCAAACGCGCCTATCGTTCGATACGCGCGTGCACGTTCGTCGTATTGTTATTCGCGCGACGACTGCTACGGCCCTGGCAGACGCTCAGTTTTTCTATTAGAGCCAGCGTCAAACCTTAGGAATGTCTTCTGGCAGGATAGGCCTGCAGGCCACATTCCCATTCGAGCGTTCCGTAATCTACCGACGAGCCATTACGCCGCGAACGCGGGCCACTAAAAATCTGTCTCTCCTCGAAGAGAGATCATCTCCTCGACGCGCGAGCGTTAACCCGCGGTGCCGTTATTACCCCGGGCCGAAAACACGGGCTGAGAAACCCGCGAAAGAGCTCATTAACGCCTACGACCTTCCGCGAAAAAGTACGCGAGTACAGTTTCGACCGGCCTCTTTCAAAGTCAAATTTCACAGTCTGAGCACTCGTCTGAGCAATAAACTGAAATTTGGAAGCGCGCTCAGCTTTCGACGAACGAAGAGTATGGAACGGAACGGTTGAATCTCCGGTTGAGAAAAAAAAAGAAAGAAAAGAGACGAGGAAAGAGTCTTTATTGGTATCCAGAATACGAAAATCGCGATAAAATAACTGGGTCGTGCCACGTTCCATTCTCTCGTCTCGATGACAACGACGACGATGACGACGATGACGACGATGACGACGAAAGACGGTCTATCGTAAGTGGAAAATAAGCGAGTGCTCGCTGTCGTTTATAAGGTTAAACGAGTATGCTGCAAGCAGTTCGCCGTGTGTAACATTGTTAGCCGTTCCCGTGTAGAAAAGTACACTATAACCGTCGCCGGGTGAAAACACGTTTATCATCCAACGAACGGTGACTATCGCGCGATAATTGGAGGTAATTGATGTCGGAAATGCAGCTGCGTGGATCGCGCGACTGACGGCGAGCGTCCAAGTGTCCAGTCAGGAAAAGTGAGCGTGTAATTACGACAAAGAAGCATCATAGGACGGAAGAATATCTGCGTGACTAGCGATGTTTATTGCTCGATATACTTTCTCGTTAACGCGTTCCATGCCGCGTGCCGATCTTTCGCGCGTGATAAACTTCCCATTCAAGCCGCTGAGTACACGCATTGAGTTTCGAGTATTCACGCGTACGTGAAAACGAGAAAAAAAAACTGCGCGACTTGTACCCGTCTCGACTTGATTCGTCTCGTTGAAACCTACTCGAGGTCTACGCCACGCCCCTCACGAATCACCTGACCCAAGTCGACCAATCGCTAATTTTCGTTGCATCAGCGTTGCACCCGAAGAGGCTCGACTTTCTTGGTTACCCCCGCTAAAATCACATTAAATGATAAAAAGAGAAAAAAAAACAGAAGACGCGAACGTGTCTGAATTTCGTCCTGAGATCAGGCAGCGATTCATTTTTCCCTCTCCTGTTTCACATCTCCCGAAAGGTACTAATCGCGACGCTTTTCAATTCTCTCCGCGAGAATTTCGCTGTTGCTTAAATTACGCAAAGCTATTCATTTCACCGTGGTAGATGTCCACGAACGAGTATAATTCCAATGTCGACGTTATTATCGAAGGAATTCGTCCCGTTCGACAACTCTATAATTCATAAACGACACGACGATAAACCACAAAGTTTGCCGCTGCAACGCGCGGCGTATCTCGCGCTCGTCGAAGAGTCTCGCGTTTGACTCATTCGTTGATCACTGGTTATTCGCCGCCTACCAATCGCCCGCGAATGTATTTGCAATATTTCGCCTGCACAATGACACGAACAAGGGGAAAAAATGAAGGGAGCCATAATTTTCGTTGCACAGTTGCAACAAAAAAAAAAAAAAAAAAAAAAACTGAAAAGAGCGACTTCTCAGGAAATGCTAATTAATTACCTAATTTATGGATTCTGTGCGCTCGCAACGCAGAGTTCCAAGGATGACAGAACAGAGGAAAACGTGGTCGTCGACGTGAAAGTCGACGAACGCCTACGAGATCCTGATTTAAATCGCGGCGTTATTGCGCCTCTGTCAATCGTACACGACACAATAAACGTCTCGGGCAAGGTGTGTTTCGTTAATCGTGATAAGCAGAGATGCGGGTAGATCGCGATGACTTTTACAGGTGTGAACCTGTAACAACAGGTGAACTTTGCATCGAAACAATTTGTTTGAACGAGATACGCTGTCAATGTAGCGAGAGATACAGTACGGTAGCATTTTGCCATTAACCTGGCACTTTTATTTCAGAGACGGAGAATTTTATACGGAAGACTTTACTGGCAAACTTTGTCGTTAGCAAATTTTAGGATATTTAGGTAATTTTATATTTTCACGAACGTGATTAAAAGAATGGAACCTCAATAAAAAGTAAATAATATTAAATATTATATATTTTGATTATTTTACAAAAATATTTATGTATGTTGCGTATATTGTCTAGATTTTTTACAAGTGCACAATCTAGTCGTCATATTTCATGTGACATAGATTTAGGAAAAAATCTGGATTTTATGTAAACAGGAGTTATTTAAAACTTTGTTAAAAAGTTGTAGTGTAAAAATACGAAACACAAAGAGAATAACGTTTTTATCTCCAGTACCGTATAGTATAAAGAATTAGTTCATGGAGACGAAGAAAAATTAAAATAAACTCCAAAAGGTAACAAATTCAACCTTTTATCGCTATCAGATTACGTTGATTATCTGCTCTAGCAAGTCTGCTATTTTCCTTGCATTCGGAATTTTTGTTACTTTTCGTAACTTTAATAAAACTTTAAATAATCTACGTTTATACATTAATTGTTAAAGCTTAGGACACCAAAATTTAATACGAGTGTTTCGAAAGACATTTGTTCTCGCATTTGATACGAAGTAATCAACTATATCACATCTACTTATATTTCTTCCTTTTTCTACATCTTCATATTTTATCACTGTGAAAATGATTTTACTTTTACCGCTAAAACTCAGGTGCTAACTCAGAAAATCGGGCCTCTTCAGGTGCAACGCTGATGCAACGAAAATTAGCGATTGGTTGAT
This sequence comes from Melipona beecheii, assembly GCA_032399605.1. NCBI lineage: Eukaryota > Metazoa > Arthropoda > Insecta > Hymenoptera > Apidae > Melipona > Melipona beecheii. Next base: position 3,056,131 of record JAUCMO010000210.1, on the reverse strand, counting down.
TTGGGTCACGTGATTCGCGAAGGGGCGTGGAGTATCGCGCCTGTAATTTGTTTTGCATCGATTCAAACGTTTGCGTATCGATAAAATTTTATGGCAAAAAAGTCGTCGGGACAGTTGCTTCCGGGCCTTTCAACGAGACGAATCGTACTGGGGTACGAGTCGTGCAGTTTTCGTTTCTTTGCTTTGCACACGTACTACCAAAAACTCATTCCGCAGAGTTTAATTCGTCGCAGCGAAATCCTATCGACGAAGTATATTACGCGCTATTCAGTAATGCAATCATACAAGCACGTGCTTCACGTAGTTCTGGAACGAACGAAAGGAAAATTGGGTTGATGAAAGTTTCCCTCCCTATCCGGTCTTGGCCAATTTCATATTCACCGTTCTGTGCACCGTCGTGTGCATCGCAATTACTTCCGTCAACATCCGAAAATAGCCATCGAAGCGCCGAAACTTTGACGCGAGCATGTTCCACCGAGCATTTCCACGCTGTTTGCTCGTTCCCTGATTCGAGTGGATGAAACGTCAAAAATTTACAAGCGCCCTACGAACGCCCAAAAATTTCGACAGCGACCTTTCTCTCTTTTCAATCGCCGCGCTAATTGCTTTGTCGGGTCGACAAACAGAAAGAGATAAAAAAGAAGAGAGACGGTGAATCGACTTGGAATTCCGATTCCCTTTCTTCCGTCCAGTGTCAAAGCGGATCGTACGAACGGAACAGGTTCGACAGAGGGGACGTTCCGAGTTAGAAAAACAACGGATTTAGGTTAATCGATTGCCAGGTGAAATTCGGCGATCCCTCCCGATCAAAAACCAGTTTCCGCTTCGAGATTTCTCCGCGTTCTCGAAATATTTCTCGAAATATTCAAACGAGAACAACATCCTCGACCTCCAGTCGGTAATCCAGTTTTCGGATCTGGCTCGATCGAGGCGAGGAACAAAGTTCGATCGCGTGTCGAGGACGAAAAACGAGCGAGGGAAGAAAAAAACTGCTGCGCGTTTTCGCTGATTAACGACATCAGCGAAGGCATATTTGCCGTTTGCCGCGAAGCCGCGGGCTCTCGCGAGATACAAGACTGATCGATAGGCGACATCCGCGCCATTTCCATATGTGTGTGTATGCTAATTCCTAGATAACACTGTCAATAGCACGTAATGTACGCGTTTCTGGCGCGGCGCTGACCGATCTATAACGCGCCGCGATTCTTGCACGGCGCGATCCGAATAAACGAGCGTGCAAATTCATCGACGCGATTACTTTCGACCCCCACGGCACGAACGCACGCGGCAAATCGCGATCCGCGCGACAACCAAATCCGTCAGACAGACCAAACTCCGCTTCGTTCTTTGGCTTATTTTCAAACCTAGTTAGTTGAAAGTGAAAAACAAAGTTTCCTAACTTTGTGAAACAAACAATCGTCACTCGTATGCACCAAGGAACGATTAACATTTTGCCCTCGAGCAACATTGTTTGTATCTATCTAGCAATTTACTTGCGAAGCACCGTTGTTGCTTCAAATAAAATGATATAGCATTGGGAATAATCATTCGAATGGTATTCAACGTTTTGAAATTTTGTTGATTATATCTTTCTAACGTGCGATGTTTAATCATCAACGTGCCCCGTTGCTTTAAGATTTGCTAGATACAAGTTAATGATACATAATTCATTTCATTTTTTAAACTTTCGTAAAAAAACGACGAGAAGTCCAGTTTATGCGAATTATTCCGAATTATTGTGCGTCAATTGATTCGAGACTGTCTTCGGAAATAATTTTGTTCTTACGTCGTTGTTATAGTTTACGGTTATATTATACTCTAAGTTTTAAAGCAGAATTAGATTCGACATGAGAAATAAATGAATGTAAAATATAATGAATGTACGATGTATGATATTTAATAAATTTTCAACACTCGTAGTATTCTTTCTTTAGTGTCCAACACACTATTTTCATGGGATTAAACTTGAATTACTCGTTTAAAACTTAAGCGTACATTTCCATTCACAACTACTGCAATACTTCCATCTTGTACTTGTAAACACCTTTTAAAAAGTGCTTAAACGAAAAACAAGGGACGAGGAATTGAAACCGCGATGTTTTCGTACGAACTTGTCGAGATACAAACGATCGGATCGTACTTCCTGTTTCACATCAGTGAAACGTCACTGACGGAGATTCGGCGAAACGCACGTTCAGAATTCAAGTAATCTCGAATGATTATCTCATCTTCGAAGATACGGTCGCCAGGAGCAACCGGCACCGTTGCCATAATCGAAGATGGAGTGGCGCCAAATGTCGTAGATGCAATTCTCCGGGAGCACCGGGTGAATGACAAGTAAATCAAGCGTATAATTGGAATTCAATTCGCACAGTGGCACAGATACACGGTATTAGAATTCTGCTTGCGGTCCTCGCCGGTTGTACGTACGTTAGCTGCATGAGGCGCGTGCACGCGTACAAACGCAAGTTGATTGCAAAGGCAAGGTGTAGACAAGGTGTAGGCAATCCGTCTTGGAACGCCTCGCGAGTACGGCGCGACGATGCGCGAATCACCGCCCCATTTCGAAGAGGAAAGCGCTGGAATGCGCTAATGAACGAGCAGAAGTAGGCGTAAGAATGCGATTCCACGATCGTAAATCACGGCTGCACAAGGTACACGCGTTACTCGTACAGTTTATTGTACAGCGAGAAACAGTTCTCTCGCGGTTCGATATCGCAGTCCCTGTTATCCCGTGATCAATCGACAAAATTCTTGACACGTTCTCACACTCGGAATACCAACGAGTAAAGTGATTCTCGATCCGATCATTAATGAAACGAGCGTCGCAAAGATCGCCGCAGCTAATTTGACGCTAGAGCTTTCACAGGGAAAGAAAGATTAACTTCCGACTCAATTCCATCGCGTAACAACTTGACGTTTACACGACTCGATACGGAAGCTCGCCGGGACTACTCTCGCAATCTAAACGAGAGGCTACTTTGGTAGTTTCTGTTCGTTTTCACACGCGTATGAGAGCTCGTACGAAAAGACATCGAGTAAATTTCGTAACGATCACGCGTCGAAAGTGTCACTCGCTCGGCGAGAATTGCCAAGTGAAGTTTGAGTTAGAGAATGGAAGAGGGTACGAGCTGGTGGAGGACAGGGGAGAGCAAAACGCAAGCGGCCAAAGGTAAAACGGCAAAATGTCATTGGTAGAAAGGGTGCCGGTGCCGGTGCCGACGGCGAGAGGGGTGCAAAGGACTAGAACCTAGAAGGTTAACAAAATCAATACCGGTGGGTGGCAGAGCTGGTGGCCGGCCTGCTGGGGGGCTAGGTCGGCCACTGACCTTTATCCAGGCCAACTGCATCATCCCCATTTCTACGCGCGCACGCACACAGGCGAGGTCGTCTATTTTCACGGTGAGCCATTTTCGTCGGATGAAAACAATCCGACCGTACGCGCTCGTACAGTCGCCATGGCATTACTCCGAACGTCTGAGTACGAGACGAGAAGAGAGAAGAGAAGAGAGAGGAGACCGAGTCTCGACCTTTCACGCTTGATGGAATTGCGATCATCGATCTTGCCGATAAACGCTTCCTCGGCCGTGCTCTCGTCCGAGCTCGACGTATCTCCCCCTCGCTCTGCGAGCACAGCCCGGGGAAACCAGCACTGGTTGGTTTACCGTCTGCGTTTCGAAGAATTAAAAACGACCGAGATGACGATTCGTTTCCGACGAGGGACAAAAAAACAGCAATTAAGAAGAGGGTTGTCAAAGGGAGGAAGAACACAAGAGTACAAAAGGCGAGAGAAGGTTAATTGGAATGAAATTCATTGCACCTTTTCACAACGCGGTCGAACGTAACGCTGCTCTTTAACGCGAGTCCGCTGTTCAGCGACACCGATAAGCTTGTGCATTTAATCAACGTTTAGCTGTTGACCTTAAAACGTCCGCGGAAATCTCCATTTTATCCGAGTCTATTATCACTGAGGGTGATTTAAGCGGGGGTAACCCAGAAAACCGGGCCTCTTCTTCAGGTGCAACGCTGATGCAACGAAAATTAGCGATTGGTTGACTTGGGTCACGTGATTCGCGAGGGGGCGTGGGCTAGACCTCGAGTAGGAGTGGCGTTGTCTGGCGACTGAGCGATCGCGTCTGTAATTTGTCTTGCATCGATTCAAATGTTTGCGTGAAAATCGATAAAATTTTATGGCGAAAAAATCGTCGGAACGGTTGCTTCTCGGCCTTTCGACGAGACGAATCGTACTGGGGTTCGCCTCTCAACACCTAGGTCGCGTCGAATCGTCGTTGCACATTTCTCCGCGCGTTATCGAGAGAGCGGATCGCTCGTTCACGAATTCCAGCGATTAGCCTAGTTAGACGGGAGGAAAATAGCAAGTGGAGTGACTGGCGTATCTACGTCGTCAATCTGAAAATAACAAGAGCACGAAGGGCTGGTTTTAAATTTTACGAGCCGCTCTTAAACGGTCCAATGGGATGTCTTTCGTCACGCGAAGCGCCGGAAAAGCACACGAGTCCGCGCGTGTTCCGACTCGTCGATTTTCGTTACCAGGTAAGTACGTTGCCTCGGGCAGTTGAAAGCGTAGATTCCCGAAATCGTGGATTTTAGAAATTACGAGTTTGCATTTTCGGGAAACGCCAGAGAGAGGAGCCACGATGTACGCAGCTGCCGCGTATATATATATTCGCCTTTAAGACGAATCGTTAGGCCACACAGTTCCGTGGAACGAAGTTGGCGCGAGTCTCGCACGAGTTCCGCCGAACGTCGCCTTTAACCATTAACGAGAGACGGAGCTGAACTTCCGCGAACCAAATTGGAGCGCGGAGATAAAAGTGTCCCCCTCCCGCCTATTTATAGATAACTTTTCAATTCCTGATCCTAGCCGGGAAACTTGATAGTCGAGATTATCATTAATCCTGTCGTAGAATCGTAGCTAGAGTCATCCCCTCGACGCGCTCTCACGTACGAGTACGTACTGTTTCCAAGAAACCCGACTGTTCGAACCGACCGGACCCGTTTTGTCCGCAAGAACAAATTGTCCCGCGGGTATCACCACGTCATTATCAATTGCGATGATCTTGTCATGATCTCTTCGAGGACTCCGCTTGGCAAACTTGGCAAACTTCGTAGCAAGAAGATACAAACTATCATTACGCATCATTGGACCGGTCAAGTAATACTGTGTCATAAAACACACGAGAGCTCTTTCGTATCGGCGCTTCAATAAACGATCCGACGCTTCAACGAGACTTTACGAGTGAGACTATAAAATATGAAAGTCGGCTAGCTAGACGGACAGAGGGGAGGGAAGAAACAAAAGACGATGCGTTAACACTTTTTTCACGTTGGTCGAGCAACGACCAACAACACGTTACGCCGCGATTTAGGCCGACGATCGTCCTTGCCGCGTAACGTTGTCCTGTCGGCGGCTCGACCATCGTTCATCGTCCATCGTGACCCGCTTTTTTCTAGGATGTGGCACGAACCTGCCAACGTTCTCTCCTTCATTTAGAAATCCGCGCGCGCTACGCGAACGCCGACAGAAGCGTCGCTTCATTGACAGATTTCGCGATGCCGCGCCTCGGGACTTTATCGCCGGTTGATCCTCACGGCGGATCCTCACAGGGCTCGACGCGAACTATGCACGACGTATGAATGCTAATAATGATGTAACCGAATACGATCCGCGCATACGGAATTGCCTTTATACTGCAGCCGATGCAGGCTGACGCGGTAACGTGAATTTAGAAGAGAACACGAGAGCACTTGTTTCGATTTGCTCGACGTACAATTGCCGCTACTGTTGCAACCAAAGTGCTCGTCTCGATTCGCAAAGTTCACATCTGATTCGCTGAATAGGCTCAGCTACGAGCGACACAGAACCGACAAAGAACGAAGAATCAGAGACGAAGAGCTACGGATTCGGTGTTTAAAACACGACATCGTCCAAAGTCAGTGATTAATTGCGAGCGAAGAAAAAATCGAGCGTTCTTCCGGGCTGTTAAGCTGTCTTAATTTGCCAAGCGGTCGAAGATTGCGGCGTCATTCAATGTCTCTGACGAGGCATTTTTTTTTCACGAGCTGACAACGAACGTGCCGATCGTGCACTTCTCTCGTGTACGCAGAATCGAGAGAATCGAGAGAATCGAGAGAACGATAGACGATTCAACAACCAGCGGCCAGATCTACACCACCACTGCGTACGAATAAGCGGAAAGGTTCAGTGAACGGGACATCGTTCTACAATAAACGATAAGGGCCTCGTGCATACGCAGATACGCTGTATCGCAGCGTGGCTGCTAATAGAGTAAGGTGACGGAGGGTCTTGTTCCACGTCGATGGAACAAATGAAAAGAAATGACGATCGAGATGAAGACAAATGGTTCGCGGTACTAGACTCGAACTCCTAAAAGTAACAGAGGCAAATCAGCGGAACGAATCGAACGTCTCGACGCGTCGCTTCATAACGTGATGTAAAGTTCATAACGCACGAGCGACGACCTCGTTCCACTTCGCGTGGCGCGTTTCGCGCGTAATTTCTCGCTCGTTCTCCGATCGCGCCAATAATTAATATTAATTCCAAACTTCTCGTTGCGCCGAGTGCGTCACGCGTCGTGCCTCGACAAATCACCGATCACGGAATTTTCTTGAAACTTGCGCGTCAATTTAAATTTAAAACGCGCGCGTGTTTCAAGAAGAGAATAAATTTGAAACAATTTAATTTTTTAATCGATCGAAGCGGGGGTGGGGTCTATCGATAGGGTTTATCGCGCGCGGTCGTGTTCACACGGAAGATCGGCTGGTATTCTCGACGGCCGTTTGGTCAACCTACGCGGAATTGCCGATTAGCCAATTCCAGCCGATGCAAATGACGCGGGATCGTACGATCGCCACTTCCGACGTATTATGTAGATATTCACGAGCCGAACGGAAATTTCGGTGTAGAAATGCCGGCGTCGCGCGTCCGTTCCAACCCGTCCTCTCGCCTTCGAGCGCTTTGCGTTTCAAATCGCGACCGTGATTCATTCCGCGCGAGCGGAACGCCCGTAGGCCGCTACCAGAAACTTCGTGGTATTCTTGAATTTTTATAACGCGGCGCCGGCCAACGCGGACTTCCGCGAACCGATAGATCGGAACGTGAACGGCATTCCACGCGTCGACGTTCTTCTCTCCCTCGGTGTCTTTTTTCTAGAAATTACGCGAATAACGCACGCGGAACTTGCGATATCGTTTCTACAGAGTCAGCGACGGTCAGCGACAGTTGGCGCGAGAATCGTCGCAATAGGCGAATCTGTGTCTAATCGCAGATTCGCCTCAAGCTCTCCGTGCGTCGTAAGAATAAGCGATACGTATATACGCGTACAAGTACACGTAAGTCTCGACGCGCATGCTGCAACGAGATCGTGTTGATTCCGCCGAGATAGGACATACGACACACGGTGGTAAATGAAACCGCGAGTACAGGACTGAACGAGTTCAACTGGCAATCAGATCGGACAATAACCTTTTGTCAACGACGCTGACGGTTTTCTAACTAAATTCCAACGCATTTCACGCTCAAAGCAAAGGACGGACCGAGCAATCGTTTTCAACAACGTCACTACCTCACGACGGAATAATTTTGAATTTCCAATTGCTTTTGCCAAACGACCAGTGGGACAAATTCCAACGGCGTTGAAGAAAGAAAAACGCGACGACGCGTTTAACGCGCGTTCATCGGTTAATTACGCGAAAAAAATAGTCAAGTTACTTTCCGCATGCAACCGAGCGAGCCGCTAATTAGGCATAACAGCACGCAATGGAAACACGACACGTGACGCGTGTGTGCGTGTACTGGCACACTTGTTTTCCTACACGCTGTTCTTTCACTCGCGGTTTTGGAGCAAAGGGTTAAGGTTATTCGCCACGAAGAATCGTTAACAGAACAGCCGTGATAAAGAAACATGAAGCGAACGATACAAGTTTGAAATACGAAATACAAAATACAAAACGTGTATCGATTATTACAAGTATTACTGTCGATTATTATTTAATTGCTACGAGTGTTTAGATACTTGACACAGTTTGATCAAAAAAGTTTGTACTTCTATCATTATATCAATACCGTTATTATATAAACGAATGTTCCTGCACTGTGCATAATTCTTTGCCTTCCATCTAACGTAACTCGAAATCAAATGATCAGCTAAAGTTACATTGAAAGAAGGATCGTGCATCGTTTAAATTCTACGTTTATCTACAATCTACAATCTGAATGTAGAGTGTAGCTGAAACGCTGCAATTTCCTATTTCCTAAGAAATTATCAACAGTGACTCAAAGAGTCATTTTCTAGAAACTCCAATTTCTTTTCTATTATTCCAATGAAATGTTATTAAACTTCACATTAACAGCATTCATTGAAACTTTTTTTACTTTGCTTTATACTTAGAAAGTAAATATTTTTCTCAAGAGTAATTTTGATTTTGTTTTGTTTCAATTCAATGCCCAAATGACAATCAAGTAATGACCAAGTCGTCCATGTGTAAGAAACTGTAAGAAAAATAAGAAATATTTATGCATCAAGAACGTTGTTATCGATAAAAACAGAATATGGTGAAACACAATAATAATAACACAAATAAATAAGCAAATAAATACTTGGAGAGAAAATGGATGGAAAATATGTTTCTAAAATTTGTTTGAAACAAGTATTTATGGCTATAATTGTAACTATGTGGAATGTGCTACAACTATGCCATACTATGCTATATATAAAATTAAAGAAATGTTTCAAGCAAACCTTGTTAGATTTAGCAATAGTTGTCGAGATAATGAAAAATTAATATACCATTCCATTTTGAAAAACTGGGGTTTGCAAACTTTTCATTCTTGGGAAAGGATACTTGTACAAGATACGTGTTTGAAACAATAATTATAGACACTTCCGTTGCCATTTTACTCGTGTAATGTTAGCTATTAATTTCATTAATATTTACTGTGTATGATTGCCTAAGGACAATGAATTTTAAATGAAATGAAATTTTTCTTTGCTGTCGCCATTTAAACAACACATCTCGTGCATTTTGTAGATTTTTTATACGAGGTGTATTATCGATTGACTAAACAATTTGTTTTGAAAAAATCAGGAGTCAATGGGTTCGAATTAATTTTCTCTGAGAATAACGTTTTATTAACATTTGTTAACAACAACCTATCTTAACCCGACATCACTTGTTATTTGCGTATTAAGGCGTTTACATATATATATATGTTTGAAATGGATAACGCAAGGCCACAGTGTAACGAATAATCTAAAGTTACAAAGTAATATGGAAGGAAAGTCGAGACTCACCACATTGCTCGATTCAAGTGAGGGACGGACGCTTCGCCTGCAATTAAAAAAAGAAACGACTTTGTTAAAGTACGGCGCACAAACGTAAGAGTAACGTTACAGCTGCTAGCTACTTTTTAAATTATCCATCAGCGCCATGTATGTATTAACATTTAAGAGAAAATTTTAAATAGAAATTTCAACTAAATTCTTTAGATAGAAATTCTAAAAGCCACGATACTTAAACACATTATAACTCTTACATCAGACATAATCTTACGTTATTATTCTTATATAAAATACAAACGTTATTGAATTGGAGATCACAGTTCGTTACTTGAGAGAAATTCTCACGTGTATATAGATTAGAGGCCGTAGTTTGTTACTTGAGAAATTCTCACATGTATATGGATTAGAGACCACCGTAGTTCGTTACTTGAGAAATTCTCATGTCTCGTATTAATATTTTAGTACACGACAATTATTAATCGTCTCAATTTTAAAACTTATATTGTATCAAGCTTTATCGTAAACGTTTAATGAAAGGTTATATACCTGTAATTTCTCGTTGCCGTTTTAAAATCACTCACTAAAACGCGGTATAACCTTGTGCTATTTCAATTATACGTTGTACGATGAAAAACCACTTTTCCACGTATTTCAACGCCCGCAACAAATCGTATTGTAACAAACTGTATGAAACACTTCGGTAATTATGTCAAACAATTTGGAGAAACTTAATAACTTTATTTTTTCACTTTTCCGCGTAAAATTATCCCGCGGTCGGTTTCGCGACGATTCCCGCGACTGTATAGTTGATGTTGCACAACTCGCTTCTAAGATGTACGCAAGACGCGACATCTGTGATCTAAATTGTAGATAAAAGATTGAATACAAAGCTTAAGCTCTCTAAGGCGTCAATTTTTTAGCTATCTTGAAACAGTACGATTAACGTTTTAATTTAAAAGTGGCATTCGGTTAAATATAACGAAATTTTGAAAAATCAATCGAAATTTAGATATCATGATTTTCGTACTTGCATGATTTCCGAATTTCGTGCAAAAACGAGTGAATGAAAGAAGTGTGCTTCGATGCACTTCTTCGTGAATATAGTTCCTCGGTATTAACATAACACAAAGAAGAGCAACTGAAAAGCCGGTAGCGCGACGACATATTTATCCAGACAGCAGACAAACATGCTTACTTAAGTACCTGGCACCTGCTTACTTTTGTGTACTCCTAAATGACTACATAGGGTTCGTCATTGAATGAAACTGCATATAAAGCCAGAGGATTGGTAAGTTTTATAATTTTCGTTTTATGTGACATTTTTTAGTCTAACTAAACAATTAAAAATATTTTAATTGTAACGACAAAAATGGATACGAAAGCACATGTACTTGTATATTACTTGTATAAACTGAATATTTATGCAAATTCATACTTTAGCCTTTAGAAATTTCCAAATTCGTCAGATTATGGAAATAAACAGTTCAATTGTAAATTTTACAGAAAATGATCACGCGTTATAGAACGATATGGTCGAAAATTATCATTTTCAGAACAATCATTGTCATAGAATTCGAGAGTATTGTTAAACGACATATCGAACAAACAGTAGCATTGACACATAACTAGGCAATGTTCCATCGGGACACGTTAATCGTGCAAGCTTGCTGTTGCTTTAATTTGATAATGATTAGAATTTCATCGTCTCGATGATGCGTTACAAGGGTAAGCCACTCTTAAATACACACTGGCCGAAGCTCACGTGAGTAGAACGAATTACGTTCGTACGAATTGCGTGAACGCGACTACGCATAAATAACATCGCTGTGTGTACGCAAAGTGTACGGCGACTGTGACGACAGTGGACACAGTTGATCGCGTGAATAAACACACATGGCACACACATGCAAGGCAAGTACACTTATCCGCGTGTGTAGACGTACTCTCACCTCGATACAAATCGGCAAGCAGGCAGCAGGCCGTCACAACACGACGGTCGTCGCATCCCCTCCCGCCAGACCTCGATCGTCCTCTTCCCGTTCATTCATTCCTCCTCCACGGGACGCCGTTCTTTCTCTCGTGTGACGTTCGTGTCAGCAACATTAGCAGACGACACACCATAGTTACCCACCGTTCCGACACTGCACACTCACGGTATTAACCAAATAAAGTACGATGTCGATGAATTGTCTGCGACGAATCGAATCGCATCAATCAAACGTGACGATATACAGAGGCACCGTGACACGAGAAACCCGTCGAAACGACGCCATTCCTTCATCCAGACTGTTTACATCGTATCAAGGATTGCAATACGGCGAAAGTAAATCGCGTGAATGTATCGCGCACTCCCCGAGTTACGGTGTTATATTTAATCGGACTGAAACTGCATTTATTTACACCGGCGATTAAACAGCAAAACAAAAATAGTCTCTCGTGTTCCCCGTAAGATCGCGCTACTCTTCAAGTCTGATGTCTCATGACGTGAATACGGCGTACCATATCTGGTAGAAAGACCTTTAATAGGAAAACTACAATGACAAGGGATAACCAATAATACACGTTCATGAAATGGACGTCGTGAAAGAAACTCTTGTAGATTGCTCGTCGAATACGCGATACGGTCCCAAGGTCGTCCACGAACGCCTCGGCGGCGATTTTGCCGCTACCACAACAATCGAACGACATTTGACCAAGCCCTGTAGCACCTTGAATGCTCCGACTGGCCGTAATATGACGAGTTGAAGTCGACGAATAAATAGGGAACAACACCCATAAGAATGCTGCACTATAAAACGGTGCGCTGCGACAACACGACTAAACGGGCTAAGCGGGTTTTCGCTTTCGACTGAAATCGAATGTCCTGCCGGGTAGCCGGTGAGGAGAACCGTATATGTGAGCTGCGTACGTGTGCGCACGCGTGCATCGTTCTGTGTGTGTGTGTGTGTGTGTGTGTGTATTGCGGTACACCGAACCGTGCGTTTCTACCAGCATCCAGTATCGAGTATCCCGACAAGTAAACGTAACCCTGTCGAGCTCACATTACAAAACGCTAGTGTCGACAAGATGAGTCGACCGATTAAATTACACGTGACACGCGCGTATTGCACTCCCTAATGACAGGTACATACATCCTTTTGCCTTACCTCGGGTAGAGGTCACACCCTCGTCTCTTCATTTGGTCTCTTCTGATCTCTCCAATAAAAATCCATAATTTCGCTTCGAAATAACTTCGCAATTGTAGAATTGTAGTTGTGTTAAATTTTGTATCCAATTTCCACTGTTATGTGTATGTGGAGAAGTCAAAATGAATAATCTTTATCTTCAATCTCACAAGTTATTCGACACGAATACGTTTTAGCGAAGAGTCTTATAACAAGGCTGTAGCCGATCATCTGCGAAATATATGGAAATATTGGAATGCTACTCCGCCACTGACTGTGAAAGTTGTATTAATTACAGCTTCTTAATGCGACATCTTTTTGCTCTGGATTTTATTTTTTCTTGGGACGGGAACGAGAAACGATCGCGTTCTGCATGAAAATATTCACTTGTTACTTACTGCAGGCCATTGAACTTCTACAGCTGTATTACATATGATGTTATTATGATGAATAAAATCATTTATTGATACATCTACAACACTTATAGGTTTACTTTATAATAATAATATATAAAGAGGATTTTCTGCAAAATAAATAGCTTGTATCACAAAATGGGTTATTACTTTAATATCTTAATTAAATTTATGAATAGAATTATATTATTTTTTTTCCTCGTTCAAATTGTACTTTGTTTTCAACTTGTCTATTTCTTCCATCTTCTTATCAACATCGACTCTTTTAAATGCTTTATTACTTTGATAGTATAAAACTACCAGGTATCTATTACAAACGTTAAATCCACTTAAATGATCGCAAGCATTCTTGGCGTCAAATATATCCTCGTATACGACAAAAGCTGTTCCTCTAGTTTCAGCAGTATTACCCCTATAACAAAGAAATTAATCTCAAGTCCTTTTTTCAATCCAATATTTAAAAAATCCAAAATAGTATACAATATTATTAGCAGAAACACTTACACTCTAATTTGTCTGATAGCTCCATATTTGCCAAAAATATCATACATTTCTTCGGCGGTAATTTTATAAGGCAAATTCCTTATATATAATACCCTGTTTACTTCTGGAGGTAGCCTTACCTATGGAATAAAGATATATTTTTACATAATACAAACAAAGGTATAGGTTAGGTTAACAGTACTACATAGTAAATTTAAATATACGAGCATATGCACTCACATTAGCTCTTCGTTGAAGCATAGCCATAGTCATCTTGAAATACAACTATTTTCTTATTTACTGCAAAAAATAAAAGCACAAAACTCGCTGTATTCTTAACGTCAAACAGTCCCACGCTATTACGATTGGCTTGAATGTAGTATATGCTACCAGAGAGCAGCACTGTAATTTTTTAATTCTGCAGATTGATTCCAAGGAAATGACTTAAAGGATATAATAAAATGAGAAATTAAATTGACAATTTTTATTTATAATAACAATACTCCAAAACAAACAATTAAAAATGATACTAGTAATTGGCATTATATACTTACATACAATATCATTAATGTTCGATAGCATCTATAGCAAATTAAGTGTTTCTACTTGACATTACAATTTTATACACCAAATTATGTTAAACATTTATATTTTTCCTTATAAAGAATATATCGATCGTACAATCAGTTTAGAAATTTGTTTGAGTATTTTTAGAAATGACTTGATAAATTGACACATCGAATATTAAAATTGGAGTACAATAACTAGTTTTTCATTTCTGGACACTCGCGTTTAATATAGAACACGTATTTAATGTAGTTATCAAAGTAGATATTGCTAATGGAATGAAAAGATGGCACAACAGACCAATGCCTGATTGCAATTAGAACCGTCAGATATTTCTCTACAAAGGAAGCTTCGTTTTATACTTTAAACTTTATTGAAGGCTGCAATATCTACGCTTTGTACATAATCCTCGATTTCCTGAATTTTTTCTGTAAGCCAATCTACGGAAACTTTATCATCTTCTACGACACATGAAATCTGAAGTTTATGAATTCCAAAGGCAAGCGGAACAAACTTTGCTGTAAAGGAATATTTCCATTTTTAATTTAGATCGAAAAGCAAATTTAATTTACGCTAAAATATAATTTACTTACACGCTCCCCATAAAAGACCGTCAGTTTCGATCTTTCGAACTTCTTCTTCCATAGCCTTCATATCTGTTTCATCATCCCATGGTTTCACATCCAATATGATATTTGACTTGGCAATCAGGACTGGTTCTGTAAATTGTTATTATGTGTAACGTAATGTAATTAACATTAAAAATACAAATTCAATACGCAACTTACTTTTAGCTTTCTTTGCAGCGTATGCAGCTAGTCTTTCTTCCCTAATTTTTGCAGCTTCTGCATCTTCTCCCTAACAAGTCAAGTATTTAAACAATTTACAGTACAAATCATGAACAACAACATTTACATTTTAATACTTGTATGATGGTGTTTGTGTTGAATTCATGTGATAAATAGAGAATTAAAGTTGGATGTATTAGTATTCTGGGAATATCTGGTGTACTATATTTCGTAAATGTCATTTTATCACTTTTGCACCCTACTTGAAGACACGTGTAAAGTGTACTAAATGTATAAGTATCGTGCAGAAATGATTTTTAATATTTATGTAAATAAAAGGGGATTAACTGCTTAGTGTCCTTCACTATTTCTGCCCACTTGCCTCTGAATCTGAACCAAAAAGATCAACATCTTCGTCATCATCAGCCTTTTCTTGCGCTGGTTTTGAATCTGGTTGAGGTTTAGGAGGACAAACTGCTACTGGAGGAGCAGCAGATATAAGAGGATGAACCTTATCTTCAAGAGCTTTGACACGTTCCTCCAATCTTTCAATATGTTGCTTCAATATATGTGTATTTTGTAATTCTTGGAAGACTGTTGATGAAGATTTGAATATGGTGATCTCTATACTACTGATACAATAATTAAACATAAACAATGTGATACTCACAATTAGATTCTAAAATATCCTTTTTGTTATCATTTGAAGTAGTAAAACCAGCAACAGCTGCAATATCGTCCATCTGTAAAATAAAATCAGAAGATATGTAGAGTTAAGAAAAGAAATATTAATTCTTATTAAGTAATTAGATTATACGCCCATTAATTTACATTAATACTGAATATCACATTAGTAAGCAGGTTTGAAAACTTGTTACATAAGGGTGTGCAAAGAGTGCAGTACTCACACACTGTAAAGACTGTTTAATATGTTGACGAGCCTTGGCAACCTCATTGGCTAAACTTCCACCAGCAGATAGAATTGGACTAGTAGTTTGTTGATTTCCCTGCATATCCAGCAGCAATATTAAATATCAACTCAAACTAAATCGGTAATTGCAAAAAATTTAGTATCGTATCTCCACTAGATTTTATACGTAATATTATCCAAAAATAAAGTATGCAGTTATGTAGTATATTTATTTAAATTTCTTTATAAATGAAATAAAATAAAATATTTAAAAATATGATATAATTTGCATTAAAAATGAATATTTTATAAACATAAATATTTAAATATAAGTTTATACACCTTAAAAACAAGTTCAGTGGAGATATTTTGAATGTTTAACAAGTGAATGTACAACAAGCATAACAAAAATTTGAAATAAAAATATTTACCATCGCTATATACATAAACATATAAACATATAAACATATAAACATATTGTTAATAAGCTTAAGAACATGACAAATGCAAACATTTCCAATCAAAAGCAAACATGCATTATATTCTACGTTTTCACATACAAAACAAACAGTTTTCAAGTAAGATAAATGTGTACAATACTTTTCTGATGTTCATAGAGGAACTATTAAATCTGAGAATTAAACGATATAAATTTGAGATTCATAAAATAAAATATTTATAAAAGGGAATAAAATTATTCCACCTTTAGTTGATAATAAGCAGAATTTTTATGATGATTTAGGCAATGAAATATATATATATATTACAGTAAACAAAATAAAATTCTATAGGTACTGCATTGATGATGATTTAGGCAATGAAATATATATTACAGTAAACAAAATAAAATTCTATAGGTACTGCATTGATGCACACAAAACATTAAAGAACAGATGCCAGTATGTACCTGAATAGGTAACTGCTGCTTATTCCTTACTGATGGAGGAACATATGCTTTTATTTCCTTAAAATCATTTTTTTGTTTTCTACTTCTATATCTTGTATCCGCTTTATTCTTTTTCTCTTTTACTTCTTTTGTATTATATTTTTTAGATGCATCATTTGAAGGACTAGTCTCTTTCTCCTTCTCTTTTAAATCATTTTTGACATTGTCAGATTTTTGCTCTTCTTCTACATTTTCTTTCTTTTGCAATTTATCCTCATCTTTATTTGTTTTTGATGTTTTTATTTGACATTTAGAATTTTTCATATCATTTGAAATATTCTCAGAGATCAATAACTTATTGTCTTTAAATTTGTCAGACTTTGTCAAAGTGTTACTATTCAAGAAGGAATTAGTCTGACAATTATTAGTTACAGAAACTTCAGATTTGAGCGAGCAGTTTTCCATAATTTTATGAGACACCACCTTGAAATATTAAGCTATGCAAGTAAGAACTTATGTTTTGTGATTAATAATGTAAAATACAAACTAACTAAAGCATGTCTTTTACATGCTTGATATATGTTATTACTACAAAACATAACTGCACAAAAACTAAATACCTTGAGTAAAGAATCCATGCATTCTTAAATTCACTGAATATATAAATACGTAAATATATATACTGAATATATAAATAATATTGATATATTAATTGTGTAATCATAGTTACAAATAAATAAATAGAAAACTACATTGCTTATATTATGTTTTTATTTTAAATATTATCAATTATACTTATCAGAAGAGCTTTGCATTAAAAATGAAATACAAGATTAGGTAATTCGTTTGAACACATAATTAGAAATGGGAATTAAGTTCTTAAGAAAAAAATAAAATTCCCAACACCTCATGGAATTACAAGCAGATAAAATCTTCCCTATCACCAGATATTCCCTGAAGTGTGTGTTAAAAATGTTAGTTTTTTTGTTAGTACAAAAAAAAAAGAAACACAAGGCACAACAAAAAAGCAAATATTAGCTGTGGATGTTGGGGCTGATAATAATAGACCTGTTTTTAACAAAAAATTTTGTTTGTAAACATACTTGTAGATATAATTATCGATGAAAGTCTGCTTTGATTATGATGATGAAAATGAATGGAACTTAAGATTTATTTTATTCAAAAATTTGTATGTTTAGAAACATTTATTCTACTTCTGTTGGCAATCAGTTTTTTGTCCAATAACATTAATTTACAATTTATTAAGAAAAATACTTACCTTAGCCATTCTTTCAAAATATAGTCGTTCCGCCTTATCATAGGATGGTTTGTCAAACCATACCTTCTCTTGTGCTAATGCTGATTTTTCCATGGTTTAGATGATATATTCAACAACAAAGATGCAAATAAATTTCTGTAACATGAAATTTTAATCATTTCACAATATTTGGAAATAATTCCAAACTAATAATATATTGAATATATAATATATTGAAGTATAATTCATTAGAATCAGAAAATATTTAAATATGGAAAATAACAGTATTAAAAAAATTGGAATCAATTATTTATTAAAAATACAATGCTTTGTTATGTATAAAATAGAATAAACAAATACATAGAATATATATGTGTATATATATATATATATACATTATTGTACATAATAATAAAGGCTATTATGTAACAATATATATTAACAATTAACAACTTGGTAGGTAATAATAGAAACGAATATCATAAACTATCGTCATCACTACTAAAATATTCAGATTTAAATTTAACTTTGTTTAATACTTCACATCTAGGGAGCTCTAGTTTATATTCTTGATTAATTGTTAATTGTTTATTTGGTTTATTTTTTATAGTATTTAATAAGAAATAAATTTCTTTTTCTTGTTCTGCCTTCATTACACATGGATATATCTCTAATGCTTCAAAATATTGAATAAATGTTTTTAGTTCATCAAGAGAAGAGTGAGTGGAATAGCATACATTGAAAGTTTTTTCTTTATCTTTGTCCCATTCTCCTATTATGCTAGTATCTTTCTTTCTCCATTTCATTGCAGATGGGATAACTGTTAAAATATTTATATCACTTACATCACTTCTACAATGCAAACCTGACAAAGATATTTTTTTCTTACAAGCATGAATTGGAGTACTATTTGGGTCATTTGTGACATAACAAGATAATTGTGCAATACAACAGTAATCTTTGAACACATCATTTCTCACGTGAATTTTGACATTTAACATTTTCGATAGTTCTACGAAAAGAAATTCAGAGCCATATGTAGCAGAACATTCCAGAATAACAACATTCCTTGGGTCTTTGGTTATCCAATCTCTAATGACTTCATACATTTTCAGTATAGTTTCTTGTCTAGTAGGAAAAACAGGAAAATCAGTACTTAAAAATGTTGTATCTAAATAAATTTTAGTAAATATTTTAGGTATCAATTTAGAACCATTACAATAATGTAAAGTTTTTAATTGCGGAAAGTCTATTGGATTGATACGAAAATCGCCGGTATATAATATTGATATATTATTTCTTTCAAAAAGAAACATTACAGAACCAGGACAATGTCCTGCTGAGACAGAAGTTACAGAAATGAGGATCTTCACCTCATTTTCTATTGTATACTCTATAACATTGGGTGTATCAATGTGTATTTCCTTCACGCAAGAACTTTTAAATTTAAATCTACTTTCTAACAGTGTCTTTGAAATAGGGCTACAATAAAGACATTTCTTATTCTCATCTACATATTCAAAAAACATATCTGACAAACCATGCATATGATCGGAATGACAATGACTAAGAAAAAATATAGAGGATGTTAAGTTTTCTCCGTCAAAACGATCCACCGAGATGCCTGGTATCTCCTTAATAAGCCCAAGGAAAGTTGACATTCTGATAGATATTTTGTTCCTGTAATTTATAAATTCAGCATCAATCATGCCAATATTTTATTCCAGAGAAAATTGTATTTAATGTGTGTAAGCACACAAGCATATAAATATGTACATATGAGGAAGAAAAGGAAAAATAATATAATGTTAAATATCTTTAATCCCATAAGACGTCCCAATGAACTTAGAGAAAGTGAAACAATAAATCTGTTGCAATAAAAAATGATAAGAAGTAGAAAACAGATGTTTGTAAAATGGGAAAGATAGAGATCTATATATGTATATAGAAGGTTAGAAGTATAAATCGAACATACATTTTATGAATGAATGAAACGAACTAAAAGAGACGGCTTACGAACCAATGAGCCAACAGTATAAACAATTGTATATGAACAATCTGTAAATTTTTCACTTGAACATTATTAGCACGAATCCGCCATGTGCCGTATTGATCGATTAATTCACTGGTTATATAGCGAGGTACAATTAATTTGATATCTGTTAATACTGCAAATCAGTCTGATGTGCATGTGGATTATATATCGCTAAAATATTGTTAAATATACCTTGTCTCGTCTTAGATTGTCAGATTGATGCAACAACTGTCCGTTCGCCAAAATTTCTGTAAGCCGGAGATAACGTGCCAAATGAAAAGAAATAGAAACAGCAATGTTCGATTAGTGAAAGAAGATGTCACTAAGGTATCTTATTATGTACATATTACCAATGAATTCAACACACGTTCGCTTTTTTTAATGTATTTTCCGGAAAGGACTTTTTGATTTTGTTAATAGACTACTAAATAAAAATTATTTTTAATCTTTTTATATGTGATATTTATTATTTTAAAAAATGAGTGATATCATTGAATCGTGTTAATTGTTTAAGATTATAATTATTCATATTCTTAGTCTTTAATTATATACATAAAATTAAAAATAGGATTCAGTTCAATATTTACATATTCTCAAATTTTGTGTCAAATATGTTATGTAAAATACAGAATTCAAAAATTGGCGGCAGTTGAGTAATAGACCTTACTGTAGTTAGTTTACGTAGTCGTTAGTTTATGTTTGGTTCTAAGAGAAATCAGTTTGTAGTAAAAATGACTGCGCAAAGTTCACCCGCAAAAATGAAGGAATTGCGTTTGCCTATGTCAAGGGTAAAAACAATTATGAGAAGTTCTCCTTATGTTGATACAATTGGCCAGGATGGATTATATCTAGTCACAAAGGCTACGGTAAGATTGTTGTTCAAATATTGAGGTTAAGTGACGCTTAAACATGACCATTCTGTACGCTTATATAGCTTCCATATTTGTTATCTCGCGCGTCAGTTAAAATTTTTTGCTTTTCTATGCGTTTCACATTTATAATACTTATTAATTCATTTTTTTTAAATATATGTTGCATTTGATTCAGTAATCTTATTATGTGATTACTTTTTATCTCTCATATGTAAATACGAACATACAAAAACGAAAATAATTTTATAGGAACTATTTATACATTATCTGACGGAAGAAGCTCATTTGAGCAGTAACAAAGGGAATTCTTTAGACTATAAACATCTTGCTGAAGTAGTACAGACCAATGATACATTGGAATTTCTCAGAGAAATAATGCCCAGGAAGATCACAGTCAGACAATTCAAAGAAATGATGGCTGCAAAAAATTCACATAGCAGTTCTTCAGAAAGTAGTTCAGACTCGGACAGTGACAGTGAATCAGATACAGATTCTTGTTCTGATAGTGATAGAAAGGCTGAGAATTCGTCAAATAGTGAGCACGAGAGTGAAATAAAAGAGAATGGCAAATGTGATTCGGCTAGTGACAAAAGTGAAGTCAGTGATAAAAGTGACAGTGAAGATGAAAGTAAAAGATAGGAAAGCAGATATTTATTTTCATAAACCAGGCTCTCTGATTATTTAAAAAACATACCTCGAACTCAATTTAAAACAATGTACCACTGCGAATACTTGGTTTTTACAGAATATTCAAACTATTTGTCTATTTAATATTTTAGATCAAATACAGACAATAATTTTAGGTGTTTAATGCTATTTTTGTATGTATTCATTAAAAACAAATTGAACATTAAATAGAACATCTTTATTAAGAATAAAACACGTTTATAATTCATATATATATTAGGAAAAATAGTTCGAAAAATATGTACTGTGCGGAACTGAAAACAAGACTACTGAAATGGTACAGAGACAAAAAATGTAGTTATTCGCCATCACTCATCAACATGCTGCACTATACAAGTTTGTTTATGTATGTGATATTTTTGACCAACAGACATTTACATTTAAAAATTTATTGTATTTGTTCAGAAACCTCCTATTACTTGTCTTCTTTCCAACTCCACACAGTACAAAGTAAAGGATTTATAATTTAGTCTAAAAAGCGCCATAATGCAAAATAAATGCATTAATTTTTCTATGCTGATTTTTTAGCTGCATTAGGAATTGTTTCTTGTGCATTTTATATATTGGCACATAATTATAATTTTGTTTCGTATTTTAATTTTTATAGAAATTGCAAAAAGACATTAATTTCAAAAGAATATGAATTGATATAATGATAATAATTTATAAAATTTTATTCTTGATGCAATTTTTTAGCTGATGGTGCTGTTGAAACTGTATCATATATGTCCTCATTTAATTTAATAGCTAAAAAATAAATTTCAGCCAAGGCAATAATTAATGCACAAATTATACCTAATAACAATCTAAACCCAAAGTCTAAATTTCCTACTATTAATTCCACACCTATAAATCCAAAGGCAAAACCCGCTAGTACAGAAAATACAAACTGTGCAACAGCTATGAGTTGTTTATTTATCTGTTTCACTGAAAAAACAAAAATACATGTAAAGTATTAATTCTTTACTCTAATACATGAAAAGAATTAATTCTTTAAATATAAAATCTTACTTTGATAGGAAATACTGTCTTCTGGTAGATTCCTCGTAGCAGTATCTACATTTTTAGTCATAGCTCTATATTTAATAGCATTTTGTTGTGCTCTTAATTTTTGCATTCTAGCTTCCAACTCAGGATTCCTTGGTGTAACTTTTGGAGTTGGTAATTTGATATCATCTTCCTCTAAAAGCTCATGTAAATAAATACTTTCCATGTTGATGGTTCTGTACTCTTCTAAATATTTGTTCAACCATCGTAGCTCATTCAATTTTAATAAAATGTCTTTCTGCTTGTCTTTTGTCGATTTCTTTATAGCAATAATAGTAGGTGGAGTACTACTTGTTTTCTTTACATTTTTGCAAATAAATTCTATTAATTTCTTATTTGGTTTGATTTTAATGGAAGGATCTTCTATTAATTCAATTGGCATTCTTATATTTTTAAATAGAAATGCTCTATTACTAATAAAATAACTGTGTTGTTAAATGTAATATATTAAATCCAAAATTGATATTATAAATTATTACAAAGTACAAAATATATTTGTAGAATATTGTTATATAACAACGCTTATGATGTAATGTGTAACTTTTTTTCTAAGTCAATATAAAATTCTTTTATTTCATTCTCTTTTTCATCAAAAGTTTGATTTACTTTTTCACACTTTTCACTCATATCATTAACAAACTTTTCCCATTCTAATTTTCTTATTTCTCGATTTTCTTGCAATGCTATATCCTGAAAGTTGAAAAGGTTATTGAATATTACTATCAATATGATGAATATGAAAATATTTCTAGAAAATAATCCATACAGTGTCAAAATCTTGTTCCCTTTGAAGGACTCTTTCACACATACTCAGAGCAACATCAACATTTGCTTTCAAACTTGGCAAATGACAATCTCCAAGCTGTTCTGCTCGATCGAGTTGACTTTCTTTCAATTCCGTTGAATATTCAAGTATCTTGAAAAGTCGTTCCACTTCTCGGTCGCCTCTTTTCTCCTATAAATTTTAGGTTATGCACGATGACATATTATTACCAATGCATACACAAAATGATCAACCCATTTTTTAATAAAGATAATATATTTTTGCATGATTTTTCACATAACTATTCCTTTTCTTAGATAAAAATTCAACCATTGATAATAAGATAAACTTTTTACCTGAAATTCGCGAAGAAAGAATGTAATTTCGCCTTGAATAAATGGTCGGTGACGGAATAGTCGGCTCCAAATCTCACTTGTGTCTATGAAAATGAAATATCAGGAATTAGATTATGACATGATATTTCTAAGGATAAAGTGTATACTTAAAATTTACGTGTTTATAATCAATCGGAGCATGCCGCACCTCTAATAATGGACGCCATGTTCTCCCGTAAACCATATTATTGTTTAAAATTCAATAAAATGGCGAAAAAAATCGAACAACTAGTTTTAAAGGCTTACTGTAAAGGGAAAATTTCAATTTTCAAAATCATTTCAATTTTCAAATGATCATGAAAAAAATTGTTCAGTGATGAAAAAACTTCTCTTTGGCGAGACGTTTGAATTTTTACAATATTCGAGAAAAAAAGTATTTACTTCTATATTTGATGTAAAAATGCATGATGTAAAAATAAATATTTTTGAAAAAAATGAACTCAGTATTGAAGTAGAAACTTTGCGCTTTAAAATAAAATCAAGTTAATTGTTCTACAATTTTTTTCACGAAATTATGACATTAAAATATTGACAGTTTTTCATCCAGTATGTGTATGAATATTTTCGTTCTGTTTTTTAAGAGTTTTTTTAATTTTTTATTCTAAATTAACATTCCATGCTAAACGCTTAGTTAAAAATTACAGCGCCAATGGTGAAATACGTAATATACTTCCTACAATTCTCGAGTCCAATCGATATTTCTCACAATCGATTTTTAAGTAGGAAGAATGGCGGAAAGAAACACACCTCGTCTGTAAAGGAGGAAATATTATCGAGAAAAATCATCTAAGAAAAAGTTCTCAGGTAAAAATTTAAATCAATAGCTATTAACTTCATGTTTGTGTTGTAAATTTTTAAGATGAAATTTGCACTTTTGATTTAAACTCATCGATATCTATCAGATTGTTGAAAATAACTTTTAGTTCCTTAAAATAAAATTTAACCAAATAATTATTACACATGATTTTCAACAATTAAAAAAAATAATAGCATATAAGCATTTAAACAGAACATACTACGCTAGAAATAGATGTATAATTTTATACCAAAATTTAATTTCAGTTCTAACCTTTTACTTTTGTTGTAACATTTTCTACTCATTTGTTGATTCTTTAACTTCATATAATAATTCTTAACAATTCCAATACTAAATTCAACAATAATTTATTAAGGATGTATGTATTTAATGGCTAAAATAATAATTCTACTACTAATATAATAAAATTTTTCATGTTTCGATTTAAGGTATTGACAATTTTTCATAAAGTGTATGAATATTTTCGTTCTTTTTAAAGAATTTCTTATGAATTTTATATATTTGATTTAAACCAGAGTTTTTTTAAATTTTTTATTCCAAGTTATTTCGTGCAAAACGGGCGATCAGAGCGCCTCAATGGTAAAACACGCAATATACTTCCTACGATTCTCGAACATAATATATCGATATTTCTCGGGAAGTCTTATCCGGTACTCAAACGATTTTTAAGCGGGAAGAATGGCGGAAAGAAGCAATGACTTCATCTGTGAAGAAAAAGGTATTATCCAGAAGAATCACCCAGAAAGAAATCTCATCCAGAAGTTCTCAGGTAAAAATTTAAAACAATAGCTATTAGATTTGTGTTTGTATTGTGAATTTTTAAGATAAAACGTGCATTTTTGGCTTCAACTCAAAGTAAAATTTAACCAAATAATTATTACATATAATTTTCAACAATTAAAGAAATAATAACATATAAATATTGAAATGGAACATACTGTGCTAAAAGTTATTTATAATTTTTAAAATTTAATTTCAATTCTAACATTCCAGTACAAATATTGTAACCTTGTAACTGAATAACTCATTGTTACATATAGATACATATATTTTATTATATGCGTTTACCTACACATGTTTATTATGTTTTCTACTCATCTGTGGATTCTTTAACTTCATACTGCATAATTTTTAAGAATTCTAATACTACATTCAATAATAATTTATTAAGTACATATTTAATAGTTAAAATAATTTATTGCGTAATATAATAAACTTTTCAATTTCCCAGACAAAATAAGACGTAAAAGACCTTGAAGACCTCAAAGTTCAAAACAATAACAGGGAACTCTGTTCGTTCAGGTTATCCCATCCCATCCCATGCCATACTGCTTTCTCAATTGCGTGACAAGATGTGTCTCAGGAGTTATTCAGTTCTCGAATTTCGTGACAATAACACGTGTTACATCGTATTAAACTTGCTGACGCGATATCTTACTATTGTTATTGGAATACAATTTCTACAAATATTTCGGCCAATATTGAGAAATACTTTATAATTTCCAATTAATATTTTTAATGCATACTCAAGTTTACAATTCTTTTCTGGATTCAATCAATCAGCTTTGTTTTCAGAAAATTTTTATGACCACGCGCAATGCGGTCGGTAGAGTCAGTGTTGGTCGCGCGCTATGTATTAATAAACGCGCGCGTTAATAGTATTTTTCTTTTTTTGTACTTTTTCTTATTCAATACTCGTTTTCGGTATTAGAGTCGGTGTTCAAGAGGATAAGATCTCGAGGAGATCAAGACCGTAAGTAGTTATATATTGTGCTTCAGTTTATTCAATTTCTCAAATTTAACAAGTACATATAATGTTTAATATTTTGTTACAGACGCTTCACATCAGCATTAATTTTTTGGGGGAAAATTCAACGGTGGCTCTAAAGCATGTAAGAATCGTTATCTTGAACCCAAGATTTTGCTTTGCTTTTAAATACAAATTCTGTTTAATGTTTTGTTACAGATCTTCTACAATCTCTATTTCCCCTAATCCAAAACTCTCATGATGCTTCAAAAGCTAAGAATGTAGGTACTTTAGCATATTGTACTTGAAATAATTCTATTCTCTATAGTTCTCTCTTCATTGAAGTCTAATGTAAAATTATAACTGTAAAATAAAAACATTTCAAATTGTTAGAATCTCAGTTTTTACCATTATTAAAAATAAGCTGACTATCTATTGGTCACCTCTCAGAAATACTCACGCAGTTGACAAAATATCATCACGTACGATTCAATAAATTAATCAGTGCACATGCGAAAATACTATCCATGGATTACCATTCTTATATGTATATATATATGTTTAAAAATGGTAAGAATATATATATATATATATATACACAGATGCACACACACACACACACACACATATATATAAAGTAATGCATTTCCCGCGCAAATTTCCGGTAATGGCGCCATCTCTTGATTTTTATTACCAATATTTACTATTCTTTCAAGAAGACGCCATTACGAATGAGATTTTTCACGGGTAGTGTCGTTTTGCGTTTAAAGTGTTTTTTTTCAAAGAATTTTGATTTATTGGAAGCATTTTCAAGTACTTTTCTGGACAAACACTTGCATATTGGAAAGGAATGAATATAAAAGGTTTAGTGAAATTCATATAATCTATAATTAACATTATCCGTTGAAAATGCATTCCACGTTAAATCTTTGTTTATGTTCATATTCATCTGTTTTATTAATTTTGTTCAATCAAATTGAATCACATATAAATATTTATTTATAAACGTATGTAACTTATCATATATTTATTGTTGAAATATTCGTGTAGAACGTTCCTTTTTTACGAAATTATCGTGCGAGTCCTCCCTGCTCTCTCTCTTTCTCTCCCCCCCCCACTCCATCTTATTAGTTCGTTATTCTGCGCCAGGAGTAGTCTATTGTCGATCATCGAATAGTTGAGATGTGTTATCTTGCGTAGCATATTTTATTAACTGTATAATACTTTTATTACAGTTGTTTCATCACTCATATCCATGGTAGTGC
The DNA here is from genome assembly GCA_032399605.1 of Melipona beecheii. Classification (NCBI taxonomy): domain Eukaryota; kingdom Metazoa; phylum Arthropoda; class Insecta; order Hymenoptera; family Apidae; genus Melipona; species Melipona beecheii. The sequence goes on along the minus strand of JAUCMO010000210.1, from coordinate 3,028,711 downwards.
AAACTTCGTTTAATTAATGTACGTTCTTAATAATTTATTGAATATTATTGTAATTTATGAATAAATTTTTTCTGTGTTTCTTTCTCTGTTTGATCGTCTTTTTTGATTAACTGCATTTGCTGATGATTGGTATTATAAACGAAATTTGACCTTGATTATTGTTAATTTTTTGTTATTTTCATATATTTTACATATTACGTTTATATATTTAACTGAAAATTTTTTTGTAGCTTGTTGATTTACTACGCGTTGATTACGTGAAAAATTCCAAAGGAGGGACTTTATCGAAATTCGAAAGATTGCCACGATAAAAATAAATCCAAGAATTTTTTGTCAAGGTATGATAATATTTAATTTATTACAAATTCATAGAATTTAGATAAAGTTTATGCAACGAATTTAAACATGGCGTTGCATTCTGCGCATCCTATCGTTTGAATACTGCGCAGATTCGTTTTATTAACAGGGACGCCATATTTTATTAATACGAAATATATTTGAAATTTTAATAACAGGCTCCCAAAGTTAGAATTTTTATAATTTTGTTGTATTACGAAATAATTATATACATTTAATAACAATAAAATATATTTGATAATTAATAATTTCTTGAATATGTATCAATTGAATGTTATATATTTTTAATATAACTACAGCGCTAACGGTGAAATACGGAACATATACTTCCTACGATTCTCGAACATATCGATATTTCTCACGATTTTTGAACGGGAAACATGGCGGAAAGGAGAACGTCTCATCTATAAAGAAAAAAGTATTATCCAGAAGAATCATTCAAAAAGAAGTATTATCGAAAAATTCTCAGGTAAAAATATCAATCAATAATTGTTGGATTTGTGTTTGTATTCTGAATTTTTTAAATAAAATGTGCATTTTTGGCTTTAACTCGAGGTAAAACTTATTCAAATAATTATTACATAATTTTCAACAATTAAAAAAATAATAGAACATAAACATTTAAACAGAACATACCAAAAGTTATTTATAATTTTATATCAAAATTTGATTTCAGTCCTAACCAGTAAAAATATTGTAACCTTGTAACTGATTGACTTATTGTTATATGTATACATGTATTTTATTATATATACATACTTCTTTAACATTTTTAACATTCATTTGTTGATTCTTTAACTTCATTCTGCGTAGTTCTTAACAATTCTGATACGAAAAAACAATAAGAATTATTTTATTAAGAATGTACGTCTTTAATAGTTAAAATGACAATTTTTCTGCGTAATGTAATAAAATTTTCCATTTCTCAAATAAGTGAGGCGTAGAAGGCCTTGAAGCTCGAAATTCGTAGTTCAAAACAACATAAACACATGCTTACGTGTTTGTGTAAGGCTCTTAATATCGTACCTGCTTTTTTAGCGTTGCAAATAAACACTTTCGACTAAACATGTCGAGACGTGCCTGTTCGTTCAAGATCTCCCCTTCTATTTTCTTCATTGCTGGATGAGACGTATTGCCGATTCGGCTTTCGAATTTCGTGACAACATGCATTACATCGCATTAGGTTCGTAATCTTGTCTAACTTATCGGTAGCGTCTGTTCGATAGTGTCGCTTCTTCGACACTCTTTTACTTCCATTTACACCTCATTAATAGTATCATTTAATTAATACGCGTGTGTTTAACAATTCATTGAGCATTTCGATAATGAAATCATGTAGTGCTGTGAAACTTTTTGTGCTCATTTTTCTTCAATCGTCGATTTCACTTGTATGGTTACCGGTAGCTTGTCTCGTGTCGTTACCAGTTACTCGTCTCATACGCGTTTTTAATAGAATTTAAAGTTGATTATGGTTTCATTTTTATATATTTGCCTTCATTTGATACATTTGTTTTAACTTTTGGTTTCTTTTTGTGCAGGTTATTTCCTAATTACAGAGACAGCATAGAATTTGTGGACGATTAGTAATGATCTATCTGGAAAACTTTCATAGAAATTTGGTAACGTTTTATTTATTTTTGTTAAGATTTGGTATATGCTTTCTTTACTAACGTTTTAAAGTGTCAACCATTAAGATACGATTAAAGCTGACAGGTTAGAATCACCGCTTTGTCACGGAAAAACAAGACCATCACTTATTGTGACATTACATACTTACGGGACAGTCGAGTGAAGAAAATTGAATTAATATTTTATTTCGAATATAAAATTGTCGTAGCTTATCGGTATATACTTTCAAATAGATTTTTGTATTAGATTCAGAAATTCAAAGTTTCTGTACTTTACTACACTATCTTTGCTTTTTTCGAACGTTGTTAAATGATTTAAAGCAAGACTTCACGAACGTTTTTCATAGTATTGTTCCTTAAATATATTTAGCTGTGAAATTTTGATTTGTGCAAACATTTTCGAGTATTTATAACATGCGACGTTGATATATTACTAATGTGCACACTTCCTATTTCAATTACGAACATTCAGAATACAGTTTCCGAATATAATCGACTTTTCTTTACAGTATTGAGAAATATTTTATAATTTACAATTAATATCTTCCGTACATATTCAAGTTTTTTTATAATTATGTTCTGCAATAATAGCAGTATTTGTTATATAGACGTATCCTTCGTCCTCTTCCTACTAATCAGCTTTATTTTCAGAGAATTTTTGTGACCTCGCGCAATGTGGTTGGTAAAATCAGTGTTTGTTGCGCAGTATTTTAATATTTTTCTGAGCAAAGTGGCTCTCGTTAAAATAGATTATTAATTCATTTAAATTATAATTCGCGAAGTTAGAATCAATGAGTCCGCCGATTACTTACGTACGTGTTGATAGTTTTTTATTTTTCTTTTTGTGTTTTTTCTTGTTCAATGTTCGTTTTCGGTATTAGAGTCAGTGCTCAAGAGGATAAGGCCGCCTCAAGAAATGAAGATTGTAAGTTGTTTTGTATATCGTACCCCAAGTTATTCAATTTTTCAAATTTAACAACGAAGAATAATGTTTGATATTTGTTACAGACATTTCACAATTTTTTTGCATTTTTGGGGGAAATCCAACGGTGGCTCTAAAGCCAAGAATCTAAGAATCTTTCATTATCTCTAACTTATGATTTTGCTTTTAAACATAAATTCCAATGTATAATGTTTGGTTACAGATTTTCTACAGTCTTCACTTCCCTTAATCCTCCAAGAATCCATTATGATGCTTCAGAAACTAAAAATGTAAGTACTTTGGCATGTTGTATTTAAATTTTCTCTTTAATTCTCCCTCTACTGAAGTTGAATGTAATTATGAAATAAAAACACGTTAAGTTATTAGTCTTCTTATTCTTAATTCAATTCTTCTTATTATTAAAATTTAAGTTTTCACAAATAATATTGTGTCTTTAGAAACAAAATATTTTATGTTTTTTAAGAAATTGTTCACGACGTTCACTTCCACCATGGAATTCTCAGTGGTATTTACTTGTAGAAGGTCTTCATGATTACTTTTTCTACTCCAGTGCAGCATCGGTTATAACGTTCTTCGCATCTATCCCGTGAGTCGCATGCATTTATGTTCCTCCGGTCACTCAATCATGTCGTAGGATGAAAGGTCCGAATCGGCACGGGTGACTGGTTGTATACGTAGAATTTTTGATGAGCATAGTGACCGCGGGTATTTCTTGTACCCGTGAGTAGTAACATTTTTTTGAGATTTTTGTATGTATTAGATTAGGATAGGACTTCTTGCACATCGATTTTAATGATTATAATATATACATTTACAGTAATTATAAAATCAAAATATGTTCGGTATAAATGTTTGCAAAAGTAAAATATCCGTACGAATATTCAGTCAATAAATAAATTATAAATATATATGTACAATTGTTATTAAAACTTCGTTTGAGCATTTCATAGTAGAAAAGATGGATATCCGACTTCATTGCTATGAAAGATGCAGTTATTATATATTGATACTGGTGACATATTTTGTTATAATAATTAGTAATTTTTAATCTCATCTTTTGAGTTTAAATATAATTATAAAATATTGTTAATTAACTGAGTTTTATAATTATAAACTTCAGTACAATTTGAAATATAATAGATTAGAATTTTTAAAGAAAATGCAGAAAAATGTGTGAAATTGTGTGCAAGAAGATACTTCGCGATAGGCAGATATTTAAATCAAAGCAACAAGATTGAACATTGCTTTCGCATTTTCGAAAATGTGTTTTGATGAAGAAGTCGCCTAAGACTGTTTCCATTATTTTCCATTAATTTAGAGTCAATTGTTAGATTTCATATCTTTTTTAGTAAATTCATTTTCTGGTCTTTATTTCCTTGCAATTTCTATAATATCTGAAAGAGTATTATTACAGTTTGAAATGGAATAATGCAATAGTCCGTTCATAGACACAAATTACATAAACTAATTATTTTTTTAGTTCAGGATTTTCAGATTTAACCCCTTCCGTGTTCATTGTCAAGATCTCACTCACGTGCCCAGGTGCTACTTGGTTGGGTGAAAGACATTGGGCACGATGACCATGGTTTGTAATTTTACAAAAAATTCTCAGCGACTGACAGTGTGTTAGCGTATCGTGCACGACGTATTTTCCGCATGTGTATGTGTGGTTAGGATGTGGAATTGCGTTGTTCCATTCATTATAAGTTGAACCATTTAAAATATTTATACACTAATTCGAAGTATGAATTTATTATATTAATATCTATTAAATATGAAATACTATAATTATATTATTAGTTATACAGTCAATTATAATAATGATTCCAACTCAACTTGCACATTTCTATAGAAATTATACATATTTTTTCTGAGTTATTACTCTCACATAGAATCACATTTTACGCAATGTTCGCTAGCCATTGTCAGTCGATTTCAGGAAAATGGTACGTAAATTAGAGTGTGAAAGTCGTATGTTGAACTCGGGTGTCGGAGGTGTCCCGGGATGTCCTCTCTAGTTTAGGTCTGCGCCCGAGTGGTATGTGTGAGAACCGTGGAGTGAGTGTGTTGGTGTGCCTGTTTTGCCATTTTTTAAATATAGGGAGATTGATAGGTAGAGATTAGGATAGGTAGCTTACTTTCTGGTACGCCTGTTTAATTATAAGTAGGTAGGGCCGGGCAGGTTGGTACAGTCTCTGGTCGCGTGTCCCCTTTTCGCGTGTCCAACCTATTTCAGGAAATCTAATTTGAAAAATCGACAATAAAACTGGTACAAATGGAGCATGCCATTTGTTTCTGGTTTTACTTTTCGATTTTTCGAATTTAGTATCGCGGTCGCGGATAGGTCGCGAGTAGGTCCCGAAACGAACGGTTATGTAGGTATTGCTCGAGCACACACGTGCGAACGGACAACGATCACTATGATCGATGGTCGTCCATGTGTATTAATAGGGTCAGTTTCCGCGATTCATCTTTCTATTTCATTTTTGTCTAAGTTATTTTTTGATTTGCGATTAGAAAGACTCGAGCTAGATGTAAGTTTCAGCGGGCATTGCGCTCGAAGAAAGAAGAGGCTATAAGCCGAAGAGGCCCGGCAAACTGCCATGAAGAGGGTCGCAACAAAATGACTTCTCATCTTCTGGATCCTTTAAATAGTTTCGGAGCATGGGAAGTCATTCTCGTTACTACTTTGTCACTATGCTCTTTTAGTATTTGTAGTTGTATCTTTTTTTCTTCTCCATCATCGTTCATCATCGTTTTGGGCAAATCGCGGTTTTTCTTGTTAGTGCTGCGAAAGATGATTACGGGTTGAATTAGAGTTGCGAAGAAATGATAATCGTGTTTGGTTTAGAGTTGCGAATTATGATACCGCGATTGTCTTTTGCAATTTTTATTTGAATTTTTAGTGTATAATTTATCTTGCTTTCTATTGTTTTAAATTAAATTATAGACTCTTTGCTTTTAATTAATTTTAGAGTGTTGGAATATTTGAAGTAGCTTTCTGTTGGTTCAGTTTTGTATTGTTTATCGTAATTTTCATTGAATTTAATTTTAGAGTTTCATTGCGATTTCCAGTTACTTTTATTCTTAGTATTGCGATAATTGTTCCAATTGGTTTTTTTCTTAGTGTTGCGATAATGAGTGATCGCGTTTCTTGGAAAGGAGACAGACGTTCCATAGTTCAATCTCACGTTTAAAACTAATCTTAATCTTAACTATAAAACGCAAATACGAGATTGAACTATGGAACTCTGTTCCTCAAACAACGATCGCGTTAACAATAAGTTTATCTCCCGCACAATCATACAATACATACAATGCATACAATACATACAATCATACGATACATACAATACATACAATCATACAATACATACAATCATACAATGCATACAGTACATACAATCATACAATACATACAATACATACGAGTGCAAATCGTACAATATGTCGCAATCAATCGCAACCCTAACTGCGCATTCTGTATCAAAGACACGTTTATCGAACTTTGAACAAAATTAGGGAAACGAAACTATCGACACGCTTCAATATCGTGCCATGCAAGGGATATAACGCGTAATAAAGTCGCGATTTGTCAGTGTGTCAAATCGGGGTTCGAGCACTTAGAGGCAAGTAGCCCGGCGCTACCCCCAACGACACAGTGGGGTTCCGAAGAACCGCTGAGTCGGATTACCAAGGACGCTGGACTACCAGAACCTCACCTCGTCCTTTCGGACGAGGCTGCAGTCCCCCGATTTGACACACTGACCAGAAAATTGGAAACTCTACTCTAGTGCAATGATAGTAACAACAGTAACAACGAACGAAAGAAGAGAGGAGAGGAGGGGTCCTTAATTTCGTCTCAAGTTAAATAAACGTGTCTTTGTACAGAATGCGCTCACAGTGAATTTACAAATATCAACTATCTTATAATTAATTAAAACTAAACGCACGCAACTTAAAGCTAAGACGCACGCATCCCACGACGTCCCTGCGAGATCCCTCGTCGTCCCTGCGAGATCCCACGTCGTCCCACGGTTGCCCGGGGGGTCTAATAGTTTACTTATCAACTAATTTGTTCCTACAGTTCAGTTTAGATCGTGAAATAAAGAATGCAAAGAAGTTTTCACGATCTAAACTGAACTGTAGGTTGCGTAGTTCTTAGCTTGATATCGTTTTACAAACTAATAATGCATTTGTAAAGCGATATCAATTACCAGGTCTCACCACGAGGAGGTGACTACGCACGAGACCCGCCCCGGGCCCTAATCCCAACCACCCACCATTACAAATAAGCATCCCGGCATTCAACTTAATGAATGCCGAGTTTTTGTTCTACTTGGCCCGGGGTTACGTAAAAAGGAGACAGACGTTCCATAGTTCAATCTCGCATTCAAAACTAATCTTAAACTTAACTATAAAACGCAAATACGAGATTGAACTATGGAACTCTGTCTCTCAAACAACGATCGCGTTAACAGTAAGTTCATCTCTCGCACAATCATACAATACATACAATGCATACAATACATACAATCATACGATACATACAGTACATACAATCATACAATACATACAATACATACGAGTGCAAATCGTACAATATGTCGCAATCAATCGCAACCCTAACTGCGCATTCTGTATCAAAGACACGTTTATCGAACTTTGAACAAAATTAGGGGAAACGAAACTATCGACACGCTTCAATATCGTGCCATGCAAGGGATATAACGCGTAATAAAAAGTCGCGATTTGTCAGTGTGTCAAATCGGGGTTCGAGCACTTAGAGGCAAGTAGCCCGGCGCTACCCCCAACGACACAGTGGGGTTCCGAAGAACCGCTGAGTCGGATTACCAAGGACGCTGGACTACCAGAACCTCACCTCGTCCTTTCGGACGAGGCTGCAGTCCCCCGATTTGACACACTGACCAGAAAAATTGGAAACTCTACTCTAGTGCAATGATAGTAACAACAGTAACAACGAACGAAAGAAGAGAGGAGAGGAGGGGTCCTTAATTTCGTCTCAAGTTAAATAAACGTGTCTTTGTACAGAATGCGCTCACAGTGAATTTACAAATATCAACTATCTTATAATTAATTAAAACTAAACGCACGCAACTTAAAGCTAAGACGCGCACGCATCCCACGACGTCCCTGCGAGATCCCTCGTCGTCCCTGCGAGATCCCACGTCGTCCCACGGTTGCCCGGGGGGTCTAATAGTTTACTTATCAACTAATTTGTTCCTTACAGTTCAGTTTAGATCGTGAAATAAAGAATGCAAAGAAGTTTTCACGATCTAAACTGAACTGTAGGTTGCGTAATTCTTAGCTTGATATCGTTTTACAAACTAATAATGCATTTGTAAAGCGATATCAATTTCAAGGTCTCACCACGAGGGAGGTGACTACGCACGAGACCCGCCCCGGGCCCTAATCCCAACCACCCACCATTACAAATAAGCATCCCGGCATTCAACTTAATGAATGCCGAGTTTTTGTTCTACTTGGCCCGGGGTTACGTAAAAAAGGAGACAGACGTTCCATAGTTCAATCTCGCATTCAAAACTAATCTTAAACTTAACTATAAAAACGCAAATACGAGATTGAACTATGGAACTCTGTCTCTCAAACAACGATCGCGTTAACAGTAAGTTCATCTCTCGCACAATCATACAATACATACAATGCATACAATACATACAATCATACGATACATACAGTACATACAATCATACAATACATACAATACATACGAGAGTGCAAATCGTACAATATGTCGCAATCAATCGCAACCCTAACTGCGCATTCTGTATCAAAGACACGTTTATCGAACTTTGAACAAAATTAGGGAAACGAAACTATCGACACGCTTCAATATCGTGCCATGCAAGGGATATAACGCGTAATAAAAGTCGCGATTTGTCAGTGTGTCAAATCGGGGTTCGAGCACTTAGAGGCAAGTAGCCCGGCGCTACCCCCAACGACACAGTGGGGTTCCGAAGAACCGCTGAGTCGGATTACCAAGGACGCTGGACTACTAGAACCTCACCTCGTCCTTTCGGACGAGGCTGCAGTCCCCCCGATTTGACACACTGACCAGAAAATTGGAAACTCTACTCTAGTGCAATGATAGTAACAACAGTAACAACGAACGAAAGAAGAGAGGAGAGGAGGGGTCCTTAATTTCGTCTCAAGTTAAATAAACGTGTCTTTGTACAGAATGCGCTCACAGTGAATTTACAAATATCAACTATCTTATAATTAATTAAAACTAAACGCACGCAACTTAAAGCTAAGACGCACGCATCCCACGACGTCCCTGCGAGATCCCTCGTCGTCCCTGCGAGATCCCACGTCGTCCCACGGTGCCCCGGGGGGTCTAATAGTTTACTTATCAACTAATTTGTCCCTACAGTTCAGTTTAGATCGTGAAATAAAGAATGCAAAGAAGTTTTCACGATCTAAACTGAACTGTAGGTTGCGTAATTCTTAGCTTGATATCGTTTTACAAACTAATAATGCATTTGTAAAGCGATATCAATTACCAGGTCTCACCACGAGGAGGTGACTACGCACGAGACCCGCCCTGGCCCTAATCCCAACCACCCACCATTACAAATAAGCATCCCGGCATTCAACTTAATGAATGCCGAGTTTTTGTTCTACTTGGCCCGGGGTTACGTAAAAAGGAGACAGACGTTCCATAGTTCAATCTCGCATTCAAAACTAATCTTAAACTTAACTATAAAACGCAAATACGAGATTGAACTATGGAACTCTGTCTCTCAAACAACGATCGCGTTAACAGTAAGTTCATCTCTCGCACAATCATACAATACATACAATGCATACAATACATACAATCATACGATACATACAGTACATACAATCATACAATACATACAATACATACGAGTGCAAATCGTACAATATGTCGCAATCAATCGCAACCCTAACTGCGCATTCTGTATCAAAGACACGTTTATCGAACTTTGAACAAAATTAGGGAAACGAAACTATCGACACGCTTCAATATCGTGCCATGCAAGGGATATAACGCGTAATAAAGTCGCGATTTGTCAGTGTGTCAAATCGGGGTTCGAGCACTTAGAGGCAAGTAGCCCGGCGCTACCCCCAACGACACAGTGGGGTTCCGAAGAACCGCTGAGTCGGATTACCAAGGACGCTGGACTACCAGAACCTCACCTCGTCCTTTCGGACGAGGCTGCAGTCCCCCGATTTGACACACTGACCACAAAATTGGAAACTCTACTCTAGTGCAATGATAGTAACAACAGTAACAACGAACGAAAGAAGAGAGGAGAGGAGGGTCCTTAATTTCGTCTCAAGTTAAATAAACGTGTCTTTGTACAGAATGCGCTCACAGTGAATTTACAAATATCAACTATCTTATAATTAATTAAAACTAAACGCACGCAACTTAAAGCTAAGACGCACGCATCCCACGACGTCCCTGCGAGATCCCTCGTCGTCCCTGCGAGATCCCACGTCGTCCCACGGTGCCCCGGGGGTCTAATAGTTTACTTATCAACTAATTTGTCCCTTTTGCAGTTCAGTTTAGATCGTGAAATAAAAGAATGCAAAGAAGTTTTCACGATCTAAACTGAACTGTAGGTTGCGTAGTTCTTAGCTTGATATCGTTTTACAAACTAATAATGCATTTGTAAAACGGTATCAATTACTAGGTCTTAGCACGAGGAGGTGACTACGCACGGGTCTCCTTATATTGTAACATCTAAGGGTATCTCATTATATTGTATTAAGTCAGTACTGTTTTACATGTGATAAACATCACGACTTGTATTGTATTTAGTAATTTGTTTCAAAGAGAAAAAATATGCATAAAATAAGGCAGAATTGTTTGATCAATCAAATGGCTAATATAAGATATTGAATAAATATTCTTGTTTAACAAGTTAATAGTAAATGAGTAAATTATTTAACGAGTTAATTAAAATTACTTAGAAATGTATTAGTGGCTCGATTACTACAATTGATTGATTAAAAATGTTAAATAGTACTTAGAAATGCTATAGAGGAGACTTTATTGTTTAATTATTATAAATAAATTATTAGAAATGTTAGATAATTTTTGAACAATAGAATATTCAGATATGTTATTTAAAAATTCGCTTCTAAATTTTGGTCGATGTGCACACGACGAAAGTTTAATTGATAATGAGTCTCCGTACCGCTCTAGGTCAATATATGTTTCGGTCGTCAGTGTTTGAGATCAGTTGATAATCTTTTTTCAAACTTCTGAAATTTGGTCGATGTAAACACAATAGAAGTTTGGTTGGTAATGATTCTTCGTACCGCTCAAGGTTAATATATATTTCGGTCGTCTGTGATTCAGACAGCTGATAATTTTGTTTATTGTTTCGAAAAACAGTTTTTCTATTATATTAATCAATAATTCAGTAGTTTTTACATTTCTATCTCAAAATTACACTTTCATGAATATGTTACAATGTAATAATTTAAATGTAAATGTAATAATTTATTAATTTTCTATCGGCTAAAACTTAATTTACATTTTTATAATATTAATTTTTAAATTATAACTGTATTGATGTAAAATTATTAAGTAGAAATTTATCTAGAGAAAAGTTATGTAGTCAAAAATCGAGTTAATTTAGAAAATGAAATAATTAATTTAATTGTTTAATCGTAATATAAAAGTTGTGAAGTTTACTAAATAATGTCTAGAAATATTGTAGAAATATTTTAATTGTTTCAGATGAATTATTCATACTGTAAATGATGCATTTCGATGATATTTTTGTATATTATTTAACAATTTTAACTATTTGCTTATAATATTTGAATCAGGCATTATTTCATAGTTTGAATATTTCATTTATAATAATTAAATTATTTTATTTACAATAATGGAAAGGGTAGTACATAATACATATATTTCTTGCTGTCTGAAACAATAAACGAGTGAAAATTTTTATATGTTGCGGTTATATGTTACTCTGAAGTGATGATCGCTGCTTAAAGTCATTTCTCTTAAGTACATTGTTTAAGATGCTTACAAATTGTTAGTTAAAAATTTCAAATAACACTTAGAATTATTACAGAAGAGAATTATCGTTTAATTGTTGAAAGTAAATTATTAAAAATATTAGATAGAACAATATTTAGAAATATTATTTAAAAATTCACTTCGGAAGCTTATTCGACGTGCACGCGGTGAAGGTTCAACTACAACTAATTACCTTTTTCCTAGTCAACCTGCAGGTAAAGACACTGATGCGCAGTAGGTGATAATTCTTTGTCAATACTTCCAAGAAACACTTTTTCTATTCAGTAATCAGTAATTTTATAGTTTTATTGTTTCATAGCCTTCATTAATTTAAAGCAACAATAAATACTGTAATTTCTATATTTTGTACAAAGCGAAACTACGTTTGCAACTTATAAGGTTAGTTTTCAACTTATAATTCTGTTGACATATACTAAATGCTAATTTGTAAGTCTGTGACATATAATACTAATTTATGTAGAGAATAATCATATTCGAGATGAAAACAAAATTGCTCGTCTTTTAAAAATAGCTATGCAAATAAGAAAACGTTTACGTTTAATTCAATAATTTTCGACGTAAATGTAACGTTATGTTCCATAGACGAGGTTGGGCGGATTTGAAAACGTACGAAAAATCCTCAAACTCGCCTATTTTGTGTAACCATTTCGTCGAGTCGACGGACAGAACAGTAACAGAAATGTGGCAGTCGCGTGAAACTTTTTGGCACCTACGCTTTCGTCAAGAAATCCGAAACTTTTGTATGTTCCGTTAACGCTTCTTTTCTTATCAGTAACGCACAATGCCAAAGGTAATTAATGCCAGTGATTTTTTACTATGTCGGTATTTATGGGGCACGAAATCCGATAAGATGTTTGTTTCTATTCATTTATCTCGTCCGTGCCAGTACATTGTCGGACTTTGGTGTTTTTAGCCTCAATATAAAATTCTTTAAAAAGTTCTGTGTTATCGTTTGGAAATGCTTCTCTCGGTCAAGTTTGTGTCAGAAGTTATATCGTATATTTCTTTTATCACACCATTAGTTATGTTATATTTTAATTACAAATACGATTTCCCATTTTTTATTATATACATTCGTTAGTTTTCATTATTTATTGTTATTCAAGGAGGAATTATAATGACGCAAAATACAATAGGAATTATAAATTTAAAGTAATTGAAAAGTAACAAGTACAAAAACATGGCATCCTGTGTAATTTTCACAGGAAAATTTCGCAAGCGATGCATTGCAATAAATTTCGAATGAAATGTATAGGAGGAATGAAATAACAAAAATTTATTAATAAGCACAGAGTTTTTCCAGCAGAAAACTTACATTTTAATCGATTGAATGATTCTTTTTGTGTTAAAATATATGTCGATTATTCTCAATTCACGCATTTCATTAGCATCTCCTCTATTTTTATTAGCTATGATACCAATGATACCGTGGATATGATTTGCAATAATTTCACCAAAGATACTTCGCAGTATGTCTTTAAAAATTTCTTAAATTTTACCGAGTTTTCAATTTTATAGTTATCAAAAGCAAAATTTTGGCAAGTTTTTACGTCTGAAAAGTTATTTCTTAATCGCGACGATTACTAAACTTTCCTCGAGCTTCTCTGTTAAGACAAATAACTCGCGCTTCTTCAATTGTTGCTTTCCTCCTTTGGACTCTTTCTTCCTTTCTTTTTCTCGCCATTTTCTCTTGATAAGTTCGAAGGCCTTTCGTCTTAGTCGCTCACAAGAGAAAGGAAAGTAATTACAGATAGGAAATTGCTTGAGGAAAATGAGCTTTCTATTGGGTCCTATGATGAATTGACGTTTAAATCAGAAATAATTATTTGTCGCTTAGATGGTGAATGAATTTGCTTCGCTCAGTCTGCAGGGTTGCGAAATTTTTGTTACTTGGGACCTTTAAAATCTTTCTTAATTCGTCATTTTAAGTTTCTAATTCGTCAATGCAGATCTCTGATTTTTCTAAAAAGAGATTCTTTCAGAAAGGAACAACAAAACTTTTAACAGATTCCATTTCCGTACCCCGGTTCGATTTAAATATTAACACTTTTGAATTAGAACGTCAATTTTAAATACGGTGTACCGCTTAATAATTATGGATTAATGGAATATTAAACGAAGAAGAAAAACAGAGAAAAAAAACGTTTGTAAAATATATCGCACAGAGTAGATCGGTGAACGCTGTTTTATACTCGTCGAGAACGAGTGCATTCGATGGACGCGCATTCGACACCGCTTCGTTTTTTCCTCGTGTTACAATGCGACGCATAACTTCTCGATGAAAAACTTGAGACATTCGCATATCGCATATCGCGAGCACAATAGCATCGTGTGACCAAACATGCGTTGGATGCGCCGATGGTAGGGATCTCTGGAGGATATAAATGAAGCGTTCCCGTTCGATTGTTCGTCTGTTTCGCGAGATTCAACTAAACTTGCATCGGTTTCAAAACCAACGAAACGTCGCCGAACCGCAATGGATCGTTTCCTGCTCTTCGTCCTGTTGTTCGCCGTTTTACCGTTCACCATGTAAGAATTCATTTTTATATATTTCCAGTTTGCCACTTCGAACGTTCCGCTAAAAATGTTGAGAAAATTACAAGGACGATCGCATCGAAATCATCTTGAAGCTGTTGAAAGATAATTGGTTTTGTTTCAATGTTATCATTTGAAATATTATAATAATTATAATAATCGTTTGAAATGTTACAATTAAAATTTGAATGTCGTCATTATCACTTGATAGTTTCGATCGACGGACGTCAATTTTTAAAACGGATGGCCGTTTAATTTTGAATTTTTGTAGTCAAGAAGTTGTTGAAGAGGGTGCCTGCAAATGCGCCGTGTTTTCCAGGCAAATACCAAAATCAATCATTGAACGCGCTCTTCTATATAACGTCACGTGCGATGGCGAGGGGGAGGAGAAGTGTCAACAATTGTGCATTGCTCTGGTCAGTGAGTAAATAATCGTGTATGTTCGATAGTATGGCCGATAAATGTCAAAAAGATATAGGTAATTCTGTGCAGGCTGAGAGCGCGAGAGACAAAGCGCCGCAGATGATGTGCGAGAAGTTAAACAGACACGTGGAGAATCTTCACGTGAGTGAAAATTTAAACGATCAGATTTGATGTCCTAGATGACGGTCCTAGAAAACTGTGTATTCTTTATTTTTATAATAAATATGTGAAATATTTTTTAGGTGGCGGTATACGCGAAAGTGTGCAACGCGACCAGCTGGAAATTCACTGGTTTGAAAGCTGCAGATCCAATTTGTTGCCACGAGGGGAAGAATATAGCCTGCGAGGAACCACTCCCGATGATCGAAAGTTAGATGAATTCATTTGCAATTATTAATGCGTTAGTTGGTTCATTATCATGAAATTTTACGTAATCGTTTGTGCAAGATTTATTATTTTATTGCTGATTAATAAATTTGTTCCCTGTCGCTGTCGTTGTACGTGAATGTTTAATCGTAATTGATTGAATTATGAAAATAAACTCGAAAATCAGATGTAAATTAAATGGATTGATTTTAGCTTCGGTGGCAATCGCGTTAAGGAAATTCAACAGAAATTACTTGCTGTCGCGCCATCTCTGAAATCATTTTTTTTTTTTCTTTTTTTTAATAGATACAGAATATGGAATAGAAGATTTGATGCTTTTACGATTAATATCACTGTTATTTATCCCTTCCAAACGAAGAATTGCGTTCTGGCGTTTCGCCGCTGAGTGGCAATGCGTTCTCAAAACTCTGAAGAAGCTAGCTGCGCTATTGTCGGGGTACAATTCCTTTTGGACACGGGTGTTTAAGCCACGAATAATAATAATAATAATAATAATAATAACAATAATAATAATAAGGATAATTTCAATGGTGGATTTCGTTTCTTCCGGGATCTTTGATCGCAATGGGATCTTTGATGCCGCGTCGGGTATCAAAGACTCCTCTAAGAACAAAATCGTCTTAAAAGCATTAAACGCTTCCTCTCCTCTATACCTTTTCGCTCGAATCTTGAAGATCTTCGGAGCGATTATACCCGTACGCAGACCATCTTTCAAGCTAGCTCCAGAATACAAAGTACGTCTCGCCGATTCCAGATATCTTCTATTTCGTCAATGGTGTTCCGAGACCCTCCTCCCAGGCCATTGAATAGATGGTTTGTTATCGCTCCCCTGACTTCCTGCCGATGAATCCTTCGCCGTGACTCTCCATATCGATCTCGCCATCCCAGAAAGCCATTGTGTTACCCGCGGTTTTGTCGTCCTTTCCTCTTCGGATTTAATGACTCCGCTATCTTCGTACGGGTCTTCTGCTTCGTTCCTCGTTTACGAATTCGTTCAACTTCCCTTGCGATCGAGTTCAACACAATTTTTCCAAACGTTCCCCGCGAACACGTTTCGCGCCAAACTCGTTCAATCGTCAAATCGACGTGCTTCTTACGTATTTATTTCCGATCTTAATTTGCTCCGTTTGAGCCGCGCGGTTTACACGACAACACCTGATACGACACGCGAACTGTTCTGTCTGTCGCTTCACACGTTGATTTGGACCACTAATTTGGACCCTGAGGGAGAGAGGATATGTCGAGAGCGGTGACTATACTTTGCGTTGCTCTGTGTGCATGATACCGACATTGTGGAAAATCGTAATACGTTGACTTTGGCTACTTGCACCGAGAGAGGGCAACCTATCAAAGTAATCGCGTTACGTGTATTGACTTTAACTACCGGTGCTTGGAAGCACGCGTTGCAATGCTGACGATTATGTTGTTACCTGCAGGGAAAATACTCGTAACGTTCGAACGAACTTTGGCTAACGTCGTGTACTTGATGAATTGTAAAGCAATTACCATACGCTGGTTACTCTCGAAATGCTGCTCGATATTCTATTAATCGGTTGTCAGGTAATCTCCACTCATCAAACATCCTCAATCATACGGTTGGAAATGATACACACCGGTAAATCCATTCGCGATAATTTGCGTTTCACATCCAAATACAATTCCTTCGTACGAGCACTATCGACTACCGTGTCGTTTTAGCACAATTAAACAAAACGGAAATTGAGGTAACTAGCTGCGACACGCGCCAGTATGTGTATCTACGCTGTGCGCTCTTTCAGATTCGGGATCGCTTTCTTCTCCGCAAACAGCGGAGAATTTTTTCATTCACGGTGAATTTGCAACTTCTAGTTTCTAAAAGTTAGAGTTTTAGCGTAATTTCCAACGTTTAATCGTTCCTTGTATTTGAATTAACCGAGCTCGCAATTTCCACCGTAACATTTGTAACATCTGTAAATTAAACGCGTCGAAATTCTACACATTTTCAAAGTTCAAACGCCAGTACCGACGTTTTCGAAAATCCAAAACTTTCCCGACGGCATGACTAGGGTTTGCGTGATTAGAGTCTGACGAGCAATCAACGCCACATCCACGTGTTATACACGTACGTACATCGTCGGATTGCACGTCTATCGGATCGTCCGATTTCCTTCGTAGTCTCGAAACGTTGGTACAAAGACGCGCCGAATGTTAAAACTGTTAAAGAAGAAGAAGAAATTTATCTCAACTCGATTAACTCTCCGCGAGAAATAAATCTCGGTCAGACAGTAACGAATGAAATTCGCGGTGGCTTGTCCAATAACGTGTCACGTGATCACGAATCCCCCGGACAACACTGACGTAGTACCGATGGGTGAGCTACATTTATGTAATTCCACAGTGATAGGATAATCAATGCGCGGGGATTACAATCTACATACATCGTTAGTTTGTTACTGGGGATATTAGTTTCCAGGTGGTTCCGCGCGTGCAAATGAGCACAAGGGCCGCGAAACGATAGAAACGTAACGACTTGCGAGAATACGTGCCGCGAAGTCTAATTGCATATCTCGACTCATCTGCGAGACGGGAATCGTGCATTCGAACTTTGTTTCAGTTTGGTATATTATTTTGATTCGGACATAAGTTCGATTCACATCGCATCGTCCAGTCTCTGTAAATTGAGTGAAATTCGTGAAAATCATTTTACTTTCAGTTAGTTACATCGAATCGTATCCGATAAATTTCGACTGGTATCTAACTTCGTTTACCTTACCGCAGATCGTATTGTCATCCCCGTTAGCTGAACAAGTTATTTATCTCTATCGACGTGCGTCTAAGATATTTTCGATGATTTTACACACCGTATTAAACCGATTCGTAGGCTTTCGCCCCAAATATCAACGGCGCTAACATGCGTGACGATATTGCGTACGCGCTTCTTCGCTTTAATCACTTTCCGATAATACTTTTACAGTGAAACGCAAAATTATTCGCGCAGTAGAGACTGTGACAAAAATTTACAGGAGACAATGTTCGTACTACAGATTTTCCGGCACTTGTTACTTAAAAGTTGTACTTTTAGATTGCGAAGAAAGAAAGTTATGAAAGAAACTTGGAATATTATTGTTTGCTATTATTGAGAGAACGAATGTTGATTGATGACAAAAAATGTGTCCTTACGAAATATTAATTTTTTCAGAGTAATGTATTTTCCAAATTTTTGTTGCATTCTTTTTTATATCAAAATTTTGAAACTGTTCTTTCTATTCTATACGTTATATTATCGACTACGCGAATAATTTTTGTGACTTACTGTACGTAACTTTCGTCGTTCTTTTCAGTTAATAATCTGTACAATCCAATTATTTGTTCATTCTGTTATCACCGAGTCGAATTTAATAATGGACAACGCTTTCCGTTCCTTGATTCTGATTGAGCGTATCGTTTTAATTTTTCTTCTGTCGTCCATCGTTTTCTCGATGTATTTCCGTGCCGTTTTCCGGTCGTGCGCATTCATTATGTCTGGCTCTGCCAGTGACTCCGAATTAATGGACCAATGCTACATGTTTCAAACGACAAGCTAAATTATCTCCTGGTTTCAATGCTCTTTCAACCGTTTCAATGCTTTTGAAAAGATTTTTGAACACGCTGAACGTAGTTGGCCAAATAAATAACAAATAATAGCTTACAGATAATCACGCAGTTCACTGATCAAATAATAAGGAAGAAATTTATTTTAATTTACTAAATAAATAGTAAATAAATTTTTGCACGAACGTTGTTGCATGCATAATCCTTTACTCATTGACAAACTAGCCACGCGTCATCGCGCTAATTACTAATTACACGATACCTTTAATGCACGTGTTTCACTTTCTGTTACAGGCCACCAGCTACGCAATACGACGTGCAAACACCACCTTAGAGCCCTTAAACCGGCTTAATCCTCTACATGCCTTTCACGCCTCCTTAATGTCGCTTCAACTTGCACGCTACGGTTGTTGGCCCATGTGTGGTTCTCTCCACGCTCCGGATGCTCAATTATGCCCACGTTATCGGTAATAACTACCACGTCTAACCAGCGAATATTTTTGACGGTATCTTCGCTGATTAAAATTTCCATCGGCGAAGGTAAACGGAGGGTAGTAGAACGGCTAAGCGTAGGTAAAGTTGTTCCGAAGTTTCTAAGTTCTTCTGGTTAATATAACGTGTAATGTGGAAGCTCTTGAGCTGCTAGGGTGGCTGTTACAAGACGATGCAATCACGTAGGAGAAACTGGGACAAGCTGACAAGTTTTCCAGTTTTTAATTTTAGCAATTATTTAGGAGGTTGAGTTAATTATTTGCGGTGTACTTTGGTGTCCCCAATTCTCTGTATTCCAAGAAAATATTCCAACAGATATTCTGAGAAAAACTTTGAGAAAGAAATGTACAAAGCAAGTTGGAAAATGTTTCTTTGGTGACATTAAAATGTTCGTCCCCAGTACGATTCGTCTCATTGAATGGCTCAGAAGCAACTGTTCCGACGACTTTTTTGCCATAAAATTTTATCGATACGCAAACATTTGAATCGATGCAAAACAAATTACAGGCGCGATACTCCACGCCCCTTCGCGAATCACGTGACCCAAATCAACCAATCGCTAATTTTCGTCGCAATAGCGTTGCACCTGAAGAGGTGTTCGATTTTCTGGGTTACCCCCGCTAAGATCACAGTGATAATATATAACTACTAACATGTAATTATCTAAAATCTATTATTTTTATTATAGTTGTTCTATTATAGTATAATTAAAGTTAAACAGAATGGATAATGAAAAGTGAATTATTTTCGAAATTTGTAACGATTAATGCATAATTAAGAATTGTTGCACCTTACGTGACTCAATTTCTCAAATTCACGGTACGCATTGAATTCACTTTGTTTCTATAAAAGAAATGTAGAGCATGTGTACGAAATCTAATTACCTTATTTTCAAACGACTCAACGAGATGTCACACTATTCGTATAAAATTCTACACGTCGTCTCCGGACAGGAGAAATCGACAAGAGTATTTTTCTCCTCTACGAAGCCGGAAATAATTGAATAACGGATACTAACGGATACTACTCGTCGTGTTACATGCACTCTGTCATAACAAACAGTTAAACAATGAATTTCACACATCTCGTGCTGATCAAACTTCATATGGCCGGTGTCTAGATAATTTTACCGTATCAATTTATCCCTTTATTAATTCACCTCTGCGTTAATTTCCCTGCCAAGTATTACGTGCTCGTTTCAACAAAATTGTCTGCATGGTCGAAGTGGAAAAAAAGTGTATTCATTCGTGGGAATACGACGGCAACGGTTGTCATTAAAAGAGACGTTCCATCGCGTTAATAGCGCAGGAATAATTTACATAGGCACGAGAAACGCGTTCAAGACTTCTGATACTGGTCGACGCTTTGAAAACTTTTCAAACAGGCAGACTGGCGACGCGTTAACGGCTTTGAAAACGTAGCCTAACGTTGGTCTAGTTTAATCATTGAAACGACCAGCTAGAAAAGATGGTCGAAATATTTGTTCTTTTACTCCACTCGATGCGAGGCTGTAAAATAACGTTGCGTCAGACGCATTCGGCCGTAATTATCCACGCTTAAACCACCCCCCGATCGTTAAGCCACACGTTTGCTGTCGCGTCACGATACGTAACATTCGTGTAACGTGACGTGCAAACACTAGGTTAGCTGCCTTAAGCTTGCACCAAGCTGTACAAGCTTTCCGTGTCTCCTCGGTGCCGCTACAGATCATATGTTACATGTTACTTCGGCCGGAAACCAGCCACGGAATTACATCTACAGTTTCTCGAAACCCCTCTCTATCTCTCACTCACTCTCTCTCTCTCTCGTGTCTGACAATCACGAGCAAAGGTGTATTTATGCACGTGTGTTTACCTATTAGCTACGTGTCGTCGTGGCCGCTTTGCCAGTCGAGGCTACGATTATTGGTTCATCTCGGTGATCATTCGTTGCCGCGTCGTTGAATTTATCGATGTGCAATTGCATCTCGGATGCTGGAATGTATTTTATTTTTAGTAGTGAAACTGGTTTGTCGAAGGTGAAGCCAGAGGGAGGAAAGGAGACGTAACAGAAGAAGAGAAAGAGTGAGAAATAAAATATTTGAATCGATACAAAACAAATTACAGGTGCGATCGCTCAGCACCAGACAACGCCACTCCCACTCGAGGTTTACCCCACGCCCCCTCACGAATCACGTGACCCAAATCAACCAATCGCTAATTTTCGTTGCATCAGCGTTGCACCTGAAGAGGCCCGATTTTCCGGGTTACTCCCGCTAAAATCACTTTCAGTGGTAAAAAGAGAGCAGAGACGGGGGGGGAGGCGAGGAAATGAAGAAAGTTGAAGAAAGAAAAAGAGGGAATCCTTGATATTTACTTGTAGTTCCGCTTGCTTAAGTAGAAAGTAGACTCTTTGAGCTACAATGCATTCTACTCTATTTATCGGTTAAATAGAAAAAATCTTAGCATGGTCGCCTCTCTCGTTAAAAACAATTTGTGCCTTGCAAATATCCTTTTGTTGTCAAATTTGTCAGTCTACGGAGCAGTTTAGTGATTATAACATAATTATTACGATATTGCAACTAAATTGTGTTCCATGGACTGAAAATTTTTATAAGAGAAGCATGTTTTGCACGGCGCGCGTCACTTTTAACGGAAAATGACTTGTACATGTGATATTATTACAATAATATGATATAATTAACATGATGATCGTTCGAAATAACCGCAATTATACCGACGAAAGAGAAACGGATAATTTTCTAGAAACGAAGATGGTTACTCGGCGAATCGTGTATCGTGATAATAATTGGTTAAAGAGGTCGGTGGATCGGGCCACAGGAACCGGAAGGCACGCGAAACTTGGTGGCTCTGCTTATTAACTTATTGCATCTTCTAAGTTCCCGCTAACTGATATTAATTACTGTACTCTCCGGAACTCTAACTTTGCCCGGCTTGTTGTCGCGTTAGCCCCTTTTCCCCGACCTACTTTCAAAATTCTCCCCCTTTTATTCCGCGCCTTCAACTTCTCGCGCCACCCTTCTCAAACGACCCTTCTCACTCGCTTTCGAGAGTCATTCAAGACTTTCCGCTACAATCGGGGCGACGTTGCAACGAGAAAAGGGTGGCAATTTACGATTGTGCAACCCGTTTGCAACGATAATCGCACTGTCAACTGAAAACGGGCAAACAACGACGGAATCTGGAAATTTCGTCGTCGATGTTAATCCGATCTTTTCGCTTGCAAAATCGCGAGTGATGTGTCCGGCTTCGCTTCTGTATCCGGGTTGAATTACAATATAACATTGCGGAATAAACGCCGTACGACGGGGTGTAAAGAAAAGCTGAAGGACGCTGCGAAACCGCAAAACCAATAGTAGCGTGCAAGCATCTTTTCTCACCGAGAAAATATTTCCCACTAGACACGCTGCTCCAAGAGTCTTATATACGATCGGGGACCGAACACGAGTAAACACGATTCTGTTTCTCCGACCAGCACGTCCCTGGAGATGAACGAAAATACGGTGGATCCTTAACACGGCGGACAAGCCGTTAAAACTTGTCGCGAACAACTGATTTCTACCACGGACACGACCATCAATTCTGGAATCATAGATACACGTGTGCTGATCGCTTGATCGCACGTAGATTGCAGATATTAATCTGCGAACGCAATTGCTTGTTACTAGAAAAAATATTTCGAGCGAAGGTACATATTTCTCGATTTTGAGGAGTTTGTCTGTTTGTAAGAGGTACGCGAAAGTATAATATTTCACGCATTAAAAGAGGTACTGTTTTAACAATAAGTAAAGTATCATTTTAATCCTCTGTAAAAAAAAGACCATCGTTTTAATAGATATTTTGACTACGATTTTCCAGTTGTGAGCGACGTATCATTCATTGTGTTGTGCCTTGTCTTTTATGTGTAGTAGATCTTGGAAAATAACTAATTTTTGGTAATTGGTTTTCGATACGAAATTTTTACAGAGAATACGGAAATGGATCGATTAACGTAAAAGTCCTATCTAAGAAAATGAAATTGATCTTTGTAACTCTTGTACTTTATGCTTGCATTCGCAAACAAATTAACAATTTTAACTACGTTAAAGTCACCAAAACCAGCAATGTTTCGTTGGAAACACTTTTTCCAACAACGAACGGTTCTGAAAATAGTTTTCATTCAAGAATTGAAGGAAGTTAAAATTACACGTACAGAAACGTAATAGTTGGAAGATTGTATCAATCGTAACTAGTTAACAAACTAGTTAAAAATCCTGTTGATCCATTTGAGGAGATTCCAGTTGGAAAAAGAACAACGTCACGCAGAAAAAGCGGAGCAAGTTTGAAAAAAAGTACTATTTCCATCTGGAAACTCTCGTTCTGCATATGTATACTACGAATTAGTCGATGTGTGCCGTACACGATGACAAATGCACCAGCGAATTTCAATCAGAAAGATTTCGACATTAATTCCAGTGCGTCGGCTATGTCGAGGTATGTAATAAATTCGTTTTCCGGCTTCCGGTATCGATACAATTTTCATCCTTCGTCTGAAATACAGAGCCTGTACGCACGGTGAAATAAACGTTCCGTGCGATTTTCACTGCGCGATTGATCCGTGATTCCATTGATTCGACTCTGAATGCGACACATTGAAACAACATCCACTACCACTACTGATTCAACTGGATACGCGAAACGGTATTATAAACCTTTCGTCTGACAACCGTTAACTATTTCTTGTTGGACAAAGGATTAAATGAAACGGCAGTAAAAGCAGAAAAAAAGGGCGAATGGAAAATATTTGCAATTTTTTATAGAGTAAGAGAGAGAGAGAGAGAGAGAGAGAGAGAGAGAGAGAGAGAGAGACAGAGGGAGAAGAAAAGTAGAAAATAGAAATGTAAATTTGATTTCAAGCAGCTGTCACATTACGACTTTTATTTGCCGGATTTACCTTTTTGGTTTACCTTTCTCGCAGTTGCGTTTGAAACGAAATAAAAAAGACACGTCATTAGCCGTGTCATTTACGTTTGTAAAAAAAAAAAAAAGAAAAAAACAGTCATGGTTCGTTTGTTGATCGACGCGCGGATATTTTTATTACGCGTTCTCGCGGACGCATCCATTCGGAATAAGTAAACAGTTTAAATCATCGTGGAGCGCGAGGCCAGTTATCTCTGAATTTTACATCGCGTCGAGAGCGTTTTATTGCACGCCCGTGTAAATTCGTCGTTTCGCTCGATTTTAATGGCTCTCTAGAAAATATAAATTGCGCTCCTCGATCGCGGCCATATAAATTCCAACGCCTCCTCTAACGCGGATCATTTGTTACAATGCCGCCCCGCCGCCGCGACAATACGTCAATATTATTAAATTCTATTAATTGAATAATTAATTCGCTAATTACTTGACGTCAGACATTAGCAACACGGCAATTTACAACGCGTAATTCGATTTTGTTAATTACGTTTCCCTGCGAGACGCGTCGCTGCCGAGAAATTTCACGGATAAATTCATCGATCTGTTTACCCGGGGAGGGGAGATAAATCTCGTTAAATAACGGACAGGGGATTTTAATGAAAGCCGAGCAAAAAGAAGTGCGACGACTGTCAGGAAGATTGATGCGTGACGTGATATTTTGTTGTCTGAATTCAATTTAAACGAACTTGTCCCGTTCTCGATCTTTCTCTGGGACGCGGACGGTTGTCCAGTTGCCGTCTCGTACTACTTGCGAATCGAAAAATTCACGCGGCACGCCTACCCTCCCATAAGAAGGATGATCATTGTTCTTTCGCACCATGTTACCGTTCCACTTTCCACGCGGATCTTTTTTCAACGAAATTTCCTGGCCGAAACGTCGAGAAAATCACCCTGATAACGATCTCTCTCTCCGCGAGCCACGTCCCCGTGAGCTGCGCTAATTACGCAGAAAATTGTTTTCCCCTTTTGAATTTGGAATTTGAGGCCCGCGAATACCACGGCTGCCACCGCGGACCCTGTAATTTTCTATTCAAAGGACAAACGGCGTGGATGCGCGTTGTGCACACGGCTGGAAAACATAAATATCCAAGTTGCGCGAACGCGAATCGAAATGGAGTC
Organism: Melipona beecheii; assembly: GCA_032399605.1. Classification (NCBI taxonomy): domain Eukaryota; kingdom Metazoa; phylum Arthropoda; class Insecta; order Hymenoptera; family Apidae; genus Melipona; species Melipona beecheii. Next base: position 3,003,229 of record JAUCMO010000210.1, on the reverse strand, counting down.
TTGGAAGTGCGAAGGGAACGCTTTATCAAAAAGCGGCGTCAACCGAAGCGAGATCGAATAATTGCCGGAGAAATTTTCACACTTACGAGGAAGAATTCCATCTTTTGTTTCTTTGCACGAAGAAAATCGCTTTGTGTCGTTTCGGGAATACATTTTAATTAAAGTTTTGTGACTAGGACTTTTCAAACTCATTTAGAGAGAAAGAGAGAGTAGATGAGGGGGGGGGGAGAAGAGAAGACGCAGTTATTAAATTAGAGCAAGTGTTTTTCCCAAATCGTTTTCTCGTAGCCTGAATATTCGTTGCACGCTTCTCGAAACCTCACCCCCTTTTTATTTCATTTGTTCCGTATACTCGAACGCTAGAGACGGCTGCACACTGCCGGTTGTAAAAATTTTCGATAAACGCGGAAACAGCGTGAAGGCAAAGGAAAAGAGAAGAGGAAGGAGAAAAAAAATGGAGCAAGTCGAAGATAACGAGGGGAAAAACAGGGATCTCGCGACGTGACAGCTATCGTTACGCAGATTCGCATTATCGTTCGAAACGGAGAAAGATTAAGACTGCTGTTCGTCGTGAGAGTCGCGCGAGCGGCTTTGCTCATCGAATAATTTTTTACGTTCCGGAGCTTGATAAACGAGACGCGGAATATTCGAAGCATGAACGAACATCAGCAACGAGTTGAGGAAGAAACAGGAAGATGAAGTCTCGACGTTACGAGTGGCACGTCAAATAGATACGAAAAAAAAAAAAAAAAAAAAGAAAAAAGATACACTCGCGTGAAGAGGGAAGAGAGATATTATAAAGCCACTTCTCGAGCGACGGTGTTGAACTGGCCAGCGTGAAATAGCAGTGAATCTCGATAAAAAAGAAATCAACGATCTCTGACTGATCGTACGGATCGATAGTTTCTCTCCTTACTGCGTCCGATGTAATAACGATCGACGTATCGAAGCGTCGCGGAAACGCGTCCGTCTGTTTGAGGGAAAAGTATAGGCATATTTCCGACTGGCTGCAACGACTCGTCCACCAGCCAGACAGAATTAATCAGTTTTCGCTAGCCTGGTTTTGCCGGTCACGTTACCAGTGAATCAGGTGTAACGACCCTCCGCTAATAAATAACCATCAAACCGTTGGCAATATATTAAGGGGAATAAATTCATATCGGGAAAGCAACGCTTTCGTCACTGAATAATCACAGATCGTGATCACGGCCACGCGTTCAAATTCCCAGTTATTAGATCGTTTTGCGCTATCGAGCCACCGTCGATCGATATTGTCCGCGATATACGATTCAGGTATATTTTTTCAACAACCTTCGGTCTTGAGAGCGTAATCGCAACCGGTCTTGCCGTCATGTAAATCTCTTGGAAAACGCTTTCCCAGGCTCGCTCCACTTTTTCTCCCGTCCTCCTCTCTTTGCTCCTACTCCTCGCTCGTTTTCTGGCTCTTCTGCACTTTTCTTCTCTCCTCTCTCTCTTTTTTTTTTTTTTTTTTTTTCGTTTAAACTGCCTCGTAATGGCGCTCGGTACAGTTGGTTATATCCTCGTCGCGTCCGTAATTAATCCCCTCGCTAGAAGCGTGCGGAAGCGGAACTCTCGAACGACTGGAATGCTGCGAATCATCCGCGATCCCTTTACCGATCTCGTATGGACTGGTTGTTCTACTTTATCACGTTTGTCGCGATTGTCGTTTAATTTAAATCGGACGCATTGATTGTATCCACGCCGTGTACTAATCACTTTTAAATTACTTGTCGAGAACGTGAAAATTGTACGTTCTTTCCACACTTTGACTACCGCGCGAAATTTATATCGGTCTTACTTCCGGAAGGACGGAATATTTGTCAGTGTAAAATATAACGTTGCGACGAAAGAAAGTAACGAATGCGTATCTTTCGTTCTATAGTATATTATCAGATTGTCAATCATGCGTGACAAAATATTTGAAAAGAAAAAGAAACAATTTTAGTGCGTGTAAATAACATTTCTGCATCGAATGAAACAAGTGCGGAGAGACATAATACTGGGCATATATGTAGGATAGATATTTAATTACAGAATGGCTTGTTTCCGACGTTAATCAACCGATTCTTTTATATTGCGATAACCAGGATTAAATCTAATACGTTGTAAAGATCTATCGATTAGATCTCAATATATAGTATCTTAACACATTGACTGCTACGATGCTGTGACTTCTATTTTAGAATAATTGTACTATTGTAGTATTACGTACAATTATACCATTGTATAAAATATTTCAGAATGATTAAAATGAGACGAATGAATTTAAATATCCTTTAATCTAGAAATTTTGCGTGGCAGTCAACGTATTAAATAACAAATGATATTCTACTTTTGATTTTTTTTGACGATGAAGAAATCTCTCAGTAAAAAGAGTACAAGTATCCGTTATTAAACAGTAGTAGTATTAATAATTAACGACGTGTCTTCTCGTCATAATTATATTGTAACTGATATAATGCAACGCAACTATCTCAACATGGGGAAGGAAAAATTCCCAATTAAGTTTCTGTTGGTGATATCCGTTTAATCGTTCTAGAAATAATTAGAAAAATGATCAAAGGGGGTGTTGAAAAGGATTCTACTGACGGAGTGACAATTCATTACTTACCAAGTTCTTATCTCGTTTTCGCTTCTTGAGAACGTTCTAATTTTGTTCCCATCGCTTTTTCCGCGGCGTGTTGTCCTCGGACCCTAATAATTTCACGGAATCGAGTCGATAGAGAAAGTTCACCGTTATTGCGACACGGTCGCACAACCGCGTCGTTTCTTTGGCCTGGTTCGATAACGCGCAAGAAACTTGAGTATACCGGCTACGTAAACTCCACAATTTGTGGTCGGAGAAATTCACCCAAATTCATCGAACTTCACGCGATAATTATGCGGCCTTGCGTTTAAACGAAAAAAAAAAAAGAAGAAGAGAATGCGTCTAAGGGGAATTAAATCCTCAGCTTATCTTTCACTTTTAAAGCGATCATTTCAAGCAAGTTCTCATCGATTCTTGCTTGATCGTTTCGTACGAGCCTGGTAACTGTTTCTATCGCGCTGTTTCCGATTTGCACCCACGATTCATTTAATCTCCAAGAGTAAATTAATTAACGCGAAAATTACGCTGATAAAGCGATAACTCAGACAGTCAGAGTGTTTCAGGTTAGCTTATTAGATTTCTTAGGGTCTTAGAAATATATCCCGTGACAATCTTATGGCCACGTTACAGCGTGAATATTTACGCAAATTGATATTTTTATGAACGCGGGCGATTTGAGTTTTACCCTCTAAATATCACAGCTCTAAAAATATCGTACGATATTGCACAACCAGTGCCTACTTCATTTTATACTTTTCGTATATTTTTACGTATCGCGTGGTACCCACGTGTACTTCACTATGTTATTTTGCATACAAATTCCCCACAGGTAAATGCACAAACACTCGCGAGTTTGTTCAACTCGCATCTATGTGGCATAACGTATTTATTCTACTCTTTCAAAAAATCGTAACCGATACTTTATTTCTTATAACTTGTGTATCTTTGCGTATCAGGAAACACGTAGCTTGCACGTTTCTCCATGTTTGAATTTCCCATAAGTAAATACGCAAGCATTCGTAGTCTATTTAACGTTCACGTGCTGTGATACAAGAATCGATCTAACCTGATTCTCAAGAGGGAACAGTTTTCTCAAAGTCCCCCCCGTTAGAAAGAGTTCGCCCCGAATTTCGCTCAGGATCGATTAATCATCCTGTCAATTCCTTTATCCTATCTGGATGTATCTCTCCACGTGATTCGTTTCGTCGATGAAACATCCGCGGAGTGCGTCAGCCGAGGTTTATCAGCCCGCAGGCCGAATCATCAGGCAGATTGAATGAACGAATTAACTTTTCATTGGCCGATGCGCTGCACAAGCTACGTTTTTCTTTCTCTTCCTCGACCTACCGACTCTCTGTCTCTTGTTTCCCGTCGTCTCTTCGCTTCTGCATTCTCCAAAGATCAAATTATCCTCCATCCACGATTCAAACGGTGACACGAACCTCTCACGTGGATGATTGACGAAAATGTCGACAACCAAAATTACGTCCGACGTTAGAATCGAAGTTCAAGCTTCAGAACATCCTTATCGGCACGATTTTTCTTCGTCACGCCAAGATTTAATTTTCTTAGGAAATTGGATCGATCAGGCGTGTCAGATTCAAAGTTTAGGCTTAATTCTACGATAAGGTTATTCCGTTTTGGAAAATGTCAAACGTTAAGATTTGAATTTTTTTCTTTTTTCTTTTTTTTTTTTCTTTTTGAGAAATTAAAGGAAAATTCAGTCACAGATGTACTGGATTCAAAGTTGTACAAAATTCGAGGGCTTTGGAGCAATTCTGGGAAATTTAAAATTTTGTCAATGACGGTAAAACTTAATTTTTAAGATTAAGGAAATATCATGATAGATCTTAAATGATTGTAGTACTTTACGTTAAATTAAGGTATTTACTTTTTATTTCACGTTCTCCGACAATTAAATAAAAAATTCTATCCATTTATAATAAATCTTTGCATCTTCCAACATCGTTCCATTAATGGTGAATTAAAAATTGAAACAAAGACGAGCCAAGTGATTTTACGTAATTACATAGTAATTGAATATCGATTATATATATATATATATATGAATTATACATCAGCTGAATTGAAAAGAAATTCTAGCGAGTGACATTTATAAATTTCTAGTGAAGACATCGACCGGTGGCTTAGATTGGACACCGAGCAATTAGTCGGACAGTTTAATTAGTAATAATAGAGAATATCGAGATGTTCCTCGACGAGCATTCAGCTTTGACAATTCATTACGGTGTACGTTGCCGGACCAAACGTTCTATATTTATCTGGCAGTGAAATCTGGAAACACACAGATTCGATCCAGCCTCGGAAAATCAGGTGCCTCTTCAGGTGCAACGCTAACGCAACGAAAATTAGCGATTGGTTGATTTGGGTCACGTGATTCGTGAGGCGGCGTGGCGTTGTAATTTGTATCGCGCGATCGCGCCTGTAATTTGTTTTGTATCGATTCAAATGTTTGCGTATCGATAAAATTTTATGGCAAAAAAGTGATCTTCGTTCAGTGAGACGAATCGTACTGGGGTACAAGTCGTGCAACTTTTTCTTCTCGTGAGTCGTTTTTCGTTTCCCCTCCGTGTCCTTTTCCGCTCGCGAAAGCACGCGTGCCTTGATATCAGAAAAGACGACCCACAGACAATTTGAAACGTCTTTCGCGTGGAAAAATCAGGCAGGAAACGTTTGTCATGTTAAGAGACAACCGTAACGTTCGTATCTTTCCGTGTCGCGGCTGGTTTCATTTCGTCTGAGAGAGACAAAAGCCAAGGAAACCCACTGGTTGTCTACACTATATAGCGAGTCGGAGTACGTCGTTGCGAGTAACCTTGGAGAGAATCCCAACTTCCGGTTCGCGAAAGTGCCGCTTTTATTGCGCAGCCGTTGCTCGCTTCCCTCGATTCTCGGGCAAAAAAGCACGAGGGCACAGTCGGTTGCACGCTCCTCGCGCATCCTTCCCCGAAAAATTGATTCGCCGCTAAAACGAAGGCAGCTTCGTCCCCTCGATCCCGCCGATAATCCGCGATTTCCATCGCGCGCGTAGTTCATTCTTATTTCCCTGCTCCCCTCCCGGAGCTCTCGCGGAGGCGTCGCGACGATCGGACGGACGGACGTAGCGAGGACCAGCAAGCAGACTGGGAACGTCAGAGTGCCCTACGACTGCGCCGCGTGCACATCCCTGCCTGCTCGATCGTCACACTCCCGTCGGTGCATCGATCCATTGCGATCGTTGATCGCGTTCATCCGTAAATACCGATAGAAGAAGAAGAAGAAGAACATAGTTTGCCAGTGACTCGAGTGTGCTCGTGCTCGTGCGTCGCCTCCCTCCCTCTTCGTTTTCGTGGATCTTTCAGACTTTTGGATCCCGAGGGAAAGGATCGAAGACCTTGTTCGTCGTCCGTCTTGTCGAGACAACTCGGGTGCAACCGCGTAAAATGCGCGCGCCTTGACGAGCCACGGATAAGTGACAGACACCGTTCATAAAGTACACCGTATCGATTGCTTCTTCATCGAGCATCGCTTTGACGATGCTTGCACGACGAGGAGTGATCGAGAGAGCCTTGTGAGAAAGCGGATCGCGCGTACGCGTTGAATTTTCGCGATCGAGAAACACAGGGGAAACATCAGCCAGAAAACATCGGACGATCGAGAGCGAGATGCGTTGAGCCACCGATCACGGCGAGCGGCGCAGGGATGAGCGAGGCGTTCAATTAAAGCGTTGCAGAAACGAGCGACAGAGAGACAGCAGAAGGAAACACAGGAGGGAGTGACTCGCGTGACTCGCTTGGAAAATATTAGTCGCGGAGAGACGCAGCTCACGATGCCGTCTCTCGATCTCGTTCTCGCAACACCGAACCATCGGTCCCGTTGAATCTCACGCGGAGTCTGCGTTCAACCACACGAGGACACGCTCGATTCCATTCCATTTCAGTGGGAAAAAAGTGTGGCGTTTCGTTTCGCCGCGCGCGAGCGTCCCTTCGCCTCGAAGAATCACACGGTCCGCGAGAGAACAAGCGACGATCGCGATCGACAGCCAGCGTCGATGCTAGCGAGCGTTTCGGCCGATTGATTTGGCGCGCGCGTGACAGGAAAGAGGAACATCGGACTTTGGAAGAATTCCAGCGGCGAGCCTGGCGTGGACGATGAAGTGGTGCTTAGTGGTGCTGATTCTGGCCGGTGTCACACGGGCCGACAATTCCGTGGAGAGGGACTATGCGATCCTCACGTGTCCGGACCTGAATTCTCAAGAGGAAATCGACTTGAACGAGGTGAGGTCTTCTTTATTGTCCCGCCTTTCTCCGTCTCTCTTTCCTTCTCCTTCGAGTTTCCCGTACTTTTACGATTACGTAACCGCGGATCCCTGCGGTTCGCCCGACACGACGATCCACGCGTCCAGTCGTAAAAATAATTGGGACATTCGACGATCTCTGCGATCCGACATGGCGGATCGTTGTTTCGTTCGTCGACGATCTTCGAGCGTTTCGCCCTCGAGTGAACCCAGGTTGAACCCAGCTGGAAAAGCTGGATGAAAAATTTGCCAGTCGCTGCTGCCTTTCTTTCTGTTTCCTTCCGGCGTGCGAGAGCCAGCGCTTTCCGAGGGCACTTTAATCGCGTCGTTAAATTCATGTCACGTAAACCGAAGCGAGCAGGATTTTTCTGTGATTACTTGAAAACAATTACCACCGCTGGTATTGGCGCGATGGCGGTTTTCGTCGGAAAATAGGCGAGAAAGAAAGCAAGTTCGCTGACCGAGAGGAATAAAGCCTGGATGGTTCCCCATCGGGTCGTCTTAGACATTCCGGGACGCGCTCCAGCCCCCGACGGTGCAAATCGCATCTCGAAATTTCTATAGCAAGAATCCACGTATTCGTAAAATAATGTGCGAGCCACTCGTGCCTGAGATTCCCGGGAGCGTTCAATCGAAGCGCCATTAAAAGCTCGCGATGAAATATCGACGGTGTTTTCCTTCCATTCGTCTTTTCGGTGGAGAACGCCGACGTGTATCGAATGATCTTCGTCGTTTCGCACGAGCGCGGCAGGGGAGAAACGAGAGGGGGAAAAAATGAAACACGGACGCGGATCTGTCCCAATGAAAATGCAAAGATCCACGAGCGAGCACGGCTGATTTGTATCGTTTCTTCTTCTTTTTTCTTCGCTTTGACAATGGTAAAATTTATCGCGGAAAAACGCGAATCTCAGTCGGATCTCGCCTCTTTCAGATTAATGCGATTCCAATAACTGCGCTCTTGTGCCTGAGCTCGAGAACCGTGACAGCCTACCATCGTTGCGTCGTGTGTCTCCTCTTCTCTCCCTTTCGCTTTTATTTTTCGCGAAAAAGCGAGCAGAAGGGGAAAAAAGTATCGTAGCAGGAAAAATGCGCGTCTACGAGTGTCTGTTGAAAAGAAAAAAAAAAAAAAAAAAAAAAGTACGGGGAAGGAAAGTGGGAAAAATAAAAAAAAAAAAAAAAAAGGAAGAAAAGCAGGCAGCGTTCGATACGACTTCACTGATAAATGTAATATCGATAACATCGTGGACGTGTCGCGGCGTTTTCGAAAGCGCGCGTCGATCGTTTTCTCCCGGTTTCCGCCGCCCGCGATTCTTCTTTTTATTTCGTTTTCCGTTCTGTCCGTCGATTAATAAAAAAATCATTTCACACCGGTGGAAATACAGTTCGTTTCTCCCTCCCTCCCGATTGTGGCTATTTTTCCCTCCTTTTTTTTTTTTTTTTTTTGTTCTCTATTTTTATTTTCGCCGTTCGGCCGATCGCGCCGGCCATCCTGTTCAACTTTGATAGATAAAAATCCGTTACGTTGTACCGCGAGTTCATCGGAGGGTAAACTGTTTTCAATACGGGAGGCACACGGGACGCGAGGTGTTTCAGAAAATCGGGTCAGATTTGAGCTTTTTTAATAGACGCTCACAGCGTTCGTCGCGTCGGTCCGCGCGCATACGCTCGCACACCCGAACCCGGGACATCTCGCGTGGTACAATCGATACTCTAGTTTGACGTTTGTGCCTGATTTTCCTTTTTTTTTTTTTCTTTCCTTTTCTAACGTGGATCGTTTTCGTTTCACTTTCCGTGAAACACGCGATGCAACTTGGCAACGGTAGAGACGATGAAATCAACGTCCATTCGTTGAATGGACACTGCGTCGAGGATGAAGCAGAAAATCTCGCTGTCGGAAAGTTTTGGGAAGGATGAGCGACGGTTTGCGCAACGAGCGTCGCCAGATCGAGCGTGGAAGCTGAATAAGCGCGCAGGGACGAGTCGCGTCTGTGTTCTGGCGCGGAGTTGGGCCGTAGCTTAAAGTATCGTTAATTCAAAACAATTACGAGTTCCTGGCACGCGGCCTCTACGAAGTTGTCGAGTCGTTCGGGGCTTCTGGTTATGTAGCGAGCGGCATTAAGTGGCAGTTATAATTCAAACGGCCGCGTCCAAGAGCTCGTGTAATTCGTGTATCTGACTACTCCGTTATCGACACGGTTCACGCCTGTTCCTTGCCCCTGTTTCTCGCGCTCTTCGCGATTTCGTCTCGAACAGAGTGCACTTGCTTTCGATGCAAACCTAAACCGCAACGCACAAACGGGCAACTTTTACTTTCCTCCGCTTCTATCGCGTTGCTTGGCATTTCTCGCAATTGCTGTCGCGCCGCGCGGCTACTGTCCAACACGGTTTCTTAAATAGCCCGTTGAAAGCGTTCCCCGGTGGAACGTTTTCTGTTTCTCCAACGGCAACGTCGACGAAGAATCGTCGAATCGGGCGGGGGACGACAGAGCGCGACGGCGGAATCGGAGGCAGATTGCGCGGAAAAATATTTATCGTGAAGCTCCTCTCTTTCCCCCGTTCGTACGAACGCTGCTCGTATATATTGGAATATCTCGGATTCGCAGACGATCGAAGACACCGCGCGATATTATTGGGGCTCGAAGATTCGTATGGAATTCGTGGAAATGCAAATTTAAGGTTCCCGGAAAGGTGGCTGACTCGGTAGTCGTGGTATTAGACCCGAGATACGAACGAATGACGAGGTTCGACGAGGTTCTCTTCTTTTTTTTCTCTCTCTCTCTCTCCCCTCTCCCCTCTCCTCGATCTCCGACGATTCTTCGCGTCCCCGCCTTCTCTCGGTGTTGTATCGATTCCGAGACGAGAAATTTATGCATTGGATAGAAAATGATGAAACGACGTTTGAATTACGATCGATCGGACGTCTCGAAAGATTGAACGCGACCACGCCGCAGCGATCTATCGTTACCATAGATCCCCCGTTTACATCGCGACCTAACCACTGCGGCGCGTGATAGGTTAACACTATCCAGGACTAAAATATGAAAATTGAGTCAAGAAAATTAGAAAGCAGGGGATAGGAAAGTGATACGATAACGAACGCGAGCGTTTCTTCGTATACCTTACAAAAATCGTTCGAATCTCTGAAAAAACGTGCGACATTGCGAATCCTTCTGAAGATTACTCTGAAAAATTACGAATTGATCGTTTTGATCACTTTGGTAGTTCTAATGTTAGAATGATTTTAGAAACGAGCAAATCTAATCTCGTAACGAGATTGAAAGATTGAAATTTGAAAAGATCCGAGGTTGACGGGTAGACTCTAGAGGGAAGGCCAGTCTCCGTCTCCAAAAACGGTCGTCGTGAAACGCGCGAGATAACTCGCGACCGCGGGTGAGTAGCGGCGAGATAGATCAACGATTAGCGAAAGTCTCCGCCAGGAGTTCTTGTCCTCTTCTCGACGAGATCCACCTAGCGTGCATAAAGAAACGAAATAGGGCAGTTACTTAAGTCGTAGACAAGCCGTCGTGACGCGAGATTGGTTAGGACCCTCCGGTGATAAAGTGGTGCGTTTGCGAATGCCGTGGAGCTAGCATTTGCAGTTCCAACTAGGTTAGCGCTTAAGCGTGTACTTCCTCCTCTTTTTTCCTCTCTTTCCCTCTCTTCCTTTGTCGTTTCTTTCCCTTTGCTCTGGATAGGACGCGCTCGCACAGTGATTTTTAGGGATGAAGAAACGCTCATCACCGTGTCTTAGAACCGTTCTCCCAGGTTGAATCCAAGTGCGTCTGCATGCTTTAAGTAGTTTCTCCTTCCGATCGTTTATCGATCACCTTGCCGAATGAAGAATTATTCTCATTTTTATCACTGAAAGTGATTTTAGCGGGGGTAACCCAGAAAATCGGACCTCTTCAGGTGCAACGTTGATGCAACGAAAATTAGCGATTGGTTGATGTGGGTCACGTGATTCGCGAGGGGGCGTGGAGTAGGCCTCGAGTAGGAGTGGCGTTGTCTGGTACTGATCGATCGCGCCTGCAATTTGTTTTGTATCGATTGAAATGTTTGCATATCGATAAAATTTTATGGCAAAGAAGTCGCCTTCGTTTCCTAGTCGAAACAGTTGCTTCTGGGCCTTTCAGTGAGACGAATCGTACTGGGATACAAGTGCAATTTTTTCTTTTATCATTGCCGCGGATGAAAGGGTGAGAGAGAAAGAGAGAAAGAGTGAAAGTTTATCGCGAATTGACGCAGCTGCGTCGATTCGATTCGCCGTTCTTGGGATTACCGGTAAACAATTTCGCGCAAAAACGACGATAACCGGTGACGTTAATCTGCGTGGGATTTGCGTGTCGCGATCCGATACCTTTTCCTCTCGGCTCGTTTTGTCAATAGGTTTTAGCGTTCGTTTGCAAGAGTTTTAACAAAAGCTTCGTGAAGATGAGCGGCGGGGGAGAGGGAAGAGAGGCATATTTTTACGTCTTCGTCCCGGTTTATATGTTCATAAATCGCCTCCGATGGCCGAAATGAAATTCGCGCCGGATGGGATTGGTGAATCAGCCGCGATTGTTCGTAGCTGTGCGAATATACGTTACACGTCACGAGTTTAATATAGAATTTACTGGCTCGAAACTTCCGCAAATGTTGGCAATTTCGCGTTGGCATTGTCAGACACGGTAAACTTTCCAATCCACTGGCCTTCTACCAACATCGATCACAGAGCACCCGCAATTGGGGTCCATATAGCGCCGCGTAAAGCGTCCAGCCGTCACTTAACTAATGTTATGTGTACGTTGCGTGCGTTACATTGGCTTCAATCATAACGATGAACTTGGGACTGTAATGGACGTACTTACATACCAGGCTGAGAACCGGTCCTGACAGAACAACCGTTCCGATCATCTTCTCTCTTCTCAGATTCGGTTCTCGTGAGAGATCCGACCGATCGTGATTCTCGGCTATTTTGCAATTTTGCGAAACGCCTCCGTTCTTTCAGATACAATACAAAATACGTATTGCGTAGATCTTTTGCGAGCGGATTGAATTCGCAAATGAAAAATTTCAGCTTGATCGATCCAATTCGCGTTTCGGCACGCTTGTGATAAGAGGTGATCGTTACGGACAGAGCACGTTGCTGACGAGTCAACGCTGCGACGCTTGATTGTGTTTCCTGTTCCCCAAGCTTCGAAGAGTTTATTAAAATTTATTGCAGTGGTTTGAATTTCGGCGGCGATATTTCCTATGCAGAGTGCAGAATGGAAATGTGTGTGACGTATAATATTGTGGACGTACATATTTATCCATGTATATGTTCTTTGTGTATATGTGTAGAGAGTAATTTACAAACCATAGCAATTACAAACCATTTTTTGTTTCCCGGTTCAAGTTGAAAAAAATATTGCAGGAACATGGTGAATAATTCGAGGTAGATTGTACATTGACGAACGTATTTCGTTGCAAATGCAATAATGCATTCTGTTGCGCGTGTTTTTTTAATGGAAATACACGCCTTTTTGCATATAACAAATTCCCTCTCATCGGGAAGTTATTAACGCAACATGGTGGGAAATTTAAAAAATAGTTCAACATAAATTCGTATCCTTGCAAAATAACTTTTACAAAAAATTAAGATTTAATTATTTTGAATTAAATATAAAATGACAGAAGGATTCCATGCATGTTAAAAAGAAGATACGTTTTTATTTAAAAAAAAAAAAAAAAAAATATGACCGTCTGTGGATAGTTCATTTTGAACTCTAACACTCTTTTCTAACTTCAACCGAAGAAAAAGATCACTTGTCACAATTATGTTTGGTATTTTTCGTATGTAAGCGTCTTGTCTTTCGAGGATAATTGGACTGTACGAAAAAAAAATTTTAAAAACGTATCGTTGATAATGATTCAATTTATCAACAAAAATATAGCATATAATTGATTTAATTTTCTTTTTTTATGAACATGATTCGTAATAATGGTGAGTAATCGGGCATTCCGGATAGTCGAAATATCTATTTTTTGAAAATTTGTCAAGTATGCTTGAATTTGTCTAATTACTAATTGAACAGGACTGATCGTTCTATCTGCGAAAATAAGTGAAAAATGGAGAACAATGTTTCCCCAATGTTCAAGGCCTTACTTTCAAGAAAATAGAGTTTGAATATATTTGGATAAAAATTGGCTTGGTGTTTACACGCTTGCGTGCTTGGTAAATTTTCAAACTGAACTTTCCCGTAAACGAAGCGTCTCAAAATTTGCATTCCCTCTGCTCGTTATTTATTCATTCCCAAGTCCAGAAAGGCCAAAATTCAATTTATCGGCGATGAATCTTCAAACTGAAATTTGAACGAAGAAATTTTATTCTTGTCTACGGTTTCGGAGCAAAACGAGCGTCACACTTTCAAAGAAGTTCGCAATTAACTCCAGAAGAGAGCGTTCCATTCGTCGGGTTACATCATCAGAGTGAGTAATATTTCGCCAATGAGCCTGCTTTGTTAATCGAGATCGTTAATGAATCAAAGCCAGAGGCAGAGCCATTAAATTACTCCCTGGCCAGCTTGCATCGGCTGGAATTGTTCACTGGCAATAAAGTTCCTTCCGTTGGCGAAAATCACGAACGGCCTCCGCTAAACGACGGCGGAAAGAATCGCTCGACTCGAGAACTCGAATCGCGGCGGTCAGTTTGGCGCCTCGTTAAAGTGCCACCGCACGCGTTAAACCTTTCTCCTCGCCAGTTCGACGCTTTCGCCCTTTTATTTAGAGTTTTCGCGGGCTGCAGCACTGTCGATTAGCATAAATTCCATTTAAGGCTCGTGTACTGAATATATTGCGCGAGAAGCCACGGCGTACGGAGTTAAGGGCAAGCTGTTGCGGAATTGCAACGTTTCAAAGCTGGCTGCGTTCTGACGCGCGTCTCTGAAAAGCAATCAGCCTGTCCTGGGAAAATTCCCCGCGGCTTAATCTTAATCCTCGGTATCTTTTTTCCCTCGTATTTTTTTCAATACCGTTTCCATGCAACTCTCAGTGTGATTTTTCACTGCAGTGTTAGTCAAAGTTTGATTGGCAGCTTTCAATGTCGAATAAGTCTTGCCCTAAGACTTTTCGTCGAATGGGCACGTGGCGTTGGTTGTTTTCTCGTACGAAAATGGGACGACAGAGTCACGCAGAAGCATAAAATTACTGTGATAAAACAGAAAAGTTTTGCAGAGAATGTAGTCTCTATAATTGAGAATGATTGCTATGAGTTAACTATTGTAATTTAAAATAATTAAAAATCTGGGAATTAATAATCAATAATTATGTTATAAATGTAACAGTGACGAAATAATGAGCAGACGACGAAATGAAATTTTCGAAACGTAAATACACGAATGTACTTAAATTACACGATCAATGTTACAAAGGATTTTCATCGTGAAATTTTATACAGTAAAAGAAGAATTTGATGACAAAAGCATCGAAACGTGAGAAAATGAGAAATATGTTACGCAAATATAAATAAATATAATTAAATTAATTAAATAATTGTAATTGAATTATATCAAACGTGATTAAATTCTAATTAAATTTAAGTAAATATAAATATTGCTAAATACAATTCTCATTCGTCCCGCGTTTTTCCAATGTAATCTGTCACTTGACGGACAGAGGTGAAAAATCAATACCGTGGTAGGAATAGATAAATTTAATTAGTTAAATTCGCAAATTCTTTCATTGATAATTAAACGAACAAAGTTTCTATTCAATTTTATATCATGTGATTTTACACATTTTGTAAGAAAAATAGTTACAAATTGACATAGAACTATAACAAATTAACGTGTCGAAATAGTAAAGTCTCCAACTAGAAATATCTGGAACAAGATACTTTGGATGTCGGACGTTCGATAGTTTCGTGGTTAGCTAGTTCGTTGATGGACTGTGTTCGAAACTGAGGTTTATCGTTCTGAAAATTCGTTCAAGGTCTTCAAAGTATCCTCGATATATAAGCGTTTGAAATGTCAATCGATTAAAAAATAATTGTGTTATTTCTATTCCGTCTAAGAAGTTTATATCAATTCAAAACGATTCAAGTTGTAACAAAAATTGAAGTATGCTGATTCGCGTCAGAAGAACCGACAGTTGTTTCGAGGCAAAGAAGTTGCGTAGAATAACAGTTTGCGCAATGCTCTGTCCTGTAAAAACAGTAGACAACTCGAGAGCAAGGTTCCATCAAGGGAGAAAGGAGGATGCCAAGTGGAGCATTGTTAAAAGAGAAAGTAGTAGTTTCATAAATAAATGAAGAAAGAAACTTCTCGAAAAGATAAGCGAAACAAACAGCGAGTGAATGAATTAAATATGGCTAAGGGGCCGTGCAGGAAGGTGACGTAAATCTCGCGTTTAAAAAAAGGAACAGTCGGATAATGGAGGTATAAATTCAGCGAAAAAATTTATCCGAAAGATGACTACGTACGACCGAGAAAGTTGTTGAGAACGCCGAAGGAACGAAAGAGAAAAGCCGCGCGAGATTCCCTAGTGTTCTTGGACACGAAGATCGCAAAGAGCGTGTACGTGCAAGCGCCTCGCGGAGGTGTGTGTAAAAGTTGCAAATTGACGCGCGTAGAATTGATTGCGAAAGTTCTTCCAAGAGCCCGCCGGTAAAAGCCCTTTGGCGGAACAGAAATTTCGCCGGGAAATTCTTGGGCCGCGTAAAGCTTCGAGGAAAGTCCGCGCAGCCCCCGTATTATAGGCAAGCTGTTGCAGCAACCTCTCCTCCAACGCCACGGCGCGCTTGCTGCGTGTCGTCGTCGCTGTGGTCGCTTTTCAGCGGCAGGGAAAGAACTCGATGTTTCCGCGCCGCTGCGCGAAAACGCGAGCTTTCCTTGCGAGCGCGAACGATCGGGATTAAGCGGCAGATTTATTGGAGGTTCCGCGCGACTTGGTGTGTCTGGTTGAACAAAAAAAAAAATCTTGTCCCGGTGAATTTTCGAATTTTCGAAAAAAAAAAAAAGGAAGTAAGGTAAGGTGCTCGCGCGCCAAAGCTGTACGAAACGTTTGAAATTCAGGACAAGAAACTTCTTGATCGATGCCGAGACACCGACTCGCGCACAGAGGACGAGTTTCGTCGCGTTTTTACTGTCAGACTTTTCGCGTAGCTCGTTCGAGGGAAGAACGTACTTCCTTACATTGATTTCTTTTCCGACAAAATCCACGATTCGCGGCTCAAGGTACACGCGTCTTTTCCCGAGCGCGTGGATTTGAAAGTGTCGCACGTCAAATCTCACGGAGGAACGGCAATATCGATCTCCGACCGAGTTCTTCTCACTTTTATCAGCGACTGTCAGCGTGGAAATGTCGGACAATTACCACGGATCCATTTTATATTCCACTTTGAAGCACCGGAGAAATCCAGAGGGGGGGTGCTTTTCGTCGGGATATATGGTCGTCAGAGATTGTGCAAGATTTACGGTGTTAGAAGCAGCTTCATCGACGCGAGGTTCGCGTTTTAAACGGTTTCTATTATTCCGTACACGAACTCCGTGCCTGAACTCCAACGACGTACGTATCTGCTCTACTCGGCTGCTTGTGCAGGAGATATCAGCGGCGTTTCGTTCTATTTCACTCCGTTTTATTCGAACACCGTTCCATCCTGTTGGTTTCAGCGTTTCGTCATCGTATCTTTATGTACCGAATAAGCTTCTCTTCTTTTTTTCTTTTCGTCAAACACGATCACGTGCACTGCACGCGAACTGAAACCTTGCCTCCGGTAATTGACGTCGAATTCCATCGCTCCGCCGGAATTCACATACACAAAAGTGTTCACGGGTGTGTTCGAGTCATTGATCTCCGCACAAATGTTTACGTAACGCGCGTCGAGCGAGTCGAAGTGCGTGCGAACGACTCGATTCAAATTTTCGAAGAATCCGACCACGGGGAAATCTTGAAATTTTCTCCAACGGAGAATCCTGCCGTCACCTCGAAGTCTCTGCGCGACAGCTCGATTGGGTGACTTCGGGAATCGATGGGAGCGCACCGCCGGGCTATCTCTTTTCGATAGCCGAATTTCACGCGGAGAAATTTCATCCCCGCGTGTGTTTTCCGAGCCGTTAGAGTCGACGAGACTCGAGTTCGATTCACGCCGGTCGAGGGCGAGAAACGGAGTCGTGTCGGCGGGTTTTCGCGTCGGATGGAACGTGGCGCGACTTTTTCCCTATTCCAGAGATAGCTGCTAACTTACTGCCCTCCAGTGCAGCAAAAAACGTTCGTTCCTTTTTTTTTCTTCCTTTTTCTCCTTTTTCTCGCTCTTCAACCCTGTGCACAAACTGTCTTTTTCGCGGTAACAAGCGGAGAGGAGGCTCTCGTCGTTTTTCCTCCGATCGATCACCATCGTATCTAGACGTTTCTGTCTCCTCGAGCATCTTGAAAGAAGCTAATCACGTATCGGGAAACGATACGCCGTCAGGGAACGAAGGTTTATTTAAGAAACGGAAGGCATTTTATTTTAAATGCGGCGATTTGTCCTCTGAGCGAAGAATTTCTGAGAAAGTTATACATGACAGGAACGAGTCCTGTTTCAACGGTTTCGGTTTGCAAAGTAGAAATATGAAAATTACATTTTAATACGAGATTTCTTTTTTCTTTTTTTACAATTGCTTAAAAGATAACGGGTATTTTTATCGAAATTGATACTGATTTCTGTTTAAACAGAAATATTGCATAAATCCACGTTTACTTTTAATTATTTGTTACAAGTAGAAAACTTTTATGCAGAGATCGGACAGCTATTTAATTAATTCATTTGACAAATCAACACGTTGACTGACACGCGAAATACGTGAATTCCATTTTTCTCGTGAAACGAAATAATTTATTTGATGTTTATAAAATATCGAGTTACCATAAAAATACAGTGACGGTTAATTTGTCGTTATAATGTCTTCTGTCCACGATATTTTTATTATTTTGGAGTATTTAATCATTTCAATCATTTCAAATTATTTAAGAATTATGACGTATAATTTATTACATAATTTTATGTTTAATTGAATCATTTTTAAATATTTGTAGAAATAAAAATGTTGGTGATCAATGATCAGCGTGTTGATCCTCACTTTGTAAAAATAGACTCTTTGTATCGCTAATAACTATGACAGTTAATTATATAATCGTGTCTTATTCTTTTTATATTTATTTATTTTTTTTCTTATTAGTTTTATTCGTTTGATTCGTTTGATTCGTTTGATTGTAATAATGGAAAGGAAAGAAAGAGACAGAGAGAGAATATTATTTTTCTGAATTTGAAATTAATTCTTTCACTTGTAATTTATTTCTGCCCTGATTTTCTTAACAGTTGCAATTTGATTTTATCCTATAAATTTAAAGTGGAAAGCAAGGGAAAATAATTCGATATAAATCAAAACATGAGTGACAACAATACGTGCGAAAAAATGAATTCTTTCAGTCCATAAGTTGATTAATTGATTTTAAAAGAGATTAGATAACTTTCTCTTTTTCCTCTGTCGTTTATTCTCGCAAGCAAGAGGCGATTTTAATTAAAACGTGGAATATTCGTAAAAATGGCCGCGAGGATCGTAAGAACGTGGCAAAAGGGGAAAATTTAAATATGGAAATTTTATATTGTCGCTCTCGTTTTACGTTCCACATCTTCTTATTTCTTTCCATTCTCACTGTAATAAGTTCCCCGAGGTGGGTAGACCTCGACAGACTATAAGTTTAAATACCAACGTTATGTAGCACGTACGAGATAAAGTTTTGACTTTATTTCTTATTCCTCCAGTAAGAAACTCGTTCCGACACGACGATAAACGCAAATTTAGTTCAAAGTATTTAAAAACGCTTTTCGTTTCACTCCCATGTAATAATAATTGTATTTCACGCAGGATTTGCTTGGCAGTCAGACAAGTCGTGGTATTTTTTTGAAAAATATATATTTTATTACTGAAAGTGATTTCAGCGGGAGTAACCCGGAAAATCGGGCCTCTTCAGGTGCAACGCTGATGCAACGAAAATTAGCGATTGGTTGATTTGAGTCACGTGATTCGTGAGGGGGCGTGGGGTAAACCTCGAGTGGGAGTGGCGTTGTCTGGTACTGAGCGATCGCGCCTGTAATTTGTTTTGTATCGAGTCAAACGTTTGCATATCGATAAAATTTTACGGCAAAAAAGTCGTCTTCATTTCCTAGTCGGAACAGTTGCTTCTGTGATGCCTTTCAGTGATATGAATCGTACTGGGGTACAAGTCGTGCAGTTTTTTTGCTTTGTTTGTTTGACAAAGCACGCTCGCGTTACAAGAATATCAAACGAACGATCCTCTTATCAGATCGGGCATCCCTCTTCCGTCCGAACAGGCGGACTGCGAAAGAGCGGAAGAGGGTGATGAAGAGCGAATGAGTCGCGTTCACAAAGCAGCTGATATAAAATTCCGAAGTTTCGCTCGGAACTTTCGGACTTTTTCCTTCGTCGAACGGAGGAACGGTCGCGTTTATTCTAGAATCTCATTTCGCGAAAGTTCGTTCTCGTCTACATGCTATCTCTTTTTGATAAAATAAAAAAAAAAAAAGGAAATGAAAAAAAGGAATCCCCGGAATAACTTCGAAACTTGTTAAATCGAAAGAGAGAATCACGGTTAATCTGTTCCACTGTCCGCTTTATTTAGAGAACGATTTTTCGACAAGTAGAATCCTATCAGGAGAATATACTTTGTAGAAAGTAGTAGAAGAAGAAAAAGAAGAGGAAGTAGTAGAAAGAAGTTTAAGCGAGAAAGGCCCGCGTCCGAGGGTCGAGGGAAACCACGAGATTTCAAACTTCGCCGGCTAATAACTTTCCGATTGGATTCCTCGGCTAATACTGACACTGACACACGTTCCTCCATTGTTTCTAGCGTTACTCTTGTTATTATTTATTTATTTGACTGGTAGAGTGAGAAATCACTCCTTTGGTGTACAGAGAAGTTGACGAATTAGTGACATTTCTTCGTGATTTTCGAGAATTTGTTAAAAAAAGAATTGTCAGATTAATGGAGGCCATAACGTAAATGCATTTTTAAAGAAAGAAAGGATGTGATGTTCGTACAATTTGAATAGAGACAGAACAGTTAATTGGGTTGTAAGAATCTTTAAAAACATCAGATATTAGAAGATTAAGCTTTGGTAAAGTATCCATCGTAGTCATGGCATCGATACAATAAGTAGCAAAACGGAGATTCATGTAATTATTTTGACATGGAAATAATTAAACTATATACACATATAATATATATATATACTATGTAACATATTGACGTAATTAAATTCCATTTGGGATTCGTAAAATATTAGAAACATGTACATCAAATTATTGCTAGAATAATACCTTTTAAAACACTCAAAGATATGACGTAAAAGGAAACCGAAAATTTCACAGTGAAAATAGCATCGGCGTGCTTGCGTGCTACATAATTACAGATCGTTGTTTCATTTATTACGTACGAAAGAAACGTTTATCCTGTGCGCATGCCTTCAGCATTAAGCATATAATCGATTCGGCGTTAAATTCGGATTTTTCGTAATATCCAGAGAAATGTTTGACCATCTTTCTAACGATGCTTCTCTTCAAACTATTTTTACTATTGACTGTAACAGATTCCAGAAATTTTCCTCTCTAACCAATTCAATTTTAAAATCTTTTTTAAACAAATACCAAATGCACGTTCAATTAAATTTATCCGGTGATTGCGCCAGTGTGAAAAATTATTCGAGAACATTGCGGACTAGCCATTTTTTTTTACCTTTTTCAGTCGTGTGCGTAGAATCGTTGGAAGCAAAAATATTTTGCTTCCAACGTAAATGCTTGAATTTAATTGCACATCGCAATGAATAATCCCGCAGCATATTTGTAAAACACCGAACAATCAATGTAAAATATTTATTCTATCAATTATTCTATCAATAAACGTAGAATTTTTTATTCTATCGTACGACAGACACTCTCAAATCACAACGTAACTCATCACCGTGTTTCACCGTCCGAAATATTCTTAGATTTTCCCGTCAGAGCCAAAGATATTGAATCGCGAAATGGCGTAGCTTGCGATAGAAATATTACACGTCCGAGGAGGATGAAATAGAATTTCGCAGAAAGGAGAAAGAATTACGCGCCGGCACTTTTTTTCGACGGAGCTAAAAATTTAGACGGACTTTTTTGACTGCAGCTAGAAATCCGTAAGCCGGGTGGTTGTTTGCTTTTTGATCTACCCTCGCGCCGAGCGCGAGACGACGTAAAACTTTTATCGCCGTTATTCGTCAACGAAAATTTACGGCCGTATCGCGACGATATTTCGATTCAACGAAAGCTACTTTCGCAGCTACTACGCGCAGCACCGTACCTCGAAAAGTATTCGAAGTCGACGAGTCGAAGAGCTGGGCTAATTTTGCGTAGCGATCTCGATTGTTTGGAGTCTCGCGAAAGAAGTACATAACGCGCGCATGAAAGATACGTAGAGCGGAAAGAAAGGGGCACACGTAACGCTTGGTAATTCGAAACTTCCAGACTGCTTCGGCCGCGACAGAAATGTATGCTTGATTCTTGGCTTGAAAAACTTCGCAGCGGCGGCGAAGTGCCGTCCCGGAAGTTCGCGCGCTAACCCACCCCTCCTCCCCGCCCCTCGCATTTACCGCGAGAAACCGCCGGCGTTCCGCGGATTCTGTCGCGCGGCCCGTTTCGCCCGCGAAGGGGCAAAGCTGTAAAACGGCACGGTTTCGCTTCCATTTCGAAGGCTTCGCGATACGAGTCGGATTATGATTGCGAGTACGTGCGTCGGTGAGCGCGAAAGCTCCGCCGCGATTCCGGTCTGTATTCCAGCGCCGTGTGTCAGAGAGAGAGGGGGGAAAAAAAGCAAAAAGCAACAAAAAAAAAGAGCAAGCAGCGGTAAAAGCCGCGATTTTGATTTCGCCGAGCGAGAGGGCAAACATCGGGAACGAATCGAGATTAAAAGGGAAACGTGCACACGTGACGATCGTTCAAAGTTTTTTCTTCTCTCTCTCTCTCTCTCTCTCTCTCTCTCTGGGATTATTATTTAGACACACTTTTTACCTCTTTTTTGTAAATATCTTGCTATCGCTCGGCCGTTGGAACTTTGCTGTTCGAACCGCGTTCGACGTGTGTTCGTGCTCAGTAGGTTAGATTCAAAGGTAGGCGCGTGATGTACTTCTTTTTTTTTCAGTAGAAAGGCACATAAATTCCGTGTCGAGCGAACGATAAATAATTTACCTTATTCTTGACGAGGAGTGTCTGTCTGTCTGTCTGTCGTAAAACGTTGAGCTAAAACCATAAATTCCAGTTCGATTGTAATTGGGGAAGATGACGATATTAAAGGTCTTTTTCTATCGTTTAATGAAGAAAAATGTTGATAAACTTCAAAAGTCCGTAGTATTAATCCAAATTGCGATGTAGAGTTCAGTTTATAAATACTAGGACGCGGATAGATAGGTAATGAAATAAATCTTTATTAACTAATTTAGAATTGCGGACAGTGAAGGATTTTGTGCTAAGAAAGTTAAATTTATTTATTTAAATACTTTCTGTCAATCAGGATTATAACTAATCTTAGCGCTGCTATTATTAGCAAACTGATTGATTTCTGTCCTCTACGAGCAATCCAGGGAACCAGATTTAAAATTTTCTATTAAACTTTTCAAGTCATCTAAATAAATTTCGACAGACATATGACATTTAAATCTATTTTATTTCTCTGCATACAGCAGATATTCAAACTTCAAGTATTTAAAACAAAACGTCGTCAAATTCGAAATATTGAAAACTGAAAACGAAAAGTATTGGATATTTTATAAATCTCGATTAGTTTAAATAGTAAACGAAGAAGTACACTTCTTTCTTTTTGAATATTTGAAATTTATTCGAGAATTATTTTCGAAATTAATAACTCTTTCCACGTTCACGTATCTTTATTGAACAAAACCCTATCCAATATGTTACGAACGAAAAACATCACACAATATTAAATCCAGCTGGACGCGAAAAGCAAAAATGGAAGTTTTTTTTTCAAAAATAATCCTACCCGTGGTTCTTCCATTCGAAAGTTGAATTTTGCCTTTTTCGTTTTTCCTTTGTGTTCCGTAAACACAATCGACACTTGCAGGCGAGCGAATTATACGAAACGAAGGAACACCGTAGGGGAGGAAAGATTTTCCTGACGCAAGTAACTCTATAGGGGCAGAAAGTTACCGCTGAAAGCCTCTCGTTGAGCTATGAAACATTTTCCAGACGAACCGTGGAAGCAGCGAGCTTTTAGCTTCGGGTTTCCCGCGGTTTCGAAGCTCAACTTTTCACCGCGGGCCGGAGTGTGTGTGTTGGGCACGAGGTTGGCTGGCCACCGGTTTACAGTTTAGCTATTGCTCGCTGAAAAATATTATTCTATATTCTCGAATGCGTCATCTCCCAACAGGGAAAAGTTTGTTTGTCGGTGACCCGGCCACGGTGGCTGGAAGTCCTACGACTGTTGTTCGAGTTACACGAAAACTTTGACTACGTGTCGTTGCATATCGCAATTGTGCATCGACTTCATCCTAAAAGTGATAGTGCCAAAAAAAGAAAAAAAAAAAATTGATTCCAAAACTACGTCTCGATTTCGTTTTACACGATATCTCTTTTTTACACAGGTTCTTTTCACACCCGCGAGGTTCCTTTTACACGCGCTTTTTTCAGTTACACAGTTTCTTTCACACGGTCACGCGGTTCTTTTTCCTCGTGTTTTTTATGTTAGTTACGCGATAAAACGATACAATTGGAAATTAAACTAAACGTATCGAAATGTCGTACAAAGTACAAAGTAATACAAATAAAAAAATAACGATGAATGAATAAACGTTAATTTCTTTCATTTTCATTGACACGATTTCATTTTACGTTTTATATAAACATAAAAACGTATTATATTTATAAATTTATCATTTGTCATAAAGATTTTCTGCAGTTTTCAAAAATTTCAATGAATTCTCGTAAAAGTCGCGTACATAATTTTCTTCAGTTCCTTTCGTAATTCAGCAGTGCCAGTTAAATTAAATTTGCGTATTCCAACCATCGAATATGGTCATCGTTGATGAAGATATTGATTCACGTTAGAATATCCTTATTCCGCAACAAAGCAAACCCTTCTTGAAACAACAGGGTATATTTACAAAATCCTTGTGCGTTATCGCCGATTGTTAGTCTTTTGGTGTTATTGCAGCGTGCGATGGTTTGTTAATGCTCAATGTTGGATAACATTAAATGAAAAATACTCGACTGCTTTCGCGATTCGACGAAACGTTGTTAACATATGGAAATGGATTTTTCGCTTGGTGAATATGTATCTATAAACGGGCAAGTTTGTCGTAACGTGAGATTTTCACGAAGGGATTATGTATGCAAACGAGAAACATTTCCCAGTAGTTTCCTCGCAGGTGACAATCGAGCGCAATTAAAATGCAATATTATGAAAGATACGTCGCAACGATGGCAAATAAAAAAAAAAGCACACGCATCCACGCAGGTACACTGTATTTTTGCTCATCTTCGATCAAAGCGAATGGCTTTTTATTTTTTTTTTTTAATTTTTTTTTTTTTTGAAAATATTTCATTCTTCCGCGTGCATGTCACAACCAGGCGGATATTTACATAGCTGTATAATTTGCACGAGACTCGTGACAAATAATGTAATTAATTTATATTACAACGTTGACTCATTTATGGTACTGACGAATTTTACAATACATTCGATGTATTAGAAATAATGTATTATTACGTATTAAAAATAATACTCTGCAATCTAGCGAGAATTTATACCATTATTATTTCGAGTTAGAATCGAAAATGGAATTGATGATGATTCTTGCGCATATGTGAAAAATTTCAGAATACAAAATGCGGACAACGCATTCAATATATAACAGTGAAATACTTAATGTAACATTCAATTTTTTATCTGCTATTGGATCTATTCTTTCAAATTCTACTTACGAAAACATGAATTTGCATGCAAAGATCAGTCTGGTAACGACGAAAATATTTTTAAAAAATGTTTGCGTATCAAGATTAAAGGAAAAAGGTACGATAAGTCACGATTTTTAAAATTTTGTTTGATTTTCGAATATTTTTTCTATTTTCGTCGTAATCTGACATGCAGATTGCTATGATTAAATTCGGAATTTTTAGATAAATATATAGTTTTGGAAATGTAATTAAAGAAATATGTAGGGGACACAGTCCAGACTGCAGGAAGCACCCCACGACGTGGACCCAAGTTCGTAGTATCGGCAGGGCCATGTGGTAATTGTCAAATAGCCTCACATGGGCCTGACCATAGACAATGTCCGCTTTCCAATCTCTTGAGGAAAAAGGACATGCATAGACCCATAGCATAAAAGAACTGACTTTGACTGGTTAAGCTCTCAGTTCCCTGAAGATCTAGTGTGTTAAATAGTCCACGTCGGGTCAGTGTGCAGTTGATTGCGTTTCCCACATAACTCAAGTCAAGAGTTACAATTACTGTAGTATACTTGTATATTCCAAGCGATCGCGGTATCATCGTGATTATCGATTTACTTTTATTGTTACTACTTTGTTGGCCTGTAATTATTTTATTAGTGAAATAAAGATCTTTTAACACTAAAAACTAAAAAACTCTTATACTCACAGAAAGTATGTAAATTAGAAATTTGTGATTCGCTTGAAGACTTCTTGCTCTTCAGGTTTATCATCACGGTAGAATATTCAAATATCTCAATGTTCGAATATTATACTATCAGAAGAAAATATCTGTTAGTAACTAGAGATTCATCTGCTAGTTCGAAAAATAAGGCTTCGAATGAGGAAGTGCATGAAATTATTACAAATTATTATTATTATGAAAGAAAAATAAATTTTTGCAGCATAAATTTTTACATCAAGAGTCACGGAAGAATTTAGCAAAAATGTAATAGTTAATTTGTTGCCGGATTAAATTTAATAAAAAAATCCAAGATGCCGAGGAAAGTTCGCGTGTTTCCTTTAGATTGCTTTGCCCTGGTGGACTTTTTCTTTATCAGCATCCGTTTCGCGATCAATCAGCGTTCGTCCTTGCTCTGAGAAACTACGCGCGACACGATAACATAACGCTCTTAAGTATCGTGACATTTATGCTGCACTTCGTGTCAGCGAAGTAGGTGAAGGTAATTGAACCTTCGTGCAAAAACAGCCGTTTAATTTTATGCTCCAAGAGAGTTTCGTGGAAACTTAAGGCGATACGTAGACTGCAAAATCGATATGGCCCTCGAAATCGAAATGCACGAGCCAGAGACGAGATCTACATCCTCTGATGTACCCTTTGGGGATGCGCTTTGATTTGCAATAAGCTTTGAATCGTTCTCTTGAACCGCGGAACAGATTTCGACTAGGTAGAATTCGCTTAATTGATGGTAATTGCTTCCCCGTATGACTGAGACTCGGACGAATCTCGTCGAACCATATCCCGCATGTTTCTCCTCTGGCGAACGTGATCGAGCATTTGAACTTTGTCTTTCTGATGTCTCTTTTACGTATATAGAGCATGGGCTGTGAGAGGCTCAAAAAACAAGACTGATGAAATTAGGTTGAAGGTTTCATTTACTGCACTAATAGTTGGCAAAAAACTGCACGACTTGTACCCCAGTACGATTCGTCTCACTGAAAGGCCCAGAAGCAACTGTTCCGACTAGGAAATGAAGACGACTTTTTTGCCGTAAAATTTTATCGATATGCAAACGTTTGAATCGATACAAAACAAATTACAGGCGCGATCGCTCAGTACCAGATAACGCCATTCTTACTCGAGGTCTACCCCACGCCTCCTCGCGAATCACGTAACCTAAATCAATCAATCGCTAATTTTCGTTGCATTAGCGTTGCATCTGAAGAGGTCCGATTTTCTGGGTTACCCCCGCTAAAATCATTTTCAGTAATAAAACGGTTCTCGTGACGTTTTTGTATACGAAACGCCCGAATTCTTTCTGAGTCTAGTCTATTCTTTTTTTTATCGATTGCCTAATCGAAGATGATTCTAGATTCCAGATTCTAAATTCTAAGGTTCCAGATTGCAGACTTCAGATTCGAGATTTCTAATCTAAGTACCCGAGTGTCTATAAATTTAGAATCCAGAGTCTGAGAATTTAGAATCCAGTGTCTAAGAATCTAAAATTCAGAGTCTAAGAATTTAGAATCCAGTGTCTAAAAATCTAAGAATAAAGCTGCCTTAAATAAAGCAGAGAGAGGGAGCAATGATTTCGAAAAATATTTGAGAGTACATCCTTGATGGTGGTGTTGTATAACAAGATATCTTTTTATCTTACTAAAGCAACGTGTTGCTTTATAGCCGATAGTCGACGCTAAATCTAAGACTGTACGAACGTTTCATACATTGCTTTTCCCTCGTATTTCGTATTTTCTCCGGCTAAGTAGAAACTGTGTGTTTTAACACAACTACATAAACGCGAAACAAATTCTGATACATTCGCAAAATGGCATCTGTCGCGTGTTACGCATGAAAAACGAAACTCACTGGGTTTGACAAGGTTTGCTATCGGTTTGACGATACAGTTCTGCAGGATCCATTTTTGTACCGAATGTACGCTTACTGGCGAAAATTAAAAAGACGGTACAGCCCTCAAGAAGCTAATTGTTTATTCTTTAGGTTCAAAGTTTATTCTTTAAATTGAAAATAAAAATAGCGTGAAGAAGTAATACAATGATATCGTACATTAACAGAATACAAATAGATTTTTTGAAATCGCAATTAACATTGAAACGGAAGATCAGTGAAAATCCTTATGACAAAAGTTGAAAAACACATCGTGCTAGATTATAATCATTTTCAATAAAACCAGTAGTGTATAATTTTCTAACGCAGTGTCAGACAATTTAATTTGTAACGCAAATTAATTTGACTCAATCAATACGACCGGAAACATAGTCGAGAACTATTTTTGTAATTTTCGTTCGTCAATTCCGGTGTATTGATACGAATTTCTATTTCATTTAAACTTGGAGGTTGACACTTGCTTCGAAGAGTAGAGTAGTCACCTTCGTTTCTCAAACAACGTAAAAAATTGAAGTATGCCATTGTTAAAACATTAAAAATCTTTCCTCTCTCATTTTTTTTTTCAAAAATTTACCATTTTTGAGAAAAAATACTGAGAATTAATAGCATAAACGCTCTGCATAATTGGATTGTTTCTTAACTTTTGTCAAAAAGTGTACGTAAAAAATACTTCATTCATCCAAGCAGTCGTGATACTTTCGTCTGGTACTAACATCAAACTCGCCTAGTATCGTAGGATCTCGCTGAGCAGAGGACTGTAATAAACTTCGTCAGCCGAAATCAGGGATGCAGGCGGATAGAAACGTGAAACGGAATAATGGCTGGGGAATAATGGTTTGGGAAAAATTAAAGAGCTGACTAAAAAGGTCTCGCGGCTGTAAGGGAGCGATGGGGGACACGAGTAACGTATCGAACGCGGGTAATGCGAACATATTGTCGGAACGGAAGAGAGGGAAAGTGGGTCAGTATGCACGACAATTGGGAAATGCATTTTCATCGTGATGTTCACGTTTTCTAGACGTTGTCGTTGTCGTTGTCGTTGTTCGACGTTTAACGATCGCGGGGACCGAAACCAGCGAGGTCTTACTCACGCAAATTACTTCCTTGGACAGTTTAACTATGATTAAATGAATCTTGAAAATAGAAGCTTCACGTTTTGAAATAAGTATCATTTAAAATTATTATTGTATAATTTCTTTTTACCAAAGTATAACAGTTTCACTACTTACTGTTCGAATATTAATGAGAGTCGTATTTATAGAATAATTGTCGTCACTATTATACAAGTCTTCAACTTTCACTCACTAACGTAGTGAGCATTTAATGTGGAAATAAAAAAAAAAAAGAATCACCGCATAAAAATTTTAAAATCGTTGTCAGAACGTGATCGAACTGAGATTGAAGCGTTATTCGTACGTAAATACGTACAATCTGAACAATAGAATAATATTTGATCAAACCGGAAACGGAGCGCGAGCGAACCGTGAGCGGATCGATAGTGTGGATCCGGTCTAATGGGGTAAACCGTGGATAAATTTAACTGGTGAACAACCCAGTGATTTTATTTTCCAATTCGAAAACTACGGACGGTAGAAAGAAAGCTTTGAAACAAAAATTATTTCTTTCAATTAGATTTGTTAAGTGATAAATGATTTGTAATACGGGAAGGAAGTTATGACAATAATATCAATAATTTCTTTGAAACGTGAAATCAAACGTTACCCAAACAGAATATTTACTATTAATGAATGTCTTTTTCTTGTGCTGAAAGATATTAATTTGAAAAATATTATAATATGTGGTGTAATAAAAATGACGTTTAATTTCTTGATGAATATGTTGTAAATAGGTATAATTTTTCCACGAGAATCTTACATTCATTTTACATCGAAACATAAAATAATGCAACATTTATTAATTCGACAGAATTAATTTGTGCTAAAAAATTTACAACAATTAAAAGGTATATAACATTTTTAAATAACTGAATTGTTCAAAAACTTTAATCGCAGAAAATTTTCTTTAATTTAATGTCAATTAATATATAAAAAAAAAAGAAAAAAAAACGGTTGCTCTATTATCTGAAAATTCGATTAACCGAACAGTTTTGTTTCGGATATGAAAGTCTCCGCTGTAATATAATCAACATAATCTCTTTTTTCAAATACAGATACAGTATTTGCAGTGCTGAACTATTTTTCGTTATCTCTCGAGCAAATTGACAATCACAAGTTCGGTAACCCGGGATGGAAAATTTTCAATTTAAAACAGGGATTTCCAAGCAGGGCTGAATTTCGTGTTTTTCAGAGATGAACCTTATCTTGTATATTTACTAGGACATACATATACACGTGGAAGAAAAAATTGCAGGTTTATTATCAACGCATAAAATGTTATTACATTTTTATTCGGTAAGCTACATTTGAAATAGAAGAGCCTTGTTATTTCTTGTTATTTACGTGGAATGTAAAAAACCTCTGCATATGTGATGGGAAGGCCGTGTAGATTTTGGGAACCATTGATTTGTAGGATTGAAATTTAAAATTCGAATTATTTTCCTTTCAAACCGTAATACGTAATCTGCGCGATATTGTTGAACACTATGAGATAAAGGATTGACAAAACATGAAAGACGAGGCACAATATAAGTAAATCGAATGGAAATAATGAAATCGCGAAGAAAAAAAGCGTTCTCTGATCGAAGCGTTCGATTAATTGGGAGAGAAGAGGATTGGATCGAGGAATTCTCGGAGAATATAACGAAGAAGAAAAAAAAAAAAACAAAAAGACGAAGAAGAAGCAGCTAAGTATAAAAGATAACGCGCTATTAATTGCATCCTGTCGGAACGGCAGGGAAGCGCGGCAGGTTTCTTTTTATGAAACGTGGTCCGAATGCATAATTACAGAACGATTAATCAGTTTGAATAATTAACCCTGCGGCGCAGGGAATCCTGCGAGGCTTGTTCCGCCGCGCACGTGAAATTAATTGCTAGATATTCCGATTTCGCGGCGTGTAATTGGATAATAAGTAGGAGACGCTTCGCAGCCGTTTGAAACTATCTCGAAACGGGGTGGAGGGGATTTTTCCACCGAGTATTTCTAACCCTGTAGTTTCGTCTTACTTTCGTCGCAATCGTTCTCTTCGTGTTCCATTGAACTTAACCGGGGTGAAAATTCCCTCTTTGGGATCTCCATTTTCTTTTTTTTCTCGTTTTCTCTTTACTTAACCGCGTAAAAATAAAGTTCCTTTCTCGTTGATACAGTGAGAAATGCAAGGACGTCGATATTCATCAAGTCAAATATAGGTAAAATTTTTGAGACGTTTTGCAAAAATTATTTGCACTCCCACTTAGTTTAGCAAACGATTGACATTCTTTTGCTAAACCGAAATTTCAGAATTTTCAGAATGATATAACTAACTATTCAAACTAGTTCAAACAACTAACTAATTCCATGCGTGCACATTGCCATTGGTAAAAAATTTTGAAATTTGTGCTAAAATAAAAGAATATCAGCAATTGAAGAAAGCACCAATATCTTCTGCTATATATAATGTTTCTATTATACTTTTATTATTGTATTAATATTATTAATAATAATAATATATTATTAATTTCTATTATTATACTTGTACTATTTATATTTTTTACATTATACTTTTTCATTCGCGTGAAGTATCCATCAACAAGAATATAGAAACGTCAATGCAAGTTCGAAAAACGAACGACAGTTCGTTCGACTTCTCCCATTCGCGGATTGGGAAACTTGTAATTAACGTTCCAGTGTGCGTGCGTGTGGCAAGTACCTTTTCGTCGCCTGCACATTTCGCAAATTACCGCCATCTTGGAATGGTCCATTAAGCAAAGTCCGATAATTAACTGTACACAAGTTATTAAGTTATTAAGTTATTAGCCGTGGTCACGAAGCTGTTTGCCAGACGACGAGGGTTGTTTGTATTCGCCGTGCGGGAAGACGAGATTTCTATCAGAGGATTAAGAGTTAACTCGAGACGATCAAAAGATCGGCGATTCGACCGTCACGGACGCGGCGGCGGCCCAATTTAATTATCTAATTAGACACCGCACCGGCCTGAATTACGAATTAAGCGGTTCAAGCGCGAGAGGGAGGTTAATCCACGGTTAAGCTTCAACGATTACACGAGACGACGTGAAACGTATCCCTTCCACTTTTCTCGTGGAAATGTTTAATCCACTGCACGGTATTATTTTTCCTGGTGGAGTATAAGGTATAGCAGGTAGAAGTCAGAATTGTTACTTTTGTAAGGGGAGAACTCGTAACGCGTATCTCTGACGCGCGGGTGAATTTCAATCGGAGCGATGGAGGTGTGTATTTTCAAAAACACGACGGATATCTCGAATGGAACGAGAGATACGTGTTTTTAACCATCGCGAACCGAAATCTAATACTCGATTTTAGAACCGCTTTGAACTGGAACATTCAAGATAAACAGTTCCAAACAGTTTTGACTTGTATCGACCTTTGGCCGGTCCAGAGATATTTAAATTGTACAAGAAAGGGTTTTTACCCTAAGCACGTTACTGTTCGATACTAAAATACGTAACTTGGATTGTCGACGAAACTATAAAAGAAATTATTTAATATTATAAATAGCCTTGCAATAACTTTAGCACAGTAAAACTCTGTTTACATAGAACTTTGTTTATTTCCAATAAATTTTCCAATAAAAACCCGATTAAAAGGAACTCTTGTTATTACACGAATCCATTTATTTATTTATCTGTTTAATCCACTCCACAACTTTTGTTATACGAACGAAAACTCACTAATTACAGGAAAAACAAGTATCGATCGTATAAATTGATTATTTGTCCGTTGACAAAATCACACAAGCGGAGTTTAACTGTACGTATTTATCTTTTATGTGTAAATTTTCATATTTGAATTTTAAATCCAACTGACTTTTGAGACTAACTGACTTGTGGGAATTTAAAGTTAAATCTCAGGTATTAAATTAATAGTATACGCTCCTGTTCATAGGTTTCACTTGGCAAATTCAGATAAATAATGACGTAATAATTATTTCTTAATAAAATTGACACTAGTTGAAACATCATTTGTTACGAAAGAATTATTCTATCGTAGAATCGTATCCTTTTATTCGTCTACCAAAGATTTATTCAAAGATCGGATTACCACCGGAGTTTCTCTCGGGCAACTTTATTCCGTCAAGTCGGAATCTAAGTACGATATATTATGACAATGATCTTACAGAGCACAGCGCCCTGTTGGAATAAAATGAACATACATTTTGTCAAACTCTCGTCGTATCGTATTCTGGGAAAAATTTAAAAGTGCAAAGAAAGTTTTTTACGTACTTTAACATATCCACTGTTTAATCCTTTTATTTTATGTTTTTAATTCTCGAACGTAGAACATCCACTGAATTTTCGAAGCGCTCCAAATTTCATTTTGCTCGCAAACCTTCTTTTTATGTTTCCTTAACTATTTTTTTATCCAACTCTTTTTATAGACATTGTAAAATATAAACGGATGTTGACAGGTTTCAGATGTAAAATATTTCCAGCACGGGAGAGTGCACAGGACACGACACAACGCGACACTAACATTCTGTGTTGTACCGTGCTAACTGCAAGTTCTCCCTTTGTTTCCTCTCTTGGGAATAACAAATCTATTATATATATCAGAATATTCGTTCATTTCTTCTTTCCCGATACGGCAGTGTGCATTACGCAAGTATCAGTATCGACGCGAGCTACACTCGGTAATTTTATTAAAGTGCCATTGAAGGCTCGACTCTGCGATAAACTACGACGGTATTACGTTTACCCGACCAATATTTGGCAGCGACGGCGTACTAGAACAACGTATGGATCCCGCAGGACGTTAAAACTGAAAGTAGATACCGGTTGTTACACAACGCCATAAACACGGTTGCTCCGTGAAATAGTGCATAAGCGATCTTTCAACCACCGCGAACCGAACCCACTCTCGATACCCTGAAATATATCTCTCGCAACGCTTCACGCTTGTTCCACAAACGCTTGCTTTGCATTCCGAAAGGTAGTGTTTTTCAGTCTGTCTGTCCGGTGTGTATTAAGCTTTCGCGATAAGAAATCGCGAGGGTTAGGGAACGAGCAGCGAAGAGATCATTAACGTCGGTCGATCGATGTCAAACGAGGGACACGCTCACCGTCGAGTAACTCTGATTATCGCTGCACGAACAATCGCGTGCTCTTCGGGTTCAACCTCGAAACGAAGCGGAGGAAATTTCTTCGCCTATATATATATATATATATATATATGTATACGTATCTCGCGGCGGCACTAAGCATGTGCAACTGGTTGCCAATAAGACGTACACATACGTACGCGTTTGACTTGTTAAATCCAAAAAGGCGCGTCTATCGCTTTCGCTCGAGCCAAGTGATTAATTCCAAGCAGTAACAAAAGTAGTTTATCTACACGCGATAATTGAATCGAAAGTTATTTGACAAACTTTTTCATCGGATCGGATATGCTTGTTATGCTTATTATTTGAAGCACTGTTATTCAGTGACTCGATGTTGCGTTACTTCAGTTCGCATCGATAAGTCTCCTTCGTTTGCCTTATAATTAAGTCTCTCTGAGGCATCGAAGTTCAAAAAGTAGGGAAACTTTTTTAATACAACGGGGGGAGTGTACAAGGTTTTATTTGTACAATTAAAAGACACACTGTTTTGCGCCTGTCTAACAAAATAACCACTTTATCGATTAAGCTCTGAATAATAAACAAATTATTTTGTAACAGTGTAACAGGAGACGACTGATCAAGATGGACTGGCGAAAAGAATTTAAAAATCGCCCGGATCATTCCCTCCTCGATCACCTTCAATACCGGGACACCGTGGTACAATAGAGTTCGCTGCGATCCGGCCTTGAAAACAATTACTCGTGGATCCCATTATATTCGATAATGCATATTTAACGACACAATACAAATAGTCTTTTGGAACGTCGTACGGCGAACAAGCCCGCGTTCGGGTCCACGCGAGAAAAAGAGAGAAACGAAATAAATGACGCGACGGCTGCGCGACTGCATATGAAAAAAAGATACCATTATTTCCATGCACGCAACGGAAGAACGCCGATAACGATGGAGAACAAAAACGGCCGAGCAGCCGGCTGAAAATGCGTTTCCAATAGAACGCGAACGATAAATCGTCATAACGTTGGCTTTAATAATCGGAAGCTACTTAATTCGTAGAATCAGGTCATGGGTGTCGGAGCCAATTGCATCGGCGCAAGTTAGTCTTATGTGACCTTATTCGACGTATTACGAGCGTGTGCACCGTTGCAAGGGGCTGGCTCGCAATCTCATCGAGTCGCCGCGCGTGTCGCGCGGAATTTTCGCGTTTTACGCCATAATGGCGTTCCTGTTTTATTTCACCCTCCCCCCACTCCCCCCACTCCCGTTTAATTTCTTCGCTTGTTAAATATTTTTTAACGAGCCGTTTCATATCGGATTTCGCGTTAATTCATCGAGTTTCGTGTTCAACGGCGGAAAACCGGGTTCCAGTGAAATTTCACGTACGAAAAAATATTCACGCCGAAACGGCGAGACTCGCCGGCGGCGTTTCATCAATTTTCGCGCGCGCGTGTTCGGAAAAGGGAGGGGAAAAAAAAATAACAACGCGAGAGGGAGAAGAAAGTGGCGGATCGCTTTGTGATTCTGGATAAAATGCGAAATTCGTTGGCGTTCTATTAATTTCGTAGCTGTTCGAAAATGCGAGATGGAAGAAGTAAGTGGACAGTGAATTTTTACATGCATTTACCAGGTGTCTAAAAATTTGAAATAAAATGCGAAATATTCGTAGTACAGCTGGTATATTACGATATTTAAATCGTAGAATAGAACGAACCTGTATTTAGTACGATTCTACAATTACGTCATGTAGATTAAATAAATACCTGAAGTTGCATAAAGTTAAGTAGAAATGGATCGCTTTGTAATTTCGGACCAAGGACGAAACTCGTCCTGACGTTTTGTCAATCTCGCGTCTGAGATTTGAGAATAAAAAGGAGAAGAAATAAGTAAACTGCGCACTTTTATAGGAGGTGTAAAAATATACAGAATTTACATAATATGCAAATCGTCGTGCGGCGCTACAAATATTTAATAAATAAAACAAGTCTGTATTTAACTTCAGACACCGCATTGCATGCAATCTAAAATTGTTCCAAAACAATTCTATTTATTTCTACAAATCTGGATCGTCTCCGTAATTTCAAACAAAAAGTGAAGCTCGTCGACCTCGCACTCACTTAAAAATAAAAGACCAGAAGAAATCAGCAGAAGAAAGCAGATCACGGGATACTGAAGGCACGCAATTCACATGCTGTGCGAAAAAAAAAAAAAAAAAGAAATACAAAATATCCAACAAATCTCTGTTTCGGTTCAATTATTTCAGACATTTCAGTCGAAAATGAAAATAAAAGTGTAGTAGCGAAGGTCTCAAAGACGGTGGATCGCAGTGAGACGATTCACTGTTTCCTGCATTCAGAAGGGGAAACGAATATTGCTGTCGCCGCATGGTGAAACGGGGTCGCGATTCGCCGTATCGTGGACGCGGCGCGATAAATCCGTCGTCTCGGTAGCGGCGAAATCTGGAATTCCGTCAGCGTTGGGGCGGCTGGTGGTGTTTAACGACTCGCGAGTCGGCGGAAGTTGAGCCGTAAATTCGGCCGGAAGGGATGCGTGGAAAAGCGAGCATTCGCGGCGGCGGCGGCGGCGGCGGCGGCGGTGGAAGGTGAACTTGGAGCCACCCTAATGTAGGTCTAGCGCGCGTGCTGCGCGACAGACGCGAGGATCCACGTCCCATGACCTACATGCGGCCCCCGTTTTCCCCCCGCAAATGCAATCGGCCGCGTTCGCAGCAGCGCGCATAGTTGTGTCGTCGCACGCCAGCTAGTCCGCAGACTGCTGCCGAGCGACACGCAGCCAAACGCTTTGGAACATCGCCGATCGAGTGAGATTCCGTCTTGACGGAAGTTCGTTTCTCTCGAACGAACTCTGGGGGAACGAAGGCATTCACGGGAGCGAGTCTCTCGAAGGAATATTTTTACGTCAACGTCGCTCGGGGAATAATTGATTCGATTTCTTGGCCCCTTTAACAGATGACGAGATCCCTCGCGAATGAAATCTTCAAAATCGAACGAATGCAATCGAACGTTTTATTGCTACGGAACGTTCGGAGAAGTCGTTGCTTTGCATTTGTTTGTGAGACTTCAAAACGAATGCACACGTTTCGATGTGTATTTTTCTGCTTTAGAAATTGATAAAACTAGAGAAGTTATTGTTTGTATTTATTTATTTACTCTGTATATTTTTTGAAAATTTGAATAAAATAATCGATTCGATTTCTTGATCCTTAAAGGGCAAAAAAATCACGCGAGTTCCGTCACGGATACAATTTTCAACGTGTGTCTTTCGACTTGATAAAGTCAAACAAGTCCAGTTAAACATTTTATCGTTGCTCGGTATTAAATGGAAAGCAGAGAGGTTGTTGTTCACAGTAGTTACAATGCGATGGCTGTATTTATTTAATGTCTTTCATTTTTCTATTTTTAATCTTTTTCCTTTGGAGCAAAGTCAATATTTGCCTCGCCTTGACGTTGACGTGGGTATTGTGATATCTCCACAGTTTTTTTTATCAATCGTTTATAAAATTCTTTCTTTCAATTTATTTTTTTATCGATTTAAGAGGAGCTTGAAATTGTTTAAATAAAACTTTATCAGAGAGAATCTTGAATCGAGACGGTATTTTTATTTCGAGTTATTTTTTTTATTTTTTTATAACCTTGTACAAGAAAAAATTGGTCTATTTTACAAGATTTGTCTCAAAAATAACCAAACTTTATAGTTGCATCGTGCATCGTACTTGCCAGATTTGGATTTTCACGGTTATTGCTCACGTCCAAGACTAAAAATAGCCATAAAAGGAAAGCGTTTTGATAACATGCCAGGTACTAAAATATATCCTAGACAATATCTCACAAAATGACAAGATGGAAGAATGATTTAATGCATTAATTCCAAATCAATCGTGTCGTTTTGTTATTTGTTGTTATAGTTTGTATTTTGTTATTTTTGAGGGAGACCTTGTATTTCCTATAATCTTTAATAGTCTTCAATAATATCCAGACAATATTCGTACGAGAAAAATTGAAAAATCTCTTGCAAAAAAAAAAAAGAGAATCAGTCTTGGGAATTCGTTAACAAAGTATTATGTATTAAATAATATTTTCGCGTGGTTGGAATCCTTGATACAAAATGTTTCACACGACGCTCAAGATTAAGAGCCAGGTCCCCGTGGAGGTTCGCCGACGCTTACAAATTTTCATTTAACTTCCCAACGGCCATTGGGAACTTTAAGGACGACGCTTTAATAAGATCGTACCAAGGATTTCATGCGGAGGTGGCACCAAGTTTTTAAAGCTGAACATACTACGATCGCGAAACTTCTGAAAGGATCTTCGCTTTACGACCTAGCCACGTTCGCGACTGCGTTTTTTCGCCGGCCACAATGTTCCAACAACTTTCGCTCCTCTCTCTCTCTCTCTCTCTCTCTTCCCAGCTTTTTCTCGAGCTTTCAACTTTCATGCAGAATCCAACGAAACAGTCATTGAATATCGTGAGAATATTTTACTGGAAACTGTAAAACTCTCCCGATAGTTTTTAACACCAGAACCATCGGCGACTAAAATACGAAACTTGTGTCGAAGAGATCAACGTGGCATATGAGAGAATGCGCTACGAAAGAGGAGGAAGAAGTTTTCCACTGCGAGTTCGCAAGAACTTTAAACATTTTGTGAAAAATTGATCTTTGTTCCTGGTCGTTATTAACATTAAGACTGTCAGAATCATCGAAATAACCAATTTCTATAGTAATTTTTATAGGAATCTTTTAAATTTACAATAATACATTTTTAGAGATTTGGATACAGTGATGCATAAAGATATTTGAACACTTATTATACAAAAGGTGTTCGTAGTATATTATACAAAAGTATCGTAAAATAAAAAAAGAGCATTATATTTCTATTGACAGGTGACTACAAAGACAACATTTGCTGTATTAAAAAGTTGTTTGTTTATATTGGGTTTATTTTCATTAGAAGAATTTCTAGTATGTTCATTTCTTGTGTGTCTTAATAATAGGAATGGATTTGTATAAAACTTGTAAGAATTGCCTTGCACAGCGGAGCATTCTTCCAAAAGTTTGAATGATTTTTCATCAAAATATACAACTAAAGCGGCATTGGGCAAA
This sequence comes from Melipona beecheii, assembly GCA_032399605.1. NCBI lineage: Eukaryota > Metazoa > Arthropoda > Insecta > Hymenoptera > Apidae > Melipona > Melipona beecheii. Next base: position 2,964,441 of record JAUCMO010000210.1, on the reverse strand, counting down.
TTTTTCTTGAAACAAAGATAAGAAATAAATTAGTTATTTCAACTTATCCAAGATAAAGTTATTCTTATTTGAAAAATAACTTTATCTTGGATTCAGATCAAATGGATATCATTCGCATAATAATAATCTTAACAAAAGTACGAAATACAGAAAATGAAATAAAAATCACTTAATAATCAAATAATCAAATAATTTCCTTGATGGACCAAACTAACACCCAGTCGAATAAAATGGTGTATTATTTAAATAATTATCTTTCACGTAACAAGTCTAGCTAGAGGCTCGAGTAACTTATTGCACCTTAATTTCTTTGACACAGGTCGATAAGTTCCAGCTTCGTTGAGAACAAAGTTTGAGTTTCACACGTATCGCGTTCAAGTGGTATCGAATCGTTTATAGTCAGACATCTTCTGCTGAAACGCTCGTGCCGCGTCATGCGCGCATATATATATATATATATACAATGTGATTAAGACCTCGGTGCTCGTTTAGGTTTACCTCGCATCTTCTCCGTTTGCGTTCACATTTGCACTCGGAAGAGCGGAGGAAACGCGCGTCAATGGCGCGTTGTTCCTGGCAGGATACCGCGAAACGTGAGAGACTGCGTGAAACGTCCGGCAACGAAGTGGACAGGCGAAACAGCGAAGAATTAACGCGTTTCCCAAGCGGGCGGAGAATTAACGCGTCCTCCAGCCTCTCCAGCCGGAAAAGTCAAGGCTGACGCGCGTTAATTTATAATCTTAATAATCGCTGTTGAGAAACGACGCGGCGCGTGGAAAGTCGGCTCGGGCTTCAAAACCTATCCCCTCGACCGTGTTCCCGTCCTTTCCTTTCCTTTCCTTTTCTTTTCTCGTCCTTTTCCCGACCCGACGCTTTTGTCCGCGCGGTGCCAGCTAGAACGAGGAGAAGTTTCGCATAATTTTTTGCCAGCTTTTCAGAGGCGCGCGTGCGAAAACTTCGAAGCCAACCAACCTCGAACGAAAAGGAAAGAACGGTGTTAACACGTTCCGTGTCGAGTCGATTTTTGATTACTTTCCGTTCAAGCTGATTTGAAGTTTAGTTATTTATAAAATAATGAAGTATCGACTGGTCGGAAGGAAATGATCAGTTCGGGCAGAGACCTCGGCAATGATCCTTCAACGACTAACGAGGCAACATACCGAAGTCGGAATCGCCGATTTCGATGAAATTTGGCATGAATGTAGTTTTCAAAAAAATATTCAATCTGTATCCTCGAAGTTGAAAGTGCGAAACATATATTTTGTCAAATATCTCGGAAATTATTCAAGATACTGCTTTTCTATTAGTATTAAATTTAATAGTGTGTACCATTTTGCAAAAAAACAATATATTTAAAAAAAACTGCACGACTTGTACCCCAGTACGATTCGTCTCACAGAAAGGCCCAGAAGCAACTGTTCTGACTAGGAAACGAAGACAACTTTCCTTACCATAAAATTTTATTGATATGCAAACATTTGAATCAATACAAAACAAATTACAGGCGCGATCGCCCTCTCATGAATCACGTGACCCAAATCAACTAATTTTCGTTGCACTTGAAGAAGCCCGATTTTTTGTAAATTAGTTAACAAATTTTCTTGAATATTTGTTTATGAATACTGTATGTTCAAACGCAAATTACGGATGAAATGGAATCGTTGTAAGTCGAAACATCAATTACGCGTGAGAAATTATCAAAGTGTTGCAACCGAAAGAGTTTCTGAATGTAGCGTTGTATCAGCTAACTAGGCTTAACTGTGACAGATTTTTGATATCTGTCGCAGAAGAGAGAGGAGGAGGGATGGATTATTTCGGTGCGTCCTTAGTTGAGTCAGTATAATTCTTCCCTTTGACTAATCCGCCAAAAAGAATTTCTTTGTAGAAGTTATTTATTTACGTAGTGGATCTTTGTTCGATTTAATGTCGTCCATAGTCGGTTCCATTCATACTTGGTTTTGCCATCCATAGTAGGTTTTTTATCTTCCACATCTCGAAAGGTTCTCCGCGGCTGGCTCAAGACGGGGGAACTTTGAATGCTTGTTTCGACGGCTAAAAGGAGATCGTTTTACGCGGATGGGCGTTGATTCGGTTACTCGTTGAATCGTGGACGGATAAGAAAAGTCCTCTCTCTCCCCCCTTCTTCCGTTGGGAACTTCTTCCGGGATCGTTACGGTAACTCGAACGGAGCTCGAACTATCGAAGTTTACTTAAATACGAAATATAATAATGGCCAGGTTCGGAGTAATAGGATCGCGCAGCGTGTTGCCGCCGTCTCAGTCCGCCCGGAGAAGTTGCTCCGTCTCTCTCTTCCACGAAGCAGCGAGTTTCAATGCAAACCGACTGTCGTCCTTTGAACCCTTGCTCTCGAACCATCTCTCTCTCTCTCTCTCTCAGCCATCTCGACGACGGTGGCTTGGAAATTCGCGAAAAGATTCTCGATCTCGAGGAATATCGTCGAAGATCTTTCGCCAATCACCTCGAAGGGTGATTTCTTTTCCCCCACCACCCAGGTCGAGGGGGAATTTTACCATTGCGCGCACGTGCCGCCACACGTACGTGGCTCTAAATAAATTGCAGAACCGTACCCGAGATATCCGTAACGTTGTCTCTCGTTCACCAGCCGCGTCAAACATTCATTTTTCTCCTCGTGCTCGCGGCCAACGTAAACGTTGCCCTCTGTTTACGTTGGTCTTGACGGCGACTTTTCGCTCCGGGGGGCCCGCGCGCGTGTGTCGCCGCGACGCTCGTTGTCAAAGCGCAGCCCGGTGCAAGCGCTCGGTTGCCCTCGATTCGCGATGGCAGCACACGGCTGAAAAGTTGGCCGAGCGAGGACGTGTGTTCGTCGCCAAGGGGACGCGTTTCGCCGCGGAAATTACTACCGCGTAATTGCTCCCCGAGAGACCAATAAGAGACGAGTCGCTTCGACGAGCACAAAGAGAGGTCCGGCCGAGATTCGTCGTTGTGGTTCCGCGTCGTCGATGGTTTCGGCCTAGGCGAATCGTTCGATTCGCGGACTTTTTCCTCCTCGCGATTCGACGAGATTGTACGTTTCAAAGCGATCTCCTAGTCGCTCGAAAAAGCAAGCGAATCGCCAAACTACTTTGAGGCGTACATGCATACGTTCGACCGGTGGAACTTTCAGAGGGATAGAACGAGGTGGGGGGGGGGGATTACCACGAGAGAGAAATTACCGCGTCGAAGTTATCGGAATAATTTTCTTCCGGGGATATCGCATGAATTTCCGACGGCGAACGATTTCTCTCTCTGTCTTTCTCTCTTCCTCTCAAACGGGCATGAACGTTCGTTTTCCCGTGGCATTGCCGTCTTCTGAAAAACCTGTTATTTCGATTGCTTCGGCGGTAGATTGGTACACTCCACATTCACGATGTTGCGCGGGTAGGCACCGTGCCCCGTTTAAACGAACGAACGCGAGAATTTCGATAACCAACGACGAGTAAAGAAACGACGGCGTGGATCGTCGACGAGATGCGTCCATTGTCGATTTCCCTGCCGGCGGATTTCAGAATCCAATCTAAACGTGACTGACAGCCACCGACCTATCTTCTTTCGAGTTTTCTCTCTTTTTTTTTGTTTTTTTTTTTATGCCGTCGAGAGGGATACTCATCGAATGAAAGCTAGATACGGCGGGGGGGCAGATAAAAAGAGAACAGAGATCGAAAGGAAGAAAATAAAACGATGAGACAGATATCTCTCTCTTTCTCTGTCTCTTTATCTTTCTGTCCCTTACTTTCGGTAAATTTTCGGCCGAAGCGAAGCTTCACCACCAGGGATTCCTCGATGATTAACGAACACGTGCCCGGGCGCAGATAACGCGATCGTCAAAGCGACTGATATACACGTACGTACACCTACGTGTGTCGGATCGCGCGTATGAGATTCAGATCCACAGATGGTTCCTTTGTATCCTTTGTCTCTCTCTTTGCCGTTCGGGATCACTGATAAATGAACGGTGAAGCGAAAGGGGGAACGATCGTGGACGTAATTAGGGTTTCGAGCAGTTCAACGCGCGGTTAAAGTGACAACGTACGGGCGCAATAAAACCGTACCGCCCGGCACGGATATTTTTAATTACAGGATTCGTTTCGCGCGGACACGCGAAACGGTCCGTCAAAGGCAGCGGATTACGTTTCTTTTGGCAATTCAATAATGAATAAGACAAAAAAGGATTCGGACGTATTGTTTCGTTAAAAGCTGCACACTTCCGAATGATTGGAAACTCGCGGTTGGCTTGACGCGGAACACCAAGCGGTGTTTTCCACGGTGTTTTAAGTAGAAAATCCGCAAACTTGGTCAGACGCGGCGGTAAGCGAGAAAAGTGGGCCTCAGGTGCAACGTTAATGCAACGAAAATTAGCGATTGGTTGATTTGGATCACGTGATTCATAAGGGGGCGTGGCGTAGACTTCGAGTAGGAGTGGCGTTGTTTGATACTGAGCGATCGCGCCTGTAATTTGTTTTGTATCGATTCAAATGTTTGCATATCGATAAAATTTTATGGCAAAAAAAACTCGTCTTCATTTCTTAGTCGGAACAGTTGCTTCTGAGCCTTTCAGTGATACGAATCGTACTGGAGTACAAGTCGTGCAGTTTTTTCTTTTTTTTATCGAATTCGCTACGTTTTCCTCGCTAATATTTGATTTCGCGATGGAATGACTCGCAATATTTTCCTGGTCGGATCATTAACATTTATTTTCATTGCCGAAAATTCAAGCAACGTTTTTCCCCGCGGGAGTACGGAGAAAGGGGTGAGGGTGAAATATACATTGCCCGATTAATTTCGCTTCGTAAATTATAAACCGTGAATTCCTCTATCTCTCTCTCGTTCTTTCACGCAGCCAGCACCGCGGATAACCGACAGCAATTTAATCGAGAATCGATATTTCGCTTCGAACGTATTCAGAAAGCTTCGTTTTATTTCAGCATTTTCTTCGAAGAGCCTCGCTCGTGTCGAGGAAAATATAAAGTTCAGTTCCCCAGTTGCAGCTGGGAACGTCTACTTCGACTTGCCACGCTTGCGAAACGTCCGACCGTAAAACCAGGAAATTTTTTTATTTCGCCGTTTCGATCAGCCACACCGGGGCGCATCAAACTTTACGTCACGGCCACGATTGCCGTTTGTCTCGGATGTTGCCGTGCCTCCGCCGCCGCGGCACTTCCGTGCCGTCCATTAATCGTGACTTAGCTTCCTGCCGGCGATTCAATCAAGCACGGGACCAGGACCGTTCGCCGTTCTCGTCTTTCTTTTTCCACTTTCCGCAGGTTCACGTTTCGCCAGACGAAATGCGCCCAGAAATACGAGCGTCCCGGATCTCGGTACTCCCTCGAATCGGCCAAGCACCGTTTCAGCTTCGTTTTATTTCGCTAACGAACGCGCGTAACAGGTCTCTCCCCTGGTACTTTCTTTCCCTCGATGTTGTAACTTCGACGAGCACAGGGAATGAATTCCATCCTAAATTCCAATCGGTTTTAATCGTTGTGTCTTTCGCTTCTCTTTTTTCTTCGTGTTGGAGTTCTAGTGCACGGTTCGATGATATTCATGAATCGCGGAGTTCGATGTTTGGAAAAGTAGGTTTCAAGAAGGAGATTTTCATACGTGTAATTGATAAACAAATTTCTTGTACAATAAATAAGATACATTAAGATACGATAGAACACTCTCGACATTTTGACGCAGAAATTCGGGACGTGTAAATGGATCAATGTAGACGAGCGCTTTGGGGCTATTCGATATTTCTCAGACACGAAAGTGAACGCAAAACGTGGCTTGTGTAAATTGAAAGACAGATTGGACACGCAAGACTCTCGGTGTAGATAAACGGTTCGCAGGAAACTCGTCGTCGCGGAAATTTATCGCTACGTTTTAGAAAAACGTACAGTTTCTCGCGAAAGTGCTCGAATGATTACAAAAACTTTTACGCGTGTCGTGATATATTTTGAAATTTCACTCAGTATAGATCGAGACACTGTCATTTATATAGTATGTTTGCCAAGTTTATAAATAAAATATTAAATAAAACTAAATAGAATTAAATAAAATATCTGCAGTATGCCATTAGTTATAATATTTAGTGGGTGAACTTTGATGAACTTTGATTCTTCAATAAATTTGCCTAAACAGAAGGTTTTCAGAGTTCGATCACAGTCCAATGAGAATGAATATTCACAGTAAGGCTGTCTTTAATACTTGTTATATATTGAAGACGACTAAAATGACTATCCCACTGTATATTAATTTTTTACCAAATACATGTTTGCAGTGAATAAAAGTAACATTCGCACAATACTTTTTCAGGCTGGTTTCGAAATTTTGACGATGTTCGTAAAATTTCGAAATGTTCTCTGTAACTCGCGTTATTCCATGGTTGATCAAATACTTTCGTCAGCCGCTGTATGTAAATTTAGATGAAACAGTTCACAGGGGACACGATTTTTAAGCCCATCCTCCACTGAGGGTTGATCGTTTGCTGTACGGTTTTATGCGGCGGGCAATGTAAAATGTAAAGCAACGGGCAGCTATCCACAAAACGAAAGTGGCACGCTTTCATCGCGATCTGCATTCGTGGCGGCCGACGTACGACACTGTCAGTAGCGAAGCACACGTTGCAGGTACAAACGAAAAATAAAAGCGTTCTTTCTCGATGCTTCATTTTTTCATAATGAGACGAATCCTGTGTGTGTACGCTTAGCGGATTCGTATCACTACGTTTAGTGGACTATTTTTATGAAACAATTCATGGACAGTGGACGTTAGGCTGAGGACGTATCTACGACATCCGTTATAAAAATATAAGACTTTAATTAACGCCGATTTATCTCGAATTTCAAAAAAATTCTAATTTTATTCCATGAATCGAAATTATTTTCTCTATTAATTATCTGGGTATCGCACTTTGGGTATTTTTTCCTTTACAAATTACACGCATTTTTGCATTTTTGCATTTTTGCTTCGCAATCATCAGTAAAAAAAATGAAAAATTTCAATCTTCGAGAATGCAAAAATAAATTTTTTTCTTTCCACGTATTTACGTACATACCTATTTCTTTCTTTTCTTTTCTTTGCTTTATATATATATGCAATATATGAGCTAGTATGAAAGTAACTTAAAATTAAAGTCTTTATTTGTATCAATATTTTACGTCACTCTGTAGAGTCACTAGCCATCTAATTATTATAATATTAGCTACTTTTTTTTTTTATCAATAACTATTAACACGTTAACTGAAACATAAAATTTTCTACGAAACGGTGTATTTGATTTTCGTAAAGTATCGTGTAATAATAAAAAGGCAAGCCTCGTTTTCCTTTTATATTTATGTTATCTGAATTTTCATTTCAATATTTTTTTTTATGTCATGTTAGTCATTTTAAATAGAAATTCCAGTCGCTGGTGACCATTATTGCCATGTTAACTTTATATTATATCATAAGATTAAAGTAGAGAGATTTCGTTTGAATTACATTTTATACTGTGTGACAATTTAGACGCATCAGAATATTAATGCACGGCGTTACAAATAGGACTGTTGCAACGTACGTCGTTTTAACGCTCGTGTGCCTTCAGACTTAGCAGCAACTTAGGACTTGGGAGGTAAATTTAACGTCTAAACGAACGTACGATAGCGCGAAGCAACAGCACGTTGCTTTATATAGAGACTATAAACTATGGACCAATACAGACGTGCGGTTTGCGCCAATTTCGAAGCAATGCTTCTTAGACTCGATTTGCGGTGAACAGTGTTCCAGAAGAACGTGGTACATGAAATTCCGATACACCGAGCGTGACTTTTAGCGGCAACTACGAAGCAAATGGACGCACTTACCTATTGCTTGACTCGCATCGACAAAACAACGCAATCCTGGTGCGATGCTGGATTATTTTGCCACAATTCGAACGCAATTTTTCAGTGTTCAGACACGAGGTCAAGCGCGGTGTAGAAATTAACGCAAACCGCTCTCGCGGTCAGTTGCACGAAAAAAACGAGAACTCGTCGGAAAATCGCTCGGTGGCCATGAATTTACCGCAAACCGCAAACACAAATCCGCAAAAAAAAAAAAAAACTGCACGACTTGTACCCCAGTACGATTTGGCTCACTAAACGGCCCAGAAGCAATTGTTCTGACGACTTTTTTGCCATAAAATTTGATCGATATGCAAACCTTTGAATCGATACACAACAAATTACAGGCGCGATCGCTCAGTACCAGACAACGCCACTCCTACTCGAGGTCTACTCCACGCCCTTTCGCGAATCACGTGACCCAAATCAACCAATCGCTAATTTTCGTTGCATCAACGTTGCACCTGAAGAGGACCGATTTTCTGGGTTACCCCTGCTAAAATCACTTTCAGTGATAAAAAGAAAAAAATATCAAAGTCGGAGAAGTATTGTTATCGAGCGAATCGAATGGTCAGAAGAGATGGAGTTCCGATGTTCCCAGTGTGGTAACGTAGGTCCCTGGAACGCATCACTAATTGCGTAAGTTTTCGTGAAGGCACTTGGTCCCATCGGTTCCCCGCTCCCCGAGTTCTCTTTCATCCAACAACACATTTCGGAACGCCATCAGGAGGAAGTTTCGCAATATCTGGTGTCGCTTAATTCGGGCCGTCGATTCGACGCGTATCTTGCTGCCGAACTAAGAAGATTATGCGTCTCTCCTCCCTCTCTGGGCTCTCTTTCCCTTTTGCCTGTGAAAACAATCGAACGAACGCGCCCCGTCAAATGGAAATTCCTCCCTCCGTTCTTGTATATAGATGCCTATCTCTCTTAACAAGATTCACTTGTCGAAGCTTTCGTTTAAGCACGGGATAGTAAGATGAAAATTTCTATGGGAATTTCGTGAAACAACTTCTCAGTGCTGAAGTGTAAAGTTACAATAGAATGGAAGACAGACTCCAGTGACTGCCATTTAAGGATCACCACTCAGACACAGGTAAATGTATCTCAACATTCGTGTTTTTTTTCAACTTCTTTGAGAATTTTGATGAAATTCTATTTAGATATATCGAAATAATTCTTCAATAGTATAATAATAACTCGTAAAAGTATAACGAAGTATGAATATTCAAGACTAAATTTAGATGTTAGATACGTACAGTGACTGCTTATCACATATTACGCGTGTTATATAAAACGTACTAAAATTAACACTGTAGTGAGACACTAACGTGATTGTATTTGTATTTACAGTTGTACGATTATATTTCATAACACTGGCACGATCATATGTGTTTGTAAAATGTAAAAATAATCTGAAAATATGTATATCGTAAATATACGTACATAGCATTTAACCATTTTCATTTTGTATAATAAGTGTTAAAGATACTGCAATGGGATATTGAAACTTGGAAACTTAGTATAGTTAGATTTATTTAATGTCAATGAAATTTCAATATGTTTATAAAAAGATTCCATAAATATGCGAATACTTTCACGAGTATCACATGATGCAACGTATCCTAATATTTATACAATTCTTTGTTTCAAATTTGAAAATTTTATGAATTATAAAATAAATTCGTACAACAATGAAACAGGACTGTGTTAAAATAACTCTAAAATGTGGAAGTGCGACGTAACTTTCAACGACTACCTCTCAAGAACTGGCTCAACCGAGATAGTATTTTCCACGTAATATACTCTAATTTCTTTCTCTGAATTCCTGCAGCATCTTCTTGAAACGCTTTCAGCAAATTGGTTTTCCATTTTATCCACGTATTCGTCACGTTTCGTTTCAGTGCTAATGAAATTTCAAAAGCTTCATATTACGTGCGTAATATATATTCGTTCGAAAGTTTTTCGTTATAAATGCCGAAAAAGTTTCACAAACCGCCACACACGCGGATGTATCTTCCATGCGAAATATCCTAAAATCCGTGCACTCTTTCTTTCTTTGTTTTACAACTCTATACCACTCGTTTCTATCTCTCGTTTTAAACGAACTGATACACGTATGCATTTTTTCAAATCTTCTTTTTAAATCTCCCAGACTCAAGTACCCAGATTTTTCTACGTACGTCTAACATTTGAAATTCATTTTTATTTGCGCGCAGCGAGCAATCGCATTAAATTTCCATTCTTGCGTTTTGATTATTTTTATACTCGAGAATGTTATTTTGTCCTCGTTGGGAGAACTGGTAGTTTCCCTTAACGCGGTTCTATTTTTGCCGCGTAACGACGTGATCGAGATATGAACCGTGAAATCGCAGCGAGATCGCAGAAAATCATGGACGCGTGTACCGCGATTCTAGGATTCTTGTAACGATCCTCGAATACGATAACTGAACTGTTGCCGATTGGATCTGTCTCGGGATCTATTAAATTTGTGCACTAAACCAGCAAACCGGTACATTTTCTCTAACAAGTGCAGTGGTTTATGTACCGACGAACACGTGATCCGAGCTTCCTTGTTAATACTTCCCGCGATCGATTTCTTTTCCAATCATTTCTATAACTGATCACCGAGTGCAATCATTAATCACTGTAATCATTGTTAAATTAAATTGACAATTACGAACAATTATCTGTCGGTAATTTGCAATCATTAATCAGTTCTTTTTTCAAATCATTCGACGATCAATTTATCTTTATTTTCTGTGAATGTCCTCTTAGTAACGTTGTCATCCGAAGAGCCTAAATTTGAAATCTGAATATCTGCTCGCTCAACGATTAGACGACACTGGACGACGATTTTTCATTTGCAAATTTTTCACTTTTGTGAAATTATCGATTATTATTATCCATAAAAGTAATATTTCTCTTTTCGTTACCTATTGGTACGATACATCTAAATATAACTTTCCATGATTTCTGGTATATATGTAAGCTCCTTGCATGTAATAAGTAAATATTTTGCTGGACATGTAATTTGTCTCGTCAGCAATAGCATTTGGAATATACACTGCCACATTAGAAGTGAACATCATTTATTACAAAAGATATTTAATTTCGAATGCTTAAATCTTTAATACTATTAAAAATTTAGTAGATTTTATGTTTAATGAAATTCAGGGATTATATAAAGTAATATTTAAGCAATACTCTCTTCTCAATTAATTGATGACTCTGGTAACAGCAAGTTTCATCTTCTTGTAATCAATGATTTTTGAAGTCGAGCAATATTAACATTTTCTGTTCTTAGTCGTTATTATACTGTTATACTGATATCAGCACATGTTCACTTTCTTTTAACATGGCACTGTATAATCGATCGAAAAATATCCTAAATCTAATTCTTGGAAATATATTATAACACATAATGTGATATCGTCGTAAGAATTATTACACTATCGGATTGATTGTTAGAAAGATTGATTGTCCGTCTCGAAAAGATCAAGCTCCATTTATGCTTTAAACACAATTTCTGAATTTGCGAAATTGGCTGATTCCAGGCCAAGACGCGGACAAAAGAAAAAAACTTAGTTTGAAAAAAGAAAAATCTAGACGTTAGACGTACTTTAAACAAATCCAAAGAGTATAAATCGCGAGAAGTACAGGCGAGCAAAGGGTGGAAATACACTCGCGAAGAAAGGATCGGCGCGTCTGCAAAGAATTCGTTTGCACGGAGACGAAACGACGAGGAAGTTTTACACATTTATGGCTTCCGCGTTCGAAGTGTCACGTTCGAAGGGTTCGTACAGACGACCATGAGGGACACACGGTTTTCTCGTGTCTGCGTCCAGCTATAAGATTTCGCGAAGTTGTACGATCGCAATCCGTAGGCCGTGCTTCCCTTCGCCGCTTCAGACGAGAGCTCTTTGCACTAGGTTGGGCACGCTGATTGGATTGTCCGGTTAAGCTGACCGTCTCTCCCATTTTCTGTGAAAAGATCGACGATACAACCTTTCTAGATGCGATCGGTGACTTTCAGCCGGAAATGAGGTGGACAGCGATTAAATAGCAATTGGAAAGGAGCTTCTATTGTTCGACGGTAACTGCTGTCGGAACTCTATTAAACGTGGAGGTCAGTTTCGGTATTTCGAGATTTCCAGAAGCTGAAACTTGTGATACAAAGGGAAAAATCGTGACGAGTGTTTTTCACATTTTTCGGGGAAATTCTCAACCCTTTCAATTTTAGTTTAACAATTGAAGCTTACTTTTAGTTGCTGAATAAATAAATTTTTCTTTATAATATGTTTCTAAGTAACAACAAACAAGCTGTGATTCAATCATTAATTAAAATTAGATAGTGTCAAGTTAGGCATTCGCAATAGTTCACTTTCCAAAGATACTCAAGTATCAAATACAGTACATATTTTGTAACTTTAGATTGATTTCAAATTTTAGGGAATACGTTTAATTATATTTCGAGTTCGCGTTGATAAACATCAAAATTTTAAAAGCGAGTTTATAATTTCGCTAGAACTTGATAGATCGGAGAAAAATGATTTTCGTAAAGTTTAGTAGCAAGAACTGACAACAAGATGTAAAGGTTGTAATTGTCGGTATTTGAATTTCTATAAGTAAAATTTTAAATCTTTCCCCGACTTGCGTGTCCCAATTTGTACTCTTGTACGGAGAAAAATGGCGAAACGAACATCGCCAATTTAGAAACAAAAAAGTATTCGATCTCTATCGATTAAAAATCTTTTGCATCATTTATCCAACGATATAACGTTTCTTTTGAAAAAGAATTTCAAAACTGGGACTGTTTATCGCGTTTAACAAACTGGATGTACGAAACGAAACAGCGAATAAACTTTCAACGCTCGTCAACGAATGTCAACGCGTGCGTTTACTGTGTCAGAACAGCAGGAGCGATGGAACGAACAACGCGCGTGAAATACGCATCCAACGCTGAACCGTTAAATACGTCTGTTCATTCGAATAAACATTTGGTGGAAAGAGCCGAGCTAATTTTAGTCGACGTTGCCGCGTATTTCCACGTCGTTTGTACGCGTGACTTCAACCACCCGACAGCCACCCGAGAGGATTGAAAAGTGGAAGTTGAGATAAACAAAAAAAAAAAAAAAAAAATAGAGGAGTTCAATTTATCAGCCTGCCACGAACTCTGGTGTTTTCTCTTTTTCTTAACGGGGGCCTGATTGATTCACCCGAAAGGAGGAGACGACCCGCGGCGGAATTATACGAAAGTTTATGGGCACACCGCGGCGAAAACGCCTTTAAGTAGGCTGGATGTAAAGTACGAAGAAGAAGCGCCGGAGGGAGATCTTAATAACCTCTTAACGAAGAACTTCGGACACCGGCGCGAGTCGGCGCGCGCCACGAAAGACGAAAAGAAAGTCGAGGCTCGCTAAACAATCAGGCGGGGAGACTTAATCCCGCTTATCTGACGTCCTCGAACAACGGCGTGTGTTTAATACTCTTAAGTGGCCGGCTGTTAACGGAGCGCGGGGGTTGAAGATCGCCTGTGATCCCGTCGTGATAGTAACTCTGTCGAGGAAATTCAGTTGGACGGGGGAGGAAAAATATAAAAGTTCCAGCGGCTGGGGTACACCCTCGTGGCAAATCCTCGAATTTTCACGCGGGACGCCGATTCAATTACAGAGAGGGGTCCCGCGGGGTCGGGAAAGGGGAAAGTTTCGGGGAAGTTTCTCTGTTTTCTAGCTACGACCGGGCGGAGAACTTGGCAGTTCTAGCTACAACGTTTCGCAATCACGATTCTTTTAAATATTAACGACGTTGTTTTATTTGGCGAGCCAACTCGCAGTGGAGAGAGGCCTCCCGATGACATTACCGAGGTAAAGCGATGTAACGACTTCTGCTCGCGTCGTGTGAAATTTCACCGATATTGCCTCAATATGTTGCTCGCCTGTGAGTGCATTTTACGGACGTGTGGGGTCAGCGCTTAAAAACAGCCACCGGGCGAAGAGGGCGGCGCACGTTTCGACTCCCTGTCCACTCCCCCCGTTGATTCTCTCCCGGGTCTCCGATGTTATTCCCTCTTTCGCAGTTCCCTGTCCTCTTTGTAAAACTTTGCACGAACGTGGAACACGGGAAGTAACGACCGTGCTAAATGCACCGGCGTTATTGGGGATTATTCGAGGGACGTGGCCCGTGGCTGCTGACCTTTTTTGGGAAACGACCGGGCGAGAAGTTCGGCGCCGGCTAAAACGTGCAGATTGGAAAGGATCCTTGAGAGCAGAGGGCAGAAGGCACAAAGCAAGATGCTCTTCGCCGCACCGACTCGTCGACTCGTGCCTCTCTCCCATGGGGCAATTCGATAATTAGTCGCAGTATAATTCGATTGATTAAAGAAAAGCGCTCGATCGGACGAGGTGATTCGATGCAATTAATTAATTATGCAGTTGATTCGATGTGACCCGTCAAATCGCTTACACGATATGCGACTTCAGACATGTACGTTTCATAATAGGAATACGCAGTTTAAATTGAAATATATGACGCTTCATCGTTGTTTTATGAAAATTTTCAAGGGGAATTTGCACACTTACGACGGAGACTTATTATACAAAGTTATATCGAGAAAGTTATATTTTCCAGGAGAAAAAGATCAAAGAAAGAATGCGAAATAACATACTTTTATCAACGCGGGCAAATTTATGAAATTTGGCAAGATCAACTTTTCAAAAAGATTTAGAGAACTCTGTTCCGTAGCAGTTTATATTTTTCAACTTGAGATTATCAATTATTTTTTTATACCTTTAAACCCGAAAACCTGACATTTTCTCAGTCACATTGCTAAACCTAAATACATCTTTTGAATTTCGCCTTGTAAGAAATTAAAATTCCAAGCTTCACAAGTGATCACTTGTACCTATAGTTTATATAATAGTTTCGCATTAAAAACAACGTTTGTTTAAGTTGTAATCACGAAAACTTTGTTATTACCAAATCACACAATTTCGGTATAAAATTTTATCGAGTAATTTTACCGTTACTACAAAGTGTCTTTCGAGTCTGGGTGAAGAAGAACTAAAGAGCGCGAATTTATTAAAACGTAGCGCAACCGAAAAGCACGTTGGTGTGTGTTTTTTACTTCGCTGTGTACAAACACCAACCCGAATATATGTAAACGAGTCACAACGGAATGCTGTATCATCTCTCGCGCGAAAAAGTTTCGTTCCGCGCTTTTTACTCGTCCTCGTCAACGTAAAATTGCCTCCGTTCGTTCTGTTGCTTCGGTCTGCATCTCCAAATATCTTTGGTCCAAGATCGTGCCGCTTCGTGCTGTTTTTACCTTCGTTCGTTCGTTCGTTCGTTCGTTCGATACGCCGGGAGGAAATGCGCGCACTGACACATGCACGCTTTACTTGTTCAGTGTCTGCGTCAGCGTTCGTTGGATTTTTGGATGCACGTGTGGCAAGCGGCAAGTAAGAATTCAGCGCCGCGAGCGTTGGATGCTGGTCTCTCCTTAATATCCAGCGAGGGAATAACACGGCTGGATCCTGGGATTCCAAATTGCCGCGGGTTGGATCGTCCCCCTTTTTCGTGCGATACTTTCGAGCGTCGAGCTCGTGGAGATATAATTCATTCGAAGGCTTTTCTGCGTTAACGACGACGAAACAACGCGCGGCGCGTATCGCGTTCGGCGGAGATTTTAATATCAGATCCCGTGGGCAAGACGCGGGGAATTCGAAGCGTCTCCGCTTTCCTTCCTTCCTCCCTCCCCTCTGCTCTTTCTCCTGCTCTTTCCATTTCTCTCTACCACTGTATTTGCCTCCTACACGTACGTACGTATCTCGATTGCTGGAAAACCGCGAGGGATCCTCCGCGTATGCAAATCGTTTGGCATTAGTTAGCATAAATAAAGAGCGGTTCTTGCGCGCCAGCCAGACAACCGATCTCTCTGCCGAGGCAAAACTTTCCAGTCCGGCAGCCGAGCAGAATCACACGTCAAATTGCGATTCTGTTGCATTAAAACGACAACCGCCTCCGATTGATCCGAGCTGAAACTCAAAATATGGAATTTTCAATGGAATTTCTAGTTTCCGCTGTTTCGAACGTGGTCGTTAATCTTCTGGGTGTTTAGTCCGTGCTGGGATAGTGCGCGGATAATCTTGTAACAATGAATAATAAAATTAATTGGTTCATTTATTATACATAGAAGTTCGATGGGAATAACATAATATTACCTGCAATTGAATAAATATATTTAAAGACAAATGCATTTTTTTTTTTGACAGACTTTTTGGTAATTTTAAGCATTCAAAATATCAATTGTACTGTGATTTCATCAAATTTCATACGTGGTGATCATAGCACAACAAAGTTGTTGTTCCTAATTTAATCTTTGCAGTTCATTGACAGGTTATTTCTTTCTCTCTTGATTAACTTTGAATTTTCCAATATTAATTTTAAATCGAAATAAATATTTTGATCACTTTAATCGCCAAATTTTCGCAGACAACAACCTAATAAAATCCTTGCGAAACGCGGCGATATTATAAAATAAAGAAATGCAGCTTTGTTATAGCTCCATCTCCCTAGACGATAGATCAATAGCAATGAACAATCTGTGTGCAGTAAATCCGCGCCAACATCCGAAAAATAATCAACGAACCGAAACTCGTATTTACGTGGAAACGTTTGTCAAACGACGACCACGACGAACGTACGGAATATTTAACGAAAGTCCGCTCGATGGCTAGAATCGAGGAAAGTGCACCGTTTAGAGGACCGTTTCCGAGATACAGGCACCGAAAGATAGCGAATCTTTTCCTGGAAACGAGTACTCGCGTCTATGAGCGATGGGGGGAAAAACGCTGAATCGACGTCTGGCGCTGACCAGTGCCAGGTGTCGCGTGTTGTGGCAGGTCAGTGGACGAGCGTGCGACAGAGATAGCGAGAAACTGAGAAATCGCGAACGACCGTATCTCCGAAACGAGAAGTCTGAAGCTTCTTAGTTTCTTCTGGCGCCGATCGTGATTTTCCATCGCTCATGGAACGATCTGACTGTGAGAAATTCTACAATGTGTAATTTTACGATTGAATTACATATTCATTATGAATATGTGTTTCTAGAAGAAGTCGTTTGAAACTTCGTCGTCCAGAAAATGGGTCGTGAAAGTAACTTTGTCAAGTACTTACTTCCCCTTCAGAATTTAGAATGGACTGTATTAAGATTTTGAACGAAGCAAGTCGATTTCCTCGAGTGAATGTATGTAAATATTTTATTTACGACGTGAAAAACGTCGAGAAATATTTTTTCAATGTTTTTTTTAATATTCAAACGGAACAGAATATCTTCTAACTGCGCACTAGCTCGTAGTTGTCAACAGACATTTTGTTCTGATAACACGTTCAAGGTTCAAGTACGTCGAAATAGAGTCGCGTTAAATGAAAAATTAAATGGAATTCACTAACTGCACTTTTAAATTTAATTTTCGTCTTACAGAAAAATGTATTATCCTATATTTTTGTGACTCAAGTCAGGAAATAATAAAAAGTCGAAAATAAATGGTCGTGTGAACGAAACTTCATTGGAAGTTTCCAGCTTTTTTTACAAGCCGAGTTTTAATCCTCGCGATCGCGCCATGAAAATTGGCGCATCCTGTATATACAAGTTGGAAACAGGGAAGAACTCCTGCGCTCTGTTGTACAATTTTCGCCAATTTTCGCTGACTAAGTAGCTCCATTAAGCAACAACAGCCTGCGATGGAAGCTTGCAGAGTCACGTAATGAATCGAATCACGGACAACTCTGTTAAGCGGTAGATTTGATTTCGCGAAAACAGCGTGTAACAACGAGCAAAGTTGAACGAATTCGCAAGTTCGTTCGAGGGAATAGTTTGATCTTTCCGGGCGGAGAAAAGAAGGCTTGTTTCTTTCGAAAGAACGTGTAATTTCTAATAAAATTTTTAATCTACAGTTATTACACCGTTGGATGTAAGAATGGTCTCACTGAGTAAAAGAGTAAAGCAAAGGTGGAGAAGTAATACCATTTAAAAGTTAAACATCTCTCACGTTGTGTGGCGAAGTTGGATGTTTCTTCTTTAGGTTCTTTAGTTTTATTCAGCTTTTGGACGTGGGAAATCTTTCGCGTTTTACGCTTTTTATATTATTTTCGTTTGAATGTGTGCATACACTTTTTACCATTTACTATACACTTACTATACAGGAACATTTTGAAATTTCATTGCATTTATAAACTTTGAGACCAATCTGATAATGTACATTGGAGTTACAATTGCAAGCGTATATTTAATAAAAAAAGTTAGTATGCAGCGTGTATAAGTTAATTTTTCTTCTATCAGGTATTTAGATTTGGTATAATGAATTGTGGCTCTTTAAACATTTTTATGATTACTCCTTAAATATACGAGTACACTTGTGTTAAATAGTTGATAAAATATCAAAATGTTTTATGTAACGCGTATGATAAATTTTTATAAACTTTTTATGGGTGTTTGAATATTTTCGTGACCAATTATACAATTATCAATACAAACCATACACAGTCATGTCAGGTGTTCTTTCTTTACGTTCGTTTTTTTGCGAACGTACAAAATGCCTGGTGACTGTTGATACAATTAATTCAACGAAATCGTTTTACACTAGTCTTCATTGTCCAAAGAAATTAATCTTTCGTATATTCGTATTTTTGTAATTTGGATTCAATTACGGAAATTTTAGTTTTTTAATCGTACTTTATATCCTACATTTCTCTTGATCAAAATTAACAATAAAATTGAATCGAATTGAAGCTTTGAAAATTGAGTAATTGAGACCTTAAGTTGTGGTCCCCAATGATCCAATGATCGCAGAGATTGAAAGCAAGAAGGAAGAGGTTGGAATTGAAACTAGAATTTTTCTATTGAAAACGACCAAATTTGCATTTTGGTTTCGTCCGACAGAGAAAGTGGTATTTATCTATCGCCGCTGAAGGCACAGGAGCGATAACCATCGCTGATTGTCAATCATCGGAATCAACGATGAATCCACAAATTCGCGGACAATTAAAATTAGCGGTGGCACGTATCGGTACAGAAAGAGCGAATTGATGCTGTCTAATCGCTCGGAAAATATTGAAACGTGGCTGCGGGGCCAATTTGATTAATCTGCCGGGTTCAAACGCATCGTACCGAACGGTACGTACAATTACACGTGTCCCATGAACGATGCCGGTGGTCGGGCCAAACAAAACGATTCGCGTTCCTGCTGCTCCACTGGTCAGGATCATATTAAATTGATACCAAGTCGAATTAGCCTGATTAATTTTCACGTCAGGTGTTTTCGAGCGAGCCGTGACTGCGTCCAGTGAAATTCACCCGAAATTGTCCCGGGTTAAATCGCCTATCGATTGCCAATAAAATCACCAATTTTCTTCTTCCTTCTCTTCTCTTCTGTTCTTCTAATTTATCTAGTTTTTTTGTCGTCTTAGTTGTTTATTTATCGGCCTTGATACCATTTGATGTAAAAACTACCGACGATATGATTAGAAAGAAATTTTTAAACAGTGTAATGTAATAATGATCGTAAAGTTTTATTTATACGGGTGTTATCATTTTTATTTTTCCACTATCTTTGACACAAAAACTACCAACGACTCAAGCATCAAATTTCCTTCAGAGAAATCAAAGTACACAGAGTAGTACACGATATTATAAAGAACACATTTACATTTCATACTTTGTAATCCTTTTTATTTTCTTTTTTTTTTCTTTTATTTTCTTACCAACCGATCAGAATTACCGGCGACGAAAATATAAAACTGTTATTCGTGAATTTGAATACGAGTTTCAATACGATAAAAAATACAATATAAACAAGTTTTAATTTATGAATGATGTCACGTAATTTATACATGACAATTCACTATGCGAGATTTAATTCAAAATTTTCAAATTCAATTTTCTAGAGAACAGTCTTAAATGGAAAAATGTTAGTTCTTTTTTTTTTTAATTGAATTTTGCTTGTAGATTCACCGCGGCTTTGCAATTGTACCAGAGAAACTGGAACATTTTATACATGTGTCTACCACTATATGTATGTACATATTCATATGCAGGTTCCGAAAATTTTACTCATTTTACCCATTCATTTATTTATTTATATACTACGTGTGTTATATTTAAATCAAACGATCGTCTCATAGAAATTTTTAACTCCAGATTGAACAGAACAAATTCCAATGAATTTTTCTCTCTCTGAAGCAAATAAAATTTTTATTGCGAAAGATTAATAATCGCGTGAAGAACATTTCGCTGATTTTTTTCATTAACTCGTCGTTAATATTGCATGTGAAATTACTTTTTGTTCAATTGTACCACCAGTTACATGAAAACGTACGTAACGTTTCAGGAAGAAATCGTTCGAATCTCTAAGCACTCACCGTGGTAATTTATTAAGCGTAGAAATCAATTTCGTGCTCTGACAGTGCATTTTGAGCCAATTGCACGTTTAAATCTTTCCAATATTTTCAAATTTTGTACAAAGATCTCCAGTTACCGACAATTACCTTGTTACCAATTTGCCAATGAACGAACGATAAAATTAAAAAAAAAAAAAAACAAACGTCGAATTAATTTCTAAAAGAATTTAGAAACAAAACCATTTTGGCTGTTCTCGTTGTTAATTAAACGAATCCGAAATATGTATTCCCGCGATATCTCGCGGCATTTGGAAGAGCAAACGCTCTGTCAAACGTTGTGTTTGTTCAAACTCGGAAAGATTTATGCGACGCGAATTAATCGGGACGAATTCCGAGCGAACCCTGGCGAAACATGTAATCTTGATTAAACGCGTAGCCTACTCGCAAGTCGGCCAGGTTTCCCACCGGAAACGCGGTCTAGTTTCGTGACGTTACCGAGGAAAACTTGCGAACGTTGGCAAATGGGGCTTTCCAGCGAGCGTGCACCGCTGTTTTGGACACGGTGCTTTCGCGCGAGGAACTCGCAATTTCGTTGCTGGGTCCCTCGGCGAAGAAAAATTCGGAGTTACCGGCGACAGAGAACGACACTCTCTCTCCATTCAACCAACGAGTGTAACTTCTCGCCAGTGCTTGTACGTTTCGTTGAACGTTCTTTCCTCTTTTCTTTTTTTAACGATTTCGCCTCGAACAGGCGATTTCTCTTCAAGCTACGTATCCATTGACGTCAACGTATTGTGTGCGCCGTCCGTCAAAAATCAATTTCAGCTTTTGAATTTTTTCAAAATTCTTTCTTGTTAAAGAAATTTTAGAAAGAAACGTACGTATAATATTTTATAAATTTCTTCGTCTTCTGTTTCGTGGAGTCAATCGAATGATTCACGATGTACTGATTCAATACTTTGTACATTTTACGCGTTGATACTTGGGTTTCACAAAACTTGCGTCAGTTTACCTTTCAATTATCGGTTCTTCTCAGTTTACCTTGCGATGCCAAACGTTAAAACACGAAATGTCTGGTTTATTTTCCAACTGCAGCATTATTATCGATAACGCGACGTATCTGATTGTATAAAATGAAAAACTGAGGACTGAAAAGAACCGAAGCGATTGCATGCATAATAGAAATTATTCGAGCAAGAACGATTCTGCTTCTCATCGTCTGTGGGATAAAGTTTGCTCAAGAATTGAAGAACGGGGCTTTGCTCGCCGACTGAAAGGAGATTCTGATCCCTGCGTCGATACAAATTGCTTCTGATACCGATTCGCCGATACCGAGCTGCAGACATTGTAACGTGCATCGTGAAACCTAAGTATCGACGCAGGCACGTCGTATACATGTTTCAACGTGTATAGAGACCTTAACAGCACATCACTGATACTCTTCCGCGTCAGATGCGACAAAAATGATTTCCCGGCGTAAATGAAGATCGCGTGTAATGGCCAGTTGCTTGTAATTTAATAAAATTATATCAGTTGGTATTAACAAAAGTGTTAGTTACTCTATTATTTTAATGAAAAGCAAAAAACTAGTCTTTGAACGTCTTTGCAAAAAAATTACTTCAACAACAGTATTCGATTTCACAATTATATATAAACGAAATCAACGTGTGTCAATCAAAAATTGTTATTATCAACGTTATTTAAATCCGTGAAAATAATCGAAAACGCTGAATTATTAATATTAGGTCATCCCTAAAAAGGTTAGTAGTAGTATTGATCCGCCAGTTTATAATTAATTAATACTATGACAGAAATCGAAATGGGTAACATTTTATATTATGTACCGGAGTCATATGAAAATACTGATGACATTTTTTCTTTGTTAATTTTTTACAGTCCGTGAAATTATATAATATTTAAAGTTACAACGTATGGAATTTATCATGAATTTATCTTTACTGCAAACCTCTTTCTTTCTTCTATTGCTCGCATTTTCATCTTCAGAGGAACAATACTAATAAAGCCGATTACTACAGTATTAGTCTTTGACATATTCCTTTTCACGAAACGTCACGTCATTAATACGTACGTACGCGTGTTGATGCATTGTTGATGCGATATTAATATTGTATTGATATCGATGCATAGGTAATTGAGTTGCTCGAACGTAATCTGATTATGGGCGTAAAATTATGCTATTAATCATGATTATTGAATAATGAATAGAATAAGTAATCAAAGATCGTGATTAATTTAAAAATCATTAATCATGAAACGATTATACTTTTGATTACACTTTGCTCGGTATTTACAGTTCGTGATACCTTTCTCATGTTTTGAAACACTTTCGTTCACGATGAAAATGTTACTGTTAGCTAATAATATCGTTCATCGTATCGTACGTTACTGTCGCTCGAACGATTGAGCAATTTGCAAATTCTTCATACGATAAAAATGATTCGAATTATGCAAGACAAGTTTTATATTTTATGTAAAACATCTTTAACTATGTGTGAAAGTATTTCAGAACATGAAAGAATTATACATTTTTTTCATCAAAATTCATAATTTTTTAGATAATTAATTTCAAAGAATTAAAGCAATATGTGAAGAATCATAATATGTATATTGTACAATTTTCAATGTACAATGTACGAATGTGTATTATTGAACTGAAATTGATTATTGATTAATGATTGCAAATGACGAAAGATCGATGGTTACAATGATTATGATTATATTCAATAATCAATCAATAAGAAATGTGATCACAAAAATAATCAATTCTGGCGCGCGACAAACAATCTTTGACCATAAAGCGGTTGTCGCGTGTAATTTGACTGACGATGAGATTAACCACTCGCGGACCACTTGAAATCCATATCAACGACGAAGATACCACGAGTTTAATATCCTCGTCGTTGAGATGACTCTGAGGGTTCAACGAACAAACTCCAATTTTCACTCGCACTTTATTAACCCTTCGTGTTACAATATTGAGCTACACTCGTGGCAGAAATTAAGGAAAAAAACAAATTTAAATAAATACAAATTATACACGCGTAATGCTTTCGATATTTTACATCTGATACGACGTAACATGTTATAATAATTGATGTTTTCTAAGAACTGAGAAGAAAATCGTAACGTAAGGGGTTAGAGACTAAACTTATTGCAAAATGTTGAAGAAGGTTGAAGAAAATTTCAAAATAGTTATTTGGCAAAATAAAGATCAGAGAATAAAATTTTTTCTTATTTTGGCTGGTTTCTGCACAACTGGACAAATTTACAGTGCAACCACACGCAACTGTTTTATAGTAGGAAAGTGGTCCGTTTTTGTTTCCTGAAATGTCGCTGCTTGCTGTCAAATGTCTCTCGCCATCCTTTCGTTGCTAGAAGCAAACGTAACGCAGTCTTGAGAAGTTAAAAGGAAAGAAAAGAGTCAAATGTTGCTTAAAATTGTTGTGGACGAGAAATGTCGTGTGGTTCAAAGTTCCATCCAGTTGTAGGTCGCTCGATTTGAAACGCAGCAACGAGTTAACTCATCGCCGCGGTGAAAAACGAAATCCGCCGGTTTCTTTTGCGCGCTCTCATAAAAAATGTATGAAGTCCATGTAAGAGATCCTGACACTTGGGAGGTTAATGCGATTCTTTCCACCGGTTCGACGGGGGCGTAATTTCGCAAAACTTCCCCGAGACTTTTAACACATCTTCGTCGTTCGTCGAGATCTTCGAAAACTCGGGGAAATCCGGCCATTGAGATTCCCCATATCTGGAATGCAGGATCGGACAATGTTTGAAGTCGGTTCAAAGTTTTAATGATTAGTTTCACGGAGATTCCGCCCTCGGAGGATCTAAAACTACTTGCGCTACTTAAAACCAGGCCCTCGGCTCGCTTGCTCGCATCATCAACGATCCGGCAAATAATTTCCTCAAATTCCCGCCGAGAATAAAGGACGAGCGTAACCTTTCCTGTTCCCCGTGGTTGATGAGGAAATTCTGACGCGAATATCGAAAATTTTGTTTACTTGATCTTTTCACTGATAATAACAGAGATGGATAAATAGAATAAATAAACGGATCTCATTCTTCTTATTTTTACTTGATTAATTAGAATTGGAAAAATTAAAAAAAAAAAAGCACAATTAGGTCGAGAATGTTTCGAAAAACATAACTTGGTTAGGGGGTGATGTAAAATTGAATGTTTAAACTTTTTAATACAGCCGAACAGCCGATATATCGACTTCTGCTTCAGTTTCTCTAATAAATACTCAGAGAATGTTTCAACTTTTTACGAACAATATAATTTTAACACGTGTAATGACGTTTTATTTTTTTTTTTTTTTTTTTTTTTTTTTTTTTTTTTTTTTTTTTTTTTTGTAAAGTGAGTTTTAGTAATAAAAGATAGTTTTGAAGTATCTTGAGAAAGATATTGTGTCTTATAGCGAGTTTGTACATTCTGTTCCTAGACGTTGTGTAGAAAAATATTTTGCAACGCATCAATATATGTAGCGCTAATAACATTTTTGTAGCTTTAGCTCTACTTTTTTAAACAGAGTCGCATTGATCGATACAATGCAACCTGCGCATGTCGAAAAATTATTAATTAAATTACTCGAAAATTATAGTTTCCTCTATGTAATATTGCGATTTTCTACGAAGCAACTACATATTTCCCACTTTATGAAACACGGTGGAAATTCATTATGGTTGATTTTCGTTTGTTCCCCTTTTTCAACACTTTCACTCGTAACAACGAATTGCAAGAGTAAATTATTAGCCTAGATCAGATCATTCACATTCACCTACGTCATTCCTAATTTTATATTTTAGAGAATTTTATATTTCGTTCGTTAATTTAAGCGAACAGTACAGTAAACGGTTACACGACCAAAATGAAACACACTTTCGTGTTGGTTGATTAATTGCCCGTTCGAGTTACACATACGCACGTGCATACATAGTGTCCGTAGAGAGTCATCGACAAAAGCCGTGTACGCGTGCACGACGCTAACAACCAAAGTCATGTGCGTGCGAGTGTTGAAACGATCAAGCTACGTGGAGAAAACATTGAGAAATTCAGCAAAATCTACTTTTGTTTCCCTCAATTTCCCGCGAAGAGAGAATTACGTTCTCCCGACTCAATTCTCACGACTTCTTCTGAATATGAAATTGAAATAGACGGCGCAGCTCGACGGGCAAACCTGGAGTTCAAATCCCGTTAATGCTGGCTAACTGAAAATCACGTTTGCAGGTAATCCCCTGTTTGGCTTGCTGCGTGCACTCCTAACAATAGAGAGAGGATAATTGGTTTAAAGGTGCGTTCGAACAGGCTGCACAGGTATATATCGGATCGGGTGAATCAACGATATCGATAGCAAGCCGTGTGTTACCCCTACGGGGTAAATATAATTTCGAAGTTATTCGAGCGTTTAATGTAAGATGCAACAGAGGTTGCACGCAGCAAGGGAGAAATTTACAGCGCATCGTGCACATAGACACACCGCGGCACCGGCAGGAGCGTGCAATTTTCTGAAGCGTGCACTCTCTGAAACGATATTCAGGCCGTACGCGTTTGCTCGCTCGTTCGCGCGCGCGCGCGCGCCAGAGAGAGCGTTCACGGTTCGTATTAAATGAATCCCATCGATTAGGGGAACGCATATTTTCGACCGCCTTTGGATCGCGCCTTCGCCCCTAGAAAATTTATGAAACGTTATTAATCCGTCGGTCGAAGTGTTAATAAACGCGCGCGAACACCCTCCTGCAAAAAAAGTAATTTATTCGAAGCTGCGCGGCTCAAAATTCGATGCTTCGATTAGAACTCTTTCGCGTCGAATCTTTTTTTCTGTCCTTCGGAAATCCTGCGAATCAGTAATAATTCACGAGAAAATTAATTTCTCGATGGGCGCGCGATTTTTTCGCGAGGCCGCGCTGTGATTTATTCGCGTGCCGGAGGAGGAAACTTTTTCACTGGTATATATTGATTTCCTTTCTTTCGTTCCTTTTTCTATCTCTCCGGAGATCTGTCCTGCAGATCTAGTTATCATTGCTGGTTGAGATTAAAGGAGAAATATGCAAGAAATTACAAATCTGTCTAATTGAAGGTATGCAACTCCATTTTTTGCACGTTATTACTTTCCCCGTTTCATTGAAAAGAGTCCGATCGTAAAAGAGTCCAGCGTCAAGTAATCACACTACAGATTCATGGCACGTTTGATACTGAAAGCGGAGCTACCTCTCTTTAATTTATCAACTCACGGTCTCTCCAGAGTTCGCGTTACAAAATCGAGTTATCGTTTCAGTTCCAAATTGCTTTTCAATTTTCTTTGAAATTGAAATTTCAATTAACCAAATATTAAGTAATTTGTAATACCGAAAGAAAGAAAGAAACGACCTGGCGTCCTTCGAAAGGATTTAGATCAAATGAAACTGTGAAGAACGATGAAGAAATTTTTCGTTCGCAATAACGTATTCGGTAACGAAGAGGTTAATGTAAACGGCGGTCGTGTTTGTTCCACCGAGCGGCGAGAACGTACGAATTCCCGTGCGGTCGGAATTTCTCCAAGTACAGAAATTTCTTGGTGTCGCGTTTATTAATTAAAGTCGCGGTGCGTCGGCACCGTGACGGCCGCAGAGCGGAATTACAATCGGCAAGCGCATGCCACCGCAATATTATATGGACAGGATGTTCCCTGCTTGATTACGTAATTTATTATTTTCCTTTTTTTTAATGCAACGAACGGAGAGCAAAATCGTGTTTACATTACCAACCAGAACGTTCGAATTACCCCACGCATCGGGAATTATAGAAATTTTCTTGATCAAACTTTTTATTAATCAGAAAGCTTTATAAAATGTTTAATATTTTATAAAATATCATATCACCACGAAGATGCAACCAAGACACATGTTCGTCATATTTAGCTTTTTAAAAATATTTTTATTCACGATATTTATCTCATTTTAATCGTTATAAAATATTGTGACAGTCACAGAATGTTTAATTGCAATTAGTAATATTGTATTCTTCTAATAAACTAAAATAAAATATTCTAATAAAATAAAATAAAATAAAATAAAATATTACTAATTGTAATCAGTAATATTATATTCTTCTAATAAATCTAAAACTCAGAGAGGGGATCTTCTTGTTCGATTCAGTAATCCATTTCTTTTTTTCTTTTTTTCTTTTTTTGTTTAATGTGACGAAGGAGGATCGGTCGTGTTTGTTTCAACAAACGTTGGGAACGTATAGAAAAGACAATGAATGAACATTGACGGACCCTCCAGTTACTTTTATATTCAAAAATTTTCAGAGAATACAATTCCCTTTTCTTTGCGGAACATAATGCCGTTAACTAATAAAAATTCGAGGTTCTATTTTTCTACGTGGTTTTCTCATTTTAATACTTGTGCAGTGGACGTCATGCGTTCATGTATAGTTAGTTGCTAGCATCACACATACGTGACTCCTGTTGCCTCTGCGGACATCACGTGTGTGTGTGTGTGCAGCAATTATCAGCGAGCATGTAAATGTGCCTTGCTCTCGTTGCTTGCTGTAATTGACTAAAACAAGAAATAAAATATAAATAAATAAAATTCACAGCTAACTAAAATATAAATAAAATTCGTAAATAACAGTGTATTCTTGCAATTTATTATTTCGAACAAAAATATTGAAGAAGAACAATAAAGAAAAGGGATCCTATATAGCTTCCTACGTGAGAAATCGTTGAAGAGTACTTACTACTCACTTTTGTTCACGCATAATGAAAAAATGTTCGTTGTCCTTCGTCGGCGTCGCGTTTATTAATTAAACTCACGACTTTTAGAACTTCTAACGGCCACAGAGCCAAATTATAATCATAAACAGTGTTTTTAAAAAAATAATATCATAGAAACGAAATCACACAACTGTTTCGTTAATTACTTGCAAAAAAATAAATGTTAAATTCGAATTCAAAGTTAAATGATTAATCTTTTTATTTTCTAACAAAATTTTAATCAGGTTTTCTTGACAATAAATCAAAAACCATATATATATATAAAAGAAATTTGCATATAATACACTGCTCGTAAAAAAATTTGATACAAAATTATATATATATATATAAGACATATCAGTATCAAACACTGACGAGGACAACTAAACTTCCTGTCCGACCGGAATTTCACGAACTACTGAAATTTCTTGTCCGCGGTGCAATTAAAGTGGCACTGTGAACGTTAGAATCATCACAGAGCGGAGTTGCAAGCGCGTGCCAGCGAAATATTCTACAGAGTAGTTTCTTGTTCGATTATGTCGCAACCACCGACAGCGGTTAAGTGACGCCGATTTACACAATGTATAATTAGGTGGCTCGTAAAACAGTGGGTTTCAGTAGTACGCGACTGCGTACTATAATATAACCGGTGGCCATGGTTGACGCCATTTGTCTTGCTTAACACGTCGCATTTACGCCCTGTGAAATTATATATCAAATCACGAAGTTATTTTGCGACCGATATCGAAAACAATCGCCTTTACTTTCACTCGCCCTCTACAATTCTTATTTTTACTTAAATTCATTGCAGAAGACTGTTGTTGCTTGTTCTCTTGGTAAAAGTGAAATCGCTCGTTTTAATTGAAATTTTCATCAACTAGCCATCAGATTTAATATTAATATTCATCGTTAATATTAATCAATAACCATCAAGCTATTAAAGAAGAAGCCTGCGAAAGTTGCGCCTATCATTTATACAAAATTCATCGCGCAGAATGACACTTCGTCAGACGGGATAATAAAGTACACGCATTAAATTTTCAACACAAGTCAGAATTCAATCTTCGTGTTTCTGATTTATATCTGAATATGTATCACAAACGTGACACACGATCAAATTCGTTTCGACCAAACGAATCGGTCGCCTCAATGACTGCTGGAATAAAGATATCGCAGGTGATAAAAAAAAAAAAGCTTTTCAGAGCGTAATAAGATCATCCTCGCCGAGTAAACATATCGCCTATACTCCGTCGAGCTGTTCCTATTCCCGTTGAATACGCTCGTCTGACAGGGAATCTACGGAACTCGAGATATGTATTTGGGAAATGGAATACGTCAACGGGTAGACGCACCCGGGGGGATAAGAAAGTGACTGGAAGCCGGATTCGGATTCACGGAGAATGGAAGAATGACAAGAGTGAATCGTCTGGGTTAAAATTCGTTCGCCGGCGGATCGATCGACCCAAGCAGAAAATTACGAATGGCCGAGGGTGAAAATTCAGTCGCGAAAATATCCGCTTTCGGTCGCTCTCGGTGAGCGCGTCCCGCTCGGTCGGTTAACTAAATTAAAACTAAGGGCGACATTTTCCGCGAAACACTCGCCGTCCAATTTCATGGAAATTTCCATGTATGCCGAACTGTTTCGAAAGTATTGCGACGAGGGTATCTTATTCCGGAAGGAAACCCCGATTTCACGGAGCGAGGCATCCTCTGGGATTTTCCTCTTCATCAAGCGAACTGCGAGTGAAACCGATTTCCCTGAAACCGTAATTCGGGCTGACCACCGGTGATCCTCCGGAACACACTGATTCCGGAGGAAAATCCACGACTCAGCGGACGATCAGCATGCAAACTGTAAAGAAGTTTAATCCAGAATTAACTCCAGAAAGTGTATTTATTCCGGTAAGATTCAGCAAATTATTTATGGATTTATTTTAAAGAAAATAATTTCCACGTGATTTTCGAACGATCAATTATAGTTGCCACAAGTTCTTTTTGATAATTATTTACAACTTAAAACAGTCGAAATGGAGCATCTTTAACCTTGCTCAATTAATAAGTTTGTGTTTCTAACAAATTTTTATAGCAGTCCACGTGATCGAACGCGAAGAAATGCGAATTTAATTCGCAGTCTGATAATTACCGACAACATAAGATTCAATGATCTTCAAAATTTAAACACCTTGCACAACCATCTTCATCATTTTAAGTTATCGATTTATCACACTGATTCCAAAAGCGAAAGTATCCCAAAAGACTGAAAGACCCGTCGACGTTGCTTTTTAATCGGTTTTCAATCGGTTTTTCTATTTATTCTGTCTACTCGACCAGTACCATTCCGCCCTCTTTTTTTCTTTTTTCTTCTTCCCTTTTCGTACGTCTTAACAAAAAGTCCAATCGAGTTCCGTCGCATTCGATGTACTCCGTCGCTACCGTTGTTTATGAACAACCTTAAACCCGGTCCCGTCTTCCCGTCGGAGGACTCGCCCAAGCAATCGGGATTTCTCGCGGAGTGTTTACCCTGGTGCGCGGTCCGTAAAGTGGAGGGACGGGCCTCGAGTTCGTAGCCATTTCCCCCGAAGATCCTCGGGCTTGTCGATAAGTTCGTAAGAAGAGAGGAGCCGTAAGAACCGTAAGTTTTCTTCGTACTCGCGTACGAAGTAAAGGCCTATGTCACCTTTCCGAGTATCGATTTGAACACGACGGAGAAAGCTTTGATAAAAGAAAAAAAAGAAGCAGGTTCAAAGACTCGAGTCGAAGACTTTCGCTCGTCTGTCGCAGTTATTGCGACGATGTTTGTCCACGACGAGCCGGTAAATACAGAAATTCTATTAAACGATTCTCCAGACGTTTCTCTTATTCTATGTTAGTTCTTTATATGTTAACCCTTTTAATAGTAGAACTATTAGATTCGTGATTTTTCTCAGAAACTCTACGGATCTATTGCAGTGCATGTTGTTTAGAGATTTGAATGATTTTGTTTTTCTCTTGCAAAATACGAAATTAACAATTGGCACTTTATTCCCTCCGATGTATTATTTTACATTTTATACTTTAGTGGTCTTCTGTGAACCTACGCGCTACGGACTGTTTTTGACAATTTTAAAGTAAAGTATGCTTGGTACTAATATCAAAAGATGTTGTTGCGATCCATTCTTAAAAATTGTAAAAATTCGAACGTTTCTAGAAACATTAAAAAATTTTCATGTTCAAATTATCGCTGAATGATCTTGAGGATTTAATTTTCTCTTGAAATTTGGCAACAATCCCTTAAAAGACTTTGCACGACTCCTTCCCAATTTTACTCAATTTTACTCAAGTTTGAACGATTTGTTGGAATTTCTTGAATTTTTGTCATTTGCAATGTGCAGGTTTGATTAAATGTTGGAACTGTGACTGAATTTGAAACTTTAAAAAGATTGAGCAACATCGATAACGACAAATAATCTACCAAATTTCCTCTGGAATATCTATTGATTAATGTGAATTACAGCATTTTCTTATGAATGTTACTTTGCTTCGCAAAATTGCATACGTTCGCCTCGGCTCGAACGTATTAATTATAAGAATAATCAGTATTAATTATAATTATGATATTCAATATTATAATTTAATATTCAATATTGAGTGTAATTAATCAATTGTAATAACAATATTGTATTAATTACAATTTTATAATATCATATTCAAGCTTCAAGAGCGTGTAGCAAAAAATTCTGAATAATTACCAGTACCATTAATTTCGCAGTTACAACACGTTTTTGTCAATAAGACGTTATCTCCGCAGCATGTATACGTTTCAATGTGTGCCCTGTTTATTTCAGCATACATACATTACACGTTTCCGACACATTTCCTACATCATTTAGAATTTGAATACGAACGAACCATTATTAACGAAGCCGAGAGATAACTGTACGAGTCATTATGCACATATGGAAATACTATACTACTACGGTGACAAAGTAGTACATTCTTTTAATTAAAATTACCAACGTTAACACGTAGTGTCGATTCGACTGAATTTTCATTTCTCTGCACAGTCTAGATTTAGATTAATCTGTAATCTGATCTAATACATAATTAATCTAATCTAATCTAATGTGTTTTCTGCACTAAAGCAGAAAGTCATTTTATAGAATGTTTTTATCTTTTTATTTTATCACTGAAAGTGATTTTAGTGGGGGTAACACAGATGCAACGCTAATGCAACGAAAATTAGCGATTGGTTGATTTGGGTCACGTGATTCGTGAGGGAGCGTGGGGTAGACCTCGAGTAGGAGTGGCGTTGTCTGTAACTGAGCGATTTTGTATCGATTCAAATGTTTACATATTAATAAAATTTTATAGCAAATATGTCGTCTTCATTTCCTAGTCAGAACAGTTCAACGAACTGCATCGTCGTGTTTCTGCGAACAAACAGAATGAAATTTCGAAAACGCGACCGTGGATGGTTAACTTCCGTGTCATGGGAAGTCATAGGAACGAAAGAATTCTCATTCGAGTGCACACGTTTCCAGCGCGCGACAAACGGCAGGAAACTCAAAAGCTCGGGAGAGTGGAACATTCGCCTGTACGGACGTGAAAAAAAAAGAGAATAGGAGAAGTTGTTCAAGGGAATCAATTTCCCGGTGGGAAGAGCGCGAAACGTCTCTGGTGAGGAAGAATAAGCGATCTGTTGCTTTGGCGACTGGGTTTTAACGCACCCGATCGATTTCCGCTCTAATAGAAAGCGTCGTGGCGGACACAGAGTCGAGAGGGGAAATAAACTCGAATGATTTGCGATAAGTGTACAGCGAACGAGTGTCGTTCGCCACCGTTTTCGCCGGATCGAAGATGTTTCCTCGTCGCAGAAAGAGAGAGAGAGAGAGAGAGAGAGAGAGAGAGAGAGAGAGAGAAGAGAGAAAATCGATCGGGAAGTGAGCGAGAGAGGGAGAGAGAGGGTGCACCTGTAAATCGTCTATTTATTCGAACATCGGGAACGACGCGAAGCGTCGGGGATTCAATTTTCCTCGAGGAAATCTACCCGCCGAAGGAGTAGGAATTCGAAGAGTTTCAGAGCCGGCAGTTTGCCGTTTTAATCGAGGCGGATGCCGCTTTAATGAAACGATCGAATCGCGTTTTCGGCTGAAAAATGGGCCACTCGAGATGAAAAGCAAGCCCGGGATCGTTCTTTAACCACGAGTTATGTACGCCAGCGGGGCTCGTTGTCTCGACGATCGAGAGAATTCCATCGATTATGCTCGTTTCCCTTAATCTCCCCTCGAGCCTTCCTTCTTACATTGTCGCTAAATTCTATTTGACCGATCTGTTTTTCCAATCTCCGCCCGAGTGCTCGATACCCTACGAGTATCTCTTTGTTATTCTCGCGATTCGAGTTCCACTCGAGAGTCGAATGAAACGGTCGGGTTGTTTGAGCCATTTTCTACAGTTCAATCCAACTGTTGGAACTATTATTCTATATATATTCTATATATTAAAACTATTAGCTTCCATTTTAAAGTGATTGGCTAGCATTCTCAATCACATTCAACAAAGACTTTTTGCATTACATTAATTACAGAGTACGTAGCAGCCTAGGATTCCTCAATTACGAGTTTCGAACACTGACTAGCACAAGCCGCAAGTGGCTGCGCGCCTAGCGTCGAGGTCCTGCCGATCTCCGACGTTAAGTAAAGCAGTGTGCGGATGCCCGCTAGGATGGGGTGATGATCGGGCCAGCCTAGCGAGTAGTAGTTACACAATAACACAAGCGTCTGCCATCAGCCCCACTGATGATGAGTTTCTAGGCAGTGACTCCGAGACGAAACGCATCCTATAAACGCAACTTTCTTCTTTCTCTCTCAACTACCTCAAAATCTATCCATCCTTCCATCATGCATCCATTACCTTAAACTCTTCAAGCACAAGACATTATAAAACTCTTCTGTGGAGTTTACAGAGTTACTTACATCGTTGCAGACGTTACATTATATTAAATATACAGTCCCGCTCTTCGCGATCTCCGATTCTATCGGAATCGTTTCGTTTCGTTACTTCACGCGGTCGCTACTCGCCCTAAAATTCAAGCGTCTCAAAGCGGATCCATAATACTCGAACTGTGGTCTGTCGAGCCACAACACAAGTCGAGAAGGAATCGCGCACGATCGATTATCGGCCCGTGCGCATTATCTCTGTCGGCACAGTGGGCAAAAGACAGCCAATACAGAAATCAATCGACTCGCTCGCAGGCCCGAATGAAAAATGAGCCGAGGGGGTGGTTTTTAAAATAAATCGTCCGGCCGAAGGAATTTAATTAAACCTCGGGGAGAAAGAGAGATCCTCCTCTTCCGCTGGCAGGTGTCGGCTCGATGACTCGCCACGAATCCACCTCGCCTCTTGCATTGACTCGTTCTTCGGCTGCTGCACAACTGTGTTCACACGCACACCTTAATCTGCATTTGTCGACGTGTCTCGTTCGAGCGGACGCGACGTTGCGACGAAACTTTCCATGCCGATAATCCGCATAAAGAATGTATCGTACATTTTTCAGACGCTGCGAATAACTAAATAGTTTCCCTTTGAGGAAGATCGTGCAAGATGCACGGAAGTATTCCGAAGAAAATTAACCCTTTGTAACGAAAAAGTTATGTATACGTACGCATTTAGCGGCGAGCATATAAATAGAAATATTTTTATTATTAAAACACGCGTGGAATGTGTATCCGGTGATATAAATATTACTAAAATATAAAATTTAGAAATAGTTTCTGTATAAAGATACGTGGATTAACTTATTTATACAAGACATGCCAAGGGAGTCTACGTGGGAAATAAATAAAATTTTTATTTCAAGAAAATTGAGTCCGAATATTTATTAAATTCGACTGATTCTACATTGAGATATTTTATGCGCAAAAATAAGTGAAAACTGTAGAATAAAATTTTTCTGTTTAAAATTTTGTTCTCGAGACAGTTAACATAATTAGCATAATTCATATATATTTAAAATTACATAATCTAAAATTAGCATAATTCGTATATATTTAAAAAGTATTTGATGAATACTTTAAAAGTTTTCAAAGAATATCCTCGGTAATGAATAGTCGAGTGAGAAAATTTTATTTTCATTGCATGACACAGTTTCAGATTAGAGTAAAAAATTCAAATAAATTACAAATTTTGCCTGCCTCAGAAGCAATCGCACAGAAAGTCATCCAAGTCATTTCGCCCTATTCTTTTTCTTCTTTTTTTTTAAATTGCCGATTTAATGACCGTCACCATCAGGTTTCGGAAATGGGAACACGATAAAGTCAGCTTCTGTAGGAATAATGTACGGCCGCATATCATCTCTCCCAGTGGCTGTGCCATCGAACAAGAACAGGAAAGCTCAGCACACGCGGAAAGATTCATCGGCTTGAAGCCGTTTCGGGGCTGACAGCCGGCAATTTTTCCGGTGAGACCTGCATTTGCATCTTTACGACTTTTGACGTGCCTCTCCCCACCAGTTTTTTACCGTCTCCTGTCATTCGATTCGTATCATGAATCCAATGACAAATCGGTCACTAACCGCGCTGCGCGCTGCCTTGTTCGAAATTTCAAATTATCGTCGCTAGTACTTCTTCTAAGCTGTCGAGAGAGATTCAGGAGGATCAAGATGAGAAGATCACAATTTCGATAAGGCAACCAGTTTCTAACCAGGGATCGCAACAACACTAGAATTACCGACGATGAAACTTGCATCAGAGAAATTCAAATACAAGAAACAGTGGAAAAATATTTTACTAGCATATTTTTAACAAAAAGTTGTTCGAGTATCTAAAAAAATTTGTGAATCTATGAAATTTCCCAGAAAAATGTTGAATTGACAAATAGAAACTTACAAGCTACAAAAAATCTCGAGGAAGTGCAGGATCTCGATACGCGATGAAAAGATTAAGATGCGGGTTGAACTCCGACCCAAGTAAAAGCATTTGAGACGACACAAGAGGGCTCCAGTTTCGAAAGTTCAAGAATCAGTTTCAATAATAAGCGAAACTTCGACCGACGACCTTTCGATCCGAAAACATTCCGGACTGAAGAAGGTTGGAGAACTCTGTAGCGGACCGTGTGAGTAAGCAGTTTTTCTCTCGACCGTTCGTTTTCAATTGCGCGTGAAGCGATACGTTTTCACCGAGCTCTACGGAAAAGTAGGACGTTTCTGGTATATTATAAAGTGATTTTAACGGAGGTAACCCAGAAAATCGGGGCTTTTCAGGTGCAACGCTAATGCAACGAAAATTAGCGATTGGTTGATTTGGATCACGTGATTCGTGAGGTAGGCCTCGAGTAGGAGTGGCTTTGGTATTGAGCGATCGCGCCTGTAATTTATTTTCTATCGATTCAAATGTTTGCAAATCAATAAAATTTTATGGCAAAAAGTTGTCACTTCCTAGCCAGAACAATTGCTTCTGGGCCTTTCAGTGAGACGAATCGTACTAGGGTACAAGTCGTGCAGTTTTTTATATGGTAAATTATTAAGACAATCTATCGCCTCTTCTTACAACAGTAATTACACTGACTTTGTTCCAACCTTTGTTCGATCACGTTCGATTCGTTCGTGAAAAAAAAAAAAAAAGAAATAGAAGCGGAGGAAAAGAAGCGAAAAAAGGAAAAAAGCGGACCTTTTTAGTTTCGATTCCGAATGCATTCGAGGCTGTCACGTTGCCTACGACTGCGGCGCCAATCGTGTTTGCATTTTTACAACGTTTAACGACCTGAAGCTGGTCGAGTTGCAGCGCGCGCGAAATTGGCGACGCGATCGCGTTTGCTGCCGCGATTTTTTATACCAAGAGCAACAAACGGCACTCGATGAAAAGGATCACGCGGCGTTTCGTTACGTTGTCGCCCGACTTGTTCCTTTTATTAACTCGCATTCATGCTATGTGAATGTTTCGCCAAGCGCTGAAAGGAAAATCAGCATGATCAGAATTCCTCGCGTTTTCGGATAATTGGCTTCCCAGTTTCTTTTTCCTTTTTTTTTTTTCTCCCCTCTTCGCGCCAAAACACCCTTTGTAGATTCGTTGGATGGTATTCGAGCATTCTCGCGAATCCTCGCAAACCATGCGGAAAATTTTATATACAAACAACTATGCGCGCAGAAATTTTGTATGATTGTGCGATTGTGTACAATCTGAGTTTCGAATATTAGAGATATTTAAATAGATTATGGATTCGCCGCTTATCTTTCGTTTCCTCTTTTTCAAACACTGCAAGACAGATTTTGTTACTTTTCGTAACACGAAATTACACGTACGTAGATTATACATATTATATAATTGTGTGATTGTGCGAGTGACTGAGTTTAGAGTATAGATTTGGTTGATCTAGATTAAGTATGGATTTTTTTTCTTCATTTAAATACTCCGGATAATTAAATACTGCATATGTAGATAAGTTAAATATGTGTTATGGGATAATGTTTTTCAGAAATTCTTCACATTATGCAGATCACCAAAAACCTGAATAAAACATTGAATTCTACTTTTTCGTATATTTTACACGACTTTGTAAATATTTATAACAGTGTTTACAACAGACAATGAATGAATACCGAGTTTTCTTTATACAAGCATTAATTCTTGTTTCAACCCTCTTGAATTTAATCAACTATCGTAGAATATTTTTATCTTATAGAGTTTCCCCATTATTTAGATCTTCGTACGTGTCCAGATTTTTTTTCGCCGATCACCATTTTTCGTCTATTGTATCGTATCTTTCTATCTTTCGAGAATAAATAGTAGCTTGGCTGGTAGCTAAATGGTAACTAGCTTAACCCAATTTGATTCTTTACTTAACTAAGATAATTTAGTACGAATTTTTTATTCTTAATATTTATCTCAATTTGTTGATTTTCTATACGTTTTAACTTTTATTTCATATGTTTTTCGTCGTGTTTTCTGTAATTTTTGTTCTGTACATACATTATACGTTTTTGTTTCGAAAGGGTTTTTCTCTCGTATAAATAAACGAAATTAAAATTAAAAGCTCGCGAATATTCGGAGAATTATTTCATCAATGTAAACGCTTTGTTTATCGGAATAAAAAATGCTTTCATTCCGTGTTTCTCAGAGAAATATTCAATTATCGACTTTGAACAATGGATATTATTGTTTCATTTCAAAATTCTTTTCAATAATGACCTGTATTGTAATAATTAAATTTAAATAATTTACAGTTTCATTGATACGTATTTTGAAAGACATGAATTTTTAAGTTCTCGAACTTTCTTCCAATTAGTTACACTTTTTATACGTTTAAGCACAATTGTAAATTTTTACTTCTTATTTTCACTTTTTAAATTTTCTATCAATTGTTCTCAAATGTACTGTATAGTATAAACTTATTTGAACTTACTTCATACTTTTACAAAATACATTCCCACTATTCTGGAGTCAGACCAAGAATAATATCTAATATCACAATTTATAAAAAGAAATCATTTTCTTTCGTTTCCTTTTTCTTTATTTTTCTATTTATACCATACAGATCTTTATTAGTTTATTTGTATAAATTATGAAAACGTAAAACAAACTTTATTCATAAAAATCAGCAATTTTATTCGATTTCTGGTAATTGCTTGTATATACAAGGCAAATACGTAAAAGCTTTTACCACCAATTTTTCGATTAAACACTCAGTTCGATATGCACATTTAGGAACAATATTAATGAATTGTCAAGTGATATTATTCACTAAATATCATGCGTAAAAAAATCTCGTATTGCTTGTATTCAAATAATTTTTAACAATTCTTGCAATTTTTCCTCTTACAAGCTAATAATTTTTAATAACGCTAAAATAAGCTTGCTGCGCAGAATAACCTTTTTAAAATGGGCAAGTGTACGATTATTGTCCCCTTAAGAATTTTTCTAGTCTTCGCGCTCCGCGTTCGTGATTCGCTTTCGTTGCTGTTTCCGAGGAAATTGAACGTCGCCTGAACTACGATTTCCTTGGAAAATCGCGGCAAATCTACTCTTCCGTTTGCAAGACGATCAAATTACTCCCCGAGCTCCCTAATTAAAGACCGTCGGTCTCTTTTCTTGGTTTTCCTTTAGTTTCTTGATATTCAGGATCAAGTTGGACCAGAAAGAACAGTCGGTTCGTTTACGGACAATCAATTAGTAAGAACCATTTCCACGGTGGTTTCTCCGGGTTCGCAGGCTCCGCAGATCGCCCGAGGGAAAGGATAGAACTTTCTAATTGTTTTCGTTCGTTTCAATATCATTTTATTTAATCTTGCTGCGATGTTTCGATGATTCTCCCTATATATTGTCGAAATGTCTCTGAAATACGAAAGGTTTATTATCGACGTGCGTCAATTTTATGCCGAAAATTTTAAAGCACATCTTTCCGTTTTCTACGTTTGTATTGTTGTTCAATCTGTTAAAAAGAGGAGGATATGTAGTCAATTAAGTAATCAAAAGAGTAATTAATTTCCTGATGGCTGTTGCAATATTTTCTTCTTTAATTAAAATAATTCTATCTATCTACCATTCAGAGGCAAATTGAAATTGCATAATTTCCTTCGCATCGTCTCTGTTCGTTGCTATTTAATTTAAAATTGCTTCA
Organism: Melipona beecheii; assembly: GCA_032399605.1. Taxonomy (NCBI): domain Eukaryota; kingdom Metazoa; phylum Arthropoda; class Insecta; order Hymenoptera; family Apidae; genus Melipona; species Melipona beecheii. Next base: position 2,924,831 of record JAUCMO010000210.1, on the reverse strand, counting down.
TCGTTATTTCGTAACAACTTAGTGCAATTTCGTAACAACTTTATTAAAAGGGACACGAGTTGCCGCAAATGAAAGGTCTTTGATCAAACGTATTTAGAAGCATTAAAAAGACGAGAATGAATTCGTTAAAAAAACCGATAAAATCCGAGTACAAAATATATCGCGTTGAAATACATGCATTGGAAAATAAGATTAAAGATTCCACTTCAATTTCACACGAAGAATTTCGCGACGTGAGAACATTTGCCAAAGGCAAAAATTACCAAAGTGTTTCAACATTAAAGGTGAAAAAAATGTTGGAGTAGAATATTTTCATCGAGTTTTTTCCCTTGTAAATACATATTAATAGGAAAAAAGTACCGTATAGATTTCTAAGATCCGCTTCTTTTACAAGTTGGGATAAAAGTAGCTACAATTCATTACGGTTGTAGTGCAATTGTGAAGGAACTTAGTCCGAGATGTGTCGAGTCTCGGAAAATTGCTACCGACCATTTTTCCGTCAAGTTGATTAATGACACACTCTGTTGTCCGCAGCTCCTAAAATTGATTAATTTTTACATCTCCGTAGAAGCTTGTAGTTCTTTGGGGTCTTTCCTCCCTTTCGCTATAATACAAAATACGATTCGAAGGTAAATGATATCCAAGCATTTGCCATAATCAGACTGCGAATTTTTATGTAATTTCATATTTTCAATATAAGATTAGATATTCTCCATAGTATCACTGAAAGTGGTTTTAGCGGGGATAATCGGATGCAACATCTTCAGGTGCAACGCTAGTGCAACGAAAATTAGCGATTGGTTGATTTGGGTCACGTGATTCGTGAGGTACGCCTCGAATAGGAGTGGCGTTGTCTGTAACTGAGCGATTTTGTATCGATTCAAATGTTTGCATATCAATTTTATGACAAAAAAGTCGTCTTCATTTCCTAATCAGAACAGTTGCTTCTGGGCCTTTCGGTGAGACGAATCGTACTGGGGTACAAGTCCTGCAGTTTTTTTTTTTTTATATTTTTCAATATAAAATTAGATAGATTAAAAGAAATAGAAGACTACTTTATCTACAAAGTATTGCAAGAAACATTATAATTTGTATATTTTCACATTGCGCGCGTTTCTGCATCTCCAGATACAGACAATACGTAAATAAAAAGGTAAAAGATAAATTAATTTTGATCGATAAGAGACACAATTGTATCACACAACCGATTGTCCGTATATTTGATATTCATTTTGCGTACGCGATACGTGCATTTAGTATCGCAATAGTATTCGCCAATTGTTTTAATGTACCAAATTGTAAAACTTTCCGTAAAAAATTGTTTTCCTTCGTTATCTTCGTGTATCAGTCAAAATACCCACGTATCTACGAACGGTGATACACATGCAAAATTTTTGTCTTCCGAATACGCTATTCGCGTTTATTTCCATTTGTGTAACAGTAATAAAAAAAAAAGAAAGAACAGAATTTCCACTCGCGATCGATAAAACAGAATTTCCGATAGTCGACCAATTAGACAAAATCGAACGGAATTAAAGGGAAAGAGAGAAACGAGATAGTTGTAACAATCCGCAGTAATAAGAAAACATCGAATGTTCGCACGTGCTTGCAGCACATTGACATTATTAAATTTTCCTCGGCACTTTCCGCCCTGTGCCACGCAACATGTCTGAAAGCTGCGGCACCGCGTGCTCACACGTGTCGTCGCATCGCGTAAGTAAAAGTTAATACTTACTAAATCAATGTTCGAAATTCTGCAATATTCCCCTGGAAAATGACGTCTTCTTTTCCACTTTTTTTTCACTTGCCGTTTAGCATCGGAACGAAGGATGGTCATCAATACGTATCATATCTTAATGTTTATAATTAACATAGATAGATTTGTACGATTATGTTTTTGTCTAAACAAGAGTCAGTTGTGGAATCATATCGACGGATTTGGAAAATTTCTTTCTTAAAACATAGGTAAACTAATCTTATTAAAAGAAGAAAAGCAGAAGAAAAACAATTTAGTTAAATCTGATTAATCGTTTTAGAAACTGGAACAAAAACGTGTCCTCTTAATCAAAAAATAACATTTCAAAGTGAATTAAGAAACTAAGTTCTGTTCTTCACAAAAACAAAAATCTGTTGTTTTTCCTAAAATGTGCACTCATTGTGCGCCTGTAATTTGTAAATGAGGCATCCATTCTAATTTTTCATATATTTCGAACAAGTCAACAATATTTCATACCTTGATTTCAATGTTTTTAAATATATTTTCGAGTACTTGTGTTTGATTGAAAACTTTCTGCCAGTGGTAGAATACAAAAGTGTGCATATTATATCAAAATTCATCGATGATATCAACGTCTGAAATATCAGAGAACGAGTTTTGCGTTTCAGATCGTACAGTCCAATATATCGCCACGCATAACTTTCGAAACTTTAAATTTATATTTAAAAATATTAAATATTAAATAGCTGTGCTACGAGTCTCTCCTCCAGTCCTTTTCACTTTCTCATCTATTCGTAAGAAATATTTCTCTCTTTAAGCAAGACGAGAAACATTCGTTTACACGTATCTCGTAATTTAATTTTACGATATCCAGCGAAAGTGTGACCACATTCCTCTCTCTGTGTTCACAGTTAGTACAGAGGAGAATATGATGTCGTTCGTCTCGAAATGTTTCTGTTCTAAATCACGGCGGCTGCTGTGGCATCATTACTTTCCCGTGTAATTTATTAATCGCGGCAGTTTCGCGATATCGGCGAGCAATTTCGCGAGAATCGCTGAATTTAAAGAGCCCCTTTTCCTGTCAACGGAGAGTGTAATTTACGCCCTCGGAAATTCCGCGTTCTTCGACGACGTAAACGCGGAAACGTAAGAACGCTTGATTTAATATCGCTATCCGCGCTTGTAACAGGCAGTTTCAAAAAGTTCCGCGATACGCGGATCTCCTGGAAAATAATTATTCCGCAAACAGGAATTAAACTCGGCTGGTCTGGCGCGTTGCTCCTCTTTCGCCGCGCCGCGAGAAAGATAAAGACGGCGAGGTACCGCCGGAAACAGGCAAAATATTATTGCGAGCACGCTGCCCCGCGAACTATAAATTTCCACCCGCGCTGAATTCTGTTGCGTCGCAAGAAGTTCTGCGTATCCTCTGCCGGTACCACTGCGCGGTCTCGTTTTTCCGTTCCGGAAAAACAGCAAGTATCGTGAAATAGGTATAATTCTCCCTAATGTGCTCGCAAGATGAAAAACACGTCGGAGTCTACGTCATTTACATAGATGTATCGTTTCAATTACTGGCAGTCTTATAAAATGTCAAAGCAGCGCTCAAATATGCACGTTAATGCATCATTTCGCGTAACTTGCAATAACTTTTCAACTGTGCGTCTAATGAAAAACTGTTTATTACAAAAGCTGTATATGGTTTTGTTTCATCTTTTGTGTGTATGTTGACGGGTTTCGAAATTTCCGAGGCTTTAGTTGTTTCAGTTCGACCATATATTTTTTTCCGTCGTAAAATTTTCCACCAAATTATTTTTTATCGGACGCATAATTTAAAAGTTATTTTTCAGGCGTACGTGATTGTAACAGATGTAACTACTTCAAATATCTCCGTTGTTTTTTAGAGACGCGAAAACATTTTATTAACGAAAGTTGTTCAGTACAGAGGGAGCGATGATTTTTTTGTAAGTGGATTTCGAAGATTTCAAGATTATTTCCACTTGTAACTATACTACCTTGCTACTGAAGATAGAAAAAATTGTACGGGACAGTTTTCCAGAAAGTTAGGTTTAACAAACTCTATCGTTTTTATTCAGAATGACAGGAGGAATCGATTCGTGCAAACAGGATCACAAAGTGTAATGAAATCTTTTATAGAAGTGCATTGGGCAATCTCACCCTCTCTTTCTTCACTTGCAACAAACGTTCGAATGTTTCACAATCGAACTCTAAACATTTTCACAACATTTCAATAAGAATATTTGCAAATATTTGTAAAACACTGAACACTGTGACTGAATGACCTACTGAGTATCAAGCGTATTGTTACGTTCGCTGTTGTCGTACTCGCAAACTGTCGCGTTTTGTGAAATAAGAAAGTGTTCACGTGGTCTCGAATGACACGACGGTGTGCACTTTCAGGAAAACACCTGTAGGTTTGGAACAGGCAATGCCAGCTGTCGTTGATATCCGGCAATTCCGGTATCTCGAGCCGCTGATTTATTCCTTACACGCGATCATATCCGCTTCGCGTTGGACTGAGGACCATCGTTCCATTTATCATCGATATTGCTTCATTTACCGCGCGCTCACTCGGCTCGAACGATCTTCTTTCACGAGCCTGACTCGCGACAACGCTCGCAAAATTCACCACGGTGGAATCGCCGCGCTGGCTTGCCTTTATTGCGCTGTGGGCAAAATTAGCGTAAATCAACGTCGCCCGAGCGGTGCACGCCGTATATATTTGCATACACCATTAAACGAGGGATTAGCGAAATGATAAATAAACGGAGTTTAAAAAGAAAGCGAAAGATAGAAAAATGTAGATGGAGAAGTGTTTGCTGCAATTCCAATATCCGATAAACCAATAATACTGACATAAATTCCCGTAGCAATCGATGTTGTACTGTTGTGTTACATTGACTCGTGTATGGGTGGATGGTTACGTATCGAACACAATGTGAAATTCGATAAGAAATGCACCGGTGTATGTTCCTCGTGTGCTAAATTAAGCAATATGTAGAATCGGGTGCGAAGGTGGAACACTTGCTGGCAACCACGTGCTAGTTCATGCTGTAAGCACTACTCGTCGACGTTTGCGGAAGGATTGGGTGACCACCGTGATATTTTATGGATGGTTTGAATTCCACTCCCGAGTTTCAGTAGTTGGTCATTTTCGCTAGTTGTCATTTTCACAAAAATTGCCGCTTTATCGCGCTTGTTATTCTTCGTTGTAATCACGGTCTAATGCCTCTCGTGTCAAAAAGTTTTTTCGTTTTAATTGACTCGTGGTTCCCGCAACTTCGTTTTTGAGTTCAATTTTAATTAATTCTTTATAATATGATATTGATGTTGTCTGATCATAATATCAGACAGTATACTCTCTTTGCATTTTAATTAAAAAATGCAATTTTTCAGAGAAGTGACAAAAGAAACAATATCTCTTAAATTACAAACTTTTACACAGCTTCTGTAAACGATAACCTATTCCCTTCGGTTTGTTTCTATCGTTTCAACATCTGATTCATACGCATTTTAAAACAAGAGATTGAAAAAATTCCTTATTGAATTTTTTGAAAGCTATTGTTTCTTTTTAAAGAAAAGTTTCTTTGAGATGAAGATTTCCCAGACGAAACTGTATATTGGTTTTTTTTGTAAATGAACGACGAATTTATGAAAAAGAAGGCCGAAAAGAATAGTTTATATTTTTAATAGAATAGGATAGAAAATATTAATGTTGGAAAAAATGCATTGAAAATGATCAAAGTTTTTAATTGTAACATTCTTTTATAATGCTCGAAATCTGATTGATGTTACTTTGAAGAAAATGACAGACTTTTATGAAGAATTCGATCATTTTACCTACCGTGAACAATTCTCACTACGGATCACTGATTAAAGAAATGAGTTATCACCGCACGAGTTCCCTTCTGTAGTATCTTTCTGAGACATTCCTAGGGCACTCAGGGACAACAATATCACGACACCAGGAAGAAATTTTACTAATAAAAAAAAGTTCTAGAAGAGCACTAAGTAAGAACTTCATCGATAAAAGCACAAAGCAAACAAAGGGAAACTTTTAGAAGTATAAAATTTAATAAAGGGCGAACGAAAATTGCGATTTTTATATTTTACTTTGAAATATTGTTCAGAAATATACAATTCTCTAGCTGACTTTGGTAATTAAACTTTTCAAACCATTGCAACAGAGTCAGCATACAAAGGTTGATGTAGAAAAGAAATGATTTAAAAATAAAAGATTAAACAAATAACTTTTACTTATAAAAATTATTGTATCTCATTTCTTTCTTGAGGAAGAAGATTATATTTACTGAGGAAAAGAAATATAGCAAGAAACCAATTTATTCTCAACTACTTAAATCAATTGAAAATTGAATGATACGATCAAATGAAATTACAGTAGTAATTTTTAATGTTCGATTTTGCTTACTGCCAATCAGATTCTGTATTCCTGTGTAAAAACTGAAAATTTCGTAGTTATGAAGTACATACATATATATAAAACGAAATGAAGAGAAAATATCCAATCCAATTGTATCACGCCGGAAAGAGAACCGAAGAAAGTAAATTAAGTGGTACAACTCCATCAATGGTCGGACATCGGAGAAAATGGCTAATAGCATTATCCATTTGTCGTTTGCTCGGTGAGCAACGAAATTGTTCTTCACAATTTCCGGATATTTTCTCAAATAAATCTGACGGTGCGTACATGACAAGTTAATTACCGCTCATTTTACGTACATCGAAGGCAGTGTTTAATCAGTTCGCGCGTACAGCGCGCGACGATCGCCCTCGCGTAGAGGCCGCGTAATTTCGGAGTGGATCGTGAACCAATTAAAGTAATGAACAGGCGAATTTGCCTACGGGCATATCGGAAATATTTCGTCGTTGCGTTCAACCCTGTCCCTGCCATTATCGTTCCATTATAAACACGCGACATAACAATTCCAACGAACCCTGCCAACACGCGTGATCGATCTTCAAATGGAAACAAACAACAGAAACTTCAGCAAGATCTTTTACTTTTGTTGAAGATTATCAACATATTCGAGAGCACGCGCAATTGCGGTCTGACGATGATTTTTCTCCAAATTATTTGATTATTTGGTAAAATAAGGCTTTTTATTTTGTTTCGTATGTTGTACCTGTGTCTACAAATAATTTCTCAAATTGTTTCCAATTGTTTATCTGTTACTTTATTTCAATGAATTAATTGGATACTACTTTACTTTTTCAGACTTCAAATAAATAAATTCTCCTAAAGCTTTCTGGTTGTGCATAAATATAGAAACTTACCCCTTTGAGTACTTAAAATTGCCAGAAATCTAAAATTTTGATACTGAATGAGAAGCATACGAGAAATTGAGCATTCATCCTTAAACATATAGTTTTTGATACATTTATTTGATATATATCAATATATGTCCCTTTCTCTCTCTCTCTTTTTGAATCTCTCAATTTTGTCATTCATTCAAGATTATCCATAGAATATTTTAGTACGAGCCAAACGCACAAAGGGTGAATGCAATTTCATTAAAAGCTTGAAATTCTCGTTACGTTTCGACAGTTACGATGGACGAACGTTTCTCTATTGTTAATTTTCTGCATTTTCAAGTTTCATATTCGTTTTATCCCTTTGACGATGGGTAACATCAACAGATGTCGATGTAAAATTTTGCATTATAACACAAGCAACATTGATTACTGTTTCAGTCATGTTGCATATAACTGTATATATTTATGTTTGTATTTAAGCGCATAGAAATATTGTATCTAAGAAATAAATTAATTATTGAAATTTAATTCAGTTAATTAAATTAAACAATTTACAAAAATTAAAATTGATCGATGTATTAGTTAATATTTTTCTCCAAATATACCCACAGAAGATTGATAAATAGCTAACGCTATATATGGTCCAGTTAAAAGAAATAAAACCACACTCATAGCTGTTTATTTTTCTCGTCGATATCTACAGGGGAGATCAAAGAGAACAAAAAGTTGGAAGATTCGTTTGAACTGTATTCCATGTTGCAACTATGTTTAAATGCATCCAAATACTTATGCACGATGGTGTATTTATACACCTCGGAGCGGATAGGTAAAATTCTTCAGCCAGCCGAACGACGCCTCGATCGTATCGCCGAGCATGTGCGAGCTAGCGCGGGTACGCATGGCTGGCAATTATATTCTAATATCCCGTGACAAACGAGCGAGAGATAGCTGGCTGTGCAATTACCCTTGAAAAATGAATCCGCCGTTAGCTATCTCTGGGCGCGGCTTGTTGCGAAATATCCGCGGCAGCCACGAGAAGGGCCCCGCGGTGGAGAGCCCGCGCGCGCGTGCCACCGGCCCCCTTTCATAAAACCCGAGGCAGCGCAATTACGCGCGACTATGAACTGCGAGTTTAAAGTCCGTTTTCCGTGGCAATTCCGGGTCTGGGCCGGAACGAATGGCCGGTCGGTGTATCAGGCCGTGGCGTACCTTTAATAAATCGCCACTGCGCGTCTCGGGTTCCGCCGCGTTCGCCAGCGACTCGTCCGATTCGGCCATTTTTTTTTTTTTTTATTTCGAATTGTTTCGCGCGCCGTTCGCGGCTCGTATCGAATAAAACTCGACGTGACCAAAAAATGATATTTATTTTTCGTATTAACATTTGTTCTCTCGAATAATCTTCACTGCTTGATATGAATATAGGTCTTGGACATTGGCTACTTTCACTTGAACTTGAGTCTTCGAGGTAGATATAGATCTTCACTTGCAGTTACCTTCACTTGCACTTGCTTCTTCGATGAATTCGTCGAACGATATCAGTCTCTCTGTTTTGACTTGAACGGTCCATTTGGCTTTCACTGTTTGTAAAAATTCAAAACAGACGCTTCCTAGTAATTTTAATAATTTCTTTAATAATTCTGGTAATTTTAGTAATTTCTACTAATTATTTCTAGTAATTTTTGCTTTACAGTCGCACAACTACGCTGCAAGTAAATTGAATCTGCGCGCGTCTCAGAGACGTCGTTGCCGACTCTAGCTTTAAGAAACGCACGTCTCGAAGGAGTTAATGATTCAAGGACGCGAGTGAGCGGTGATCGTCCCGTTCGTCGATCAGCCAGCGAACGAACGCTATCGTGCGATCGGCGAAAATTACTTATTTCCTTCGGTTGAAATTGCGTCGCACGAGAGAGAAACGAGGCAAATCGAGCGGACGTTATTGGACAATATTGGTCAAAGAGAAGTTTTCGACAACGTTGCGGTTGTTTGCGCTCGGTCACGGTTAACTACTGGCTAATTGCCTTATTGCTCTCGCGGCTTCGCCGGCCGGAACGATCGCGATACTCGAGAATAATGAAAGGATCCTCTCCTTCCCCCGAATGGAATAAAGTTCGAGTTACGACTGAATCGCGTTAAACGGCGAGATTCGCTTCGTTAACTAGTCCGTTGCTATTCCCAATGGATCTTGGAAGTTTAGCTGTATAACTGGATCAGCCACTGAAAGTCTGCAACCAGATCGTTGATTGCTTGTACTCGTTATTGCAACTTTTGGAATGTTCGCTGATTGAGTTTTCTGTGTAATTCTCTTTGTATAATTTCGTACTTTTACTATCAGATTTTTCAAGCGGCACGAAATATATGAAAAATCTAAAAGCACATCGAAAGGATGCTCGATGGTTAAGGATTGACCGATATTCGGACACTTGCAACAGATGTTGGAACACTAAATGTTCGAACTGTTGTATGTAAATCTATGTAAATACTTTATCTCAAGATATTTTTACATCACGCAATGAATTTTACGGATGAAAATGTGAAAACACTACTTGTGCTCTGCTCGAAATTGGCTCTCTTAGCTCAACGATGAAAAGACATTAAATATTAATATTACTTCTCTGTCAATCTATATATCTATAAAAATCGATAAAATTCCGTATTACGATAAATTCCACAGTGTAAATTGAATTTTAATTTTAATTTTAACTTTAACTTACGTTATCCTATATCACTTTTAATTCCATTAATTTTAATACACACCATTGAATTCGCGTCAAATTAAAATTTCTACAGCGAATATCTATGTAAATTCCATAATTTATCTTAACGGCGAACAAGTAACACGATGCTCACTTAGCGGTCCTCGATTCCATCAGTGTGCTAGTCATTTAATTCATTAAAACGCGGCGCGGTGACGCGCGACTCGAAACGCCTGTTCATCTCACAGATGGAATCGCGGCAAATGAGATTTCAGTGGGGAGACGGGCTATATTTACAAGACTCATAATTACTCCCGCGAGCTGAGCTCTGTCCATTTCATCTGATGATTATGCATGCAGTCGCTTGGCCGAGTCTTCGCTGTTTTCTCGCCGAATGCACCGAGCTTGGAAATGTTGATCGAAGGTGAACGATCAATTTAGTGAACAACAACGAAATGCTTGATTCTTGAAGATCCTTTACAATCGGCAACAACATAGTGTCGTTTTGTGCCGTTTCAAAATCTCTAGGCATTTAGCGGCAATGTAATCCTATGTTATTTCAAAATTTGTAGTTGATTGCAGCTGATGGAATTCTATAATATTTTTTTTTTCTTTTTTTTATATTTTGAGGTTTAGATTTCATGCAAAATTCTATATGTTCACGGAACAAAATATGTGTAATATTTTTAAAAATGTGATTCGCGACATTCTTTTTGTATAATTTTCTAAATGTTTCATTGTCATTGCTAGACTGCAAATGAAATTTAGAAAACCTGTGAAACTTAGAAAAACTGTTTTACATACTATTGCGCGCATTTTCTCTGTGTTATTATTGAACATCTTACAAATGCATATAAAAGTCAAATTGACGTAAGCCTATTTTTATTCATTCGGATGCCAAAATGAGACGAGAAGATTTCAAACGATCGAATTTTCTTTTCTTCCTATGGTCCGTTCGAAATTCCTTGGCCCGAGCAAAATTTCGTTTCGAGCCTCGAAGCCGTATCGATCCGATCGATATTACTTCTCATTGCTTAATCACGGCCAACCGGACGGCCAATAAATCGTTCCTAATTTGCTTTAAGCACGAGCTTGAATTATCCGTTCCTAGGCTAAAGTCCGCGGATTATCTCGTCTGGACTCCTGCGGCACGAACGACACGGCGCGCGCTCTACCGCCTGTAAATTATCATTAATTTTATCGTTTTATCTCCCCCGTTCTGTCCTCCTTTCTATTTAAAGATTTAGTCGTCAAAATGACGGAGCGTATCTCGCTGCTCTTGTCTCTCCCTTTCGAACTTTGCAGTTTAGCTCAAGGGGAAGTTGGAGCCGAGTTAAAGTGGATTAAGCCTGTGTCAAGTTGCTTCTGAATTTGAAAAGTTCCCGGCGACTGATTTGTACATTTATTCGGGCGGAAGTCGCCGGAGAAGCGGTGGTTTATTAAACGAACGGAATTTTTCACGATCGCGGGGCAAATGGAGCCCGATATTTTTCAGTTTTTTTCAGCTAACGAAGTTAGGTTGGAACGTCCAAAGACAGACAAGGGGAACTTTTTTCATATGCGGCTGCAGAATGTCCAGGGGTAGGTCAAATTTTGTTTGAAACGATAAATCATTTCCACTGATTTAATTCATTGTTTATTAGATATTTAAATTTATTCGACTTAATTATGTCTTAGAGACATAATGATGACGCGGGGAATGTATCTCGTGTCCATTTTTGCAAACAACCTGAAGTATGTACCGAATACAATCACAGCGAGTGCTTAGGAAAGTAAAAAATATTATATATTTTTTTATATTACATTATATCGCGCGGTTGCAAATTTTCCATAAATTCGCGAAATCCGCATCTTGTAATAACAATGCTTGGTTCTTGAACGATATGAATTTTGAGGTGCACTGTATCCTCATATAATATTTCAGCGATGAAATTGTTTCACGAAATTCCTACAGAAATTTAATTATCCGGCGTTTGAGCGAAAGCTTTTACCACCGAATCTGCATGTTGTAACTTTCTATATACATTTTCAAATTCGTTTTTAATTTTACCAACGTAATCGTCTGTGGTGGTTGATGAAATTTCGAAAAGTGTATTTAACATAAAGTAACGCGTGTAAAATACACGATCAAATATTTCCGCCAGCCACTGCGAATGGTAGAAATCATCCCGACGCACGAATTATCGATCTTCCATTTTCGTAGATGAAAGCCCGCTGCTAATTCGAAAAAATTGACTCGCGCGATCATAATTACACAGATAGCTTCCGCGAGTCCGGGATTCGAATTGACGTTCGATTTAAAAACGCGTGGGATATCCCCCTCGTCCCGGATTTTCCAGTCAGAAAACTGCAAACTATGCAGTCAGTGTCCAACGACGGATCGGCGGAAGATCACGGTAACGAAATGTAACGCGAAAATTCACTTGATTAAAAATCGCGTCGGGGAACTCCCGATTGCGCGTGAAAATATTGCCTCGCATTTTTCTGCTAGATGTTCTTACGCTATTTCACGCCGAAGGAATCCAACCTCCATGATCCCCAACTATGACAAAAATATTTTGAGATTATGCAGTTCGTTTTCATTATTCCTCGACGTGTCTCGAGAGAAAAATATTTTACTAATAAACAAATAACTGTTTAACCATCATCCGTCTTTTACGTTAATTTGTGCGATCGTGTTTTGTTTGTAAAATTTTTATACCATTACAATGTCACGTAACACGTGCAGTATTGGCGAGGTTCTGTAACGTTTATTTTTCTAAAATATGTTTTCGACATTTTTGACAGTCGAATTTGCAGATAACTTTCTCGAAGATGCGGCATTTTTAACAAGTCCAAAATTTGAAACAGACGATCGTATTAAATTAAATATAAGTTAAATATTCATTAAATATACATACGCGAATGCAGCACAACAGTTTCATTTCAGTGCAATAATTTCAAAGAAACAAATGGCAACAGTTTAGAGGTATCTCTCCATGTAGTATTATAAAAGAAAAAAATTGCAGTTCTAATTCATCTTCAACGAGTAATTTCACAATCGATTGAAAAAGGTAAATTTAGATTGCCATGTCTCACGCAGCTACGTCTATTTGCAATAAATTTCAGAGAGAAAGACCAAATAAACAAGCTCTAACGCTTTGTCTATCTCTTCGTACACTGTTGCAAAGCAAAAAGATTGCAACAACACAATCGTTGGCAGAGAATTAAAAAGAAGAGCCGAGTCGATATTTGCAATAATTCGAGAGTAATTAAATTGCGATGCTCCCCGTAGCGCGATATTAAAAAGGAAATACCTCGGAATACTTTGATAATCTATTTTTCAGCGAGCAACGTTTGTTCCCCCGGATTGTTTCCTAGCAAACAAATCGAAACAGTTGTAATCTTGGGGGGAAATGGCGGGGATCAGAACCGGGCGATGCGGGCGCACACAACAGGAAACACATTCCAAGCTCGCGCTCTCGCGTTTCGCAAATCTGGCGAGTGGCTTTACAGCCGGGCCGGTTCGGCCCCGGCTTTCCCTCTGATCGAAACATCAGTCCGCGTTTGCGTTAGCACGCGAACGTAATAAATCCATTTGTGCCGGTATTGATTTCAGATAATGGGCAAGTGGTACGTGGTGGAGGTGCTGGAGCACAAAGTCGACCCGTTGAAGCCCGTCGGCGAATCGATCATCGTCGATTCTTGCCCGATCGTGAACCTGAGGAGTGTCGAGAACTCGTCCAAGTTCTTCTCGTCGTTGAGGCTGTTGTGGACCGAGCACGCCGGCAATCTCGAGTACACCTTCCGGATACCGGATATCTCCAGGAAGCCGGGATTCTGGATCTCCAACTCTTTGCAAAATGGTAACCATCTCTCTCTCTCTCTCTCTCTCTCTCTCTCTCTCTCTCTCGCTCCCCCGTAGCCGGAGGTATTACAATTTTCCAGACGAGAATGGAATTTCAGCTGCCCCGTGAAATTCACAAATTTCCCGAACGGATGATGACAATTCTGCCGAGATTTTCTCTCTCTCTCTCTCTCTCTCTCTTTTCTGAGCGGAAAAAAATAATTCGAATAATCCCTTTCGTTGGTGTTTTTTTCCGGAGAAAAAAAGTTTTGGAGTTTTCATATTTTCGATTCTTTTTTTTTTTTTTTCAATTAAATCGCTGGAACAAACAGTGAAAATCGAACGGATAAGCGTAATTCCCCGACAAAGATCCCTCCCCCGTCTGTGATAAATCTACCGAACGGGTTTCTCGCTCCGCGAGAATGGTCACCGTTGCCTTTTGTGCCGCGCATAAAACGGAAGAATAATTCCCCCGTGAATATGTCCGAGGCGACGGCGTAAGGGGGATAAAAATGAAAAAATAAAAAATAAAAAAAAAACTGTCCTAGACAGCTTCTGCTCCGACAAAGTTCCCTCGACGATAGATAATAACGAACAGCTCGGTAACTCGGAGTCACTTCGGTTTGAACTTTTTTCAAAGACGTAAGCTGGCTAGGTAACCGATATCCTGGAAATATACTTTGCTCGGTAACCGATCAGATCGAACGCAATCCGTGGCCAGTTAACGATGTATCAGCGTGCTCTGTCTTCTCTCTTGACGCTATAAATCACAAAAAGATATATTGCTCGTCCATTTTTCGACTTTATAAATCCTCTGAAACAATGTCGTCTCTCTCTCTCTCTCTCTCTGACAGATTTACATACACTAAATTTCCAACGTTCGAAAAATTGTTACGATTTCGTAGCAAGAAACGTGTACAGCAATTTGGCTTCTGCTACTGAAGCCTCTGTTTTCGCAATTCTGGCTTTATTTTTCACAAAAATAATTTTAAATATTTAGTGCTGTAAGTGGGAAAGCAAAGGTGCTGTTTTTTCTTTCGAAAATTCTATAAATTCTCTCAAAACATTGGAAACTAAATCCATCATGAATTTGAATACCGAAGCCTCCCCTTTAGAATAACTTTATGAAAGTCACTGTACACTCACTTTGTCGAATTTTCGTCGAATTGTCGGATATACTGAGAGTTCAATAACTCGACGAAGAGAGATCGATTCCTAAGAAGCAATTTTTAACTTTGTAGTTCTACACTCTGTTCGTAACAACGCCAGCAACATGAACAGCTCGCAAAAAAATGAAGAAGCAAGTATTCAACATAACGATCTCTGATCTGGAGTGATGATTCGGATCTTCTCAGCGGTCGCTGAGAAATACCCACTGTCCTGCGTTAAGATTTAAAAGAAGAAGATTGGTACTTATTGTTAGATAGATCTCTCTGCCGAGGGAAATTGAAGTCTATCGTCTTACTTGAAATCGCGTCTCGACATGGTCCGACGGATTCTAAACAGAACTGTGGCCGCAAGAGTCGCACTTACCAGTTGTCAGCTTCTGGCTTCAAAGCAGTTTCAATTCACTGATCCGATATAGCTTTCGCTTTATAGTTGACGATCGATGAGCCGTATAAATGCGATAGGACAATGGGAGCGGAACGAAATAGCCCGTCGAATTGGCATGACTCTTAAGATCGAGATTGACAGGCTGGAGCAAGGCAATCTCCAACGCTGTACGTAGTTTCGCTGTGGGTAGAATTTTGAGGTTCGAGTCGGTGCTAGCTTCGAAGGATTTTGAACTGAAACGTTTGTTGATTTTCGACTACATTTCGCCAGCAACCAGCTCGAGTTTCGGTTTTAAATTTTAAATTAGTCCAATCATGAATAATGAAAGTGGGGATTCGTGTTGACGAGGGATGGAGGGCCCTCGGGAGTGGACATTTTTATCGGAGTATTGATAGCAGGTATCGATGAGCGAATCAGAGATTATATCGGGCGCAACTCGGAGCAATACGTTTTTAAATATAGTTAGATATTACTTTATCAACCCTTTGAATTGTAATATCGATTTGAAAGAGAAAGCAAATGGTAATCCTGTGGAATTTAACGTGAATTTAAATTTTCTGTTTTAATGAAAATTAATAAATATAAATTGTACGTAATGCAATTCAATGATATCAATGCTTTCAATGAGCGTGAATTTGAAATTTTTATTTTAATTCAAACTGAAGATTAACAAATACAAATTGTGTTTGATGGTTTCAATGCTTTCGATGCAACGATGCAACGTGTTACAATAACTAATGTTGATCGAAGACGGAAGAAAATCGTAACATAATTCAAAACGATATCTTTTTATTTTCATACCGATAATCAGCGTAAAACTTGTAATAAGAGATGTTTACAACCTCATTTCTCGCTCTCTTTTTTAATCTCTAAATTCTGATAATCTTCTTTGCAAACTTCCGAGTTCTGAACAGAAATTTAGGAAAAGATAACTTGGACAAATGGAAAAATTTATCGTCGCACAAAGTCTTTATAAATCTTAATAACTTTCACTTGTTAAGCTCCTTTGTTGCTCCAAATCTGGACGAGATGACAAATCTCCATAATTCGAAACGTGAAAATATATCTCTTAATATATTATTATATGAGAATTCTAACAACTGTCGTGATCGCTTGTATCATTAAATACAATTTCATTGCATATTCAACAAACTAAAATCGAATTCGATCCGTTTCCGATTAAAAGTCTTACGAGATTTTCGGAAACGGCAGAAGACGAAGAAGCGGTGGTCGCCAGGCGTGAAATATGCGGAGTAGTTGATCAAAAGGCGATCACATGAACGTTTCCGCTGAACGATCGCCTTCTAAGCGGCTAATTACCGAGCTCTAGGGGGCCTGCGAACAAAGTAGGAAATTGGCCGGCGGTGGTAATTAAAGTCGTAAGGTGCATCCGATAACGATCTTAATGAATTCCAAGGCAGCCGGCGTGATTATCGGTTAACTGTCAGCGAGAATGGGGCCGAACGTGGTCTCTCGTCGGTCACGGCGCAGAGAGAAGTCGGCCCATCCAATTATGGGATAGAGGAGCGAGAAGCTGCCGCGGGGACGAGGACGAGGGGCGGAATCCGCGAGAAACCGTCTACGCGGAAAATAATTTTTCAAAAGCCCCTTCGCTGGGCTCCCCCAGCTTTTTTTTCATCTCTCGGCTCTATTCTTCTGTCCCGTATCCACGGACAGCCGCGAGTCGGCGAGAACGAGCACAATGCATTCGCGGATCAAGATTTCTCAAAGTCTCCTCTCTCCCTCTCTCCCTCTCACTCTTCAACAGAAATTTCTCCGGTAAGCTTGCTAGCCACGGTCGACTGTTTAACCGAATTTTCGTTCATTTTTAACTCTTTCCTTCCGTCTATTTATTCGGTTGCCCTGCCTTTCTTCTTTGGTAGAGCAGCGTCGCATTAAAGCGGCTTCGTTAACGCGTTGACTCTCGTCCATCATATTTCAACGCGATACATCGTTCACACAGGGTGGAACTATTACCACCCTGAATATCTCCGTTGTTCTTCGGAGATGTGAAAAGTTTCGCTTGTTCAAACAAAATGACACGTTTTTCGATCCGAATCGAGATTTATTAATACATGTAAATATATTATATATAAATAAATACAATCTCTGTAAGAACTCTGTAATAATAAAATAACCTATATAAAAAAAATGTACGCATATCAAAGAATTATTAGTTTGGTAAATATTTCAATTTTTATTTTATGAAAAACAAAAATATTGTTTCTGTTTTTTCTCTCGTTTTCCATAGTACGAATAAATTTATGACTTTTAGCTTCATTTGATATTCCAAAAGCTACGTTTTAAAAAGTTAGTATTATATAAAAGTGTGACATTTTCACGATAAAATGGAAAAAGGGGCGATTCTATGCATAAGAATAAATCGAAAATATCAAATAGAATTTGCTCGCACGAACGACATCGTTTTTTTAAAAAAAAAACGACTTTGAATATTTCTCGCATCTACTAGGTCAAACTAGCTCTTAACAAGACATATTTAAAGTTTTCTCGAGAACGGAGCAAAGAAAAAGATTTTAACCCTTCGTGTACCCTTAACCGCTATGCTTCTTTTGAACACATCTTGGGTACATCACCTCGATAAGATAATAACCCCTCATGATGTTCAAAAAGAAACATGAAAGATTAAACGAGAGAATTTTATTCCAAATTTTTTTATTTATCTTTGCAAGTACAATGTATTGATTTATCCATCAAGCACGATATAGCGGCAAACAACAATACGTATATTTTTACAGATTTATCATACAATCGAAGTCGCGTTGTTGTTCAAACGTGAACGTATTGGACTTCAAAGAAAAACTTCCTGCTCCATTCAAACCAACTTAAGTTCTATATTCTTTAAACGAATGAGTAATATATAATTGGCCACACAAGAGAGGTCGCAGTTAGAAAAGAGGCATTGTTAGTTGTGTTTTGAATGAAACGGAGCACAATCTGATTTCTCTCTCGCAAAAAAATATCTCTCTGACGTTCGCGTCGAGACACTCTGTTAAAAATTCTACGGATCCGACAGACTTTATCGAAACAACACGATCATGTCACTTTTTAAACAAAGATCTTCACTTCCCTTTGTTCTGCCGCATATTTTTCCCTCGTTGTCAGTAGTAGTAATTCCTCGAGCCCACGTTTTTGCACCGTGTAACGAACACAGTTCGGATAAAAGCATTCGCCGCACTCGGAAAATGAAAAATAAATCAGAAGCGTGAGTCGTGCGCGAGAATGACAGGATCGGTTTTGAAATCGTTTTGGTTATTCTCTGTAGAAGGGAAGGTACTGTTCATAATTTAAATTAGCTTAAATTTCAGCGTAAAATGTACAAAAGGAAAAGAATTTAATATGCTTGAATTTAATATACACTGGTAATTGAGTGTTCAAATAGACTTATTGCAACTATATTTCATACTTATTGTTAACTTAATGTTTCATTTTTTGATAGACAAATTCATGGTTTTTTTTTTCATTCACAATGTGCCAAGATACTTTAGACAAGGAAATTGTTGTTATGAATAGAGACATTCTGTCGCAGCATGCGACAGCGTTGTAAGCGAAAGTGTTTCCAAAATCTCAAGATCATCCCACTTTTTTCAATATAAGAATAATATATCTTTTATATCTTTCCATCGATCGATGCAGCTTCTTTATAAATACGATCTCTTTGTAAATATGACTTTTGCGAGTTATTTATGCTTGACACTAGCAACAACAATTATTCATGCTTATTACTAGAGCAACTTTGCAACGTCTTTACTTTAATAATAATAATTAAACATCTCAGACAATTAGACGAGGGAAGAATCCAACAACCCTCTAAATATTTTCATTATAAACCTAAAAAGTCACAAGAGAGTAAAATATTACCAGCAAGGAAATGCGATCATGATCCTCCCCCTCCCCCTCCCCTAAGTCGCGAATCGACGTCGAAACGTCGACTCAGAAAATAAACGAGCCGATATTATTAGTAAAATGACTCGTCCGATGAAAATGTAAAGTCCTCCGCGCGGAATTTCGCGCGACTGAACAGCTGCTACAATTAATTTCATACGATTAAACGTCAATATACCGAAGGCTAGTGACCGTTTACACGACGAAACAGCTTAATGGCGGGACGCAGTTATAATACGATAGTACTGGCTGTTAACGTTATTGCGATTGGCACGTAGCAGACGTGTGACAATCATTTTCCAAAGTAATAATACCTGTCGTTTTATCGGCGAAACATTCAGCAGGAACAGGTCTCGCAATTTAAAAACGAACGATTTAAAGATCTTCGATATACAGGGTGTTCGTTCTAACAGTCAATACGACTGCTAATTTTACTAGAGAAGGATAATGTCCGATCCATAAATCTGTAATTTATCCGTAAAATAACCAAAGGTATTGTTGACTGTCCGGATATCGTTCGTTCGCTGTCACCCAACAGGCTCTTTGGCTGAGATTTCTTCAGCAGGATTAGCACTTTCTCAATGAGAAGCAAGAACGAGAGTTTCTGTCCGCAAGCACAATTCTTGAGACATAAGAGAAGTTGTAAGAAACTATCATTATACAATACAGATCTTATGGTATTTTATTGCTGCAGTAGATATTTTTATTTATTTATATTAATCATGTTATGAACGCGTGGCTTTGACAAATTCTTGTCAAAGTGTTCTAATTCTGATTGAAAGTTCGAAAAATCAAATTTCTTTGTCAAAGACAAATAGTAATTGAAAGTATCTAAGAAAAATTGTTTGACACGTGAGATTAATACATTACATGTACTTTCCTTTGGGAATAATTGTACTTTGAAATGCAGCTATTATACTGCAGCACTTAATCTTGTTGAGAATTTTTTATTGCATAAAGTTTACCTTACTTCAGTCCATTGGTATTTTAATCTTTTTAAATTTTTGATTCTTCAACTTTTAAAATTTTTTGATATTAAAGTAACGTCGATCATCGTTTTGTCAAAGTGCAACTTTTTATAAAAATCCAAAGCTCTAGGACGGTTCTTCCGAATAAAAAATATCAGAACATTTTTCCGAATAAGGAAATCAATATTTCCTAAAATATTTGAAACTTTAACATAGTCGAGGGATTGTGAGAGATTCCGAAAATATATATATATATACATGACAAAAGGAAAGAGTCTCGTCGTGTTCGTAGGGATACCTTGAACTGTAAATGGATTGAATTGGAAAATAGTTTACGCTCGTTAGAAAGAAAAAAATCCGTGACAATAGATGAAATATGGCGTACGTGCACCACACGTGACAATCCTGTAATTTCGTCTCCGCGTATTCCTAATCAGCGGCGTAAGTACATCGTCAACGACATAATGGCGCGTAATGTGACGGATTTCCAACGGGAGCACGCTGGCATTCCCAGTCGTCGTAGACAATAATCAGACCGATTCACTGATTTCCGCTGCTGATTCCCCTTGAATCACGACTGCGTATTCCCCGATTCCAAATCATTTCGATGTTTCCGTTCCATTCGCCTGGAACGACGCAACGCTCCGTCCACGAACACGCAGAGAGAGAGAGAGAGAGAGAGAGAGAGAGAGAGAATAGATCAGAGAAATATTTCTCCAAAGAGAAGAGATCAAGATTCTCTTCCACTGTTCTTCGTCTGTAATTTCACTACGTTGCCAAAATAGATTTCGTAACGAATTTTTTTGAAAGAAAATTCACAAACAGATTCGGAGGTTCTCCAGTTACAGCTCAGATTTAGGTTATCAAATTGATCCAATTGTTCGTCACGGTTTTATTTTATTCTAATCAAGAGTCAGGCGACAATTGATTCTCTTTGTAATAGTTTCTTTAATCGATCGAGTTGAGTGCAATTATAATCATTGTTGTTAAGATAAATAAACAATTGCAAGTGACTCTTGTAATTTCCAATCGTTGATCCAGTTGTTTCCTTTAAATCATTCGACGTGATTAATTTGTACTTTGTTAGAGTCAGTGACAATTGTGTTTCTCTGCGCGTACAAAATGTCTCCTACGATTGAATGCGTTTACATCGCAACGTCTAACGCATTTTTAGATTATTTCTACCTTTCCCGTGCCACGATGACAAATATCCCCCGCGCGATCATAAACCTCGTAGTTTCCAAAAATCATACTACGGGGACCAATCACCCGGACCATTTCCTGCGGTCAACCGACGCAGGATTAACCAAACGGCTGTTCACTTCCTGTCGCGCAGTATTTCAACAATTTTGTTTATCTTTCATTTTACTGCTGCTGCAGATGACTGGTACAACGCGTCGCGAGTTTGCCGTGACAAGTCGATGCAACTCGATGGTTGCATTTTCAATATCATAATTTCAGGCCGAACGTATGTACATTGGAATAAATAAACGTTGTTGTCGAGTGACAACATCGCCAGCATCGACAATGCGCAGAATCGCAGCGACGCGTCATCTCCTTCATTTACTTATTTTTCTCATCCCTCTCGTTGTTTTAGGTACAGAATTTTCCAAAAGATGAAATCCCTCTCCCGATAAATTTGTCGACGTAGGTAGTTTCAAATTCGCCGCTGTTTTGTGGTCGATAGTTCTTCGTTCCTGGCAGTTGCCAAGATAAGACACGAAACTTCATGTTCAACCATTTAAGAGTTATACATGTTTAAACGCACGAGCAGAAATACACGTGCACTAAAAATTACACGAACTGAGGACAGACCGGTGTGAAATTCGTCAGTCCGTGTGAAAATCTTCCACGGATTGAGATCCAGGTGTGTTCGATGTTACAGGTGTCAGAGAAATAGAGACACGTCGGGCCGTCGTTTCGACAGATTTCTACGCGAGTATTCGTATATTAAAGTGTACACGGACACGGTGAAACTTTCGCGTTTGCGCGTGAAGCAGAGGCCACGCAGTACGGATTTTTAATCGGTTGAAAATGATTTCGACAGGTACGCTGGTGGCGAGACAGTACAGCCAGTTCACCGGGAACGTGCACGTAATGAAGGCCGTGGCCTCGGACATGGTGCTGACTTTCTGCTCTCGGAGCCCGGACAATCAGCTGTACTCGCTGCTGCTCTCGCGAGAGCACATCCTGCAGAAAGGCGACAAACGAGGCGTTCACAATCTGCTGGGTCGCCGTGGCCTGAAAATCGTCAGCATTCGGGAGACCTGTATGAACAACGCCGCCTGGAGAAAAGGATCGTTCGATCCGGTCGGCTGGCTTGTACTGATAGGAGTGTTGTCCAGCTTCCTCTCTCTTGGCTCTTGGTAGTGGTAGTGATCGCCGAGTCGAAAAAAACGATCAAATTTTCGTGCGGGGGGGGAAGAATCGTTAGCTGCTTGGCTCGAGTCGATCTTTAACAATCGTCCTTGAATCCGAGTTCTCGATCGAATTCGACGTCGGACCAAATCCCACTGCCATCCCGAGACAAATTCCCCGCGAAACAAAGTAAATAAATCCCTGTTCCTCGTCCTCGACGAAGAGGAAACGAAGGAAGGAGCAATTTCTGCGGCCGAATCGTGGAAAGGACGGCCGATTTAACGACGTGGCCGATAGCAGAGGGCTCGGATCGCAACAAAAAAAAAAAAAGGAAAAGGGAAAGAAAAAGAAAAGAAAAGAAAACTATCCTTAATTGCCAACGCAGCTAACGATCTCGCGTCTTCTGTCTGTTGCACGAAACCCCGTTTGCGGCGCAATCGTAACGAGAATCTCTCGTCTCGTCTCGTCTCGTCGCGGCTGTCCGGTGATGGACGAACGAAAAACGCGAATTTATCGTTGCCTCTCCGCTATTCACGATCACGCGAGAGCGATCGGATGAAAGGACGCACGGTCACCACAGATCGCTGGATTCGTACGGAACTGTTCGTTCTTTTTTTTTTTCCCCGAGGCACGAGGGAACGATTCCGCCGTGTCGCCATTTATTATCTGTTCTTCGAAGGAACTGCCGATCCCCCGGGCCTTCTCTGACTGAAACAACAAGGCCTCGAAGTTTATCCAACCGTTTACGATGATCGCATAAATCGAGGAGGGACCGGAACGTTCAGATCCTTCGCAACAGACGCTGACTGTTGACTCTTTCAGTTCTCGACTGCACACAGTGCCACAGGGCGAAAGATCGAAGTTCGCCCATACCTTCGTGCGACACACCTGACTGTTTTAGATTATCACGTTGGTTAAATTTTATTATTAAACTTCCAATTATCCGAGATAATCAGACACTCTGAATCTTAACGATTTTCGTGCGCCCAACTCGATACTCAAAAGTTAATTGCAATTACATTTGTAGAATGTTGTCTCAGGTGTCAAGACCGACATATCATAAAGCGTTTGAGAAAGTTTGTGGCAACGAAAAGAGAGAAACTGTCTGCAGGTAGTAACAAGGGGGCTGAAAGAGTCAAAACAGGGGCAGAAGAACGCTCGTTATTTCAGCGAATGATGATCCTCGTTCCAAGAAACGGGACGGCCATTCCCGTGAACATTAGTCGCGTTAGATAGAAATGCATGTTGTATGTATCTCGGTTCGTGGATTTAAGAAGACAATAGTAAGTATATTGCGTCGCTTCGACGAAGATCGATCGAGCAGTCGATTACAAGATTCGTCGAACGAACGAATGAGAAGCGAACGACGCGCAAGAAGAAGAAGAAGAAGAAGAAGAAGAAGAAGAAGAAGAAGAAGAAAGAACAGGTAAAAGAAACGAACAGCTCGGATAACTTGCGTGCGTCGTTCCTTTCAATTCGGCAGAGTGAAAGTTTAAAACGTAACTGCAGGTTCAGATCGTGACACGATCGGAACGAACGATTCTCTGCTTCCGTTGCCAGAAAAGGCAGGCTCTGAAAACGGCGAGTACACGTCGCCGTGAAATCGAGCCAGAGAATCAAACGTCGGAAGCGCGATAATTCGAATCGATCGTGTCGCGATTCGTGTTTCTTCTTGTCTCGAGCTCCGTTCTAAGGGATCTCCAATTCGAAACAAGCCGCGGTTGACGCTTCGACTCGATTATCGAGAACGATTATCCCGTTCCGTGAACACGACACGGAGCGGCAGCGTGTACGTTGCACGATTGTATAAATAGTCGGAACCTTGTCGTTAGAGATATTGTACTCGCGTCGCGGAGGGTCGAGGGTTGTTCGAAGGATCGACCGAGTCGGTTCGACCGGATCGAGCAACCGTCCACTTTCCCGACTCGATCGCACTCGCTTTTCATTCGAGACTCGTACTCGCTGAACACACACACATGACACACTCGCACACGCAGCAGGCACACACGGGGGACGTCTTTTTATACTTAAAGGGGTGATTCGTTCGATGCGATCTTTTTTATAAAGAACCTTTTGAATTCTGCCGGTTTTTGCGTCCTCGCATGCCCTTTTTGTACGAGCGTGAGGAATTTCTCTGCTTCACTCTGTTTTACCTTTTTCTACGCGCCTTCCCACTTCAGTGCGGAACAATGTACACCGCGACACGTGACATTCTCTGTTCTCGGCTCTACCCGCGGTTCGCGTCGCCCACGACGCTCGCGGCTTTTCCTCTCTCGGACGAAATTTCCAGCTTACAGTTTTTAATCCAAGCTTACCGTAACCGCAACGATGAGTAACGATTTTCAAACAGGCGCGAGCATATTGCAATACCATCGATCCACGCGTTCGCACCGACGAAACGTGACAATGTTTCTCCCGTACGTCACGTATTTTCTCTGGATATTACATACAAATATATATATATATATATATATATATACACACACGTGCATAGTTGTGAAAGTGTAAACGATTGCGTTTGAGCGAGTTGTTTAATGCGTTAGAAAAAAGGAAAGGAAGGGAGAATTATATCGGAACTTCCCACGAGAACGTGATCACTCATCGAATCGAAGGGGGGAGGGGAGATATTATTGTTACGATTAGTTTGGGACGTTCAAAGTAAAAACCCTGTGCGCTGTATATACGTTCTCCGGTCGAACAAAGCTGGGCGTCGTCGTCGTCGTCGTCGTCGCGACGCCTGCCAGCCACGAGCAGTTTCTGAAAGCACGTATAGAGAATACACATACATATACGCACGGGGAGACTCGTTAAATTATTGTACACTTTTCGATGGCAATCGCAAGAGAGTACGCCGTGTTATGTTTTAAATGCTCTAGAGTCTTTATTTATTGTACAGAATGCTCGATATATAAATAAATGAACGAATATATATATATGAACATATATATATATATATATATATGATACGATCTAGTACCTACATACGATATAATCGTATATCGCTTATTATGTGTATAAATATGGAACAATAAATCACTTCGACGGTTCGTGGCGATTTTACTATTCCACAACCTCGTACCTTTCAGTTGGAAGCAAATACTCACCAGCGTTAGAAATTGAAAGATTTGTTGCATCTGCTACGGAAGATTTGACACGTAACGTGGGAACTTTGTTGATCCTCATTCATCTCTTATGTCAGTTTGGTACATTTTTTTAATAAAATGTCACATTACACAGGCACTTCTAACCTGTAACGTGCGACATATATTTTCGATATTTTTTCTAACGTGTAATACATATTTCCGAGATTCTTTTATAACAAAACAGCAGTCAGAATTGCAAATGATATTCGTTTTCAAGTCTCTCGACACTTTAATACGTTACACTGAAATTATTATTACATTATTATGAAATTATTAATATATTACGCTATAATTACGCATTCAATGGACCAGCTTTGATCAGTACAGGCAGATTTACAGTTTTGGAGCAATTCCAAATTGCGAGAAATGAAATTAAAGAAAACAAAATTAAATGTAGCAATTGGCAAATAAGTGAATCTACTTTTTAAATTTAACTGTTTATTTTTTCATTATTTTCGGAGGAATTCCGTATTAGAAACGGGACTTTGGAAGCACTAAAAAAAGGACAAAGAAACGCAAAAACGCAACGGGATCTCGTTGGCGTGTGAGAAATCAAGTTGAAGAACCGGAGAAAGCTTTTCGACGTAACGGCGGTAATTTTTCTACCAAAAAAAGATTCAATCCGACGGCGAACAGGCGCCGGCAACTAACCTGCAACATTATCGTCGGCGAGAGGAGAATGGAAACGTCGAAAGAGGAGAGGGAGCGCCAATAATTAAGGTTAATTTCGCAATTAACCCCGAGCCCGCCGCGCGAGCTTGCACGTCCATCGAAACGTCTATCCTCCCTCCCTCCCCCCAAGCCGTTTCCGTCCGTTTCCTTGTTCAATTTTCTTTCCCACCCCCTCGCCCGTGCCTTCTTTTCTATTTGCAACCCTCGCCTCCAGTCCCGGCTGCTTAACAAACTTCCACAACCTCGAACGAGGAAGTTCTAACGCCTCTCAACGAGCCTCAATTACTTCGTCCTTGATTCTTGCCAGATTCTAATATCGGGACTAACGTTCCCGCCTTGAGCGGTGAGATTAATGCCCCCCCCCGCCCATCTCCCTCGTTCGCGTTCGCGCGAGATTCTAAAACGAAGCTAATTCGCCGACGCCGTGAATCCTCCGCGAAGCTCGACGATAAGACTCGTCCGTGTCGTTTCCTCGGCAGAAGGGATAAATTGAGAAAACGCGAGGTAGAGGCGGTGGAAGGTTGGCTTCGTCAGGACAGCAAAATCGAGAATGCGCTTTCCTCTCGTTTCCATCTATCGGATCTGTCCGCCGTACGTTTTTATCCAGGGACATGGCCGATCATCGAAAGAACGCTTCGAAGACGACGAAATTGATCTAACGTTGCGATCCAGTTCCGACGACGACGCTTCTGTCCGGCAGATATCAGCCAAGAATGACCTGACACCACAGACGAGGTATGTGAATAGACATTGCACTTTCGTGTCCCGTGACGTGAAATACCGAGATACTAAAAAATCACTGGTTTTTTTTCAACGCACTCTACGTTTAAACAACGGTGAGTTGGGGAACTAGTGAATGCGCCAGCAATATGATATTTTAGACCCGTTACGTTGTTGTGAAACTTTCAATACCGAGATGTAAAGTTTGTCTGTGATGATTATACCAAGTAGAATGATACAAGCAAAATGTTCAATTTCCAGATTACAAAACACGTTATGTATTTACATGTGTGTCAGAAAAAGCTCTATTCCTGTTTTACGAATTGATTGATTGGTTTTTCGTTGAAAACGACAAAATCAATACTTACAACAGAATTTCGTATTTATCGAAATATATATTTAGAATCCGGTCCGTCGCATTTTCTCAAATCATATGTTTTGAAATATTCATCAAAATCTAAAGGGTCTATGAACTTCCACAATGTTTAAACATGCACTACACGTTTTCATAAAAACGTTCAATCTATAATTTTAGAAATCGACGTTTTTTGCTAACAACTCAACAAATCCTATAATTACATAAAAACTAAATTGTGTTCGATTAGGTCATATTACTTGTTACATAATTTATAATTGTATTGCAGTAATGCAATTGGTAATTGTATCGCAAATAGTAATAGTAAACCACGTTGAGATTGCTACGTATTGAAATCCATTCTTGTCCCATCTATCTTTTCTTTACTTTAAAACAAACTTATTCAACCAAGAGAAGAAGAAAGTTGTTTTGATACACGATTGTAAGATTTTCACAATTTCTCATCACTGTGCAAAAGGAATTTTTAAGATGAAAAGTAAACCAAAGTACAATATATTAAAATACTAATCAAAGTTTGAAATTGAAAATAATTATAACTAAGTTACAATTGGTTTAAAATATTTTACATATTTAAAGAAAAAATAAAAATTGTTCCGCGTATCATTCTATAGAATGTGCTTGCAGTGAATTTACAGATATTAACCATCTTATGATTAACTAGACGCACGCAACTTAAAGTTAAGACGCACACATCGCACGATGTTCATGCGAAATCCCTTGTCATCTCACGGTACCACGTTCGAGGGTCTAATAGCTTACTTATCAACTAATTCTCCCTACAGTTCAGTTTAGACCGTGAAATAAAGAAAAGAAAGAAATTGGCACAATCTAACCTGAACTGTACATTGCGTAGTTCTTTAACAAACATTAAAATTTGTAAAACGATATCAATTACCAGGCCTCATCACGTGGAGGTGACTACGCACGAGTCTCGATATAATGTACTGTAAATCAGTACTGTTCTATATATTTATCACACGAATCACAATTTACATTTGTATTGAATTTAAGTAACCTTTTAGAAAGAGAAAAGATATTCATAAAATAAGGCATAATTGTTTGATCAATGACTAACTTAAGACACTGAATAAATATTCTTGTTTGACAAATTAATGGTAAAAAACTGAACTACTTTCCTAATTATAGACTCAAAGAGAAATTCCGAAAGTATCTAATAACATTTAAATAGCAATACCATTGTCAGACTAATATAACCTATGCAGCAATGTAACGTATACTACGGTAATTACTAAAGAATGTTAAATATCAAAGTACATCTTGTACGATTACGATGCAACTGAACTCGCATTAAGTTCAAACAATCATGATTAAGCATTAACCCAACAACAAAGAAACCAAACCATGCAATTTACAGATTCCTAAAGTCAGAATTGTAGATTAAGATTTGGTTACGATGGATTTGATTATGTTTGATGTTTCCAAACATCTTGAACACATCTGCTACTGCTTTCCTTTCTCAAACTCACATAAGCAATATGCGTTTGAACACAGTCCAAAATCTCACACATACCTCACTACTAACATTATCACATTCACCTTAAACATATTTAATACATTGAACACAGGACAACTTAAATATTATTTAAATAATTGCAATATTCATAAATAACATTTAAAAAATCACCACCAAAATTTAATTGATGAGGATGCGATGAAAGTCCAATTCGTATTCGAGATTTTGTCTCCTGATACAAAATGCCACATTTCACCCAGAAAGATACGTCTGTTAATAAAATAATTGTATAAAAATTTTTTGAAAATCTCAAACATAGCTAGATCTAGGGTACCTTTGGCGTACAAACTCCTGGAAACTCATGTGCTCTTGATACCAAGCACGAAATATCAACGAGAAACAGCTTCTGGTTCTAGAGATATTAACGCTTGAATGCTTTTTCGAAATATCTCACTATCTGGAGCAGCGCACAATGGATGGCGTTGTAATGCCAGTTCATAGAATGCAGTGAACTCCAGATACAAAGTACGAAATTTCAGCGGGGCATTACTTCTGGTACCCTAGATATTGCCACTTCAAATTTTTTTGGAAAAACAGCTGTATCAGGAGCACCGCTGGACGGCGGGCCTTGTCGTGCCACCTACTAGGAACCTAGGCTCCTGATACAACGTACGAAATTTTAGCGAGACACTCTTTCTGGTTCCCTAGAAATTGGCGATTGAAATTTCTTCGAATTATAATTGTATAATTGTTGTGAATTTACATATTTCTAAATAAAAAGACGTCGTATCTATTTATGTTATTCATAAATATATCTAATTTCGTTTAATTTTTTCTGATGAATTCCAATAATCTTTTATTTTTATTTATAATGATGTTCTAGTTCTTATAAATATCGTTGTTTTATTGCAGTTTTCATTAATCGCTGTTTTATATTGTTATATTCCTTAATTGATGGAGGAATATTATATCGAACGTGAAACAATAACTATTTATTGCTACAAGTTACTAATTGTTGAAAATGGTATTTTTCATCACGTCATGTTACCTATTTATTCCATTACACAAAATTATTCAACCGTGACATTTGTAAAATATTTGCAATACGATACTTGTTACCAGTAATCACGTTAATCATTCGAAATATCATCCTTCATTGTATAGAAAGTAAACTAGAATGTGTAAAAATTCTTTGAGAATCGAGTACCGCCACGTTCTAACATGACGGAGCTTAATCACTTTTCGTGAATTTGTCAACAGATCCGTTTAAAATTCCTTCGCTCATTAAATCTCAGTTTGCATGAATTTTTGAGTGCCAAGCGATTCAACGGGCAGACGTTGAATCTCGTTCGTACAACGTTGAACACGCGAAGCTCGTAAAACGAGCATCCCGGCGAAGAAATATCGTCGCGTCGAGAGAGCTGTGTTACCAGAAATACGCGTGACTCCCTTGAATGGGGAACGATGAAGCACGAACTCCACCGTGAAACGTCAGCCAACAATGATGAACGATCTCGAACGACGCGGCCGGAACAATTGGTTTTCCGAAACAACAACGCCGATTAACCCATCAATGTGAATTAGCATTTTAATTGCCCACGTGGGTGTCCTTCAGCTTTTTCGTTGTAATTTAATAGGTACAGGGATCGCGACCTCTCTGCCGGCCGGAACGAAGAAACGGATTAACGAATTAGCTAATGACCATACCCTGATGAATCGGCCGATTCCGAGCAGGAAGTGGACCGACGACATTTCACTGAAGGAAATTTTCAGTCGTGAACGCGCGTGGGACTGAGACGGATTCTTCTGATCA
The DNA here is from genome assembly GCA_032399605.1 of Melipona beecheii. NCBI lineage: Eukaryota > Metazoa > Arthropoda > Insecta > Hymenoptera > Apidae > Melipona > Melipona beecheii. The sequence goes on along the minus strand of JAUCMO010000210.1, from coordinate 2,894,322 downwards.
AGTAGTGGATAATGGCAGCTGTGAATCATAGCAGCTGTCACTGCGTGGAATAAGCATCGTCAAAGGTCATGTATAGACAACTATATATATAAATTTTGGAATTTCTTGACGAAAGAATCGTTAGTTGGAAGTTTCCAAAATGTATGTTGGAAGTTTTTCGTTTGCGTGCTACTCAGTTGTTAACTCTACGGAACAAAAAATAGAGAAGTTGATCGAGTTTTCTTTTTTTAAAAATTTCTTCCAAAATTTAAACTCAAATAAATATTACAGAATGTATATATTGCTGCACGCATAGCAGTCTTTCATCTGACGACATGTAAAATCGTATGTCCACCAGATAATTACATTGGTTTCCGGAATAAATTATTTATTATTCTATTATGTGTTGTTATCAAAAAGTTTTTACCATTTAGCGTTGTTAAACTTAATTATGAATAATATATGATAAAATATGATATCGTACATATATAAAAAGATATTTTTTAAATATATAAATAATTTTTTATGGAGTTTCTAGTTCTTCTACTACATTATCGAAAATACGAATTTGCATAGAAATTTAATTACAATGGAGATATCAGAGAATATCGATAAATATATATTAATAATATTAACAAATATACAATTTTTAGTAAATCGTTTTCTGCGGATTATTGTGCATTAGATAATGTGAAACAGGCGTTGTTTCGTGATGCAAATCCGTTAAAAGCTTCATGCAATTATAATTTTCGTAGAGCCATCATGAGAATTATTAAAATATTTACGCCAATTTACGACAAAAATAATTACACTTTTGCCAAAAGTCAAATTGACCAATAAACATCAAGAACAATCACGCTGTATACAAAAATTCTGGAACTTTAAAACCCTCCTCTTTTAAAGCATGTAACATATATAAATGAGTGTTAAAATTTTCAATTAATTATGAAGTGACTTTCTTATCTATTCTCTTCAGGGAAACTGTTACAAAATACAGCATAGATATCCAAGCTTTTTCTGCACAAAAAAAATTTATTTTCTTGGAAAAGATTCCAATTGAAAAAGAATTTATTTTTCACCTATTTATAAAGTAAAAGTCATAGTTCCAATACTTTAAGTAACTAATTAAACAAATATCCCTAGCTTTTATATTTTACCCTAGAAGACTCCTCCTCCACGTCTTTTAATAAGTACAAAATAAATATTGAAACTGTACCGTTATAGTAAAGTTAACTTGGAAAAAAATGTTTACAGTTAAACTAAAAATAAATTAAAAATTGAACATATAAAATTATTTAACATATTCAATCGCCGATTGTTTATCAATTACCAACAGACGAGTATCGTTTTCGACGAATTTCGAAAAAACAAGGTCGCCGGAAACGAAAGAACGAGGGAATTCACGAGCTGAGAGAAATATTTATGTGGGAGGATAAACGTAAGTAGGAATAAGAAAGCAACAGGAGGCAAGGAGTAAGGGGGGAAGGTAGGAGTAGGTATACGCGAGTTTAGACTTATACGAGGCTCGTGGCTTTACGAAACACGTTCAAGGAATAAGAATTAGATTCAATTACCGGCGGCATTCAGTGCGCGCTCACTCGCATAAAGTTTACCACTTAAATTACTGTTTCGTGCGTGCCGTTGCGTTATTTTCCTACCAATTTGATGACGCTGGAACACCTCGACGGGCACCAGTAGTATGACTCGAGTTTCGTCAGACGCTCGCGGCCACTACTACTTGCGATCTATCGCAGCGTTAAATCCTTAAATCCTTTATGCTTGATAGTTGCCTATGATTTTCTTTTTTTTTTTTTTTTTATTAAATTTCTGTGTCAAGAGACAGTTTTTTAAATATCGCGAACACAGTTCTATAACAAATAGATTGCAGACATTTATGTAAATTTACATCATAGATAATAAAATATAATCTACTTTTATTTTTATTTTATTAATTCTTCTTTATTCTTCTGTATTTCTAGTCGTCTTATTTATTTTTATTCTGTTAATTGTTCTATACTCTTGCGTAGATTTATTTTATTAATATGCACATCTATATACCTTTAAGTTTCTCATAAATCTCATAAACAATTTAATAATGTTTTAATATTTTAATTTTTCTGATATTTTCTAAATTTTGCACTTCAGTTGCTCGTAGTTCTACTCGTTAAATATTTTAGCAAGTTCCTTTTGCAATGATGAAAACCATGCATATAAAATAATTTAATATAAAAAAAAAAGAATCTTTAGTAAGAAAAAATTTGTTACTGCATTAAGAAATTTAATATTGTATTGTATTAATTTAATATGTATAAAATGGTTTAATATAAGGGGAAAAAAGAGTATATTCTAATATATTCTGTTTGGAAAGCTGAAATATCAAAGTATTCGAATAACACTTTATCCATTCGAATTTACTGTATTATCCAAAAAACATTTTCTACTATAATTCTTTAACAATACTTTCAAAAAAAAGATATGATATTTTTATTTTATTTTACATGCATAGTTACACATACATACATAGAATGTGCTGGCGATGTTTAAGAAAAAACTGAGATATATGAAACAGCACATGTATGAAGTATCATCAAGATATAAATCCACGTTTTATATACATATATATATATATATATATATATACATGTTTTTCAATATTGTCATACGTTTTCGAAGTAATATTATACAAAATAATGCAACAAGGAAAGCACTCGAAGTTGCTGATCAAATTTAAACTTGTCTACTCCTAAAACTGAAACTCAAACTCAAGGACTTACGCCCCATGCCTATACATTGCATACTTCGTTTATATCCTAGCTACTTTACATGCATGCTCCGCTATTACGAGTTTCGCAGACAAATTGTATTCTTTGCACGTTGCCATATCTTTCTGGTGCTTCCCTAATATTACGTGCCATTTCGATCGTGGAAAAACTTCTATCCAATCCACAGCGTTTATAAGAATATTATAAAGTCTTAGATCATCAGATGGGAATGTTCTGCAGTTTCTCAAGAACCATTTACGAAACTTTTAATTTTTAAAATTATTACTTACATATTATAATTAATATATTGTATATTGCAATAATTAACTTTTAGAATTTTTAGAATTATTTAAAGAATTAATAATTTCTTCGAGTAATTTAAAATAATAACAGAATAAAAGAAATGATTTTGTATGATGTTACGTCTAGGTTGCTACGCATGAAATGTCGTCCCTGCAAAGTACGAATTTATCAATTATCAATAACATTGAGAAAGAAAAGATTCGTAAATAGCGACGTGTACTCAAATTTTAAACATTCTTCAAGCCTCGCAGGCTTTAATCCCTGCCCACATGCGAGCAAATATCAAGTAACGCGAACGTGAAATCCTCTTTAATTAGGGCCCACGGTGGTCTTCTCCGCGGAACGAGGTCATTTCCCGAGAGATTAAGTTTCGTCGTTGGAAGTAGGGACAATTAGCGTTTCAAGCACGTTTCAAAGAAATTTCACGCGATTCGGCAACTCCGTGATACCCGCGCGTACGGGTGAAAATGCGCTCGTTACACGCGGTGAACACGAGGTGTGCCACGAAAGGCTACAAGTTGACAGGAGTATCGCGGCACGATGATGTACGTGATTTGCAAGGGGCGAGCGTCTCGATCGCGCGTATCTCGATAAAATTTGCCGAGGAGCATCTTCGTCGTTCTTGCGAATGGATTTCCAGAAGTGCCGCATCCGCTGACCCCCTCGGGTTGCAGTTGGAAAATGGATGCCAGGTGGTGGGTAATTCCACGACAGAATGTGTCACCGTTCTGTATGTCTGTATGTATATATGTCTTCGGTATCGAATACCTACGTGCAACGTAAGTCGTTGAACTTTGCACCTCGGACGACTGCGTCGATCGTGAGTCTTGCAACATTGTTGGACGAATATTTGGAAGAGTTTTCCGCTCGCGCAATGTTGTTGCACAACGTGCTCGTTGGGTCATACGAGGCAAGTTTTACATACGCAACATCGTTAGCCGAATTATTGGATTCCCTGCAGCAATTTTGAACTTCAGAACCTTGTTACAAACTGTTTCATAATAGTCCAGAACATATTACGGAACGGTATAAGCTCCGTAATAATATTGCCAGCATTAAGACTGCGCATCGCCATTTTTTGCGCTTCGGAACACGTTGCGAGTTATTTCGCGTCGAGTATCCTGTGCGTTTGAAGACATTTAAGATTCGCAACAATGTTCAAAACCACAGAGTGTTAAATATATTATTTAAAGTCGAATAAATAGAAAAGAGTAGATTTCGAAGATTTCATAAAAATTTCAATTTTTCTACTTGGAGCAAGTCGCCGAAATCATTTAAAGTAGTTAAGTTTGAAATATTTGAAACATTTTATGAATCTTAATTGATTGAATGACCAATGAAAATTGGACTATTTCTAAATTGTTAATAATTGTTTTCTTACGTTACGTTTGGAACAACACATAAATAAACTAAAACACGATCTTACAGAAATCTATAAATGTGAAAGAATATATAGATAAATCAAGAACACGATCTGCACGCGAACAGTCCTGTAAACTGGTCATATTTTCAAACTCTTTTCTCTTAAGAACAGAGCTTTAAATCATTTTTCTGTGTAGAATCATCGATTATCCACAGTACGCGAAACACCCTGCATAATTATCATATTTACAACGAAGAGAATAAAATTTAGGGAGATATAACAAGAGAGTTAAATAAAATAAAGATAGCATTTTGTACGCTTTTACGTACTTTAAACGTATTTACAATAATTATTTATTTCTTCCAATAAACAAATATAAAATCGCCATTTTTTTAAAACTTTAGCTAATTAAAAAAATTGGCACCTAAAATGTTTGAAATGTTCAAAAAAAATTTTTTTTTTTTTTTGAATATTTAGAATTTACAAATTACTTTTTAAATATTTAAATTTTTTCGTATCTGTGTCATTTAAAAATACAACGGCCCAGATCAATACCAATCTCTCTGTCTCAGATTTTACAACAACGTTCGACCGTGCAACGAAATTACGCAACGGCCTAAAGTCCGATGATTTTATATCGCAGCATTTCCGAGTATCTCGCATCAAGCGCAAGCATTGCAACGAGGTTGCTTTTCATCGGTGGCATTGATCCGCGCCGTGAATGGAGGGCGTTAGATATCGGTTATTGCCGTTGGTTCGAGCCTCGGTCGACCGTGATCGATCGTCAGGGCACCAGAGCGTGAAGATAAACGTCTACAGCGTCTATGAAGAGGCTGAAAGACCAGTTAAGAGTTACCTGGCCGTTGTACACCGTTTCAACGAAATTTCTCCAAATTGAAATATTAAATTCAATACGAAAATACTAATTAATTAATAATTAATTTAATATCAATGTTGTTGCTAATATAATATACTAATGTGGTATTAATAATTAATTCATTAATTGTTAGATACATGCGACACAGAAAAGAAAAATCACAACGAAACGCTGATTAAACGAAATTCAACGTTTGTAAAGAAGTTGAAGGGATTAGTTAAGAGCTACCTGGTCGTTGCTTTGCGTTGTTTTGCCATTTCAACGAAATTTCTCCAAATTCAAATTAAATTAAATTTAATATGAAAATACTAGTTAATAATTAGTGTTGATAATATTGATATTAATATAGTATACTAATATGATGTTAATAATTAATAAATATTTTAATTAATACTTGATCAATTAAAGAAGATACACGTGATACGAAAAAACTGCACGACTTGTACCCCAGTACGATTCGTCTCACTGAAAGGCCCAGAAGCAACTGTTCCGACTAAGAAATGAAGACGACTATTTTGCCATAAAATTTTATCGATATGCAAACATTTGAATCGATACAAAACAAATTACAGGCGCGATCGCTCAGTACCAGACAACGCCACTCTTACTCGAGGTCTACCCCACTCCCCCTGGGTCGCGAATCACGTGACCCAAATCAACTAATCGCTAATTTTCGTTGCATCAGCGTTGCATCTGAAGAGGTCCGATTTTCTGGGTTACCCTTGCTGAAATCACTTTCAGTGATAAAAAGTACACAACGCTGTTGCGGTATTCAACATGCTACGTAAGGACTTTGCAGCATTTGTGAAAAAGTTGAAAGATTAATTAAGAGCTACCTGTCATCTCGATTAACGAAATTTTCCAGTTTTCTAAATTTCCCACATTTTCGCTTACCTCACTTGGCGTGTTAATGCCAATTGGAAAAGATATACAGCATTGAAACGTACCCCTTAAAGACAAACGTTCGACGAAGAACCATCTGTCAACGAAACTTCTCTAAAATCTAAATTTCCCGCGTTTCTTCGCCGCGCGTAAAAAATAACTAACTGCCGGTACTAATTAAAGAGAACACGCGCGATTCAAGAAGGGAATAACAATGCTGTTGCGGCAATGGCTAGACGAGATTCAACGTGCTTCGCGCACAATAAGCTTTATCCCAAAGTTCAACCACCGTGGTACGAAAGGGGTAGGGATGCAGGAGGATCATAGTGAGCAGTCTGTTATTATTTACAATTCATATGCGCGCATAATGCAACGCGAACAAAGGAGAGATTCGGTGCAGGGGCGTACGTCACATTTATCGCCGCGCGAAGAACCTATGCATGTATCGCGAGCAAGCCGTTTAAATATTAAAGTAATTCCAGCCAGCGATGTACGTCCGCCGCAAACAAAATGAAAACGAGGGGCAGACGAGACAGAGAGCAACTCCCGCTTGCAATTTACGCGCAATTATCGAAAAAGGATTTAGAATCGGTGGCCAGTACTCGTAACCAGGTTTCGTCGTTTATCGTTAATACGTTTCTGCACGGCAAAGTGGATGAAATTACTCGTGATTTGGTAATGAATGAGCGCTGCGAAACAGCGGCAAGAATCACCATAACCCACGTCACGTAGTCGTATGGCCATACCGGTAATGTAATACGCGTAATGCATGTATTATAACAATAGAATCTACCGATACGTCGCTTAGTATGTTTGTTGGCTGCTGGATGCGTGCATATGTAGCGACAATGCGTATAATGCGGATATATTAGCCGCTGTTTTCGGGCCAGGCGACATCCCTGTTACACTGACGTCTTTCTTTTATCAAAACTGAACGTACGTTACTGTGCATTCGCGTGACGGAAATGCGTAAAATTTGTTTAGAGAAAAAATTGAAATTGTTTGAACTGTTTCTTCGCGCAACTGAATGTGAAGTGGAAATTGTATCATGAAAACAGTTGGAAACGAAAGAAGAGAATTGAAATTTGAAGTCGGAGTTTTTAGAGTAAAATACTGAAAGCATCGACTCTTTTGCTACAGTGGATGGGATAATAATTTTAGTAACGGTTAATATACGTATAACGTACAGAAGTATTACAGTTAAATGTTAGATATTGGAATTACAGAGTAAGAAATAAATATTAATTTATCTTGGTAATCCTAACACGCTATAGAAAAAGTCGAAAGGTTTGTATATAAATTTTACTGAAAACTTCACATCGATATTATCGATTTATTATTAAAATTATTATCAGAATTAAAATTTATTTTTTAATAATAATTTGAAATTAAAATTTAAATTAAACTTTGATTTTAATTCAACTTTTATTGAAAGAGAGTCACAGTTACGGTAAGATGTCTCATTCATGGTAGCAAAAATGTCAAATCTGTACAACTAGAATTTTGTTTCCTTACAAGAGAAACAGATTATTAAAACTATGTATTTCGATTTAAAATCTATGGTAGTTGTATATCGATGAAATATAATAGCAGTGCAGTAAAAATATACGAATAAAATTTTCAAAACGTAAAGTTATATGCATGGTATCGTTGCCTCTGGCGAATTTCACAAACGTGTAAAATATTCAGAATTTCGTTGAATAACATTTATCAAACGTCGATTTAAAGTTTACCGAATTCAACATGATTGGCATTTTATCAATGGTCATATTACAAACGGTAGGTTGTCGAAACGATCCGAATGATCATCAAACTCTAGTGAACTTTTTGTCAAATTTGGAACTTTAATTTAACAAAATAAAAATTGCTTGCGGATTTCCAAAAAGCACTCGTGTCTAAAATCTAGATCCGAAAATAGAAACATGAGCAAACGAGCTACAAAATCGATTCAAGATTTTAATTGTAAAAATAATCGTAGAGTTATTTTATAACGCACGAAGTATGTCGAATCTAGGAAATCGAAACAAGACTAATATAACTTAGTCTTCAAATAAAACTGTGAACATTCAAATTTATATTATAAATATCTCGCTTATAGCAATAGCAAGTCACACGATGTTCTAAAAGTACGACAAAATATTTTTAAATGAAACCGTTAAAAATTCAGTACTTTCTGTTCGAGATCGCGACGCTCGAAAACCTCTGTCATCTGAGGCAACAGTGGCACGCTTGACAACGTGCTTGCATACCGATGGTGATCGCGATGGCGATCGCGATCTGGAATCGCGGGGATCGAGAATCGGTCCATTATTCCCGCAACGAGCTAAAAGAGCCGTGGGTAGACATGATTTTCGGCTAGGTACACAGCCCGATAAGGTTGGACGATCTGTTCATTGCCATTGTCGTTCCGCGGAATCGCTGCGGAATTGTTCACGGCCCTCTTGTTCTCCGGCACGAGAACTGCACGCGCTCGTACACGCGACGTTTTGATCGCATGTGCGCGACGCTCGTGACAGGTCGACGAACACGTTTACCTGGCTGGGACACAGGTCTGCCATCCGGCCATCCGTGGAAAATTCGCAGAGGCACGATACTCGCTTGATCGTGAGCAATTCGTTCACAGGTCGGTGAGCTCGCGACTCATTTTCGGCCCCGTCGATTCTAAGTAGACAAATAACCCGTCCACCTTGGCTTTCCTCTCCTGTCCTTCGGCACGGCTCTGCTCTGTCTTCTGTCTGGTCGTCGTTGTTATCGTCGCGGTGCATTTAATCAACCGCCTCGACATGGAGCGATAAATGAGAAGAGTGGGAGAATCGAAGACTAACGACGAGGCTAGTACAGAGTCGCCAGACGTGCTGGGTTTTCGGTATTTTTCGTTCGACGTTCTAAGATGTATTTTTGGAACTATCGTATTTGTACTTGTATTTGTACTTGGTATTCACGTGCATGATGTTTAGTCTTCGCTTATTGTAACGAATTATTTTGAAGGGTTGATTGATTGATGCTTCTTTTGTTAATTAATCTGAGAAAACGAAATTCCTTTCTCGGATCAGTTTCCCGTGATATTTAAATTACGAAAGAAACGAAAGTATACTTGGACGTTCGTGGAAATACTTCTCTTTACACTTTTAAAATTGAATATTTCTCTCGAACAAGATAATCTCGGCTGAAGCAAAGCCTTTCTTTTTCCGATACATTTCCCATTTTAATCCATTAGAGGATGAAAATGCACCATACGCGTCTGCCGGGAGAAAATTCACATCAGCTGGTATGCTAGTAAAAAATTGTCGCCAGGCAACATTATACTAATGCGAGATAATAATAAAAAAACCGTGCAAAGGTGAAAATTTCACGAGGATAGATCGACTCGAAATTCAAGTAGAGTGCGAAAAGTTGACAAATAGATCCGTAGAACCACATTCTGAAGATTATTTTGTAATAAAACGTGCAGCAGCTCTTTTATTCGGCGTCAGAAGGATATATAAGTACAATTTCTCACTGGTCTCAGCCTCAAAGTCTTTCTCGTACAAATACATCTTTTGATGGACTCCTTCACTTAAGATACAGTATCAACTATATTTAAGATACCAGACTACCAAGATAATCTTACTAAATAAATTTGCTAGAAATCTTCAGAAAGGGAATACATTTTCTCTCTCTTTTCAGTCTCCTTCTTACTCTCTCCTTTCCGCGTTTATTTCATGCTACGAACTTGAGCTTTCAATATTATAAAACTTGCCAACCGAATTCGCCAACAGTACTTAAAAAATATTTGCGATTTCCCTTTCTTTTCATTCTCTTTCCCTCCCCACTTTTTTCCCTGTTTATTTCCTACAACGGAACTTGAGCTTCCAATAAATTATAAAAAAATAAGACTTGAAACAAATTCACTAACAGTTCTAAAAAAAAAGGGGGGGGAGGTACACTCTCCTGCTCTTTTTATTCCCGTTTCTCTCTTTTTTTTTCCGAGCCTACTTCGTGCTACCAATTTGAACTTTTAGTGAATTACAAAAAGACACCATAAAACTAAACGAATTTACCAATAGTTCTAGAAAAAAAACTACACTTTCCCCCGACTTGATTCTCTTTCTTTCTTTCTCTTTCGTTGCGTCTATTTCCATTATGCTACAGAACTTGAATATTCCAATGAATTACACTGCCCGTAGAAATTAAATTGGTGCATTTGCATTAGATTTTTAAATACAAATACAGTCAAATTTATAATTTATAATACGCGTTCTAGATCATAAGGAAATAATCTTTTCAACTGAAGATTTCTCAACAGTAATTTAAATGTATCAGAGAACGTAGTGATCTAAAAGATTGATAATTCGAAGAACTCGAACAATTATTAAACGAAAATTTATCAAGTACGAGAACTTGTTCCACGACACTGAACGATTCAAAAATGTTAGAATTTATCCCGAGGCAATTTCAACTAATTAATCTCTGTACCTGATAAAAAAAAAATATTATAAAACTACACCAAACGAGTATACATTAACAGTTCTGTCTCTTTTCATTTTCTTTCTCCCCTCTGCGCGTCTAATTCGTATTACAGATCGAAGCTTTCAATAAATTTTCTTTTTAAAAGTGTTCGTGTTATAAAGCTTCTAATCGTGCAATCTTCTTACAACGACACGGCAAAGCGTTGAATTTCTTCGAGGAGCGGCGTCATTCTCCCGAGACACCCTATACGTCGTGGAATTCAAATCTGGACCTGTCAGTATGCGAATCGCATAGCCGAGAGTGACGCGCATGAACGTAACGATGTAGGTGTATATTGACGTTGCCACACGGCTCTCTACGGTGGGAAAAAGAGAGGGGAAAAAAGAGGAGGGAAGCGTTTCTGTAGCGTGTAACCCGGTGGAACGTGGGATCGGTAGGGCATCGTCGAGGGGTTTTGATTTTATTTGCGCGTACGTCGCCACCCAACCTCTTCTTGTATCGCACGAACGAAATTCCGTGCCGGTATGGCGAAAGCCCGCCGCGCTTCTGTCCGTTGCTTCTTCTTTCTCGTCATTTCTGTCGTTTTATTTAGTCCTTTGGCCCTGTCCCGTTTGTCCGTCCTCTTTTCTCCCCGTTCCCCGCGCCGCTGATTTTGGCCTCGTTAACCACCGTAGGTTGGCTACCGTGCGTGGCGGATAATGAATTCCGGCCTGCGATGATTTCCCTCTGAATCTCGCCTGAAATTCTTTCTATAGGGCTTCGCTCTTCGTGTGTACGAGAATATACGCTCTTCCACTCCACTCGGTTGCCCGAAGTAAATGTATTGTGACGTTTTGCGAATGGATGACACATCATTGGTTTAAGCACGTTGAATGACACGTATTTTCCTCGTATCGAGTAAATTTCTAACGTGCATTCGTTTAACGTTTTGAAACGTAGCACTGCGGGTAAAATGTTTATGAAATTTAAATCGTACTTATCGTACGATGTATCGCAGAGATCGTGTACACAAATTTGGTTGAGTTATCGAAAAAATTGCACGACTTGTACCCCGATTCGTACGATTCGTCTCACTGAAAGGCCCAGAAGCAACTGTTCTGATTAAGAAATGAAGACGACTTTTTTGCCATAAAATTTTATTGATATGCAAACATTTGAATCGATAGAAAACAAATTACGCCACTTCTACTCGAGGTCTACTCTACGCCCCCTCGCGAGTCACGTGACCCAAATCAACTAATCGCTAATTTTCGTTGCATTAGCGTTGCACCTGAAGAGACCCGATTTTCTGGGTTATCCCCGCTAAAATCACTTTCAGTGATAATATAATTTTATCGTGCTTGTAATCAATTTTTTCGTAAGCAATGTTTTTTGAGAAGATGTGGTTACTTCTGTGATGCTGAAATACGTTTTCTTTTTTAAATTTATATTATACGTTTAAATTTATGTCAGTGCCAATTTACCAATTAGCTTGATTTAAAAAATGGTGTTATTTACAGAAAACGGTGTGCCAAGAATTATAGTATAGTTGAAAGGAAAATTTTTAAAGGAAAGAAGTAAATCCCCGGCAACAGAAGATTACCAACATCGACACCAAAGGATGATAACGTTAAGTTAGTTAAAAAGATATGATTAAGATAATTTAGTTTATTATATATTTAAAGTTGAGAGTTACCAAGTTACCTTACATAGACTGTGATCATAAACTACCCAGAGAATTAAATGGAAATTTAATCCTAAACGGCATTCTATTAATATCGTAACAGTAACCCAATGTCTCTGATCAAGCGATCTGGATGTCCGCTTACTTTGTACTTTGATGTTAAAGAGTTTATAAAGTTTTTAATCCGATAGACTCTCGTCTTCTTGTGAAGTCCGACCTTCTTTCCAGTTATGATCTTTAGGGCTTCATTTTGAATTAATTGAAGCTTTTCTTGGAGTATTTAAGAACATTTCGCCACAATTGAGCCGTAAATTAAGATCAGATTTTATGAACATCGATTCTAAGACCTATAGAAGATTTGTTATGGAAGTAAAAGATATAGAAACCCTAATGCTTGAAGCATTTTGAGAATACGATCATTGACAGATACACTTTTGTCATATATACTAAGATGTTGAATCGAATTACACTTTATGCATGTTCAAGATACGTTGAAGAAAGATCTACGTCTATCTAGCCCTTCAAGTTTTCAAGCTTAATCAAAGTCAACAACATCCTTTCATAGAATTAATTAGCTAGCCACTTTATACGACGTGACCATGAATATATCTATCATTTGTCTTCGCTCAGTTTTCTTCTCAGTTTTTTTGTATATTATACGCGTCTAATATCAATGCATAAGATACATTATCAAATCATGCTCCTGTATATTAACATCAATAATAACAGAGGTTCCATTAAACGAACAAGGAACGAGAAAATGTCAGCACTCTCAAAAAGTTTCACCGAAACTTTATTTATGACTCAAACATGAATCGTAGGACCCGAAAAGAAACAGCTTGCTTGAAATTTAAACAGCAGTCGACCTGGAAATTGGCATAATTTCTGTTACGAATAAATTACGTTTGATGACACAACAAGCGCGAGGAAGAGAATCATGCGTGACTATCATATTTCTGACCAGCGGCGAGCAAGCCTCATAATGAGGACGTCGCTATCCTCGGACGTGGCTATCCAAGAACTCAACACCATTCGACTAACTGATCTCCTCCTGCAAAATTAACGGTGGCCTTGGGGAGAATGGAAGAACCTGGGTCTGTGCGAAAGGAACGAGAGCTCTAACGCTGACATAATCGTCTGAATCACCAATTAAGACCAATTAGACCGGCGTTGCCGGTTGGCTAACGCACATTCCCCTTCGGGTAACGCTTCGTTTCACGAACTTGGGCTGCTGGTTATTACATGTCGAGTCACGTTGTCGCGTTATTCCGTCGCGTGTCTCCGTTTCGCCTCGTTTCCCGCGACAGCGAGAAAAAGCTGAACGTATATGCCGAGAAGGAATAGGGAACCATTTATCATTGGGACACCTGGGAAGAAAAAGCTGCGATGTATTTAAATTACAAATATCGAACAACTCGTTCGTGGGAGAACGCGCGTGAAAAATATGGCTATTGACGACTTCTTTGTCAAACGGAAAGGGAGAAGCTCGTATATCGACAGAAATTGCCCCGTGAAAATAATAATTTATTGTTTCGATGAAGCGTTTAGCTAATTCGAAGGGAGACGTATCAATTTCAAGCGGATGTCGTATTGAACCTTCTGTCATAGAACAAGATTGAACGACACGATTCTCAAAAGAAGAAAAGTACGAGCATCCCTGTCGAATTATTTGCAATATCGATCAGTGTCTTGATTAAAGTTATTTCACATTTCTTTCATTGGATTTTATTAGTTTCTATTTAAATGAATAATTGAATGTCGTGATTTTATGTAACAAGTCTCGAAACAGTGTTATTTACTTGCATTAAATTTATGCGTTGATGTTCAATGAAATAATAATTATTTTTCAAAGCTAGTCTTTCGTTTCTCATGTAAATGATTTTGCATCCCTAGTTTGTCAAGTCCTAGTTTTGCAATTTGTTTTTTTGTACATTATCGCGCATAAATAACTGAACAATACGATTCCATTAAAAGCTTGATTTCTTTTTTACATTCTGATAGTTAATTGACGAATATTTACTGTCAATTTTCTGCATTTTCATCTTTCGTATTCATAAAATATTTATAAACGTTCTTTATCAACCTTCTTCTTAAGCGACGAAAATTTTAAAACAGCAAACGAAAGCAAGACACGGTGGGAAGTGAAAAATTATTTATCTGGTGGCGGTTACGCAGCGGACATTGATAAAAAGGCAGTTGCGCAAAGCGGTTCGTGGAAATGCTGAAAAGAGGAAGAACGATTAAACAGGATCCGTGGAACGACAAAAAAAGAGGAAAAAATTGTTATTTCTCGACAACACCGTGGAAAAGATAGAGCTTCATCACACTCCAAGATACTTTTCTTTTTTCACCAGGAAGTGAAAAAGGAAAGGCTTGAGCTACCACGATCTTGATTCAACGCATCCGTTTATTCCATCGAGAATTCATACCTGTCCAACGTCTGTTGTAATTAATCAGAAATTAGCCGGGCAGTTTCAAATATTCGAATCATTTTCAGGAGGTTTTCGGCTGCCCCCCTCGAGCTCGTTGATACAAGGGTACGGTGGCCTCCTCGGTATTCGTAGAATGCGCACAATCCATCCCTTAATTCGGTTAGATGTAATTAACCGATGCAAGTTGCGCAACCAGCACTCCAATGCAGCCGCGAGTTGGTCACCATCGCATAATCTTGCGAAAACATAGAAACGAATTTAATTAATATCACCCGCATACGCGTGCATTTGGCTACGCGTCCATTAATTACGCTATTTAATAAGGCAAGATTAATCGTGTTTGCTCGGTCGATGTACGAAACAAATTTCAGATGCACGTGACAAAATCGTGGCGTGTGAGTGCACAAGTCTAGGTTGAGCGAAGATTTTGAAAATTTTGAAACGAATTCTATATTCTGTCCTTACATTTCGCCGATTTGACACCATCGAACTGCCGTCGTACCATTTAGGGAAATTATCAAAGGTGTAACATGGTTTTCATAAAATAAAACTGTGACTTCGCTAATCGGCAGTTGTGCAAATATTTATACATAGTACATGCTGTCAATTATTCGCTTAACCTTTCTGCTCTTTCTTTTCGGCTGATTCGTACTTTTTTTATCGTTAACAAATTTCTTGAAAAAGATATTATATATATATTTATACAATACATTGGTATGGCTTAATATAATTGTAGCAAAACTGAGAAAAACTGAATTACGTACAGCTTATCTAAACAATATTGGTTTGATAAGAGGTGTAAGAAATAATATTACTTACATTTTTGGAAATAACTTGCTACTTATATTTATAACTTGCCTGCTTCTCACACATTCAAAAATGATGGAAATTAATGAAAAATTATTGAAAAATAAAAATGTAAATAACTAATAAAGAATCTGACTCACAGGCTTTATTATCAGTGGTTTTTTCCTTCAGTATCTACTTCCCAATATTTCCCTTTTTTGTTATAATATCCCTAGATTATAAAAAATACAGATATAGATTTTCAATATTTAGTTCTAATTAATTCTTAATTTTACTGACCTGTGTGTATCCCATACTTTTCACGAATAGAGTATTCCAAAAAAGGAAAAGTCAAGTGTGTTCCATTTACTCGAATCGTACAAAATCGACGTAATTTCCTGCCTTTTGCAAACGAAACTACATAAACCACGACGATCCTCACGTAGTGTGTATCTATGGAAGACATAAGCGAGGAAAAAAGTACGGTTGACCACGGAAAAACGCGGTCAGCAACAAACGAGAGGTTTCTGGGACGAAAATGCCGAGCATTTCGGAGTAAGCGATGCTCGCTCGAGGGTTGAAACCGAGAGCGCAGAGCGTACGAAAAACATCGGTAGAAGTGGCATCAACAGGTTCGAGGAGGAAGTTTCCAGAAGCGCACGGCAATTGTGGTCGAGACTCGCGTGAAATGTTCTGCAACTCTCTCGAAGCGGTTGTTCCCTCGCGCTGATGCCAGGTCCAAACCTTAGCTTGCTTTTAATTAATCCACCGATGACATCTCGCTGGGGAAAATCGCAGTTACCAACTCGGAGGGCCGTGTCTCCGCAAAACTCCTGACCGAGTGATTTATCATTTTGAAGATCGAACGTACTTTTGCTATGTTTCTGAAAACTAGACGTTTATAGTACTTTATTATTGGAACAAGCGTTCAAATCATTCACTAACGATAAAATATACAGTATTTTACAAAATTAATAAATTTTATGAACATTTATAATAAAGAAAGATTCAATATTAATGACATTTACACAATGTATTTACATATATTACTAATACTATATATTTACAAAGAAGTATCTTTCATACATTTATCTTCCAAAGTTAAAAGTAGAACTACTAGAATTTCGTATTTCTATGTCGTGATATCAAAACCATTGAACAACAGGGATGAACCGAAAGAGGAACAATCGTGTAAATGTAACTTCAATTGACGAAATTCAAAAGCTTAATCGGTAGGCAAAGTTATTATTAAGGTACAAAAAAATGGTAAAAAACAATTATTGCAAAGTCGCTGATCGTAAAATCGATGATACAAATTCGCGACAACGGGAATCTTGGCCGGCGCGAACGATAAAACGTCGCGTTTATTATTCATTAGAATTTTATTGTTCGATCGTCGCCGATGGTTCCGCGGATGGGGAATTAAAGCTACGTCCGTAGCCAGGAATAGGTAATTCCCAGCCATTTTAACGACACCGTTAATCCTGGCGATGCTGAAAGGTAAAATGCAGACGCAAAGAAAACCAAGGCGAAGCGTGAATTTTCGTGGAGATGCAACCGCAATAAACTACTCCGTTCAAAGGAACATTAAGGATGAAATTTGGTCATGCACGAACTCTCGTATTTCCCTTTTTATTTCATCATACGTCCCGTGAATGTGCATTCTGTTTAACAAAATGAAAAAATCGATTACAAATTCGTAATGATCGTCAAAAAGAAATGAAATAATTGTGTTCTATTATTTGAGAGAACAAAAATATCATTCACTTAAAATATCATATCACATTGAATTAAAAATTATCGTACATAAATAAATATCATCGTCATTATACAAATTTGGAATACGAAATTCCATTTATCACGAATTGTTTTCACGGTAATAAATGAAATTTCCTGTAAATGAATAAAATTCCCTGTGATATAGCACATTGAATTAAAATTCAATGCAGATGAATAAATATTGTTGTAAAATAAACATTACAAAACTCGAGGGGTTCGTTCTCACTTGATGAAATTATTTTAATGTGCATGCCTACGTCTGGTTGCATTCTTTATACAAATAAATCTGAGAATCGCGGCACTGCGTTTATCGCGATGCAATCGTAATAAACAGCTGCCTTCCCGGCGAAATTAAAACCGAGCCATACTCATAAACCAGGCTGTTTCATAAGCGCTTACATGCGACACACGTGAAGCAATCTTTTTCACGTGTTTTCACATGTTCGCATTCAGTGTCTCTCTCTCTCTCTCTCTCTCTCTCTCTTTCTCTTTCTCTCTCTTCCTCTTCCGTTTTTTTATTCGTTGCGTCCCCATCTGAAAATACGTACGAGCTTTAATAACAGCTGTCAAAAAATTTAAAAGGACGTGATTGTAGAGTATCGGGGAAAATCTTTTTTTCTAACACATCGACGCGAAACTTACACGTTTCATCTTTAATTCTTATAAAATATTTTGCCACGATAAAAGTGCAATGAAAGCGTATCTTTCGTTTTGTTTAAGTTACTTATCGATCATTCTAAAATATTTAAAGATTAAAACCACCGATCGGTGGCAGACAACGTGTTAAACATCTTCTCACACATTAAATGTGACAAAAAAATATGGATGTTTCATCAAGATTTCACATATCGTGCGGAAACGAACAAGAATAAAACGAAACCACACTCCCGATGCTCACTACTGTTCTCAGCAATCAATTTCCGGAACGACCAGTCTTTTGAACATCGAAGTCGATGACAATTTTAATGGTATCGCGCTGAAATTGAAACCGAAAAGCCATCGTCTCGCTTATCGTCGTTATTTCTCTTCCGAGATATTTCACGATGCTGCAACTTAAATCATCAAGTTTCAATTGGATACAATTATTCGATCGATTAATATATATAACGTGGAGTAAAATTTTTCTTCAAATTCTCCAACGGAGATACAATGAAATTGCACGATGATATTTGTTAGAACTGATGTTACGGCATTCCACGTAGCTCATTACGAATTTCATTGCGCTGTTCAAGCGGCGATTCAAAAAATCCGTCGCATCGCGAGCATAGATGCGAACGAACGCGTGTTCTAATTGCACTATTAACGTAATTAAAGCGGCGATGGTAAAACGGAATGGCGATTCATCATTTCGCCGTCGTTTCCCGAATTTATCGATCAACCAGTTGTTATCGCTGTGTTATACTCATTAAAATAACCCCTTAAAACTTGCTATGTGATTTTTTGTCACCATTTTAAACATTAGAATTACATGAAATGATTTTTTAAATTTTTGTCAATTCAACTGTATTGTTGTATGATTTTTTTTTTACGAAGTTATAACATTTTTTTTTTTGATCATTTTTCACTCTTACTAATTTATGCTATTCGAGTTTTCGTGTAACAAATTTCGTTCGTCGCAGATAATCACATGAAATTCGTGAAAACGTCATTCATCGCAGATCGATTCCGTTTCTAAGAGTTTACAATAGTCCTTCAATCTCTTTTGACATGACGTTGAAAAAAGTTAACGTAAAAAACGTCTAACGATAACCGATTCCTTTTCAATATTTTCCTATCCATTCCACCGAGTGCTCGTCTAAGGTTGCCAATGCAATCCCTGGCGATGTGACACGAGGATCCATTAGATTCGCGAATCCTCGAGGATAGAAGCGAAAATCTGACAAGATGTATTCGATCACATTTCGTTTGGCTGTAAAATATCTAATATTATAAATATCTTACGTTTTAATTTTATGTTGTATAGGTATCTAATAAGCGTATAAGATACTACAAATATCTCACATTATTTATATAATTTCAATTTTTTAATTATCAACAACAGCATAAGGTTGTATAGCCTCATCGATGATAAGAGTTCTCGAAATTCGGATCGCGGTTGTATCTCTTGTGCCGAAATGACACGCGCATTTCGGGATCTTGTGCTCAGTGCGCGAAATCCAATAGAGCTTAGGTGTGATAGGTGGCTCAGAATCGAACTTTCTCTCATTCGGCTACACCGTGAAAGAGGATTGAAGAACTTTACTCGTAAATGTGTTTCGTTTCTACCTTTCTTCATTCTCTTCTCACCTCTTATCCTATTCTTTTTTTTTTTTTTTAACCTGAAATCCCATGAAACGAAAAGGAAAATTCGTTGATGGAAATTTTGCGTCTTAGATTATGTTCGATTACATTTTCTCATACTCGTAGCGAAAAAGAGAAAAGCTCGCGGGAATATGTTCCACCTAGATTCGTTCTTCGTTATGCTGTCGCGACTATCTAGCAACGTTAGCGATGCTCGAAAGTTGCGAGTGCAATTTCTACGAAGCCGTTTCACGTCGGATACATGGGTGCAAGTGCGATCCGCAATCGCAAAGGAATCCCTGGGAAGGAATTAAAGCTGACACGAAGAGCTCTCAAAATATCTACTCGCACAACGCCGCTGTCGTGTTCACGTCGCCACAAATAAGCGCACACGCGAATCTTCCCCTGCATGAAATTACGGGATAACGCGTAATTAGAACGCTGGCATTAGAGTTACGTTTATTACTTCTGAAGAGATTTGGAGTAAGATTCTAAACGAGAGAAGTCTCAACGTTGCATGTTCTTGACAATGCTAACAAATCTTTCATTTTTCGAAAACACATGTGAGAGTTAAAATAGCGTTAAAAACAATAAGGAACATCGATTTCCGGTCGAGAAGGACTTCATTTTGTTGGCTTCATAACTAGTCCTGCGTTGCCCCATTAAAGCTGAATCAATATCACGTGGATCTATTATTTCCCTTGTAAACAGTTATAAGGATCCTCTTTGCGCGAATAAATCCAGCTGAAGCTCAAAGCATCGTCAGCTCGTCCTGAATTTCAAATGAAATGCTGAAAGGTTCGAGAAGAAGGTGCGAGAGAGAAACGAATCTCGAAGCATCCCTGTAATTAGCGTTTCATTTGAAACGTTATCACGATTTCCTTTACTCCTTAGTATGTCTACATTAGCATAAATTCCGTTTATCAAACATGTAGCTCCGGTAGGTATTCCCTGCATTTCTTTTCGTGATGTTTTTGACTCTCCTTTTTTTAATTCATTATACACAATTATTTAGTCTCATGAAAATTAATCTGTACATAATGACACAGTCAATACAGATTGACTTTGCTACAAATTCAATATATCGTATTTTAATTTCTTACAACATTGAAATGACTGCATTGTCACTAAATGTAAATTAATGATCGTCAAAGTTTTTTTTTAGTCTTCCATTGAGAAGAAGACTATTGATCGGAGTAAACTGTAAGACCGGTTAGATAATCTTTTGAATCGCGTTCGACGCATGAATTGAAGCAGACTATCGAACGATATCGCACAACGGAATTTAATAAAACCGAACGCTAGACCATTGCATAAGACGTGGCTCAGAGAAATGAACGTGGAGCGTGCTCTGCATATGTACATACAAGCACTTTTCCTCGTTCCTCTTCGGTTTTCTGGATCGCTTTTTTTTCTCGCTTTGGCACAATGTCGAAGTGATTTTACTTACCCGTAAAGGTCCAACAGAGACAATCCCCATGGACGCTCGATCAACGCGTTCCTGTCACAGCTCAGGAACTATTAAATAACTTCTTACTTTCTTGATGAAGGCAGAAACTTTCCAATTCTTATCGGGTCTGCAGGCCAGCGCCCAAGCTGTGCACCGTAGCTCACTCATCGAGCATAAACTCTTGCCCGCGACGTAGGCTCATCATTATCCCTATCATTCGGTTGACGAACTCCTTCGATATCATTGTAGACAAATCTGCTTCCCAATGAGATCCTTGCATACCTAAGTCAACTCGGATATCGGGTCTTCGTTCCCCAAAGGCCTGGGATAAATGCCTGCAATCCGCCTATGAATCTCGCTTTGACAATCGGCATACTTCCTTTTTCCGTATCTTCTTCATGAAAATAGTTTTTACTATAAATCTTTATTGTACTTCCTTGATCTGAAAGCGCCTCTTTTATACGTATACATGTGTATATAGACGAAACAATAAAAGTAATATCCGCACCTCGGTTTTCATTTTCTCTACTAAGATGTATCTCACTGAACATGATTTATGGATTTCGCTGATAAACACTCGTAAAAATCGTTATCTAAAAAAGATATATATAGCTCTGGAAAGGATATAGAATAGTAGATTGTAAATATTAAAAAGTATCTTGTACGAAATTTATTATTCAAAAATACATTTGCATTTTATTTGCATGGTAAGGTATTATACACTGCTCAAAACAATTAGAGGATCGTTATTGTCTTGATAGATTAACACGTTATTCGTATGATGCTGTAACAAAAATTGTCCTTAAGACATTCGTTAAAAAAGAAATATATATGAAATATTAACAATATTAACAATATTAACAATAAAAGTAAAACAAAAAACGATCCTCTAATTATTTTAAACAATATATAACAATAAAGGATCAACCTTTCAAATATATAATACAATATAAGTTAGTAGTTAAATGTTAAAATAATGTTATGATTTTGTTTGGTCAGAGTAATGTGCGAAGGAAATTATTAAAAAAAATTTTTTTTATGTGTTATTGATTGTAATTGTCAATTATAAAAAAACTTAGTTTACTCCAAATACTTGAAGTATTTTATCCTGCAATTAAGTCCCCCAAAAAATCCACTTTTTATTTACATTTTATAAAATAAGTCAAATATCACATATTTGTATTTGATTTATTCGTATACTGTCACTTCTTTAACAATTAAAAATACAAAAAAACGTTTCAAACAAAAATTGTATGGTTTCCAGAGGGACATATAATACTGTAATCGTTTTATTGTTATTTTGCTTTTATATGGTCAATTTCACATAGAGATATGAACGTTACCTTCAATTTTTTAAATGGAATGATATATTTTTTAATCAATTGTTTAACATAATATCAAAAAATCATTAATAGGAAATGTTTTAACATTAATTTTATAAAATCTGCGCATGAAAGTATGAACATAAGGATACTATCTTTGTCTTCCTTCGTTTTTCATATGATAGATTTTACAGAATATCTTCAAAATTAATATTTTCTCGACAGATTAATACTTTTTTTTAGAGAATGTCAAATTGTATTGTATTTATATCAATATAAATTAATGGATTAATGGATCAATAGTATCATTTTATTGAAAAAACTGAAGGTAATCTTCATATCTTGATAAAAAAATAAAATAATAATAAAATAATTACTCTGAAAATATTTTTTGATATTTTCAAGTTCACAGTTAAGAAAATGACAGTGTATATTATGACAGTGTATATTAATAAACCGCATATACTATATATATTGAGTATTAACAAATGGTTCGTATAGAAATCTTTAATTTGAAAACCACGTTAATGTCATTTTAAGTTTCAACAATTTTTTTCTAATCATTTCCGTTTTATTCGTTTTTTTTTTTTTTTAAATCTGCGAAAAAAATGTATTCTAATAAGTTGGACATTTTTAACGACATATATCTTGATCACTAATTTTATATAACTATTTCTTTTGATTCCTTTTATACGAAAGAGAGATACATTCGATAAAAGAATTCTTAATTTGACATGAGATGATACATCTCTATACGAAAAATTTCGAAATCAAAAAACATTAGTGTCTTAAACTGCTTTCTATTATTCTATTATATTGTCTATCAATTTACTGCATTTAATTTATACGAATATGTAACTTTCTATTTGAATGTTACGTTATCACAGAAAATGTACTGTACAGTATTATATGATACAGGTCTGTATATTTGTTACAATTGGTCGCTATTATTTCCTTCAAATAAGGTCTCCTTTTTGAATTATGGAGAACATAATTTTATTATTTTTGACTAGGTGTTAGTCATCATTCATCAATATCTCTCGACAATACTAAAATTTTCATATTCAAATACATTCGAATATATTTCATACTCAAAATATCTAGGGAACAGTAAAGCTTGGTTAATTTCATGACATTAAAATCCGATAACCAGGCTTCATTTGTAAATATTATTGTTTTATATAACAATATAAATAATTATATTGTTAAAAACAAATAACAATAAATTTTATAAAAAGTATTTAAATGTTCCTTATAGAATATTCCTTATAGAATATTCAAAAGTAAAAAATATATACATACCTAAATACAAGTAAAGAAATACTTTTAGATTTGAATTTCTGAAATTAAAATAAAATTTTAAATGCATCAGTTAAATATACATAATCCAATATAGTCACATACGTTTTCATCATTTATTCCTTTACATCGCATGTGCAAACATCTGTTGCACTTTCCATGCATTCTGATGGGCATTCTTCTTTCAGTTTTACATCACAAATTTTAGTTTTCGTCGGTGGCGGTTCATATTTACATATTACAGCATATATATCACCACCCAATCGAAGTGCTAACCATCGATTTTTAATAACTGCTAATTTTAAGCATTCGCAAGTCATCTTTGCATGAAGATTCGTATGAAGCGTTCTACCCATTCCTTCTAATACGATAAGATCAACTTTATGTTTCACCATCGCAAGACATAAATCTAAGTTTAATCGGCTATTAAATATAAGACAATTAAAACAATTATAAAGAAAACTTAAAATAATTATGTAACTATATTACGATAGTTACCTCAAATCAAGACAAGGGCCAGCTTGAGCTGTCTCCATAGCAATTAAACGATTTTCTTTTAAAGCGTGTCTAATAACCTTGCATATTTTTGCTGCATCTCGTAATGTTACAACCAACTCTGGATATGTGACGTCATTTAATGCTGGCATAGAATTAGCACACAATATAACCTAAAGTAATTATTATTTTAATTTAGTAAATATATTGTAATCAAGTTCAAAATAATATACGGCAACTAACTTTTGTTCCTCGTTGCAATAAATCACGCGCAAATGGTAAAATTCCTAATACTATATCAACTCCACTATTGTCAACGAAAATAGCAGCACATTTATGAGGTGGACCAGTTTTCAATCTCTCTATCCAATCATCCAAGTCATCTTGCAACCAAGGTCTACCTAAATTTAAGAAGACTCAATTTTATTGATATCTTTTTAAATATGATCATAAATATTGCAAGCAGTACCTGGTATTTTTGCTTGAGCTTCAGCAAAACCAAAATCTGTTGTTTCCATTAAATTTGCGACAGCTTGCGCACCCCAATCAAACATATTACCACTCAGAACTCCTAGGATCAAAGCTTTTATTTTTTCTGCTCCTTCCAATTTATCAAGAGCTGTTATCCGGCTTTTTAGATATGTTAAGGCTTCTTCATTCTCTTTTTTCTTTTGCTTATATATAAAATAAATATTACAAAAATTAATTAAATATATTTTTTCAAAAATCACAATATTGTCAATGTAAGAGGAAACTTTTTCAAAAACTCACATGTAAGTATGGATCAGGAAAATCGAATTCTTTCATGCAATGTTCAATAGTATCCAATAATACTCTCACAGTGAGTGTCCCATAAGCGCTATATAACATAATATAATTTAACATCATACTACAAATCATAAAATAAACAATTTTATTATTGAGTTTTACTTACAATGGTTGAAGATGTAGATAATGTAATCTGTTAATGTACTTCTCCTTCAATTTTGTTGCTCTATCTTTTGCAGTTGGACTATGTGGCTGACTATGAATAGCTCTAGCCACAAATTTATCCACTGATTCTTCAAAACATTGAAGCCAATAATCTCTAAAAATATTAAAGATCACTATGTATATAATTAGATTTAACATTTATAACTCACCTTGCTTCTTTATCTTCAGCAAGATCAGTTGTATCAGGATTGTAAGTTGCAGGGTCCTTCAAAAGTGGACAAAATGTTACAGCAGTTTCTGCTTGATCAATTTCCAATTGATCTACTTTAATTCCAAGGTTAGTAGATATTGATTCTTTAAATCCTGAAGAGCCTGCATAATTTTCCAACCAACTACATTCATCAGATTGTCCAGCACCATACAAGAAAGCTCCAATTGCACCAACATAACCTTCATGGCGAAGGAAAAGAGGCTTTACTTTACCCTACATATTTAACAAATGTTTGTTGAATAGAATCGTTTTAAGAAGAAAAATTTTGTTTTGTATTATAATTATAAAACAAAATAATTAAAAGTTTAAAACTAACATTTGACCAATATTTGATAGAACATGAAATAGTATGCATTGACAAAGGATGATTACGAAGAAAATAACCACAAAAGTAAACTTTATTCATTTTATGCACAGTTGCATATAAACTTGCTATTTGCCCAATATCATTGCTTACAGTAAGTAAAAGACTTCTAGCAAGATCTGCTTCAGAAAAGTTTGGTTTTTCTGAAATACAAATAAAAAAACTTATTTTTTGAGAGTTCTTTACCTATTAGCTGTTTACTTCCTTACCTTCACTACTATAATAAGTAACCTTGCCAAAAGAAGATGCAATAAGGTCTCCAGATAAACCTTGTGAGGAATAATCACCTCCATAAATATCTTTCACTAACATATCAACATTTCGATGATCTCCTCTTTCTGCAAGTTGCAGCAATTCATCAAAGCCCTAGCAGTGTAGTTATTTTTAGTTATTTTTAGTTATTTTTACTTATATTTTATAGTAATATTATTCAGATATAAAATTTAACACATTAATACATTAAAATATATAAAAATGTATATTAAATCACAACTACTACTAATACCTTTTTTTTAGTAAGCAAACAACCTAATCCCCAAAATGTTCCCCCTCCTGTAGCTGTGCCACCAACTCTCTCAAATACTTTATCAGATTCAACCTGAAAATATCATAAAAGTTTTAAAAATAATAACTATAGTATACTAATAATAACTATTCTTTAAAAGTAATTAATTACTATATTCATGATTTACCTTAAGGACACTGACACCGCTACCAATGTTTACTAACATATATGGAAATATATTAGGACCAGCTTTTTGAAATTTGTATTCAGGATTTCCATGTTTTTCAAATTCAAACGCTTCACAAGATATATTTTTTAGTAAAAAATTACAACCTTTTATAAGACAAGCAATTTCATCTTCTTTATCAACTCTAAAATAATATTTTAATTTTTTTCACTTATATTAAAAGTTTTTAAATGTTAAATTGTAAATGTACAGTAAAACTATAAGTTTTTAGTAATACTACAATAATATTATTTTAATTGTCTTATATTTTTAAATACTTGCATTAAACCTAATTTTTCTTGTAGCAAACCATTATATTTGTACGCTCCTCCACCAGTCACTTTAATGTTTTTACCATGAAATCTCTCAACATCTACTAAGTTCTGTTTCACAAAATCCAAACAATTTTCAATGTATCTTGTTTCAAACTTAACAAAGTGGAGTCTATTGCCTTCATGTACTTTGTATGCTCGTTCTCCATTATTTCCTAAGCCTGCATCCTCATACAATGCCTTACGGTAACTAATTGTTGAATAATAAGCTATTTTTGTCAAAGATAAACCTGTGGTTAAATCAGAACCAAAGCAATCTTTATTACAATATTGTTAAAATATCACAGCTGATCATGTTCAATTTTTAAAAGTTAATGAATATACAATTTCAAAAGATATTTTTATATTTAAAATATACTCTTGTGTCAAATTAAATTTATGCATAAATAAAAATTTCCAAAAAAAAGGTAATAAAATACAAAGAATACATACCAATGTCAATCGCAAATTTTTGAGCATTTTTTAAATTTGCAAACACTTCGACCGCACTTGGTAATTTTATGGAATGAGTTCGTTCACCGTCAATTTTCGTTTCCATTTTACATTAGCTTTAACAAATTACTATACTTCGAATAACGTAGATGCTTTTACGAATAGTAGACGGTGTAGGAACTACATCACGTTAAACATCAATATTATCATCGTTTAAACATTTGTTAGTAGATATCACATACACATATGACAAAAAAAAATTTTCTGTTTCCAGACACATAAATTACACGAATTAAATCCTTGTTTACTTGAAACTTATCACGTTGATTTAAAAATGGCTATTAACATTAGACAGATGGAAGCGCTGTTCGGTACACGTGGCGCTAAAATTTTAATTTTAATCGAGAACTAAAATGTTTAATCATGTATAAATTAATGATAATATGCTTGAATATTTGAACTTAACGAAGAATTTTATAATAATTGAAATCAAAATTATTATATAACAAAATCTTTTTACATATATATTATATTCCTATAACAATCCAATTGCGACTATAATTTTGATTATGTAGCAATATAACTATAGCTATAAATACTACTTATCTGATAGGGGGAACAATATATAGTAAGTATAAAATCAAGTAAGTGTAAGAAATATGGATCAATTATATTTGTTAAGATTCATTTCGAAAATTTTTAATATATACACAATTTAAAACATTTTAAATAAATAAGCTTCAACAAAGCTTTTAAAATTAGCTGCTGTATGAATACTTTTTACACTCACTGTATGATACTGCTTTATTTAATTAATACATGTCATTATAATTAAATGTAAAATATAAAATTCAAATCAATTAAAAATAAATTGTATAATGTATTTCATAACAATTAAAATATACTTGGTAACTTAGATTTTACATAACATATTCATAGAATAAATAGTTCTATTAATTTTTATCAGAATATTTATAAAATATAATACAATTTATAGAACATTTGCAATTAAAATTAACTATATCGCACTTTCATAAATACTTATACTCATAGTTTCACTAATATATATGTACAAAAATTTGTTGATTATAAAATAAGTACCAGTATGTAAATATTATTATCAAATACTATTTATTTAAAAAAAAGCATTTTTTCTACTTTTAAGTTTGTTATATATATATATGTAAACTGACAACAAATATGTTTAATAACTTGAAAATTGTGTAAATACTATGTAAATACTAAAATTCAATAATTATACTAATTTAATTTAGCAGTTTGTACGTGAGTAGTCATTTTGAATAAATTTTGTAGTATAATACATCTTCAAAAATTTGTTATGCAATGTTATATATATGTATATATGTTATATTAAAATTTTTATATTGTCCAATAAATTAAACTACATTAATTGCGTAAAGTCATTTACATACTTTTTTAAATACATTGTTTATATATTAAATATGAGCGTATATGAGCGTATATTGCTCTATATTAACAACTATTTATATTACTCTTTATTGTATAAAATCCATTTGAAATACAATATCAGATGTTATTTCCCTGACACAGACCCTGTTTATGAAAATCATACACGTTTTAAAATTTTTATTCAGGAAGATTTTATATTTTTTTCTTTTAATAAAAGAGGAATCGATTTAAATTTAATATTTTGTAATAAATTATATGAACCATATGTACAAAATTTATGTGACACGAAAGGAATGTAAAATGCTCGGAAAAATCGATGTGATCTGAAAAATAAATTTTAATTAAATTTAAACATTAATTTAACACAATAGATATAAATAATATAAAAAAAATTCAAGGATGTAATTTGCTCACCTTGCAGAATTTAAAAATTTAGACGATCTGATTATCGTGAAATTATCATTTAATCGAGAATAATTTGGTTCTAAGATCGTTTCAGTATCAATATCCAAATCTAATATAAAATGACATTTGTCTAAGCTAAACTATAATGAAAATTATAATTGATTAAATTGAACAAAACTACTTTTAATGTATTTATATTATAATATAAATATAATCTTACATAACGTGTAGGTTCTTCTCTATTCATATCATTAAAATAAGGTTGTATAATACTAGTTGCATTTTCATGAATTAAAAAAGGTTGAGGTAACTGACCCTTAAACTCTGATCTTAGGTACTGAAGTTTCCAACTACAATACATATGTATAAAAAAATGAGTAAGTTTTAAATTGTACTTATTAAAAAGTATATTACTTACTTATTTGATGGAAAGAAAAAGCTACTTGGAAATCTGTGCCATTCTTTACCAATACAAAAATTAATATTAATATCCTTAGATATTTCTCTCTCTAAACCAAGTTTATTAGTATCAATCATTACTTCCATTGGTGCATAATAACCTAATATAAAAGAATAATAATTAAAACATATTTTAATATTTATACACTTTATTAATAATAATATACTTTGTAATGTATTTTGAAACATATAAATTTTTTACCTTTATATATTGCCAGTGATCTTGATATCCCAAGAAAACCACATATCAAAATAGCAAAAAATGTTATATGTACAGTGTATTGTAAATAATGATAAGCAATATGTAAAGAACTAAGCTTTGTTCTAATAAAGAAATACAGCTTCTGAATAGTATCTATAGCTATACTTCCGGCCAAACAAATCATTGGATATACAGGAAACAAAAATCGTTCTTCCTATAATCAAGATATAACTATAGACATAATAATTATTTGTTACCTGATATGTATTTGATATTAATTCTTACTCTGTAAACTGAGATTTTTCGTGTTCGAGAAAATTAGAAAAAATATTGGTCTTTTCCAAACAACCTGATAACAAGTAATAATATATATATAAACAATTTGTTTAAATTTTTTATTTTAATCTCAATTTAGAAGATCTGGAAATACTTTGTGAATTTTTTCAGATTTCTATGCAGTGAAAAATGCGTATTTAAAATTTGTGGTAATTGTAAAAACGTTTACAGAGTACAGAATAATTATTGAATAATCTTATTTGATTTACCTTATGAGGTTGTAAGAAAAACACTAAAAACCAAAGATATAATGGTGCTAATGAATACCAATAAGATAAACATAAACGATCTCTTGGTCTAGCTGGTACAATTAGCCACACTAAAAACTATAAGATTCATTAAAATATTATTAATTGTAGACTTCAAACTATTAACTTCAAACTTGAATTTAATAAATATTACCAATCCAAATGGAGCCCAAAGTGCACCAATAAAAACAAAATTGAAGTTTAAAAATCCATTACAAACATAATAACTGAAAGGTTCTGTTCCATAAATATTTGGTCCATGATTAGTAAAAACATTGTATATTATAATGTTTAATGGTGCTATTACCAATTTGCCATAATACATTGAATCGACCCATATCATTGGTACTAAAATAACAGTACCAGATATTATTACCCACTTGATAAATTTACTCCATTCTTTTTTGTGTATTAACATTTCCATTGCAATTGGTAATCTGTAAAAAATACAAAAAAGATTTAAAGCACTATTAAATTTTTACTATTAAATTTAAACTATTTTTATTCTGTATATATAAAAAATATACCCAAGTAAAACAGCAAATGGCCATCCTAATAAAGCGGATATAGCTGTAGCAAAAATTGCTAATTCATATCGACGACCATACCAAGCTGCTATTGCCACAGTACTCAAATACCTGTATAAAAGGCATACAAATTGACTTAAATAATCTAATTATTTCGACATTCTTTAAAATATTATGGATTTCACATAACGCACATTGAAAAAGAAGATGGCAAAAATGCAGCACTAGCAATATACATGCCAGAACTGAGAATTAGAAATACTAATGTTAATCTTCCTATGTGGATCCCAAATTCCCTGCATACATTTCTATTAAAAAGAAAATTATAATTATTATCTGAATATGAAGTTTATCATTCATAAATTTATAATTCAACAAATACGTACTTATAGAAATATACCTCAGATAAAGCACAACCCACGGATAATAAACATCTTACAAAATAAAAAACTAGAACAGGATTTGGTTCTAGTAAATAATGATAAAGTTTTGCTGGTACCATATGAATCAACAAATACATATATGATCTTAATGCATATTGTGGACTATATTCCCATGTTTGCTGACCACTGCCATAAAGTAGATAGTGACTCTAAGACAAAATGTAATGAAAAAAATATATTTTTATAAAATAAATAACTCATTTATTAAAACAAAATAATACTGTACAAATAAATTTATATAAATCATTCAAACTTATTATTAAATCTTACTGGTTCCCAATAGTTATAAGTTTCATCACAATCTGTTATATGACTCCAAATAGCAGAACAAAATCTAGCTGACAAAAGTAGCTTAAATGCTGTATCCACACCGGGATAAATAAGACCAGTATCAGACGTTTCTTCTGGTCTGAAACACATAACCTTAATTTTATTTGGGATTTGTATTTAATTCTATGTACATTTATGTATATTTAGTTAATGATCCTACTAAATAATTCAGTGACGAATTAAATACAACGTAGTAAAATAACACGATATTACTTATACTTGTTAAGATAATTTAATATTAAATTGCTAGGAAAGGTTAACCGGCATACAATATACTTAACGTTATTATAACATAACAGGAAAATAAAAGAATTCTCTATTCATTTTTTATTATTAAAAAAGAAAAAATATTGTGTCTACTTTGAAAATCTTCTGCCATTCAACTTTTTCAGTTCTTTCTTGGAAATAAAAAGTTGACGTTGACGTTGATTCGGCGCCATGACTTCTTCAAAGTGTTTGAAGGTTAACCAAATTTTTGTTCAACTATAGCATTTTATGAATATTTTTTTGACGTTGAAGTCAGTTCTAATAAATTTTTATTTATTTATTAGTAAAAATTAATATTTTCTTAATTATAATTAAGTAATTCTAATTCATATAAATATTTTATATACAACTTCACATTTACTTTAATCATTGACCAACGACGACGGAATAGATATGACTACGATATATAGGTAACGTAGTACTGTTCTTATTGTAAAACAAAAAAATCGTAAAACAATAAAATAGAATACTAATTTCAAGCATGAAACAATTAACTAGAACAGTGATCTTTATCTGCGATCTATAGTAAAAAAATTTTATTGAATATAATTGAAATTTATTTGAGAAGTCATTTAGATAGGAAAAGTAAATGAATTAAGTAAATGAAAATCAAATGAAATTAAATTAATAAAACTTGAGACTAAAATTTAAGATTAAAATACGTTTACTTGTCTTAGACTTTAAAGAATTAGTCTTTAAAGAATAACATTATAAACAGTTTGTTAAATAAATTATCTTCTTTAAAGATTAGAGGAAGAAGCTATTTTTATTTTAAATTAAGTAATATATACACCTTTGTAAAAATGATTAATGGTTAAAGATTACAGCGCCAATGAAACAGTAAATATACATTTATACAATTGTTAATCATACATAATCAATACCCACGATCGATCTATGTATATATGTATAATTTTTTGGCGGAAAGTACAGGAAGAAGTTGTGTAATACAATTTCAGAGATATTTTTTACAAGTGCGTTTGATTAAAAATAGTGAATGTTATTTAAAAGAATTACATATATATAATCCAGTCATTTGTTGGTTAGAAATGAATATATGTAAGTACACATATATTTTCATAAATATACAGAACTCACGAAAATATTTGAACACATATAGAAAATATTTATATGTATGTACGTGTGTGATATAAAATGTTTTATATTAGCACTGTAATCGTATTGATATTGTTTAAAAAATACATAATAATTGTTAAATATATCATATTGCAACCTATTAATTAATTTTTATGTTTGTTTAAATATCTACGTATACTTCTTTTTTTCTGTGCGCAATATATAATTGCATCAAATATCTTACGGTTTTTATATATATTTTTAGATTATACGCATTAATTATTATAATCAAATTGTATATACAACAATAGTATATGTACAATAATAGTGAATTCTTGAAATGTTTCATACATATTTATGTGAGATTTCTACAGTTGTTCTAACACTTTCATAAGCAAAAATTTGCAAGTTGTGCATATTGTTAGAAGCGATGTATTTTGCATTTTGTATTTTATCTTAGAAAACATTATATTCTATATAATTACATTATAATTCTATGTAATTCTATATAATTATCTCATTAATATAATCGATTCCATCCATAATATTTATATATAAATTCAAATAGATGAATATTTAAATATTTATATCTATTCATATTTAAATATTTATATCTATTCATATAAATATTTAAATATTTATATCTATTCATATAAATATTTAATATATTTATATCTATATGAATAGATATATTCATATAAAGTGAGGCAATTTTGAATATCTCGAATATCTCCATTGTTTTTAAAGATGTGAAAAAGCTATATATAAAATTTATTCAGAGGAGGTTATGATATGATAGTAATTTTTTTTTTTTTTGTAGATTTCGGAGATTTCAACGAGTACACTAGTGTGTAGCGTATTTTTTTATTTTTTAAATTTTATTCGCCTGACCGCACGTAGATCTCGAAACGCGGTTTATTTTGGGAATATTGCATTCTGCCTATTATTCAAATTTTAAGTAGTCCGTCTAGCTCAACATTCTTAATGTTTCCATAGTAACAATAATTGTTTAGAAATGGAAATTAAACCCATTTATACATTTGTACCCCTTGCACAAAAGAATTTTGTCGGAATACATGATAAAACAACTCAAGAATTTCTCGCCAAATGGTAATATTATTACCTATTCTTTTAGTTTATATATACATGCAAAATTTCTTATCCAAAAGTCGAATGTAATAATAAACTTTTGCCGATCTTACAGGGGAATAAAAGGAAATTTTGTTATTCAGCATTTTACATTTAACGAACCTTTTCAACAATATCATAAATATCATTTGGCTGAAGTTAGTTAATTATTGTATAATAATATACTTTTAATTTAAATTTAAGGTAAAAATCAAATAGTAATATTTTATTATCTTTCCATTTCTAGGCTTTCTTTCAAGATAGTATTGTAGCTAAAGAATTATTAACAAAACGAGGAAATGATTGGGTAAAACAGGGTAATAGACATTTTTTATAACATAGTGTGTAGCAATTATCAGTAATTAACTTTTATGTTCCAATTAATAGGCATAATAGCATCAAGTGTAGAAATAAAACCTGTTCCCTGTTCTGTCTTAAACATGAGTTTTTTTAACAAATTAAAAGACCCTGAGAATGCAGTTGTACATAAATCTGGAATTATTTGTAAGAGATATGATATGGAAATAGAAAATTTTTTAATCTCTGATAATCTTAGAGGGGTATGGCTTTTCATTACAGTTAATTTATTAGTAATTTATTAGTACTTGTTTATAATAAATTTATAGATGTTATTGGATGAAGAGTGCCCAGAATATAATTTATATTCTAAAGATGAACGTGAAGAATTTATATTTTGTATTTTTCAAATGCTTGTTCTTGGAGGGACATTGTGTCAATATGAGGATGTTTTAAATCCATATTTTAAAGTGACAAAGGCTATCTATAAAGACTTAATAAAGTTGTATGATACTTTTATAAACATTTCGTTCATGTATTGAATAATAATTATATTCTTTTAATTGTTATAGGGTACAAAAGAATAAAGATGCAGATTTATCAATTAGTACGGTAGTTTTGCAAGTAATAGCTAAAGATACTAAAGAACAAGCTTATTTTCCATGTGATCCATATCATAAACAAAATATAGGATTCTTATTAATAGATGGTATTACTCATGAGATTACAACATTCTTACATCAGTTTGGAGAATGTCTTTTACAATAAGTATAAAAAATAATTTAAAAAGTTATACTACAAATATATATTAACAATAAATGTCATTTATTATGTAAATATTGAAAATTTTTATTAATTCATTACATTGTATTGTGCATTATTTACATTATATATTTACTGTGTATCTAATCTTTATTGGTTTGTTGAAATATGCTAACAATAATTTCAATTGGTAACAAATTTTTTGATTATACAATTTATAAATATATTTTGGTATCGTGTCGATTAATAAATAAATAACTTAAACTATAATTATCAATTATTCATTGTTCTGTTCTGTATATAAAATTTATGCTACTACGCATAATAATATAAAACTATCATTTCATATCACATTTAAAATAATAAAAATAGTAGTATAACAACTTATAACTTTTGTTCTGTATCATATAAGTACGATTAAGCGTAAATTAAAATTTTAAAATATTAGATAAAAATTAAAAATAAAATACTTGATATAAGACCAATAAAAGATTAAATGGAAGAAGAATAAGTTTAATCACAGCACTTTTTTATGATTTGTAAATATTTTTATGATATTTTTTTGTTATTTAATTAGAGTAATATCCCCTATTTTAAATATGTATGAAACTTTTTCTAAACGCTAGCCATTTAATCCTTACAATAACAGTATTTTCGCAAATGAAATAAAGAATTTTCTACACATCTTGCCTGAGACCCATACATATTGATCCTACTAATATCTGAAATCTAAAATACAAATCTCAATATATCTTCTTAGTTCTATGCTGTTATTTTTAAATTGTAATATAATTGAATTGCAAACTTACTTTAGTCGAAAAAACATTCTTTTTAATATCATAATTAATACTGACTTCAAACAAACCATCTCCTGGCACCGTTTTTACTTTCAATTGATAAGTTTCAGTAGTTAATTTTGTTTTTGCGCTAAAATCTCCTATGAAACCATCTTGATCTCCAGATTTATAAAATTTCAATAAACCTGCAATTTTATATTTTAATAATAGTAAATCAACAAAAGGCAAGAATTATAATTGTTCACTTCTTATTGTACCTTTATTAGGTATAAGTTTGGCAGCCCACAATATTTTTTTAAATTTCAGTTCTTCACATATGTCACGATGATCTTCCGTATAAGTATTAAGAAATTGAATAAAATATTTGGCTGCGGCAATCACATTATCATCATCGATTGAAATTTCTTGCCAATTAAGACATGCACACCAATGTGGTTCTATAAATGCATCTGCACACGTTCTATCTAATGGTATCTGAATCGTTAAACAATATGATTTCTATTAATTTTTAAACTTAATTATAAATCTATAAAATGTAGTTTAAAATAGTTTAAAGAATGTTAAATTAAAAAATTTAAATATATGATAACTCTATTGTATTTTTTGTATGAACAATTACTAAAAACAGTAAATACAAAATTAATAATCACAATAAATATAAAATTTATATTAAATCTAATATGAAATATTTACCTTATCAAATAAGCTAATGGCTCTTTGACGCCGATCTCCAACTTTTGGTATTTCAAAATTTAATATGCTTTCTAATGTTTTGTGCACATCAAATGGTGTTGTTAAATAATGTGTATTGTGCACAAAATTTGCATAAGCTTCTGGATAAACTTTTTTAAACCAAGGAGGAAAAATAAACGAAAAAAATGGTAGTCTTTCCTCTTGTTTACCTTGTAGAGTATTACGAATTTTTGCAAACCTGTAAAACAAAATTTGCAATATTAATTCTTTTTTATTCGTAACTCTATTTAATAATACAATTTATATATCATTCGAACCTATGTCCATGATCGCTCATTAATATCAGTACTGTATTATTTAAGTGACCAAATTCATGTAAGTCTTTTAACCAATTATGTAAATCTTCATCTACTACACCTATGTCATTATAAGAATCATGTGAAAGTTCTCCATGAAAACCAAATAGAAACTTTGGTTGATGTTTGTAGACATTAAAAATTTCTTTAATATAATTCAGCATTACCTGTAAGAATAATAGTGATATATGATTCTATAATTTAATATAATGAATATGTTAAATATTAATGTAAGAAATCAAATATACCATATGTCTAGGAATGCTTCCAATGCAAAATTTGTTGTAATATCTAAAATACGGTGCAGCAGCTAAATAAAATGTTCTCATATAATGATCAGTCGGTTCTTTCTTAAAACCTTTTAAACGATATGTGAAAGTTCCAATATGATGGACATCTTCCATAAATCCTGTTATATAATTATTTTCTTTGTACTGATTCCATATCATCGGATATACATCAACGTAGCTTGCCTTTACTCCCATGCGTTTTCTAGTATCTGGAAGTTCAAGTTCAATCTTTCCAGTAAGAATAGGAATAAGAGCTTGTGGCGTTCCATCACCTACTATATTATACCCTTCTAATATTAAAGCTCCTAGGTATTCTTTCAAATATTGATATGTTTTTGGCAATTTACGTATAAATGTATTTCTAGATAGTGAATCAAAGCCGAACATAAGTACATTTAATTTAAGGGCCTTGTTCCCAACATATTCCCATTTACTTTTTTCTTTTACTTCAGGATCATCCTTTACTCCAGCCATAATACTATGCCATCTAAAAAATTGTATAAAGAATAAATTCATTTAGTAATATTAAATTAATAAATTCATTTGCTAATTAATTGTTCTTCCTAATATGTTTTCCTTACTTATTTCCATTTTTTGATTCACATTTTACATCAACAAAATCACTATGTTTAAGAACATAGAAATCATCAGACTCAACAGCAGTTTCATATGATATATTGTAATCATCGTCTCTAAGAATTTCTATAAACAGTTGAAATAATTATGTTCAGTAATATGAATGTTTGTATATACCATCTAATTCCAGAAAACTCACCACTGAAAAAACAAATCAGAGATCCATATTTTTTCTTTGTTTTATTGCTGATAACTAGTCTTGAACCATGAAGAATAACCCAGTCTTCTGGTGTACATTGCAAAGGGGGAACATCATGAATAAATTTGGTGATTTCTGGATTAGAAATATCTAATTGGGGTAGTTTGCAAGCCACAACTCCTTCCCTAAAGGCATATAGATCTCTTTGCTTTTTTACATTTAAAATACAATTTTTCTAATAAAATTATATGTACCCAATATAAGGTTGTTCAGATTCCTTAATTAACTGTGATATATGTATTCTGAAATGACAAATTATTACAATTAAAGATACATTTTATATTACAAGGAATTAAATACATGCTTACAATTTATCCAAATTTGACAAATCATTGTCATTAAATCCCAATTCAGAACGAAAAACTTGAACAACACAAAACAGCATTAAGACAAACAGTGCTGTTATTATTAGACGGCGGAAATAACACGACATAATCTTCATCTTTATTCAATTTATCATATCTGGAAGATAAAATTTACATTTTTATCTTATCTTATGAAAGTTTTAATTCCTTAAAGTACTTGAGCACTGTAAACTTTAACATTTGGTATAATTTTCAAGAACATTGTTACTAATATTGTGGTTAATAAGTAAAAACATTCATATATAAGCATAAAAATTTATTATAGACATTAATAATTAGCATTAAAATTAAACATCAATTTAAAAAGATTCAAAATACAATATAATAAATATATAAATACAAAAATCCAACTTAAAAAAGACAATATATCAGTCAAACAAAATTGTTTGGATATAATTTAAATTTGTTAAGATTAAAATTAGATTTCGATATTATCATGCAATGCCTGTTAAATTATTAATGTTCATTTTGTAAGAACATTGTACAAAATTATTTTTTACTAGACTTAGGACTAATTTTCTTTTATTACAAGATTACAATTATCACATGTGGAAAAATTAACTGGCAAGTTTCTATTAATATAAATATAAATATAAATATATATAAAACCGATTAATATAAATATATATTAAAACCGACAATCCAGCAACTACAAAAATGAATAAATAGTGGCAATGTCTTATTTCGCAGTGTTAGCCCTATCGAATTCTTAAAACGACCGTCGAGTTAGAGAGGAACTTTAAAATTTAACGCATAAATAATTATATAATATATCGTGACTGCCAATTTTCAATGTTGCAGTCATAAACAATAACGTGTAGTTTTTACCTTCCACTGAACTATTGTAAAAATGACAGTATATAATGAGCGGAAATTTAATAGCTGGATGTTTCTTAAAGTTTATTCTCCCTCTTTCTGCTCGTTCTTTCATTAAACATTTGCCTTGTTTTATAACACCGAAACGTTGTAACGTCGAAAACACGTTGCTGGATATTGACATATTCTTCTCGCAAAACTGCAGAATTGACTGGTTTCAAACTATGGCTACCAATGGGCGGGTTATTTAAGCTTATACGCAAAATTGTTAAAATTGCTTCTTGTATTTTGTAGAATGTACAGACACAAAGAGGAAGGAAAGAGGAAATCAAATCCTTAGTAATTCCGTCATTTGTCCATCACAATCATTGATTGATGGAAAAATTTCAACTTAATAAGCTTTTATAAAATGATAGCGTATAGAACCCTAATGATACGTATTGAAATCTTAGACAGAATTGTTTGATAATAAAGATATAAGCAATTAAAATTACACATCTGGTGAATTAGAATCTTATATTGTAAAGATATTAACGTTTAATACGTGTATATATATTTATGTCTACATTTTTATGAAAAATCCTAGAATTAGAATTATAACATACAATATTATAGAATTGAAATTGTTAAAATATTTATCCAATAACGATTCGCAGACTCAAAATGTTTTACGAAATAATTATTTCTAAAGTTGTTGATTGATCCAATTGATTTTTGTCCACAAATGAATTTAATTTTCATAATTTGTTATGAATATGTGTATAAATGAATTTGTTATGTGCCTATAAGTGTATTTAAAAATAAAATTAATTTAATTTATTTTACATTTCTATTACATAACTCTATAATTTTTTAAAATTTTAATGTTATCTTTTCTCTCAATTTACTTTAAATATCAAGAAATATTTCAAATATTTAAAATACAAAATTAAAATATTATATTTATGTTTAATGTTATCAAAAAAATATTTCATTTGTCAAAATATAGTTCCTATTTGAAATGTACTATTTTATTTGAACTGTGGAAGCATTACTATTTAAAATAGCATATATTAATATTTCTTTTTTCATTTCTTTTTGTACCAATTTTCATGATATTTAATTATATACATACTATATCATTAAATACGTAACTTTAGTTGTTCATATTCTCTAAAATTATCAACTTGCAAGTAATACTTTATACATATGGAGTCCTTATGCCATTATACAAAAGTTTATTAAAATCCTTTATTAAAGTCCATTAAAATCCCTTGCAATTTCTTCCAATTTAAAACTTATCATGTGCCTTGACATTCTACATTCTTCAATAATTTAATTATCTATTTTTCCTATACGAAATTATTTACAATAAATGAGTTATGAATCAGCTACATATTGCCACGTATTTCAGTCACAAAATACAAAAGTACGTATCTTACAGTTGTATTTTATATTAATTTGCAATTAATTATTTTTAAGACTTATTATATAAAATGATATTTACAATCTTTTTTTGGTATTCTGAATTTTACAACAGCATATGCATTATATTTTTAATAAAATAAATTATACCATTTGAAGTAGTCAAAGAATCATTTTCGAATTATCGTGTAAGTAAATTTGCAGCTTGAAAGGCGATTCCTTAATTACTCCAAATCGTATAAAAAGATAACGTTACGCTGCAGTTACAATATTTATACAATATACAATGTAGAATGCACATGTCATAAATAGATCTTGAAAAATATGATAATTTTTTTCCCGAGTTGCAACAATAATCCATTATTTCAATTAAGAAATTGTAAACATAATTTTACTAGTGCGTTTATTACAACTCAGTAAGAGTTTAATTCTCATTCGTTCTTTGTGTCAATTTGACAAATTTTTCCTACAAAATATTGCATTATTTTGCAGCATGTAAGTACAGATACAGAGATGAGACTCTGTGATATATATTTTTCTAATATATAGCATATATTTTTGACATTTTTGATAACAAAATATATATACTGTTTGAGTTGCACTAATATTTTGCTTTTAAATTCTTTGATAGGCAGTTTACTGCCTTTTAATTACTATATTACAATTATGGACTTAATTATATTTGAAAATACGTGTAGCTATTTTCGGTTTTGAATGTAATTGTAACAAATTTAAAATAAATGATCATAATATGGACAAAACTAGAGAAAATAAAATCACGAAAATAAAAGATTTTGCAAATTTAATTCTTTTCATTGTACGTGTTGATATTAGAGATATTAGATATAACAGATATAATATATTGTATTGGTTAAATAAATTATTACGTATTATAAGTATTGTGTCAATTTGGCACTAAGGAACAAGTGAGAAACGGATGATAGTTAATGATAAATATTTATATATTCATCCACCGAACGAATGATAAATTAATAAACGACTTACGTTTTGTATGATACAAGGAACAGTTTGTTAATGTAAATCGAAGTTTTCCAATTTGGTTCCACTTCATTTGGGTTTCCGCGGTATGAAGGAGAATTTCCATGGCATTATATAAGGAAAGCGTTCCCTCTAAAAATATATTCGTTTATTATCACTTTATCAACACCGATTTATGATATATTTGTAGTAGTACATTTTCTGTGTTGATATCATCGTTGACATTGTTACTGATAATGTGCTGTCGCGGTTCTTCGTTTCTTCTCATTACGCGAGTAGGCCTGTACTTGTTGTATATAATAACCAAACAATCGGGAATTAAACAAACAATGACAATCATGATAGTTAATAACCAGAATGTTATCGACGATAGTAACGTTGGAAAAACCCTTAATATATCGCCGTCGTACTTTCTGCAAAACATATGACAAAAAATGTGTCAGAGGAATAGAGTAAAATTTGAAATTTTGAAATCGTAAAATTTACAATATTGCTGCTTACGTGGGAACGAACGAATAAAAAAGAGTAAATGCAATGAACGTTAGTTCTGACAATGTTACTATTAATATGAGCGGTAGTGTCCAATAGCAACTACGCAGTAGTACCTAAAAATTGAAGATGATAGAAAATTTCGTGTAAAATGTATTTTGGTATGAAATCACAGTATATTTACTAAATTAAAGTAGATAGACATTTATATATACCTGTAAATTGGCCACTAATGTAACTAAATGAAAAACGAATGTACCGAATGTCCATTGGTCTACCGGTGTGTTATTATACAACGTAACAGGATTGATGGATATATACACATGTGACATATAATATATGATAAGACTATGCCATAAAGCTGAAAGAATATATTAAATTTAGATCACGAAATTTTCACTTTGATCATCTTGCTAATGAATTGTCTGGTTTACCTAAAGCAGTCCATAACAAAAATTGCCATCTGGTTAATAAATAATTGCGTCGATGCAATTTGTACAAGTATGGTTTGCGTAATAGTTTGTCAGCTGTGAAATTTTGTTCAAACAATCCATAAACCAATATTGGCATAGATGTGAATATTACATTGTAAAGCATAAAGAACAAGGCGTCGTAAAATGGCTGAAAATTTACAGATCATAACATGAATGAAATTATTTAAATTATTCAATGGTTCATTATTTACAATGCGCGAACAGCCACTGAGCGTTATATGTATGAGAAAAGTTGTTCAGAATTC
Source organism: Melipona beecheii (assembly GCA_032399605.1). Taxonomy (NCBI): domain Eukaryota; kingdom Metazoa; phylum Arthropoda; class Insecta; order Hymenoptera; family Apidae; genus Melipona; species Melipona beecheii. The sequence continues at coordinate 2,851,443 of JAUCMO010000210.1, read as the reverse complement.
CCGACAATATATTCAAAAAATCATTAAAATGATGTCAATGAACATTTCCGCTTTATAAATAACTACCGTGAAATGTAAAAATGTATTGGCTACAAAAAATATTTATATAACACCTAATACTTTTACCAGGTTCTACATTTCATTTTTATAATATCAAATCAAATGGTACAAATATACTTGAACTTAATACAGTAATATATACAATACTGTAACAGATACAGTAGTGTGCAAATATTTTTATAATCATTGTATCTGTTTTGAGAAATTTTAGGATTACCTGTGCAGAAAAACCTGTATACGTGTTATATAACACTTGGGGCGTAATGAAGATAAAATTCTTGTAAAAAAAAAACTGTGTCAGCGTGCTGATTCTAACATAGTACCAATGGCCGTGCACTAATAAAGCTTTCTTTAAAAACTTAAATCTTGCTATTGCAAAATCGGAGCACATTGTTGCTTGTCGACCTTCCTTGCCCATTATTCCGATTCCAACGTGAGCTTCCTGTATCATCGAGACATCATTTCCTCCGTCGCCAATAGCGGCGGTGTGCGGTCCATTTTTTCCGTTTTTGACCAAACTTACAATCTGCAGTGATTTAAAGAAAAACCATGTACAAAATCATAGAAAAATGCATGAAACGCGTAAAATACGTGAAATTTACTTGACTCTTCTGTAATGGTGTTAGTCTGCTGCAAACAACTGCATCGCAGGACATTGCAATTGATCTGAATTGCGCCGCATGATTCTTTAGCGCAGTTGCAATACTGTATCCATCGACTAATAATCCGTACTGTCTGTTAGGTTCGAGTCTTATTCTTCGCCTAGAATCATACGAATACAAATAGAAAAGAATATGGATTGAGGTTCGGATGATTATAAAAATCAATTAAATTATACCTACTCAAAATCCATAAGTTTGAGCGAGCAAACTTGGTCTGAGATTATTTCTAAGAATCTTAGTATCTCGGTACCACTCTTGAATTGACCGCAGAGAAATGCTATATTTTCTGCAGTTTCTGCTTTGTCGCCAGTCAACACCCACACCTAAATAAAAAAGAGAAAAAAAGAAATCGTAAAATCTTGATAGAGATTCTTTCTTCTTTTTTTGCCTTTTTATTTTGGTATATTAACATTACGAACTTTAATGCCAGCTACTTGCAAGCACTCTAGCGTTTCCGGTACACCTTCTTGAAGTCGATCCTCAATACCAGTTACACCTAATAAAGTGAGGCCGTTTTCCATCTGGTTATAAGCTCGTTCCATGTACACTGCTCGTTCGATTCCAATTATTTGTCTAGCTTGTTCCACTTTCTGCAGTAGTTGATCATATTCAATTTGATTCATTCTCTTGTACCCAACAACGAGAGTTCGGAGACCTCTCTAAAAGGGGATATATTTTTTAAATAATATATTTATATAATTATACATATAATATATTTATATAATAATATTTTAAATAGAAAGTAATGATCGAACATAGAATAAGATAAGTGTACGAATTTGTGAATTTACCAACCATAGAGAAATCGGCTACATGTGTGATTGCTTCGTTGATTTTTCCCGAGATAATTAGTGGGAACATAGCAGAATCGGCACCCTTGCAGTATAACCAGAAATCTCCAGCCGTGTCTTTTACTATTACCGACATTCTTTTGCGTTCTATCAAGAGATTAACAAATTTTAATAATCTGCGATTTCAACATTTTACGGGTCTTCGCGAATACTAACCGGATGTGAATTCCAAAACTTCGAGCTTTTCGAAGGTCAAGATATTGTCGTCGATTCTCAACTCTATTATATCGGTGGTGCTTTTTTGGAAAACGACTCCGCATCTGGCACTAGCTTCGACCAAAGCCTTTTCATCTGCTGATGCTGCCTACCGCATAGTGATCAGATATTTTTAAATCTTCGACCGATGATCAAATTAGCTTCAGCTAATTGAAACAAAACATCGACATTTTTGCTCAACAGCTTTGTCTTTCGTTCGTTGTGTATCACGTCAACGCGATTCAATGTGTAAAAATTTGTCGTCAGTTGTTGCTTATCATTGCTCATCGGAGTTAAAAAAAATATACGTGACGAAGTATTCACGTTCGTGATTCATGTTCACAATGAAAACAAATATTTTTACCTGGTACTCCGGTAAATCAGGATCCATCAGCAGGGAACTATTCAGTTGCAGAATCCTCTTTTGTTTGAAGCTTTCACGGTATTCCGTGCGTTTGCGGATGATGTTCGATTTTTGACTTGGTGGTGAGATTTGAACCGAGTGGCACAAAGAAATGCTTATCATAAAATGCCATATGTCTGGCTGGAATTTGATAGAAAGCGTTCATTAGAACGTCGAATCAAACATTTCGATATTTGTTTCGATTATAAACACTGTATTACCTCCCAGGTTTCTAACTTGACTGCTTGATTGTCATCTCCGTTAGAAGGCAGTAGATATAAATTCCCATTGCAATTTTTTTCTGTGTAAACTTTCCCATTGATCGAGGCTCGTCTAAACACCATCAGATTTTCGGTGAGCGTGCCGGTCTTGTCCGTGAACAAGTACTCTACTTGACCAAGCTCCTCGTTTAGATCTGACGTGTTGATCAACGCCGACTGATTCGTGACTTCGTCGAACATGTCCATGTCCCAGACGAAGAAAAACGAACCGAGGAATTTTTGTAATTCTGTAACAAGAACAATTGACCGGAGTTTTACAACGAACTCTCGAACGGCGAGTTTTTACAACTAGACTTAGACTTTTGAGATTCACGTTGAGACAATAAATATAGAAATTTTTGAAGTAATGGAAAAATAGTAAGAAGAAAAACTATACATTTTTTGAAACTGTAACATTATTTCTGTTTACTTTATTTTTTAAACATTTATTCGGTTATGGTCAACAGAAGAATATTTCATATTAATGAATATAATTCTGTGTAATTTCTTAAATTTGATAAGGAAATTCAAAAATGAAAATGCTTTAGAGTTTAAAGAATAAAATTTTAATTTAATTTTAATAACAAATATCAAACAGTTGAAATAGTTAAGAAAAACGTATTGTACAGGCATTGTAAATAACATTTTATCTATTTCTTTTGTCGAAGATTGAAATGCAATTTTCGCTACAGATATAAGACAGTATATTTCGAATTACATATATCTTTTAGTTATTTTATTTTTCACGATTTTACTTGACCTCCTAAAATGAAGTTTACCAAAGAACATTATAAAATCGTAACCAGCAACATGAAACATTTTTTTCAAAATAAAAAAAAATATTAAAAAAGTAAATAAAAATAATATACTAAATATGTTTTTTAAATATTTTCAACACACCTCTTCATTACTCAAAAAATTTTTATCTTCATTATTTCACATACGTATGCGTGACATTTGTAATAAAAAACGATTTATAGTAAAATTTCTATTTTATACAATAACAACTTGATCATTGTATGCGATAGGAATTTTTTTTCGGAAGGACAAAAAGAATAAGTTTTTACCTATGGTAACGTATAACGATATCGGCACAATGTAATTGTACAAAATGGTGAAGCTCAAGAAATCCGTAATCAACGATTTGAACGTAATGGATTCTTTAATCGAAAGATACACTTCCCATTTCTCTTTCGCGTCCGATATAATTTTCATCATACAGGATTCTATTACTTCGACCAGCAATAACACGATAAACATGGCGATGTGTTTGTTGATTGACCTACAAGGAAAGGATTAGATTACAATTACTTTTCATTTTACCAATTTTACCAATTTTTTATTTACTTACTTCTCAGCTGTGGAAAATTTGTTGCTTCTTATCTTGGAATTGAGAGACAGTTTCGTATCGTGACCGGTGTAAATCGCGCAACCGATAATATGATCTGTATCTTTCAATCTAGATCCACGAAGCAATAAATTATTGATCGTCAGGTACCCATTGATTACTTCGTTGTTTTTGTTGTTTATTTCCAGCTTGCCATGAAAATTATAAAGATCGGATGAGGGATGTTGGCAGGTAACAGTAGCCTCCATGGATACTATTTGCGACATAGTCATTTTTGACAGTATCTTTGGGACCATCACGCTCTAAATAAATAACGATTCAATAACTATCATCAACATAGCGAATTCAGTATTTTTTTACCAAATCGATAATAACTTGTTTTCTAACTCGGTTGAGAAAAAAATTATTACCTTTAAATTGGTTTCACCATCGAGATTCGATGTAGTGATGTAGCAACGTTTTGTGTCTTCTGTGCTAAAGAGGAGCAGGAGATCGCAAGGAACATCTTGCTCGCGATATACCTTCACTAGATCTCCGACTACTATTTCTTCACAATGTATATTCTGGAGATATGAAACAAAGAAATTCTTTTTTCCAATAATCTGTTTATGTTTTTCGTTTCCAACAAATACTTATATCGATAACGTTGATAAACGCAAATTTAATGTGCTAATTACATCTCCAGTTTCGTTGCCTTCTTGATAAGTTATCGCTCATGGAAATTAGAATACTGTTTATTATATATTCTCTAAAATTTTTAGGCGGAGGAAAATAAAAATATCTCAATAGAAAAAGTTTTAAATAAAATCGTAACAATAATATGCTGTGTATGTAATAATATAATTATTTCTTAATAGGATTAATATTCGCCGATTAGTTAAAAATCTGTAGGTACGAGAATACTTCTATAATATATAATACATCACTAATGTTTAAGTTTTCAATTCGTCAATATATAGAATAATTGATTGAATCGATAATGATAATTTTGCAATAAACTTCTTCAATATTTAGTAAAACTTTCATTTAAACTGCTGCGTAATTTTATACACTAGATACTTAATTCTAGTTTTTCTATCACATTTGTAATGGTAATTATATAATTATTAATTAATAAATAAGTTATAAAAGTTTTATCGTCAGAGAACTGTAAATTTTTTTATTGTTTTATCATACAATAACGATCTAGTTATGTCATTTTCAGTTGACAGAGTCATATCTCATCGTCTTAGCCAGGTTAAAATTCTCCCGGTCTTTGTGCAAATCGAAGCGTAGTTCTATCAAGTTGTAAATCCGCCCCTGGGGCTATTTGCCATTTAAATTTACTTTGGGTTAAATTTACCTGCGAGTGAATTTAAACTTAGGTACAGTGCTGACCAATCGCCTTACAATCGATATTATTATTTCAAACCTACTGTTTTATTGTTAGTCAGCTTGTAAAGAGATAAATCTTAATCCGGGTTGTTAGATCGACCATCAGTTTTATGTATTTACAATAAATTCTCCTTATATTTAAATATTCAGACACGAAACAAACAATTTAACCCAAACCTAAGCTACACTACCTAGCTAATCCATCAAAATAAAAACATCAAAAGGCTTTTCCATGAATATCTCGAAAAGTAAAACCGAATTGCAGTTGTATACGATATAAGAAAAAGTTGTTTAAAATATATCTTTCTATAAAACATGTTCAAGGACCATCAAAATCGATGATGGTGGTGAGGTGCACTCTCATTCGTAACTTTCAACTTTTCATTTGAAATTAATTTTTATAGACATCAAAAAATTGATGATTTCCGAAGCGTTATTCTTCTATCACGTCGACGATATTAATGCAGTTTCCTTCAAATACATTTGTCAATGCAATTTTACTCACCTGTACGCACTTGTTGCGAATGACTTTGACGAATGTTCGGTTTACTCGTTTGTCTGCCATGTAACGATTATAATCTTCGTAGCCCTGCTTGCACGCGGTTACTAATATGACGAAACTTAAAGGGAGAACGCTGGTCAAAGGAGAAATTGGAGATGTTATCATAACAGATATTATCGTCATTATAAGAAAATAAAAGTTCGCAATCCGTCTGAACTGCTCAAAGAGATTCTTTGGTACAAAGTTCCATAGTGTGTACTGTAAATGAAACGAAAATGAGTTACACAGCAGGCTAATATAATACGTTCGTTGCCGATTGTAATGCTTACTTTTTTGGAAATAATTCGATTATTTGGAAAAATTGTTTGCTCGGGATCGTTGCTTGGGCTGATAGTTACAATCCTGTGGTCCGTGTATAAAGATGTTGCATTACCCTGTACAAAAAATATTCGAATTAATTAAAAACCCGGTAATGACGTTAGATCGTCTGTGAGTATTCTGTACACTTGCATTCATGAAGAAAACCACGTGGGAGAAAGCGTATTGGGTTTTTAGGAAAATTGGCACGCGTATCAGTTTCTCCGACTTGAACCATTTTCTGCGAATGAAGTGCAATATTCTTTTACCGACCGATTGCACGTCCAACTGCGCGACTAAGTAGGGCAGGTTAATCAAATCATCTAAGGGTTGTGTAACATGTTGCATCATCTCGCAATGGCGAATTACTGATTTCTATCTGAAACATTTCTGCGAGAAGGTGTCAACAAGAAGTGAAGAGGTCGTGTCGTGAAACGCGAGAGAAGTTGCACATTTATCAATCGACTCATACATTTCATTTTTTTTTTTCACGTAATCGTTAGAAAAGATGAATTTTTGAAAAACACAAATGGACGAATTTATACAACTTGAAATCTTTTTTTCGAGGGACGTTTGGACAGCTAAATTCAAGCGAAAGTGATGACCAAGCGAAGACGTCTTTTTTCTTTTTTAATTATCCTAAGGAAGAAGTAAAGTACTAAGTTTCGGTTTGGTAAAGTGAGTAACTTCGTACGAGAATTTCGAGAATATTAATCGAAGCTGGTCGACAACAAACAACCAAACGATGTTGGGTGTCACGATGGTGTAACTCTCGGTTTTAAATGCCAGTTTCGTAACTTTGAAATTTTGGGGAGTGATCGCGAACATCGTCAAATGGGGACATGAAACCACGGTCTCACAACTTCCGACTTTTTACCTCTACTGCAAATTGCTTGTTCAAAATTCACAATGACCAAGCACGAATGCTTAAAGGTCGGGTGTTCGTGTCGTCCAAATTGCAACAGCGTCAAGCGCGTTTTAGCCATGATGACCGGGGAAGTAGTCATAGGAGCAATAAATACGACTACTTGTTGAACATGACCAACAGTCAGTACTTGGATCACATGTATCAGTCATGGAGGAAGAATCCAAACTCCGTCAGTTCCTCGTGGGATTCGTATTTTAGATCAATTTATGCCGACAATCTACCAGAGTCGGCAACTTCAACACCACCGGCAGACTCTAATACATCGGTGACTTCCACATCAGCGAGAAATTCTACACCGAAAGACTCCACTCCATCGACAGTCTCCGCTCCCATTCGAATAGAATCGTCTTCTAATATAATATCTTCAAATCTTGTCGGTGCACAGTCATCAGGTAGATCTTTCTCTTAAATTTTAATCTTTATGATCTTAAATGTAGATTTTAGTCTATTAATTTTCACTTATCTGTTTTTGTTTTATATTCTTTGATACATTTACTATTGTTTACTATTTGTTTTATTTCGTTTTATTTCGAAATTATTTATTATTAGCCTTTGACTGATATCGTTGGGTCAATTGTATAAATTATTTATTTTGTAATAAGTATACTTATATATATATATAATATATATAAGTGTATAATATTATATATATATATATATATAAGTGATATATACTGTATGTAATATAGCAATATTGTTTTCTAGAAGAATACACATATGCAGTATTGTGCAGAGGTTTTGGGTCATCTATAATATATAATCTTATAATGACAATTAATGATATTCTTCGAAAACGCTTCTACAAGGAATTAGAAATTAAAAATGAATCTTTAGATATTTTTATTAATAATACTACATCCTTATAATTTCTCTTCATTCGCGATTTTTTATAAAATAACTTACAACTGGTATCAACATGAAAAGAAAATAGATACGGATAAATTGTTTGAAATATTCTTACATTGAAATATCCACATGATATCCATATGAAATTATTAAAATTGTTTGACCAAATCCTCGGGTGAACTCTTGCTATCGAAAGAGTAAGAAAAAATAATTTCAATATAATATTTTTTTTTTTTAACGAACTACCAAATGATATTTGTTCAGATTGTGTTCAGAGCAAAATACACTATCGTTTTATTATTGAACAGCAGCAAGTTTTCCTCAGCAAAATGTAAGGTCACAGTCAAACGGTGGCATCCAAGGTGAAAGTTTCATAAACGGAGCTCTTGATATTAATGCCACGATTCGAGCTTATCAGGTATTCGTTATAAAACGAAGTCTAAAACTTTCATCTAAATCCATCTGTTAAAATTACTTTGTTTGTCTTGGTTCAAGACACGCGGTCACTTGATAGCTGATACCGATCCGCTAAGAATACAAAATCCAGAATCCTACAAGCTTCAAGGCACTTCTAATTTACCACCTGCGATCGTGGTGCGCCAACATTTGAAAGGGATGACCGAGGCTGATATGGACAGGGAATTTCCTCTTGCGCCGTTCACCGTGATTGGGGGCCCTAAGCGGAGTCTTCCTTTGCGCGAAATACTAACCAGATTGAACCAAATTTATTGCGGTCATTTAGGCCTTGAGTACATCTATATTCACGATCTTGTTGTAGTAAGTATTGTTTATTAAAGGGACCGAGGCAGAACAAGAAAAAGGGTACTCGAACTAAATGAAAGAAAATCGATTTTCGAAAGAACAATTAGAAATTATATTATAATAATTGCACATACACAGTAGGGTCTTCCATATTTTCGGAATTTTCGGATGATGGAACAATTATTTCTCTGATATCAAATTACCTGTATTCAAATGGAAATTTAAGAAATTGTCATTTTGTTTGTTTTCGTATGTAAGAACGAGATATTTAACTCTCTTAAAATAATTCTGTATACGTTCTGTTTCTGTTTCAAATCGTCGTTTAGAAATTTGTTTCTAAATGATTTAAATACGTATTTTGACGTAAAATGACATATTCTCATTATTCTCATTTGTTATTTCAGTTTATTAAAAAATATTTACATCTTTATCTTCGTTTCATATTCATCTTCTTATACATGTGCATTTTCATTTAAATATATAATATAATATAATTAAATACGTTCTGTCGATATCGTTTTTTTTTTTTTTTTTTTTTTTAGTAAAATTTTGTAACTCATAGTTTAATCTTTTTTCATGCAATTATGAAAATAAAGAAAAGACATTTAAACATTCTGTTCGAATAAATAAATGTTTGGATAATGTGGATTTTCATATGGGAAACTCTACTATATTTGAGAATTACGTTAAGTATTATATACCGAAAATTAGTGTTATATTAAAATTAGTATTATATTGAAAAGAAAATCGGAAAAAACAAGACGAGAAAGTAATCCAATTGCTAAATGCTAAAGAAAGCTAACTGTTAAGAGAACAACTAGGAATTGTATAAAAAATATTTAGAAATTATGTCAGATGCTATATCAAAAGTTAATATGTATTTTTTCTAGTTAGATTGGTTGAGAGATAAATTCGAAGTACCTGGCGCTTGGGTATTGCCGGCGGATCATAAAAAGTTCATTTGGATGAATATTATGAGGGCGGTAACGTTCGAGGGCTTTTTAGCACGAAAATTCCCCACTGAAAAAAGATTCGGTTTGGAGGGTTGCGAGTCTTTCATACCATCGTTGATACAGTGTTTAGAGACGTCAGCGGAACATGGTACAAAAAAAGTCGATAAATTATTTTCATTTGCGTCGAGCGAAAGATATGAAATTGATGCAGCAGAAAGTGTTTGTAGGGATCGAAAGTGCTGTGATAGGCATGGCTCATCGAGGAAGATTGAACACGTTGAGCAATGTTTGTCTCAAACCATTGCATCAACTTCTTACCCAGTTCAATCCGATTCCTTTAGAAGGTTTCGGTTCTGGTGACGTAAAGTATCACTTAGGGACACACGCGGAAAGAACATTGGAAAGGTGAAAGATGACGTAGATGACGTCAACTATAAAGTAAATCAATTTAGTTCAAATCGTTCCTAGATCTAAGAAGAAGATTCTCATTGCTATGATGGCTAATCCGTCTCATTTGGAAGCGATCAATGGCGTTGTGATCGGTCGAGTTCGAGCCGAACAAGTGGAAAAAAACGATGCCCAATGTACGTACACTGTTGCTCAGAAGTACGTGGACACTTTCTTAATAGCTACTTGATAATTACTAGAAAAAGATATGAAATTTTGATAGATAATAAATTTTGGGTATTCTAATTTATACTAGGGAATATATTTTCAATTGAATGGAAATTAAGAGTGTATGTTACATTTTGATCGAAATTGAATTCACAACTTCTGCAGATCTTTTAGCTTGCATGGGTTGTAAAGTTAATTTTTTTTATTCTTTGTATGGTATTCAGTTGTCATAGTACTAATATTAAATAAATATTTCGCTAATAAAAAATAACTGTATCTTCTCACCGATAACAGTCGACACATTTAATAATATATTAAATAATGTACTCGTAAAAAAAACTTTTACTTAACAGTAAACATTGTTTAACAATAATAATGTACATTATGTATTATATGTTTTATAAAAGTATTACAGTAAGTATTCACTTACTGTTGAGCAATATCACATGTAAAATATAAGTCTGTTAAAAAATTTAAGATGAAAAATTCGTTTATATCAGATGGTAAAAAATCAGTGGCCATTTTGGTTCATGGTGACGCTGCTTTTTCGGGACAAGGTGTCGTCTACGAAACGATGCATTTGACCAATTTGCCAAATTATACGACCGGCGGCGTTATTCATCTCGTGATTAACAATCAGGTAGCGATTTAGTATTTTAACCGAGCCTAATGAACGTGTAGCGGCTAGCAGATGTCGGAGAAAATTGTTCTCACGATAAGAAAAGTCAGGAGATTTACGACTCACACGCCGGACATGCTATTAAATTGCGAAGGCCAAGTTTTACGATGCGTAAGACAATATGGTCCACACCGAGTAATAGTAATTTGACTAGAATAGCATTTGCGAGCGTCGTAAATTCTAGAATTCCGAAGGGCCCACACTCAGGTCAAAAGGTCTGAGATGCACGTGATGGTGCATACTAAAATAAGGCCCGGAAGAAACCCTGCTACGTCATCAGAACCTTAGGAAACAGTCCTTGAAGAAATTGCAGCCGCACTCTAGAAAAAGCGTTACGAACGCAAAGAAAGAGTAGACGGTACAATTTCCCGGCAGCCTAATTGGCTAAAGCCGAAAAACGCTTAGCCAATTAGGAAAGCTACGGACAGGGATCGAGGTTTCCTCGAAGCCCAAGTGAGCAGGAAAAATTAGAAGCTCGCTCGTCGCCAAGCGAACCAATGAACCAAGTAAGCTCTAAATAAAATAAAGAAAAACCAAACTTTGTCTCGTGCATCAACCATCCCCACAAACGATCAATTGTTTCAACGATGTCGATCAATCGTAGATTGGTTTCACCACGGATCCCAGATATTCCCGCTCGAGCGTTCATTGTACAGACGTGGCACGTGTTGTAAATGCTCCTATTTTCCATATACATGCTGATGACCCTGATCTAGTTGCTTACTGTAGCAAAGTTGCTGGAGAATATAGGTATATACATTCTTGTATAGAAATCATTTCCCTCGTCGTTTAAAAAATTAATAATACAGGGCTACGTTCCACAACGACGTTGTTCTCGACATCGTGGGATACCGAAGATTCGGGCACAACGAATTGGACGAGCCGATGCTCACGCAACCCTTAATGTACAAACGTATAAAGGAACATCCGAATGTTCTTTCCATTTATAGCGATAAGTTGCTGAAAGATGGAGTGATTACCGAGGCGTTTGCCAAAGAAGTATACGGAAATGTCACTGTTATTTCACATATTGATAAGTTTCTAGTCGTTCATTTAGGGATTTATCTAGGAAATTGAGAAATACTGGAATTATTGCGAAATGGAGTTTGAAAAAGCGAAGACGATCGATTCGATGCAATTGAGCGATTGGCATGACGTGCCGTGGTCGAAGTTCTTCTCTGATCAAAGCCCCAAGAATAAGATACCACCGACCGGCATCGACATAGAAACCATAAAGACAATTTGCAAGGCAATATCAACTCCGCCGCATGGTATCACGCCTCATGCTCAGGTGTGTATCGGCTGATTAAGCGAATAAATACTAAGGCATAAGGACTGTCGTTCTTAGAAAGCGTTCCTTCCTCGATAAAACAAATTTTTAATCTCTGAACAGCGGAAATGACGGGAACTAAAATGATTTAACGCTTTATCGCGCAGGTGTTAAGAGTAATGGAAAAGAGAAATCAACTGATGGAAGCTCGACAAGCAGATTGGGCAATAGGTGAAGCTTTAGCGTTTCTCAGTTTGTTGAAAGAAGGTCACCACGTAAGATTGTCCGGACAGGATGTCGAGCGAGGCACTTTTTCTCACCGTATGCACATCATTCACGATCAACATAGAGATAAAACGTTCAAAAATATTCTGCACGATGTGTTCCCGGAACAAGGGTTATACACGGTTTCGAACTCCTCGCTGTCAGAATATGGCGTTTGCAGTGAGTAATATCGTAAATCAACGATACAGTAATATTGCAATTAACGATAAGAAATTGATAAATTGTAAATCAATTATAAACGTAGCGTTCGAGGTCGGTTACTCTGCCTATAATCATAACACTTTGACGATGTGGGAAGCTCAATTTGGCGATTTCTGCAACACATGTCAGGTAATTCTTTCACATTTATTTTGTTTTCGGAGAACAGTGTCTGTATATGCTCTCGAAATTATTATACATTATCTTTGAGTGTGATATAACATGGATTTAATGTTGAATAACTTCTGCTGTTATAATCTAAAGATAAAAATTACCTTTAATAGCTTCATTTGCAGATAGCTGACTGCATATTAATCGCTGCATTATCACGTATTATCTTTTAAACGAGCGTGAATGTTAAACGACGATTAATAAAACTGCATTTAGGTTGCGATAGACACTATTCTAAGTTCCGGGCAAACGAAATGGGGTCGACAGGTAGGATTAGTTTTACTTTTGCCTCACGGACTGGAAGGTCAGGGTCCTGAACATTCGTCCGCAAGGCTCGAACGATTCCTCGAGCTTTGTGACGACGATTGCGTCCATATGCCGGGTAAGGAATCGGGGGTACCGTCAGGAGAAACTGTGGAGGAAATTATGACACGGCAATTATTTGAAATAAATTGGATTATCTGCAATTTAACGACATCTGCAAACCTTTTCCATTGTCTTCGCCGACAGATTCACATGCCTTTTAGGAAACCATTGGTTAGACACGTTTCTACTCTATCTATATTTATCATTCCTATCATTGAACCAGATATAAACCGTTTATTTAATTGATCAGTGCATTATGACACCTAAATCCTTGCTACGTCACCCGATGGCTATATCGCCTTTCTCCGATATGGAATCCGGAACTTCGTTTAAACCTCTTCTTTCGGACCCCTATGTCAAACTAGGAAATATACAAAAAGTATTGATGTGCAGTGGAAAGGTGTATTACGATCTAATCACGGAACGAGAGGGGAAACAATTGGAAGATAAAATAGCTATTATTCGCATTGAACAAATCTGTCCATTTCCATATCATCTTCTCGCGCAAGAAATGATGAAATATCCAAATGCCAAAGTACAACTTTTCCTTAGTGTGAGAACAAAACTTTAGACCTAGCCATTTATATATTTTGAATATATTTAGATAATGTGGTTTCAAGAAGAACACAAAAATCAAGGTGCATATGCGTACGTGAGGGACAGAATAGCGTTAGCTTTAGGAAAGAAATTGGAAGAAGTGACCTATGGTGGTAGGCCACCGTCAGCTTCTCCAGCAACTGGTAGCAAAGTTATTCATTCGACGGAATACAAAGATATGATGGCTGCTGCTATGAAGCTCGATTAAATCAGAGTTAATTAGTCGAAAAAAAAACAAAATTAAACAGAAAATATGTCGTTGGCGACAACGTAAGAATAAAGTAAAAAGATTTTACTTTATTGCCACGAGGAGACCAGATAGCACAAAGTGCGAATAAACGAGTAAATAATCAGGATAAACGTATACATATAAATCGTATAATGAATTTCTCCTTGATCTTTCTCGGCTCAAATATCTCTACCAATCGGATGCTGATTCACACTTACCAAAAGGCATAAGTACTTGTAGCCAGTCTTCTTGTAACATGTGCAAATCCATCTGTTAAGATGATCCCACATTGTGCTTTCTTTTCACTACGTATTTACTTTGTTTCACAATTGTCGTGATTAATGCAAGTGGAGCAGACAACTATGCGACGCGTGAAGTATAACTGAACTTGAGAACTCTCTGGGTGAATAGTGCTAATAATCGGTATAACCAACATGCGTACGTTGTAAGATTGTATATATGGATCAAACTTTCCTATTCTTTTTATAACATTGTAATATTTTTTGAGAGATGAAATTCTTATTACACATTGTAATTTGTAATTTGATATTGTATATATTATTTTTTTTTTTAATTTTATATTAAATGAATATACGAGATTTGTTGCAAATATGTGCTGTTACTTTGGATGAATATACATAAGATGAGTATGGTTGTTTTCACTGCCTATAGTAAATATAATGTATCTACGTTAAAATATGTGGAATGTCATCTGAAATGGTCATTACGTACAAAGAAATGCACTGACTTTTTTAGCGCGTTGAATTAATGAAAGAACTCCATAATATATTCAATTCATATAACCTTGAAATTTTTAACGAGAAGCAATTACTCGAGGAATGATCCTGAATATTCAGCGATAAATAGCGTTACGTATCTTTTATTGTCAATTTTTTAATATCTTTCATCTTGTACATGGAAGCCAATATTGAAATTGTTTCAAATAAAAATCTTATTTTTTTTTAAATATCCAATTTATTTTTGCCATTGTGACACGAAACATATATAAAATTACATACAATGACAACGAATAAAGAACTGATAAGAGTATTACTCGCTTATGCATATTGGTTGTTTACGAATTTTGCTTAGTTAGATGCGCAAAACATACATTTCCGTTTGTAAGAAAATAATGTAATAAAAAATACAAAGATCTTACCATTTTGGATATAAATTTTACAATCAATGATCCACCACGTTGCTGTAGAAATTCTTTCCCAAGTTAAATGGAATACTTTTTTTATTATTTATTGATTTATTTATTTATTAATTTATTTATTTATTATTGATCTTTATTTTTATATTAATTATTATTATTATCTTTATTTATTTATTAGTCATTATCATTTCATGATTGTCACATAAATCGCACAGCAATTTCGTTTAAATCTTGAACACAAAATTTATTTAATTAGAAAATATATAGTTCGATTCACAACATATTTTAAGTAACATTTTAATGATGACATCGGCAATTATTTTTCACTCATTTTCTCGTAGCAAATTTAATACTAAGTCCAATGTTTGTCTAATGTCGAGTTAAAAATGACACACCAACGTGCCGATTATTCTCTTGCACTTTGGATTTTCTTTTTTAACGATTAGTACACAGTAGAATAAACTGGTCGATTCACTGACTGCTAATATACGAGTAAGAGAGTAGTAACTGAGATATTCTGCTATGACAACGGATAAAAAAGTTCGTTATCCGTTCATCGACAATCACCAATACATGTTCGGTATTATCAGACATTCAGAAGATAAGAAATTTTTAGCGTTATCGAACAAGTTTCGTGGCTATCTTGCTTACCTTTCTTGCTAGTTTCGTTAATCAATATCTGTAATTTCATTTGGAACATAATTCATCGAAAAATCTATGAGAATTATAGGTGATGACAAGGTAATTAGAAACTTGTTATAAACACGTCAACTTTCGTTTCGTTGAAATACTTTCTTTTATTCTTAAAAATCTCCACAGCTAATGACGAATAATTTCAAACATTTTCCAAGCATTTCAGCTTCGTTATATTCATCATTCTACAGTTACATTAAAAACATTAGAATTATCATGTGAACAAAGCAGCCAGTCCGCAATTTTTCATACGTACACGTACAAAAATGCATTTTGGGGATTTAAATGTTTTTCTGCGAAATATATCGACGAGAAACCGAGACATTTGTACATCTCTTTGTATCCATGTATTTTTAGTTTAAATTTCTCTGGTGTGAAGTGCTGACAGAATACGATGTTCGTTTACAATTTGAATCAAATTTCCCGCGATGAGGGCGCTGTTTCCTCTGCGCCCCCTCCCCTGCCGAGCTAGAGGGAGCAGCAGCGAAGCGAAAGGAAGTGACGCGCAGGGCACACTTTAGTCGAACAGCCGGACAGTCGAGCCAGGCATTTGGTGCGGTGATGTTCGGTTTGATCGTGTTCGTGTCCGTTTTGTCGCGTTGCGTAATCGGTTGAAAGAGGAGGAAGCGGAAAGCAGGGGAACGCATATCGAAGTCGTAGAGGCAAATTCGACCGTGCCTTGCGCTACCGTAAACGTAACGACACTGCCTGCCGCAGATCAGGAGATATGTCGCAGAGTGGAGGCAAACATTGCTAGCATTGTGAATGACACGACTGGATTTTCCACCAACGGATCGATAACGAACGACGAGAAATTTGATACGGTTAAAATGTCGTCGGCGATCAAATCCAGCGGCACGCCGGGCATCACTCCGCTTCTGCCCGTGCTGCGTCATTGCAAGTACGAGCACTTTGTCGCTGGTATATCAGGTGGCGTGGTCTCTACGCTGATGTTGCATCCTCTAGACCTAATCAAGACCAGGTTCGCAGGTAAGGCGGAATCAAACATGTCATTGCTGACGACATAACGGTCGTAGTTGCAAATGGCGGGTACGAATTCGATCTGTTCGATATATACGATATATACACGTGGTGCACGCGTTACATTCTATATTTGTACGCGCGTTAGGTGCAGAAAGTTTTCTCCTTGGTGTGTCTTCGTCCCTTCAACCCGTGGATTTAGTCGCTGTTTGCCTTGTAACTTCTCGATTTTAATTGTTTAACACTGACAAAAGACAAAGGAAGGGAATCGTAATAATAGTATATTTGTAAGTGGCGTTCATCTTCGAAACAAATGATGCGTGCCGATTGCCGTGCCAATTTTCAATCTTCATTCTGTCTTGATTTTTTTCGATATTTTTGCTTTGAAGCTTTGAAGTAGCATCTTCCGGAATTCTTGCTTCGAAACATTCGATAATAGAATCTTAGTTATATATATTTATATCTTGTGAAATATTATCTAACCTGTATCTTAGTGTTTTGTATACTCTGCTGTTAGTCGTATATGTATTATGTATTACATATATGTTACTGCTGATATAATCTAATATCGGATGACTACGCGTCTCTAGTGTGAATCGCGTTATTTTTTTAAATAAAAGCTCTTCCAAATAAGCTAAAAAAACAGCTGATTTTTTATATTGCAGAAAGGCTTTGTTCAAGCCTTTAAATGTTTCGTCTCAAGTCACACAAATAGTCTGACAATCCATACGCGAAAGATATCGCTAATATTATCGTTACATAATTGATTTACACAGAAATTGTAAATAGTCTTATTAATTAATTTCTGAGAAGCTGACGCCCAGTGTTCAATGTTCACTTTGTTGGGGAAAACCAGTCGGGAAAGCAAATTATTATTAAATCAAACGTTAGCCATTGCTACCACTTGGTGATAGATAATCAATCTAATCTCGAACATGCATCACAGACAAGTAATCGGAAATAATCGAAAGTTCGAATTCGATAGAAAAGAGTGTAAAAAGCGCTGTGACGTGCGGCGGTCGATGCTCCCTATCATTTCGTACGAGTCGGCTGAGAACACCACGTGGCTGTTATCGAGAAGAGTCGAAAAGTATTTTCCTTTAGACTCAACGCTATATTCAACTTTGCTTGTTCATTGTCTATTATAAATAGAAAAGAGCTGTACACTTCACGTGGCAGGAAGTGATGCTTGTCAGTATTGATTTTCGTTATTCGCCTATTTTTAAGTATAATAAAAAGTATCTCACTATAGTTCTATATTGACAATTGATAATCGAACATACTTGTACCATTTACTTGCAGTGTTTGTCTTTTCGGTCATTAGTCATTTATCTCATTCGGCAAAGTTTAAAGTATCTCCTATCATTGGCACGTGATTTTTTCGAAAAAAAAAAAAATGTAGCTATTTTATCTGTAGCAGCAGTCGCGTTTCGAATATTAAAATTCCGAGAATTGGTATTAATATATATGACCTGTCAACGATTGAAAATTAATTTAATAATTTGTAAATGAGAAAAAATGATTAGTCATTTTAGCAAATAAATAGCAGCAGTGTATTTAGACTCGCAAGATAACAATATATTTAGATACACAATAATAGTAGCAATGTATTTAGGTATGTTGCATTCCGAAACGAAAGGTCTTTGAGCGCATTGTCCAAATCTTTTGGAATTTTCCTCGATCACGCAGAGAACACGTGTAGGTAAAGTTGGTTTTCGGTTATTGCTGATCTGATTAATTTTATCGATAAATATGATTGAATTTATTGTCCTGAAGTCCATTAAGGTCGGCTGTAAGACCGAGGCCAATGTTATATATCGGCTACTGAACAACAACTTTTATTGCCGAGTAATGTGAAAATTTGCGCATACAATTCAAATAATACAATGGCTTTGAAATATACGAACAAAGTGCCTCGAAATGGAAAATTCAGGTCAACTTTCAATCACATTTAGGAATAGAAAGTAAACGTTCCTATTGATTGTTCTCGGATTAAAGGACATCTCTTGCTTTATGGCGAATTTTATCTTTACAACTGTATTTATTTGATCGTTACTGTTAAATACAGTGTTTTACAAACGCAAGAATTTCAGAAATTCTACTTTGCATTGACATTTATCGTTTCACGTTATACTTGACACGAACGTTGTAGTCAAATTACTTGAAGATTACTCAGAATTGACCAGGTTATCGCTAATGTTATTCAATACAGTATAATGAGCAATGACCAATGACCAATGACCAATGACTAATGGTTTCTTATTGTTCCTTTTCAATGTGTACACATATTTAACTGCGTTCTCTATGGATTCGATGTAATTGAAATATTTATTGCACGATTTCTGTTAAGAAATATGTTTCGACGTATATTTTTATTGATGTAACTTCTATTGACCAATTTTGTTCCGTTTATATCGAAGCACGTTTGAAGAAAGATTTATTTGGGCATGGTCAAAACTTCTGTGCACGTTCATTTGCAATGTATATTCTTGTTATTGTTATTAATTTATATTTAATTAAACTATTAGTTCTAATTCCATTGTAAATTTTATTTAATAATGCGAAAGATATTTACATTATTATATTATATTACTGATTGTATTATTATATCTATATTATTAATTTATATTATAATTTCCATTACTATTCACATTGTTAAATCCTTTTTGATACTATGAGAGACCTTGGTTAAATTCTTTTTAATATTTTTTTTGTCACATCTTGCACCTAGATTACACAATTTTATAAAATTTCAAGAAATTGAAGTACCTATAACTTTCATTACAAAATGTTAACTCACATAATCTTAATTCATCGAGGATCAAGCAACATAAATTATAAATTTGTATAACTGTTGCTTAATGAATTTAAGATTACTAAGAAAAAAAGTTCAAAGTAGCTGTGTAATTTCTATTAATTGGCCAATTTTGAAGTTGAAGAGATTTTGCAGCATGCTTGACTCAGTAAAGAAGTAATAAAAACTTTTATGCAACAAGGAGACATCGGAACGATAACAGTTGAAAAAAGAAAGTTCATTTTACTTTTTTCGTTATTATTGAAAGACCGATGACGGAGATTCGTTTTCCGCCTTATTTTCGTCGTAAAATTGGCTACATACCAAATCGCAAGAAATTCCGCGGATTGCATCAGAAGCACGTGAGCCCGAGCGATTAACATTTTAATGCTTTTCTCGCGCGATTAAATTTTTATTTCATGTGAAATTAATTCGAAACAATTTAATCGTCTGAAGACTGAATCACGATTTCTATGCTCTAAAGATTTGAAATTACTTTTTTTAAGTAGTTGAGGCTAAATAGCCACATTTATAATTTACGTTCTCTACTTTTATAAAGAGATTTATCATCTCTGTGTCTTTCTTCATATCACGTGAGATAACTTCTATTATTTGTACATGAAACAAAATAGAAATTTTGTAAACTTGGAAGAGAAACAAGAATAGAAAAAATGAAGTTCACAAGATAGTCTCACTATCGAATTATTATTATCTAATTGTCGATATAATTATTGGACTGTGGATTTTTTATACAAATTCATATTTTTCGGAATACATATATTTACAAAGTGGAAGTTCGGTAGAAAATTTTTACGTGCCAAAAATGTTTTGCGCACCAAATCTTGCGCTCCAAAAGCATCATGTACATATATACTGGATATTTTATATATATTTTTTCATGCAAAATTTTGTTCTGTGCAATTTTCCATTTTAAAATTTCTCAAATACGTAAATATGTAAAAATCCGCAGTTTTGTAATTATAAATGATCTAATTAATTATTAATTTTATCAGATTAATCTAATGTTATAACATAAATTCGTGTCACTGGAAAATATTTTTTAAGTTGTTAATCCGCGTAATAAAAACGATTGACTCTTCTTTCCATATGTATAAAATATAAAAAATTGTTGACACAATTTCAGTTTCACAAAAACACAGTGATTTCTCGTTATCAGCTCAAAGTTATTTCGCAATATTCCAATATTGCAACGCGTTTACAAGTGTGTAAGTCGTCGATAACTTATTACAACAAACATGTTCGTTCACACCAAAAATAACGAAGAATTATATTTATGGTGAATGAATTAAAGTAAACACGATGTACATCATTGTTTCTCTGAAAATTCAATAAGAATAAAATGTGATTTCCAAGTGTCACGAGGTTGAAGTTATAAGCTTGTTAGATAAACTGTGACATGTGATGGAAGAAAAAGTAATTAGACTTTGCTTATCGCTTAGTCTCTGTTTATATTATCATAGCGAGTCAAATGAAAAGAAGTAACGAAGGTTGCGAACAATAGTACCATTTAAAAGAATTTTATATGTTAGCGGTTGATCACACTGTCTAGTTTTCTCTTTCATGTTTTTAAATAAGATGTATTCATTATTTTTTTTTCTTACAGTTAGCGATGGCCATTCACGCGTCGGTCCACAATATAGTAGCCTTAAAAGTGCAGTGGTACAAATTGTTAGGAGTGAAGGAGTCAAAGGACTCTATAGAGGGGTAACACCAAACGTCCTAGGATCTGGTGGAGCATGGGGTTTATACTTCTTTTTGTAAGGACTTTAAATGATCTAAATAATTCTATAACCGAAAGATTTTGATATAACCTTTGTTAATAATACATGAGAATTGTTTTTATCTAGCTACAATAGCATTAAAGCATGGATCCAAGGAGGAAATAGCAAGAAGCCATTAGGGCCCTCACTGCACATGTTTGCCGCTGCAGATGCTGGAATTCTTACTTTAATTGTGACAAATCCACTTTGGGTGGTGAAGACACGTTTATGTTTGCAGTATATGGACGATAAACATCTTCCAGAAACGCTTAAATACAAAGGCACGGTAGATGCAATTAGAAAGATTTATAGGACTGAAGGATTTAGAGGCTTGTATCGAGTAAGTGAATTTTTTCTTAATGAAGAAAGAACATGTAATCTTTAATTATATCTTCTAAATGTATTTTTAAATGCTTATAGGGTTTTGTACCTGGAATGTTTGGTGTCTCGCATGGTGCTATTCAATTTATGGTGTATGAAGAGCTGAAAAATTGGTACAACAATTATTTGAATGCACCAATTGATACTAGGCTGGTAAGAAAGCATACGATTATAAAATATATACTGAATTGATTTGACATTTGAAACGAGGTCATAAAAAAAAATTCTCATTTACAGAACACGTTTGAATATATCTTCTTCGCGGCGATTTCAAAATTGATTGCTGCGGCCTCGACTTATCCGTATCAAGTTGTTAGAGCACGCCTTCAAGATCATCACCACAACTATAATGGCAGTATACATTGCGTTCAATCGATATGGAGGTCAGAAGGAATAAGGGGTTTTTATAAAGGCTTAACTCCTTATCTTATACATGTTACACCAAATATTTGTTTAATTATCGTAATTTATGAAACATTTTCTAATGTGCCTACGCATTAAAATTTTTAAATGTTAGAAGAAGGCAAAAACGTATTAGTCCCATTTAAGTATTCTATAATTTTTCAAGTAGAATTACACTTTGATATTAGTTGTTTTCCAGCCCGTAATGTAATTTTTAAGCTGATATTTGATAATTATTATTTGGAACGATTTTATGTGGATTGTACTTTGAAACTTTTTATTTCATTTTATCGTTTTATCTCATTCGTCAATTTGGAACAGTATTATTTAAAAAAAAAAAGATTATTTCTAAGCATATATATTTTGTAGAAATGGCAAAATAATTATATACATTAGTTTTTATTTTCAAAGTGTAAATTTCTATCGGCTGCTTTTTATTCTTAATTAGAATCAGTTAATTGATAAAATAATATTGATTAAATATCCTTGAAGAATATTTTGTTTAACGAAACAAATATATTCCAGCAGCATAACCAAAAAAAAAAAAAAAAGATTTATAATAGTTGTAATGAATCCAGTTATTTAATTCATTCAGATAATATTCTTGAAAATTCTTTTTTGAAAAGTAATTTGTACTATAATAACAAATGATATTGGGGATAATTTTGTTGTTTTTGATAATAGTACTTTATCGCAGTCTTTGAATGATAAATGCTTTGATATTCTAAGAATAGATATTTAATTTATTTAAATTTACTTTTGAGAACACAAACAATCCATTAGATTTTTTTATACTAGAACAATAGAAACAGTCTCTAACATTTAATATTTTACGATCATGATATGTGTCACTTAGATGACTGTTTCGTCTAATAATGGAATATTTTAAAAACATAGCGATGACTAAAAACAGTTCTTAATTTTATTTTTGAAATACACAATTAATAATTCATATAGATCAATCATATATTTCATTTATTTAATATTTCGCGCATATGGAATAATTTTATTTGCTTTTATGATGCGCGAAAAAGAAAACGAATTTTACATAAATTTGATAGAAATCTTTCTTATTAGCAATTTTTTTTTTTTTTTTTTTTTTAACTAACATTCAAGTCGATAATATCTATCATGTATTAAATATTTTCTTTTTAAAATGAAATTACATTTTAATAACCTTACCGTAAACTAATATTGTTTGTAGCTTCATTAAAAATGGTTTCAAAAGAAAATATACTTTTTCATTATATTGTCAGAATGCAACTCGCGAAAGGTACAAAATGTAACAAAGAATAGAATATGACAAAGTCGCATGATTATATAAATCTATAAATAATAAATCATGCGTATACCTGAAACAATGGCAAATCATTTTTTAGTGCGAATATGTTACAAAATTAATAGATAAATTACGAGTTTTGTTGTCATTTGCAAATGTTGATCGCAAGTTTCAATTAAGAAGATCGTCTGAGAAGTGCATAATGAACTTTTGTCTATATCTCGAGAACGAAAGCAACTATCGAAATGAAATAAAAAGGAAATAAAAGTACAATTTATTAGCTACAAAATTTTGTTTTTCTACATAATTATTTAATATATTTTTGTTAATGCGTGACAAGTTTTTCCATTTCGTCAGCGAAGAATTTTGGTTGTCTACTTTTAATAAAGGAAGTCATTGCTGTCTTGATTTCATTGTCTGAGTTAAAATGAGTATCCTTAATTTTCTGAATGAAACTGTTTTTCAAGTAAACTTATCGATATTTGGCATGTTTATAAAGGTGAGGGCTACAAAGTGAGAGCTCACGCAGAACTACATTTTCTTCTTTGGTTCTGGAGATACAGACGAGTCGACTCTCGTAAAAGTAAATGAAATGGAAGTGTGCGTAGGAATGTAATAATTATCTGCAATTAAATTATTACCTATTATATTTCTGTATGCAATGAATAAGTACCTCGTTTCGAGAAATCAGACAAATATTGCAAAGTTTGTCGTGGAGTCTGCTGCTCGGGTCGATTGACGATGTAGCAATAACGTTCGATGTTCTTGCAATTTTCAAACGGTAGGGTTAATTTATTTATATGAATTTCTAGTTAGACTGAGACTCATGACTTACAAATTACTTAATAAACATTGACAGCAGCACTTAATTGTTTCTGATGATAAGCTAGCTGCTGGATCATTTAGATGTCCTTTCTTTTTACAATAGCAAGCGCAATGCTTTCAATATTAATATTTATGGAACTTAATAGAAGAAAAATATTTGTCGAAAGATCAGGAATCTGAAGGGTGTTGACTTTATATCGATTGTTTACATATTTTTCTTTGCCAAATGTAATATCGTGACGATCGCCTGTTCTATCTCCTCCCTTGATTACTACGAATGAAATCAATTGCTGTGGCGGGACCACAGTTATGAAACGCACGAACAATATTTAAAAGAGCAATGTGTTTATGTGTATGTTTTGATGAGTGCGTGTGCATGTGAGACATGGAATGATTAGACGGATCATTTGTTAGACCACCAGCGGTACGATTTTTGGACGTATGATTTATGAAGTTGTATGTGTATCTACAACATATCAAAAAATTGAAACCATCTGAATAAGAAATAAACTATGTAGAATTGGAATTGTCTAGATTTTGAGAAACTCCTTCATCCGCTTCTTTAGTTTCACGCGTAAAAATGGTTAAAATTCTTCAATAAACTAAATAAAATTTATAAAAAAGTTTTTTCAACATCGACTACTAACAACTAAGAACATTAATTGAAATACACAACGAGGTTACATAATGCGATTAACCTAAACCTTGAAATATTGAACAATAAACTCGTGACGTACGATTACTTTCTTTCAGATAAAGATAGAGAAAGAGAAATGGACATGCCTTGATTAGTGAATCACGACAAGAATCGTACGCCGGTTCAAGTTTAGTGCAAATGAAAACGTACATTGAGAAAGCTGTACGCAATCAACGATGGAAAAAGAGGAAACAATTAACAAAAGAGTATTGCTGGTGGTTAATTGCAGGTATGAGGGATGGCGAGGCTTTTACAAGGGTCTAAGTGCGAACCTGACCAGGGTGACTCCAGCCACTGTGATCACGTTCGTGGTGTACGAAAACGTGTCTCATTATCTGCGTGAAAGAACGATGGATCAAGAACGAGCTTTGCCAATTTTGATCAAGAATATTGAAGAGAATACCTAAATTTAGAAATTTAGTAGTGCGAGAGAAACCGTGAAAAAAAATAGATTTATTTGCTAAAATAGTCGATACGGATGCAATTACGACGTGTGAAAATTTTTATTTAAATAATGTAGAATGGAATGCATTTAATCGCATCATTAATGCATTGCGCGTCATTCTATACATGCATGTTCATGAATTTGTGATGTTGAGCATCATTGTCCACTGTTATTGCGAATACTAATTGTGAATATAGTAACAAGATTTCTTAATGCTAATCAAGTACTTTTACTCGTCTTACGAAACTCTGAACGTCGTTATAACGAGATTACTATTATTATTACAAATTGCATACGCACATGTCTTTTCATTCACGAAACTTTTATTTAAAACGTATTACATATAGTATTTTTTTCCGATAATTCGGAATCAATTAGCTTCCATGATAGTTTTTTCCCTTCTTAAATATTAAGTATTCTTATTTTACTGTTTCATTGTTGGAAGAACAATGGGCATTTTTACGTAAATACGATTTCAGCTACGCATAGATAAAAATGTGTGTGGTACTCTATTATTGTTAGTGATTTCCAATGTACGATAAAACAATATAGAACCTTATAAAATTATAAAACATGGAGAAGTTCGTTATTAATGTCTTTAGTTATTATAATGAATTGCAAAAATTAATTGCTTGCTAAGAGAAGAGCCAGATCATTTGTATTTACAGAGAATTTATTTAAAGATATATATTTTTTTACAAAGACAACAATTACAAAAGGATATTGGATATCATGTTTCGTATAAACAATCATGCGATGAAGAAGTATATTTCACAATCAATAAGATACACATGCGTGATGTGCAAGTGTTAGCTCTTAGAAAATCACCTAAAAGAATTTTGAAAAATTCTTTTAATAAAAGCAGTTTGATATTTATTATTAAAAATAAAAGCAATTATTTTTTCCTGCAAGTTTCCATGATTTTTAAATATACAACTAATTAAATAGTGTTTAATTGTGATTTCAAACTTAGGATTTCGTCAATGTTTGCTCATGGGCCGAAAATGCCCATTATTCTCTGCAATAATTTAGATAAGTCGCTTTACATAAGCAAAAGAATATCGAAAAATTATACATATATTTATTTCTTAGTAATAAATTATGCGGGTATTTTATTAAAGTTTTGAATTTGTTAATGAATTTGAAAATGTTCTTCGAAACGAATACAGAATAGAAGAAGGTACGCATGTATTTTCGACTCAATAAATATTACGATATAAAGAAAAAAATGATGTTTCTCATTCGACGATAAAAAATATTATTTATTGGGGCGGTGCGGTATAACATTCTTTATGCATTCTTTAACAACCTCATTATTGGACGACAGTATTATGAAGATTACGTTTAATATTGTGGCTTCTTCAACTATTATCGTTAAGATCATGGCGCCTTATCAAAGCTAATGGAGTTTCAGGGCATTTTTTATAGCGGTAATTGCAATCTTTTGTATACTCAGCCTCGGTGATCTCGCTCGGAAGATTTTCATTTTGCGAAGAGGATGGCCTATGATGAAAATTATACACTTTTAAATACAAAAATAGCTTTTAAACATAAAACAGAACAGTGTGTCTGAAAAATATGTTTCGAAACTTCTAATTTGCTCAATTTATCGAAAAATTTTTGTTAAAACTGCACATACAGCAAAGTCTGTTCAGCACTTACGTAAATAAAATTTGCAACACATCGCCAAGCACCCCGTTACTAGTTAAAGGGTAGTTGGCAACTTCACAGATCATTTTTAGTAAACAATATTTCCCAGAATAGCCAAAACTATAAAAAGGAATATTGTAATTTCTTTTTTTGCGTAATTTAATCAAAATTTTATTGTTTCGCGTTTTATTTCTGATCAATTTCTTCACCTTTCTAACTTGTTCATGAGGATATCATACGCCAATCGTCGATTCAGACTTCGTTTCTTGAGATGCGAATCGTCTAAGTAATAAGTGGAATTCCATTCTCCTGGGAGAGCGTAATTCGCTTCGAAAGTCAAAGAGAATGACACACTTTTGCCAGGAATATCAAGGGGCACTCCGAGAGCGAAGAATATCTGCATACGTAAGAGACATTTTCCATGATAACTATTGATAATTAATATAGACTGCATTGAAATGATACTTGTATGACACGCAATTTTTTTTTCGTATTATCTGTTTCGTATTCTATATTTAAAAGTTACTGGGGTAAGAGTTCGGATATCAAATATCAATTTAACGAATAAAAAAAATTTTTTATCTGTTTACGAAAAATTAATAATTTATTCTCTACTTCACCCCCATGCCGCTGCCTTCGGGAAATCCAATAGATCTAAGGTGTCTTGCTACCCCATGCGTGATGTTTTTCACTCCTGAGACTCGCGATACGCACATGAGGTAACACACGACAACGTATATCGTGACTGACCGTCCGGAAGGAACACGAATTTGGTCCGTCATATTCGGAATCCCATCGGTGAATGAGTTGTTTGTCCAACTTGAACTATGTTTTACAAGTTCAAGATAGAAGAAATCGTTGGAAGTCATATTTCACCAAGTACATCGCGTTAATCAACCAGAGTTTGCCCGAATCATTTGCTTCATTTTTTTTTTTTTATTAAACGAAACGCTATGTACGTAAGATCTTAAGCGAGATGCGATTTAACGCTACACGAAAAATATACGATGAATGTTTACGAGCGAGCTAATAATTATATTATACTTAACAAACAGTGATTGAATTAATTCGCGTGTATGTGTGAATCATTGATCCCGCTACATTTTTGCGCGGACAATGAGCCCGGGGGGGGGGGGGAGCAAACAAGCAAAGACCGAGTCTAAAAAGAGAATTAAATCGTCCAATATTAATGTCACAACTTCCCGGAAGTGAAATTTTAATTTTTATTTCGCTGTAGTTGTTCAGGCAACCATTTTGCTAGCTCGCCGGGGATCCATTTCGTAAATTTACAAAATCTCCTCGGATCGAGAACGCGCAACGAAGGCTTTAGAGGCGCGTTTATCATCGAGGTCGTTTAAAACAATTCAAACACACGGCTCAGTCCAGATCAGTATGCATTAGCCCCAGATTGAATTAATCATCGAATCGCAATGCGGCTGTGTTGCCGCGTTGTTTAGCGCATTCCAGATTCAACGGTGAACTTGTAATTATTATTCTCTGGAACTTTGCGCGTGTCCCGCTGCCAACCCTCGCAGTTGAATAATACGCGGAAACTCCGTACGCCGTAGGGCTTTGAATATCTGGGACAAAGTTACTCGTTGGAAACACGCATATACCCGGCCGAAGATACATCATTGATTAGCGGCCGTGCGAATTCACCGTTCATGAATTTCGTCGCTAATACCTGCGCCTTGCACAGTACGACGTTCGACTCTAGCTTGTAAGGTGGTTGGTCCTAATTCGAATTGTGTCGCTACAACAGCGGTGAAAATTCATGACTCTGCAGTATTAACACGCAACGATCGCCGCATTCCTCTCTAGGCGTTGCGAATTTTGTAAGAAATTCTTTTGAATTTAAACGATCGCTTTGTTACTATTACAATAAATGAAAAATACAAGCATACAAAACAGAATGTTTTATCATTATTTCGCCAAGTCGACTAATCAAAAAATGTTTTTGGTTACAACAAATATTGTTTGGTACGAAGGGGTGTCTTATGTCTCGCAAATTATCTTTTTGTAGCGATGAGGAGAAATTTCAAGATTGAATTAATTTTTTTAGATAGAAATATATTTTTTCGTTGATTAAAGATAGGATAGATATGGACGCAGACGAGGTATATGAATGGGCATATTCTTATGGAACTTGTCCCACGATCTGAAATAACGACATGCTAAGAAATCAGTGGTTGTTTAGCGCAACCTTTTGCTTAAACAACGATACATTGAAGAACTATATCAAGTAAAACGATAGAAGTTGATCAAGTAAGTGAATGCACCAGAAACATGATTTTTGAAATCCATTACAATAGTGTCAAATTTTCAATATGGAAATGTGAAGTTAAACTAATTGAAATCACTCTACTATATATCATAAAGAACTCTATCCATGTTTTATGGAATTACGATGGTTTTCTTTTTCATATAGTGAATAAAAATTCTAAATTTATTAATAAAATATTAAAGAACCTATCAACTCAAATAAATTTTATCGAAAGTTTGATATGTGGAAATCTTTTTGGCTATATTTCGTTTCGGACGAACCCACTTTTGTAGGATAAAATAAAAAGGTATTTATGTGGAATAATTTGGGCATTTTATAAACGCAACGCTACTTTAAGAAACGCGATCATTCGTTATCGCAACAAGAGAAAACACAACAAAATCGCGATGAAATAATGTCGCAACACTAAGTCTAAAACCGAATTGAATGAAAAAATTATTATTAGTAATAGAAAAGCTACTGTTTGAACAAAAAGCTACTTCAAATATTTTAATACATTAAAATTAAATAAAAACAATGATTCTATAATATAAAAACAACAAAAAGTTGTTTGTTGTAAATTAATCAGTGCACATGCGAAAACACTATTCATGGATTATCATTCCTATATGTGTGTGTGTGTGTGTGTGTGTGTGTGTATAAAGTAATGCATTTCCCGCGCAAATTTCCGATAGTGACGCCATCTCTTGATTTTTATTAACAATATTTATTATTCTTTAAAGAAGACGCCATTACGAATGAAATTTTTCACGCGTAATGTGTCGTTTTGCATTTAAAGTGTATTTTTTCAAAGAATTTTGATTTATTGGAAGCATTTTCTGGACAACTGGAGTACTTTTCTGGACAAACACTTGCATATTGGAAAGGAAGGAATATAAAAGGTTTAGTGAAATTCATATAATATATAATTAACATTTTCCGTTGAAAATGTATTCCGCGTTAAAAATCTTTATGTTAATATTCGTCTGTTTAATTAATTTTGTTTAATCAAATTAAATCATATATAGATATTTATTTATAAACGTATGTAACATATGATATATTTATTGTTGAAAAATTTGTGTAGAGCGTTGCTTTTTTACGAAATTATCGTGCGACTTCTCCCTGCTCCCCCCTCTCCTCAGTCCCTGCTCGCTCTCTTGCGCCTAGAGTAGTCTATTGTCGATCATCGAATAGTTGAGATGTGTTATCTTGCATAGCAATTTTATTAACTATATAATACTTTTATTATAGTTGTTTCATCACTCATATCCATGGTAGTGCAAACTTCGTTTAATTAATGTACGCACTTAATAATTTATTGAATATTATTGTAATTTATGAGTAAATTTTTTCTTTCTCTGTTTGATCGTCTTTTTTGATTCACTACATTAGCTGATGATTGGTATTATAAACGAAGTTTGACCTTGATTATTGTTAATTTTTTGTTATTTTCATATATTTTACATATTATGTTTATATATTTAATTGAAAATTTTTTTGTAGTTTGTTGATTGACTACGGGTTGATTACGAGAAAAATTCCAAAGGAGGGACTTCACCGAAATTCGAAGGATTGCCACGACCAATAAATCCAAGAATTTTTGGTCAAGGTATGGCAATATTTAATTTATTACAAATTTGTACAATTTAGATAAAGTTTATACGAGTTTAAACATGGCGTTGCATTCTGCGCATTCCATCGTTTGAATACTGCGCAGGTTCGTTTAATTAACAGGGACGTCATATTTTATTAATACGAAATATATTTGAAATTTTAATAACAGGCTTTCAAAGTTACAATTTTTATAATTTTGTTGTATTACGAAATAATTATATATATTTAATAACAATAAAATATATTTGATAATTAATAATATCTTAAATATGTATCAATTGAATGTTATATATTTTTAATGTAACTAGAGGGCCAACGGTGAAATACGGAATGTATACTTCCTACGATTCTCGAACATATCGATATTTTTCATGATCGATTTTTGAACGGGAAACATGGCGGATAGGAGCACGTCTCATCTGTAAAGAAAAAAGTATTATCCAGAAGAATCATTCAAAAAGAAGTATTATCGAAAAATTCTCAGGTAAAAATATCAATCAATAATTGTTGGATTTGTGTTTGTATTCTGAATTTTTTAAATAAAATGTGCATTTTTGGCTTTAACTCGAGGTAAAACTTATTCAAATAATTATTACATAATTTTCAACAATTAAAAAAATAATAGAACATAAACATTTAAACAGAACATACCAAAAGTTATTTATAATTTTATATCAAAATTTGATTTCAGTCCTAACCAGTAAAAATATTGTAACCTTGTAATTGACTAACTCATATGTATATACACACACACACACACACACGTATTTTATCATATGCTTTTACATGCATACTTCTATTATAACATTTTCTACTTATTTATTGATTCTTTAATTTTATACTGCGTAGTTTTTGACAATTCTAATACTAAAAAACAATAATTCATTAAGAATGTACATATTTAATAGTTGAAATAATAATTTTACTGCATAATATAATGAAACTATTCAGGTCTCAAATAAAGTAAAGCGTAGAAGGTTTTGAAGCACGAAATTCGAAGTAAAAAACAACACAAGCACAATGTTTTTCATGTTAATTATCGTGCCTTTTCGGAAAGGTTCACTCCATTGCCTACTACTTTCTCCATTGTGCGATGAAACGTGTTGCGGAGAGTCATTCGACTGTCGAATTTCATAACAATAACACGTGTTACATCGCGTTAGGTTCGTACCTTTTTCTAACCTATCGGTGGCGTCCTTTCGGTCGCCATCTACGATATTCTTTTACTTCAATTTATACTTCATTAACAGTATCATTTAATTAATACGCATGTGTCGAATGATTAATTAGTATTACGACAACGAAATTGTATAATGTTTTGAAACTTTTCGCATCAGTTTTTCTTCAGTCGCCGATTTCACTTGTACGGTTACCAGTAGTTTGTCTCGTACTCTTTTTTAATAGAATTTGAAGTTGATTATACTTTCATTTTTACACATTTGCCTTCATTTGATCTGACTTTTGGTTTCTTTCTGTTCAGGTTCCTTGATTGCAAAGATAACATAGAGTGTATAGACGCCACGATGATTAATGTACAATGTGATGAACTTTTTTATGGAAAGTTGGTAACATTTTATTCATTTTGGAAAACATTTGGTATACAACATATATATTTATATCTGATATACAATTCAGAATACGTATTTTCGTGATTATTTGTGATACAAGGATGAAAATAGAAAAAATTAAATCAATTACTGTTTTATTTCGAATATAGAGATCGTAGTATCTCAATAGTATATACTTTTAAATGGATATACCTTAGATTATTAGACTCAAAGTTTTATTATTATATTATAGATTGGTACAATATATTTACCTTTTTAGAACGCCAACATGCAATACGTATTCAAGTTTCATTATTTTCATACATATCCATTATTTTCAGAAAATTTTTGTGACCGCGTGCAATGCGGTTGGTAGAGCCAGTGTTTCTTGCGTAATATTTTAATTCCTCTCTGAGCAAAATGGCTCTTATTAATTATTATTAATTCATTTAAATTATTAATTATTTATTATTAATTCATTTAAATTTTCGCAAAGTTAGAGCCAGTGAGTTCGTGCGATACTTAAATGTGCGCGTTGATAATCTTTTATTTTTTTTTTTTTTGTACTTTTTCTTATTCAACACCTGATTTCGTATTAGAATCAGTGCTGAAGAAGATAAGATCTCTCCAGGAGATCAAGACTGTAAGTAGTTTTATACATTGTACTTCAATTTATTCAATTTCTCAAATTTAATAAGTAATGTTTAACGTTTTGTTACAGACGCTTCACATCAGTATTAATTTTTTTGGGGAAAATCCAACGGTGGCTCTAAAGCCAAGAATGTAAGAATCTTTCGTTATTTTGAACTCAAGATTTTGCTTTGCTTTTAAATACAAATTCTGTTTAATGTTTTGTTACAGATCTTCTACAGTCTCCACTTGCCCTAATCCTCCAAAACTCTCATAATGCTTCAAAAGCTAAGAATGTAAGTACTTTAGCATACTGTACTTGAAATAATTCTGTTCTCTATAGTTCTCTTTCTATTAAAGTTGAGTGTAAAATTATAACTATAAAATAAAAATACTTCAAATTATTAGTCCCAATTTTTATTACTATTAAAATTTAAATTTTCACGAATAATACTGTGTCTTTAGAAATAATATGTTTTATGTTTGTCAAGAAATTTTTCGCGGCATTCACTTCCACCATGGGATTTTTAGTGGTATCTGCTTGATAAGGATCTTCACGATAACTTTTCTTGATCCAGTACAGCATTAATGATGACATTCTTCACATCTATTGCGTGAGTCGCATGCATTTATGTACCTCCGATCACTCAGTCATGTCATAGGACGAAAGGTCCGAATCGGCACGGGTGACTGGTTGTATACGTAGAATTTTTGATGAGCATAGTGACCGCGGGTATTTTTTATACTCGTGAGTAGTAACATTTTTTCAGGTCTTTTATATATTAGATCAGGATAGGGCTTCTTGCACATCGCGATTTTAACAATTAAATTTGTAGCAATTGCTTATAAAATCAAAATATCTTCAATATAAATATCTGTAAAGATAAAATATGTATATGAATATCCATACGAATAGATAAATTATAAACAATTATTATCGAAATGATTTCGTTTGAGCATTCCATAGTAGAGAAGACGGATACCTTCCGACTTCGTTGCTATGAAAGATGCAATTCTGACTTATTGATATTGGTGATATATTTTGTTATAATAATTAATAATCAATAATTTTGAGTTTCATCTACCCATTCATAATAATGTTAAATATAATTAAACATAATTGTGAACATCAGTAGAATTTGAAATGTAATGGATCAGAATTTTTTCCGCAGAAGAATTTATGAAATTTTATGTGCAAGAAGATACTTCGCAACAGGTAGATCTTTGAATCAAAGCAATAAGTTTTATCATTGCTTTCGCATTTTCGAAAATGTGCTTTGATGAAGAAGTCGCCTGAGGTTATTTCTATTTAATATTTAATTTGGAATCAATTGTTTGAGTTTGATTGTTTGAGTTCATTGTTAAATTGTTCGTAATATCTTTTTTAACAATTTCAAGTCTTGTTCATTTTCTTTATTCTCTTGCAATTTGAATAATTACTGAAAGAGTAGAGTCATTACAGTTTGAAATAAAATAATACAATGGTCCGTCAGATACAAATTATATGAACTAATCATTTTTTTAGTTCAGGATTTTCAGGTTTAATCCCTTCCGTGTTCATTGTCAGGATCTCACGTGCCCAGGTGCTACTTGGGTGGGTGAAAGACATTGGGCACGATGACCATAGTTTGTAATTTTATAAAAAATTTTTCAGCGACTGACAATGTGTTAACGTATCGTGCACGACGCATTTTCCGCATGTGTGTGTGGTTAGGATGTGGAATTGCGTCGTTTCTATTGTTTCATTCACTCCAAGTTGAGATATTAAAAACATTTATGCACTGATTTAAAGTATGAATTTATTATATAATAATATTCATTAAATACGCTATAATTATATTATATAATTATATGATCAGTTATAATAATGATTCCAAGACAATTTGCACATGTAATTTCTATAGAAATTATGTACATGAGTTATTAATATTAGCTGTAGATATGAAGCTGTTTTAATCAGGTTCTACGCAATGGTCGCTAGTCATTCTCAGTCGATTTCAGGAAAATGGTACGTAAATTAGAGTGTGAAAGTTGTGTGTTAAGCTCGGGTGTCGGAGGCGTCCCGGAGACGTCCTCTCTAGTTTAGGTCTATCTGCGCCCGAGTGGTATGTGTGAGAACCGTGGAGCGAGTGTGTTGGTGTGCCTGTTTTGTCATTTTTTAAATATAGGACCGGTTAGGATAGGTAGCGTACTTTCTGGTATGAATGCGTTTAATTATAAGTAGGTAGGGCCGGGCAGGTTGGCACAGTCTCTGGTCGCGTGTCCCCTTTTCGCGTGTCCAACCTGTTTCAGGAAATCTAATTTGAAAAATCGACAGTGAAATTGGTACAAATGGAGCATGCCACTTGTTTCTGGTTTTACTCTTCGATTTTTCGGATTTAGTATCGCGGTCGCGGTCGCGGATAGGTCGCGAGTAGGTCCCGAAACGAACGTTTATGTAGGTATTGCTCGAGCACGTACGTGCGAACGGACAACGATCACTATGATCGATGGTCGTCCATGTGTATTAATAGGGTCAGTTTCCGCGGTTCATCTTTCTATTTCATTTTTGTCTAAGTTATTTTTTGATTTGCGATTAGAAAGACTCGAGCTAGATGTAAGTTTCAGCGGGCATTGCGCTCGAAGAAAGAAGAGGCTATAAGCCGAAGAGGCCCGGCAAACTGCCACGAAGAGGGTCGCAACAAATGACTTCTCATCTTCTGGATCCTTTAAATAGTTTCAGAGCATGGGAAGTCATTCTCGTTACTACTTTGTCACTATGCTCTTTCAGTATTTGTAGTTGTATTTTTTTTTCTTCTCCATCATCGTTCATCATCGTTTTGGGCAAATCGCGGTTTTTCTTGTTAGTGCTGCGAAAGATGATTACGGGTTGAATTAGAGTTGCGAAGAAATGATAATCGTGTTTCGTTTAGAGTTGCGAATTATGATACCGCGATTGTCTTTTGCAATTTTGATTTGAATTTTTATAATTGTTTGTGTAAAATTTATCTTGCTTTCTATTTTTTTTAATTAAATTATAGAGTCATTGCTTTTAATTAATTTTAGAGTGTTGGAATATTTGAAATAGCTTTCTGTTGGTTCAGTTTTATATTGTTCATTGTAATTTTCATTGAATTTAATTTTAGAGTTAGTGTTGCGATATTATTTCATCGCGATTTTCAGTTACTTTTACTCTTAGTTTTCCTATAATAATACTGTTCCAATTAGTTTTTCTCTTAGTGTTGCGATAATGAGTGATCGCGTTTCTTGAAGTAGCGTTGCGTTTACAAAATGCCCAAATTCTTCCATTGGATTCGTGGAAGTCTGCTTCTGCTCCTGAAACACCTGATACAGCTACAAGAGCTGTACAGAGCTGGTAGTTTATTAACAATCTCAAGCATGGTTGTACTGGGCGCGTCATAATTAGTGTTACGCATTTTTCAACACGAGTGCGTAGTTTAATAGCGTTTCGTACGTATTTTCGGGAGTTTTAAACCTGACGAAGCACTCTTCGCGTTTGATTTCGAAAATTTCCTAATTTACAAATAATGCTAGTGAATTAATGTCGCGAAACAAAATACGATTTGTTCCTCAGAT
Organism: Melipona beecheii; assembly: GCA_032399605.1. Classification (NCBI taxonomy): domain Eukaryota; kingdom Metazoa; phylum Arthropoda; class Insecta; order Hymenoptera; family Apidae; genus Melipona; species Melipona beecheii. The sequence goes on along the minus strand of JAUCMO010000210.1, from coordinate 2,814,812 downwards.
TCGTAACGTAGATAATTGTACAGTAACCCTTCTAGTTGTTGTATTGTTGAGTAGGAAATGCTTATTTTTTTAATAGCCCTTAAGGCTATTGTATCGCGGTTTCCTTTTTAATAGTCTAGCCCTTCTGGCTATTCATTTGCTTTTTTTCAAAAAGTTCGGACTGTTTTAGTGGTGTGAAATTTCTGTGTTAAGTTTTTTAAACTACTAATCCAACAAATAAGTGTGTTACAGGTTTGTCAATGGATCCCTGTGGGTGGATAAGTGTGGAATAACGATCGTATAATCATGGAATAATGATTGTGGAATTTAAAGGGAGTGATGCTTGGATCCTGTCTAATGGTAATTAAATACATCTTATTAAATTTATTTTACAAATAAATCTTTTTACCATCAACAAAAGAAAACTGTATGTAGAATGCACTAAATATAGGAAATTCTATGAAATGTCCAAAAAAGAATGCTCGTTATAAGATGACTGAAATAAATTTCTGCTTAAATTGTATTTCTCTAATTCTGTTTTAGAAAAATTTGAATTTGTAGAAAACATTCGCACTCTAGCAAATCTTTACAGTTACATTTGATTGATGAAATCAATTAATAGTCTAGCGATTTCTGATTGACAATTAAAATATTTTACTTGAATACTTGATTGTTTAATTGATTCGGGGTAAATTTACTTTCATTTATTCTTGAAACTTTCGTTTCTCTCTTAAAATACATGGTAGGGACATAACGTTCAAGGGATATGCTAAAATAATACGTAATAATAAAATAATAAATTCGAAGTGGGTTTCCAGAATTTCTCTGAAAAACGATATCAATTACCATCAAACTAATAATGTATTTGTAAAACGATATCAATTACCAGGTCTCACCACGAGGAGGTGACTACGCACGAGACCCGCCCCGGGCCCTAATCCCAACCACCCACCATTACAAATAAGCATCTCGGCATTCAACTTAATGAATGCCGAGTTTTTGTTCTACTTGGCCTGGGGTTACGTGAAAAGGAGACAGACGTTCCATAGTTTCAATCTCACGTTTAAAACTAATCTTAATCTTAACTATAAAAACGCAAATACGAGATTGAACTATGGAACTCTGTTCCTCAAACAACGATCGCGTTAACAATAAGTTCATCTCCCCGCACAATCATACAATACATACAATGCATACAATACATACAATCATACGATACATACAATACATACAATCATACAATACATACAATCATACAATACATACAGTCATACAATCATACAATACATACATACAATCATACAATACATACAATACACACAGTGCATACTATCATATGACACATACAATACATACGAATGCAAATCATACAATATGTCGCAATCAATCGCAACCCTAACTGCGCATTCTGTATCAAAGACACGTTTATCGAACTTTGAACAAAATTAGGGAAACGAAACTATCGACACGCTTCAATATCGTGCCATGCAAAGGGATATAACGCGTAATAAAAAGTCAAAATTTGTCAGTGTGTCAAATCGGGGTTCGAGCACTTAGAGGCAAGTAGCCCGGCGCTACCCCAACGACACAGTGGGGTTCCGAAGAACCGCTGTGTCGGATTACCGAGGACGCTGGACTACCAGAACCTCACCTCGTCCTTTCGGACGAGGCTGCAGTCCCCCGATTTGACACACTGACCACAAAAATTGGAAACTCTACTCTAGTGCAATGATAGTAACAACAGTAACAACGAACGAAAGAAGAGAGGAGTGAAAGGGTCCCTAATTTCGTCTCAAGTTAAATAAACGTGTCTTTGTACAGAATGCGCTCACAGTGAATTTACAAATATCAACTATCTTATAATTAATTAAAACTAAACGCACGCAACTTAAAGCTAAGACGCACGCATCCCACGACGTCCCTGGTCCCTGGGTGAGATCCCTCGTCGTCCCACGGTGCCCCGGCGGGTCTAATAGTTTACTTATCATCTAATTTCTCCCTACAGTTCAGTTTAGATCGTGAAATAAAGAATGCAAAGAAGTTTTCACGATCTAAACTGAACTGTAGGTTGCGTGAATTCTTAGCTTGATATCGTTTTACAAACTAATAATGTATTTGTAAAACGATATCAATTACCAGGTCTCACCACGAGGAGGTGACTACGCACGAGACCCGCCCCGGCCCCTAATCCCAACCACCCACCATTACAAATAAGCATCTCGGCATTCAACTTAATGAATGCCGAGTATTTGTTCTACTTGGCCCGGTTACGTGAAAAGGAGACAGACGTTCCATAGTTCAATCTCACGTTTAAAAACTAATCTTAATCTTAACTATAAAAACGCAAATACGAGATTGAACTATGGAACTCTGTTCCCTCAAACAACGATCGCGTTAACAATAAGTTCATCTCCCGCACAATCATACAATACATACAATGCATACAATACATACAATCATACGATACATACAATACATACAATCATACAATACATACAATCATACAATACATACAATCATACAATGCATACAGTACATACAATCATACAATACATACAATACACACAGTGCATACTATCATATGACACATACAATACATACGAATGCAAATCATACAATATGTCGCAATCAATCGCAACCCTAACTGCGCATTCTGTATCAAAGACACGTTTATCGAACTTTGAACAAAATTAGGGAAACGAAACTATCGACACGCTTCAATATCGTGCCATGCAAGGGATATAACGCGTAATAAAGTCGCGATTTGTCAGTGTGTCAAATCGGGGTTCGAGCACTTAGAGGCAAGTAGCCCGGCGCTACCCCCAACGACACAGTGGGGTTCCGAAGAACCGCTGTGTCGGATTACCGAGGACGCTGGACTACCAGAACCTCACCTCGTCCTTTCGGACGAGGCTGCAGTCCCCCCGATTTGACACACTGACCACAAAAATTGGAAACTCTACTCTAGTGCAATGATAGTAACAACAGTAACAACGAACGAAAGAAGAGAGGAGTGAAAGGGTCCCTAATTTCGTCTCAAGTTAAATAAACGTGTCTTTGTACAGAATGCGCTCACAGTGAATTTACAAATATCAACTATCTTATAATTAATTAAAACTAAACGCACGCAACTTAAAGCTAAGACGCACGCATCCCACGACGTCCCTGCGAGATCCCTCGTCGTCCCTGCGAGATCCCACGTCGTCCCACGGTGCCCCGGGGGTCTAATAGTTTACTTATCAACTAATTTGTCCCTACAGTTCAGTTTAGATCGTGAAATAAAGAATGCAAAGAAGTTTTCACGATCTAAACTGAACTGTAGGTTGCGTAGTTCTTAGCTTGATATCGTTTTACAAACTAATAATGTATTTGTAAAACGATATCAATTACCAGGTCTCACCACGAGGAGGTGACTACGCACGAGACCCGCCCCGGGCCCTAATCCCAACCACCCACCATTACAAATAAGCATCTCGGCATTCAACTTAATGAATGCCGAGTTTTTGTTCTACTTGGCCCGGGGTTACGTGAAAAGGAGACAGACGTTCCATAGTTCAATCTCACGTTTAAAACTAATCTTAATCTTAACTATAAAACGCAAATACGAGATTGAACTATGGAACTCTGTTCCTCAAACAACGATCGCGTTAACAATAAGTTCATCTCCCGCACAATCATACAATACATACAATGCATACAATACATACAATCATACGATACATACAATACATACAATCATACAATACATACAATCATACAATACATACAATCATACAATGCATACAGTACATACAATCATACAATACATACAATACACACAGTGCATACTATCATATGACACATACAATACATACGAATGCAAATCATACAATATGTCGCAATCAATCGCAACCCTAACTGCGCATTCTGTATCAAAGACACGTTTATCGAACTTTGAACAAAATTAGGAAACGAAAACTATCGACACGCTTCAATATCGTGCCATGCAAGGGATATAACGCGTAATAAAGTCGCGATTTGTCAGTGTGTCAAATCGGGGTTCGAGCACTTAGAGGCAAGTAGCCCGGCGTTACCCCCCAACGACACAGTGGGGTTCCGAAGAACCGCTGTGTCGGATTACCGAGGACGCTGGACTACCAGAACCTCACCTCGTCCTTTCGGACGAGGCTGCAGTCCCCCGATTTGACACACTGACCACAAAAAATTGGAAACTCTACTCTAGTGCAATGATAGTAACAACAGTAACAACGAACGAAAGAAGAAGAGAGGAGTGAAAGGGTCCCCTAATTTCGTCTCAAGTTAAATAAACGTGTCTTTGTACAGAATGCGCTCACAGTGAATTTACAAATATCAACTATCTTATAATTAATTAAAACTAAACGCACGCAACTTAAAGCTAAGACGCACGCATCCCACGACGTCCCTGCGAGATCCCTCGTCGTCCCTGCGAGATCCCACGTCGTCCCACGGTGCCCCGGGGGTCTAATAGTTTACTTATCAACTAATTTGTCCTTACAGTTCAGTTTAGATCGTGAAATAAAGAATGCAAAGAAGTTTTCACGATCTAAACTGAACTGTAGGTTGCGTAATTCTTAGCTTGATATCGTTTTACAAACTAATAATGTATTTGTAAAACGATATCAATTACCAGGTCTCACCACGAGGAGGTGACTACGCACGAGACCCGCCCCTGGCCCTAATCCCAACCACCCACCATTACAAATAAGCATCTCGGCATTCAACTTAATGAATGCCGAGTTTTTGTTCTACTTGGCCCGGGGTTACGTGAAAGGAGACAGACGTTCCATAGTTCAATCTCACGTTTAAAACTAATCTTAATCTTAACTATAAAACGCAAATACGAGATTGAACTATGGAACTCTGTTCCTCAAACAACGATCGCGTTAACAATAAGTTCATCTCCCGCACAATCATACAATACATACAATGCATACAATTACATACAATCATACGATACATACAATACATACAATCATACAATACATACAATCATACATACAGTACATACAATCATACAATGCATACAGTACATACAATCATACAATACATACAATACACACAGTGCATACTATCATATGACACATACAATACATACGAATGCAAATCATACAATATGTCGCAATCAATCGCAACCCTAACTGCGCATTCTGTATCAAAGACACGTTTATCGAACTTTGAACAAAATTAGGGAAACGAAACTATCGACACGCTTCAATATCGTGCCATGCAAGGGATATAACGCGTAATAAAGTCGCGATTTGTCAGTGTGTCAAATCGGGGTTCGAGCACTTAGAGGCAAGTAGCCCGGCGCTACCCCCAACGACACAGTGGGGTTCCGAAGAACCGCTGTGTCGGATTACCGAGGACGCTGGACTACCAGAACCTCACCTCGTCCTTTTCGGACGAGGCTGCAGTCCCCCGATTTGACACACTGACCACAAAAAATTGGAAACTCTACTCTAGTGCAATGATAGTAACAACAGTAACAACGAACGAAAGAAGAGAGGAGTGAAAGGGTCCCTAATTTCGTCTCAAGTTAAATAAACGTGTCTTTGTACAGAATGCGCTCACAGTGAATTTACAAATATCAACTATCTTATAATTAATTAAAACTAAACGCACGCAACTTAAAGCTAAGACGCACGCATCCCACGACGTCCCTGCGAGATCCCTCGTCGTCCCTGCGAGATCCCACGTCGTCCCACGGTGCCCCGGGGGTCTAATAGTTTACTTATCAACTAATTTGTCCCTACAGTTCAGTTTAGATCGTGAAATAAAAGAATGCAAAGAAGTTTTCACGATCTAAACTGAACTGTAGGTTGCGTAGTTCTTAGTTTGATATCGTTTTACAAACTAATAATGTATTTGTAAAACGATATCAATTACCAGGTCTCACCACGAGGAGGTGACTACGCACGAGACCCGCCCTGGGCCCTAATCCCAACCACCCACCATTATTAATTAAGCATCTCGGCATTCAACTTAATGAATGCCGAGTTTTTGTTCTACTTGGCCCGGGGTTACGTGAAAAGGAGACAGACGTTCCATAGTTCAATCTCACGTTTAAAACTAATCTTAATCTTAACTATAAAAACGCAAATACGAGATTGAACTATGGAACTCTGTTCCTCAAACAACGATCGCGTTAACAATAAGTTCATCTCCCGCACAATCATACAATACATACAATGCATACAATACATACAATCATACGATACATACAATACATACAATCATACAATACATACAATCATACAATACATACAATCATACAATGCATACAGTACATACAATCATACAATACATACAATACACACAGTGCATACTATCATATGACACATACAATACATACGAATGCAAATCATACAATATGTCGCAATCAATCGCAACCCTAACTGCGCATTCTGTATCAAAGACACGTTTATCGAACTTTGAACAAAATTAGGGAAACGAAACTATCGACACGCTTCAATATCGTGCCATGCAAGGGATATAACGCGTAATAAAGTCGCGATTTGTCAGTGTGTCAAATCGGGGTTCGAGCACTTAGAGGCAAGTAGCCCGGCGCTACCCCCCAACGACACAGTGGGGTTCCGAAGAACCGCTGTGTCGGATTACCGAGGACGCTGGACTACCAGAACCTCACCTCGTCCTTTCGGACGAGGCTGCAGTCCCCCGATTTGACACACTGACCACAAAAATTGGAAACTCTACTCTAGTGCAATGATAGTAACAACAGTAACAACGAACGAAAGAAGAGAGGAGTGAAAGGGTCCCTAATTTCGTCTCAAGTTAAATAAACGTGTCTTTGTACAGAATGCGCTCACAGTGAATTTACAAATATCAACTATCTTATAATTAATTAAAACTAAACGCACGCAACTTAAAGCTAAGACGCACGCATCCCACGACGTCCCTGCGAGATCCCTCGTCGTCCCTGCGAGATCCCACGTCGTCCCACGGTGCCCCGGGGGGTCTAATAGTTTACTTATCAACTAATTTGTCCCTACAGTTCAGTTTAGATCGTGAAATAAAGAATGCAAAGAAGTTTTCACGATCTAAACTGAACTGTAGGTTGCGTAATTCTTAGCTTGATATCGTTTTACAAACTAATAATGTATTTGTAAAACGATATCAATTACCAGGTCTCACCACGAGGAGGTGACTACGCACGAGACCCGCCCCGGGCCCTAATCCCAACCACCCACCATTACAAATAAGCATCTCGGCATTCAACTTAATGAATGCCGAGTTTTTGTTCTACTTGGCCCGGGGTTACGTGAAAAGGAGACAGACGTTCCATAGTTCAATCTCACGTTTAAAACTAATCTTAATCTTAACTATAAAACGCAAATACGAGATTGAACTATGGAACTCTGTTCCTCAAACAACGATCGCGTTAACAATAAGTTCATCTCCCGCACAATCATACAATACATACAATGCATACAATACATACAATCATACGATACATACAATACATACAATCATACAATACATACAATCATACAATGCATACAGTACATACAATCATACAATACATACAGTACATACAATCATACAATACATACAATACACACAGTGCATACTATCATATGACACATACAATACATACGAATGCAAATCATACAATATGTCGCAATCAATCGCAACCCTAACTGCGCATTCTGTATCAAAGACACGTTTATCGAACTTTGAACAAAATTAGGGAAACGAAACTATCGACACGCTTCAATATCGTGCCATGCAAGGGATATAACGCGTAATAAAGTCGCGATTTGTCAGTGTGTCAAATCGGGGTTCGAGCACTTAGAGGCAAGTAGCCCGGCGCTACCCCCAACGACACAGTGGGGTTCCGAAGAACCGCTGTGTCGGATTACCGAGGACGCTGGACTACCAGAACCTCACCTCGTCCTTTCGGACGAGGCTGCAGTCCCCCGATTTGACACACTGACCACAAAAATTGGAAACTCTACTCTAGTGCAATGATAGTAACAACAGTAACAACGAACGAAAGAAGAGAGGAGTGAAAGGGGTCCCTAATTTCGTCTCAAGTTAAATAAACGTGTCTTTGTACAGAATGCGCTCACAGTGAATTTACAAATATCAACTATCTTATAATTAATTAAAACTAAACGCACGCAACTTAAAGCTAAGACGCACGCATCCCACGACGTCCCTGCGAGATCCCTCGTCGTCCCACGGTGCCCCGGGGGTCTAATAGTTTACTTATCAACTAATTTGTCCCTACAGTTCAGTTTAGATCGTGAAATAAAGAATGGAAAGAAGTTTTCACGATCTAAACTGAACTGTAGGTTGCGTAGTTCTTAGCTTGATATCGTTTTACAAACTATAATGCATTTGTAAAACGATATCAGTTACCAGGTCTTACCACGAGGAGGTGACTACGCACGGGTCTCATTATATTGTAACATCTAAGGGTATCTCATTATATTGTATTAAATCGGTACTGTTTTATATGTGATAAACATCACGACTTGTATTGTATTTAGTAATTTGTTTCAAAGAGAAAAAATATGCATAAAATAAGGCAGAATTGTTTGATCAATCAAATGGCTAATGTAAGATATTGAATAAATATTCTTGTTTAACAAGTTAATAGTAAATGAGTAAATTATTTAACGAGTTAATTAAAATTACTTAGAAATGTATTAGTGGCTCGATTACTACAATTGATTGATTAAAAATGTTAAATAGTACTTAGAAATGCTATAGAGGAGACTTTATTGTTTAATTATTATAAATAAATTATTAGAAATGTTATAATTTTTAAACAATAGAATATTCAGATATGTTATTTAAAAATTCGCTTCTAAATTTTGGTCGATGTGCACACGACGAAAGTTTAATTGATAATGAGTCTCCGTACCGCTCTAGGTCAATATATGTTTCGGTCGTCAGTGTTTGAGATCAGTTGATAATCTTTTTTCAAACTTCTGAAATTTGGTCGATGTAAACACAATAGAAGTTTGGTTGGTAATGATTCTTCGTACCGCTCAAGGTTAATATATATTTCGGTCGTCTGTGATTCAGACAGCTGATAATTTTGTTTAGTGTTTCGAAAAACAGTTTTTCTATTATATTAATCAATAATTCAGTAGTTTTTACATTTCTATCTCAAAATTACACTTTCATGAATATGTTACAATGTAATAATTTAAATGGAAATGTAATAATTTATTAATTTTCTATCGGCTAAAAAACTTAATTTACATTTTTATAATATTAATTTTTTAAATTATAACTGTATTGATGTAAAATTATTAAGTAGAAATTTATCTAGAGAAAAGTTATGTAGTCAAAAATCGAGTTAATTTAGAAAATGAAATAATTAATTTAATTGTTTAATCGTAATATAAAAGTTGTGAAATTTACTAAATAATGTCTAGAAATATTGTAGAAATATTTTAATTGTTTCAGATGAATTATTCATATCGTAAATGATGCATTTCGATGATATTTTTGTATATTATTTAACAGTTTTAACTATTTGCTTATAACATTTGAATCAGGCATTATTTCATAGTTTGAATATTTCATTTATAATAATTGAATTATTTTATTTACAATAATGGAAAGGGTAGTTACATAATACATATATTTCTTGCTGTCTGAAAAATTACCTTAAAATTTCTTCCATCACTTGATCTGTAAATAATACAATGTACTCCTCTATACATCAAATTTGTAAAAAATATTTCTTTCATTGGTCGAAATTAATTGATTAATAATATCTCTGTTTGTTTATAAATAATGTTCAAAAGTGGATAAATGAACACGTTAAGAAATTACATTGAACAACACCTATTTAATTGGTAATATCAAGAGATAAGGTAATTGAGAATTGTTATTTATTAACATTTCAAATACGCAAGAGAATTGAATCAACGATCGGAAGAATCAGAAAGAATGGCCAATAAACGCATAAAATCCCATTAAATTGATCGCAACTGTTGGCAACATAATGCAGAATCCAAGTATTTCTTTTTGGTAATACGGCAGCTTCGTAAATACGAAACAAACTTAAACTGTATAAATATACTTAAGAAACGAAGACATCTGCAGAATTTTTTTCATGCCTTCGGAAACGTTTTCGAATTTCACAAAGGACTACTTGATTTCCCGGTTCAACCATCGATCAACACAGAGCACGGTGGAATCCCAAAGGGAAAAGGAGAATCCACAGAATTCCGTTCTGGGGATTGGAACGCGGCACGATTGCAGTCTGTGCTGCACGAGCTGCAGTTTCCAAGATTGTTCGGCCAACGGTTCGCAGATGGCGGCCGATGGTTGGTATTCAGAAGCTTCAGCCCCGCCCATCTAATTTGAACAGGAACCTTTTTGCCGGCTTTGTCGGATTACAGAGGTCAAAATTTTCGAACATTAACCACCCTACGAAGTACGTTAATTCTCGCGCGGTGGTGGGGATTTCGATTAAAATTTTCTGCTTAAATACCAAGGGGAATTCTACCCCTGGTAGAACCTACTCCTAGAACCTTCGTGCGTCGCGTCGCATGTAACGAGGGAGTAATTCGACGACTGATTCGAAATAGTGAGACTACTGAGAATGATCGAACATTGATACGAACGAATCTGTCGAAATATCGTTTTGTTGATCAGGGAATAAGAATTGAACGTGGATTTGCGTGGAGGCGAAGAGACAGAGTTTGGAGTCCATTTTTCGAAGCATCTTTTTTTTATAATGCCAAGTAGAATGCAAGGTACGGATATCGATTCGTTGGTTCAAGCTCTATTTTTCCACAAGAAGGAGTAGAGCGTGGGTAGAAGAAGCAGAAGCAAGCTGCGTGCACAATGTGAAGAACGTACGCAGTGTCTACTTTGTAAAAGAATTTTTTATCTCTTCTTTGGATTGAGACGAACGTTTCGTGATAATGTATCATGCTCGAGCAATTATTAATTTCTACGATTAATGGAACAAAGGAGGATATCAAAGTTGATCACAAATAACCGAAAACGAAAGAAAGACACGAATCTATCTCTTTATCAAGAGTTGCAAACGTGTAAAACTTGACACGTTGAAAGTGACGAAACGATTCGAAACACGCTGAATACTGACGATTGCGAGAGTCTGGTGGCTTGATTACAATAAACGTGATTTATCATTTTCACGGACGTTAAAAGCGTTTCTGCCTCTTCTAATTAAATAAAGCGACGAGTTTCGGTTGACTGGCAAACAACGGAATTATGCAGTATTTGTAAGGTGTGCCGGCGAGCATACAGAATATATCCCTACGGGGATGTCACGAGTTAGGATCTGCGGAAATGGATACGATCCTTTTGTTTGCCGTAGAGATCCCGCGAACGGAAGACAGAGGTAGCAGAGAACAGACGTAAAACGGGCGCAGCTAATGTAACTTAAGAACTAAATTATCTCGCGTGAATTACGGGAACCTAATAACGAGACGGCCGCGACCATTAATCTGGAGTGAAACTCGAAGAATTTCTGCATTATTCAGGGGAGTTGGACATTTTCCGAATTAATTGCTTTTGAATATTTATCGAACATCTGATTTCGCGAGCGTGGAAACTAGAGAGAGATTTGACTCTGTTTTACAATAGATAAAATGAGGCAGAAAGAAAATTTGCAGCAGAGCAAAAAGTTGGCTCGTCGATTTTCCTCTAGAAATTTCCTCAAGTTCAAAATCGATAAGGCTATGTTCTCGTTTCTCTCAAACGCTGTCAATTGTGAAATTCATCTGTGCAAAGAATTCGATAATAAAACGGAGCAATAGCTCGGAAAATATTATCGTTTGACGGTCGATAAACAATGGATGAAATAAGAAAAGAGAGCACAGTTACCGGAAAACTGAAAAGTTAACAAAGTTGCATTGCCAGCTGTTAATGAAATTAAAAAGAAGAGCAAAAGAATAGAAATTGAAAAAAAATGCTCTAGTAATTTCATAAAATGATTTTTTCTAGTCAACTAAGAAAAGAAAGAAAACAAGAAAATTGGCGTAGAATTGCACGTGCTTTACAATCATAGAAACGAAAATTCCATGAAACATTTACCAAGGAAAATAGATCTGAAGGATTCAGAGCGTGATTAATTACAAGTCGCGTGGATTTCAAGTGTATCTCGATGACTTATTGCAGTTGCAAGTGGAACAACATTAAGTACTGGCCAAAATCCGTGGCGTGAGACTTCGAATGGCCTTAGGCTGCGTCAAACAAGTTCCTCTTCTGCCGTGGAAGTTCGAGGGGTTGCTTTGAGGACTCGCGAATCGGTACGATTATGAGTTTGCTCAACGTCAAGCGCGCCAACGATCGGCGATATCGCGGCGGAGGTTTAACTCTGTGCTCAACCTCGATAAATATAGGCCATTTCAAAGTGATATTCGCACGTGTTATCGCCAATGAAAGCGATACGCAAACATTCTGAACACAAAAAAAAAATCAGCTTGCCCCAAATGGCAAGTAGAGCCATTTTGAAATTGAACCGAATAGACCGTATCGGGTCTAACGTTCAATTACAATGGAATGCATTTCGTTTCATTTTAAAAAAACTGATCGCCGTCATTTATTGATTAAAAAGTCAATCGAAAGGCGGATGTTGTAACCTGAAACAAAATGGCCAATCAAATCAATTTTCAATTCCATCGCAAGAAAAAAAATGTCATGGATGACTGCGTCGTATAACGATGTTTGGCAATTTTTCAGCTTGTTGTAACTGTATCGTTAGATTCAAGAAGGTCAGTCAGCGATAAATGTCAGATTTTAAACACACATTTAGAAGTGAAATATTTTTTATTTAGTAACTCTGTGTAATATTAAAAAATTTGACATTTTTATTCGCGTTACACGTAATATATTGATAAATGAAATGAATTTTCAATTGTAGTTCTCTGAGATCTTTATTGCGCGGTATACAGAAAGTAGTATTCTCTTTTGCATATTATTTTGCATTATTCATTTAATATTTACATAACATTACATAGTATTACGTAATATAAGAAGATATATAGTAGATATTAAAACAATTTAACTGAAGATTTCATTCTTTTGGTTCAATATGATAAATCTATCTCTAATCACAAAATTAAGGAAATAGTCAACCTTTGGTTAATTTCAGATTGACAAAAAAATAATTGAATATTTTATACATAAATCGTACTACATTTAAATTAATTAATTCATCTTTAAAACAGATATTTTACGGTACGGTAAAGAATTTGGAATCTAATTAAACATTTTATTCAAAAAGAGTCTGAGCCCAAAGTTTCAAAGCATCCCTTATTGCATCCAACTGCAACAAACAAAGATTCCACTTCTTCAAAGCGACACGAGTCATCATTATTTCAAAAACGTGGTTTTAAAAAAAAAAATCTCGATTTTTTGGAACTTCAATTTCGCTTGTCATCTCGGGTAGCTCGACTATAAAACCTAACAATCTCGACCTTTGGATCTTTCTCGCGTCTTCCGCAACAAAGAAGCTACCAATTCTTTCGATCGTCGAAACGTTCTGAACGAAAAGAAAGCTTAATCGTTGCTCCTTGTAAAGCTTGAATCTGACTTTTTACTCGTCGCCAGAATACGATCGTTATTGTGACGACCAACGCAATGACGTTTTCTTGTGAAATTTTTCCTGCTTAGCTCCGAAAATTCGTTTTGGTAACAATTAGGAGTCAACTGAGCAGAAATTTGTAAAAAATGACGTACGAGCCACAACAATTAGACACGTTAGAGGTGTTAAGGATGTGTACATGTTCGTTGCTTAATCTTGTTACTATTACTCGTACACGTTATTTATGTGTTTAGTGGTTGAATGCCCGTTCCTAAATCTGTTTACTGATATTCACACTCATAGCTCTCCCTGCTACTTCATCGCGTTCTAATTGTGCTACAAATAACAATCGGGACTCTGGTAGGCGTACACTTGTACTCGTTTAAGAGATAGAGCGTTAAATGCTTCTTTTCAAACTGGTCACTTTTCTGACATCCGAATCACAGTCGAATCAAGTATGACGATGAGAATAATACATCATCTATATTTCTTACTACGAAAGATTGAGCGTGTACATGTATGACGTAGACACGATGTATTTTCTGAGGGGGTTAACACGATTTCCCAGGATGAAGCGCGATCTGCCGGGTCGGAAATGGCTCGAATCACCGGAAGAAAAAGTGTCAGTGTAAGCGTTTATTCTGGTTGAGCCGGTCGCGGAGCTGTAATTCTCATGAGCGAGCGCGTTAGTCCGACGAGCTTATTATCAAGAGAAATTACTTTCAACCGGAAGAATCGCGCAACAGTTCACGCCAGGTGCGTGTACACATTTCGCCAAGTTAATGCCAGTAGTAAATTAGCCTTCAGAGAAAGGAGCAAAGGGGGATGGAACAAAGAGGAAAACAGAGACGACGACGGAGAAATTAGCTTTAGTCGCGTTTCCCTTTCTCCTTTTCACTCTTTCCCCTTTGTTCGGGCTTTCTTCTGCTCTCTTTTCGGTTTCTCCGTTTTTGCGTCTGACAGAAAATCGTATCGCGCCGCTTTTAGTGGAATCGCGCGTAAAAGGAGAGGAAAGGGCGATATCGTTGCCCTCCCCCGTCCCATTTTTTCTTCCGTTCCTTCGTCCCTTTGTCTTTTCTTCTTCGCCATCCACCGGCTCGTATCCGCTTTTTTTTTTTTTTTTTTTCTTAAATAATAAGCCGTGCAATTTCGTGCTCGGTCAAGATGCAGCACGTTCCCTCGTGAATGCGACCGGTTGCTCGCTTCCTCTTTCTCTCTCTCTTTATTTTCTTCTCTCTCCGTTTGCTTCGTCCTTCGTAATAAGAACCGTCCGTGATTCAAACGACTGTGTTTTGTCCGGTGCCGGCTGAAAAGTCGCCGGAGCGGATGGTCTTCCTCGCGGAAAATCGAGTTTCAAGAGAAATCAGTCAGTTTTTAAACAGATCGGGATTAAAATCGCCGCCGGCGGGCTTGAATCGCCGAAATTTGGGGAAACGCTGTACTCGCGCAAATATTCCGCGATTAAACGAGAATTAATCGCGACGATGTGAAATAATGGTAATTTTCACGGTTACGGCGAGTTGTTTGCGCGAAAAAAAAAGAGAATGAAAAAAGAAAAAAGTAGGAAGAACTGTCTGAATACACGCCCCAATTGACATTCCCTTCAAATTGGTCGGCCGAAAGCGTTTAAAATTGCTGTTAATGTTTTTAACGTTGTAGCTTCGGAAACGCTGGGCGCGCAATGTTCCCGGGATAAACGCGAAACGAGTTTGCTCAGCGTTAACGATCACACCATCAACTGCGGCTGCAGTTGAAACAATTGTTTGATGTCTCTGATTATTCAACGATTTCGGTAATTTTTTTTTCTTTTTCGTTTTTATTAAATTTTGTGCACCGATTTACTCGGCTGGTTTTTTTTTCCTTCGGGTTTCGAATGGTCAAAAGCAACAGAAGGCGGGAATAGTATATTACATTCTTTTATGTGTATTAACGCAGTTGTTTGTATGATGGGAAATTGTAATTGACGTGTTTTAACAATCTAAATCTACGTAGCGAATATTATGTGTAGAATAGTATGTGAATGTGTTAAAATTTAAATTCAATGTAAATTGTTGTCCACTTTGATAATCCGGTTTTCGTTAAACGTAACTCACAGTTATTTGGCACTTTTAAGTAAACTGTCAATAAAATTTCACAATTAATGTTTAATCACAGTTAATGTGATATTACGATCGACTGCAATTGAAAAGACCGTGGTTTGTTACAGTTGCGCGAATCAAAGTTTTACTATTTTTTTGATCGAATATCGTACTCGCGGCATTTTTTCTTTTGAATAAATCACTATCGACGATGCTTTAACTGAAATCGATTTACAGCATCTGTACGTGGAAATCAATTTGAAACACCTGACACTTGCGTTCTTGTTATTTTGTTCGATAATTTAGTCGTCGCTTTAATTACGAATTCAATTACGTACACTTGTGAATAATAGGCGCGTAATCCTTTATGGTAATTTCTCTACATCGGTGTGCATTGCACTCAACAAGTAGTTTGTTAATTCAATGGGTTGTTAAGACTTAACAAGCACACGGTTGTTTAAAACCGATTCAATTTTGAGTCCTGGATAATTAATGATTTATAAAGAGGCGTTTGAAATTGATTTACTCTTTGACAAACGAACCTCAAAATCTTCCCAAAATAAATCTTTCATCTTCTCTTTTCTCAAGATGTGATACATGTCTTTCGATCACTTCTAATTAATATGAATTTATTTTAAACACTTGATAAGGATTTTACTTTAAATGGAAGGACGCAAGAAACATTATGAAATATAATTTGTTCGAAGCAAATATCGTTTTTGTGCAAGAAAAATTGTCACGTTAAAGATCTTCACGATCAAAGATAATTAATAAATAATTGCCTGATTGTTATAATTGGGAAGAAGATCAAGATACTGATGCGTTTCTGACATTTTTTCTTCTCTGTCCTGTTAGAATAATTTAATTGCAGTTGGACACGGACAAGCAACTACTAGCATGAATATTCATGCGCATATATTTCATACAATCCTGAGGAAGATATATATCCCCACTTAAAAAGTCTCAGAACACTTTTTAGCTTGAATATTCAATACTTATCGTAGATAGTAAAAGTTTTAAATTGCGCACAGTACAATTGTTAATATATTAACATTGTACAGAGTGTTTTCGTCGTACAAAGTGTTATTTCATTTTCCAGTTTTGAAACAGATGTAGTATTTGCCTTGAAACTTTTCAACACGTGCATGCATATACGACAATGGAATGCGTCATGGAGTATAACAGCGTAAAGTGATTTATACGAGTACAGGAAAAGGAATCTCTAAAAGCGTATGTGAAAAATGAATATCATGAGAGAAATAAGCGCAATTTACAGCGACGAAGACGTGAAAGTTTCGAAGCTGAAAATTGAAAATTTTTGTTTAAAATTTTTGTTTGTGGAAGAATGAATGTAAAAAGGAAGGAAAGGATTTGAGATAGATAAGAGAGGGTCGAAGGTTTTGGCGTTTCGTCTCGGAGTCGCTGCCTAGACTCATCAGTGAAGCCTGATGGCAGCGACTCCTTACCCCAGACGCTTGTTGTTGTAACCACCCCCGCGCTCTGCTTTGCTTAACATCGAAAGATCTCAATTTGCGGCTTGTGCTAGTCAGAGTTACATGTTCAAAAAGCGTTTGTATGTGCATATTGTGCAAAGAGCGATGAATTCCTAATACTACAATTGATTTGATAAATTAGTATTAGAGAATGCTTGCTCTGAATGTTTTCTTTTTATTTACGATAAACGCTCAAAAACGCAACGTAATTTTGACACTAGAATTGAACCGATGATTAAAATATAAAAACGCGCGTCGGAGAAATTAGAGTGCAAGGATTGAGAAAAGATTTATAAAATAGTGAAAAGCACAAAATTTTACAGGAAAGAGCGATATTCTTCTGTTTATGTTGTCCTTGTCTTTCATTCGACAGGCTTTATAAAATTAAATTATTTTATTTTCGATATAAATACTTTTTTTATTGGCAAGATGAATCGATTAATGCATATTAATTCTAACTAAAAAGACAAAGTTGATTTTAAAATCTCCTCCACTGTTAAAAGCTAATTTATACTATGTGATACGTATATCTATCCCCCTTTGAATGAAATGTAAGTAGGTAACTTTTGTCAAAACATGTTTTCAATAACTTTAATCCCTTGTGTGAAATATTCTATCGTATTCTTTATATTTTTTTAAAAAATCACTTAAATATCGACAAATGTCCCGTAAATCTAAAAAAATGTCTCTCCAAGAAATTATAAATTGATCTAAACACTTTGATAGTTCTAATGTTAAATTAGAATCGTATGAAGGTCAACTGAATTTTCGCAAGAAAAACGATCAGAGGGGGAAAAAATGAAGAAGAAGCGGCTCGACGATGATTAAAGAAGTAGGGTGAAAGTTAATGTCGGTCTGATGACACGAAAATTCGTCGGCTGAACTCGACCCCAATTCCCGTTAATCAGATGAACCGAGTTGACACAGGGTTGTAGGTGTATCTTCACCAGCTAGAGACCCAAACATGGCTCTATATCTTTGGTTAAGGGTTGACAAAGAAGTTAATTTTGTAAAGTGTGCGTCGGGGACTGGACGTGTTAAGAGAGATACGAAGGTGGAAGGGGTGGTTGGACCGATAAGAAAGCTTCGAGAGGATCAGGGGGTGGTGCGAGGAGAATTATTCTGGAAAATATGGGATTGAAGCTGTCGCTAGAAATGGAGGGTGAATCCTGAAATACGCAATCCGTTGGTTATTTGCTTGAGACATTTGAGAAATCGTTTCTGACGCAATTTTATTGAGAAACGATTGTTTCGTGAACTGGAAGTTTCGGAGATTTGGAAGCTCGAAAATCCCGACGAACTTATCCGTCTCGATCGTATTCCTCATAATTTCGTGTCGCTGTCAGGTTAGAAAGTTAAAAGTCTCTGTCTCTGTCGGATGTTAATTTATAGTTCTTCAATCAGGTTCAGTGATTTTGCCAAATCAGTAACAACTGTTACAAAAGGAGCGTTCGTTCGATTTTCTATTTTCACTGAAACTTCAACTCTCACGCATACGCTTTTTCCTTTGTTTGTTCGTCTATGCTGTTTGCAGTCTGATAAAACGGATATACTTTTTCATTATGCTTCAGTGTTGCCGTTATTCTGAAAAGAGAATTCACGCAACACAGGAATGTTTGAACGCTGCTTTTGAATCGGTCAAAAAACTGTCTGAATTGGATTTTATTGCTACGATGAACAAAAAACGAAAGCTAAAATAAAACTGGTTAAAATCTTTACAGTCGTGATAAATGAAGCTCGACTAAGCTTGATTCATGAGTTTTTAATAGAACGGGCAATATAAGAAAAAGTATCATTACATTGAGAGTAATTGTTGAATTATCTTTATATATACTTACGATATATATGATATGTCCGGTTTATTCATATACACGTTGTCATTTCTTTAACTATCAAAAATACGGAAAAATGTGTTGAGGAAATCATAGTTGCATAGTTTCCAAGGAAAAATATAATATTGCAGTCGTTCTGCTGTATTTTGCTTTTTCATTGAAATGTGAAAATCACTTTCAGTTGTTCAGATAGAATGATATATTTTTCGATCCATTAATCGATGCAGATCGATGTTCTTTATAAAAAAGTATTAATATATGCAATGAAAAATTATCGGGAATATTTTATTTTTTAATTTTATAAAATCTATGCATGAAAGACAAAAACAATTTGGACACAAGAATACTGCCTCTGTCTTCCCTGGTTTTTCATGCAATAATTCATAATGTAGAAAATTTTTATTTTATATTTCAAAAGCTACATTAAACTACGAATATAGGTTAATACTTTTTTTTTAAAGAAAAATGTCAAGTTGCATGGATCAAAAAATGTATCATTCTGTTGAAAAAACTGAAGGTGACTCTGTTGAAAAAACTTTCGTATCTAGATCGAAAAGTAACGTATGATAATGAAACGATGCAACTTGTTGTTTCAAACATTCTTTCGTATTTTCAACAGTCAAGAAAATAATAGCTTAGATACACGGATAAACTGAACATATTGTAGTTCTGGCATGTTGAAACAACGAGGCGATCTCAGATAATTAATGACATTTATCGATCCTAGAAAGCCATTTCCTCTCTTTAATTGTAAGAGGGAAATTTCTAGGGAGATATATAACACTGCGGGCTATGTAATTGCAATGGTCGATGTTAATGCTTTAGAAAAGTAACAAAAGCAATCGTCGCACTGTCGCAAATACGACACAATCTATTTCTCTTCTCTTTCCAATACTAGAAACTTTTTCTGGTTAAAAATCTATACAGTTATGGGGACGATAGAATAACGCCATAATAAAGTCATCAAATTAGGATTATTTAAAATTTTCGGTACTCTGCAAGTTTTTACTATAATAAAAGTTTGAGTGAAATTTAATTACATTAATATCAATGTAAATTTAATTACATCAGTATCGATATTAGTATTTTATTAAATATTAAAATACTATATAAGCATACACGTGTGGATGGTACTTTATTATTTATTATAGACTGCGGATATTTATGCAAATTTATACTTTTACAAGTATAATTAAAAGTACAGAATACTAATATCATAACGAGTATCTATTTTATACATTTTGACGTATTAAATGTATTTTGCATCTTCAGACTTTCCACAAATACATAAAAATTTGCAGTCTATTTATTACTATCGAGTATTTATTGTGAAAGCGATAGGATTGTCGCGCGTGACAAATGGCTGAGCATCGCTATTTATAAAAGTTACAAGGATTAGAGAGAATCGATTTGAATTTGTAAAAGTCTGTTATTGATTTTGTAAAAATGTGAAAAGAGAAATTGGGAAAAAGCAGACATGGTGAAACAGTGTATACAATATGTATACAATATATAGGATATATGCTGTAATTAAAGCAAGGAAGAGAAAGGTTTATCATAACGTTAAACACATATTTATTTTTCTTTTAATTTTATACAGTTGTGGCCAGAAGAAGTAATAATGAAAGAGATATTAAACAAATTTTTAAAACTTTATTTCTTAAGTAAGATGTTAGAAAACAGATCTTGTAATGTAAAATGATTGAACAAATATTACGAATGGAATATTACGTTTATGCAACGTTTATGCGTGCTTAATGTGTGTTTTACACTTACACAGGTATACAGTCTATATGTGCACGTGTATGTACTTTAAGAGTTAATAAAATTTATCATTAAATTGATATTCAAATCCTTCAATTTTGCTTAAAATATTGAAAGGTTCGAACGCGATGCAAGTGATCAAAATCTGTACATTGCGGATAATTATCCAAATTATTACGTTTCACGTCTTACAATTAGAACCATCATTAAAGCAACAACGAGGCCGATTCAAATAACTTGAATCTATCTTTCTTCATCCATAAAAAAAAAAATTTCTCTCGACTATTTCCGAATGAATCGTTACAGAATTGTGTTGACGAGTTCTGTAAGAATCAAACAGCGAATTAATCTGCAAACGACGCCAGAGACCACGTCGTCAACGTGGACATTCAATTTACGAACAATTACAGTGGACTTTGGACGAGAGAGAGAGAGGGAGGGGAAAAAAGTGGTCACGGTTTCCTGATTGAAACGGCGCGACCTCAAAGCTACGTGATTGGCGTCGTGACAGACGGCAGACATTATAAATCCACGGTGAAATTAGTTTTGTAGCCGGTCGCGTAACCGTAACGGAAATTGGAAGCGGCTCCTGAAATACGCAATCGCTGGAACGATTTTATTGCTCGGTCAACGGGAAAACTCGAAAAGTTGTTGGTTCGTTCCTTCTGCGAATCTAGCTCCCAATACGGCGTTGCTCGAAGCCGCGGAGGATGTTTCGCGTGAGAGAGAGTCGATCCTCGAAATAATCGATTCGACGGCTCTGCGTACAACGGGCCTGGAGAAAGAGAGTTGCTGGAAAATCGAACGAACCGATCGTGTCCGACCAGTTGCAGCTGTTAATAGCGCTTTAATCCGATGCCCTGTGCTCGCGGTGATCGATTGCTCGCGATAATTATTCTCGTTTCCATCGATTCTGGCTCTAGTTATCGAGTTAAAGGTCGACGCGCTGATTCCGTGGTAGATGCTTCATTCCCTCTGTGTTTTTCTTTCCTTTTCTTTTTTTCCACCCAGCGTACGATACAGTTCCAGTTTTCGTTAATTGTTTGTCACTTGAAAAGAATTTTCTTTTTCGTCTTTGTCTGTTTCATTGACACGCGTTAAAAATTACAAGTAAGTGACATTTCCATTATTTCGTTCAATCTTTGTATGTCTGCAGACAATTGTCTGTCGGTCTGAACTGAAGGCTTCAAATAGCGAAGAGAACAGATGGGAAATTACGTAAGAAAAGAGGACGGCGAGGAGAAAAAAGGAGGAACAACGAAGGGATAATTTCAGTTCTAATTTCAAAGTGGGGAGGAGGGAGGGTGGGAGGTGGCGAAAGTATTCGGTAAAACGTAATGTCCGTCTCATTTCGAGCAAGTTCCGTGCCAATGGTTGGGATAAAAGTTTGCCGGAAAAAGGAAGTGGATCACGATCTGGGAAAGTTAATCTACGGCAAAATTACAATCTGGAAAGTTGGCGGATGACAAAAGCTTCGCGCCAGAAGCTCGATGATGGCGCGTTAGTTAGCTTCGTTGGAAAACGAGCTACATCGGAATGCAATTAGTTTTTCGAGCTAACTACCCGGGACCGCGTGGCTAAACTCGTTTTCGTATCTTAGGGAATATCAAGGAACTATGTCCGAAATTTCCGCGAAGTTCTTGCTACGCAATTCGTTGGATTGTTAATCAGTCGACGTTCGTTCTCGTCGTTGTATTTTGTAAAGAAATGAAATATGTACGCTTCGCTCATTTCGTGCGCATTAAATTAATGCATGATTTTATTCTTTGACACTCTACGTCTGGCATCGAGGCACGGCATTTTTATTCAATTTTTGTACTTTTTAGATAACTTTTAACATTATTATTGTAAATTTTGGAGAAAGAAAAAGTGAATTTTTTAATAACTTATAAGGGTGCAGTAGTGCCCCTATTTTTCTTACTATTAATTCTTAACGTTCGAATAATTCCTAATATTCGAACGTTACATTATCAAAATAAAATTTGCTAGTAACAGACGAGTTTCTAACTAACAAAATTTTATTCTATTGATAGAACATTCGAAAATTAAGTTTCACGTAAGGGAGATTCTATTATATTCTCTCATTGTCAGAAAAGGAAAAAAGAAAATAAAAAGTGTTCCAATTTTATGAGCGAGAGACACAGAACGTGTATCTAAATTTTTTAATCGATAGTGTATCGTTCTGCTGCGCTTTTTCTTTTTAGGGTGATTAAGGCTTGTTGACGCCATGTAGGAAGCCAGTAGGAAGCACGTCGTTAGGCGTCAATTATTTGCGACCAAGTCTGGGTTGGCAATGACCACAGCTTAACGGCTTTAAGGGTTATCGACTCATCTGGGAATCACCCTATCCTCCGGCTATCTGAGAACATCGACCGTTAATTACTCCAGTACTCCTCATACGCGAGCTCATGCATAATCTTACAATTCCACGTTTCCCCTTTCTCCCATAAAGTAGAACATCTTAATGCCTCAGGGAGGTACAATCGTTGGCCGTTGAATTAGGATCACTTAGAATTTTCAACGTTTCACGTGGTTTTTTTTTTCTTTTTTTTAGTAAAACTGGAAAATGAATTCAGTTTACAAGTTTCATTCAAGTTTTATTCACTTTTATAAAAGTTTTAATTATTAAAGCGAATAATTGTCAATTATTAATTTAACGAGACATCAATATCAATTAACTTTTAATTATTAAATCTCTAATTAAATATTGAAGTTTAGTAAATTGGTTATTAAAGCATTTCACACACTCACGTATTAATAATCAATGTATCACTGTACACGATACATTATTATTTATTACGAGAACGACAGAAAGAGATGAGCGATTGGCCACTAAAATATTCGTACTAAATTAATTACAAGAGACAAAGGATAAGATCGAGAGTCTCTATTCTTCGAAGAAAAGAAAAATTGGAAAGCAGATATGATAGAGCCGTTTGTACAGAATTTGTCGGAAAAATCTTCGGTGGACTGTAGCTGATCTCTCCATGAATGAAACATCTCTCAGTGAATGAACGTTGCTCGTATCACGCAAAAAATTAATATCTATCGCGCTCTCTTCACTGCAAATTTCACTCTGTTGAAATTTACATAGCAGCTCCGCGAAATGGAACTCACAGATTTCCCACAAGAGGAAATTCTCCTTCTTATATACGATATTGCTTACGTTTCCTCTATTCTTCACATTGTTCTTCAAGTTCAAATTCTTTTACCTGATATCTACAATTCGTATTTTGAGCTACGTTTAGTAGTCCTATGATAAATTTGTTCTTAAAATCACACTGTTTAAATGTTTCTTTCATTAAAATAACAAATTTTATGCATCGGGTGGAAGATAACACGAATGAATGAAGAACCATTCTTTGTTAAGAAATTCAGAAATTCAGACATTGAAGAATATAAATAGAGAGTTTGTAAAAACTAAACAAATTTGAATGAATTCATGCTCTTAACGATGGTGCGAGAATCGTGCATGTTGGAATAGGAAAAGAAAATTTATTTATGACAAATGTGATTAATCTACTTCATTTGTGATAAATGTATTATACATTCCACTCTTTCTTTTCCTCTGTTGAGTCGATCGTATGTCAATTTCATTTTCATTCTCCATCAATTTCTTTCATTTATAAAATTTTATACATTATGACTATATCTCTCTGCGTAATTTAATATTTTTTAAGTAAAGATTTAGTAAAATACGTGTAGCACTGCTTTCTTTTCTCCACAGTTTGCAACTAACCGAGGAAAGTAGATAAAAGTAGATAAATAAATGTTCAAAATATATATTATCTCGTTCATGCTTTTTACTGAAATGCCTCTGTTCGTTCACCAGTGATTTGGTTCATTTTTCACGTAATCTTATGCCAGACTTTTAACGTTAACCTTAAGTAATGGAACAGCTCACCTCGGACGCAGTGATCAGAATTCAAGAGATTAAATAAAGATTCACGAGCACTACGTTTTAACAAACACGCGGCTCGGGTATTCATTGGTTGGACAAGCCGCCCCATTATCATCATTCACCTGAATGTCCCCTAAATCGACCAGAAAGCTTTGTAACACCGTCCTCTTTTACCGCCGTTGAAAACGTACCTGTTCCAAGTCGACGAGAATCGCCCTGCTCGTTAAACGAACCAGTGAAGTCCGTGGACGCGATTCTGATTTTAGGACCGACCTCTACGGGAGAGGAGTGGCTCGGAGCGTGTAGCCGATTTTTCGTCGGACAAAGTTATTTGCGGGACCGTAATCAAAGTGTCGGTGGCAGGATGCACGGATCGGGGGCAAATGAAAGTTTCGCGGTTTCCTAGAACAGTGGTGGTCGCGCCGCGTCGCGTCGATGCGGCGGTCGGCAAAAGGACGAGACCGTGATGGAAGAGATGGTCGTTGACAACGGTGGATGGACGCGGTTTGTTTAAACGAAATGATGCAAGGCTCGTGGATACACCCAGTGCGGGAAATGCAATTTTCTCTCTGGTCTGCGCTCGACCAGCCACAATCAAGCCCATCCCACCCGTCCAAGTCTTTGTCCTCTCTCTTCTTCTTTCATCGGGGGATGGCTTATCCCGAAACGAAATCTATCCGCTGTTCGTCGCGATATGCGGATTACCCGCGCGGTGAACAGGGCGCGCGCGGGGGAAAAAAACTCGCCGGGGATGAAGATTGAAATATCGTATTCGCGGCCGATGTTCCGTCTCTTTTACGCTTCTTTTTGTCTCCTCCTTTCTTCTTCGATTACGCCCAGCCTGTTCGTTCGTCCTCCCTTCATGACACCATTATCGCTCGCTTTCCGCTTTTCACCCTTCCCCTTACGATCCTTTTTCCCGAGCTCTTCTGTTCCTTCGTTCTGTCGTCGTGACATCGCCTCATTCGTTCCTTCGTTTCTTTCTCGCACGTTATCTCCTCTCGGACTGATCCATTTCGGTTTCGATTGCTCGCAGACTTTTCTTGCTTTTTCATCTTTGGTAGAATGATCTTTGGCGTGTAGACATATTTGGATTGAAGGTTGCCTAATAGTAATTGTGTTAATATTGTCACAAATATCGTCTCAAAAATATAAGTTTGTCAATGTAACGTCAAGTTCATACACATACTCGTATAGAGCGGGACTTTATATGTTGTAAATTTAATTTATGCGAACTTTTTCTAGTTGAATCAAATTTTAGTCGATTAAACGAACTCTTGCTGGTCGAACTTAAATTTTTATTATTTATACGAACGAAAACTCACTAGTAGAGGAAAAAATCAGTAGACTTTTGTTATGTGAACCGATAAGTTCATATAAACGTCTTGTTATAGTATTGTATTAAAGAGTGTTGGTCATCCTATATCAAAAGTGTCGATTATTCGATTACATGTTAAATAAGAAACGGAGTAAATAACAAAACAATAGTAATAATAAATGAAACAATAATATTAGTCTCTCGAGACTCATTTGCTTCTCGATTACTACGTTTGTGTACATGGTACATGTCATTCTCAACACTCATTCTCAGCTGAACAATCTTCAAACTTTATTTTCTCGAAAACGATGCCTTAATTTTTACACATAAAATCGTCCTGTACAATTGTTCTACAAATAATGAAAGCAAAACTGTCGAAGAGTGTTGACTCGTGAGAAATTTAAAGTTGCAAAAATACATGACAAATAGTGTACATAACAAACGAGAACATACATAAATAAACCTAAAATATAGTATACTCATTACAGTATTTAATAAATAAAACAATCGTCAGCCTAGCTTCCATTTTTCCAATTATATTCATAAAGGTATGAGTTATAGCATAGAAAACTATAATTAACGTTAAAAGATCAAAACCAACTCGATAATGGATTGTTAAAGTTAACAGCGGGAGTTAAATTTTAAATAAATGACCGATCAGTCAAGTACAAAAATCATGAGACTCTGGTGATTTTCGGTTCTTGCTAAACGGATGCGTCGCGCTGGCCAACCACTGCACCACCGAAACTGTCCGGTTTGGTGATCAACGTACCAAGAGGGTTTAATCGTGGCCACCACGGATTTATTTTCAACCCAGGTCGAACTTGAATCCTATCAGATTGCCTCATCGTTGCGGGAATACACGGCCACCAGCTTAGCGGTTTGCCCCTGTGTCTCCCGGACGTCGCGTGACTCTTTGAAGTTGAAACTCGCGTCTCCCTTTTCGGCTCGATATCTGGGTTTGTTCTTGGTTTCACATTGATTAGATTTTGAAATGAACTTTGCTAACTCCTTTCGTTCAGCAATTTCATCGAACCCTTTGCGATCTCTGCGAGTTCGCCAATGAGAGATTGGTCTCTGGTCTTGATTTATACCGAACGACTTTGATTTAACATCCCGTTTCTTTTGCAAGGGATTGAGGGGACATTGGGTCGGTTAAATTCCGCTTGCGTGTGTCTTTCGACGAACCGAATCGGAATAGTAATTACAATCACGTTATTTTACAAAAATTTATATGTAATTAATTTATTTTATTTCATTTTGAAGCTGCGTAGGTATAATAGGGACAAGAACTTTTTGGGAAACTTGTTTTAGATAAGCGAAAGTTATTAAAATAACACAAAACAATGATAAAAAATAAAAATAAAAATGACGAAATGAAAATTTAATCTAAATTGCAGTTTCTTGAAATGACATAATGTTATGGCCAGTTTTTAAGTCAAGAAAAGTTTCATTAAATCAGGTTCTTAAAGTTGTACGCAAACTTCGCGTGTTTAAATTTATCATTTCATTTACAAGCAAAGAATTGTCATTGTCTCGATACAATGAAAATCGAGAAAGAGGAAGTACAAGAAAGTACTCCAATAAATTATTTTGATATTTTGATTATTTTATCACAAGATTATGTATATGCAATATTCCACGGATCACGGAAATAATCCTTCCTTATAAATATTACTTTCGAACTACCTGAATATGCTCCGAAGTTTCGATCGGAGGGTGTGCATGCTAAGTCATGCTAATTCACGATTCGTCTTTTAATTTATCCGGAAATCGCACGTCCGTCTGCGCTCGACGCGAATCTTAGAAATCCAAGATTTTGTCCGTATTCCGTGACGAAGAAGCTTGAACTCGTAGACGAGCGCATGGGAATTTCCGGATATGCAAACAGCGCGACTCGGTGTCGCCTGTCGTCGAGAGCCGAAATCAATGAAAGCTATTACCAGGTCGGATTATTTGGGGAAATTCGCGGAAAGTAATTAATGCTGGCTTCGTCGGTGGCGAGAGGAGGAAGAGGAGGAGGGGAGAGTGGGAGCAGTTTCAATTCGCTCGTATAAATATTGTAATCGTCGGTTAACGAACTACGTTTGGCCCTGACGATCGATCAGTGGCCAAAAATCGGCAGGCGAGCCGCGCCACCACGACGCGATCAATCGAACCGAAGCCGATCAAGTTCTCGCAGAGCCGGCCAGAGGGGAAAAGAACCTCTCGATCTCGACACTGACAGCTATTTTTAATGGATCGGGGCGAGAGTGGAGATTTGTTTTCCGGAAATTCGTTCGGGAAGTTCGGGGCGGGGGAGAAGTTTGGCGAGATGGGTGGTGGAAATTCATCGAAGATTTCTCTTTCTTCTCGTTGGGGGGCAACGGGGGGCAACGGAGGGAAGGAGGTCGGCGAACTTTCAGATTTATCGTTCCACGTGATTTCTTATCTTGTCCTTTCTTTTCACCCTGCTTTCACCTGGTCTTTCTTTTTTTTTTTTTATTGAAATCTACGAATTCGAGAGTTCCTTAGTGAATGAAGCGCATTTCGCCTG
Source organism: Melipona beecheii (assembly GCA_032399605.1). Taxonomy (NCBI): domain Eukaryota; kingdom Metazoa; phylum Arthropoda; class Insecta; order Hymenoptera; family Apidae; genus Melipona; species Melipona beecheii. The sequence goes on along the minus strand of JAUCMO010000210.1, from coordinate 2,786,347 downwards.
TAGTGAATTCTTGCTGCTTCAGAATTTGCGTTCGAAAGTCTTCTGCATTTTTTCGCGACGTTTCCCCTCCCGCGAAAGTGGGAATATTTAACGAAGGGAACGGTTAACGAGAAGCCAAGAAGCGTGGTCGAGATGGCGCGTAGTATAACGGGCCAGGACTTATGGGAATAAAAATACGGAGAAGTAACCGCGTACGTGGATCCTTCAAAAGAAAATCTATGTTGGGTCCGCGTGTTGGAGAGGAGAAGCTCGCGAGTCAAAGGTCGATCGAAATAAAAAGATTCTCCGAGGGAGGAAGTTCTCAAGACACTCCTCCTCGAGCTCCTCTTCCTTTGCTCCCGTGCTCTGGTTTACGGATCACATCAAAGGGCCACGCCGTTACTAACGACACTCCACTGCAAAAACTTGGCAAGTATTTAACTGAAAATTCATTTGCAACTTGGCCGACGTTCCTTTGACCAGGATTTTGCAACAAAAGTTAGGTTGCAAGAACCTGCAGCCGCGAGCTTTTTCGTGAACTTAAATTGTACACCGCGTATATATATATATATATATATATATATATGTAATGTATAGACTGGTGGAAACTGGTCGAACTGGTTGATCCCGCGAAGGAGAGCTGATTCAGTCAGTGAAACCTGCTAGAATGAAACGGAGAACTGTAACGTTAATCAATCTTCTGCGATAAGATGAATTGTACCAAGGGAACCGAGTCTTGGTCCCGGCGATTAATTAGAGAGCCTGAGAAGCAGGATCGTTCTCTACACGTGTATGCGTTCTCGTAGACGTTGTCTTATCGATAGTATCATTTGTACGTTCTGTTTCGACGTTTTACGCAGTGCAAGTGTACTCGATAAAGGATCAACAGGATAGAAAGAATTTTCCCTTCCGTAGTGGCTGGCTTTGAATAAATGTAAGGAACGCTGTCGATATTTTAAAAGTGGCTTGACGTTTATTAACGGGAATTAATTGACACTTCAAAAGTTTGACGTTGGTTTTTTTCGAAATACAATGGAAAAATGGAGCTTCTTTTATGTACTAAATATCGTAAAAAAGTAGTATACTTTGAATACTTGTATGTAACATTTGAATATTTCATATATTTTTTTCATATTCGCATATACATCGTAGTGTTAGTAAGAGAAACCAAATTAAGCTCTGTTCCATATTCTCCTAATATTTAATTAATGGTTAACGAAACTTGTAACTAAATTTCTTTCGAATCTTTCTTACTAAAACATCCGTTCCTTCAAATCTTTTTTTTTGTTTTACTAAAAACATCTAAAATTTGTGTTGCGAATAGCCCGAATTCAATGGCCAGGTGCTGTACTGTTACTTCACTTTGTCGAACGATTCACGTCACTGCCGATAATCGTCGATTTATCGGAATCCGACTACCATCCAGGGTAATTCAATCCCCTGACTAGTCTTCGACCCTTTGTTTCATAAGCGAAGACGTATACGCGTTGTCCTAAAGCCCCCTAACTGAGTTCATCGATGTCGACACCTAACGCCGTGCCATCCTGCCCGGTGAACACAATCCAATTTCTCCGTCGTTCGTCACCTCGTTCTTTTCCCTTTCAACACTCTGTCGAACAACGGAAGGCGTGTAACGCTTGTCTATCCGTCGGATAAACAAGAAAACCGTGGCTATGTACACACAATGTGGAACTTCGTACTTTCCTGGACCAGCCGTCTGTCTCGTCATAGTTTAGCTTCGGAAGGGATTCGATGATGGATCATTCGTGCTGTATCTGAGATTGGTCGCGATGGTTCGACAACAAATTTCATTTGTCTCTCGCTTTGGTAAATAAGGGAAAAGAGTTGAAAATAGGCTCGACTATCAAGGTAATGGAAAATTTAGGAATGTTGGATTAATTGGATTGAATCGAGTGCATTGACACAGAGTCTATACGATTTAATTTACAAATCGAGCGATTTTTAACCTTGTGAGACGAGGTTAAAAATGAGATTAAAGAGTTTCTTCTGTCAGTCACATCGATCAAAAATATTTCAAATAGAAAAAGAAGGGTTTTGAACATTTTGTAGATATTAATTGATTAAAATTAGATTGATTCTACATCTATTGATAGAAAAATAGTAAAATCTGGTCATGTATTTCAAAATGAATTGCAAAAATGAGAAACAAGGCCACTATTGGACTACTGTTATAGAAAATATTGCGTGAAACACTAGCAATCCATAGTCAGGATCATCAGAACTTTGAAATAACGCGTCGCGTCACCTTTCTCTTTTTGAGTTGTCTTTCAGTTAGAAACTGGATAATCCTGACTGGATAAAAAAAAAAAAAAAGAAAAATCGAAAAACTTCCAAGTTTGTTTGTCACAACATTTCTAACTGAGTTATACACATATAAATAGCGATATGCTTCAATGCCTGAAGAAAACGTGGCGAAGCTCGTGTAAATTCGGTTTGGCGAGCTTTAATCGAGTCGGTGTTGAACGAAGAAAGTTGGAACCGTATGACGCTGGTCGAAAAGCTCGAAAGTTGCTCGAACGTCTTAACAGTTCTCCCACAGTTGGTTGTAAACGTTTGAATTTCCTAAGACCTCTGGTCGGGAACTGTGCGGCTCTTTCGAGACCTGTTTCAAGATCTTCGATAGACTCTAGAAAGATTTCGCGACAGTTCTCGCCGCGAGGAAACGGGGAACCGGGGTTGAAAAGTTCCGCGCTCGTAAATTCTAGCTACGTCGCAGAGTTCTTGTTCGGTGTCCTGATCATTATATATAATGTACAATGCACACTCGATGGGAGAACGACGCGTAAAGGAAATCGATTAACAGACCAATTTCGAAATTCATTAGCCGATCAAGCTCCTTGAGCCGCTGCGGAGTTGCTGCATATCAACAAGCTGATTAATCGGGACCTGACTCGCGAACTTTCCGCGCGTCGATGCCACCCCCATAGAAGTGTAAGAGTCTTCCTTCCTTCAAGAGTGCGAATTTTGCATTGAAAACCTGTGGAATATTCGCTTCCGTAAGAAGAAGTTTCATCACAAAAAGAGATACCGATTGCACATTAATCTGTCAAGGTCCAAGTAATGATTTATTATAAATACATCGATTGCCTGAAATTTCAGAAAATTATAAAGTAATTACATTCAAAGGAAGGGAGAGAGATTAAAGAAATTGAAAGATGATTAAAAAGAAGAAGAAAAAAGAGAGAAGACATAATGGTAAAATAATATCGAGCGAATCGTGTTGGAATTTCTTTTTATTAAATATTTTATTAAATATTATTCTTTTATTAAATATTGCGCTAATATAGTATATAGTGTATTTCTAGCGTTGAAATAAATTGTTTATGACTAGAAACAATTACAACAAATTATAGAAAATATAATTAAAAATATAGAGAACGCTGTATTATGACAATATAATAATTATCAATAGTAGGCATTATAATAGTACACATATATACAATTATTATATATATATATATATCTTTCATAATATGAGCATTCTGTAAGTAAGTGTAAGTTTGCAGTTGAAAATTTCCTACAAAAGGTTTTTCATTATCTTCGTTATTTTCATGTCTAGAATCATAGGATAAATACATAAGTATAATATTACAAATCTCTGCGTGGATTACAAAGATTAATATCTATATTGACGTACAAGTACATATTCAGAGAAATCATCTTGTACTCGGTTTGTATCACCAGATGCCCCGTAGCGACATGTTGGACATTTGTTGTCGAAATGGTAAAATTACAGCGATCATCGACACGTGTATAATCGGCGCACGATGGCGAATGATTTATTTGCTTCTGTTTATCGTGCGTTTACAATTATCGTGGATTAGAGCGACGTTCAATGGAGCCGGTTGGTTTGAGTTTAACTCGCAACCCATAGACGTAACTTCATCCGGCAAAATCAGGATCAGAGGTCCCGTAATCTGGAAAATCGGAATTGCCGAGTGTCCGAGGATTCTGTGCTAGACAACCATTGATCGCGTCGGCGGAATTCCCCTCGCCGGGTTTATTGTCAGTTATTACGTTCAAAGCTTCCACATATGTTTGCAGTTCGATTAGAAGCTTAACACCACGTGGGACTTGGTCTGTCGCAAAATTTCGATTTTGAAGCTGTTCATCGTTTGTCATTAAAAGTATATTCGATTATTTTAAACTGTCATAATTTTGTAACGTTTTGTCTCATTTTAAATCGTAAGGTCTCTACTTCGACAGTCCCGTTTTTTTTTTTTTTTTTACATCATATATCGAGTGAAAATGTATTTTTGTTCTAGAAAATTGTAAAAATTCAAACGTCTCTGAAAATACTGAAAAAAATTTTTCTCGCGGCTGGATCAGATGGACCATGGTCTCGTAAATTGAAATTTCCTCTCTCGATCAACCGATCGGAAGTTGCTGTACAATTTTTTTCTTTTTACCATTTTATTGAACTTTGAACATTGACGTTTCCTCTTTAGATATTTTATATATAATATTTTTGCATTGTGTGTACCTTCAAATTTTCTATAAATGCGTAAAACTCCACGCGTTTCTGACGACGAGATAAAGGACGAGAGATAGATCAACGAAAACTATGTTATAAATATTTATAAATATTTGAAACATATTTTATACATTTGGACGTGTTCAAAAACTTGTGTATGATAGTTCTACTCAAATAAAATACAAGGAGAATATTAATACAAGTTGACAGATATTACTGTTAGTAATAATATCTGAACGAGAAGTAGAAAAACAGCATTGCCACAAAAAGCAGAAGCAAAAGTTTACCAGAAACTCGATTAAAATCGCCTGGCAGATTTTTAAAACTCGATGCTTCATACGTAAAGGACTTTGTTCTACATTCTTAATTTATTCCATTTTACGAGAAATTTATTTCCCAATTTGTTTCTCTTCTTATTTTCACTCCTCTCTTTTTTTTTTATCTCCTGCTCGATTGTACCATCAATGACACCCCGTATATTCAGACGATAATAAATTAGGAGAATTAGCGACTGGTACGCGCGCTGTGAGATCGAACGTTGAAAATAGCGTGCACGTATGCTTAGGCACTTCGGTCTTTAAATTCCTAATGAAACTTGGCGAAAGTTGGCTGGAAGTTGGCGTTGTAAAATATCCGGCTTTACTTCCGCCTGTGTCGAAATTCTCGTGGACTTCACACCCATAGCAGCTGTAAAATTCAGCCGGTTTTACGAACTTCCGGCATAAAGCGTGCCTGGCCTACGTTTCGAGACTCCTCCAACTTCTTTTTATACGCTCCTTCCTAAACTTCCCTCGATATTAGTTACAAGGATTTGTCGTTTACCTTGGTACCACTAAGCACAGTAGCGGGGCTTAACACGTGTGACGCACCAACCATAAGTGCTATCCACTGCCGAGCGTCACGTATCCGTGATGGAGATGACATTTCAATTTTTGACAAGAGAAACAGACGAAGACGAAGCTGAAAATTGTTGACATTGTTGAAGAGATATAACAAAGGCGAAAACATATTTGGAACTGTATTATTCATCGATGAATTACACGCAACTGAATATAAAAATTTAGTTTGTTTATTTGCCAACCGCAAAGAAGAATTTATAAAATCAGCTATTTATCTTTTCATTAATAACAATCTTTTGTCAAATTATGTCAATTGGATACCAAGGGATAAATTACGTTCGAAAACATGAGGGGCGGATGATGGTTATATTTAATGCTATTAGTACTAACTGATTGTAATGAAATATCAGAGTACAAAGGATGATTCATTAATTATATTAATGTACAGTAGAACTTCATTTGTACGAACTTGCCGAGGAACAAATAGTTTACGTAATTGGAATTCATATAATACAATAGTAATTTCTAGTAACTTCGTATAATAGAAATTCAGGTTCAAATAAGTGGATTCAATCAGCAAGAATTCATTTAATCGATAGTGTAATTATCAATACTAGAGCTACCGACGATTGAATTACAAAATTTGCAGCAGAGGAACAAAAAAAACTTTATAAACCAACAATGATTTTCCAAAAATCATTCAAGTCTCTAAAGATACACTGTTGTAAGAATATAAAATTTCAATGAAAAATTCAATTACAAACTGGTCATATTCACCACTTTGGTAATTCTTGTCAAACTTTAAACGAGTCGTTATTCTCGCTGAAATATTCCGCTTCATGATGCAAATGGATTAAATGATGGAAACGAAGTGTCAGTTAATAAAAACATTGGTGAGAGATTCCAAAGAACCAATGGAAAAATTTATGGTCGATTTCCAAACACGCCTGGAACTCACTATCAGATCCGGCAATTACGCGCAGATGTGTAAGAAGATTTCACCGGAGATAATTCGATAACGCCGCGTTTTCCTCGTTTTATGCTTAAACCCTCTTCGGAGGCGATAAATTGCGGCCATGTATCCGTGATATCCGAGCGTCACTCGGGGGACTTTTAGACCGTCGTATTGTCACGGCAACAACGGCACCTTCAGGATAGCCATTTCTTTTCCGGCCCTGTGATTAAATGATCTTCCACGAATTCCAGACGAAACCTCAGGAATTTACTGACTACGAATTAACAAGGGGAAGTTTGATGAATATAAACGGTTTCCGAGATTTAGTTACATAGCTCATTTAGGGTCTACTGTCGGGTTCGCTTGTATTTCTTTTCTAATCAGTTTATGTTGTGAAATTTCATTTTTCAACAATGCAATAACGAGAAGAAGGTTCGAGGATTCGGATATTATTTTCTTTTCTTTATCTAGGTTCAATAATTTCATGAAATTTTAGGAAATAAAAGTATTTATGAAATGAAAGTTGCGGAAATTTTTACGGTTTGCCCTGTTCAATGATTCATCTTTTGTTATAAATATCTCGGAAACTAAGGTCAACATTTACAGCTGGAAGAAAAATGATTATTTTGACGATATACTTCAAAATTGCTGAAATTGATATTTATTACTACTGCTTGATCCTCAATGGTTGAGACCATTATTCATTATGTAGAATGAATCAGTTTGGATAAATAAAATATCCTCGAGAGGATATAAAAAAATATTTAATGAAATAAAATGTTATAAAACATACGACAGATGAGAATTGAAGACTCTTTCAAAGTAATGTATAGTAACTTTTATATTTTCAACTCGGTGGAGAATACAGATATGAAATACTTTATACAATTTAAAATTTTACCTAGTACAATGTACGTAAACATTTGTTATAGATAATTGTACGTAATGTGCGTAACATTTATTTTTATCTAATTATATATTTCAAAATTTATGGGCAATTATTGGAAAATTGATATTCTGGTATTAATACGATCGTTTTCCCTTTATTTAACGGTCAATGTATGTATATATATATATATATATATACATGTAGTAAGAAATTTCGTAATTTAAAATGTACGATAGATAGTCACATCGTACAGCTACTTAATTGTTTCCAGGCTTAACGCTAATTAATTATTACGTAATTCTGATTAATTGTTGCGAGACCAGCAGACGCTCCAATGCATCACGCGCAAGACTGTACGCGGGTATTCCCGCTGAGTTCAAAATAGATTCCTCGTTCGGGGGAAGCAGCACGTAGACTGATCAATCCATTAAATTACCATATTCCTTGTAATCGAAGCGCCGGAACGAAACTGCGAAAGTACAGGCATAAAATCGAATTGTTTACCCGATCGGAGTGCAAGCGGGCGGTGCACCGCCGGTGGTTTTTCAGAGCTCAGCCGAGGACTCCAATCAAGTCGAAGAGTCCCACGGGGCATTGCGGTCGGTACTCGGAGCAGCTTCCATTACGTCCAACCACTTCAGCCTGAAGAATGTCCTGCGGCAGTGGCTCGTGTCGCGAGCTTGTCGGCCTGAAAACAACGCCGGCACGCATACATACATTTGTACGATAATAAGGAGATTTCTTTTTTTTTTTCTTTCTTTCTTTCTTTCTATCTTTCTCTCGTTCTCTGTGCCGTGGTACGGCACGGTAACGAGCTCTGGCGGTACCGTTGGCCGACTCGTTAATGGACAGCCATTAAATTGCCGGTACCGCGCGATTCTTTTTTCGAGGAAATTTAATGCCGCGCAAGGACTGTTATTTGCATTTTTCATCGGTTGCTTGGAGCCGAGCGGTGCAGAATAAAAAAAAGAGGAATTAATTGAGTGCTGTTACGGTTTCGTTGCGACGCGTGATAGATCTCGTTTCACACACGTATATCGAATTTAAAAGCTTTCTTTTGCACGTCTTATATCTACGTCCGTAAAGTATGACAAAGGAGCGATTCCCAAACTTTTGTGGATGGAGACCAAGTTACGAAAGCAATAGCTTTCGGCGATTCATTCGTTTGTAACGTACGATCACAAAAGGTAGGAGAGTCTAGAAAATTGTCCAGCAGAATTGTCCAGAATTGGCAAGAAAACGTCCAGAGACTAACAAACTTTGTCGAGCGCACACTATATGCCTAACGAGGAAGAAACAGTTCAACAGACTGTACGAAAGAATTTATCAAAGAGATCGACTAGTAGCGAATCTACTTCCCGATCTTATACCCTCGTCCGTATCTTCAAAGAGCCCATCGGATACCATCCCGGCCGTTGCACGTTGCCGAGCTTACGGGGATTTTTCAAAATCGAATTTACGGATTTCTAGGTCAGCCTAGACGAGTTGAAACTCTTTCCGGGAGCCCGGTAGGTTTTTCTCAAAGGGAGGAGGTCGACCGGCAACCTCGGGGAAAAATTGGACGAGAATAAACGGAATTTCGCCACTGTCTCCTTCTTTTTATTACTGGCTGGCCGTTCCAGCTAGGAGATGATTACGCGAGCCGAGCAATCGAACACGACAATATGTCGTACATATATCGCGCGCTTGTAAAAAGTGAGGAACGACCGGCTTTCATTGTGATTTTATTTCGGCCCTTGTTTCCCTCTCTTATTTCGAATCGGGAAATGACTCCAGGAAGGAGAAGAGCAAGCGTTTCGCCTTCTTCGCCTTTCACCTCGCCTCGGAGATACGAGGCGAAGAACAATATAATTTCGTTATCAGAACGAAACGACTTGAAAATAACCGTCCGTGGTTTCTTCTGAGACCACTTCTTCTTTGCCTCTCCGAGGTTAGAGAGCAGTTTTGTTTTTTCCCCTCTTGACAAAAATATAATCTTTACTATAAACTTGATGATAAAAGTAAGTTGAAATAACAGTGAAAATGATAATTTTATATTAATAATTAAATAATAAAAAATGATATATTTATGAAAACTGTAACTAAAATTATTCTTTCGTGAAACTTCTTCAAACCAGTTTCGCGAATTTAAAGCTGTAATAGATGCCCTCATTTCTTTATCGTTTTCTTCCGTTTTAAAGTTCGTCGAATGGAAAAATATAGGTAGATGACAAACCACATTTACGTTTCTTTCGCGGAATTTCTCGTAAGTTCCTGTAATTTGCAACACTTTTTGAAATACTTTGCAATACTTGTAACAAGCTCGCGGAACACTGGTCAAGAACCATCATTTTAGGGTTTTCATATTATCCGAAAAATTGAGTATGATTTTTTTAATTAGTCGAGAATAATGTCCATTTTTGGGAAAATAATTTAATTGAATAATAATTAGAAAATAACGAGGTAAAATCGCATTTTCAGAAGGCAAGAACAATTTACTTATTGTGCAAGTATAAAGTATAAAACATAGAGCGAAACAAAAAAGAATTATTGCACTTTTGAATATCTTGATTTCAGTTTTTGTTTGTCGAAATAACATTTGAAATAGTGTAAAATGTATTTAAGTGGAAATTACATTTTTCTGTGTGCGAAGCTTTACTTTCATCTAATAGAAATCGCATGAGTTTGCACTATCCAATATTTCTCTTTGCTTCTAAAATTTAAAATTTAACGGTAAAAGCAGTTCGCGGTTGCACATACATTTTTTGGGAGAATTTTGAGGGAAATGGGGCGAAAATCGCACAAATTCGGAAATGTGTGTTTACGTTCAACAATTTGATGTGTATAAAATCTAAAATCTAGATTTTGCGTTAGAAAAATTTCGAGTGTTAAATCATTGTGAGATTATTCGTCATTTACTTGCATCTTTTTACGTGTAGTGACGAGTATTGTTGTTCAAAATGTTATTAATAATTCTGAAGAAAAAGTGAAGTTTTCAAAGAAAACTTTTAATTATACGAAATAATAGAGAATCGATAGAAAATTTTTATCGTATTTTACAAAGATCCAACGATACCAATTAAGGATTAATATCAATAATACTTAATGCTTATTATTAATTTAATATTTAATATTAATAATTAACTTATTTATTAGATGTGCGAGTATCATTGCTGGAAACCCTTCTCTTTGAATTTATCATAAAATACGAAGTATTGTCGCTCTTAATTTGCAAGGACAAAGAAATTGCAGGCGCTCTTTTCGATGGAAATGTCTCCGCGCCATCGGAAAGCGTCGTCTTTTCTTTGATGAAGAAAGGAAAAATTAAAGTACCTTCGGATTCATTGTCCTACGAATCTTGAAACCTGAACGCCGAGGTTGTTCCTAAGGAACGAGGATGTTATTGATACGTTTCTTACGATTTCCCTGGGTTATTCTCTTCTGAACCGTCGATTTTTACGACGACTGGAGCAATTTATTCGAAGCTTTTCTCTCTCTCTCTCTCTCTCTCTTTTTTTTTTATTGAAGAGTAACGAGGACCGGAGCGAACTTAATAACGGTGTCGTTCGCAGCTAGAAGGCAAACAAGCTACCCCTATGATTCTTTCATGTCTCCTTAGTCAGTTCCATTTTCTCAAATTACCCGTGAGACCGTGCGAAAAGTCTCTCAAGGAAGACAACGCGAGCACTTCCACTAACGCGATAACGACTTCAACGGGGAAAAAAATACGGCTTACTTGCAATTTTTATTCGCCGGGGCGTGAACATTCTTCGCGACTGTTCGACATTTTGCCTGCCAAAAAACACGTCGACGTACATTTTTGTTTCTTAGTTGGAGGTAAAATTACTGACGACTGAAGATATAAAAGAAATCGAGGAAATGAAAATGAAATGTCTGTGAAAAAATATATAAAACGAAGTAGTTTAAATCTAATTGTAAAACGAACTGATTCATCCAAGCTGAGGATTAAGAGAAATTAATCAAATTAAAAAAATTACACTAGAGAAATCAGAAGTTACATCATTGTAAATTTACGAAATATCCATGATAAGGAAGAAATAAAAAGTGACATTAACGCAAAGTGACACTAAAAATTATTAATGAAAGTAATTCAAATTCAGATGCAAAAGAATTTGATCGAATCAAAAGTAAAGAGACTGTGCTGTAAAAATCAAAATGAAAGTTGTATGAAAGATCAGAGTATGAAAGAACGTACAAAAAATCACGACAAGTCTTCCAAATAAGTTTAAAAATATGAAATAAAATATAAAAGACATGTAAGACATAAAATATGAAATATACGTGATGTAAATGCGTATCTATTGCAATAAAAGACCATTAACCTAAATCTGAGCCAAATCTAACTCAAACATATGAGAGATATGAAAGAAAATTAAACCGAACGAAAACCATGGAAAGCAAAATGAAAAGTCACTTCTATGAAAAAGTCAGAATGCAAAGGAACAAATAAAAAATTCACTGAAAATCTCTCGAAATACACCACGATGAAAAGGCGTACATCGCAAAGAAACAAATGGAAAATCATTAATCTAAATCTAAGTCAAATTTAACTCAAGTTAAAGCATGAAAGGAATTAATCAAACCACGCCAGAACCGAAGAAAAAGAATCGTACTAAATAAATCGGAGTGAAAGTTCCGCGAAAAGTCAAAATTCAAGGAAAGGAAGAAAAAACTCGCTGAAAATCCGGCAGAAATATCTTGTAAAAAAAAATATCTCCGAAGAACAATGAATTCATCACTTTCACCATTCCTGGATAGTACCAGTATTAATCATTGCTATCACGCTCCGCTGAAGAAAAATCCGAGGGTGTCAACGGCGAAATTGAAAACTCAGAAACGCTCACGAGGGATTTCTCAGGTTTTGAGAGCGCAGAGATTGAAAAAAAAGGTGCAAAATGGAATATGGCGCGTCTCGGCTCCGCAGTGTCGGCGGAGCATTTTTCTGGAAGAAAGATGAATGTCCGGGAAACTCGAAAGGTCGTTGAATAAGGTACCTCTAATTCCAGAGACCTTCGAAAGCTTCAATACCCGTGTCAATATTGACCCAGATTTCGCGAGCTCTGTCGGGAACAGCCGGTCTCGCTTTTAACTGACCGCATAACAACTCGGTTTTGTTGGAACAACAACTCGTATATCAATTACAGTCTTGCAAGTTGAAGGAGGGATAACGTTTAGGTCCCGCTTTCTCGCCAACGTTCACGAACATTTTGCAAAACAACGACGTATTTTAAAGGGGTTTTAAATAATTTCTTTGTTTGTTTTTGCATCTACGTATCTCGACTTTTTTTTCTAGATCTTTCAATTTGGGTTTATTTCGCGTGTAATTTTCTTGACTTTGGTTTCGTTTGATTAATTCCTCTTAGGGGTTAGACTTGATTTAGGATTAATTTAGTGATTTTTGCGTGTTCTCGTGTTTTTTTGTTCATACGGATATTTTGTAAATTTATAGCGATGTATTTTGGGAAATTTTCAATGATTTTCTGCATTCTGATTTTTCATGGAAGTTCCTCTTTGATTTCTTTTGGCATTATTTGTTTGATCTTAATTTACTCAGTTGCAATCGAAAAAGATATTCTGCATAGATGAAATATATAAATAACTATGCTGTATACAAAGTTGTTAATATATAAATACAATGATGCATACTATATATATGTGTATATTATATTATATTGTATTTTATATTATGCATATATACAGTATTACACATATATTACAGTATTAGATATGTATTTACTATATTGTTTAATATATATACATACTGGTAGAAAAATGATTTCATTTGAAATGAATCTAATGCGTCGTAGACATTATATATAGTAATATTCTGCAATTAATTCTAAAACAAAAAAATGAAAAAAAAACATCTATTGGATCAAGTTTTATCAAAACTAGTTATCGGCCTCGTATGTACCAATTTTGGCTCGGATTTAGCTTACATTGGCGATTTTTAATTTTTTTCCTACGTGTCACGTACCTTTTCGCAGAGCTTTCATTTTTGATTTCTATGCTTGTTTGCTCGATTCCTTTCGAGCTAGTCCGTTTTGTCGACTCGCGGTAGGTTGGGGGTAAACCACCGTAGAACCAGCGTTTCACGACGCGACGAGGATGTCGGCGGCGGCCGAGGACGACGACAATACGGCGTCACGGCCGCCTGCGGGTCCTCTTTTTTATTCATACGTCCCTGGCTTGAGAGTTTATCCACCTACGGAGCTCACGTGCATCAGCCACGTAACACACACACACACACACACATAGACACGGAGAAATGCACGGAAAACTAGCATACACGAGGCGCACGTACGCGAACAGAAAGAGAGCTGGCATGCCGTTGAGAAGCGAGAAAGCTAAATCAAATTTGCTTTTCTACACGGGTCTGTGTATCTACTCCAATTTGCGCCGCCTTGGACCGGCCGAAAAAAGGCCTGGCTCTTTTTTTCGCCGCGCGAGAAAGGAGGTCGCGTCGGCGAAATTTCCAGCTGAATCCTTTAACAGCATCATGCTCCGCGCGAACAATGGTCCCGCCAAGCTCTCGAGCTCGCGGGTCTCTCCCTCTTGGAACCCTCGTGTGGACAGAGACGACTCTCTCGATCTCTCGTGGCCGGATCCGCGGTTTCGAAAACGATTCCCGACAGCGGGGGAATTCTCCGTTATCTCAGATCCGCGGTTAATTGGAACCTTGCGAGGTAGGAGCTCGGAAAGATTCTTTGCCCCGATTTTACTCGGTCTTTTAACTTTCGCGGTCGGCTTTCGTGAAAATTTCCACCGTCTACGGTGGCGCTTATTTCCTTAATCGTCCATTTTCGTTGAACTTCGCCGTCGAGATAGAATGAAATTGGAAAAGAAAAAAATCGGCAATGATGAAATTTCCATGCACGGAAAATTAACTGAGCCGAATTAATGGCGGGGGGTTAGACGGTGGATTAAGGAGGTGGATTATCGGCGACGAGGGCCTTCGGCGTAATGTAAAAGCTAACGGGAGAAACTTACGTGAAGATCACGTGCAGAATGTCACCAATGAGTCCGTTATGTCTCAGCGAGTGCTCCGAAGTTTCGCAAATGGCTCTCAGCAGGCATTCGTGACCCTGATATCCGTTACTGTGCAGAAAGTCAGGGGAAGCAAAGTGAAAAATAAAATAGGACCGTCCATGGCGCTGACCTACTACCACTTCTGGGTCAGCATCCGTACGAACCTATATTTTCTTCTACTCTATTCTGCATTCCTTTTCATTTCCTTTCTTTCTTTCTTTCTTTCTTTCTTTCTTTCTTTTATGTTGTAAACTACGAAATATTTCACCTCAGCGTCGGCAAACGAGTGCAACAAACTTCGGTCTAGAAAGAAGAGCGGGAAATTTCAAATTTCGTTCCCTGAATGCTGCAGGTTGTTGACAATGACGATTGACATTACTGAGCAGGCAACAGCGATCGAATGAATTTAATTTTCAGAGTTGTTTCCAGAAAAGATCGGTAGATCTTGTTCAGATCGTCATAATCGTATTTTAACGTGATTTTTTTATACAAAACTATTGGAATATATACTTTGTGCATCTATGTTTATGTGAAATCATTTTTTTATCACATAGTCGACGTGCTGTCGATAATGATGTAAAATATAAACAAAGTAGCAGTTTTGTCACAAAATTGTCGTTACTTTATAAAACAAAATTAATCGATAACTTTTGCAACTTTTATTCTTGGATATTTTATTTCAGTGATGAAGGATAAAATAAAATTATTAACAATTTCATGAATTTTTTTCGCCTCGATTATATAGGTTTGTTAATTAAATACTGTACAATATAAACTGTACAATATTAACGATTCAAAACCAATTACGAATATAATTCAATACTTCACTAATAAAATAATATTTTTGATATAATTGAAAGACAAAAAGTAATAACATTTGTTCTTTGTTAAAAATATTAATTAAATAAATAATTTATTAATATGAATTATTCAAAATCGTATTTCTAAGTCTAAGGTAATTGTAACATTTATTTTTGTTCGCACGAGATTTATTGCTTCCATTTTTATATTGCAAAACGACGATCTCGTTCTGTTGATTAGAATTGCCAATTATATTAAAGAAATGGTTCCTGATTTCGTCGTGGGGACAATGTCAGAAATATATTTTTCTGTTTGAGTCTGTAAACAGAGAATGAGAAGTGCATACTCGAAAATAGATCAAGTGCATTAAACACCGTAAAAAAAAAGAAATTTATACTTTTATGTGACTGTTGCATTAACCCACATTTCGAAAGTATTACTTTTATGGTTTCACAAATAAAAAAGTTTCATTTTCTAAACTATGAAATTCTTTTCCCAATCTTTTTTCCCCTTTAAAACTAAAGCGACGAAATAGAGGAACACTTTTTTCAATAACTTCCACATGACTTTTTTACTTTGTTTGTACGAACCTTTATAAAACATCGATTACAGCGCTTCGTTACCAAGCTTTCAGAGTAACTACATATATCAATTCTTTCAGATTAAAAATTGATTTTATTACGGATAAATGCCAGAAAATCTTCCAGGGATCGAAATTTAAAGTTCACCTAATCATGTCCTTTTATATTTTATGAAATACTTTTTTACGCTTCTGTGTGAAATATCGATCATCTATAATTCATCTATAATTCCCTCTCATAATTAAATTCCAAAAGAATCTTTCGGACCATGAAATTCGAGTAAATCTCCAACTCACGTGACGAATTTGTTCTCCACGACTTGATAAAGTGTGGCTCTGTCCAAGCTCCTTCTCCTTCTTCGTTGCTCGTTAACTAGCGAGAAATATTCGTCGCTGGCGTTCGTCGGCAGCGTGTAAGTTGCCTCGAAGAAATCAGCTATGGAGATCGATTTGTAGGGATCCTCCAACGGTATCGCCAGCGCTAGGAACAGCTTCGAAAAGAATACGTTTCGTCACTTTCAATTTGGATCCATTCTCCGCGGGAAGGCGGTAATTCGTTATTGTCCACTGTTTCTCTCAGAGACACTCACACCTGTGGTACTCTCTTCCGGGAATGCGAGCGACCGGATCGGTCGATGAAGAATCTTGGCCAGCTCCGAATTCGGGACTCTCGAGCTGGTCGGATGAAATATCACCACCAGATTGAGCATCAAGAGACTGCAAAGGAAGACCGTTCCTTCAGAACCTGGTAAACCGTCGTGCACGTTTCTCGTAAAACAATTTCCACGGGAGGATATAAAAGTGGACGCGGGACAAGATTGATAGAGATTGAAAGAAACACGGAGGAATTTTCCGGAATGGCTTTCGCCGAAACGTCTCTCGTGTATCAGCGAGGCTCGCGCGAGGCTCGATTAACATTACAAATTAGGAGAACGAAATTAAAGCCTCTTTCGCCTTCCGGGGCCGTATGAAAATTCATCGGGCCAAGTCGGAAGTCGGACGGGGGATCGTTTAATTCCCTCGAAGAACGTTGCAACGTGTGAACTCTCGCCCGGGCGGTTCCGTTAACGAACGATAATCGGTTTACATTTAATTACTGAACGTACGGAAGTAGTTCCCGATTTAGCAGGCTCGACATTTCACCGAGGACGGTTCGACCGTAGGCTCGAACAGAGAACGCGTGTCTGAGGACGCTCCGTTAGTTAGACCAGGTCGTCGATTTTCAACTCGCAAACCGGTTCCTCCGTTAACGATTTGCGATTATTAATTTGCGTCGATTACGTGCGAACTCGCGAGCGTGGAAACTGGTGAGGGAGAAAACATCCAGGGAGGGGAGGGGGAAACGTGGAAGTTTTGATCTTTAATCGGCCGATATTTGGGTATTTGGGCTATCGTTGGATCGCACAGACCCACAGGGGTATCATTCGGGAATTGAAGTTTCATTGGCATCGGTTCCCACTGAATCTCCACGGTGGAATTTAATTCTCGTCGACTCGCCGCGCGTTGCGGTGCTATTTGCCACGGTTGTTCCGGCGCCAAGGTTCCCAAAGTCAGGCTAAAAATTTTCCACGCGTTGCCGGCCACCGGTGGCACGATTTTCAAATGCAATTACAATTCTCCACGCGCGGCACGTCAGATATCGCGCAGTAGCCTGGAGTGGCGGTTATTAAAAAACTTCACTGATTTTAGCGTCGGCGTGGCGGATAGAGAGAGAGAGAGAGAGAGGGAGAGAGAGAGAGGGAGGGAGAGAGAGGAAAAGGAAAAAAGAAGAAAACGAGAGGATTACGCCGGGTGGAAATGCTGCTGGGGTTAAACCATGCATACATAAATGAGCCCACTTTGCCGGGATTATTCCCCGTTTTTAATTCCTTTTCTCGTTTACGTCAATACACACTCTGAACACCGGCAACGAGTCGTTCTCCACGAAACGAACGAATACGCGTCCGTTTAACCGCCAGAACGCGATAATAAACTGCAACAAACGTGAATAAGCAAGCCTTGAAGGAAAAGCCCCGGCAAGTTCTAAACGAGGACGTCGAACGAAAGGTGGTGGTGGTGGTCGTCGTGGAAGGGGAGGAGGGAGAGGAAGGGAGGGTAAAAAATGCGTTCGATGAAGGGTTTGTGTGTCACTGGCGAAAAGGGCCAATTAACTTCCGTTCTGATTACACACAGGGGTCAATTAAGTTTATTCATTTATTTACTTCGATTTTATTCAATGCCGCCAGATTGCGAACTTGCAAAGCGAAAAGGGGCGCACCGCCGTTCAAAGTGGACGCTTGTTTACTTTCGATACAATGTTTTGACGAAACTTGGGAAAAATTGCGATGACTTTTATTTTTTATTAGGGAGAATCCTTTAATGGAAAAAATTTGGGGTGAGTGCATATGTCAAGATATCGTACTTGTCTAATATTGATTTACTTTATCAAACGCGACAGTACCTGTACATTTGTACAACTAATTTATTTAGACACATTTAATTCTAATGAAATTCAGTTAATGAGTCAGAAGCTTCCATAAAGTTCCATGACTTTTTTCGATTCTTGATTTATTCTTTAGATATAGTATTTGTTTATTCTAAAATCACCTAATTGCCAAGATATGTGAAAATTAAACTCAAGGAAATATCTGCGAAGCTCATTTAATAATTATCAGTTTAAAGTTGTATCTGTTTTCGCGTTCTCAATTTCAAGTTTGAACGACGAAAAAGCGGAGGCGCTTGAATATCCTCGCCTGCCTCCTTGCGACCCTTTTGTATTTCCTTCTCGTTGTTTTGCTCCAGAAACGTTTATTCCCCGTGCATCGACCGCTCGTGCATTGCATATAGCGACACTTTTCCGTTTCCACAAACAGGTCGGAGACGATTGTTCCTCCTCAGGACGAAGTGCCTATTCACCGCAGATGCGTCTGTTACCTTTTTACAGGGACAGAGTGTCACCGTGTCGATGTTCTTCTTTTTTTCACCACCGACTACCATCGTTCAGCCAACTGTTTCGCCATTTCCCTTCTATCTACTCTCTGGCTGTCTGTTGTATCCTCACTCGCTCGTAGCCATCCACCGTTCCCTGTGAACTTTCTTCCATAGATCCTGTCACGTTTTCCCTCGAAATTAATAAGTTTGTTACCGAGAGAAATCGACGAGATTTTCTGCCTGTAATTGACAGTGGTTGAAGACTGTTACCTAGACGCGTAGAGTTCTTGAAACGAATGGCACGATTCCCTGAAGAGATTCGCCATTTTCGGAGACGCGACTCGCGGAATACGAAATTTAGATTGAATCGTCGCCGAAAAAACGTTGCCCTGAAAATTGGTAGAAACACGTGGCACGAAGACTCGTGGTTCTTTTCTCTTTCTTCTCTTCTATTCCGTGATGATCGATCCGTCGACCACTTTGTTAGCACTTTGTGAATGCATGAATAATGGATGGTCACGAGAGTGAAAGAAAAGAGAAAAATATAATCGATTTCCGATCTATAAGTACGATTATAAGTTGTAATTTCCGAATGGAATTTGCATCGTTTCGCACGGCGGAAAAATCCTTCGTTCTTCTTTTTTTTCTCGGTTCTTATCACGGCCGTATTTAATCTTCTTGGTGCCTCGTGGTTTTTCTGTGTGTACCATTTAGAACAGAGATCAGCAACCTTTCCACTAAAATATTAATTTACGAGAAAGGGAATTTCACTTTAATTCTATCGGAGAGAATGTTGTAAATTTGAAGTGCATTTGATATGGTTTATTTGAAGTAAATTTATTAATACGAATTTATTAATACAAATTTATTACTTACTAAAGGAAAGCGTTAATGCTATACTTGGCTTTGTGGATTTTCAGCCAACTGATTATAATTTATATTTCCAGTTTTTGACTGATTTAATATTTAAATCAAACTCTTCATATTTTGAACTTGACCAGTGAAAGTAAATTTTATTCAACTTGTCAAACGTTTAAAAATGTCGCATCTTTTTTATTTGAAAGTGAACCGGGATAACCCAAAAAATCGGACCTCTTCAGGTAACGCTAATGCAAAAAATTAGCGATTGGTTGATTTGGGTCAAACGGGGTAATCGAGTAAATTTGTTGGTAATGTTCGCGCCTTTTTGTTTCGTATCGATTCAAATGTTTGCGTATTTTTTATGGAAAAGTCGTCCTTTCAAGAAACAGTTGCTTCTGGGCCTTTTCAGTGAGACGAATCGTACTGGGGTGAGAAATCAGATTTAATTGAAACAAGTAACTCTTATGAAAGATATTATTCATTAATATCGTTACACGATGATCGAAGTTGTTTTATAAACTTTGACACGGCTTGTTAAGTCCGTTGCATCATTCAGCGAGTTTAAAAGATGCCAGATATCCAAACGGGCGATAAAACTCGATTTACATAATCCACGTAAAAAACTCTCATGAATTAATACCCGCCTCGCCTTCTTCTTCTATTTCTTCCTCTTTGCTCGGAATAATTGAATTCAATGCTGCTTGCGTGTCGATGAATTTCACCGGGGATTTATTAGATCGTCGTGTCGCCGCGCCGACGCGACGCGACGGCACATTGGATGTGAGAAATTTCGAATATGCTGATATTATTTGTTAAGTTATTCGATATTCTCCATATACGGAGAATTTGTAATTAATTAATTAATTAATTTATTGAACGAGTTACACTCTTTAGTACAAGAGTCATGAATAAAGTACAATACGAAACGAGTGAGTAAATAAAAATTAGAATATTGAAATTGAATTCATAAGTTGAAGAATGGCCAAAATTAGCCATCTTCAAAAAAAAAAAAAAAAAAAAAAAAAAATTGAAACATAAATATGTAGTGTGTATTACATGTTGTGACGAAGATAACATTCAAAAATGTCCGAAATAAAATATAATACAATTTGTCTTTTTTACAGATGAACACGAACGATAATTTCTTTAAATTTAACTCTATTATTATTATTATTATTATTATTATTTCACATTCAAAGATATAATAAAAAAGGCATTAAAATCTTTATGAGAAGAAAACATTAGTTCAGGAGATATTTTCATAGGAATATCACGAAACGTTTTTTAATTTCGGCTCAATTGGTGCGCGAATAATCTGAAATTTTTTGTTTCCCATTTGTCAATTTTGTTTTAATATTTTTATTGCGATATACGACACAATTCTTTTAATTAGAATATTTTTTCAATAATAATATTCTTGACTACGTTTCAGTATTTTTCAAGAGCCGAAAAAAAGGATCAATTTTAACCTCGATGGAAAGCCCTTCGTTTGTTTTACGCAAAATTTCGCGGGATTGCTTCGCGAAATTTCAATCTATCGTTCAAACGATCAGTCGATTGTTCTTCAATCAGTTTTCATCAGACGAGAATCGATAACCAATCAATCGTACGAGCATCGTGAAAGTAGCATTCGAGCAATTTTAATCGTTCAACTCGGAGAAAATGAAGAAAGACGAAAAGCAAGAGAGAGAGAGAGAGAGAGAGAGAGAGAGAAAATAAAAATTCTAAAGTAGCTAAATGTGACGGGGGAAAATTTTTTCAACGAATCCACGGGACTGCGTTTTCGCGTCCGGATGGGTCTAGCGTCTGGTTAGACTTTCGTCGGGTTTCCACCAGTGCGTACGAAATTTCGACGGTCTGTAATTTTCTCTGAGCGTCGACTATTCTAATTTTAATGATAGAGACGTAACGATCCCTCGGACGGTCCCGAGACCGTGACCGCGGGGAATCTGTTCAAAGGCGCGTTGAAATTACAATTCGCACACACGTTCTAAACAGCAATAACGTGATCTGCAATGAAAATGAAATAGCCACACCATCTTGTTTTGGTCAACCTTCCTTTAATGCGGAGTTGGGCAGTAACTGGCTTCTTTTATAGTCATTTCTGTAATCGATTGTGATGTTGTCGCAGCGCGACAACAAGACCATGAAGCCATAGAGTCTTTAGAAATAAAGACAAATCGTTTCTCTTGCAAAGTTTAATAGAATATTTATTTTAGAGATACTCTAAACGAGTATGTTCTCTCGAAATAAAAGTACGCGTTGTTAATTTTTATGTATCGTGGTCTTTGTGCGAAAAGTTGGATTTTTAATTTTCTAGCATAATATTTTATTACACCGATACACACATTTTCTTCATCCCTCCAACTCGAACGTTCTCAACTTCATCAGTTTGCAATAGATTTTCTCGATGGTGAAACAATACCTTTTCAATCCATCTTTCGAACTTTTCGATTAACTTCACTCTAATATTAACTGGAAGCTCGAGTAAATTGAATTTCTTTAAATAGTCTCTTTAAATAGTTTATATTGATCGTAATCATTGTTAGGATAAATTAGTAGTTACTTAAACCATTCAGTGATTAATTTATATTTTATTAGGATGAATAATATATATATATATATATTACAAATATTACAAATATATAAGTATAAAGTATATATATATATATTACATTTATAAAATTTTTCATATCACTGAATGAGATTTAAAAAATGAAATCACAAATCTTGGTAAAAAGAATTTGTAACTTTTTACGTTCTAAAATACTTTTACACGTGATTAAAAGTTCAGTGAAATAAGTTTTACAAGTGTCCTTTCAATAATCATACTTTCCAATTATTAGAACACGAGATTTCAGTGCAAATTTACAAATTATAGATGTACAAAGATGTACCACAAACGAAAGTATTTTAGAACATAAAAGGAATGTTACAAATAACAAAGTACTGAATACAGCGTAATCAAAGGTGTAATTATTTCGTGATGAATAATTTTGAAATTAATTACGGCCTTTGAGTACTTTTTATATTCGTTAATCAACGATTATTGATTATTTAATAATTATTTTCATGTAATAATAATAATCTTCAATTTATTAATCGGATTAAGTCGACGTCGTTTCAGTCTGTTAATGTACAGCGTAAACCATGATGTTATCGAACAGATTCGATACGTGAAATTTTAAATCAAATTGAAATAATCGAGTTGAAACTACAGTTCATATCCGTACGGTCGAAGTAAATTCATTTTATTTATAAATCTGCTTGGTGCTTATTAAAGCTACGTTTTCTCGATGAACGGAAATAACAGAAGCCAGGTTAATCGCATTAGCACGCGTATTTCTAAGAGGATTTTAGTATATGAGAACTTGAAGCCAATGAGCCAATTTGATTTAAGATCGATGAAGCACGTAACAAAGGCTAACGAAAAAAACGTTCTTAAGTAATTCTTTGCTCCTTTATTTAATTAATTAAATCCTACGTTCTTTTCTTCGACTAATTAACTAATTAATTCTTTGTCCTTTCGTCTAATAATATGTTAATTTAAAAAGCGGGCCTCATCTTAACAATGGAACTCAACAAAATAGATCAAAATAGCCAATTCGTAATTTTTCATTTTTCATAGAAATTTCGTAAATTGATAATTCACTTCTGTCCAGAATTAGTTAAATTCAAAATATATACGTGACAAATTTTCAAATTCAATTTCCTCGATAATGAAGCGTCACATCAAAGAATTTTATTCTTTCCTTTCGACTTACTTTTTCATGTACAGTTCTCCTTTTTATTTGTATCATCACAGACGCCCTATATTTGAATTTTTTCCGACTTTATTAATCGTCAGATTACGAGCTTTTGTACAATTATAAAAGTCGATAATGTAAAATTACTTGGAATGTATAAAATATGAAGAAACGTATCAAATATCCAAAATATATTATAACACCCTTTACAATATTTTAGATGAAGCAATTTTCTGCCTGATCTTCACTTTTCGAATTGTATTCACAGAAATACGGTATTTAAAGTATCTACCGGTCATTCGTGTTCTTATGGCGATAAACGTGTTAACTCTTTTAAGGATACAAGTCAGCTTTAGATAGCTCTCGTAGAGCTGCGAGGAATTTTGATTAACGCCAATTTTGTTGAGAGCACGAGCGAGAAAGAATCGCGAGGTATAATTGAAGCAGGTCGATACACAGCAGGGCGATAATTATACGAGCAACAACCGCGAACCGAGTGTTCGCAAGTAGCGATTACGGTATCTCGAGGTGCTAGCACGTTGTGCGAATTTATCGTTTCAATTCTAGCGGTTCGAGTTGCGTGCGCGGATCGGCGGGGTACATGGTGGAATTTCGCGCTTTCCATCGCGTTGCCTGGTTGCCGAGAATAACTTACTCTCCGCGATAGAGAAGAGGCAGAGGAATTCGGCGGTCGAAAGTGCGTGTCGCTATTTTTCGGATTTCCTCTCCAGATGCGAATATAAATTGTCACCCGATAAACTAGGAGGCTCGGAACCTCCGTGAAAGCGCTCATCGGCCTGTGGAAAGATGAACGAATCGCAGTTACCGATCGACGAAACGCGTTCAACCGCTGAAAAGGATTCGCCGATGTTTTTATCCAGCGATGGAAATGAAATTCAATAATTCCGTCGAGGAGAGAGGCGAGGGACGCGGGTTCGTGTTCGACTCCCAAACAAGCAATTTTCATCTTCTTTGTGCCGAATGATCGGTTTCAGCCGTTTCGGAGATGGCTCCGACGATGGTGACGAGTAGTACCAGCCATCTGACAGATCTGATCCGCAAAATCCGATTCTTTCTTCTCTGCGCCGCTTTCTCTCCCTCACCGTAGCAGCTTTCAAACCTACTGACAGGAACGGATTTACCTTGACGCTAATAACGCTTTAAGCGTCGGAACACTATGAAAGCACTCAAATATGCTTGTCAAAGATACGAATAAACAGCTGTCGGAATTATGTAAAATACCTGTTCGTAGATTGGAATAGAAATTTTTAGAAGGAGTACTAGAAATATATAGAATACATTTGTTAGTGTGCAAAGACTAGGTTTTTAAAAATTTTAGCTTTGGCTGAAACGACGTTTGTGTCGAATCGATATACATTTTTTATTTTATTTCGATATCAATAGTCAAACGAAAGAGAAAGAACAATTTTCAAAAAAGAGAGCAACTTTTTAATCATTCTGCTAGTTGAAAGTGTAATTAAATCGTTTCTATGTCGCACAACTGTTGCAAAGACATTCCTCAAGCAATTATGAAGGCTTTGTTCATTTATCTTTGGAAGTTGATAAAAAGCAACCAAGTTATTACTGATTTATATGACATTGTCTTATCATGAATTTTGCCTTGATCATCGTTGTACGTTAATAAAATAAGGAGTGTGCTGTTTTAAGACATGTTATCTTGATGAAGCAATAATTTGCACATACGGGAACTAAAGGGAATAATATATTGTAATATTATTATTATTAGTGACTGCATAATTTTCTAACATAGTTATATATGTACAATGTAATGAAATATCCACACTAAGATAATTCTTCATCTTAGTTGATTCTGACTACATTCTCCTAGCAATTGAATATTATTTGTATAATAATATACATGATATACACGTCTGTTAATATTAAATTACGAATTTATTATTTACCGTTATTAAATTATCAGCGGCTGTTGTTGTAAGTGCGCCTTTTGTTCTCGATTTTGAATCGTCGAACCTCAGGCTGCATCGTATCACGCGCGATATATAAAATTTTCGGAATAATGGCCTCATAAAATTAGATCCGCTGCTGGCAACCGGCCGGCCGATATCTCGAAAGCTGCCCGGAATCAGACGCCCTCTATTCAGATGGGAAATGAGCGTCGGGAACAGAGGCCGACTCGAATCCCCCTTTCTATTCTTTCGATAATCACCTTTCATAGTCGAGTTTTTCCCGACTCATTAGCCAGCCGGTTTTTATCCATCAGCGCCGTTTATATTCGCGGGGCCTTTTCTCCGCGATATCGGTAGGTTACCTACGCGACAGGTTCGAATCAATCCCCGGGGTGCTCTGCTTCGAAGAAGATATACATACATATACATATATACATATATATATATATATATATATATATATATCTGGTTGGTGTCTCCACGGCCCGTTGTTAAGAAGATTTATGGTAGCGGCGAAGCGTCCGGCGCGCGAGGCCGCCCGTAATACGAAAATAATGCAAATGTCGCGTGAACGCGGCGATACAGTTGAGGCGAAAAGGGATGGCCGAAAGGGGATATTCGCGAGTTAATGCGGATCGGCGATAACCCTGGATTTCCCGCGCATTTAAATCTACTTAAACCGAGGCTTTCACCTTTCCTTATCTCAACGATCTTCGAGAAGGAGCAACGTCCGAATTCGTTCCGTTCCGTCATTAATAACGCCCCATTGAATTTTAATAATTTACAATTTCTGTTGCAAACCGAACGTTGTGTTGTTATTTGTCCAGGACTTGGAAGGACGCGAAAAATCGCGACATCGAAGAAAACTTGACACTTTGATTGTCCCAATTGAGTTTCGCGATTCTGGGATTCGTTGTAATCACGTTGTCGATTTTTATGGATGCGATTAAAGAAGCAGAATAATTTAACTAAAGTTTCGTCTGATCTAATACAAAATCACAACAAGTATCTTACTTGAAATATTTCACGCAAGTTTGTGTATTTTAAATTTCACGTAAATACTAAATACGTCATAGTTCGATCATAATTTCTATTTAAGTTCCTACTTCTTGTAGTTATGATTACGAAAATATTAATTTATACGTAAACATCCACGGTAAAATAATTGTACTAATTGTTATTCGTGCATAATTATTATTAATAATAGTTATGTTTTACCAAAGGTCATTGAAACCTCAAGAAAAAACGTGTCGCACGTAAATCAAGAAAATGTTCTCGTAAAAATGGCAAATTAATAATAATCGTTTCGACCAGTCTGCTGGTCATAGCGTTAACGATGTGCATCCATGTTAATCGCAGTCCGAGGATTCGGTATCCAGTGAATATGGGAGTTGTGTGTCCATCGATGGAAACTGATCGTCGCATTAATTTGACTAGGAGCAACGTGCAACCGGCGCAGTTCCAACCTGTCCATCCAGTCGACTGCGGTCGTTCACCGCGATCGAAGCGGGTTCATTATTCGCCATAACTCGCGATAACGAACTGATCCTACTTATTAACAAACCCTCGCCATCTGGCTGATGACCGATCATGGACCTTCGAAAAATCCCAACGACACTCGCCACGATCTCGTCGAACGGTCAGCATGAGGTGTTTCTTCGCGCTTTCGCTTCTGTCCGCGTGTTGTCACTTTGGATTGTGTTTCGAACGAGACAGGAGGTACTTGGTGTTCCCAGTGCCCGGCAACGTAGCGCCGACCAAAGTCCAGGTACTTCGGATTGTATGTACGCGGTCCTGAATTTTAGTGTTCGAGGCCAGTTTTGGCCATTCTCCGTGTAGCAAAATGTTCATAAATGCTTTAGTTAAAAAGTTATAACCAGGGACCGAAATAAATTGTTGTCTTTCGTTTCTGTTCGAACTTGCTGAGAAATATTATCGTTAACTTTAACTTCGTTAAAAAGTATCTTTATAGAACAAATATTTTAAGAGAATTTATCTAATAAAAGAAATCCATGAAAACAAGTTATTTTGGAATAGATTTGTTAGAAAAGGTTTCATAAGATGAACAAACGGAGTAATTTATTGAACACTAGTCATATCATATTGTTGAAAGTTCAAATTAAATTGTATTCTAGCACGATAACAGACCAAGTAACTAATGATGGTAGTCATCAAGGCAAATACGTTCCCAAAGAGAAACAGAAACAAACTTTGAACTGAATTATCTACGCGAATAATGCGTAATACATTATATTCAGAATATGAAAGTTAATAATTATTTAATATCGTTGTAGTATTATTCACTGAATAGTATTTCTTGTAATGATTGAAAACTTCTTTTCATCATCTAACATCAGTGAACAAACTATCTGTTTCTGCAGGGTAAACAATTCTCATTTTTGTATAACATCTATTCAAACCGAAACTTTTATTTTCACGAACGTACCTTTGTCTGTTCTCATTGAAACTTATAACGCGAGAAAGTTTTAAAGAAAGTTTCATGGTTTAAATATAAAAGTTATTACGAAGTATAACTTCCCCTGATTATAATACAAATACAAAGTGGTGACAAATGTAACGAATGCGATCGCACAAAGTTGTAATTTACAATCTACACGAATTAATTACAAAAATCAAATTACAGCTTGTAAGGGAATTCGACAAAGTTGATGTGAAATTTAATTAAGCGAATTCGCTGCATAGCTACTTCAATATCAATTTTCCATTGATGAAAGAGAATGTCACTCCGAAATATACACGCAAGTACTTACGTGCAGCTTCATGTTTCATATTTTCCTCACAACGTTTTTAACGAAACATTCATGTACTCTTTGTCACACATTTTATCTTTATTTCTGCCTACAGAGCACACTGTTCTGACGTTTGAACACCAAAATGCAAGACGCCCTGTACATTACCGAGTAATTGTATCGATACTCGAATCGTCACGATACTCCAATCAACCCATACGTTTAATTGTGCTCGTAATTCTAATTGGACATCGATTGCTAATTGTTTCAGCGATATACCGTGTGCGCGATGTATTAAACGGTGAAAGTGTGAACGATGGCGGTGAGAGGGGAAGAGGGTGGGAATATCGAGACAGAGTCTCGTACGTTTCTAAAGACAGAACGATGTCTCTCGACATGATGGCTCGATAGACGGCTTCATACACGTAATCGCGATGCAATTATCTGCAATTGCGCGGCGCACGTTACGATCGTTCGCGATTTAATCGCGAAATTGAACGCCTGATCGATAATCGTAATTCTGCGGGAGTCGTGCACCCCGGAGAAAAATATCGACACTCTGGTTATCGACAGAAATTCGTAGAAGTTAATCTTTAGTATCGTGGTATCGTTATTGAAAGCTAATTGAAATCATCGTTCACGAGATCGTCTAGTATATTTTTTTACACTCGCGCAATTTTTTCTTGACGTCTAATCAAGTGTAGAATTCTTGCCTTTTATTTCTGTTTAAAGGTTTGTTGGTTTTTAATAATACCTCTTTCTTATTGTTTAATTTTGCATATTTTGCAGCGATATCTTTAAATTACACACGAAATTATATATTAGCAACAGCACAATCAAGCGATAAAATTGTATCATAATAATCATTTATTGAAAGTAGGCAAGTGTTCGGTAATTTATAGAGTGGAGTATCAGTGTACTCGCAAAGAAAAATGTGGTCGAGCGAAAGTGTTAATACCGCTTAAACCATTTCTTCTCTCCTACCAAAACAGAAGTGCGACTTGTCACAATCTCGTGACGCACTCAGTATATACCAGAATCATTGTTCTGACGAATCGGCGAGCCGGAAATTCGTGTAATATTTCTGCCATCTAATTTCATTTGGCCGAATGTCACGAGCTAGCTAGCTCGGAGGACGGGAACGGGCCTGCCAGTTGGAATTCGATTGCCGGTTAATATAAACGATCGATGACACCTTCGTGTATTTGAAAACCGTTCCAGTTAATCCTCGGCCTCGGTTTACCCACGGAAGTCGACGTCAGCTTGATTATCGGATATGTGATGAAATTTAATTACGCCCTGCCCTATAACGCCTCCTACTTGACGGATTCATACGTTCGCCATGACAGATCGATCAGCCCCGGTGTCGAGGTCGACGAGAATGACGAGCCAACGCCGGATCACCAAGGTACACGCACCTCTCGTCTTTCCGTCCCGATGCGTTTCCGGCATTTTTTCTTTTTCTTTTCTCTCTCTCTTTCTCTCTCTCTCTTTTTTTTAGCAGCCTAGCACGTGCTTTCTTTCGTTGCCTAATTCTTTTTTCAATCGTGATTTCTCCCGCCTCTCTTTTGAGTGTTAATCCAAAGGGCTATATTCTAGTACTAAGTTCTTTAACAATTCCTTTGCGAATTTTTTTTACGAAAATTTAACGGTGTTCTGAGATTACGTAAGATTTGTTTCTGACGAATGATCACAAATTTCTTTTGTTGAAAAATTTTTCTAACATCAAATATTGGTGGTTGCCGTTTGATCCGAGCCGTTTTGCTCGTCAGAAACAAAAGAAGTCCAATTGGTACGAATCCTTAATTAGTACGAATGTGACTGCAGCGAGTAGCAAAAGAAGGAAGAAAAATATTGGAGTTTTTGAGGACAAAGTTTCGATTTTTCCGATCTTCTTTCGTCTTTGGAAAATTGTAAAAATTAGGAAAAGATATATTTTAGGATAATAGCGGTACCAGCTAGCAATTTTACTACAGTTTTCTTTTTTTTTTTTTTTTTTTCAAGTTACATTTTATCACTAAAACGAGATTACTGATTCATTCTTATATTTATTAAAACGATCGAAAGATCGCGAATTTTACATGTGACGGGAGTAAAAGAAAAACGATCTCGCCGTAACAGACTGATTTCACTAAATCCTCGCGACTATATCCGTCAGCCCGACTATATCCTGAGACCTCGGCTCAGTCGGGATAAGAAGCAGATCCTCTTCCTTTACATATTAACAAGACTACTTTGTTGTGTGTCTCGTCTACTTACACAGCCCTGCCTCCTTTGTTCCGTGAACTTAGAGGTCGTTGTTTAGGTGCAACGGGTTAAGCCCTAAGATGGAAAGAGAAAACTAACTTTCAACCATCTGGCTATGCTAAAACGATGGTTGCATTTGACGTTATCTGTGTCAAGATCAGAAGCACGCTATGCTATAGCGTCGAGGACACGTTCATATATATTATAAACAGAAACAAGAACGCCAAGAGAATTTAAAGGGGGATTTCTTCAATCGTTCGAAATTTTCAAAATATCGGTTCTTAGTTGCATTTTCTGAAAAGTGTTAATTTTCGAAGTTGAAGACGAATGTAATTTTTGAACGCGTGTTTTTAAAGTCGTTAATGGAACATCTCAAGTTTTGGCTGACTTTCAATTCTTTTACACAGAGTAGATGTGTTACTATTGGAGGAATCAAAATTGTAAGAAATTAAATTTCCTCTTATTTCTTTCGAAACATGAAAATAACTGAATGTTTAGTAGCGTGTCCAATAATCTCTTTTCTCATTTTAATTCATGTTACAAGCGCGCTCGTATTAATTAAGGATTTCTTTCTTCTTTTTTCGATTTAGATAAGTACAGTAGTCAATACGATAATTAGGCACAGTGGCTCCAGAAAGTTTCCGCACAACAAATTTTAAGGAATCGTTTTCGCGGAATTTTCAAGAGAAAAAGATATATCTATTTCTTCTTAAAATAATGTGAAAACAATAAAAAAAAATTCAGCAGTGTAAAAATTCAAACGAGCTTCATGTCTTAAAATGAGCTCAGTTTGATTATCCCAGAAACCAAGAAAAATAAAACGCTTTAAATATTTCCGTTAATGTTTCCGTTCCATACACTTGATAAACGATTCTGAACATTTTCAATTGCCATAACTTTATAGGAGGAAATCGTAGAACAATCAAATTAATTTTAAGTTGAATCTAAAATATGAAGCTCCCGATTTTCGCAATAATGAAGATATTTTCACACCATTTTGAAGAGAGTAAATAAAAGTAAGACAATTTCATAAATTCAAACGTTTCGAGGCGCAGAAAAACATTTCTTTCATATCTAAATCCCTTTGTAACGATTGCTTAAAAACACGTTGCGTATTGTTTTCTTTCTTACAAAGTTAATACGAGTTTAAAGTATCGACGATTCATCATCGAACGCCTGCTACGAAAGCTTCCCGGAGTCACTCTGTACTGTTAATCGTTCCATTCGCGCGTTCATCGAATACTTTCTGCCAGTAGGAGTGGCACCTGTCGTTACCAGATGGGAAATTTACGAAATACTCGAGTCGGTCCTCGCTGGTTCGCGATCAGGAAAGGCTTGTCTTTTGAGAGCGATCTGCGAGGCTTCAGCGGTGCCTTTTAATCGAGTTCACGGTCTCAGTTCTCAGCTCGTTCATCTTCTGCTCACGTGAGTATCGATTTGGAAGGGACGACGGGGCGGGGAACGCATCGGAGCTGCTTTCTTGGATTATCTCGTATCTCTTGTGTTTCGTCGGACGTTAATTTACACCAGATGATTTACGTCGTGCTAGTTGCATAGTGTTGAAACGTAGATCAACGTGCATGTCTAGGGATATTTGGGCATCGAGGAATATATTTGTAATAGTTTATTATTAGGAGTCAACTATTGTAGATGCGTCGTCGATTAAATAGTTTCGTTGGCTCGTGAGAAAAAAATATCATCGTTGATTATAGCATATTTACTTCAATTCAGTATTTTATGCATTTAAACAGAGAAAACATGTAATTTTTACCTTAATTCTCTGTAACCAAAATTTGCGAAAGAAACACGTTCTTAATTAACTATAACTATTTAGTTCAATTCGACACTTTATAGAGTGTATACTGTAGAAAATTCACTTCCTTTGAAGTTTAACGATTGTTCAAAGATTTTTTAACATTTTTTGTTAGTATATTTACCAATTGTCAATTGCTCGTTGAATTTCAACGCTTACAATGATCTTTGTTAAGAAAAAATTTATAATAATCTAACGATCAATGTCTTGTTTAAGAGTTTTCCAATCTTGAAAATTTTATTTTTCAAGTTTTATCACTATACGTGTTTCAATTGCAATTAATCATTTTTTTCTTCTTTTTTTAATTTCATTCAAGTGACACACAACACAATCGGTTTCGCTTTCGATGAAGCTCTTGCTAAGAAGTCGTTTCTATCAAACGTTCACATGCATGTGCATCGAGGTTTCCCTGTTCCTCGAACTTTCGTACTTGGCCATTGTTAACGCGAATTTAAACGCCTCACAGCGATCGGTTAATATCGTTCGTCGTTTCAGGCCGTCGACCACCTCTGAGCCTTTCAGGACTGACTTTGATCGAGTATATCACGCCGCTGAAATTATGGGTCGACAAGGAGTCAGCCTCTGCGATAGTTTATTCCCGGAATGTACAGTGAGCCCTCTGGATTACTTCACCGAGGTCCACCAATGGACGTTTGGCTAACATCGTCTGGAATACGCTCAGTTAATTGATAGAAAAATAAACTTAAATCTCCCGGTTTTATCCTTCAAGATTGATCGCCAACGACTTCCTTGCGTTTCATTTTTCCATGCTCGCTCGTTGTCAGTAAAATACAAGAAAAGAGACATGTACAGAGTGTGCTATTTAGACTTGACCATCTCGAATACCATAACGTATACATATGTTCTGTACTGATCTAATTTTTATTTTCCAAACTTAAGTAATTCTAACAAAAGAAGCGCTATTAACAATGGTGGATTAATCGGATTATAACAATTAATTTTTCCGCTTTGTCGTAGTTCTGTTCTACTATATTCTTTTTTAAATTTTATTCCTAATGTTAGCTACAATATCATACAAATAAAAAATGCAATGTCCTATTTGAGAAAACTACGATGGTCTTGAAATTTTGCAAAACATTGAAATATTATAAAGTTGTAATGTATTACCATTATTCAACAATTTTAACAGGTACGAAATTCCATTTCTGTGGAATTAAAATAATAACTTTATATATTTTACATCGATGTATTGTTTTCCATCAAATATCTATTTGAAGCCAAGTGATTCTAAATCAGACGATTTGACTAACGAGGATCTGAACGAGGATTGAAACACGACATCAAGATACTCTCCCTTACAAATATTTCCCTATATCGAACAGAATTTCAGTTGTCTTCCTTCTTTAATATTTCAATTTAATAACATTTATTTAATAATATTTCTCTCCGTTATTTCACATCATTGACCGAATTGTACGTCACGACTCCATTGCAATTGGCCCATCAACAGTTGAAGATACCTCAGAAATTCCTCGGGGACTTCATTCCAGATCGATCGACCGTTATACACACACCCGGGCCGAGTCGTTGAAGAAATAAGCAGCGTGCTGGAAAAAGTTCTCGGATGAAAGTCCCGCGGGAGGGTTGCGGCTTCGAAACGAAAACACTATATCGGGGTAATTTATGTGCGCCGATGTCGCGCGATATTAGAAATATCAGGAGAAAGGAAGGAACGATCAGGAGAATAGGGGAATGGAAGAGTGGTGGCACAAGGGCGAGGTTCGCGAGAGGGATCGCGCGCAACGAGAGGGTTGGCGGTTCGCGGCGAAACGTGACGCAGTTATCCGGCGTTATTGGCAGTTCTCTCGTTCAATAACAGGTACACGTAAAGAGAAAATACTCCGGTTGAAATTTATAGAGGGTGTAGAGCGAGCGGAGCAGGGAGGGAAAAATGACCCGTGACGCCGGTGACCGAGAAAAACAGGGGAGAGAAGGACAGAAAGAAAAGAGAAAGAGAATGGTTTTTCCAGGGCAAAGCCATTCGTGGTAATTAACACGGGCCGACAATATACGATTTTACTTCCGCGTCGTTACAACGCCACCGAGGCCGAAAGCTTTGAGCTTTTGCAGGACCACCACTCCTTCCTCCCTTTCTCTCTTTCTTTTTGACCTTTTTTTTTTTAACCCTCTCTGTTCTATCCGCCTCGCGGACTATTTGCTTAATTGTCGATAATTTGCGTAGAATCGACCAGCTCGAACAAATTAACGAACTCATTGTCGCCGGTAACGCGTGTGTTTCCCGGATTTCGTTGAGTAGTCGATCATCGGTCCCGATTGTGCCCCGCAGACCTCTTCGGAGATTCGATTCCCGCGTTCTGTTCCCGTCATCGTTCGAAGGGAGACAATTACCCGAAGATTAATCGGGATCGTCGTCTCGATCCGCGTTGCTTCGGGATTTCAGGTGAAATTAATTTTCTGCTTCGAGTTCAACGCGATGGGAGGGGAGAAAAAAAGCCGGAGGTAATACGGAAGTAGTTGGGTATACGGGTTACAGCGCGGAAAGCAATAAACAGTGTCAAGCAATCAAGCAGGCAACGTTGCGAAGCAATAAATTCACCGGGGAAAAGTTGTTCGGGTCGAGCTTGAAACAGGAGGGGGACAAAAAGTTCGTATATTTGATAAGCTAGGTGGAAAAATTTCCGAAAACTCCCGCCGTATATTGCGGACCCTAACGAAATTCCAAGTTGACGAACCTTTTTTTTTTTTTTTTTTTTTTTTTCCGTTGCCATATATTAACTAGCCAGGCGAAATTGGCCGGCGTGTTTTCTCATTTTCAGGAGTTTTCTTCGCGCTTGAAAAGTGAAGCTCCCGTCGAGTTACATTATTTACAAGTCGACAGCCATCCAAATTAATTAGCATTGCAACCGGGCTTGAGTTTTCTGAGAACCATTTGGCCCGGGAGAACTGACCTCCGCCCCAAAGTTGAAAAAGCTTACGCTTTGTATCTCTGCTATGTTTCTGCTACATATATGCGCAGTGTACCAAAGAACTTCTCAACTCACTCGTGGCTGGTAATTTCGTAGAAACTTTTGAAGTAAAAACTCATAAGGTACTGTAATTAATAGTAAAGACAAAAGTTCGATAATCAGCCCTCCCTCCCCCACACACATGTAATTCATGCACAGCAGTTAAACTTTATTTATCGTTTAGAAATATGTGTACTTTTTTAATCTTTGTGACTATCTGAAAAAAGACACAAAGTGTTTCATAAATTCTAACAAAGTCTGTGTGTTTCGGTTTGTGCATCATTAGAGGACATGTGTATATATTTTGTCAATAATTCATCGAGTATCTCATTAATAATAATAAAGAGTAGTCGTATCTTCTTCTCATTTATAAACTCTGGCGTAAAATTTTCGATTTTTAGGAAATTTTGTAACACCGTGAAGAAGAATAGCAGAACAATCTAGTTGAGTTTATTTCAACGTGCGAAGCCCCTATTCTTATAATCCTGGATTCATTTTGTTCAAAAATGTTTCTTCATCATGCAGCAGGTGGAAAAATTAATTTAAAACACTTTTAATTAATTTAATCTTCGTTTATTATCTTCATTCATTAAATATTATTTTACGTAAAAATAATCCAATTAAATAATTCATTAAACAATCTGACTAAACTATTAGTCAAATCTATTTAATCTCATCTATGTTGGTTTAATTTATTTAACTACATAATTGAATTACGAAGCATTCATGATGTTTGTTTTTGCATCATTGCTATTACTAAATAATACAAATACATCGATAATATTTATTTACATTACCCGTGTATAATTAACAATGCATTAGCAATGCTTCTACAAGTATAACATTTCTTGAAAGCAAATAAACTTATTACTACGCTGCCAATTATTTACACAGTTTTACAACTCTACAAATGGCAGTCGAACAGAAATTTGTGAAAAATTTTTAGCTCCGAATGTATTTCATATACTTTTACAATATCTATCTTGTAAATTTTCCAAAAATCATGCAATCTGGTAGTTGAAAGAAAAAAGGAATAAGAAAAGAAGAAGCGAACAGTCAGAAGAGTTTGTAAAAGGACACCATGAAATCGTATTCGAAATTCCCGGGAGAACACGTTTTCACGTACCCGTAAAACATCTCTAAAAATGGCGTTCTACGTTCAGCAATTTTCTCGCAGTCTGTACAACGGCGACGATCCGGTCGGATCCGTCGATTCATCCTTGGCTCGAACCACGGGGACGAGCTTTCGATTTCCGGACCGGACGTCTCGGCCAGCCGGATAAGGAACGACAAATGGACATCGTTTAACCCAGATAGATAAAAGGCAAGAGTATGCGTGTCCGTTCGTTCGTTCGTTCGTTCGTTCGTTCGTTCGTTCGCGGTTCGTACGTACCACGAGTTAAAGATTCGTGTATATAACGAGAGTCAGTTTTACGAGGTAGTTCCAAGGGGGTTCTAATTCAATTTGACGTCAGGATCGGGGTATTGCCGAACCTAGTTCACCGAGATTTCGTCTGGACGTTTTTAAATCATCGATTACGAGGCAGATATTGCGAAATCCTCTCCCGAACGCCGGGTCTTCTTGTTTTCCCCCGTCTCTCTGCTTTCGTCTGATCGGAGAAACTTAACTAGCATGAGATTTTAACGAGGATGTTGCCATTAACGAGGACGTATTCTATATTTCTTCGTTTTTGGAACGATTTGGAGAATACTCGAGGAAAAAAGAAATTTATGTTTGTCGTAGAACAATCTCAACTTGAAAGTGTATAAGGAAGTTGTAGGATATTTATTTTATACGTTAATAAAAAATTGAGAACAACCATCTTAATCAATTAAGGACATCAAGGTTCGGCACTTCATTTACATCTATTTTATTCAATTTTAATTTTTAACAATTTTTGAAATTGAATTTTTCAGCTGGATTCTGTAATTTTGTGTGATTCAAAGTATTACAACATTATGATAAATTGTTGTTTGATCATTAGTTGGTTAAGCATGTATTAAAGATGAACTTACTGATATAACGAATCGCTGTTTAAACATTTCTGCGAAATATATCTTCGCCAGATTAAATATCTTGCAATTTCCATTACACTCTCCAGTACTCTATACTCTATTGTACTCCCCTTCTATTATATTCTCCAGTTACTTCTAGATCTAATTCAAGCTTTACCAATATAATCACGATAATCGATACTCACTGCAACATTGATCGAACATTGAAATTTTCTACACAATACGAACGATATATTCACAATAAGTTTCTACGGGTGTTCAATCACTTTCGTAAGTAATGGAAAGAAATATCGAGAATTGGAAATATATCACGAATGACAAAGTAATAGAAGAGAGATGTGTCAGTCATGACTTGTTACAGAAGATCGCTGAATCGTCGTCGTCACGTGTTAATAACTCTACCAGTTATTACGTAAACACGATTGTAACAAACGCGTGTGTGCTACGTTTGACAAACGTGCGTCAAGCAATTAAGAATCTGTTGCTAAAATCCCAAGCCGAAGCAAAGAAATCCATAGGAAAGCATCGAACACCAGTTAACACCTCGTTAACGAAGCATCCCGTTACCAAAGTGTTCTTCTTTGAATGAACAGTCCGCAAATCGGGTGAACGAACGAGCCAACTGTGAAAGCAAAGTAAGAGCTCCGACGTGTCAATATTTACACCCGTTATTCGCGTCGAGATACAACGGGACCAGCTGTTACAGCTTGCTCCTTGATTCGTCCAGGCAGTGATAGCGCGTGGCGAACGCTCCAACTCAGAATGGTTTCCGCTCTCGTCTCGAGCAGCTAGGCGATTGCAGTTCGCTTCTCCCTTTCCGAGGCCTGTCCGTCGGCGTTGAACGATCGCTTCAGGCCTGAAAAGTCGCTTCGATGGCTGGGACTGTCTTCCTGACGTTCGCTCTTGCTTGCCTGTCGCCGTGTCTGGCGCAGATGCTCGAGGACAAGGACGATTTCACTGGGAGAAATGGAAGCAAGCCGCTGTTGGCAAGTTGCTCGCGGCGACCGAGGGCTCTTGTTTTCCCAGATCCATCTCAGCTCCTGGTACGTAGAGAACACCGTAGAGATTCCGCTCGACGAGGCTAATGAGCTGTTTCCGCGGCCAATCGGGGATTCACTCGCGCCTCGTTCAAGTGCTCGCGGTCGGTTTCCGCTTTTTCTTCCGTCGATCCGTCGCAATTCGAGCGAACCATCTGTGGCTGCTCCCCTCGTTGCACGCGCGCTTCGTTTTCGATCGGCTGCGACCGAGAGAGCAGAGACTTCGAAGGAACATTGCAATCCTGTGCAAGTGTCAGAGGCTTAGTCACGTTTGACGTTTGTTTGAGAAACTTCGACATATAATACGGGATAACAAACTTTGCGATTTGGAATATACTGTCGTACAAATTTTTAAAATGTGTCTTGTTCTTCTTCAAAAAGTCAATCTTCCAAATGATTATTTTTTTTTTTCACATAAACTCATCGTTTTGTATCGAAGACTTTGAATTTCCATTCGCTAGTCGATAACATTTATTTTAAATTACACATGTTATTAATTTCGCGTCAATAGTTTGGTAATAAAGTAGATGCAGAATAGAAACGAGAATTTATTCTTGAAAACTCCAATTAGTCCAATAATTGGGCAAGGAATGATTTTCGTAATTGATTAATTGATTAATTATTTACATAGTATTAAATTTATTATTTTAGTCTATTATCTAATTAAGTAATTTAACTAATTAGTTTGCTGGTGTTCGTTAGTGTTAGTATTCGCTTACAGTATAATTTATCGTTTCAATATGTTTAATTAATCGATGCGGTCACGATTTTAATTATTGAGAAACCGATAAAAAATTGAAAAAGTAGTAATATCATCGCGTTTTATAAATTATTATATTCACGATGCAAGAAAGACAGAAAAAATTAACTGCAGTTAATGTAGAGCTCTTTTTAAATTAAAAATTATTCTCCAGGCAGAACATTCTTGTATTGAAACGAAACGAAAAATTTTGCAAATTTTGCAATTGACGAAACTGAGAAAGAATTATACATGTAATTATATATATATATATATAGTAAGAAACAATTGCACAGTGATTTCAATTCGCGTAACGCTAGCACGTTCGTGTGACGCGATGATACTAATTGCAAGAGTTAAAACGCGCGCGCTTTCACGCTAGTTACACACCTTTTTCAACAAAGCGCGCGTAATTTAGAAATTATTCGCGAGATTTTTAGACAATGTGCTCTCAGATTTTTACTTTTGCACATCGTAGTAGCGAATTACCTTCGTCGTAAAGCTCCAAGGGCTCGGCGATACAGTTGAACTTTCCGCTTTGAGCTGACTAAACCACTGCGCTGGCGCTGTCCAACCCAACAGCGGAATGTCTCTGTTCCCTCCCCATATATATATAGTAGGGTGTCCCAATTATCTCCGAAACTATTCGTCTCTTAAAAAATGCCCTTCTCTCTGTTTCGAGAGGGTAGCAATCTGATATGCTTTTGTTAGTTTGATAGTTAGTCTAGATAGACGGGTGTAGGAGATTGATTGTTGCTATTTTTTCAAGTATAATTATATAATTTGTAATAAAATATTAATCTGTGTATATCGAAGAATTATTAATTTAGGAGAGACTTTAACTTTAATTTTATAAAGTTTACGATATGAAAGACAAGCGCAGTACATTCTTGTACATTTATAACATTGTACATAAATTTTATAAGAAATATCTTTTAAACTAATGGATTTTAGACGTAGACAGGTTTTTTGTAAAGATTGACCGATTGACGCAAAAGAAATTACTACCCCCTCGAAACAGAGAAAGAATGCATTTGAAACGTTTCTTTAAACGACGAATAGTTTCGGAGATAATTTATAGATGGAAACGGGCCACACTGCACAGATTAACTTGCCGGATATGTTGCAAGGCAACGCGTTAGGCGAATAATTCGCGTTATTCGTCCCGTATCCAATAGGGAGAACGAGATCCAGTTGCCGCGACGGAGGTTCTCGGGGGCTGAAATCCCGAAAACGACTAGTCGTTAATACAGCCGGGGAAGCTTTGTCGACACCTACGGTCGTCGCAGCCGTTGATTATCATCCGTACGCCCAATTATTCTGAAAGAGATACGCGGGGACG
The DNA here is from genome assembly GCA_032399605.1 of Melipona beecheii. NCBI lineage: Eukaryota > Metazoa > Arthropoda > Insecta > Hymenoptera > Apidae > Melipona > Melipona beecheii. Next base: position 2,746,404 of record JAUCMO010000210.1, on the reverse strand, counting down.
GAGATGGCTCTCGCGTGAAACCGCTCGCCGTTTACGCCGCTTCTTGAATAATTCCCGGGGCCGCGCCACATGTTCGGGGCTCATCCAATTTTCCATCCAGCGTGTTTGGAAACGGTCGTCCTTCGGATTACAACCACGCGCGGCTTGATAGGATGAACAGGGGTAACCCGGGGGTCGCACGTTGTAACGCTATGACCGCGGGATTTTCAACGAGCCAGCCTTCGGCCGCCGCTGCGGTATCGCGAATTAAGCGAACTTCAACAGCGGGACGTCCTTTAAAGTTTGCCCCAAAAATTCGGCGAGAGTTAGTCTCTCTAGCGGCAATGAGAGTTACAGGCAATCGTGGAAATACCGGGGAGTTTTTCGAAAAATCACCGAGATCACACGGAATCGAGTTGAATGAAAAATATGGGAATAGAGAGTAGAGAAAATTTGGAAACAGATGGGCAGAGAATGGGCATGGGGGAATAGAAAATGGAAAAAATAGGGGAACAAGGGATAGAAGGAAACAAAAAATGGAAAATAGACAATAGACAATAGAAAATAGAGAATGGAGGACAGAAAATAGAAAGTAGAAATAAGAAGAAATAAAGGAAGTAGAATTTGAATACTAATCTATTTATCTCTTTTTTCTCTGCGAATATTTTTCGTTTTTATACATTTGCAAGGAATAAAGTTGACCTTTTACCATTAATTTTTAATTTCGTAATTATAAAAACTTTGAGTTAAATGATTAAATGACTCGATTGAGATATTGAAATTATTATACAAGAGATCTCATAGACTGCACTCAAGTGTCGAGTAAACATCAAAAATTATTCTTGCTTTACATACCAATGATAAAGAACTTCAACTAGTATTGTCACACTGTACTGAAACTTATAAACTAAAGACACAAAGAAATAAGAGGAAAGGAGAGAAAATAGGGACTGGTTTCGCAGAGGACCTACAGTAAACTGTAAAGACTAACAGATTAAAAATGAAAATGAAAATGAACAGCGAGCGTGAAAAATAAAAAAAAGAGCAAATAAATCGCAAATTAAAAATTGAAATTAGCCTTTCGATCAGCGCGTAAAAATTCACTCACCGTAAAATTCGAGAGGGATTCCCCCTTGAAACCGCGACGACCGAGCGACAATGATGATTCAAAAATCCATTCACCCTATTAAGATCGCAATTACCAGGGTGGTCGGTAAGTAATAACCGGTTCCGGAAGAGAGGCCCGGCAAAACGTATAACGTATTTCGATTCCCATCTTCCCGTCCGATATCGCGGTACACATTCCACCTGACCTTTCAGGGCTCATCCAATTTCAGCGCCAGGTGGATACCTCGATCCTGTATGGGGCACACGCGCACGCGACCACGTGCATGTACATGTGCATGCATACATATTCATGCTGAGGCGGCAGAGGGCGGGGAAGGGTAGCATCGTGGGCCGCGGCCGGTATATGAATTTTCGATAAAACCGCGAATTTCCACGGAAAATCGTTTCGGGCCGCGCGCGTCTGGGGAAGACAGTTTAACGAGATTCGCGGAGGGTTCGCGCGCGCGCGCGGGGAAGGGCTAGGAGCGTTTTTGCATGGAACCGGCCGGCCCGTTGCCAATCGAGATCGATACACTTCAAAGACCCCACCGATACGCCGCACTGCCTCTGGCTAGTGATATTAATTGAGTCGCATCTGCGAATCTAATGCTCTCTGTCCTCTGTGATCCTAATTTTTCTCTCGAGGTACTTGAATCAATTTTTTTCGTGCAGAAGCTTGATCTAACTATTATTAATTGCAACAGTGTTACAGTTACTCTACCTATACGCATAATAATTATAATTAATTTATAATATATATATATATTTCTATATTTAATGCGTATATATATATATAGGTGTATATGTACAATATAATACATACACACCTTTGTCTCTACAACAGCGTTTGTTCTTTTAGACATACTCATTATTTTATCACACACAACTGCTTTTTCTTTCCAATTTTCCTTCTCGCAATACGATATCAACGACATATCTTTATAAATCGAAATGGAGTGTACTCTCTAGTTGTTTACCTTTTATAATTGATATGTTCAGCTGCATTGCTTCACATATCACACGGTACAATTTTATCACTCTTACAATAAATACGTAATAATAATAGTAATAAAATATCGTGTACGGTAACATATATATAAATAATTAACACACGAGTGTGTTATGTTTTCATAGCAAACGTTAGAACCACCGGCAAATGAAATATAAAAATTACATCTGATGTTTAAGTACAAGCAAAGGCGTTTACAAAAAGTCATTTCAAATTACAAATTAATCATTTTTATCGCTCTAGTGGTTTCTGTGAATGGAATAAGGGACGACGTAATGTTAAAAGAATATTATATTTAATAAACACAATTAGATATGAAGCAGTAAAGCTATAGATTCCTCTCACTCTCAATCACACACTCTCGTCACTAGTCCGAACTCGCTATTCTCTTTTCCAAGATCCTCACATTCTGATTCATTCTCGACGACTGACTCTTCCCGACAGTCCAGAAACAAAACACGACAGATCAGACCCGACACACATAAAGCCAACGCACTCACAGTTTCAGTATTAATAAAACTTGTAATTAAATTTCGTTAAAACCCTTGTATTTTATTAAAAACATGAGAACGTTGAAACTTTTTGTGATCCTAATTCAATGTGCAGGTGCACACTATCAGTGTCACAAGTATTTAGACACCTAGTGCAATTCAATCGAAAGATTTATAGTTTTATTATATTTCCAATGTTATATTGGAAACGAGATCACATACTCTGGTAAATTTTAACTGAAACGGGAATTTTCACGTGTACCAATAACGAATGACTGACAGTTTGGAAAGCTTTCAAAATGTAGCTGCAAATAGATACGTCGGTCGTTAATATTCAACGAACACGTAAGCTTTGAAGTCAATTCGAAAATATGCACATATGTAATAATTTTTCAAACACTTTTGCTAATGTAACAAAAACGAATGTTTCAGACAGAATATAGTCAGGTTTGCATCAGTTAAAAATTTAAATAACGAAAATTGTCAAAAATTGTGCTTCCTCACGAATCGTCGAAACATTGAAATGAAATACATACTATTGCAAAGTCAATGAATGCAGCAATTTAACAGTAGAACAATCCTTAATACGTGTCAAAATAGTACGTTGGCTTTCACGGAAAGCCATAAGAATGAATGAATAAATAAATGAAAGTCGCTTTTCGATTTTTAGACGTATTTGAATCTTACTTAAACCAAAGGGACGCGAGTGACCTATTTAAATGTTAATTAAACTAAAGGGGGAGGGATGCGAGTGACGCGTCCTCGGGAATTCTATCGTGACCATTGTACCTTGAGTAATGTTCTGCAATCTAGAGTCAACTGTTTTCTAGTTTGGAAGCGCTCTATTTCAGAAAGCAATACTCACGATGAACGCGTAGTTATCTGCAATTTAAATAAATTATATAATTTAAATGACAATTAAAATAAATAGATTTGTACAATTATGCATCCGTCTAGACGGAAGTCAATATTAATTTTGACGAAAATATCTGTATCTTTCGAGCAGCAGTTGCAAAGAGAGGAAAACTGTAATTCGTCGTACTGACAAGTTTGAACAATTTAGTGTTTAGTCTAAATACACTCTCTTTCGAGCTATGACAATTATCGATTCTCTTTCACTTGTTTGCCAACTGATTATTCATTATCATGAACTGCTTTATTCCTGCTTTTCCCAGAAATATATTTACTCAATGTCGTTTCACGCACGAGTATCATCAATTATAATTAGCCAACCATATCCTTTTAACACAAAGTACAAAATAGTCGCCATAATATATCGCAAATAAGTCGTGTTGAATTTGCGTTATTTGTGGAAACACGCAGCAGTACATGTATCATCAAATGCTCTTCAATTTCCTCGTTTTATTCACAGCAGTTACAAAGCTTCTCTCATTAAATTGGCACAAATCGCCGCGCGCAAATTATGGCGCACGTGCGCGCAAGAGTTACGAGTCCGCCAAATTCGAGAAGTCGGAATCGCGATTAGCGAACACGTACGCCCACAGTTGTTTTTAACAGAAGCGAACGAGATAGGTGGAACGGCGGTTCGTTTTTGGCACCGGGCACTGGATTTTAACCCGCTCTCGTTTGAGTTCATCCAATTTCCCCTTCAGGCTGCTCGCCTCATGAATAATCGCTATAATAAGCGAGTCCTCTGATCGAATCGCCGGCGTCTACTACGTGGTCACCGACGTGGTATCGACGGATTTCACGGGAATTCGTTCCCGAAAAGAGCTACGGAGGAAATCTCACGAAATACGAGTATCTCGCGAAGTGAAGACACGACGTGGAATATATGTTTCCGGAGATTGTTGCCTCTCTCGATTGATTTCTCGGTTAAATTGTTTATACCGATGATCAAGATTGCATGATACCGCACATTTTGTGTATTTGATTTCATCATTTTTGCAGTGAACACATCGAGATCAGAGAAATTAGAGGAAGAAATTAGAAAAAAAATGACAAGACGATTTCTGTCGGTGATTATCCAACCTTGAATGGAAATATAACCTACATCATTTACTTATGTATCAATTAATTTACTTGAGAGAAAAAGGAATAGAAGAACGGTTCGAGGAAAAGTATTTTTAAGAAAGTTATAAATATTGAAAGCTACGTTAACCCTCGTCCCTTGTGTTTATTAACCTGCTTCTCTTATAAAATGTTACGCTATTTTACTTCACGTGGGCACAACACGTAGGCACAGAGACGAGAGACTCTGTAACATTTATTTTTCTAATATGATACATACTATATTTCTGATAATAACGTATGTCGTTAGAATTGCAAATAATATTCGTTTAAAGAGGTAGTATATTGTCTTCTAATTATTACACTACAGTTATATATTCGATATACCACCCTTTTAAAAATGCGCATAGCCACTTATCATTGGGACAGAATTCGAACAAATCCGAGAGAAACGATCGCAAAGTTGTACGAAACCGGAGTAGAAGTAAAATCACGATATGAAATTAAACTTATACCTCATGATTTGTGTGAATCTTACACGTGGGAATCCAATGGGATGACTGATTTGATAATTAGATCTGTCCAACTATAAATATCGTTTCTTGGATTTTTTTAAAGTAAAGTTAATATTCGTATATATACATACGTGTCTACCGTCGGATTTAACAAAAGAATCTGTAAACTTAACTATCCATCTTATCATAAATATTAATTTTTTCCCATTGTACCGATTAAGTTCAAAAAATGGAGGACCAATTAAGAATTTGGTCGTTTTATCTATCTAATAACTTGCACGCATCTTCATATTTCACTTGTTCTTTCTTTCGTTCTTTCAGTCTCAGTCATATTATCAGGATATAGAAAAAGTTCGTTGATTCGTTTCGAAATTCTGTTGCAAACAGCTGATCTTTGGGCTGGGCACACCCCTGCAACTGGAACGGGAGAGCGTAATTGTCGGTATGTTTACGAAGATAATATACGCCATGCCTTCCAACGCGACAGATTATACCATCCCGGGAGTCTATTACTCCCGAACGCAGAAGAGCAGGTGGAGCATTTACAAGACGCTGGAAAAGGTCGCCGGTATATACGGATTCGGCGGGAAAGCCTGCCTATTGAAGGCCATTTGCGAAGCTGCATCTGCTCCTTTCGACGAGCGCTACGGTTTACTGGGACAGCTGTTGCACGTCTTCTTCAAGTAAGTAACTTTAATCTCTTGTTGCTTAACCGATCTTGTGTCATACAGTATTCACGATAATGAAAATGTGAGTTGGGGTGAAGTTTTAACTTGAGTTTTCGTACAAAAACTCGTAGCGAAAATAATCTTTGTCCATGTTTGTTTTCCAAGAACGTGAAAGCCTTTTTAACCTTTTCATACTCTTTTTGTGGATCATTTATTTTGAGTGGGATGCAAGTACATTTTCTTGGAGCGTTTGCGTGTACGTCGATTCCGTTTAGCAACGAAATTTCAATTGATTCGGAAAAACGAATATTTTAATATTTAAATTGTAAATTGTGTATAAATAGAAAGTCCTCAGTTAAAGTATATTTACACTTTTAAAATAAACGGTCCACTGCTACCTTCTCTAAGAATTTTTACATTTTAAATGAAAAATATAAAAATGTTTTCAGATATCGGTGCGTTTATTTTAAATCCAATTCACCCAATCCTGATGAAATGGGAATAACTAATGGGAAACTTGGGATTGTTTTATCTTTGCCAAATTTGAGATTCGTGGGAAAATGTTTGAACCTACTTTTCACTTGCAATAAAATTGAAAAGCCTGACTCACAAAGACACGTCAACACAAATGAAAACAATCTATGGACGACTCTTTCTGCTGCTTTTCAATCTGAGGAATTCCAACATTAGGGATAAAAATTCTGTGACTTATTTTACACCGAACATAACTCTTGCTGTTGAATCAGCTGCGGGAATTTATTCTGACGACCATTTCCTCAGTCGACGATTTGAATGGATTTAGATTCAAGTGATCATTACTAAGTTTAGGAAACTATCGATTGAATTTAGTCTCCGGTGCTGTCAAATTTCATTCTTGATCATAAATTATTCCTCGATTCACCTTGGAAAATCGTGAAATTTCTCCCAGTTGGGAACTTCTGTTCTTAAAGCATCTTCAATTTTCGTTCAATACACTTCACGTAGATCTCACGACAAAGATTGTTGTATAATTTTAATTCAACAATAAGACAATATATGTAGAGATTTATCTTTTATAATATCCATTTTATCATGGCATGTGACTATTAGCTTTTGACTATTGATGTATATCATTGTCTAGAAAGTTAGAAAATTCGACGAGCTAAGACGTCCTTCTTTAATCCATACGCAAGCTTACGAAACTAATCCAAACCTCTTACCGGAACCAAATACAACAACCCAATTTATCAATTTTCATTCGAATGATAAGATGAAACAGAGATTCATCTTTTGCAATATCTCTTGCAGTATGTTATTAATTATTGAACTAATTCAACAGATCGGAAAATTTGTCAAGGCAAAACCCAACCTCGCACGTCCAACCCACGTTTGAACTTACGAAATCACTGCAAAGACCGAAAAACTCGACGAAACGAAACCGAGTCGCGAAATCCGATGCTCCCGCCTTCGGGCCGAAGCTTGCGAAATCAATTTTAAATCCCTCGAACGGAACACAATGTGACTTGGACTGAAAGTCTCGATCACGTCGTAAAACGATGAATGTTGGGGCAACGCGATAAAACCCATGGCCGAACCGATAGCACTAAAAGCCAAGTTACGATGACGTAGTAGTTAACCGGTGAATTAGCAGAGTAGCGTGGCGCGAGTGCCGAGAGATTAAGCGGTTGGTCTGCATAACGCGGCGCCAATTAACGCGAGGGAAGCTGCGAAATAACTTCGGGGCTTCTCCCGCGTATCCGGTCGCGTTATCGATCCCGGTTACCACCCTCTGCTCTGCTCTCTGCTCACTCTTTCCTCTCTCTCTCTCTTTCCTTCCTCCCCCCCTCTCTCCTTCTCTCCCTCCCTCTTTCTTTCTCTCTTTCGTCTACTCTCTCGTTTCCTTCTTTCTTTGCCTCTCTCACCCCCCGCCTCCCTCGCCCTTCTATCCCGAATTCTTTTCCAGACCTGGATCTCTCGCGGCGACGATTGTAATTTTTCACGGGGAAACTCGAACGCGAACTCGCTGGAATTCCAGGCCTTCGAGCACCGAGGAACGTTACGACGAGTACGAGGATCGTGAGTACCGCGCGGCCGAACGTTTGGGCGAGCAGATGTCGACGGAAAACTGCCACGCCCTTTATCCAGAATGCCGCAGAAGTGTGCTCGACGTGTTTTCCACGGTGATCACGTGAGCCCTCTGCACCGCCACGGAAGAGGGGTCCCTATGAAGAAGCCACGGGGACGAGGATACGAATGGAAATTCCGCTCGTTAATTTCGGAGTTGAATCACGGTATCACCGATCGCGCGATTTTGCCTCGTTTCCCCGGGCCAGTCGCTGCGAAATTTGTAACTCTTTGCGAACAGAAGAGAAGAGGAAAGGAAATTTTTGTGGCAAAACAGAGAGGGACTGGAAAATTGCGAATTTTCTTTTTAAAGGGTTTGTTATCAAGTAAGAGATTACGTTTGATAAAATATTTACTGTCGTAGGTGTCGTCACTGAAGATTTTATCAAGGTGCTATAAATTAGCCACTTGAAAGATACGCTGATCACCTTTTGTGCGATTAGTTTATCTTTCAAATTTTCTTGGATTTAACATTGAGATTCTTTTGCGTAAGAATGTGTTACAGGGAGCTGGGAAGGCTATTCGATTCACTCTGCTTGGCTTTACGTCATTCTACGCAATTTTCCAGCAGTATAATACACGTGATCGTTTAAATAACACCTTTGCCTTTTTTTCACGTTTTTGTTAATCTAACTAATTGCAGTCGACTACTATCTTTTCAATTTTCAATAGAGCTGTCGAAAAACTAACTATTCATTCAGGAGCTACGTAAAAATGGCAGCCTTACTTATATTCTACCAAATTTCCTGTTTGAATAATTAATATCCTCGTTATTATTTCATAAGTTTGAAATGACGCGGCGACGAGAGCAATGTATATTTTTTAAATGCTGAAAGTACAAATCCAAGAGAGATGCATCGTTTAATTACAGCAGTAGTTGAGTTCGAGCGATTACCATTATTAATATCTATCAAACTGCATTTTTTTCTTTTATAGAGAATTTATTATGGAGCTGTATCGATTAATGGATTAAAAAACACATCGTCCTATTTACGAAAGTGGAGGTGATCTTGAAATTTCCAAAATTTACTTTCACTTGGGAAAAATTAATTACTGTCAGATTATAGGTATAACTTTACAACGAGGATATAAGAAAAGAAAGGAAATAATAGGTGTTGTTATCATTCCAACAAAATAGCACTAACATTAGAACCACCAAAGTGATCTAAACGATCGTAATTCGTCATTTTTTTATAGACAAATGGAACAACGTATTTTGAGTTCACATCGATAAAATAAATTTTTATTTTAGTCTGTTAAAGTATCTTCTAAAATAAAATTCTACATTCTTTGTCATGTTATAAACCTTTCCTTATTTCTTGAACTTTTTAATCCTCGGCACAAGGTTTGTTAACTTCAATCTAGTTCTAGTATTAACCAAGTCCACACATTAAAAGTTGCGGATTGTAGAGTTTGATAATTTGCAACTCGAAGAACATATTTACAAAATTTCATCTATATCGTTCTCAAACTTTTATTATCGTTGTTATGCAAAAGAATGTGTTGATATTGTAAAATTTCGTTAAAACAATATCAGTGCAAATTACGCTATTGGCACACTGCGGATTTTCATGTAAATATTTTTCATATCTTTACAAATAATTTAAAATAATGTAAAATGTGGAACTTGAAATATCTCGTATAATGAATGTATCGTATTGCACGAATATACCACGTTTCGGTACATTCCGTGCGAATACATAAAAATTCGCAGCCCGACGATCAATGTTAATTCCCCAGGTATCAAATGACTAACGTCGGCGGGAAGTATCAGTCTAGTTACCGCGCGAGGCTGTGAATGTCAGAAGAAAGAACCGTACCCCGACGTTTGTCATTTATCAAGGAAATGTATTCCAGACAAGCGCCGCGAAGTACATCGAAGAGAGGCGATTCATCCAGGCGAGTTGGATGCCTCGTGGGCCAGTTCAACGCTCGATTATCCTCAAACGATGCCTAAAACTCATCTCTTCGAAGGGGGCGAGCGCCGTTTCTCAAGGTGTCGAGGCCGCCGTGAAAGCATTTCTTAACTGTGTGCCGGATGTTCCGCGAGCATTCCACCGCGCGGGCCGCTTCACCGCCCCCCACCCCCGAGTTTCATTTCCCTAAAAGTACCCGCAGCAATCGTCGAGTTTCGCCCCGGTAGTTCGTCGGAATTCGAAATTAAAGAATCTTCGCTGTTCGTGCTCCGCTTCAAACGAACCGGCCATCTCCCTGACTTCCGATTAGAATTCCCGGATAACGCCGGGGAACTTGGAAGTCCCCCGCGTTCCCTTAAATAAGAAACGAGGCCCGCTTCGTCGGGGTACTCTTTCAACGCGTGAACTCGGGATGATCGCGTCGTTGACTGCCACAGAGTCTTTACCCATAAGAGTCGGAATGTTTAATTTTTATGAAATATATTGGGTGATGATATTTAATTACTAACATCTAGCCTCACTGTATGGATAAGGAATTTCTGATGATAATAATTAACGTAACTGTTGCGTTTCAGATAACAATTCTAACTTGTACGTAATTCTGTATTTGGAAAAGAATTAAAGTAATATTTTTCTAGGAGTCTGTTTCGGGGATTAATGGCTCGAAGTTTATTGAATTCAGCACGATCGATGTTTTGTCAGTTGTTTTATTGTGAAAAGGCAAATCAATGGTTGAACTACAATGAACGAAATGAACTAGGAATAATTGTCAAACTGCAGTGAATTTTTTACAAAAATTAGAAATAATCAATAGTAATATACATAAGTTATCAGTAGAACAATTTAGATTACAGAATGCAAACACATCAGTGAAAATGGATCACAGAATTATCAAGAACGAATGACTAAAGAGTTTAATCATGACCATTGTGATTATTTCATAATGGACGAAATGTATCGAATGTATGGAATTTAAATACGATTAATATTATTTTTGCGAGAACTGTGGATGTTGGAATTTATAAAAATTGTCGACAATTTAATAATATCGATCGCCACGAGGTATTTGAATTCGAGTTAATAATGGCCAAGTAATGGAAAATTCGACGGATTGACCTGGCGCCACACCATTTGCAAATGTTGTTCTCAATGAAAGCAATTTTTAGGCGCGAATTTTATCGTAAACAAACTTCATCATGAATTTTAATGTTCCCACCAATTGTAGAGGACGACAAAATTTCAAAAGAGACCCTGATTTTTTCAAAAATAAATAAACATTTCGTTACTAATATTATTTTTTACTTTCTTACAAAATACGTTGTAATAAAATTGCAACGGAAGCATATTTTTCATTTTACAGTATATTTATCGATTTATTTTAATCATTCCACTAATTAGAAAATATGAAAGTATGAAATTGGTTATTTCTTGTACTTTTTGTAGGAGCAATTTTGTTTTAAAATTTTTCCTGTTTTAAGACTTAAAACGTGTACTTTTCTCATTACGTTCGTAATTTCCAAAGTATTGTTTCTTTATAACGACTCGCGAGAATATTCGCGGATATGTGTAGAAATTTTCTATGAACACGTAACGCGACATTCCCTTAATATCATTTATTAATCTAAAAGAAAATTGCAATCTTTTTATAAAAAAAAAAAAAACGTAGTGAAATGGCGATAGTCCCATTACAAGAATATTCTAAAATATCTTAAAATATTTATTTCCCGATGTACCAACATATTAATAATTTCAAAATATTCATTTTTTCAGAGGAGCAAATCCCACGTACAAATTCCCACTCAAAAATGCCACGCTGTCCGAAAGAAAAAAAAACGGATTTCTCCGATTCTTCATTTTTTGCCAATCCCGTCAGACGGCGTGTAAGATTGGATCACATTCGGGTTTCGGGAAGGGTACGTCGCGTCCGAGTTCGAATTGAAAATTCCGTGTGACTTACGCGACCGTTTACGACCGTGAATTAAGGGAGGGCAAATGGACAGTCTAGGCGTGCGTGAAGTTTCCGCCCGGGGAGAGATCCTTATCGACTGCTATCGACTGGTCGTTGGACGTGGAAGGTCGATGGGAGGAAGACGATCGAGCGCCAGGGAATTCCGTCGGCGCTGGACGTCGGTGAACCGGTTGCAAAACGATAATAGCCGGTGTTAAAGCACTTTAAAAAGCATAGTCCATTATCGTGCGCGGGAGTGGGAGGACGAGCCAAGTAACGCGTAACGCTTAAAAGCCCGAAGGAAAGCGTGTCAGAGTGAGAGACGCGGAGCGTCTCTGTACGACAGAGTCGATCCGGCTGTGTGTATAATACAGAGGGGAAAATAAAAACAGGAAGGAGACTCGGAAGAGCGGAACGTTTGCCCTCCGGGATACCAGAGTCGAACGTCTTCAACATTTTCCCGTGGATTTATTTTATCGATCTTTCTTTTTTTTCTCTTTCTGTTTTTTCGTCGACTGGGGTGTTGGCCCGCTATTAATTCGTTGATATTTATTTTCGAAGGTTTGCGGATGAAAGAAGAAGAGGGGAAGGAAACTGGCCGGCCGAGGGCTCTTAGAAAACTACGCGTGCCGTAATTTTATTATAATAGAATCTCGGGGGTTGAAAGTTTTTGCATTGGAATTCGCGTGTTCAAAGCCGCGCTTTGGATAACTGACGGGCACGCCGGCGAGGAAATTTATTGCGAAAAATAGAACAAGGATCATCCCGGTGCCGGCGCTTGTAAAGATATTACACTTTGATATATACATTTCTTATTCTTTGTTCTTTCGAAACTCGGGAATTTTCCACATTGGTTCGTGCGTGAATCACTTTACGAAATCGAGGTATCCGTTCTTCTTTACGAGAACGAGCTTTCAGCACACGAGCTCCGATCTGAAATGACGAAAAATAATGTAAATAAATATTCGTTCAGTCCCAGCTGACAATAGCAGCCGAGGTCCTTTCTTTCTCATTATGCCACGACCCCGCGTCAATTAAGCTGTCTTCTCGTTAATTAATGAATCTAATTGCTTTGGAACAACCTGTTAATCGAAGCAATTTACCCGTTCGTTGTTTATGGCGTCATTATGTCACGCTTGAAATCAACAGTTACAACATGGTGATGAATAATGAAAAATGTGATATATATTCTTTCGAACGAGGACTAAGCAAAAAATCGATTTTATTACGGTTTCACAACTTTCTGTTAAATGTTGTTCAATTTCGTAAGAGTTATTCCATCTCAGAAAAAATTCTTTTGCTCTTTTGTCCCATTGAAATCTGAGAAGAAATGATTTCTGAAAAAATAGCTCGCGACACTCTGTCTAAATCATAGGCACTATAACGCGATACATCCAGGTTGGTTGAATCAGGTTCAGTGGACTGAATACATCTTTGAGGAATAACAACGTAGATTAACATTGACTTGTAGAATTTGCTGCAACTCTTCAGATTTACAAGACGTCCAACGATACGATTCTCTCCGTGATGTTCGAATTGATAACGAGAGACAATGATCGAAAATCAGTCAAAATTCCAACAGACGACTCTAGTTTCTAGTTTCTTCGTTACTATTCCAGTCTGGTTCGAAGCCACGATAGTGCGAACGATTCCTTCGAAACGTGCTCCCTCTACGGTATTTTCATTCGAACCGTTCGGTGCAGCGGTGAAAAGTAACGATGAAAAAGCGAAGGGGCAAGGGCAGGAAAAAGGGCTAACCTCTCGCGGGGAGAACGTTTTGGATTCTTCGCCAGCCAGCGAGATATCTCTCCGTTTCGTGAAAAGATACGCTTCTTTTCCTCTTTTTCGTTTTTCTTCGATACGTTTTATTATTCCACTCAAGTCTAATTCGCGGGCCACGCGGAATGAGAATGAAACGTGTATTTTTCGGTAGCTAGAGGCCACGTTCGCCCGAGTTCGAGCCACTTTATCGGCCCACCCGTTATAAATTTTTGTCTCGGAAACATCTGTCTCGCCGGATACATCCGTACCTCTCGTAGACTGAATTTCATGTCCGAGAGTCCACGGTAATAATTCATCCGGCGAGCTTTCAAACTGTAGATCCGTGGCATTGTTATTTAGAATCGGGCCGTTTAGATAACAAGCTATCGTAATTTGCAAGAAAACCCCGAGCGAAACTTGTCCACGGGCTGCAGCGTAATCGGATCACGTCGCGATACTTTCCAGAATCCAAAACCTTCGACAGTATCTTTTCCCCGCTTGACTTAAACTACTGAAGATTTTCGGTTTTTCATTTCAAGTAGAAAACATCACGGGATGGAACGTGGTCGCACTAAACCAAGATAAGTATTTTTTTTTTCATTATTGTATAATATTTTTTGTTACATTTTATATTATTGCATTTATTATTTTTATTTATTATACAATTATTTTAATTATTATACAATAAGAAAATACATATATAAAGAAAAATAATTTTACTGTTACCTTTCATTTAAAATAAAAAACTAATTTGTTGAAGACTAAATTAGTCATCTCACGTGATTATTGCGTGAGATGGTTCATATACCAAGGTAAAATGACTTTATTGATTTAATAATATAGTCCTGGAATAATATCAGTGAATGAACTCTTCGATATTTAGAATAAGAATCGTGTCATCAGATTAAACATTTGAGAAATTGTATCTAGTCTTCTTCGTTAACACAAATTCGTTCTTTTTCTATGTCGTGTAAAGCATCTTGCGATCAAGCCACCAGTTTTATGCCAGCTTTAAATTTACACATATTTTAAATTTATAAATTACGATTTGTGTTCAATTCAAATTATATTTAGAAACAACTGTATAATACTTGCATTATAAAATGAAGGAATTATTATTACATAGGTTCAGCTAAGAGATATCAGTTCTCATGGTTTTAAATCACTACGGGATATTTTTTCTGCGTTTGTAGAAAACTTCAAGAAAATCAATTACTCGTGAAACATCTATCACCTGAAGAGCGTGAATTTATCGAAATTTTTAGTCACTAATTTATGGTATCAAATCCTTCCAGCTGTAACTTCCACGTGTCACATCGTGATTTCGGTTCTTCCTTGCGTCACGGCCGGAGTCTCGTTGAATTCCAAAAGATAAATGCGCGACAATTTCGACGAACTAGTTTAATTTTGTGGACTATGAGTCTCTAAGTTATAAAGTAACTGATTGTAAGTATCGACTGGTCGGAAGGAAATGATTAGCTCGAAGGCAATGATCCTTTAACGACTAGGTCGAGAAATCAAGAATTACGCGTAAGAAATAAATGATCGAAGTGTTACGATCGAAAGAGTGTTGAACAGAGCAAAGACACAAATTTCAAAGTTAAGTACTGAATGGCTTTTTTATTTTTCGAATCACATTCAATTACGAGTCTCTGTCGCAGTTTTCGGGAAATTTTGGGGGGCTTTTATCTCTCCTCTTGTCCATTTTATCACACTAAAATTACCCCCGATTTGTATCTTTAACGCCTATGAGAAAGAAGAAAGAAAATCGGCTCGCGTTGTCAGCAGAAACGAAAATAGCACTAGAGTCATCTTACTCTATTTATATCCATTGAAGAAACTCGCGGAACGAACATTTCTTTCCTTGCCTCTTTCTCTCTTCGTTCTCCTTTACGAAATTAAAATTAACAAAGAACGGTATATACGGGGTGTGCAGGGAACCGGCAATTCCTTCGCGTCCCCGTGGAACAGGTGTAATTGAAAGGGACGAGCGGACAAGCGTGTCGCGATGAAATGAAGACAAGTGCCGTCGTTTTTGCCATTTTCCCTGACATCGACGTACTATTCTCGTCATAAGCTGTCGCTTTTATTGCCACTCTCGGTCGTCGTGAGTTCTTTACGAGCCACGTGGCCGTAAAGTAAGCCGATCGGAGTCAAAACGAACTCCCACTGTCAAAGAAAAAAGAGAAAAGGCTGGCGCGAGAAGACGCGTGCTTCTTCGGGGAAAACTCTCGCGGAGCGGCTGCGAGAAGGCGCGGCGCGTCGCGCGTTATCGATCCTTTCGAGAATGGGCCTCGCCTAAAAAAATCCTGGCCCTCTCTTTCCTCTCCGTTCTTCTTCTTCTTCTTTCTTCTCTTTTTTTCTTTTTTTCATCTTTCCGAGCGACTTTCTATCTTCCTCTCGTCGCGCCTCTGCCATTGTTTATTTCCGCTCTTCTTTCCTTCCGTCCGTGCTTTTTGTTCCCGTCTCGCGGCCTGACACGCGACTGCACGCGTCGTTTGGAACGGTCACGCTCGATTCCACGGGAAATTCGATGGGTAAATTGAAATTCGCCGCCGCTGCCCTGCCACGTTTAATTTCATCCGGGGGAGAGGGCAACTGCGCGCAGTTGATGGAAATATCGTTACTCTTTGTTAAACGAACGGTGAAAACGATTCGTTCTCGAATCCTTTCTTCGACGTTACGAACCGTTTCGTCCACCTTCCCCGCTTCCACCTTCTCACTTGCGAGGAAACTTTCTTTCTGCGAGTTGAAATGGCAAACGATTATCCGTCTATGAGTATTTCAATACCTGGACCTGTCACTGAACGATCGAACTGATATTGTTGATGAAATTTTGCACGTTTCGAGATAGAAGCGTTGCTACAGCGTTAATGAACGATAGTAACAAGTTTACAAGAAAGTTTCGCGCCGTTTGTTTTACAAGTTGTTTGAACGTCCAATACTTATCACCTTTTCGTAAAATACATTTTAATTACTCATATAAAAATATTGTCGCACATACAAAATATCATAAATATATCGGTGTTGTTAATATTTTTATTAGCACTAATAGGTTTACAAGTTACTTGAATGGTCCGAAATAGTAGTCGTCAGCTTTTTATAAAATAAAGAAATAAGAAATTTCAATTATACGCATACAAATATTATTGTATTACAGACCTCGTCTGTTCTTTGCGTAAAATTCCTTGTTCTTTCCAAAATTTGATGCCATTGTGTCTCATTATATCTCACAAATATGTTGCAGATACGTAATACAATGAACATTTAGAACGTTTCGTTACAAATTTTGTCAAAAAATTGTATTGTAATTTCGTTTACTCTCGTACATGTTGATATTTTGTTGCATAGTTATTTCAAGTAAATTTTCATTTCAATTGAAATGAAAAAAATAGAAAATTTATTGAAAGAAATCGGAGTTATTAAATGTGCTAATTTGTTCGGTATGTAATAATAATGATATCGACAAAATTATAATACGGAATGTAATCGCATCACTTTTACATACGATTCGTAAATAAGTTACAAGCTGCCAGAAATAAATATTCCGATATTTTTGTGTAAATCAGACATCATTGCATCGTGATAACCTAATAGAAAAGAATAGAAAATTGAAGGGGCGAGAGTGAAACAAAATACAAGCACGAATCGGGTCTTGATCTCTCGTCGTCTCTCGTGTCTTTTGTGCACATCGTGCGCAGTGCGCGGTATGTGTTATGTCATACCTTTGACTCGTTTCCCCGAAGCAGATTTTTCGCAAAAGACCGCTTATGAATGTTCGTACGAACAAGAGCTTGCATCTCTTCTCGTATTTCCCGGGAACTTTCCGCGGAGCTCGAAACAAAATAAGAAACGAAGGAGCGAAAAGGGGGGAGATAAGGGTAGTAAAAAGATTGGAGAGAAGAGGATACTTGTTGTTTCTTGTAGAGAATTGTTATTATTAGATATGTTAGATATAGTATGAGTTAAGGAGTGTGAAAATAAAAAGATGGAGCAACTGGTTAATTTATCAATCTGTCATATATTTATCAATCGGTTCACGTTTGAACACCGCATTTGCCTTTTTTGTTTGATTCCATCTACTATCTTTTCACTTTCCAAGATATGTTGAGATATTCGATTGAATCTTTGTATATTAAGTAAAATTATACTACATGATACTTCAAATTGAACGAAGAGAAATTTCGGTTCTCCTGAATGATTCGAAGTGGTGGTGAAAATGAATTAGAACTGGTGGTGAAAAATGCAAGTTTCTAAAAAACATCTGTATTTACTATCACGAAATTAATGTTCCACGAAGGAGACACGATCGAGTGTTAATTTCTAGAGTCACCGTCTTGTGAATTATGGAGCGCCACGCTATACCTCACCCTCCAATGCAAGAAATATTGCACTCGTATAAATACAAGCTCGTTACAATGTGAAACCCGTCGTAAACGATAATTTAAAAGCTGATAAAACAATGCAAGAACTAGATGCTGTTACATGACGCGGAAATGAAATACAGACTAGCAATGTTCCTACGTCACCGATATTAAAGAACAACGAAACAGAATTATATATTTTCCCGAAAATAAAACAATTCAGAGGCTCTGCATTCTGTTGTACGTCGAAAGCAGTTCCGCCCGTCTTTATATCCACAGCGGAACAACAAAATGTTATAATGGGACGTGCAAAACTGATATAAATATTTTAATTTAATCCGAAGGAGGAGAAAGTGCAACAAAAGCCTGCCGACGGTTTCTCAATTTCAGCAAACAAACGTGGAACGAACGTGGCAATAACAAATTACGGGATGCATAATTTGACAGAGAGGAATTTCGTCTGAGGTAAACGGCGTGAAGAGAGAGAGAGAGAGAGGAGAGAGAGTTTGGATCTCGTATCCTCGGATGAGATTTTAATTCAACTTCGGTCGTTAATCGCGCCGCGTTTGAAACGGAATTAATTAAAGCTGCTTAACGGCCGGGGCCCGGGCAATTATTGGATTTACAACGCTATCGCTGGCAGGGGTTAAGCTGATATGCCGATGAATCGCGCGTCGGTTTTCCAAGCAGCCGGCTGAATATTCGGATGAAACGCGTTTGTGTTGGTGCTGCTGCCTTTACGATTCGACGCGATCGACGATGCTTGAAACGACTGAGAGCGAGCAGAAATTTTGCTCGTTTCCTTCCTCGCGCCTACTCCTATCGGCCAATGGATTTTGCTATTCGAGCCCAACAATTTTATCGCACGTGTGATTAAATGAATTTAATGATTTAATAATTTCTGACTTTGAAAAACAGCGCGCGATTGAAAACCATACTTCGAGAGCTATTTGAGAGAACAGTTGTAGCTTTTGTGTATGGCGTCAACGCCACTACTTTTGCAATTCTCCGTTTCAATTTCAAAATTAAACCGGATGAATACTGTTGTACTGTTCACGCTTAAACTTTGTGTACGAGTTTTTTTTTTTTTTTACAACTATTGGAATAAAATTATTGAATTCGCATTATTCTTGAACACCGAGTACCATTGTCCTTAGTCGGGAAATGAAACAAAATGATTTAAATTTTTTGATGGAAAAACTTATCACCGAAGTAAATTTAACGAAAGCGGTTAATGAGTGGGGGAAAAAATGATACATCGAAATTCAAATTAAAATACATTTAATTTGAATATCTTTTGAAAATTGCCAATTTTGGTTGGCTCGTTGTTCTTCTCTCGAATCATCAATTCGATTATAAAATATTCGAATGACGAATCCTGTGCAACAGAGACTCTCGCATTTTCAAAGCAACTACCAATGCTGTTTATTTCTTCAAACATCGACTGACAATTCGGATATTTGAGGCCTGTTTTTCACTGGTCGATAATCACGAGTTGCAAGCGGAAGTTCGTTAACCGCAAATACCGGTTCTCCGGTCTCCCATTGTGAATTCCAGCGTTCATTATCGCGTTACCATAAGTTTGTCGAGGCGCGAGAGAACGCATGCTCCATTCGCCGTTAGTTCGTTGACCAGTGACCAGAAAGCCATTAATTTCGGTGTTATTTTAAGTATTTTCGAATTAACATGTCCCGTTTATTTCTTTTGGAAACTGCGACAATATATCTCCTCGTTTGGAAAAGCGAAAGTACCCTTCTTTATCCCGAGAAGTCGCTGCTCCAGGTAATTATTACTTATTACATGCTCAATCTTCAAGCTTCTTTCGAGTTACTCGAATCTGAATCGTGATATCAAGTTATTTGATATCTAAAAAGAAAAGAAGTTAAAAATGACACAAAAGTTGTCTCGCTCGAAACTTTCAAGGCACACTATTGCACGCAATAAAATTCTTTGAACGGGTATATACTTTGGAATATCACTTTTAACCTATTTGCCTCAAAGCGCGGAATATTCCGCGCGTAGCGACTGTCTTCTATCACCAAGCGCGGAATAATCCGCTAGCCTGCGACTGCTTTTTATTACCAGTCGCTAAATTAGATGTCATTTACTGCACCTACGATCGACCGCGCGCGGTGATACGGGCCAGTCGTCAGCTGAAAGTAGGGTCATGATGCAAATGGGTTAATGTGTTAACGCTACGAATGTGTGAATGTACGAGTATTTTCTACCATAACACCGAAACAGTGACGAGAGAAACACGTAACGAAATAATATAATCGCGTGTCCCGCAAATTTCAAAACTCAAACGAGAAACTTCTTCCCTCGTTCTTTCATACAAAATCGCCTCCATTCCGGTTATAGTACTACTTACGATCCACTTGGCGCAAAGGTCGCAAATTCCTTATATTTAAATCGCTGAAATTCCGTCAGAGCCCGAATAACTCGAACGAGATCCCAGAAACGTTTCCTACGAATTGAAAATTCCTCGAATTGAAATTTTTGAAACGTTCGCTGGCGGGTGTGCGATATCGAGGATAAACCCGCTCGTGTAACCGTGAGCCTCTTATCTACTTAGACAGCCCGCAAAATTTATCAAGCCTAGGGTAATGAGCACTCGTTCGCGAGTGTTTCCCCTTTAATTAGATTACGCCTTTGTTCGCAATGAATTCGTAATGTTTTCCGGGTAAGACGCTTGGACGGGTAGATCCTTCACTTATCGATGCGACGGCCGACGTAGAAAGGAGGCTGACTCGTCCTTAATAAGAGGAACGTTTGAATAAACAATCTCTCGAAAAAGTAGTTGAAAGGGCGCGTTTGTAGCTCTCCCGGGGCGAAACTGCACCGGTATGCTTTTAAATAAACGAACCGAGAGGAGATCATCTTTCAACTGTTCCCTCGGAACGGTTATTTAGTATTTGATAAGATACGATTGGTTGTTCAGCGTTCAATACTAACGGCGCATTCCCTTCTTCTCACTTAGCCTAGCCCACTTAAATATCCTCTTTGTTTTTAACGTCGTGTCAATTGTTTTTAGTATAAATGTACAAATGGTTTTCAGAAGGGCGTGTCTCGGATGGAAGAAAGAGATTTAGAATCATCGCAAAAGAAGAAGTTTGTTTATAGATTATTTTCTTACTTTTCCCTACTCCAACTTAAAAACACGTTTCTTTGAATTTGAATCTGCTATTTTTAAGAAATTCTTCTTTCCAACGTTCCATGACAAGATCCATTTTGCCACATCCTTTGGATTTGTTGCTTCGTCGTGTTGGTTTTCTGAACGTTTCCTTTCTGAAGGATGCACTTTTCATAGAAAGCGTGCTTGACAGTTACATCACCGAACTCGCGAAAAATCGAGCAAAACTCTCTAGCTACACCTGAGATTGAGATTTGCCGCGCATGGTTGCTACGTTGTCATCGAGTATTTACAAACCAATTTTTCCCCCATTCGCAATTTTCCATTGGGAATTTTTTTCGAAAAATTTATTGAAAAATGGAGAAGATTTTTATCGAGATATCTTTAAACGATTCAGCTCCTGATCTACATTTTGGAGCATTTCTTTCTTAAATTTTTCACGATTCATTTTGAGATATTGAGGAAGAAAACGTGCAGAAAATTGGGAACATTCTTTCACAGAAATTCGAAGATGACGTTTTGGTTGAAACTACGAACGCTAGTTATCTTACCGCGAAGATACAACGTTTATAACTTCTTCCTTTTTAAAGTCTTCCTTTACCATTTATTTTACGAAAGATCACACATTGAGTTTTCGAGGGTCGTTGACTTCAACATTCGAATCTGTTGTAGATTCAGCGGCGAAAAAAATTTTTTCAATACTTTTACATGCTGTGACAATTTGTAACATTTTCGAGAAGAAAAGTATCTTCATTTATCTATCCACCATGCGATGTAAAAACATTTCAGAATAAAATGAACGCACTTTGAAAGTAAAGGCTTCGAGGTTTTTAATGAAATAATTATACATTTAATTAATTATACATTTAGTGCTTATTCAGTGCTCGAATATTAATGGGAGTCGCTGTGTTTATTACTGCTGTCGTGAGTATTTATTGCGAGAGTGACAGAATTATTACATGCGACGAGCAGTATAATTGATCTAGCTCCATTTATACCTTTCAAATGAGAAGAGCATATATGGAGTATCTAGAGCACTTTGAAAGCAACGGAAAGAAACACGAATTCTTGTATGTAAACATACACGATATACTGTAAACCTAACCTAAACCTAACCCACCCAAATTTTTGATCGGTACTGCACATTCGATACGACATCGCGTTTCCCAATTTTTTGCAATTTCTTCAGTTCAGAGCTCTGCTCTAAACTAAAAATACTAATTTTTACTAATTTCTTTCGCTTGTAGCGAAGCCGATCGTTCTAATCACTCTTTTCCTCGTTCTACTTTTCAGTTCACGCTCGGCGCCTCGGTTCCAGTTTCCATGAACAAAAGGGGTAGCGTGGTGTTCTCGTCGGCATTTCAATTCAATTATAAACTTCCGTCGAACTTGTCGGAGCTCGAGCCTACAATAATACCGGCCAGGCAGTCGAGGGACTTGAATCTGCAGGACACTTACGCGGCCATCGAAAATTTATTGAATCGGTGAGAGCATTTCCGCGATTTCCATACGCTGCGGGGGAAAATCGAAAGCCGGAGGGGGGGGGATACGAAACGGGGTCAGTTGTAAAACGGGTGGAAATTCAGCGGGTGAGTCGATCCGAGATCGTTCAGAATCGTGGAACCAATGACTGATCCAAACATCCAGCCCGGGAAGAATAAGCGGTCCGCGTTGCCGTTCGAAATTGCTCGATGAATCGGTAAACACGCTTGAACCGAACGAATAAATTCGTAATTAACTCTACACCGGAATCGGAGTCGAGACCGTTCCCGCGGACGGTTAATGAAATTCCATTTTCTAGTCGAGAATCATCCAACCGTAATCCGCCACATTCGTGTTCATCACCGATGGCACGCACAATGGCCGCGCAATTGCACGAAACAGAAACGGGAAATGAAGGTTCGTCGTGTATGTCTGACATTTCAAGGCGTGCGAGTTTTATCGGAGCGATTATAATTTTATTATGCGCGTTTGTCGCTGAAATGCCTAACGTTGAGAATGAAAGGCATAACCCTAGGAAAGAGTTTTCGGTCGAATTCAAAGTATTCCGAGGTATTTAGAAACGCTTATACTTGAGGAACAGAATCTTATTTATTCTTTATTTAAAATATGATAATTTAAAATTTGATACAGTACAATATAATGCAATACAAGTTTAACGTAATATAATATAAATGTAATGTAAAATTTTCAACTCGTAATTTTCACCCAGGAAGTATTTCATAATTATTAGATTGCAGATTTTTATGCACACCTTCACATCTACGTAACTGAAGAAACAAAGTGTGAATATTTGCTTTATTCATATTAACACTCTGCTTCGGAAATTTTACATGTCACACGTATTTTCTGCACCCTGAAATTTTCTATTGCTCACTGTCTGATCATCGTACGCGCGTACCGAAGAAAATTGTTGAAACATTCAGACGAGAAGAGATCAAAGTGCAAAGCGCCACGCAATAAAATTATTTTGGAAAAGTTGAACAACGTCTGACAAAAAGAAACATTAATCTCTGTAATTGTGTCTAACACAATTACTTGGCAGGTCAAGAAGGGACATTTGCACGGAGGGCGCGAGCCTGTATTAGAATACTAAGATCAAAGAGCTGGAGGGAGAGTGAGGTGAAGATGGGGACTCGAACGTAAATTAATTGGGACATAAGGCAATTACTTTGTCTTAGGAGAGAGAGAGGAAAGGACAGAGGACAACGATCTCGCTTTGGAAAGATGGCGTGAAAGTCAAGAAAGTGTCGGAACTGATTCGAAGCTGACAAGGGGACGCGGTGGAATGGATCGTTAGATGGCTCAATAGAGGTGAATCAGTTGTCGCGATTCTTTCGTGGGATTTGTTCAGTCTAGCCGAGAAGTTCACGGAAGCAACGCTTTCATTAATTACCAACCTTGACATTATTCTCGCTTCTCCCATCGTCGAGAAAGAATCGTGGAAAAACGCGAGACTCCTGGAAAATGAATGTTTAACGCGTAAACGCGCGATGAACGCGCAAACTAATTCGAAATTTGCATCCGTTCCTCGGGCGCGGTAACATAATTTCGTTCGAGTCGTGTCGTCGAACAGGCGGTTAGGAAATGGAGGAAGGAGGATAATGAATTTCTCTCGGCTAGGAACACAGGTCGAGGAAGTACGGGACACGCTTAAGAATTCCCTTTCACCGTTTTATAAAACCAATATCATCTCGCGGTGGCTGCATCGTTCGCCACCGTGCGACTTCGTAATAAAATTATTCCGTACGCCGCGGTCGAATTACGAAAGAAAGGGGGAACAAGAACAGGAAAGATACGAGGAGTGCTCGAGTTCGTGAGAATAGGGGAGGAAGGAAAAATGCAGGATTTGTCTCAGACATAAGCAAAGAAGAAAGAAGGATTTGAAATTCGTCATTGAAAGATTCATTTCCCTTGCGACAAATTTCTGATTTATTTATTTCGTTAAAAGTTAAAAACAGGATAAATATCTTTTGCGCAAGTGAGATGCAACAATATCTATAGAGTGTGACAAATATAATCTAAACAAATAAAAATATTTATTGCGATAATAAATTCGTACAATTATTATATCATAAAATTTCTATAACGATATAGTTATAATAATAAGACAAGTACCATCTCAAAAATTATACGTGCGATAATAACGAAACTTGTCCAAAAATGTAATGGAGAAAGTGTTTAGCAGTCAGACAACGATACAGATAACTCAAATAATACAGTGTTATTTAAAAGAGAGAGAGAGAGAAAAAGAAGCGTCATAGAAGCCCATTAAAGAACTTGTACTTTCGAAAACAGATATGGTGACTCTGTTACTTATCTTGTTATCTACATTGCATATTCTGATTATATTGCTGTTGGATATATCGTATCCGAATCTAGAAGAGATAGGATGTGGATAGAATAAGCAAGAAAATCTGCAGGGGTACTTTAGTGTGTGAAAGTTAGTAAGACTTATGAGCTGGGAGCAGTCGACAAGACCATTGAAAATTTTGAATAGGAGAACGGTCTTAGCAACCATACGTCTAGCTGCCACAGAATGGATATTCTACTTGGATATTGTAATAAATGGATATTGTGTCAGTCGAGTGGTCAGATTTGAAGGCAGGGAATCTTAGAAAATGATGCTTGGTGTGAAAAAACAATTCTGATTGTTAGAAGTTGAATTATTTAGAATGATTCTAGGTTTTGTCATACGTTTGCTGTTAGTGCATGTTTATACTGTTACGAGCTGTGATAGAAGCTATGAGAGTAAAATAAAGATGAAAATTACTGAAAAGTACATTCTCTTGACGTACTGGTAGTGTAGCTGTGACAATCGTACAGGTTCACTGATAGTTTAAATTGACAGTTTCACTCCAACGATAACATAAGTCATTTAAACACGAATAATGCTGAAAAGAAATTATTATTATTATCTCCAAATTGTTTGCAGAATGAATATTTACACGTTGTATTTAATTTAACGGCTACTTCATTCCATAAATTATTTAAGAAGAAATTACTACAGTGGTTTGTGTCTTTCTGACCTCTGAGAATATTTAATAAAAACTTTGTTTATTAATTTGTTTATATTTGTATCAAAGTATGATGAGAACGACTATAACGAAAAAATAGCAATGCAGTGGAACTCCATTTATATGAATTTATAAGATTACAAATAATTCATTCATACAGTAGGAGTCTACTGATTCTTCCCTTGTTTTTCATCGTTCGTGCATATAATAATAATAATAACAATAAATTAAATATTGATTAAACAATTTATTTTTGTATAATAATAATTATTTTCGTTCAAGCTCAAAAAAAAAAAAGGAATAAAATTGAAATTTAATCGAGTACGAAATGTTTCTATTAGAAAACGCAACATATTTCTACGCTCGTCGCAACTTCAACATAAACAAAGCCTCATTTTGCAAAAAAAAAAAAAAAAAAGAAGAAAAGAAAAATGAATTAAGATGTCGTATTGTTACTCGCTGTGTATTTGAAATTTAAAAATTCAACAACAACGTACAGAGCATATGTACGTAATGCACAAAAGTATATAAAATATCTAAATTCGATATCGTACTCAGCGGGCGAGGGGGCTCTTTGCTCAAGCTCAATTTCTATACCTGCGTTTGCAGAAATATAAACTTGCATGAAAAATCCCTCTATCGATAACGCATCAGATATTCGGAAAGCTCTGGCGAGCGTTCTCAACGTTGTCAGCGCAAAGTAACAAGAAGAAGTGACCGCGCAGCGAAAGTTATTTGTCTCTATAATATATAATAATTACTTGCGTTTTGTTACTTCTGAAAATAGGAAACTTATTTCTCACTTATTTCCGAGTACTCAGACTCTGTAAACGAGAGGGCTTACAAAGAGCGGATATTAAAATCGAACGTATTCTCTGTTGAAGATACGGCTGGCAGGACGGCAGGGAGTGTCTTTTAAGGACCATTTGCGAGCTCGCGGAGACACCATTTGGCAGGACACGTCAGGACGTTCTCGAGGAGGTGATCCATTTAATTTTAACGTAAGTTCGTTGCGACGAATCGCGCTTTGACTTACGTCGCCGAGGGAACAGCGTCGGCTCCCGGTACTTTCCGAAACAAAATTCATTTCTTGAGGAGCTGCCGGTTAATGAATTCCGTTGGAAGTCTCTAATGGCTGTCCTGCCCGCTTACGACGAAATGAGACGACAGCGTGTCGCGTAACGAAGCACGAATAGACTGAGATAATGCAGTAAATCCACGTTGCACCGGCTACGGCATCGTTTAACTAGATTGGAATACTCCTTTGAGTTGACGGGTTCACGTATTGTATTATTCTTTCTTTTCTTTTTTTTTTCTTTTTTTTTTGCACAAAGGAATAGAATTACACTTTCGACTAACTTTTGATTTGTGGTCTTTGGCTGACCATTAATTAGCATTCGAAGTTTTTCTATCTCACGTGGATCTTTGTCCGAGTGAGAAGAATGAGTGAGAAGCATCGAAAGCACAAATGCAACAAAAATATTTGTTTGTTTGTTTGCCTGCTGTCTCGACACAACGGAAATTAAACAGTATCTAAAATTTCCTCTAGAAATTGTATTCGTACGTTTTAAGATGGACCATACCAAGAATTAAATCGGGACATGATAGGTATCGAAAGACGGGAAAAATGCAGAGAGAACGCAGAGAAGATCGAATTAATGGGCGATCGGTAGTCGAACAGGTCTGGGGGAACAGAGGACCGGGCAAGAATTTGCCATTCCGCACGCGACCGCGCGTACTCGAAGGAAATTGCAACCGAGCCAGTGAGCGGTGCTCTAATTGCGACGAAGTTAGGCGCGTGCATTAAGCTTCTAATGGAAGGTGTTTCGCGTAGGTTTTCCCTTTGTGCGGTACCTCGGTGTGTACACACGTCACTGGGAAATTTCTCCCGACGTAATCCTGCAGCAGCATTCGCGGAGCAATCGCCGGGTAACGCCAGTCGAATGTCAATAACACCGCGGCTGCAACCGCTGTTATTTACCATTCGAACAACTGCAATTTCCTTTGATCGATCTTCGATGCTTTTCACTCCTTTCTTACGCGTCTTTTTCTTTTCCCTTAACACTTTTGCAGACAAGCAAAATGTTCACAGTCGTCTTGTACATTGATGCACGGTGACGATGAAATATTGTTTCGACTGCTTAAAGTTGCTTTATCGAACTTTTTGAATGTTGAGACTAAAGGAGGATTTAAGAAATCGTTCAACAGTTGAAGTAAAAACTTTGCGTTTTCAACTGTTGCACAGCCTCCTTTTTATGAAGTTGTGACAGTTCAGAGTGTACAAGACAATTTTTTATCGTAACATTTAACATTAATAATAGACGAAAACAGTTCTACTCGAGCTCGATGAAAATACAAAAGTACGTTCTAATTACAACTGCTCGCGCGAGAGTATATCAAACAACGTTTGCGTTTGCGATTGGAGGAAAGATCCGATAATCCGTGGTTACTTCTACCTTAACGCGCGCCATGCGAGAATCACGTGAAAGTGAAACGGGGGAATTTCTCAATCAGGCCGAGCGAAGACTTGCCAGAGACTGGTAATTCCAATCACCGGAGCGTCGACCAATTGTACTGGGAAGCGGAGCGATTGGGAAGAATCGGAGGCGACTGCATCTTGGCCTATCCCGATTGCATCGAGTCACCCCTCGAAGCGTTCACGGAGGTCGCAACCCCTTAACGGACGAGGAACGTTTTTGAACGACAACATCGAACCGCGTTGATTTCGTAATTCCGTCGATAAGCGATCGTTCGCGTATCGTTTATCGTCTCGAACGCCTTCGACGGTTGCCAGCTATCTGTTGAATTTTTTATAGCCGCGGCAGAGCGTTTCCGTATCGCGAAGAAGTCGATACATTGTTCGAGGAATGATATTTCTATATGTTTCGAGGCCGTTCGAGGAGATACGCGGCGCAGTGACTTCATCGTAAAAGAATTTATTACAGAGGAGCTTCGACGGGGCGAAGAAGAACGGCGACGGCGGACCAGTGACTACAGCAGCTGCCACGTTGTCCTAGAAAGCTCCATACCTCGTCGTCGTCGTCTTTCTTTGCGCGGCATAATTTGTAACGAAGTTTTCATAATTGTTGCGTCTCCAGATACTCGATGTGTTTCATGTAAATTTCAGAAGTTGCCAAGGTTTTCTTTACATTTCTTGATCAATCTGCTATGCACTACGTACACTTTATATACCTAAATCACACTGTTTCAAATTTGTAAAATATATCTGAAGTTTTATCGCGATACAACCTGCTACCAACATTTATAAGTGTTTTCAGACTATTCCAGGCTTGTGGAATATACTTCAGATTAATTTTATTTTGACGTCCAACTTTATTTTAGCCAACCAGATACAATTAGTATAGACATTTATAGAAGCAATAATTAATTTTAATCATCCAGGGACGACGTGAACTGTACTGATTCCCGTATGACTTTTACCAGAAGTTATCTTATTTCAGCAGTGTCAATTTTTATAATTACATATATCCATCAACACCTAAAAAACGTAAATTATCAAATATTGTCGTCGAAGGATTGACATTAGAGGAATGATATTAGAGGAATGGTTCCAAAGTCTTTCGTTTCGAAGTTGTATATATTTATTTCTATTATTGCAATTTTATCATTAAAATCAAGTGTCTCACAATTGGCTGAGATATCTTTTCTGCGGAATATCTTTTGAAAGCTAAACGACAAATTGGAATTTCGAGGGTGTTAAAGGCACACGATTTTACGAGACTTGGTGGGAAAAACAAAACGCTGTCGAAAGACAAACGCGAAGCAGAACGAGCGGGAATCGTTTGGGAAAGGGACGAGGCTGGCGAGTAAAATGAAACGTGATAGAAAATGGTGACAAACAGTCGTGCGAATAAAGAGAAATAGAGGTGGTCAGGGAAGTTCCCCTTGTGGAAAGGAAAATCGTTTCTTCGGTCTTATATCGCGTTTCCGGCCATTTTAGAGCGAGCCTCAACAGCGAAATTTACTTAGGACTTCTCCCATTTTTCCTTCTACAATACTCTTCTGCACTTTGGCTTCGAACGCCGATTGAAATTGGACCGGTTTACCCGAAAGGAGTAAATCGCGAGAATCGACTGGCCTTATCGATCACTCTAATTCAATGCTAAAACATCATTGTCCAATTTTACAAGAAAAGTCGATTAGGTCGATCCTTGATTTCGAACGTCACGATTCTTTTTACAATGCGTTTTGCAGTGAGTAGGTGCATTACGTTTCACGTTGAATTGGAATCACTCGAACTTTCAATATCTCGTTGAAAATTTTTGGTAAAAGTAAATGTGGATGCGAACGTAAAAATTTATTAATTAAAATACACGCATACGTACATCCAATGATTCATTCATGTTTCTTTTCTTTCCATTCATTTATATTTTTATTCGCATGTATTTTCCCGACATATTGTTGTATTATTTCTGCTCCCTTTTTATCCCAATGCAAGATCAATAATACATTTTTAGATGTTCAAACGGAGCATTCTCTTTATCGTAAGTGTCCGCTTAGCTTAGGTCGCTTAGCTTTAGACACGATGATGAATAATTTTACATCATTTATCGAAATTCTCATACTTCCTGTTCGATCTTCTATTTTGTCATTCTGGAGTTAACGAAAATCTGTAAATAAGTTACTAGAATTTGCAACAAGTTTTCAGTCGCTATAGCGATTGCATCGTTGGAGCACGTCGTAGTTGAAAGGTGTTTCTTCTTCTTACGATCTTGGAAAGATAGGAATTTCAGCAAGAGCTGCTCTACGTAGACCCGACAACTTTCCCGACAGTTCTACAATTCACGAGTAGTATATCCAACAGCATGTTGCCGCCTGGAAAATACTCATCATCTGCCTCTTTTGTTTATATATTTCAGTCCCTTTGTCACGCCGGAAGCGAAAGTTTCGTCCACGCGATCTTCTCCCCGTAGAAACTTCTCTCTTGCTATTACTTACTTAGGAGTCGCCGTTCCACTCGTTCGAACTGCTCGGACGTTCACCCATCTATTTTTCATTGTCCATTTTCTTTCTTCCGGTCGTAATTTCAAAATCATTATGGCGAACTATTTTACTATTTGAGGTGGAGATCTCGATTTTACGTATGTAGATACACGCGTAATTAATCTATGTTAATATAATATGATAAAAATATTTAACACTACTAAAGTAGCCGAAACGACCAATTTCTGTAATTTTTCATAGAAATTTTCTAAATTTGCAACAATGTTTCTGAGATTTAGCTGAATGATATTTTTGCACAATGGGTTGTTTGTTATATTATCAATCTTCTTCCTATTCCTATATGTTTGATTTGAATTATTTTACGATCCACAAAAATGAGATTCTCTTAATTTCAGGAATTACGTACCCAACAAAAATAGGTCTTGTTATTGCTAAGACAATAGGATAAGAAACAAATTCGTAAATACATATTTTGAAGATATGAGAGAATTTTATTAACGAAAGTTATACAATATAGGGGCAATAATAGTAATGATTTTTCCATAGATGTGGGGATTTCGAAGATTTCAATAATATGTATGTCCATTCATTAAAAAATATTAATTAAAATAAATACATCGAGATATTATTCAGGAGATGTTTGAACCTTAATTATAAAAATCCATGCAGCTACAAACACAAAAGTGCCTCGTATAACAAATTTTATAAATCTGTGTTGAGAATGTTGAGATTTTTAATTCGTTAATACATGTTACACGTACACGTCCAAAATCATAGACCCTAATTTGAGCATTTATCGTTTGAATCTTTAAAAGTGTGTTACTAGTCGTGTTGCGAGTAAAAAGTTCGAAAGAAAAAGCAATGTGTATTTACAAAAAAAAAAGAAAAGCTACATGCTGCGATAGTAAGTAAAATGGAAAAAACGATCGTTAAATTATTAAAAGCTTCCGAAAAGCACGAGCGATGCTAATTCATCTGATCGAGACTGGCGAACGACCGGAAGACACAACCGGTCGAAAAAGATCACGGTGTTTGTCTTTTTCATTAACGAATCGAGAACCAGTCGTCGAGAACGAGTTCGAAGGACGAAAGGAGGAAAGGAATAGCCGAGACGGTTGTAAAGTGGAAAATTAACTCGTTCGAGTGGCTACAGTCAGCCACGGAAGCTTCGAGCGCAACTATGCCTCGAGTTGACGGATGACACGTTAATTTCGCGGAGGAACTGCAACTTCGAGAAGCCTGACGACTCCGCTGACTTTGGGCTCGCGAGTTTCCCTGACTAGTTGCGTGTCTTTGTGCTCCGCCCGGAACGGCGAAATTGCCTTTGAGATTCGGATAGAAGGTTCTTTCATCTTTCTAGGTGAGTACACTTGCGCGTGGCGAGATTCCCGAATGAATCTCAAACGCCGCACGTGACCAGTTTGAACTATCGATCCCTTGTACCATGTGCTACTTGTTTGCAATCTTTAGAAATTTTCGCAATCGGTATAAATATAATTGAAGATCCGATACACACGCGTATTTATACTGTTTTACAAGATTTGGCTTTTAAAAAGTCGGGAGTCTCCGAAATGTCAAGAAACTCGAGTGTTTGTCCATCTTCCAGTGTTTTATTTTTATTTTTCATACAAATATACAGCTTCAACGAGGAAGCAGAGTGAAATAATAATAAAAGAGGAGGCAAACTATTTTTATACAATAGTAGTACACCAGTGGAGCAGAGCTTGTGCTTGTTCGAACACGTGGAAGATAAAGACACTCGGCTTATTCACTTTCCTCGTATTTTACTTTTATTAACGAGATAATGGGATCATTTTCGTTCACGTTACGGCCAGAAACGCAGAGACAAAGAAACGCCCGTCGTCTCATACGTGCGAGGTTGAAGAAATTATTGTAGCAGTTAATCTTCTGTTTTCTCTCGAACAAAGGAATCAACGATGATGCTCGTGGACTGGAGGCTGTCTTTGTTGCTTTTGTCGACAATGGCGCGGATCCAGGGTAACGAAGACGAGCAACTTCGCGAGAAGAGACAAGCGTTGTACCCCCCGCCTCTTGTTTATCCTATCGGTGGCACTTTCAAGGTATTTATTCATACTTCGACGTGGCAGCGATAAAACTTGATAATCTCGTTTCCTCCGAGGCTGATGGGATTACTCGGTTGAAGGCGGTGCTGCTCGTTCGACGATTTAACTCGCGCTAATTTGAATAACGTCTTCCGCGCCCGGCTCGCGATAAGCTTCCAGGGAATAATTCATCGAGGGCTATTGATAATCAGATCTCGAGTAGGCCGTTCACGCGCGCGATGATAACGGCGGGGAAATAATTCACGAGTCGCGGGGCGCGCGATTCTTTTTGTTCCTCTGCTCCTTCTGGCTACACGTGTATCGCCAAACGCTCGCACATCCTGCGCGTTTAAATTTCTCTACTTCTCTGACTGGAAACTTTGCGACGTCCCCTCCGTGTCTTTCGTCTCCCGATATTAATTTTGTTAGCTTTTAGTCAAAGTTGAAATATTTTTTTAAAATCCAAATATATATAAATGTAAAAGCACAAAATATATATTTATAACGACAATTTGTTTTGCATATTTTTATAAAGAGAGAGATCCAAATATATTTCAACACATTTATATACATAATAACGAACAGTTACAATATTTGGCAGGTAAAGCAAATTTCCACTTGGGTTGCGTTTCTTTAATTATATTCGCCAAAAATTCGCAGTTACGACGAAACATTCGCATACAGTATCAAACGAAGTAATTACGAGCAATTTGTAAATTTATTCTCTTACGGAGACCAGCGAACTTGTTATATCGTTTAATAAACTTTCTGTCTCAAAAACAGCGTCTCTCCGCGATTGGATTTATCGTCGACAGAAATCACGCACGTACTTTTGTGTGTTGGAGAACGTGACAAATATGATTGGTAATATTTGCATACATATATACCTCATACAGAAGTATATATTGCAATTTAATATCAATTGTTTTGTCATTTTTCCACCGAGTTGATCCGCGATTAATCCTCCATCGAAGTTCCTCGAGGGCGAGCACGAAGAACGAAAAGTCACGGCACGAGGAATATTGTGATAAAACGCGTCCTCTTTATTTTATGAACCGTGAAAAAGTCGATGAAATTACGAGGCGAGTTCGTAACTTTCCCAAATCATCCCGCGAACAGAAATATTCCCCCGGAAAGAAAAACGCGAAAAAGGAAGCGGGACCGCCTCGAGTTTTTCCCTGAATGGACAGCTGTTTTCCTTTCCGCAATTAACATCTCGGAGTTGTCGGAGCCGTCGTCAGGTACGAATTAATTAGTCGGCCGTTAGATCGGCTTCTCGAGGGGTTTGTTCGTGGACAGGATAGGAATCGACGGCGACGGCGACGGCGGAAACGGAATACAAACTGAACCGAATTTCTGCACGAGGCTGAACGCGAGCCCTAAAGGCGGCCAGGACTTTAGGTATGGACGTGGTGTTCGTCCTGCTGGAAGTAGCGGAGAAGGGTGGAGAACTTTAAACCGAGGGAAACGTCTCGCCTTATCCCATCCTCTCCCCGTTCCGTTGATAATTAACTGCTGCCTTATCTGCAGCCGTCTACCCTCTCAAATTTTCTAATTAAATCGGGAAAAACCTCTTTCCGCAGTTTTCATTCCTTCCCGGTCGTGCAAATGTCCTGGATGGATTGTTTGCCGTGGCTTATTCAATTACTTGCATCGGCCTCCCCGATGGGAAATGGAATTTTTTTTCTTCGCGCGCCAAATGAAATCACGGGAAATCGATACAAAGCGATTCTTCGTCTTTAAGCTCGGTTCAAATCGAGTCGCGTGTATTTTAATTCCCGTCTAGACGATTGGTCCTCTGAAATTCAGAAATCGTTTCTGTGTTTCGCTCGGTGGCCTTTCATCTTCTTAGTGAGGAGAAGGTTACGTTGATTTTACCACCTTTCACGAACAATGTTTATTAAAAATTCGAAAAATGTCGAAACGTAACAAAAGTATCAAGCTTTTAATTATTTTTCAATGATCTAAACAAAGTTTTAATGAAATACAAAACTCCAAAATGTACTTGATAAATGATCAAATGCGGATCTTCTCAAAACAAGCAAAGGAAGAAAGTCTAAGGAGAGATTGATCAAACGTCGTAACAAACAAGTATTTCGATATTTTACTTTTGTCTCTACGTATTATGTGCATTCTTCAGATTCCCCACAAATAAAGATCTGCAGTCTAATTAATACGAGGAGGAAGAATTGAGATTATTGAATGATAAATAACGAGAAAAATAAATAACCGTGAGTGATGTATTCATTTTCGCACATTTTGAAGTGGAACGCTCGAAATACCCGGTTGAGCTGGTTGCTCCACAAAGTCGAATATTTTCGTTGTTTGTATCAGGGCACTTATGTGTATATTTTAGATTCAGAAAGAACGTTTGACTGGCTACAGGTCGCTGCACAGTTACTCGTTAAGACTTGCCGAAAGGAGCCGATTGCCACGTCGCGTCGCAGTCTGGGAAACAGTCGCGCAGCGTTGAGTGTTTGATTAGCAGATTTTTCCAAGCAACAGGAACGACAATAGCAAATATTTGAGATGTTCGCCTTGAGGAGGCGGGAAACTGGCGCGTGAAATAAAATTCACCGTTTCTGGGTCAGTATGTATCTAAACACGCGAAGCTGCACTGCGTCAAAAGCGCAGTTTCAAAGTGAGAAGAGCGTGGAAGGGAAAAACAGTGAAGAGACCTGTAAAGAAGAGGTCGGCGACGACGTTGAATTACTTGCATGTCTTCGCTCGGTCGGCGAGGGGCTCGTGGATTTCGCGCTGAAGGCCCCCCGGTATCTTATCAGCAGGACAATTACGAAAGTTTTTCAGCACGCGTCGAGTCGCTTTGTGCGCGGACCTTTGAACGTGAGCCTGAGACGAAGAGGAAGAGGAAGAGGAAGAGGAAGAAAAAGAAAAGAAAAGAAAAGAGGAGACCAAGTTGAATTTATTTAACATCCGTTTGCACGAGCCGCGAGCTTTGAATCGCTCCACGCAACGTTTCAACGACACGTTCGCGACTCAATGGGACAGCTGTTGCAAAGACACGATGTTTATGAACAAGGCGTCGTAAGCTGATCTCCAACAAACTGGAGTTCCACGTGATGAGAAATATACGCGCGAGATACAGCGACGCGCGGCTGTATACGCGTACGCAAGGTGGTCGAATGGGAGGGAAATGGGAAATGAGGAACAAGGAAGAGAGAAAAGAGAGCAAAGGGAGAGGGGAAAAGGGAATTCCACCGACGCCGTAATATCTTTCTTGGAAACGAATGAGGGTTAAGCAGTATTCCAAAAGTTGAAATGCGAGAGGGCCTAGGTCTCGCTGCGAGCGAGCGAGGTGGAAATACTTTCCAC
The DNA here is from genome assembly GCA_032399605.1 of Melipona beecheii. Taxonomy (NCBI): domain Eukaryota; kingdom Metazoa; phylum Arthropoda; class Insecta; order Hymenoptera; family Apidae; genus Melipona; species Melipona beecheii. The sequence continues at coordinate 2,710,561 of JAUCMO010000210.1, read as the reverse complement.
CAACGGCGAAAAGAAACTGCAATTTTTTCCGCGATCCTTCCTTTTCTTCGACTTTATTTCATCCCCGTAGCGTGTACATACTTTCTATCAGCTTCTCTTTGTTTTTTCACTCCACCTCTCCCGACTGATCAAGTCGCCACACGCGCACATACACAGACACACGGTGATTATAACGCACGTTGTTGCTATTTCACAATGTTGCTAATTCCACCGCTAAATTCACTCGTGCGTTCTAATGGTATTAAACCGAACGATATTTTAATTACTCGCCGTTGAAAAGCTAACGAAAAGTTCAATGACAATTACGCGATGCTCGCTGATATCGTTGCGGCGTTTATGTCCGATGTCACCGAGGATATAACGATTCAGAGTTGAGTTATTTAATTCTGGAATGTTCCGGAATAATTGTTTAAGCGAATTTTACTTTATCACGGAGAATTAACAGTGAGGTACAAAGTAGAGCGAGAGTACTTTGAAGTTTAATAGTTCGACGCAAATTATACTTGAAACTAGACTGTGGATTTTTAACTTGTAGCTTCACGGACGTAATTAAAAGAATAGAAGAAATTTGTTTCGTCTATTGGACGATTATGAGATGGTGTTCTATTTTGAATATTTTATATAGCTTTGTACATGTTGCGCGTTTTGTATCAATTTGGCATAAGATCCGTAGTTAATTAATAACTCACACTGTTTAAGGGTTTGACATAGAGGATATTTTGGCAACAACATGATGGAAGAGTTATTTAAACGGTAGTTTAAGAGAAAATGCATATCGTGATTTGCGAGTAGAGATGTTAAAAGAATATGATGAATACGTAGGTAATAAAAGGACATAACTAATTGTAAATATTTTCTGTCGTTACTGGCGATAATTGTTGGTGAAACATACGAAACTTTTCAAATTTATCAAAGATGCCATATTTTTTTCCAAATGAAATATCAAGAAAGTGTCGAAGTGATTTTTGTCGAATTTATCATTTTCTTTTTTTAGGCCGTCTAAATTCTTTGCACTCGTGAATACTCTTCGTCACAATCTGCAATCCAACATTCCTCACTAAAATTTTTCCCTTTCTTTCTAATAATTGTTTATGCGACGCGTGTATTTTTCCTTTTACCATTCCCACCATCGTCATCCATTGTCAAATTTCTAAATGGTTCAATTGGCGGACTTTGGCGTGATCTTTTCACTTTCGTTAATCACGAACTTTTATAGTTTCGTCTCACCTAGTATCTTGAACTTTCTTCTTAGGCTGTTCTTCTGACGATGAGATATACTTCTCCAACATCCTTCAGTGCTACTTTTTACCGTCAGTTTTCTTTTCTGGGCTTCTCGCGTTATGTTTTTCTTACTTCTGGGACATTTCGTTTTTACGTTCTCCTTCTTTTTTTTTTTATTATCAAAGTTCCTCTCTTTCGTTGCGTTTTTTAAGTGACTTCTTCGTGACTGGAATTATTTTTTTATTGCTAACATTCTCTCTTAATGTCGTGACGTTCTACTTCCAGTGAGAGAAGTCACATCTTCGAATATTTTATTACAATTAGATATAATTTTCTTTTTTTTTGTGATTTTCTTTACTGAGAATAATTGTCTTTTTCCTGGAAGATATATGGCAAATCGATAATCAGTCGTCAAAGAGGTATCTTTGGAGAAAGCAACCTTTTTACATTCAATATTCCTTTAGTGCATTGGAATTTAATAACTTTGGCTATTTCAAAGATTTGTAGAAGAATCCAAGAGCTAGAAATCGAATTCGAATATTTAAAAAGTCGGATTGGCAGCGATTCGACGAACTCCGACCGTTTGTTAGCAAGGATTTGTTCTTTTTCTTTGTTCTGATATTTTTTAATTTAATAAAAAACAGAAAGAACTCTCATTCATTGTACGTGGCATTTGTTTGTCCATTCACGTATCAATCACACATATTTTTATTTCTTACTTGAAATCCTTTTGTAACAGTATCAACAGAGTTTACGTTTCCCTCGAATCCTTCAATTTTATCAAAAACAATGAAAATTCCAAGTGACTCTAATTCAATGACCAAGGGCTGTGCACGTACATACACGCTTGCTTTCTACTTTAACTTTGCGTTACTGCGAGTAAGTTCTCATCCCCGTGAAACGATGTAAATTTCCACGAACCGAATTCGTCGTACATCCAGCGCCCTTGCACTCGTACGTTTATTGCATTTCTGTCAAGCTAGTCCTAGGCTTGGGGGTTCCGGTGCAACTCTCGGGCCAGATTTTGGTTTACGGCCAAAACGTTCAGTTCCAATACCCGTTGCCAGATAACGCGACCTTCTTTACCAACTATTTCGAGAACTCGTCAGGACGACGACGTAGGAGAGCAACCTGGAACGAAAGGGCTTCCGTATACAATATTCTGCAGCGAGAATTAGACATGTGAGTACATCCTACGTTCTATTATTCCGTTGTAGTTTGTTATAACTTTACATTCTGCGGTGGATCGTTGAATAAATAAATTACTTTGCATGGTGCCCGGACTCGCGTTACTTCTTTGTCTCAGCGTCTGTAGGCAAAGGAAACACGAACTTTCCACTATATTTCATTTCATTCATTTGCCGCAAAGGAACGTGAAAATCAGACAGAGAAAATTGTTGTTAATCAATTCCATGTACGTATAGTTATCGTATAGTTGTCTCTAGCAAATTTCAAATATTTAAAGAGAAACAACGATTTCAAACATTTTATTATTAAAGCTACACAGATTCCCAATACGCGACAATGTTTCTTATATTTATTTATCAACGTACTGGTATAAATAAATTTTGTTGAATTTTCTTCTTCGTCTGGTTTGATATTTTCGTGCATGTCGTCGTCTGCGGTTTTAGTGAAAAATAAATAACGAGGTAAATAAAAATACACGTAAATAAATAAACATGAAATCGTTATGCTCTCATATTTGTGAAATATAAAGTAGATGATGCAAAGTCGAAAATAAATTCTTTTGAAAAGCGCGATTCGTAAATTATATTCTCCGTTACGGCAGATGTTTGAAAATATCGACGAATTGCTTACCGAGTAGTATTACCTGTCATTAACGACAAATAGAGCGTAAAATTTTACTTCGTGTTTATACTTAATTTTTTTTTTTTTGTTTCGTGTCGGATAAATGAATAATCGGTGACGATTGAAATACGTATATTGACGAATCGGTGATTCACCGATTCGCGATTTTCTGATTGCAAACAATTAATAATTCACCGTATGTAAAATTCACCAGTTCTAAATAGTCGACGAATCGATACGTTTACAAATCATTGCGTCGCCTTTGTACTGCATCGCGATTGATATTTGGTAGTTAATAGTTAATTCGCGCGATTCTTCCGGGTGAAATTAATGTTCCATCGACGTGTAATGCGAAAGTTTAATTCCGCGTTATTACGTCAAATGTTAAACGTAAACGTTTGTTGATACCTTTTGTTGCTCGTGTTTCTACTTGTTACTAATTGTTGCCGATCGTTTCCAGGCGAAACATCGATGGAAAAGCTTGTTTGAAGAAGGATATTTGCGAAGCTGCTTCGACGCCGTTGAAAGACGAGGGTTTGATTGGCGAATTACTGCATTTGTTATTGACGTAAGATACTTTGATTGTTCATATAGTGTAATTGTAAGAAACATAATTCGTTGTCTATGTAGAATTAGTTAAAATCAATTATTAAAGATGAATGGAAATTAATTGAAATTTCTGTTCAATTTATTGGTTACTTATTCTCTTATTTATTACATTCACACGTTTAATTTATTTATTATGCTACTATATTGTTCAATTTATTAACCAAAGTAACGTATTTAGGATATGAATTGAACTTTTGTTCAACTTATTATTTACTTATTCTATTATGTATTTAACGTGTTGTTCATTCGTTACATTACACATTTGAGTTATTGCCTATTTATTATGCAAATTGTCATATGGTTTAATTTGTGATTTATTTATTATTCAAACCGTTTAAACGGAAGATTAATGTTCGACGTGAACAACATGACAAGAATCACGAAATAAAATTTAAAATTCTCTTTTTTAAAAGATGTTAGACGCATTTAAATTGCAATGATGTGAAAATGCCTAATTGAAATATTTTTTCAGGCCCGACTATGGAGGTAATCTCACGACAGACAAGGAATATTTAGAAGCAGCCATGGCTGGAAGGAAACACGAGAATTGCTCAATGATTTATTCATTGTGTCCTGCTGGCCTGGGAATTTTAGATAGAATATCCTCAGTTTATTAATTGACAATAAGATTCGTACTTTTCTGCTCATAGTCCATTTTTGCCAAGAATTATGGATAATTTTGGTAGACATGTTATTGTATCACAGAGTATGAAGAATTCTATAGATGTCACATGGATTATCCTTTTCAACTGATCTTAAAGCAAAGTATCTTATTTCCCATCGTCCGCTAACTGCAGATTTTTATGAATTTATGAGAGAATACTTAATGGAAAAATAGTTGAAGTACAGACAATAAAGCATTGCGATGTGTCACAACTAAAATAAATTTCTATTTAGATTTCGCATATTCATAAAAATGTAAAAGTCCGCAGTTTAGTCGTTACGTTAAGTGAAATTAAGTAAATCAAGAAAATTAAATTGCAAAGTCTTGTAAAACTCATCTTCAGTATTTGACCAGCGAAATAATTCAGGATTTGAACACAGCAAAAGATATTTCGATATTTAACAATCGCGTCATGCGTCACGCTTAAATAGTCACGTTCGAATCCTTTATTGCAATTATTCATTGTCAACTGTTTTGGAGAACTTAGTTGTAAAAACATCTCTCAAACAGTTCTGAATGACGTTTATTCGGCGCAAACTACGCAACAGAGAGTACGAGGAATCAATTAGATCAGCGTTTTCATCGCTCAACGACAAGATACATCGCGTTTTATTATTAGACGTTTTATTATCCATTTATCGCACACTTTATTGCCTCCGCTTTCTTCCTCGACCCAGTTACATCCCTCGTGCACGGGTTACGTCAGTTCTCTCTCTTCTTTACACCGCGAACGAATCTTTCTCGCTACGTTTGCCCGTATATAATAATACGTTACATCGGCGACGTGGCGATCCGTGTCAGGGATGAAATAAACGAGTTGCCGCGATAACTTTTATCGCAAATTTCCCGTTAATTAAAGACGCTGCGCGTAAAATAATTTCAGCTCGAAGGTCCGTTTATCAAACGCTGCTCTCTTTGATCTCTCTCGATATACATCCGCCCCCTCCCTCCTCCGCCACCCTTTCGTCCATCGTTTAATCTTTCATTTTTTCCCCGTGTTGCTCACTCCCTGGATTTCCTATCGTATTAAACGAAAGATTAATCAGTGCACGTAGGGGTAAAAAAACAAAAAAGAAAGAAAAAATGGAATAAAAAGAAGAGAAAGAAATAAAAAGAGACCGGTAGGGGGGAGAGGGGGGGTGCGCGAGCCTCTATTTTATACAGCTTCGAGATTAGGTTCATAAATAGGTTTGCAGGACGAGCAAGGTAGGTGAGCGCTTATCGGCGCAAAATAATTTATTATTAAACATCGGTTTCACGGTTGTTTCGGATACACGCAACAGAGTTCTTTCCAACGGAGATTTAACACGATTTCAGCGTCCGCCTGTTTAACAAGGTTATGCATGCACATACGTTCATTGAATATGACTGACATTAATTGCTTCGTGCGATTAATTGGCCCCCAATGGGGCAAATTATTTTAATTTTAAATTACCTATTTATACGGGATGAAAACCGTGAAAGATAAATGATGTGCGGAACAATAACGAAAGATTGGCAGACGTACGAAATTAACAAGTCGAGTTAAACCGTTGCATTTCTGTTTTTTTCGCAAATCACGTGCAGTTTATTGGATTTAATGTTCGTAGTAATAAAGTTTGCTGCCAACGCTTTGTACAAAAAGTTGTTGTTTCGTAAAAATTCGATTAACTTTAACTCTGCGTAATATAACAATACGTGGAATTTTATTTAAAAAATTGACTAAATATATCTTTATCTCTAAAGAAATACTGCAGATACAAAAAATTTTCGAAAATGCTCACGAAAGAAAAAAAAAAACGATACTACGTACTATCTTTTTTTCCTGTTTCGTATCTATCGTTCACGAGAAATTCGCGACCACGCCTTTAAGTTTGTCCAAACTCGATCAAACGTATAACCGTGATAATCGAGTCTCGCTGGTAGAAGATTGAACCGATTCAACTACCGGCACTTCTACCACTACTTCAAGCCGAGGATTCTCTATAAAGCAAAGAGGAACATAAGTTCCATTAGTGTTGGAAGCTGTCTAATAATTCATCAGGGGGGGGGGGGGACAGTTGTACAATTCGTGTTTGGAACGCCGTGCCAGGAAATTCAATGCCCTCCGTGTTCTACACGATTGGCCCCGCGTCGTACATTTCAATATTAAGACCCTTCCCTTTAACCCTTTCCCTGAAACTAACTAAATATTCACGAATACTTCTGCCTTAACAACCGCCCCGCGAAACGAGCAAGCCTCGCGAGGTCGGCTTGGCAGGAGAGACGGAGCCAAGGACCTCCATCTTGCGAATAGGGCGAAAAAGTGGCGAACGTCTGAGTCGGTGGTGGGGCAAAGCACCGTTATCAATAACCCAGGGCAACGCTGTCTACCGAAGCGACTCGATTCCATCAGAGACGAAGATTCCTAGACGGGCGAGAGTAGTTCGGTGCAGGCTGCAAACGAGAAGTTTCGCGAGGACACCTTGGCCCAGGGCCCGACGTTCACTGATTATGCGACTGCTGTTCTGCATTCTCTGTTTCACTCTGGTTACCGAGGACGAACTCGTGGCCGCGGCTAGACCAGCCAGATCCCTGTCGTTTCGAAAGGGTAGCTCCTTTTTCGTGAGTATCATTCACCTTAACTTCCTTGTGACGCAAATTGACATTGACGCGGACTTGGTTAATTGCGAGAATAGAACATAGTTGTTAATTCTTTTACTCTTTGGCTGTTAAGCGGAGGATCACTGAGGTCATTGCCTCAGTTCTTAAATTGACGATTTTATTACGAGTTTGTGTAATTATTTAAAGATTCACACGGTTATACTATGCAATGTTGCAGCTAAAGTTGGAACTCCACTTGAGAGTTCAGTAATAATAGTGCTCGGGATATGATGATTCTCAATGTGGTAAAACCAGTACCGCGTCCTGATTTCTTTCCAAATAAGGAGAATTGAACAATTTCAAATATAATCCTATCGTGACTTTATAACTCTGTGATTCAATTAGATGACGATTCTTTTATTCGTTGTTCTGATTCTGGTATTATTATACTTACATGAATGAACTTACGTTCGTTCATTTCGCTAAATTTACCGGAGACCGGAAATTCAATGGAGGCTATAATTAACAGACGTTGATAGAATCGTGTTTGGAAATACCAATTCACACAAATCTACGAATGCTAATTTTAACAGGTAACTTGAGCGCTCATTCACTGGATAAGCCATTTATTTTGCTAGTTGCGTTTGTAAAATTCTAAATGCACGATCGTTCACATTACCAATGATAAATACCTTGTCTCCATCGACGATGGAATGAATCTCATTTTCAGAATACTAGGCTTTTCACTACCAAGCATTTCCAAAGCTCCACAATATTCTCGATGTTCTCGTTTGAGCCTCATACGTATTTGTTCGTCGTGAAGATACTCTTCATGCTATCGGTCGTATTTACGTTCCACGTTATACAGTTGGTAGCTGTGGTAGAAATTTATTCGCCACAGATATTCCAGAAATAGGGCTCTATTTTCGATGCCAACGTTTACCTGCAGTATCTGAACTCTTTTATCGAGTTACAAATAGAAGTTTTGTGGATTTTGCGTCTATAGTTAGAGTGGATGTATGGAGAGCTGAGAAATCACTCTTCATTAAAAAGACAATTAAAAATAGTCCGTGTCGTGCAAATAGCATCAAAAAGATTGAATTTGAATGGAGATTAGTACATCTTATATATTTTCACACATTATTCTGGTATTTTTAGACTTTTGCAACATCTCTGTTAGAAACACAAGTATTCGAAAGTGTTTAAAAACATTGAGTTTTCAAAATTATTTAATTATTTAATTATTTAATTGTCAAGTGAAATAATTTTTTACTTCGTGTTGTATCTTGCATCTGTTTCTTCAAATCATTTTTCAAATAATTTCTAATTTCGTTGCGTAAACTTCACCTTCTCTTTCGTTTCAATGAATTAATTCAAATGAAGAATTATTGGCAAATGATTTATCTGATTTGGACTCAAGATGGAAATGGATTCACTGTTATTTTTCATTTTTATTTGAAGTAAAATTTGTTCAACTTTGCATTGAAATACTTGTGTTTCAAAAATTGTTTGCCAGTGGTAGTCAATCCCTGAAGAAATCTGTAAGAAATGGCCCGAGTTATTTTTAATAGAAAATGACACTTTCCGAAGCTTTCATATCACAGATAGACTGCGAACGTTCGTGTACTTATAAAACATTTAAATTTCTAGAAACAACAATGCCAAAATACACAAAATATAATATTCATTAGAATACTCTGATTGAAACGAATCTTTGCATATCTTCCATTTTTCTTAGCTGTGAATTTCCACAAATTCATTCACTAACGATCATCACTCGTTCGAATCTCAATCTTACAGTACCAGAATTTCCTCCTCCCCCCTCAAAAAAAATCTCCTTCGTTTCTTATCGCGAAAATTAGGCTGTCAATTGTTCGTGGAAAGATACACTTTTGCACTATCGATCGTGTTTACGGTTCACGTCGCACGGCTTGTGGCTGCGGGGGAAATTTATGCGCCATATGTACCAGAGATAGGGGACTATACGACTAATGTAAGTCGATCGTTGCATCGTATTTTCGCCTTAAAAGACGCTCCTCGCGGCGAGAGACGAGACCGTCTCGAGCAACTCTGTAATGCATCGCATTAATGCACGATGAAGTTACCCCCAACGTAATTCGTGGATCGGGCTGAAACGTATCGCGAAACGTGCCGCCAGTCGAATGCATTATCCTTGTCACGGTTACTCCCTAGAAGTAAATTTATTGGCTGTAAGTCGACTTGCGGCTTTGCCGAAATTCTGCCGCGTTCGGATTTTCACGTCGGGCTGGATGAAAAGAAAGAAATCGATTTAATAGCCACGACAGAAATTCTCCGGAAATTTTTTCCCCGACGCGGTTTTCACGATGGTTTGATAAATAGTTTCGTCTTTCGTCTTTTCCTACCAATAGTAACGATTCTCTCCGGCATTTTTGCATTTTCCTATTCGCTCTGTCGTTAACTGAAATTCATTTTGTTAAAAATTTTTGATCAGCAATACTGATCTCTGGGAACTGAATGACAAATTTTCAATTAGTTATGAAATAACTGCGAAAACGAAAAATCCGGGCATAGTAATTTCAGGATTTTTCGTTTGCAGAAAACATCGCAGTACATTGCATTGTATTTACCCTAGTTAATTTTAAAAATATGAAAAAGAGAAAGTCCTGTCAGTATAGAATCAGAATGCAGAATCTGATATAAATACACATATTCGTTATAGTATGCGAATTTTTTTTTTTTATACATCTATGCGAAATTTGAAAGTGAATATTTATATAATGACATATATAAAATGTCCAAAAAAACTGTATCCCAGTACGATTCGTCTCACTGAAAGGCCCAGAAGCAACTGTTCTGACTAGGAAATGAAGACATTTGAATCGATACAAAACAAATTACAGGCCCGATCGCTCAGTATCAGACAACGCTACTCCTACTCGAGATCTATCCCACGCCCCCTCACGAATCACGTGACCCAAATCAACCAATCGCTAATTTTCGTTGCATTAACGTTGCACCTGAAGAGGCCCGATTTTCTCGGTCACCCCCGCTAAAATCACTTTCAGTGATAATAACGTGTTTATTATAATATTGAAACAAATTTCTATTTGGGCATCGTTTCTTTATTTTATTGAAAACATGAAAGTTACTACTTCAACTAGTGACAAAAATGGAAACGCTTCTCTCAAATTGAAAAAATATTCAAAGAACGAAAAGAAAATGAAAAATGTTCATAATCCTCGATTTGTTAAATCCTGTAATACCGAGTATATACGAGCGAGTGATATATTTCCACCGTGACAGTGTGTACGTGTGTATGTGTGTGTGTGTGAAACAAAGTCGGTGTCGGTAATTGTTTACGATTTTCGGGACGCAGAGGAATGCACCAGGTGCAGCCGCTGTTAGGCTGCATTTCGAGCCATTCCGCGTGCACGCGCTAGAAGAATTATGCAACCGGCGATGATCCAGTGCACTTACCAGCAAGTGCAAGCGATAGTATCGCCGCTGCTAGCACGTGCACTATACACTTCAGTAACGTACGAGACAGTAGCTGAATTCCAGATCACCGTCCATAAGTCGATAACACCGGCTCTCCCGACCCTTCTCCTCCCTTATTCGGAACGAAGCGCAATAATAAAGTTCGAAAATTGCAGTGTCACGTTGCGCTTTATCCGATAACGTTCATCGTGGATTCTTTCAAAGGATCCAAGTTCGTCGAGAGGTTGATTATTTTTGAATCGAATTGTCGCAGATTCTTGTGAAAGAATTATCGACGAGAAAAATTCAGTTCGGCTGAATGGTACTTCGACGGTTTCGACGCTTGATATTTTAACGTACGTTTTAAATCGGACTTCTGCAGCTTTTAACAACGTGAGCCCAGGATACATTCGTAAAATTTTTACATTGTATGATGTGCGATACGATTGGATTAAATTTTACTCGAGACAAATAATATCAATTTGAGGCAGTGAATAATTTCTACCAATTTATTAGTATTTTTTTTTTTTTTTTTTTTTTTTTTGAAATAACGCGGAGAAAGGTAACTTTATTTTGCGTCCAAATTAAATATATCATTTAAGGATAATCTTTTATTTGAAACAGCGGACTGCGAATGTTTGTGCAATTTTACATTTTTAGGAACGTAATTAAAGAAATGGAATTCAAATAGAAATTTGTTTCGAGACAGATTGCTGTACTTTGGATATCGCAAACATTAGTGCGTATAATACGTATTTTAAATTTTCTAAAAGTGCAGAAGATGAAATTAGAAATTAATTACTCGACAACCAACCAATGAAACAATTTCGAGAGAAATTATTTGCTTGTTCAACTAAACTTCAAAATAATATCGAGTCAAATAAGATTTATTATTTAAATAATTATTTTTTAAATATTTCATTCAAACAAGATGTATGATTTAAAATATGATTTTGATGATATTTTCGAACATTAGTTCGCCATTAATATATTTTCATTATTAATTCCAATATTAAAATACTAGAATATTAAAATACTTGAATAAATGATCTGAGATTTAAAACTTCTACTGATGATGATTTTATTTTTAATTAATAGCTTCGAGGGTATAATTAATAAAACAGAATCTCTGAAGGTGGAAAATTATGTTTGGAAATTCTGTGGAAATATGTATTTTGAAATGCTTGAAAAACCACATCGTATTTTTCATTGCAGTGTTAAAATTATATATTTCAGTAAGATGTATTGTTAATACGTGTTTACGAGTGGTAGTGTAGATTGTTTTTAGTTTAAACGATTATTTTATGTATTGATATTTATAAGTTAAAACTACGATAAAATATGTATATAGGATTTGGTCAAAAAAGTCTGAACAATTTTCCTGTTTTAGAAATATCCGACTGAAAAGTTATTGTTTCGGATTATTGGCGAATTTATCGTTGACCAATTTTACAATTTTACTCAAATTGAATGTAGATATGATAGTCAATTGACTCGTAATTTAGTAAATTTGATAATTTTTTGATTGCTTAAATTTGCACCAAGAAGTTTTATTAAAAATTCATCAGATATCGCAATCTGCAATTTTTTCTTCCAAAGAGCAGAAAAGGTCGTGAAGAAAAATGATTCGTGGCATAAAATAAAATTAATGATATTATTAATAACATAAATATAATAATAAATTGTAGATATATAATTGCATAATATAATAATAGGAAAGTGTATTCTAGAAATGTATTAACTATGAATGTCGAACAATCGACGATTAAAGTATAGAAATTATAATTCAAAAAATAGGAAAAAGTTTATAATACAAACACAAACTTTTATTCATATTGTTTTACAAAAATTCAAAGCTGCAAAAACTCAACATTGTAAGTAAAAAGCTACTCTAAAAAATTATAAATTGGTCATTATGAGCAAGTTTTAGTATTAGAGATTGGTGAAAAGATTATCATAAATATCTCATAATAGAGAGATATATGCAACATAAAAATTGAATAAATATATACTTTTTCAAATAAATAAAAAATGCACGAATTTTTATATATCTTATCAGAGATACATTTCCCGTGCCGTGATTTATGGCACGACTGGGGACTCGCGTTATTTTTGATGAGAAAATCCAGCAAGAGGCCTTGAAACTGGAGGATCGGGTTACTCGAACGCATCTCAATGGCGCAGTGTGCCACGGTCTCAAGCAAAATTCCCGAAAATATTTAAACAAAACGCGTTCTGTGTGGAATTGACAAATGATGTCAACGATTTATCTTCTGACTCCGGTAAGGTACAGATCGCGTATAGTAAAGAAATTATAGCGGCTTAGGATTCCTTAACTACGAGTTTCGAACACTGACTAGCACAAACCGCAAGTGGCTGCGCGCCTAGCGTCGAGGTCCTGCCGATCTCCGACGTTAAGCAAAGCAGTGTGCGGAACCCCGCTAGGATGGGTGAATCGGGGTCCAGCCTAGCGGCGGGGGTAGTCACAACAACAAGGGTCTGGGATAAGAAGTCGGCTGCCATCAAGCAAAGCCCCCCCCCCACTGATCATGTGAGTCTAGGCAGCAGGTGACTTCGAGACGAAACACACCGCATCCTGTAAACGCAACCAACTTTCTTCTTCTCCCACTCACTACCTCAAATTCCATTCCTCCTTCCATCATGCATCCCGAACCTTAAACCCTTGAAAATATATTCCTCATCAGGGAATAGTTTCGCCTACCGGAAAAGAAAATCTGACTTCCAATCAATACATTGTGTTATTTGAAGGAACCAGTCTCTTGATAATTAATATATTGTATAAAATCACGATCTTCGCCTGGTATATATGTGTCTTAATAAATCAGTGCGCGAAAACATTATACGTTTCATAAAAGATACATTCGCATTGTTAGTTGATCTCTGTTACAGAAAGAATTTAATTACTTTCGAGAACTAAAGAAACGTTCACGGGTTCGCGGCTAAGCGAAGAGAATTTCGTGGAAAAGTCTCGAGAAACACATTTTCTCGAAGGGCAAGAAAATACACGCGACACGATATTACGACGCGCGTCAGAACACGCAAACAAAACTGGAGGGAAAGAGTCTTTCGGGATTGACCTCACGGATGCCCGTAAAAATTGAACCAAAGCGTACGTCGCATGAACGCACCCGTAATTTATCATCGTTTCCTTTTTCGACAGTCCTGAATATGTTCGTACGTTCGCAACGCGTGCGCTGTATTTTTATTATTCCTTGGATTTATGAATTGCAGATCCTCCGAGGATTCGACTTGGTAAAGAGATTAACTTCTTTTGGACAAAAATGAGAAGTAGGGAGAGGAAAAGGAAAAGAAAAGCGAAACTTACCTTCGTTTCTAATAATTCATTTCTGGTGAATGCAGTGATTTCACTTTAAAATCTCGTTTCTGTAATTTTTTTCTCGCACGACTTGCTGGTCTCTGATTTAAAATCAGTAGAGATCTCTAGCATTGATATTCAATAATATCGTAGATTCAATGATTTCAATAAGAAATTAGAAAAAATTAAAAGATCAATACAATCTTTGTTTAATTATTTACATTTATATGTATACGCAGAAATAGCTTAAATACGTGTAATTTAAATAAATGTTACGGATTGGCGAGCGAAAATTAAATGCAAAACGACGAGTATATAATCAGTAAAAAATCAATACCTGATTGTATTATGTCAACAACAAAATGTGGGAGTCATTTAGTAAAAACCAAAAAAATTAAAACGATATTGTACAATCATGCAGTGTCGTATGACAAAAGATGAATGGGATCAAATTTTACAACATGTATTTATACAAGACACTTTAAGAATCATTGTAAATTATTCAAAGGAGTTAGAAAACTTGGAATAATGGAGTTAAAATTATATAATGAACCGTCAGATTACTTCTCTTCTAAGTCATAATCACATCTTCATTTTATCAATAATATTACAAATATAATAACTATTACAGTATTATTAAACAGTATTATTATTAATAATTATTAAACATTATTATGTTTCTTACAACATTAAAAATAAATTGGACTCGCATTTCCTGATTTTTATTTATATTCTGGGCTCCGAATGGATGACAGGCCCAAGGAAGAGAGAATCGGAGAGTCGTATTTCTTTGATAAACGACTTGCCAGATCCAGCCATCTTATGCGACCTTCTACATAGCTACTTGAACGATATACAGTTTAACGGAGAATACCAAAGCTAGTAATACCTACCTTGTCACTTTGTCCCAGCTTGTTCCTTGCCTTTCAGATGAGGCACGGTAAGCTGAAAATACCGGACGTCGATCGAGCTTGCCCTCTTTGCATGTTGTTGTCGGTTGGAAATTGAAATTTTAGGCTACAGTGCCAGACCACACGCGGACACACGTGCCCCTCTTTCTTCCTTTCTCACTCTGTTCTTCCTTTTTTCCCTTTTCACTTTGTCCACTCGATATTGAAAACGAGCTTGCTGTTTGCTATGATATTGGATTATTTTCAAAGTCACCACCCTTCTCTATCACCTTCTGTTCTTTCCAATATAAAATTTTAAACCCTTTCGAGAGTCGGTGCTTTTTGATCATGCACCACCAACACAACACACGTAGGGGAGATTCGAGTAATATAAAATATATATATATATATATATATATATATATATATATATAAAAAGATATATATTTATATATAAAGGAAATTTGCATATTTTAGAAACGAAAACATATATATAAAATACATGTTATTTTTTATTTAAAATTAAAAATTTGTGAATAAATTAGTCATTTTATCCAACTTGCGTAAGATGATTCACATATTGGTTGCAAGATAGTTCTTCCTACTGATTTAATATATGAAATACAATC
This sequence comes from Melipona beecheii, assembly GCA_032399605.1. NCBI lineage: Eukaryota > Metazoa > Arthropoda > Insecta > Hymenoptera > Apidae > Melipona > Melipona beecheii. Next base: position 2,695,381 of record JAUCMO010000210.1, on the reverse strand, counting down.
TTGGTCAGTGCTTTGATATTTGGTGCAACATTCGCGTCATCAGTTTAAGTATTTCAGTTGTCATTAGTACAATGTTGCTTTTGTTATGTAATGCAATTTTTTTTCTAATTGATTTTTTAATGTGGTTTCATGGCAGTGTGTGTGTGTGTGAAATTACATAACTTGGTATATTTCTTACTACACCTGGTTTTTAGGGAACAGAAAAATATAATTTTTTAAAAATAACCCATCGTTGCAAATACTTCAAGTGCCGAAGATACGTTTCTATTGCGTTAGAGACACCCGAGGACTAATAAAAATGACACAGATGTACGAAAAACTTTATAAATCGTAACAATTGAAGTCACAAGTGTCAAATTAAACAGTACGATTTATGTGTCGAATTGCGATTTCGTTGAAACTTTCTGTCGCATCGCCTTTTTCCTACTTTATTATCGACAAGTGGACAAAAAGTAGACGATGTAGCAGAAAATTTTCTAAATTCCATAACCAAGCCGAAAAAATAATCGAGTTTTTGTTAACGGAAGCAAAAAAATGTCTGGCCGTTTCATCTCTTGCCCGAGTCTCTCCTATTTCAACTGCGAACCGTAACGAAGACCTCGAATCGATCACGAGAATCGTTCGATTCCTATCACGTATCATCGGCCCTGTGCAGTGCAATCAGGGTCGAACAATCAAGCTGGGAGAACGTTTCTCGCGACCGTGACCGCTTCCATCAGCGTTGCTTCTGGCCGACCACCGGTTTCTTCCTCGGAATGGTGACTACTATTAACCGATCGGTCTTTGCCTTCAGTACAGGATCAATTACAAGATCCCGTCGGTGCCTTACACGGCGATCTTCTCTGCGGCGGCTGGTTTCAAGCTGGTGTGGCAGCTTCCGAGCGGGTCCGAGGTCACCAGAATCGGTAGGTCCATCACCGATGTCCACCAGGCTGTGGAGCTCGTCTACGAGAGGTAATAAATAGTTTAATAGACCGTGAATAATACAGCGAATGGCACTAATCCGTGGCTGCCAGGCTGGAAGTCGTACAGTCCGGCAAATTGCCCTCCGCGCGCTATTGTCTATTCGAGGAGAAGGGACGAAACTCGGGCTCACGGATCGGCCAACATTGCGGCACTGTCAGTTATCCGCAGCCAAATCTCTCTCTCTCTCTTCCTTTTTGTCTCTTCGTCACTTCGATCACTCATTTCATCGCTTCGATTCGCTTCACATCCGTGTTTCGTTGATTCGTTTGGTCAAACGGCGATACGTTTAGATGTTAGTCTCCTGTTTCTGCGTGGTCGGCAGAATTTTCGATCCTTTCGTTGTCAGGGACATAAATATGGCGTTTTTGGGTTTCAGTTTGCTGACTGAAAGAAGATATACTGCGAACAAAAAGGATTTCAGCGGTTGATCGTTAATGAGATTAAATAACTGACGATTGAAATTGAAAGAAACTTAATTGTTAATCACAAGAATTTAATCCTTAATCGCAGTTGATAATTAAAAGATACTTCGTTCGTCGTAGCTAACGACTACGGTGGAAATTTAATCGTTATTTATGATGAACAACTAAAGTACAATCTGAATATAATCTGAATTAAAGATTTATCAGACTTGGTTTAATCTTTAATTTTATTTTTAAATTTCATTACTGAATTCAATCGCAGAGAGTTTAAAATACAAAATAGAATTAGATATCTTAAATTTTTATAACATAATGTTAAATTACTACAGTCATTTGTAATCCAACGATATTACTTAAGGGTTCCTCATATAATGAACGAATTTCAAATAACGAAATTTCACGATTTTAACATCGTATGTACAACTTGAAGCATCAATTTTAAAGTATTAATTTTTCCGACCTAGTTGCATTAGATATTTCTTCTCCGGAATTTTTTCGTATCTTCAAATGGAACAGAGTCGCGGTTCAGCCTAGTTATTAAATTCACTCTGTATAAATTTTTTCATACGTGTAAATGGACAGATCGTCCGTTCTATTGATGCGGCTTTTTGGAAACTCTCGCTGTATGGATCCTGTCGCTCGTTCTAATTCAAGGCGTATGTTTCAGCCAAGGATTTAATGGAAGATCGTGCCTGCTGAAAAATATCTGCCAAGCGATGGAGTATGTGAGCGAGAGGAACGGGGTGATCGCGAAGATATTAAAATTGTTGGTCGGGTAAGTAGGTATTGATATTGATCTACGCGAATGGCACTTAATCGCCGCTAATTTCAGATCGTACACGAGCAACAGCTCGTCGACGGAGCCTCTTTACTGCGACGTCCACGTCAAGAATTGTCCCCTCGAATTTATCGGGATTGACGACTTTATTGAGCAATAAACCTAACCGTTTCCGAAAATTGTAGGTAAAGCCGAGGACCCATGGAACCGTACGTAAAGATAATAAAGTGACGTTTCTCCAATCGAATTCCTTTCTCTTTGTGCCTTGTTTGAGTGAATTAAATTCAAACGACTTTATTTTAAATCGAATCTGTCATTTGTTCAACTTGAAATATCTCGAGCGTTTACCTACGTTCTAATTAACCCGTTGGGGGCTCACTAAATTTTAAGAAACGCTTATTTTTACTTTATCACTTTACTACGTGAATATTTATAAATTTGCACGAAAAATAATTTCTATCTTTATATGTAGTAATAAATTGTACGTGTAGAATCCAGCTATATCCAGTGACATCGTGTTTGAGCAACGCAACAAACATGATTACAGAGACGGATCTCAAGGAATTAATTAAACTATTCGACTTCGACAAATATATTCAAGTGACGGATCTAGGGATGAAAGAAAGCAAAAGAGTTTGTATATTAAATTATTCATTTTCGTAGATTTGTAGGTATTAATTTTTTGCATCACTGTATCAGTTTGTCACCAAGAGACAAATTGAATTGGAAAAATTGGGAATGGACGAGAATTACGCGTAACTGAAGGCTTTGTAGCAACGAGGAGTTAGCTTCAATGTTTGAATTGAACTTGTTGAACGAAGGCGGAGGATATAATAAAAAGAGTTGAGAAACTGACAGTCAGAATATTACACCGACAAGGGGACGTGTCAAAGTGTCAGTCATCGATTTAAAAAAATATTAATTCCGTGCGTCCGTACAGTCATTCTACCTCGTCAAAGTAGAATTCACAGTCTCAACTTTGCGGTCGTTTTTCATCCCTTTGAAATGGACGTTTATCGATGACAAAAAAAAAAAAAAAAAAAAAAATACGTGTCAAATACGTTTTACGAAAACTATGTTACATTTCAATTTCATCAAAATCAATGATTGATGCTTCGGTATATTCCCTTGTTACTTTCTTTTTTACGATAGCAATCTTCAATATGTGACTGCTTTGTCAATTTCCGATGTTTGTTTGGTTTTGTGTGTTTGTTAATTTAATGAACTAGAAGTCTTACCTAAAAGCAAGTACAGACTTCATATTTAAAAATGCAAAAGATTATTGTTACGAATATTATTTGACTATGAATTTACGGCATATTTGGGGAAATGATTTGTTATTTTATTGACTTGAACTTATTGTTGTTCATTTAACTTACTGTTATTCATTTTAGGTCGCATCAACCATACGTGTAGTCATTAGCGATTGCAATACATAGTCTACAACATAAAAAATATAATCCATAGTACACATAACATGTAATGATAATTAAAATAATACAATATATAATACGTAATATATAATATGCATCGTAAGCAGGTTATTCTATTTTGAACATTGTTCAATTTCATTTATTATTTAGACCGTTTATTTATTTGTTATATTGATACATTGAAGAAAAATCATAGCGACATGGTGTATATTGATAAGCAATAATTGAGATGAAACAATATATCACGTTTAACAGAACGAAGAAACCTGGTTACGATGTTATAACCTGTTATAGTGCAATATTTGTGTCTTTAGAAAAAAAAGCAAAGGAGGCACAATGTTTTTAATTTTCGTTCATTTATTGAAATTGTTGAAGACTAAAACCATGTCCCTGTATAGAGGACACCGAGGAAAAGACGGTCCCTTAAAATTTTCCTGGTTTTTAAATCGAAGACAGAAGCCCCCCCCGTCGGGTGTACGAATTTCCAGTTCGAGGATGGCGAAAGGACCGTCACATTCCGACAGAACGGTTATAATTGCATCCATGTCAGGGGCCGGCGGCCACGCGTTAACGAAAAGCATTAATTTAGAATGCTTTGCGGTTTTCTTGCCAGCCAGCGCCGGGGGATGAGGCGTAGGTGTGTCGTGTTCGCGAGCGCAACTCCCATATGCAATTAACAGACGCTCGTTCCACTGCTATGGCCCGCGAAATGAGGAAATAAGTGTCGCCCCGGTGAAAAAGAGCTCTGCTCTGTCTCTCTCTCCTTCTATCCTCCTCTCTCGCCCGTTTTCTCTGCCGCGTTCGCTGGCTATCCAGTTTTTCCAGAAGGGCAACATTCTACCTAGTGAAGACAGTATGAATTAATATAAGCGCGCATTTAAAAGTACAATGAGCGAGCGGGCCCGTGTCTCTCCGCGTTTCGTTTACTCTGTACCTGGCCTATATTTCAAGCAATCCTCGTCTGCCTTGGGTGAACGTGGTTTTGATTGTCGCGCGGAGTTTCGGACAAAATGCGCTACCACTACTTGGGGGAACGTGGCTTTTGGCGTGGATTATTTATCGTAGTAAGAAGAATAGTACGACTTTGTTGCATTATTAAAAAAGTTAGCGCAATGTGAAGAACGTGGCACAGCAGGTACATTTTGGTTGGTTTCTCGATTGCGATGTTTACTTGATGATCGTAGAAATGACGGACTGAACTTTACGGCAATTAATCTTTTGGTAGGTTCTTGCATCATCTAGTGAATACTAAATTAATGGATGTGTAATTAACACAATTGAACTATGGATGTTTCTACATTTTTCATACTTTGATGAGATTAATTTGAAAAGAGATAGAATCTTGATAAAAAAACTCTTACTAAATATTGTAAGAAATATTATAACAATCTTGGAATAGTTTATTTTTGCGTATGGTGTACATTTGAAATGTATGAAAATCCATAATAATCCATTCATCTACTTGTTTTATGATTAGTATTATGTAATATTGTACAATATTATATTTATAATTATCTAATATTATATTTACGCATGATACGTTATTTACAATATAATTGATATATGCACCGTGAATTAATTAATTTTATATTGGTACAAGTAACACAAAGAAATTTTTTTTAATGACCGAAATCAGAGCAACAATAAAATGTGTCATCGTTAGTATTTATGGATGATCGGATATCCGAGTACTCCTATATTTTAATTTAGTTGGTTTAATAATTATTTTATTTTCCACCGAAAATATAAAAAAATTGTTCCGGATCGCCCTGTTTTTTGATTCTTTTCGCATTAAAACATCCAAAGTTTAAAATCTACAATTTCCACCTTTTTCGTGGCGTTACTTCTTCTGTACCATCGGTATCATAAATAATTCCATTATAATCGACTACCGTGTCTGCTTTTGTACATATCAAATTCAGAAGAATGTTTCAGGATATTTATCCTGTCCGTATTTCAAAGCACAAAGTATCTTACACCGTAATAGGCTAAAAGTACAGTAAATCTCGAAGATAGATAAATGATCATCCCTTGAATCATTTTGATTCCGAACTCTTCGTTACACTATAAATATCTATCATCCAAATGAACCAATCTAGAAACTAGTTCCCGTTCGCTTAAATTTGTTCGCCCAAATTATTGATGGCCACCGATACTCGGAATACTTCGTTCCTCCAGCAAACCATCAAGTCCGATATAGCCCTCCTCCATGATCGAACAGTGATTTGTCGGTTTACCGAACGAATTGTCGACGCGTCACGGTTCATTAGACCGATGGAGAAATACAAAAGTTATTCCCGTTAGCCGACCCTGGAGAGTGTTTCGCGTTTGCTCGAAAAAACGGCACGGACGAACGGTCAGTGCGAAACGCATTCCAGCCACGTTCAAATCGTTCTGCGTATCGCGTTTCTCATTCGATCTGGCGAAGTGAATTACTTGGAGGGGAGGATCGCGCTCGAATTTTGCTCGACGCTTTCTCTTTCGACGAAGAAAAAAGAAAAGAAAAAGGAACGCATGAGAGCGGAAGGTCGCGTCGAAGGGATGCCAGGCATCCGTGGTCTTTTGTTCGTCTTCTGGTGCCTCGATGTTCTCGCGGTTTGTACCACGGGCAACGATCAAGCGGTCGACAACTCGAGGACACTGTCCAGGCGCAAGAGGTACTTGATCTTTCCGGAAGGCAGTAATCTGCAGGTACGCTTTAACATGTTGTATGACAGTTCTTTGATGAAAGAGGGCATATGAAGGTTAATTTTGCTTCTTCTTTTTTTTTTTAATGGAATTTTAAAATTCATCTCAACACTTGCAATTAAAAGTGCCGCAAGAAATAAATAAGGCAGTAAGAATATATCAAATTTACGTGTGATCTTTCGAAACTTACAAAGGCTAATTTGTAACTTTTACTAACTTAAAGATTAATTTCTCGAAGGTGCAAAAGATTAAAAATTTTAAGCTTCATGTAAAGTAGATTATAGGCAATAATTTTCAATGTTATAAAATCAGTTTTTTTGTTCATAAACATTTTAATGGATACTCGAATAGTTGAATATTTTATACTTAGAATTAGAAAAGAATAATGCCAATCTTGAATATGAATCGCACAACTTAATTATTTTTATAAAAGGAAACCCAATTCTTTGTCATAGTTTGTCGTGATTAAACTGATTTTTGTACAATTTTAAATTTTTATGGACACAAAGAAACGCAGTCTGAACAGAAATTCGTTTCTATTACTATATATTATAACAAATACTTTATATTAGATATTTTATATATTTTATTCATTCCATATGCATTCTGCGGGTTTTCATATTTCTAAATTTCTCATGAATAAGAGATTAAAGATCCATCTAACGATAGCAATTATTGTCTATTTGGATTATAAACTCCTTTCCTGTTTGTGAAAAACAATTATTTTCTTTATTCGCAATTATTTTTACCAACGACAGAAAGCAAAAGAAATTTGACAGAAAGTTGTTGAAAATTTCCGAGATGGATTCCGTACTATTTATCTTTTACATAAATTTTAGAATTCACGAGACCATATCCCTCTAATTTCCTTTCTCCTGTTTCTCAGTTGGTGTTTTGTTTAACGGTGGGAACCTACGCGAAAGAGAACGACGTAGTGATGGGATTAACTGCAGCTCTAGCCTGGGAATTGCCGAGCACAGTCGACAAGAAAGTCTCGCAGTTGCTTCATCGAAGAAGCAGAAGCGTCATGTTCCCGAAAATAGAGGCTTTATTGCAATCGTAAGTAAGCCAATTTACTGCGAGAATCGTCGACTTTCAGTACGAGGAACATCCTCGTTTGTTTCGTTGGAAAGAAATTCGAGGGAGATCTGTTCTCACATTCGTTTTATCTCGTGAAATTTGTACTTCTTGAAGTTCTACGTGACCAATTTTCTTGTTTATTACACCTGGCTCCTATCCTACCCAGTGTACAAACTCCTTCTTTTTACGTTTATTGGTCATTTCTGTGGAGTTTCGTGCGCTGATTACGAACATGTAAATTGTTCTTCTTTGAAAATCAATTGAAAAAGGAAAGGAAACGTTTCTCCCGTTTTAATTGTTTTAATTGCAAGTTTCTCCAAATTTAATAATATATATTTTCATATTTCAATATTTAATATGTATATTATTTATATTATATATATATATATTTCAATATTTAATATTTTCATATTTCAATATTGTAAACGTTGTAAATACGTCAACAAATCTTCCATATCTTGACGGTGTTTAAAAGTATCGCTTTTGTATAGTGATACAAACGCTTATATCACTTCGCGCGACAACAAATTTTTCGCGTTATTCAAAAAGATAAACGCAAAATGAACGTTTATGAATCGCTGGGAAATGGCAGGAGAATATTTGTATTCTCTCTTGCTCTGTATGTGCGTTGCAGTTGCACGCCGGTGCTTAACGCAACGCGTCAAATTATTCTACAATTTATCTCTCTTTTCTAAATTTACAATTTGTTAAAAATGATCTGTCGACGCGAAAGTTTAACACGTTTAATAATTATTCTGAAATTTATTTCTCCCTTTTTCAAATTTACAGCGCGCGAAAAAGTTATCTGTCGTCGCGAATGATCAGTAACGTAAATTTATTTCTCTCTTGCCCGAATTCACAGTGAATACCGAACAAAAATTGAACAGAGAGAGAATCGTAGATAACTCAATGATATGGATATTCACACAAGTACTAGCAATCAAATCCTAATTTCTTCAAATTAACCAAGAAATGGAGCATCGAACGGCGAAAGACGGTGACACTTCGAAGGATTTCCTTCATTTTTTTTTTCTCTGCTCCTTTTGCTTTTATCTGACGAGAGCTCGCTTCTCATCCGTCCCCGTAGCGTGACGTAACATGCAAATGGAACCTTTTTCCCCAGTCACATGCAAATGCGTGGAAGGCGTAAGAGTTATCACGCAGTACGCGCGAGAATAACGAAACGGAAGAAACGCCTGGTTTGATTCTTCTTCGCGGTCCTTTTTTTCGTGTTGCGACACAGATTAGACACAGTCGAATGTTAAACGAAAGAGTACAGCAATTGCTAGAATTTAAAAGACTCTAAAACTTTTGTTCAGCGAGTATTACGAATAATTGCGTTTTCATTTCTAATATTATAGAGGATCTTTAGATCACAATCTCAATTATCATTATTTGACGGACGAACACACGAAACGTGGTTTACGCCCGTCGTTTTGATAGATATTTTGACCCGCGCGAGTTCAAGCTTTTAAAATGAAGATTTACCTATAGCACTGGTCTGGATGGGAAGGCTTGCGTATTGAAAGCCTTGTGCGAGGCCGCACGGAGGGATCCTTCAGATCTCGGGAAAGGAAGTCTAATTCAGGAGCTGCTGCACGCCATTTTTACGTGAGTATCAGATTTGACGTGAGTATCACCTCTGTCAGTTCGATAATTTGTGATCACGAATAATGTCTCTAAATGTTGTACGAATGATTTTTTTTTTTTTTTATTAAATATGTCTACATGAAATCGTAATTTCAAATATATTTATACTTTCTCAATATTAAATGGGAAAGTATATTTATTTCTTTGTATTCGTTGTTATTATAATATACACATGTATTTCATTTTTATCTTTTATTAGATATTCAAATAGCTTGTGTTGGAACATAATATTGAAAGTATACCAACGAAGTGAAAATTTCTCAAATAATTTAATTATGTAAATGTAATTTCAAAAATACTTTGAAATAATTTAAAATTATACAACGTGATTGTCGTTAAAAAAAGAAATAATTAAAGAAATATTGCTATATAGAGAGAACTAGATATAAAATATCTTGAAGATGGAAAATTATCATCCATTCGGAACGGTGCTTTCAAAATTCAGTGTATTCACGGTACATCAAACAGAGCAATCACACCAAAACACATTCGTGAATTGAGAAATTTGAGAATTCTGTAGGAAAGAATCCCAGATCGATAATGGCCATCGAAATTGCCGTTCATACTCATAATTGCATTAATGATGAATGCAAGGGAAATGAATGTGAAACGAAGCAGCGAATAACGTGTAGTAATTACATCGTTAATATTCATTGAAGTATTTGCGTTAATGTCGAAGCGAAACGACGGATATAGTGAAAAAGGGGGACATGCAACGTGTAACTACATGCCCCCCTACCCTCCACACTCTGTAATAACTATATTCAGTACATCGATAGATCGATCTCACTAATTCAATGACCGTGAAACTAAAACGTCTGGCTGGCCAGCATATAATCAATTAAAGGGATTAATCAAGCGAAACGATTGAGTTACGAATGATGCCAGATCCATGAAATCGGTTAACCACCGTTTGCCGAAGCGATTTAGTTGCATCGAATAAATCACTATCATCGCCGTTCCATTTCCAAATGATCTTCTACCGTTGTAATCAGCTGACCTGCTTATAAAATGCCGAGTAAAATATTTACCTTCCGTTTCACTCTTGGCGAAGACTATGGATTTTTCACGAGACATTAAGTCGTACAAGTTTGTATGGTTCATTGTGCAATTAGATTGTACGAACAACTACCATCGACGTCGTGTCATGTACGATTAATCACAGATTATGTTTGTGTATATGTAGAAAATTTCAAAACTGAAAATGCCCGGTTTTGGACACTTTACGGATCGTGATTAATTTTTTTATTAGAGTAATTAAATCAATTTTAAGATATTGACTGTGTTTTTCACATTTATTGGAAAAGATATATATATATATATAAATGGAAACTACATTGATTAGTGCAGTAAAAAGTATAACATTTCATTCAAAAAAAAAAAAGAAGTGATCATGTGACTTTTACTGAAAACTAGATTCTAAGTCTTTCAACAGCATTTATTTCTTATCTGAACTATTTTTTTTAGTAGATAGTTTACGTGCAATTTATATTTAGATTAAACTTGTAAAATATATAAAAATATAAAGTATAGAAATTTTTATACATAAAAATATATAGAAATATTGTAAAATATAGAAATTACAAAATACTCTGGTCCTCCTCACAAAATATTCCAAAGTAGTATTTGGATACTCTACGAAAACTTGTTGATTTTTTAAACTGTTACAACTTTCTGAAAGAGAATCTAAAATTTGGAAAATTTAAAATCGGCTCACTTTAAAGCACAAAGCTTGTACTTTGTTCAGTTCTGAGTTCATGTTCTCAAAGATATTTTAATATCGTATAAAAAAAAAGAAATGGTAAAAATTCAAACGTCTGTAAAAACACTAAAAAATAACAATGTTGAAATTTCTATTATACAACAATTGCTTAAAATTTTCTGTGCGATTCTTACTGAACTTTGAATACTAAAATTAAACGACAGAAAAAGAAATTCTAATATTTTGTCACAAAACTCATTTAATTATACAGCAAATTTTGTGACATTTCTTTCGATTCATTTACACTTTCCGATGTAACAAATATGAGAGAAATCTGTCATTTCTTCGAAATATAATTTAATAAATAAGTTCGAAGCGTAAAATGTTTCAAGTTCTTATTTTTTGGTAAATTTAAATATTTTGAAATTTTGGTGAATCCCTCCGAGTTTGAAATATTATATAAACAATGCAGTGTGACAATGTTGTGCATTTTTATTTGCAGGTTATCGCGAGAGAAAGTAATTAAACAAATATTAATACATGTTGTAAGCTGATACGAAGAGTTGATCGATTGAGAGGGACAGGGAATTCAATTTTTCATCGCTGTCAATCTTCTGCCGACAGGCGAACGTTTCGAAATGGATTATTAACAGTTAACGATTATATTGATTCTGAGTCCATTCTCGTTTTGTAGCATAGTAACTGCAAGTCCATTACTCTTCTTTCTGGACTTCTATTTGTATTAGTATTGATACAACTTTTTCCATGAAGCTTGAAACGACGCATGCTCTATGTTCACGTAATATGTTTTTCATTTGTAAATACCAGTAAGTTTAATTAGGAAAATTTGGAACGTTCGTACGTATATAGATATAATCTCGATATTTGTCTCGATGAAAATCGAGATTAATTTTATGAAAAACCTCTGCGTGTTTTTAATTAATTGCAAAATCTAGATACCGAATTTGTTAACGTCAGAATTGATATAATTAATTAAATTTTAATTTCGACATGGTGCGTCTGTCTTTCAACTTTTCCACGGATAAAGAGAAAATTAACAATCTAATGTAAATTATCGTAATCATCTATAACCCAATGATAGCTCGGGTATTAAATTTTGGATTATTTTTCACATCATTTTTAAAGATATCATCCTAGGTATCGCTGTTTGAATCAACAATCAAAAATCAGCAAAATATATAGTAGCGTGCACGAGATAAGAGAATCGGCCTCAGGTAACTTCCGTCGGAAGAGGCACGTCAGGGACATCCGAAATTGAAGCCGGATCTTCACGTTGCCTCGTCAAGGCAATCTAGTCTCGTCAGTACCATTCGGCTACCTTAAAATCCTATTTTTCCTTTTCCCGCAGGTTACCCACGGACGGCGGACGTTTCGAACGATCGGAGGACCAGGCTTACGAGCACGCCTACCAAGCCAGGGAGGACTGCGGCCATCTTTATCCGACCTGTCGCTACTCCATTTACGAGCTCGAGTTTTGAGGCCAAAGCAACCGGCAATTGGACGCATTCGTATGCGTGTGCAAACGTTGACCGCGTTTCACTGGCGAACTCTGCCGTCTCTCCTCCCTCTCACGGAACTACTCTTTCTGGCTACTCGCCCGGTCCACGCCGATTTTTCAACCCCTGGACCACCCCAGCGCATAATCTTCCGTTGCACGACGGAACTCGGTCCGCGCGATCGTGTTGCCAACTTGCGCGGATCTTCCCGTCTCGTCTCTTATTTTGTTCCATTTGACTAGTGGCTTTGTTCCGCGCAGGACGATGTTCTCGGGCAAACGAGATGCTTTCTAGGATGATTGGTTGTGAGGTGGATTTCCGAATGTGGGACAGTGGATTCTGTGATGCGTTACGTTGCGTAGAAACGAGTGCACGGAATCTCCCGTTTGGCTACAATTCTTAAGTTCCCTGGGTTCGTTCGCATCGAGGATCGTTGTTTTCACAGAGTTTTGTCGTTTTGTCGCGAAGGAGAAATAACATCTGCACTTGTAAATTTTTTTAAATTAGTTGATTATCATGTGTATTATTATTCCAATAATAATCTGAGATAGAATTGCAATGACTTTTCATTCCTACAGTCTGATGCGTTTAGATAATGTGTGTTTTACTTTCGTTAATTGTAAAAGTTATTAGTAATATATTGCTTATTCTACTAGGTACCTAATATAATTGTAGTATCCAATTATATTGCACTTTACCAATTATATTCATTTATTGAAAACGTAAATGTTTAGGAAAGAAGAAGCACGTTAAATATTTTTAAAGGTGCGGTAGGAATTAAATGCGGTAGCAAAAATAATTTGTGTGTACCAAATTTACTTTTGAAAGATTTACTTATAATGAAGATTGATATATTGTCTGTGATTAATTTAGTTTAATTTGAATCTGAAATTGATACGAATACTTTTAGATCAGAAAACTTATTAAAAATAATGTCATCTTATGCACTGAAAATTATTCAAAATAAAAAAATCTAAATTGCAGCTTTCTGAAATTGTATATTTAATTATTATCGTTAGATTGTATTTAGAATTTAGATCGATTTAATAAAATGATTTTATCCATAATATTATAATAAACATTTTAGACGCTTTATGTATTTCTGAATATCATTTGTATTGCATGCATTCTTGCGTCTCGAAATTTTTCATAAATGCATAAAAATTTGGTATTTAATCGTCATCAATCTTTAAAGCAGTAAAAGTTCTATCATTAAAAAGGAGTGTCGCGGTTAATTAATCTTCATTACAAGTTTTTAAAAGCTATTTTAATGTATTCAAATTGTTCCCACTTTCTCATACATTTTTCACATCATTTTTATGCAATGTAATCGGCAAAAAGTAGAGTCGAGTGTTGCATGAGTCCCTTAGTTGACAAGTGAATTAAACCCCCTTTCCTTAATATTGTGAAAATTGGACTTTCATGAAATACTTTGTGACAAATTAAGAAAAAAGTATAGCTTTACTGTGAGAAATGAAAACTCATGATAACGCAACTTAAAAGAAAAATTACAATACGTTCCTTTCAATGGTAAACTAATCAAGTGACAATCAAGTGACATTATTTGTTGCAAGAATTGGCTGTTTCTTTTGTTTAAAATAAAAGGAAATATATACAAATTAAATTGACAAATGAAATAACTAAAATAAGTACTTTTATTTCTGTAATAAACTCACTATCAGTTAGGGGGTTAATTCCTGAATTTGAGAGACGAACGAACTTGTTTCACAATCTAATATAATATTGACATGAAATGGTATTGAAGCTTTGAAAAACGAAATTTTAACTCGGGATTCTAGTATAGCTGATTGTGAGCTATTAGATCAGTCGAAAATGGTACTTGATTCTGTATCGTTCGTCGTGATGAGAAACTCACTGTTGTATCTTCAGAAATTTGTCGCTTCTTTCGTTTGTAGCCAAACGAAAATGCTCGAAACGATTTATTTTTCTTTCGCTCAGTACTCTACGCGGTTCGTTCGACGATTTCGCGGTTGAATTTCAAAGATTTCACGGTCGACCTTTCGCCGGCCGTATATTTCATCCCCGGGCTTCGGTATATCGCGGCGAACGTCACCATCGGGGCGTCACGTAATTCGTTTTGCATTAACAAAATGGTCAACCGAGTGACCGCGGATTTATAGTTCATTTCGGCGGAGTGCTGTCGCCGGTGAGCTCGCCCCTTCGTTCTCAACCTCTTTTGTAAAAGAGCTAGACGGAAAAATGAGAGAAGAGAGACGAGAAACAGAAAAAAAAGGGAGAGGGGAAAGGAGTTAAGGGAAAATGAAGTAGTATTGAAAAAAAAAAAAAGGATGAAACGTCGCCCGTGTTATTTAAATATCCAATATTTAAAGTATTACGGCTAAACGTACTTCTGGTGTTTTATTTAATTCGTTAACTCGTGCGCGTCGTGCGTGGAACACCGGTTTCAACGGGGGGAGCGGGGGAAAAATCGAATTTCCACTCGGTTTCCTTGAATAAAATAATCTCGCTGTTGTAGTCTGTTTTTTCAACGGTTATTTTAATCCGGTTTGTGTAGAATTTTTATTCAGATCCTGTTTCAAAAATTAAAAAGGAGTAATGTCTGGATGATGAACAGAGTGTCTGAACATGACGGAAACAGAGTGTTGACTCTTTGTAGGCGAGAGTGCAGAAATACAAGTACTAATTTCCCTTTAATCTGTTTGTAACGTTTATTATGATAATTGTACGTGCAATGATGTTGCGTGATTTCTCATTGAAACCATTGGATGGCCTCGTAATGAATCCACGAGACCATAGAGAGTTAAATGCGTTTAGAGCAGTTTGATAACGAATTAACCCTCCAATCATGCAATTACGAACGAAATGGCGTTACTTTTTTTGTTTTTCTTTTAATATTAATTGAAACGGTGTGATATCGCGTAAATGGCGATGATTCTCGTATCGCCGGGTCGATGTAGGCCAGCTGAGTCGATAGAATCATGCAAATCCATTCATTTGGTAGAATCAAGATAGAAATTCGAATGGAATCTTGTTTTCGTCGTTCTCTTTTTCATACGACGGAAGCTCGAATGGAAATTTCATTCGCACGAACAGAAAGGATGGAAGACGTATCCCAACAATATAAAAACGCTTTGTTACTGATATTTAAATTAACGACGCGAAAATATAAGAGGATTGGAATATTTTAAAACACGCCGGAAAAAGCGATTTGAAGTCATACGAGCTGAAATAAAGTTTGAATCCGTAATGCGCGTTCTACCCTTACCTTTCTCTCAGAGATCCTCTAGCATTCTTGCGCAGAAAGCTCTTAAGGAAATTGGAATAAAAAAGTCATTTTGTTCAAAAGCTGTTCTCGAAATTGTTTTAAAAAATTCAAAATTATTCGCGAGGAAGGAGTTACACACCGATAACGCTTAAGAAAGGGATGAAAATGAGATTCATCAGCTCGCTGATGTGATAGAATTTTCTTTTGTAATTGTTCTTAAAATTAAAAGTCGCGCGGTAGGATAAACTTTTACGATTCGCTGTTATTAGGTCACGTTGTACGTAATTTTTGTAGATACTTTGTTTTAAATTACAAGTATCCGAATTATTTTTGTCATGGAATGTATTATTATAATTAGAAAATTACAGATAAATCAAATTGATGCTCAAACCTTGTAGAATTATTTCGTTGTTTGTTATTTGATGGCTTTTCATCTCTAGATTTTTTAATTTCTTAATGAATTTTTCCAAGAAGAAGGTAACGGAAAGCAGCGATGTTTAACCAGTAAACATATAATATTACACAACAAACATTACAAGACACAGTTTGTCAAAAATATTCTAATTTAATTTGACTCTCAATTTTGAAAGTAACTGTGAAATATTATTAGCGTACTTTTTAGCGGTTTAAAGTCACAAAAATGTAGTAAAGTTCTACTTGTAATTATTACAAATGTCAATTTTTAATATAGATTTCAACGTCTGTAGCTTTCTTAAAAGTATTAATAAAATTTCGACTCCCTAAATTCGATAGATTCTATATTTTAAAACAATACACTCGATATCGAATTTTGTAATTATTACAACAGATCATGATTCAATAATAGATCGAATATATCGTTTAATTCTTCTTTTAATGCAGCTTTACGGAAACCTATGTTACTTTTACTTCATTATACATAATTTGAAGCTTTACAAAAGATGTACTCGAATCTATCAGTCATTCATCGATACATAATGTGTCTTTCGATGATACATTAATTAACAAAATATCGCTTATGTTGAATTTCAAATTCAAATTGAGCTTCAATTCGATATCTAGTCGAAAAGCACTTCTAGTGTCTATGCGCAATTTTAAATTACGGTGTGAATCATTCATCATCTGTACCATTAATAATATAGTACAATGTGACAATCTATTAAAACTCTTTCACCTTAAACTCTTACCAATCAACACAATCACTTCCTACGACACTTGCCCACTTTCTCTGTAGACTCTCCATTCATCCTTCATCAAAATTCCCATCGCTGCGGCTTCCATTATTTCAACTGAACTCGAAAAAAGAAGTCTCATCGTTCACGGGACGACCCAGTTTAAATTGGTTGTACAAGTGGTTCGGAAGGAGATTTTACTACAATTATGAAAAAGAGAACCGCTAATCGAAACAGCAAACTTTCGAAAATTCTCGACAGTAGCTCGTAACAGTAAAATGCACGATTATGCTACGGTAAATCTTGATACTCTGGTCGATAGATTAGTAAAAGAGAGAGAGGGAAGATATACCGCAGTCGTTAAAAGAAAAAAGAAAAAAAGGAGGGGGGAGGGGGGATCTCGCAATTTCGTACAGTTTCAACTCAGGTGGTCAGTTCCAATTATATTTTTTGGCCAGTGGGTCCACTGTGAAATTTTACGAGCGCGCTAGGTTGAAAAGGGAGCCATCTATTTCCATCGTTCTAATTACTCGGTGAGCTCGCGGAACGATGATCAGCGCGATCTTCCCCTCATTTCTATTAATCCCTCCTGGCCGCGGATCGTATCGCGTAATTCATTTCAGCTTGCCGATGCGACGCCGAGCGAGAACGCGCGAGCCCTCGCTATTTATGCGACCAACACCGGCGAAAATCCATTTGCGTTATTCATTCAACGCGGCCTGCTTTTCCGCGCTCGATTTCGATTAATATTTTAACGGGCGACGCTTTTTAATATTTTCGCTTCGCGTGATCTATGTCGAAAATACGGATCACGATGGCCTTTCGAGCGTGAGGATCATCCTTCTCGCCTGCGTTGACGTTTCGCGGCGTGACGTTGTAATTAAAGGGAGACGAGAGGGATGGCAGATACAGGGGTGATTGAGGACGTGGATAAGAAGGGTGTGTTTCATTCAGAGCCTGTTAGCTAATTCATCGGTGAGGCTGTCTAACAGTGTCTTGGAGTCATGCATGTAAAAGACGGTGTACAGGGTGATCCGCGCAATTGTAACAACTTTGATAAACTTTAGTCGAAGTTAGAAAAACGTGTCGTAGAAAGAAGATGAAAGATCCAAAATGCACGTGCATTTTTTCTTTTGTACACATTGTCTCGATATTTTTTGATATATAAACGTTCTGTTTATGAATAACAAACATATAAGTATAATTTTTCTTCGACAAAGTGTGCTTTCTTGAAGTGCAAAAGAAATTAATTTTTTTATTAATAGAATTGCTCGTGTTAAAAAAAGTTGGGTCAACTCAGCCAAAACAAGCATGATGTTTAAAATTTAAAAATTGAAATTTTACGTTCATTCTTAAATATCAAAGTAAATTGATAATCTTCTTACTTATGATAATTTATTTGAAGACGTACGATTTAATATTTAACAAAGAAGTGATTACTCTTTATTGCTTAATAAAAGAGACACTACCATATTTGTAGGAAAAGATAGTTTCGTTGTAGAATTTCTCTGACAGCGAGTACAGGAAGCTCGGCACAATCGATTTCGACAAGTGTGTACGAAGCTACGGAATTCATCGATCGTAAAAATAATTAAAGACCTACGAAGAAAATTTTGAGTGAAGGAAGACAGCTTCCTCGATCTCCTACACGACGAGGTTAATGATACTTCGTAACGTACTATCCTTTGTCGAGAACCTTCAAACGAGTTCGCTCTAAATCTTCCGAGTGAAGTTTCGGGTACAAAGATTTCGCGAAACTTTCAACGAGCTGACACTTTTTCGAGATTAATCTCTCGTTAAGTGGCTCTCGCGCCTCAACAAAGTAATCTATCTGCCAGAGAGACTGAGAGACTGTAGTTCACAAACAGAATCTTCTCTATAATTGCCTGACTGTTGTACAATGTCGTTAGCTTGCAGTTTCTTAAACAGCACCTCCTGTACGCGTAAGTAAGAAGCGTATCCATGAATAATTAGATATACGATCGTATATTTTAACAGTTAATTTAAAGTGTGACTTAAACTGTCTCGCTAAGCGGGTCTAATCGTCACTGTATCATCCAGCATTTCAAGTCACTTAACGTCTTCCTCGAACCAAGGTTCACCGATTCTTCTTACGTTGGCCGAAGCAGCTCCTCACTGTTCAGCGAACCATCAACCGCTATGTGTCTCTTGTTTTTCATCGTGTGGATCGGAATTTGGTGCTCGAACGTTGTAAGTTCGAGTGGATTAACAAGGGGGAACAAGAGCGTTGAAAGATCGAAAAGAGCGTTCGAGGGAGAGTACCTGGTCTTTCCGGAAGGAAGCAACGTTCAAGTGAGTTGGCATTAGAATCGTTGTAGAAACGATTTTGTCTCGTAGAAATGCGTCTTTGCGTTTCTTGATATTCGAGTGATTTTTGAATAAATGTATTGTAAACTTTCTCGTGTTATAGTTTTGTCGTCTTATAGTTTCTCTGACATTTTAATCGCGTCCCAATGTTATTTAAAGATCAATAACTAATTTTGCAGAACTTTTCGAAATGAAATAAATATAATAATATAAATCTTCGATAGAGTGAACAAATAACAATCCTTTTTTAGATTCAAAGATTTGCTTAATCTTTCAAGGATAACATTTATTCGTTCGATAAATTTATGCTAATTTATTACATTAACGCTCATTCAATAAATACAACAATATGAATATAAGCATAAATTTGATCAAACACAAATTTGAGTAAGAGGTGAACGATTATTCGTTCGTTTGATATAAACGCATTATTTATTAATATTAATGATTTAGATTTTTTAATGACAATAATAAGATTTTCATAGATTTAAATTATATTGATAATAATAATCAGATAACAGATTTAGTAATTATTTTTATAGATTTAACGGAGCCATTGTGAAATTTAGTACTGTTGAGACAATTTCTGATTGAGATTAGAGATTGAGAATTAGCAGGCAATAAAATGTAAAAATGTCATCCTTGAAGAATTAATTTCCAACAATATCATCGTTAGGCATTTGATGATTCTGAATTTCATGATTAGGATCAGAATAATTGTTCATTCATTGGTATTCACTGGTGTTCATCTAACGCACAAACATCTAACAAAATCGATAAATTCTTTCTTAGAAACCTGTTATTCGTAGGATGAATCGGATCAAACAAGAATTCACCACATATTTATTCAGATTCGATAAAAACGATCATTCCTTTTGTTCATTATTTGATTCTTTTTCTTACATACTTAGTTCAACAACCCATAAATTATAATACGTACTGAATTCTTATTTTGATCTAATTTTCCTTGTGATGGGGTTTATTCTTCAGTATTTTATATATAAATATAAAAGCAAATCCATTAAACACATCTCGAAATACAAATTGTAGCCGTCAAGTAACAAGATCTATTTTGAATTTGTAGAACGTTAATAAAACGAATATAATATCGTACGAATCACAAGTAAAAAGGACAACAAGGTTTTCGCGACAAATCTGAGAGTTTCCACTGGAATCATTAAATTTCTACTAGTGTGACAAGTATTCATTTTTCGTATGATTCAGTCATCGGTGAATGTTCATTTTGCTGGACAAATCGCTCTATCTTCTAATTGGTTATCCCGAGAAGTTCCTCTCTCTCTCTCTCTCTGTTTCTCTTCTAGGGTTAATGAAACTTCTCAACTATGCTCGAACATCGCCAGTATCCTCTAATTACGTCGTAGAAAACTCGGTTACAACGTTAGAAATCCTATGCGAATCGCGCACGCGTTTGTCCTCGATCGCGTCTCAACTGGATAACTTGCCGGAAGTTGTACGCTGCGAACGACTCTCTGTGATAATTTCTAACGAGCGGCCTGGCCCGAAACTGGTTGCGCCTCTGGTCGCGGGTCCTCCGTGCCCCGGAACGTTCCCATGGAAAATTCAAGCGCCAAAAGGAGCTGAAAGCGGGCTCCATCTCCGAGCCGTCGGTAATTGGGTGAGATGAATTGTTGATGCGACTGGAAATTCCGAATGCGGGCTAACATTTTCGAATCGGTGAGGGTCGCGTGACGCGGTGAACTCTGCAACACAACCGGATCCATCTTGCTCTGACGATCGTTTCTTTGTTTTATCGTGAGCATCTCTCTTCCAGATTCAACCTGGAACCTCATTGTTTCCGATTCGTCGAAGCACCAAACGTCGGACGACGTTTCATCGACAAACGAGTTGCTTCTTCCCCTCTGCCAGTTGCTGTCTCTGGTATCTTTTCACTCGAGGAATTTCATCGCTCCCACACCTCTTTCATCACTCGGCCACAGACGAGTTTCTCCATCTTGCGTTAAACAACTTGGAAGATTCCGAGTAGAATGTCGCGCCTAACATCCTAAGAATGTTCGTTTCTCTCCCGGTATCTTTGTTCTTTTGGACTGTGCGGAGTCCATAGGTTGGAAGACTCACAACGTATTTTGAGGACCGAATAAGCGAAGAAAGATAACGATTCAACGACACGAACAAAGGAAATCCCTCTGCGAAGATATTAGTCGATGAAATTGATACTGTGTATTTTTGGAAAATACAATCAAATCGGGGAAATAGGAAACGATTAGTCGCGGATAAAGGAACTTTCTAGATCTGTGCTTTTAGAAAAATTTTTCATTCAATTGTTTGCTAATTTCTCTTGGTTTCACGATTCTGTACTAAAAAAGTGTTTGCCAATATGATTATAGTGATTTTCTCAATCAATAATTTACAACTTGTTGTTGGCAAACGTAAGAATAATGGATTTCTAGTGAATTTCAGGAGTGCATTCAGTATGGAAATTCATAGTTCGTGTTATTCCAATAGAAGTTACTGTAGCGTTAAAAGAGTGGTCGATATGGTAACTTTCAAGTCGATAGAATGTAAATACAGTTTTACTGGGTTAATTTTATTGATTGTCTGAATTCACAAGATTGCACATATCCAGGCTTTGTAACCCATCACTAATCTAGACGTATTCCACGTAGAGGAACTAACTCTCGAACGTTCGATCATGTGCAGCTGGTGTACTGCATGACTATCAGTACCTATACGAAGCCTCAAGGATTCTTCAACATCGGACTGACGGCTGGCCAGGCATGGCAGTTACCTTCGAAGAGCACGCTGTCGAACAAGCTCGGAGATTATCATCGTCGGAGCAGAAGGCAGCTGTATCGTAAAATGGAGCTTCTTTTGGAAAGGTGAGTGGCGAGGAGAAAAGAGAACGAAGGATTCTCTCTTTCTCTCGCTGGCCTCCCGCGCAATGAATTTATTTTCGCGCAACGAAGAATTTCGGGCATGTTTACCAATCGCGTCCCCTAATTTATCTATTTTCTCGGCGATTTCTGGAATTTTCTTTTTTTTTGTGAGTTTTCTTAACGAGGACTTCCCTCGATCGAAATGGAAATCGATTTGAAAATTTCGAGTCGTAGAAGTTGACGTTTTTAACGTTGCAGAGAGACAAGCGAAACTCGTTTCAGTTGTTACTCGTAAAATTTGAACAGAACTTTTTGAAAAATTTGTTCGCGGTGATTTTCATCCATCTGAAAAATTTTTCTTCAGAACTATACAAAACACTGCACGATTCGTCTTACTCAAAGACTCAGAAACAACTATTCTGACTAGGAAATGAAGACGACTTTTTTGCCATAAAATTTTATCGATATGCAAACATTTGAATCGATACAAAACAAATTACAGGCGCGATCGCTCAGTACCAGACAACGCCACTCCTACTCGAGGTCTACGCCACGCCCCCTCATGAATCACGTGACCCAAATCAACCAATCGCTAATTTTCGTTGCATTAGCGTTGCATCCGAAGAGGCCCGATTTCTTACTCCCGCGGAAATCACTTTCAGTGATAAAATTCCTGAAAATGTGACAAAACCTTGTTCCTTGGATCAGAAAATCTCGATGTCACTTCCACTTTTCTTTTCAAGAAGGAACAATGTGTTTTTTAACTTATCAATCGACGATCTCCATACGCGAGTATTCTATTCAAAGATCCCGTTTCGATGTAAATCTCCGATTGTTAACGCAAAAGAAATTTCGAAATAGCTTTAGCTTCTTTTAGCTGATATGAAGCGGGGCGACGAGGATAGCTCTTAACGAAGTTACTCGACACAGTTTCGATGCGCTTTTACGTTCGTCGCGGTCACTTAGATAGCAATTCGGATAACGTGGCGCATCTCCAGAACTTGGCACCGCCCCGCGGAATTAAATCCTCTGCTATACGAGACTGTGAAGGATATCGAAAACGCGATTAAATCGGTCACGATCTTCAAAGGGACGCTGGCAAAGGGTCCCATGCATTTACAATTAACCCGATCACCTAGAACGACGCTACTCGCCTTTCTATTTCGTTACCATAGACAGAGTTGTACCAATCTGTGTGTCTGATGATGTAATATTTTTCGTACCTTATTGCTCGCGAATGAGAAAGCTGTGGAATAAGAAACTTTCCATGGAACGAGTTTACAGAGATACAAATGTTCGAAGCTTATATAAGAAACAAGCAAATTTCTTTTTGAAGTAACGAACAATTTTTACTGATTCGCTTTTTATTTTTAATTTACAAAATGACATAGAACGAGTAACTTTCGTTGAGATAGACAAGTCTGTGATTTTGGTGCAAAATGTTTGAGATCTTCGTTTCTCTTTGTACATAAGCAGAGTTCGTCATTAACTAATCTTCAAGATCAAATAACCTGCCAATATCTTTTTAAACTAATATTACTTACGTGTTGTTCTATTGATTATATTCATTTCCAGTAAGATCGCCTTTATCGTTCGGCCTCCAACAAGAAAGTCGTTCGAGGACCAGTCAAAGGAAACCGATTTTACTTGCTTCCACCACTGTTTTGCCACGACGAAAGAAAAATCTTTCTTCTCGCAACGGCGTTCGAAGAGTACGCGGCAGTGTTCTTTCTCCTTCGCCTCCACCTACCAAGGTGCCTCTTCGTTTTCGGTCTTGGCTAAAGAGGCGTTCCCAATGCAAAACAATTCCGCGGTCTCGAATTTTTCTCCTTTTTTACCGTCGATAGAGCCGGCCACTTGCCCGATTCTCGTCGGATAATCGCGAAAAACGACAATGAAAAGCGAGAAAGGGAGGGTTGAGGGGAGAGGAGGAGGAAAGTGGTTGGCTCTCGAGTCAGGGTGGTTCCCTTTTCTCTTTCCTCGACGTCAACAAACGTTGACCAACGAAAATAGCGGAAGGCGATCGCGAAACGTCGACCGAACTTTCTCTGTTCTTTCAGGCTCTACCAGGTTCAAAGCTCTCCGTTCCTCTTCACCCCCCCCCCTCTATCTCACTTTCTCTCATTCCACCTCGCGCCACTGTTCCAACTCTTTGGCCGCATCCAGAAGAAGCTGGCGAACGAAACAAAGCTCGACGCTGCCGAATCGAGCCTTTTCTCGTCGCTCGTTTCTCTGTTCGACGGAAGCCACGAAGAGAGGGGCCAGGGAGGGGGGAGGGGGGAGGGGGAAGAGAAAAAGGGAGCGAGGGTGGTAAAAGGGCCGTTGCTTTCTCGCGGACGGTCCGCGATTGTGCGGGTTCTGAATCGCGTTAACGATAAAGCGGCTCTCCGACGTTTCGACTCTGCCTCGAGATTTCGACTCGGGCGAACGGCCGAATCCAGGCATCAGCGAACACTCGGCCGCTTTGTTTCCCCGTGAATAATGCCGCCTTAGACGCGTGATTGTGCGGGAAACGCGCGGGCAACGAAGTGGAGTGGTGCTCGAAGGCGGAGGGTCGAATCAGCCGAAGCCGAGACGGCTTTCGTTGATCGACTCGCCAATCGTTTCGATGTTTAGAGCCCTCGTGAAGAACCTTCGAATTCGTGGAAGCCGCGCGATTCTATTTCGCGTCGATTTATCTAAGGGAATCGCGCCTTCGCGTCTTCGATCTTTTCTTCGCTGCGCGTGTTTGACGTCAGAAACGATCGCCTGTCCTCGGAAATAAATTTTAGCTTTGTCGTATAGCTCCACGATGCAATGAAGAAGGAGGAAGGAGAAGTAACAGTGTCAAAGAGAAAGACAGTGTTTCAAATAAGATTTGAAAACGGAATGCCCAAATTTGTCATAGCAGGCGGGTTACAAGTCTTACTATTTTTTATCACTCAAATGTGACGAAATTATGTAAGAGTCTTTCTTATCGAGAAAAATGTTTAATACGTTGGATAAAGGCGTGCAATTATATTAATGCTACGAATGTACAATCCGTATTTATTATTTCAAAATGGATGTCACTCGTATACACTCTGTCTAATGTAACTACAACCATAAGCTTGTATAAAAGTGAACCGGTTGCATTGACAAGCAAAGGATTTGCACAAAAAAATAATGTTGTAGAAACTCTATTGTTACATCACGAATAATTATTGAGTCATCACTCTCGTATTGAAGTCACGAATAAACAAAGCTTTTCAAAATACAATCCATATATATCCGCAATTTCAAACTTTTCTCGTACACGTAATCCGTATAATCTAATTTTACTTGTGAAAAAAAAAAAAAAAAGGAAAAACCACAGTGGACTTCAAATATTTCATCGAACGTTGAAAAGTGAAAAGGAAAGGAAAAGAACGTTCGACGGTACGTTTCAGCTAACGAAGAACAGCGTGTCATTTTGAAGCAGCCTGTATCGGCAAGCGGATCGAACGGTAGGAAACACATTCGTCAAACGACGGATATTTCTTTGGACGAGGGTGCATTACACGGGCGTGTAATTCGAAAGGAGGCGGGCATCGATCGATTAAAACAGCTCGGCTCGGCGTAGCGGCGCGTACTCGCGCGGTCGGGCATCGCGCTGCTTACATAAATATCTTCGATTGCCCCGATATTGGTAACCATTTGTCAGGCTGCTGCATCGTAGTTCGCCCGACGCCGACAAATGGCAGTCAAGATTAATTTTTATATTTATGCCCGTTTCATTTACTTCGTGCTTCGCGTTTCGAAATCGATTTCTCGTTTCTCTCGTTACCAGGGACCGACCCTCGTTTCGCCTCCGGCGCTCCCACGAGACAATAAATACGCGTCGCGAATCGGTAAACTGTCACCCGGGAATGTACCGTGGCACTCGTACAAATATTTCGTACGTTGAAAATTATTTTCTCGATACGTTTCCCCTTTGATTGCGAAAGATGCTGCCAGCGCTGCTGTACTGGTGTGGCTGATCGCAGGCACGGCGTTCGGTCGTTCTTCCTATTGTTCTCCGGGCCTGGCTGCGGATTCTTAATCGGATGAACACGTAGCTTCGAGCAAGTTCCCCGCCGATACGAGCAAACATCGGCTGCTTTAATTTTAATAGCAGCCACGGAGTATTCGAATACTCGCGGCGCGGTGGTTGTAGAAAAGACTCGGAGATCTCGACGATCATTCTTTACGGCTTGAAGGTGCAAAATTATCGTACACGTCGAAGCTTAATACGAGAGTAATTCGGGAATTATCCGGTATTCATTAATACGTGTACATTTATTGATATTTTATTTATTTGCTACGGTATTACAACAACAATCTTACTTCTCTAGTAAATTTGTTTACAATTATTCATAATCTGAAAGCATAATGATACATTTATGTAAAAAAAAAAAAAATTATACAGCGAAAGATTTAAAAAATCCTAAAAATTCTAAAAATAGTAATAGAACAGTAAATGTTAAGGCCAGGGGCTAGGAGTGCCAAGGCCAAACATATAAATGTAATGTAAAAGGACGCATCCCTGGGCAATATTGCCAGGTCCATAGGGTAATTACGAATATTGCTAACCTGCCCGACACTACCTTTTGGTCATGTCACTTTCCCGACCACGTGAGTGTGTAGTGTAAAAGGGGCCAACGTCAGTACAAAGTGTGCTTCCCGCGCCACCATCTCTCGCCTTATTACAAATTCACTATTCGATCAATTTCCCACAACAGTGGGTGGCCCTTCGAGCCAAGTATATATACATACGCATCTGAAACAGTCTGAAAATTCTAAAAATTCTACATTTCACGTAAATTAGATTTCAAGAGTGAATACGTATATCCTAAAGCGGATAACAGTATAGTTCTCACCCAAAATCCTTCAAATCTGATTCGCCGAATACAGCTGAACTCCGTCTCAAGATTCGCGGTAGGTTGCAGCGTGGCGAGTGCACAGCACTCGGATCATCCGGATCTTAATAGCGAGGCCGTGATGTTCTATGTATAATTGCCAGTATTTACTCGCGGCGGAGACGCCGGCAGGGGATGGGTTTAGCTGGAAAGGGCGGAGAGAGCGGTTGTAAACGTTCGCCGGTTTACACCGAACCACTTCGTGCTCGGCCAGTATCAAGGCACGATGGTATTATCGCGAACTTAATGAATAGACCGTCGACTCACGGACAACCGAGCGGCGATAACGAGCCTGATAATGATAAACGATCCGTGTGCCCCTTTAACCACCCTCTAACCATCTCCTCTTGTTCTACCAAGCCAAGGCAAGGATGGAAAAGCCTGCGTTCTCAAGACGATTTGCAACGCCGCTGGTAGGAGTCAAACGCAGATTGGCAAAGGTCATTTCATGCAAGAGATACTACACGCCACGTTTTCGTGAGTATTTGCAAAGTTTGCCTTAAACGTAATCTTTTCGTTGGTTTTCTTAAATTTTAAAATTTTATTTCTTTCAGAACTGTATAATTGCTATTGATATTAATATCAATATTAATCGTATAATTATTACAATATGTTTTCAATCACGTGTATTTATTTCATGAGTAAGCAAAGAAAATTTTCACGTTGAAAATGAACTCTTGTTTCATTGAACGTTTTAACTTTTAAGTTATTCCAGTATGTAATAAATGGATGAACATGTATCGATTATTATATTTTTATTTATACGAATGTCAGTCCTGTTCGGATTAAACCCGAATATGTACAACTGACGATTTTAACAAAATAGCAAGTAAATTCTAAAATAAATTGGAAAGAAAAGGTTATTAATGAAAAGCATTAAAAGACGAGGCATGAACGTGTTAAGAGCGTGAACAGATGTACAACAACAGTCAGCGTTTGTTAATTAAAATATAAAATGTCATGGTTATCGGGACTAGAAAGATTTCTCAATCAGTCGTCGATCGAGAATGGAAAAATCGTACGGCATTGGGAAACGATCGACAAGGGAAGATTGATCGAGGCAATATCGAATAGCCAGGAGATGACGTACCGAATGGAAAACGCTGATTAATCAAATGTTCATCGGCGCGGAGGAAGTGAACACGCCGAAAAGGTGACGATCAAAGTGAATGGTTAAATGATGATTAGCAAAAAGATTGATTAAGAAGGGGTATCGAGGAGTTGGTAAATAGGGTGCGGAAGATGGCCGAAACGGGACGCATTGATTAATCGTGGATTGATCGACGAGGAAAAACACCGAGAGTAAAAAAACCTGAACGAAGTGTCACTCTTTTTTTATCGTACTAGTTGAAAGGAACGAGGAAGAGAGAAAAGATATTAAAAAACGATAAGAAGGAGTAAAGAGAAATCGATAAAGATAGGAAAGGACGGAAGACAACCGGTGCATTTGTTATCAGTTGTTAAGAAGACACTCTAACGACGTCTCATTGTCTTGCGAAGAAAGACACATTTGTTCTCGATATGCGATTCTAAATGTTACGTTTCTTCCGTGAACAAGAGCACAGTTTTGTTTTGTATAAAAATATAGAGCACGTTTCAATATTTCCTGTGAAAAAGAACAATGTAAAAATGAATAAAATTGTAACAATGAAAAACCATTACATTTGCATATATATATATATATATATATATATATATAATTCGGTCAGAAAGCAAATTTTATCTAATATTTACGCATGTACTATTGCGTTCAATTCGATTAAAATTAGAATAACTATTAATTGACAATTGTTAATCACAAATTATCTTATTTCTTCCTTGGCAATATTTATTCATTTTTATGGGAAACGTTCGAACGCTAAAAGAAAGACGGTGAAATGAATCATCTCTCGTGGCACGAATCAAACTACCATTCGTAAGAAAAGTTGAAATATATTTTCATAGCTGATGCTACCGAAATACGTCGATTAAAAATACAGCCCGGAACGGAATATAATTTTTCTCGAGCGTACGCTCGGAAAGGGGGACGAAGAGGAGGAAACGGCGCAACGAAGAGATCGATAAGGAACGAGAAAAAGTCAACGAGGATGTGCATACACTATCAAACTGTCGTCGCATCCGCGGTATTCTCGAGAAATCGCCCTCGAGAAACAGCTCGAAGCTAGCAGCCACGGCACGCCGCGTTCGTCGCGTTACACTTTTTTGATAACACGTTGAATTTATTCATGACATCCGGCGTGACGTTTAACGTCGTCGTCGACGTCGTCGCTGCCGCCGGCTGCGCGTCCGTGCGAGAAAGTTCGAAAGCCCCTTTCGGGGCTACTCGCGGTATTTCTTTCTCGTCTGTTCCGTTTTAATAATCGTTGCGAAGCCTCTGGCGCGGTATGGAAAGAAGCCGCGAGCTCTTCCGCACTCTGGCAGCTCGCTGTTCAATCTCGGAAGAAGCTGAGTTGTTCCACGATAATTACCAAGCGAACGATAATTACGCGTGCGAAGCGTTCAATCTCTTCTTCGGGTATTTCGTTCTTCGATCGGTTTCGAGTTCCAGAAATATATGGGGGGGGGGAGGGTGAGAGAGAGCGTGAATTTCCGAAGGGTAGAAAATTTTCTTTTCTTGCCTCTACGACTCATCTTACGTTCGACTTCTCGTCGCTATCGGAACTTCTCCCTCGGCCGAATGCTTCGCTGATTATTTACACTCGCCCTCTGCGCCCCCTTTAATAATTACCGCCGCATCTCGCTACGACGAGATAATTCGTCGAGTTTCCCCGTTTCAGATTACCAGCGAGCTACAACGACGCTGATCCAATGACCGAGTACGAGAGAGCTTACTTCCTGAAAGAGAATTGCAACGAAGCGCGGCGGAAATGTCCGGATGTATTCTGAGAGGGAGAGAGAGAGAGAGAGAAAGCCAGAATCCTTCTTCTTAATTTACCAAATAACCACGCTGCGACTATGGTGTTCAGGGAGGTCCCTCGAAGGCACTCGAGTTACGTTCGTGCACCGTACACCGTCCGACGTCGTATTTTATACGCTGACTACTCGATTAACGTCGAGAGCTTGCTAACGTAACTGAGCTTTGTTCGTTTATTATACAAAGGACAAATGTCAGTAACGACGTGCAGAGAATTGTAGTGTCATTTTCTTTATCCGTTCTTCGGGCAATCAGTTGTATCGGTTACAGATAGAAGATAGAAATCTTTGGGTGATCAAGTAGAATACTTGCGTCGTTGATCAGACACGAATTCTATTAATTACCCTCGTGCTGTTCTCTGTGGTCACTTTAGGAACGATCTTATTTTTTTAAATCTATTGAGTTATTTATATGCTCTTGATAATAATAATTATATTATTGCGTTACCTTATAGTATAATTGTAATATATTGTTCATGTATATTGTTAAAGTCTCATTACGAACAATCGATACGTGATATTGTCATTAAAAGTCATTTAACATCTCGTTAGACATCTTTCAAAATTCAAGAAACAGTAATATTTTTATTAAATCCAAGAAATAGCAACATTCGTTTTCGCCTGATGTTGAAAGTTCAATAAAATGATCATACATAAATGCAAGTTTCCCGAGGGGCTATCACAAAAGGAGGGGCTACAAATCCATCGTAGATTCAGTTTCGCGAAATTTTTCTATGTTTTTATACATAACACTACGACAGTTTATACCATTCTCGAGAAGGAAATTGTCTTCACTTTGCCATCGTTTGCTATCGTACTCTAAAAACATCTTGGAACAAAGTGAACGATATACTTTGAAAGTAGATGTTTCAAGCTTCAAAGCCCAGAGTCCAAGTTTATTACCGTGCGATTTTCTTTTTTACAAAGTCAGAACAGTTTCGTTATTTAATGGTAATTTGTAAATGGTAAATGTAATTCTACTCATTCGTTAAAGAAACAAAGCTTACATTTTTTGTATCATAACCATTTATTTACGAAGTCACTTCAAATAAAATGATAACATTGGAATTCAATTGGTATTTAATACGAAATTTTATTAATTATATCTTCCTAACATGTGAACGTCATGTAAATTTGAAGCAATCAACGTGCATTGATTTAAGTATAATAGAGTTAACGATACATAGTTTTAATCTCTGGAAAAATAATACCCTCTACCATTTTTTAAACTTTCGTAAGAAACAATAAGAAGTCTAGCTTGTATGAATTATTCCGGATCATGTGAATTATTGGGTGTCGATTGACTCAGGACTCAGAAATTCCTTCTTCTTCTTTTCGCATCGTACAATACCAAATGTACACGTTCGTACAAAATTATCAGTAAATTGTGGAAAGAGAAAGTCCGAATTGTTAGCTAAATTTAAGATTACGATGTCTCCTCGGAAGAGACAGTCGGGTGCAAAGGGTTAAGTATCAAACGAAATGGGATAATACGGTTCTAAGTTTCTCAAGACGACACGAGACATCTTGATATTCACCGAGCAAACGGTTATCAACGCATTCATTAGTCCTACGACAATACCGCGCGCAAGCTGGAATAATACGGCGCTGTGTACTCGAACGCGCATCCTTCCGGGGATTGCGGTCGGGGTGCATGGTTTCGGTATTTTGCTTACATGCATGCGTTCGACTGCCTGCCTCGTGTTTGCATGTGAACACATCCAACATAACGCAATTCTGCCTTTGAGAACGTTAGTCAAGGCTTACGCTCGCATTACGCATCATTACCGTCAGTTTGATTCTCCAAATCAAGATCGACAGACGACGTTCCTGTCCGATTTTAACCGGTCATTTTTAACAGTGCGCCGTTATCCCTGCTCAACGATCGACAAGTTCGACGACGAAAATTTGATTTATCGTGTTGTATTCGGTGAACCTTGCTTTTAGGTTGATTTCTTACTTTTAACGTGCAATGATGACGTTGTGAGAATTACTGAATTTACGAAAACGTACGAAGATGTTGTGCAACAACTGCTCGTAATTATGGAATCGGTTCAAATCGAGAAACTAAAAGGGATTGATTTTTTTTATCGCTTATTTTCTACTATATTTTATACTTGATTCTAGTTGGTATCGTTCGGTCACTTCGCACGTATAAAATAGAATAAAAATTTCTATTCGTTTCCTATTGTTTTCTATAATTAAAAATAAAAGTTTCCTTTTCTTTAAAAAATCCATTCCAAGTTATATGATGTTATAGAGAGTTAATAAAAAATGATTAGAATGTATCAGACCGCGTGGCAGACGATTGTGCACGCATACTAATAATAGGTTAAGTTATTCTAATGACAAATTTGTGCTTAACTGCGTCGTTGAAAATATCTCATTCATCGTTTCAATTATCGTCGCTAGATCAATTTCAATGTATCACCATGAATTGGACACATATTGTAACTTTTAAAAAAAATATATTCGACTGTACAAAGTGTAGAAACAACAAATTTTAACAGCGAAATTTCATATTTTAAATCGATAGAGATTTATTAAAAATTGATTTTGATCTTGAATTTCGATATTGAAATTTTTTGAATTGCATTTTCACGTTTGAAGGTGTTTGTGGCAAATAAATACTGTTAGTTTATTGAATAATTAGTATTCTTAATACCATTCGTCATCACTGTAAATACCATTAATTTATGATACGTTGAAGCGACGAACATTATCAAAATATTTCTTTAGCACAAACATAATTTCTCGATTGATCACACCGTAGGTATTTTCATCAAACTGCCGCTATAAAAATTTGAGAAAGAGTAGCTCAAGAGAATCAAACGATGTCGTGAAACAGTGGTTGGATAACCAATTCCCCGCGTTTACCAGTTCCTCGTGGAAAAATTTGAAATTCACATTCCCGGCGTGTTTGCGAAGAATTCCCGAAGGGGTAGCTCGATTCCCGTAGCGCGCATCGTGTCACATCAGATGGTTATACCTAAATTTCTCAAATTTCCGAGAATATATTCGACGACAACGTTGAGTTACCAATCTTGAAGATATCCTGACCGGTTCCCATTCCATATGCCAGGTAATTTCACTTCTCTTCTTTCTTTTCATTCTGTTTCTTTCTTTCTTCCTCTTTTTGTCTTTTTTTTTTTTTTTTTTTTTTGGTCCCATCAGAGAATTCCACGACGAGTGATTTATCCGACGTCCGAGACGAACCGATTTTCCCACCTCCTGTCTGCCCGATGGCCCCTAATTAAACGGGTCGCTGCATTTTAAACGAGCACAGCACGTTTCCCCCGAAATTACAGCCAACCAATACTTTTACGAATAAATGAATCCTCGATGCCTCGACGAGGCCAGCGTCTTTTACGTGAAAGGTTAGTATGAGCGAACGTTTCGTTTGTGTGTAATTACCTGGCTGTTTCATCAGACTGCTATATTGTCTTCATTGTTGGTCTCGTTATCATTGTGATAAACTGTCCCGTTATAATGTTTCCAATCCCGATAAAACAACAGGAGAGGAATGATTTTACATGAAAGAAACAAGTGACTTTATGTGAAAGAAGTAAATCGGAAAGGAAGAATGAAAATTTTTTCATTGAAGGCTTTGTTTTTGAAAAAGAGCTTAGGTTTGAAAATTTATTGAATTCTGGATAGAATTAGGCTTGACAGAAGCGAACAGAATCGATGGAGGTTTATTCTGTCTGCGAGAGTAAGTGAAAAATATAGAATAAAATCTTTCTATTGGTTTTATCTCTGAAGGGTTCTTAGGAATATGGATATTTTCTTTTTATTATATTTTTAGAATCTCTGGACTTGACAATATATATGTCAATGAATTATTAACTTTATGTCGCAATAATTAGATTAGAAAGAAAAAAAAAGATCTACGGAAGCAAGACGTTTCTTAAAAATAACTTTTCTTATTACTGAAAGTGATGTTAGCCGGGGTAACCCAGAAAATCGGGTTAGCCTCTTCAGGTGTAACGCTAATGCAACGAAAATTAGCGATTGGTTGATTTGGGTCACGCGATTCGTGAGGGGGCGTGGGGTAAACCTCGAGTGGGAGTGGCGTTGTCTGGTGCTGAGCGATCGCACCTGTAATTTGTTTTGTATCGATTCAAATGTTTGCGTATCAATTTTATGGTAAAAAAGTCGTCTTCATTTCCTAGACAAAACAGTTGCTTCTGAGTCTTTCAGTGAAATGAATCATACAATCGTGCAGTTTTTTACTTAACTGCTTGTTAGATATATCAGCATAATTTTTTTTAAGTAAGTTTGTGAATATAAATTACGTGGTATTACGATTTAATAAAGTGAAATTTCGAAAGCAAACATCTCGAAATGCAATCTCTTAAATTCCTTTTCGAAGCTGAATCCAAAATGAAGAAACCAGTAGAAGAATTCTGCGAATTCTTTTCTCAACGCAACTAGAACTTGCTCGTCGAGAAAGTCGACAGAGGAGAGTTCTACGAATTTCTCTTAACGCGATTAAAATTCTGTCGCTCGTTATCTACGCCGCTATCCGAGAATCTGGAAAAGACTCATAGTGGTGGACACACAGCGAAGGTAAACCGGGATCACGTAACAGGAGCCAAACGAGCCAGGGCCGATAACAGAACGTTCAAACAAGCGCGGTAGAGCGAGGCATGTTTGCAGCGTTTTCGAAGCAGCAGTCGAGCGACGCGTACGCAGGTTGACGTAACCGCGAAGGATGTTGCTGACTTTTCTGAGAAACTTTCTCGGTCCGTTCCTCCCGGGAGAGGTCTGAGAGCTGTGGTTCAACGCTCGTGGATTTTCAGCCGGTGATTCGAAAAAATGAGGTCTCTGTGGCTGATACTGACCATCGCCAGGATCCTCGAGTCGATCCTCGGGGACCGCGTGTGTCACTCTAATGACACCGACATCAGCATCCCTGGCCAAAGATCGCAGGAGATCCTGTCCAGACGAAGGCGTCTCACTTTTCCAATGGGTAGCACATTCGTGGTAAGTGTTGGCAATTCGGTTTGGATCGTGGAGTGTCGTCGTGGGACCGGTCAAAAAGTGCGTTTTCGGCGGAATACGTAACGAGTCCTTCGATGTTACGATCGAAGATAATTGTGTCGTTTCTCGATGGAATATAAAGGCGTTATTATTTAAATATTCTAATAAATGAATATTATAATATTATTATAGTATTGCTTCTTCTCGTACTAAACCATTTTATATGTTTTATTATTACATGTATCATATGTTTTATTTTTCACATTTTCAAAAAGTGCTCATTGAAATATGAGATGAAAGATTTTACATTTACAACGCTTGTGAAACAAATAAAGAGATTACACTCACCGTGTGATAAATTAAATTTTTGTTGATGAATGAACGTTGTGGATATCATTTTTTCACAAATTGAAACAGCAAACTGAAAATGACAAGAACGCTGAAACATTCAAGGAAAGGATTTTGATGATTTGAAGTTGGAGGATGCACTTGTACATAAAAAGTTATTCAACCATGATTTTTAAATATCAAGATAAAGTTTAAATATCAAGACAGTTTTTTTTATCTTCATTTAGATACGTGTAATTCACGTGAAAAGTGGTTGTTCTATTACCCGAAAATTCCATTAATCGAACACTTTTACCCTTTAATTAATTCGCATACGAGAGGCTCCACTGTATTAATTTTTATCCTTTGATCTTGCAAGGCATTTTAATATCTCCTCCTATCAACTCGATAATTAAAAATCGAATTTGCGAGAAAAAAATTTAGAACGGCTTGCCTTTGGAACGATTTGCTTAATTAAAATGAACGAAGAAAATATATAAGGTTTTTAAATTTTGATATCGTTGCGTCAATAGATTTTGTAATATTTTAAAGCATGATATCTTTTTCTGAGTGAATAATTAGCGGAAAAATTCATCTTTTTTAAATTGTATCATGTAGATTGTGATTAAAAAATTAAGTACATCATTTGGAATACAAAGCTTGATAAATTTGTTGGTAAAGTAATTAAACTATCAAACTTCTTATCATGAAGTGATCTAACTATGTAAGAACATTTTTAGGAAGAAGGAGAATATTTTTCAATGTAAAATTTACCTTTAATAATTTTGTAAACTAGATAATCGTACAATTGATACTACGACTGTAAATAATGAATCTGAGGAACAGTTTCTTTAAACTTCATGAAATTGTAGAATCTCAACAGAAAAGACATTAAACAAATTTTCCTTTTATTTTCAGACGATATATTTTACAAAATTAAAATTAAAGTGTCCACTAATCTAATTGTTCCTCGACATAAACAGGTGAATACTTTTCTAAACAATGTCGAGGTGGACTTTTAACAATGCTTTAAAAATTATATAACTCCATTTAAAACAAGGAAGTTGATTTCCATGTATATGTCCTTATGTGCCTTTTATAATACAAGTTTCTTTGTAATATATATACAATTAATGTTTCATTTCTTACTCATAACATCCATTCTAATCAAAAGTCGAATAATCAGCAAATCTCTACATTTCTTGAAATCGAGTCTTTTTATAAAGAAAGAAACCGTAAGAAGAATTGGTATTCGTCATTTTTATAATGTTCACAATTAACAATTTAGTCAATTTCATTTCATACTCACAACATTCACATACACCAACTCTCCAATATATTGAACCAAGTTCGTCTATTATAATAGCTTATGGACCGAACGAAATCGTTCTGTTGATTGAAATCGAATCTTCTCGCGAAACAACTGTAAAAATAATCGATATTTGTGTTCTCATTTAGGCGACGGTGTCTATGTTGCAAGCGATTCCGGTTAAACTGCCCAGTAACTGGAATCTCGTGTTCGAGTTCGACGTGATTTGGCCGATACCTCCTCCGGAGAGCTTTCGAAAGAAGTATCATAAGAAGAGGCCGTGGATGGTGAAACGACGTCATCGTCGCGAATTGTACGCCACTTTCGAGACCGCGTTGGATAGGTATGATGACTGAGTCTAGATCTTTTGTCTTCGTTCTGAAGCAGCGGAGCAACTTGTTTCAGTCGAAACTTACCAGGAAGACAATGCGTTCTCAGAACCATCTGCGAGGCAAAGACGCTGTTAAGTTCACCGGGTGTGTCGTTTGTGGAGGACGTTATTCGATTGATATTAAGGTAAGGTAAAGTGAAATGTTCTGTGAAACGAGTTGTTTTACAGCCAATTCGAACGACGTTCTCACATCCCTTTATTTCCGCCGCCTGTTCTACTGGATTGTTTTTCATAACGTAGAGTTTTAGAGATAATAAAAATAATATCAGAGGTGGTAAAAATTGTATTCGCGTTCATTTTACTGGACTTCAAATAGCAGAGCAGACAAACAAACGGAGGAAAGAAATTGGTTCATACGCGAGAGCGAAATTTTCGGTGATGGTGCGAAATTGTGTGAACGCTTGGGTTTCTGATTGGGTTACCGATACGGAAAAATTTAGTAGTTAAAAATAGTCGATACGTACCACATGTAAAAAAGTTCAAGAAGAAACGAATGAAGAACGAAGTAAAATGCAATAATGTTGAAAAATGTTACGTACTTCTTACGTGTGCCATTTTAAAGTTTACACATTACTTCTGCACAAAACAGAATAAAGATTAAGCTTTGAAAATGTAATGCTAAATGAACAAAATTTTGCGTTCAACGAGTTTACGTATTTGCGATTAGGTTCAACTCAATCAGGCCATTTTAGAAATACATCGCAAGTACAAAACGATGTAACGAATTAATGTTATTGCATAATATTATTGCAATATTCATATGAATCACTAACGCAATCTAGAAATTCGCCATGAAGCATGATTTATAATCGTTCGTGAGCAATCACCGTTCTATGGTTGTGACGTCCATTTTGCAACACTTTGTCCATTTTAGCAAGTGACAAACAAGCTTTCAATTTACTACGATTATCTCTACTTTTTACTAAGATATTATTTCCTTTTATTTCAGTAACACCGAGAAAGTGAAGGGAATCGATTCCTATGACGTTGCTTATCGAACCGAGATGCCTTGCGATGTTGTTTATCCCTGTCCAATTTCTCTGTTGAAGCTCTTATTGTTTAACTTGTACTCTGACGATCTAGGTTAATAATAAACTTTTTTTGATGAACTTTTGGTGTACGAAACCGATACCTTCCAAATCCAACGATCCATCATGTTAGAGCTCGTAATCAACACTCGATACCACTTGAAGTGATACTTGAAGTTCCATGCGAATCTCTTGAAATTTTATGTCAGTTACAAGGAATTCGAAATATTACACGTTACGTGAAATTATTAATTGAAATGCAAAGTAATTGATCTGACAAATGGCACAAATTGGAATTAAAAATGAAAATTCCAATTCTTGTTTTATTTCCTTCGATATTAGGGAAAAAGGTAATGTATTATATTTACATGTATAATAAAAAAAGAATATTAGTAAAGCATATGAAGTTTATATAATACTGTTCTTATATTCTTTATATTATTATTGTAAATTATTATTGTCATTGATATTATTATTATTATATAAATATATTTTTCTTTGTATATATAATACCATTCGATAAACATGGAGAAAAAATTAGACGTGATCAAGTTATAATAGAATTGACCAGAAAGTTAAATGGATGGTGATTGCAGGTCTCCTTTTTCTCTATTTTGCATCAACTTCTGATGGAATATTTGCAATCTGTGTACGCTGAAACATCCTCCAAAGTTTGCGGAATTACATTGTTAACTCAATTTCGACCAAAATGTAATACGGACTCTTGTTCGAGGTCATAATTCTCTTGTGTAACGAACAAAGAGCTTACACCTTAATCAAATTATTGAAACCGTTACATTACACAATGTTCACGGATTTACCAGCGTAACTTGCCACAGTATACCGTTTAAAACATTGAAGATCATCTTTATTAAAAAAAAAAAGTACAAATGCAAAAAAATTTCATCATGTTGCTCGTTGAAAGAACAGTACTAATTTTTCTCATACTGCTTTGCGAGTAAAATGCTAATAAATTGGTGAACAGTCTGTATGAATTTGTCGAGTCTCGCTTGCATTGTATGGGTGTGATATGTTCGATTATTGAATATTGTCTGTTTTGAGGTTGATGTATGTCTCCTGAGGTCTAACGACGTCAGGATGCTCGTGTCAAAAGCTTAATTTTCCAATTAATGGCTTCCTAAACATCGCAGCTATGCGCCCTTCGCGTGTATTCTCTTGATAGCGATAGAATGATACTGACGTGAGGTGTTCAGTTCTCGCGGAAATGTTAGAATCCTATCGAAACTATCGAAAACTAGGCGTGGAAGAGAACGTGGAGAATTCGAAAAATCATATCCTGTTTATAGTTCATTGACATTTTCAGATTTCAATCAGATTCAAAAGATAGTCTTTTTTCTGCTGCAAACTCTACCAACGATGACCTCACGTGTGTTTTCGGGACAAACTCTAGAGAAACGTATCAATCGTATCCTTGTGACGTCGTCAACTATTCTTCGATCGTTGAGAGAACGAAATCGAAAGGACGATGCTAGACTCAGTACCTTCGAGTTAGTCACAGGCAAAACCTCTTTCCTCGCTTCCCAATGGGCTTGCGGAGACGCTTTGAGACATTCACTGGGATCCAGGGACTATGATTACCCGATTTCTGCTAAATCGTTACGCTGTCGTCGACGAAGTTTGGTTTGCCCTCTGGAGACGCGCGCACGTCGCGTAAATGTAAATCAACGACGCGACAATTCGAGGGGAGAACCGGTTAATACGGATCCGGCCTGTGCTCGACTCGTGGCACGAACCCGATTTAAGTGGCCGCGACAACGCGTCGCGACGCACGTGTCATGCTCCGGCTGCTTCTGACAAGACTCGTTACGACGCCCGTTGCTGCGATTATTAGCAACCGCGCTGTATTACCAACGCCGTGTTACGCTTCGACGCGTTCGATCTGAACGTTCCTCGGTCCCCGAGTTTTCTTTCATTCGCGAGAATCGTCATAAGTTGGAGCCGCGTTTGAATGCATACCTCTGGAGCGACCTCGATTAAAACTGTAATTTTCGGTAACGAAATGCAGATATATGCAGATAGGTTTTTGTTCGGGGTCCGGGGGGCGAGCTTTAGCTCAGAGTATTATAGTCATTTCGACGCTTTCGGGTACATTTATGTAGTTCTTAATACATTCGGAGCCGACGCGACGTATTTTAGACGAATCGTCCCCAAAAAGCCGACGATACTTCTTCGTTGATGTAAAGTATGCATATTTTCAGGTGATTTTTGTCGAAAAAATTTCGTCACCGACTATACGAAATCATTTTTCGTACACGTAACAACCTCGCTTATGATACAGTCATTTTTTTATCTAAAATCAATTGTTATATGAATAGTGATTTCGAGTAAGAACCAATGTTACATTATAGTCGAAGTTATTAATATTTATAATTCTTGCATGTCACTATTTTGCACGCGTTAGCCCCTTGCTTGTGTTATAGTCATTTAAATGTTTATTTACTTTTATGCAGTGCTAAAATCAATCATTGTATGAATGGCGATCTCGAGTAAATTCTATGTTCACATTTTCGAAGTTAATAATGTAATATTCTATTCTTAATAAGTTCTGTCGTCAGACTGAAATAGAAGAAATAGAAGAAAATAAACATTTGAAACTTGTGAAAGAAGTATAACTTTAAACCACGTTATTTTAAAACGTAGTCTCTTATTCAGAATCACCGTTTACATAATACTTTAAGGATTTTATTTTAATAGAATGACTTTTTTAGGAACTGAGTAGTACAACATGTACTTTCATCATCGTCGATAAGTATTTGAACTTTTGTAAATTACTTCAAATTATGAAAAATATATTTCAAATAAAACTCTGATCTAATTCTGACGTCTTATTTCAGACGACTACGTTGTGCGCAGTTAGTACATATTGATGGAAATTATAATTATTATTCGTTAACGTAAATGAAAAAATAATTGAACCCTTCAAAAGCCAAAGCGGTCAACTCAATTTCGTACGAAGTTCCCGAATTTCATTAGCGAGGTGAACAATTAATATTCGATAAAAAAAACGCATTTAATTGTACAGAGAGTACAAATAATCGCGAATTTCAAGGTAAATTTTAAATTTTTCATTACATTTTAATTTGAGGAATCAATCATCATGGACTCTGAGTAATTCGATTAAAAATGAATGACAGTTTGTTCCACCGAAAAATATTCTTTAATCATAATTTTGAAAATATCAGCTTTTTGATCAAACTTTGCCAGTTTAAGTACTTGTGAACTATAGTACTGTTTCTGAAAAACAATTGACAGTGGTCAGTATTCAGAAATGTGGAGCAAGTAGAAACAAAAATTAATCCAAGTAATGCTCAAGTAAAATAATATCAGTTTTCCTTTTTATACAGTTCAGATGTACTGTTTTGTATCATTATTCATCGATTACTCCAGTTATCCAGAAAATTGCAAAACAAAACTAATTAGTAAACTTCTGCGTTGAAATTGCAATTTGTCAAATAAGTATTTTAATTTGCCAATTGAAATTGTAATCGGACAAACCATATTGCACTTGGAATAATAGTGAGAAATTGGAATTACGTAGGTCTGTAACAATTTATAAAGATAATTTAATTCGAGCTCGATGATCGAACTAAATTTTCCTCGAAGAAATTAGACGAAATTACCGGGCGGGCAAGTTTCTCAAGTCGTGGAAGTTCGTTCCGAAATTTTCGCAACGTAATCTCGTCACATCTGCCAATTTCAACTATTCCGCCTGTACGTCGACTGTCTTTCACACCATATGCGGTTAATAGTAGTTCAGGGGCACATCGATCTCTTCGAAATTCGCAGCACGATGGCTGGTTAATTTTTTCGCTGTCTCAGCGAACGCTAATTTTTCTCGAGTTCCCCCTTAAACTTTCCCACTGTCTTCTCGTCACGTGGACTCGGGAACGAGTCCCAGCGGACTTCTTTCCATCGCTACGCGACCCAATTTTCCGGTTTCCAGACGTCGCTATCGACAGCTCTAAGAAACCGTTCTCCGCCATTCCTTCTCTTCCAGGAACAGCTGTGCAGGGTGTCTAATAATACACGGGACTCGCTTCAAGAATTAATCGTGTATACACGTAGTCGAAAATAAGGAGAAAGGTTCGTACAGTCGTACACGTGTCGTGTTTAACCTTGTTTTAATTTTGCGTTCTATCGTTTATACGATTTTGTCATCTGTTACTCGTTATTTATTATCCTATTAATTCAATATTACGTCGTATTCAAATCCCTCGTTATTGTCCACTTAATACGTACAAATATGCAAAATATCGAGAGCAGAATATTTGTTATAGTATTCAGCGTGCGAAGTAAAATTTCGCTCGAAAATGTCGTTCCTTCAATTGTGATGATACTACAATAACCGGGTTTTAATACGTATCGCATTATTCTGCATATAAATCATTATAATTTAAATGATAATGATTAAAATGGATAAATTTGTGTGATAGATAGAATAGATAAATAGAAATCAATATCAATTTTGACAAAAATACCAGTATTTTCCAGACAATTCGGGAGGAAAGAAATCTGAAATCCGTCGTATTGAGTTTGTTACAGAAATTATATTACATTAATATTAAATTATAATATCATAGTTCGAAAATTAATATTACAATTTCATTATATAATTTATAGTTTGATATTGATATCGTAATATTATTTACTACTAATATTTATTATATACCAAACGAGCATAATTCAACGATATAATAAATAGTGCAAGAAACAAAAGAGAAAAAAAAATCGACTCTTTAAATGTTTAGCCCGTACTGGATAACATTATAATCAATAATAAAATAATAATTAGAAATTCAAACAATCAACATAAGATATATCATAATTAATTTGTTACATGGCTCTCATTTGATATTATTTTTAGTTATATTAGTTATTTTATGTATATTATTACATTTTAGTTATTTTAGTTATATTATTTTTTAGAAATTTCACTGAAGCAGTTAAGCAAAATTCCATCTAGTATAAAACGTGCAGATCTATCGCAATCTATTGTACTAATTGGGTAACAAATGACAGAACACAGAACTCGTTACGCCCCTGTAAACGAGTTACAGATAGGATATAACTGATATGACCTTTTTCCATTGCTCTCCATCCTGTGTACTTTTTCCATTCTCGTTTGGTCATCAAGTCCGAACTGTCAAGAGTTCACAGCGATAATCTAGAAATCAGAACGCGCTGAAATACACCGTCGAATTAACCTACACGTGGTAATCAAACTGGGTCTGTTTGACGTCGCTCTTCGGACTAACGTGCAAAGTCGAGCAAATTATCGTTACGATCGAATTATCACGCTAACGAGGGACACTGAACTGGCTTTTTGTCACGGCCGCTTTGCCGTGGACGTTTGTTAAATTCGTTCGTTTCGAAATATTTGTCCAGTGATGTTCGAACTGTCGTGACTCTAATACGTTTTCTCTCTCTCTCTCTCTCGTGGACGTGGAAAGTTTGAAGTTTGGGAGCTCGTGGTACAGAGTTCTTTATGTCGAACGTAATCGATACGTGAGACCAATGCTAAGGGTGAGAGGCATACAGAAATGTCTTTCCAAAATTGTCAACGTTACATTCTGGAGATTTTTCTTCTACGTGATTTTTTAAAAATCATCATTTATTAAATTCCTAAAAATTGTTGATGTTGAAAATGTATCTACCGGATTGTAAAGTTCTTTTGTCCGAATGTGTCATTTTTCAAGTTACTAAAGCCGAGGTGAGTGTTTTAGCCCTTGAGTGGATTTTCAATTTTAGATAGATAGAAATGAATTTTCCTTTGGAATATTAACTTAATGAGACAATAAGGAGTTACGTAAATTTCTAAAGAATGGTAAAAAATGTGTCTACGCATGATTATTAGTTTAAAATTAAATGCGTCCGCAGCGATTAAGAATTGAAAATTCATCTTTATGGAAATTTAGCTGATGACCATAATTTATAATAGAGCATATGTCGTGTGTTATATATATATATATATATATAACTTAAATAAAATATAATATGTAAATATTGGTCTAAGTAGAAAAGAATATGATTATGTATCATCATTATTATTGTTGCCATTATTTCTATAACATTGATTATTTCATATTTTTGTAATTTCACCATTTAGTTTGTTGAAAGTGTTTATTTATCGTGTCATTTTATTAGTTTGCCACTCAGATAAGGAGTTAGGAATCAACAAAGAATTAATATTATGTATCGTGTATAATACATACTACATAATGCACATATATAATAACACAACTACATTTATATTTTATATATTTATATATGATTATATATATAATTATATTATATTTGTTAAATTTTACATTTTCAAGCAACAACAACATCTCAATTCTCGAGTCCTCAAGTTCTTCAAACAATAAATTTCCGTATCTGGCCTAATTATTTGATCAAACCGCGAAGCCTGACGTATCACTATCCCCTTGATCGAGTATCCACTATCTGCCGATGGTTTAAAATCCTCGATCGAGCCACGGGATACGCGCGAGTAAAATGTCAACCGCAGCCGATAGCGGTGGCAGCAATTAGCACCGAGGCTCCTTACGGTCGGTTCGACCGTCGGCAGTCGCTAATTGTTGGGCTAACAGGGCGGCGTGGCGCGCAACTCGCCGCTAATAACCTTGACAATGGCCGGTCTGCTCTCAAAATGCAATAATAACGGTCGTTTGACACGAGTCCGAGTGTCATTCGTCGGCAAGACATCACCGAGAAGCAAGTGGATACCGGTGAGTAAACTAATTTCCATGTGATATCGTCGCCGGGTCC
The DNA here is from genome assembly GCA_032399605.1 of Melipona beecheii. Taxonomy (NCBI): domain Eukaryota; kingdom Metazoa; phylum Arthropoda; class Insecta; order Hymenoptera; family Apidae; genus Melipona; species Melipona beecheii. Next base: position 2,650,929 of record JAUCMO010000210.1, on the reverse strand, counting down.
TTTTTTCCCTCTTTTCATACATTCCGCCGCGGCGAACGGACGGGAAATAGGATTCTACGATCGCCCGCCACTTCCGAGGATTCTCCACGGTAACCGCGTGATACGAGCGGCGCGGAATTTGCTCAACGTTTCGACTCTGTTCCGCGAAACGGGAGAGAGGATTTTTTTTTCACCGGCTTCAAGTCGAGTTTCAATAACATTGAGACGGGACGGAGGATCGCGTTAAAGATCGACGAAGTCGAGTGCACGCGTACTCGAGAGGTCCAAAATGGATTTGAATTGACATTTTGTCGTTTAGAAAATTTACTGTCTCCTTCGATATTGCGATTTACGAAATATTATAAATAATTGAGGGATCGAAAGTGATAGTTATCTCAGAAATTTTAAAGAGGAATCTGTAACAGTAACTTGTTCGTTCTTTAAGTTATTGATCACATAACTAAAAAATTTCTAATTATTAATTTTGATTGTTTTTTTTCTTTTTTGGTTACAAATAACAATCGCAAATGATCTAAAATTTTTTTTATTGTCGATAACTACGATTGAATTCTAAGGAAATTTTATTTCAGTCGTTTGTAATAATTATCAATGCGAGAAATAGAAAATTCTATTCCAATTGCTTAAATAGTGCAAACTGTTTTACATTTGATGAAAGCAATTTCCTGCAGTACTAGAACATTTTAGAAGCCACAGAATTACATCCTGATGTAAATTTTGCGAAAGTTGATGAAGAAAGAGAAGCGAAATAAATCTTTCTGTTCGATAATTATTATGAGCAATCGAAACGAAATTTTCCTCAACGATAATTGTTACAAATAACCTCCGATAAATTTCCCTCATAAATAACGGTTGTGGGCAATGAAAAAAATTTGCCCTCGCTTTTCAGTTGTGACTTGTGAAAAATATTTTACTCTTGATCGTATTAATCAAGTTTGAAACGAATTAAAAAATTTGACCACTATATATTTCCATTTCATGAAAATGAGAAGTTTTATTTAGAAAATTTTTTACATAAGGGGAGAACATAATTTGTAATATATGTTACATGTTTTTCATAAACGTATCCTGCTTTGTGTTTCAATACAACTTTTACTATTTTAGGCTATTCTATCAATTGATTATTTCAATTTTCGAACCAGGCTTATTGTTCCAGTAATATTGTAAAATCTTTATTAGATGCTTTTCTGAGGTTAAGAGTATGTTTCCGTAATTAGATTCTGGAAGTATTCAATTTCCAAAGCCAAAATTCTAAATATTTCATTCAGAATCAGCAAAAAGTATAGCAGAATGAATAATATTTTATATTATTCGTCAATATTTCAACTTAATTCGTTCTTTGGCGTGAAATTGGTACAATGATGAAAAATTAAATTAATTGGTACAATAACGAAAAGATAAATTATTGAATTTTCGAATTCTTTTGTTAACAGTAAATAAATTAAATTTCCACTCACTTGCATATACGCAAGATTTACGCCATTTATTTATATCAATTTATATCATTTATTTTAGATTTTCACTTGTTACAATTATATTCAATGTTTATATCATGATAGACGACTATACGCACTTTTAAGATGCATCAAAGGTGCATTAAATACATAACTCTAGCGGCATAGTTGTTATCAAAAATATCAAGATATCACCTATCAAGTACATCACTTACACGCTACAAAGTAATACAATAATTTTAATTGTAAAAGAATTAAAATTACTATTTGTCGAAACAAACGCCTCGTTGGAAACGAAATTGGACGTTAGTTGATTAACAAAAAAAAAAAGAGAAGAGAAAAATTAAGAAAAGATTCAGCAAGCGTGTAATCAGCATCGACGAGTCATCTTTGTCAATTTCGTTGTTTCGCGAACAGATCTCGTAAATTGAATTCGTCGAATGAACGAGGGGCGAGGCAGGGGTGAAATGGTCGCAATATCATATTTCTTCAGCGGTCTCTAACTATCGGGCATCTTCGTCGCGGTGGCGAACGAAGGAGAAAGAAAGGAGGCCTGGGAGTTCTGATGCCACGGTAATATGGTTGGCCGATAAGCGAGATCACGTCGTTGCCATCGTTCATGCCGAAAGGCTACCTACCCCTCGTGTTTTCCAGTATCGGCTCCCGTCAGCTATCGATCATTTCCTCCGCCCACTCTTCCCGCGCCGGACTAACAATTTCCTGTTTCCTAAAGAGTTTACCGAACTGAGTTACAAGATACTTCCACCGGGAGGATCGATCTTCCCTATTCCCTACGCGGGATAGTCTATCCCCCGTGTCTGGTGATTCTCTTCCTTTTATTTCCGCCACTTTTCGTTCGAAGAGGTCGAATAGGTGAATTTTCCAAAACTGAATTCCTTGAGTTGGGTCGGAGTTGAGCTACCTGTGTGATATTTTTAGATTTTTGGATCATTAGGTAATTTTTGATACATAAGATCAGCGCGTTCAGAACACGGAGGTTTGTTTAGATCCAAAGTGAGATTTCACTTTCATTTGTCACGAAATCGAGAAAAGGAATGCTCAAATGATCTGGTTCTCTTCTTTCTTCTCCTTTTACGTTTTCATTACGTTTTGAGGAAAGTAGGAATGTCAGTGGGTTCTAAAAGTGGATTTCAAGTTAATAATAATTTATCACAGTACTTTAAGTTCTTCGATTTCTTCAAATTTCATAAAATTATAGAATCTAAATGACGCAACAGATATTTTATATACAGTGTATTTCAGATCTCAATACAAAAAAAGTAGCTTCAAATAAAAGTTGAGTAATTTGAATGTGTCTGATCACTTGTGGCTCGTACTACTTTCCTTTTCGTATCTCGGAAACAAAGACGAATCCACTCGTGATGTATGCAACATTTTTTTGCTCAAAATGATTTTTGACATATGCTGACAAAGTCTGAGATCTGTGGAATGTATATCTGGATACGCATCAATATCGATGCCTTTTCCAACCACTGCGATATTAACAGAACGTTTGGAAATAATCGACATTAAATAAAGACCTATGTTACATTTTAGTCAAGACTGGCAGTATAATATAGTATAGACAATATAATATAATATGACTAGTATAGTATAAATAGTACAGTATTATTAATACAGTTATTGCAAATATTTCGTGAAAAATCGGTATAAAATGGAAGAAAAGACCTTGTGTTGCATCGAATCTTCTGAAAGGAACTTCAAACCGCGTTATCTCGAAACGTGGTAAATTTATTTGGAATAATTGCTTATCTTATTCGAGATGGTCATGCAACTTCTTCTGTTTCAAACACAGCTTTTATTCAAAAGTAGCGAACTTGAAAGTGGAAAATGGAATTCAGAAATAAGAAATAAAAGTGTTTTCTCGCATGCCGAGTATAACTCGTCGAACACAGTTAACAGATTGAGGGCGAATCTGTAGTAGAGTCAGAACTGGTTCATTTTCACGGAGAAATCGTGTCCCACGTACGGCGAACGATCAGTCATCGGCATCACATTCCTCCATTACGTGTTCCTTTGTCGGACTATCGATTTCGCGTTTTAATCTAATTCTACTAAAAAAGGAAAAAAAAGAAGAGAGAAAGAGAGTTAAAAATGAAGTGGAATCATGGAAATTCCATAGGCTCGAGGATAAACTGAGAGAACGATCGGCGGAATATTCGAAATTCGCGCAATATAATAAAAGCTTTCATCGTGGCTGAAAATCATGCAGTTTGAGGAACGTGGCTCGTTTATTACGTCGCTTAGCGACATTTCGTTGCTGCTCGTTTTTCTTCGACCACATTTTTGACGGATTGCCGCGACGATTCACGAAATTGTTTCGTCCCTTGAAATATAGCCGCGACCTCGTAGAACCGGGATCGATATGACAACGACGCGCGCGTGTGTGTGTGTGTGTGGACGTTGTGCACACATTGAAATTACGTCACCGATAATTTGACATGAAACCGGAAGTTCGTGTTCCGCGTGCTCCGCGACATTCAGAAACTGAACGAGAAATCTCTGTCGTTTGGTTTCTTCTGATCCGTGACACGAGAACGTAATAAGACTTATCATTGATCTTGACAATCATTTGACGAAGAAATATCTTTTAATTTCATTCGATTTTTGTTTACCAATGAAAGTAATTGTCATTGATGTAACAGTATCGAAAGACTATGATACGTTATTACTGGATTATAGATTTTTACGCATATATAGGATATTTTAAAATTCTACAGTATAAATTAATTCTAAAATTTGAACAATATGATAAAATATACAAAGTATGTAAAATATAGTATTTTTTATGATATCTCCATACAAAACAATTTTTTACGGATATTTTATTTCTTTATTTATATTATTAGAAATATAAATTTGTATAAAAATCCACAGTCTGATCATTATTATTATATTGACATATAAAAAAATACTATAAGATATATTTTTAGTTGCACGACGATACTTCGAGTGATGTATTTAACAATGAAATTAATTTTTCATAATTAACGAAGAGTTAATAGTTTGTTAAAAGTGATTGGTAATAAACACTATACATAAATGGCCAGGCTAAATTTATATATTTCTCCAAATTTTTGTAAAATTACAACATTATGTTTCAATACAAAGGGCATTCCTCGTTTTGTAATGTTTTCTACTGTTGTCGTTAGAAAATATTTGTGGCAATAAAAAATCGTGTCGATCGATTCGAATAATTCGAATAATACTTGGACATTTGCAACGATACTCGACACACTCGATTTTTCCCTTTCACTTTTCCTTGACCATCCACAACACATTCGCACACTTTAAAAAGCCTCTTTCCCTCTTTTGCTACGCGACCCCCGCAACTGATCCCTCGTTCTAAGTAGAGTTATTTCGACAAACGTCGAGTGATTTCTTTTTCCCATCAGACACTACGATAATTCTCATCTACACGTCTGTGGTAATTAAATTTAGAATCGATCGGATCGGATTGTAGAGAGACGAGCTGCACAGGATTTACTGCCTATTCGAAATCGTCAATATTTGTACACCCTTACCGATCGAGAGAAACATTTTTCCAGACACGATGAAATCGCGTGTGCAGTATTCAGATGGTATAGGCGAAGTTACACGGAGAGCAAATCGAACGAACGAACGAACGAAGGCATGAACGATCGAACGAGTGAACGAACGAACGAACGAACGAGGGTGGAAAGTAGTTGAGAAATTTCAATCGTTTGTGTTGACTCGTCTAATAGATTCCGAGGAACGGGCAAACGGGAGCGCTGTTCTGATTCGATCAGACAGGACTTTCATTCGATTTGATGTTCGCCACGCTCTCATCCAAATTTAAATCATAGCACATACGATTGGATTCCGTTGTTTAAGTTATCGAACTTGCCCTCCTATCGATACCGCCATTTTAATGTTCCTCCTGTTTTATCTTTCCTCCGTCCGAGAATAAAAAAATCGATGTCAATTTAGTTGTTCCACTCGCATTGTTTCGTACATATTATTTCTCGAATATGTTGAAGTTTCAAGCTTTTCAAAAGAGTCTTCAGACGATATACAGTGAGGAGCACAGCTGTACCAACGACGATGAAAGATAGTTGATGGTCCGAATGATCCTTTGAACCTAAGAACGATTTCAGTTTCGAGAAAATATCTCTCTCGACATTCAAAATTAAAGTACCTTTACTATTCATTTACTATTCATTCAAGATTTACATAATATTTAAACGAAATATATATTATTGAAGTGATACAGTGACAAAAGACTCACCGAATACCAAATCGTCAGTAAAGATGAAAAATTTGCTCATTATTGCAAAACTAAAAAAAGCTAAGAAATCAACCTCGTTTGTTTGTGTGTTTGTTAACTTCAACCAGATCATTTTACAATCTTCTATAAACCAGAGCATCACGATCTTTACGTTCCAGCTTTTAGTCATCCACGACTAATTATTTACAGATATTTTTAACAGACCATATCGCCGAGCACTGGGTCTGAAACTTTGAAAACCTAACTTTCCAGTTTTCTAAATAAGTCGGATCTAATTAATATGAGAAACTATCGCGGAAGTTATTTCAGCCACGTTGCAATCACGTCGTCCGCGTTTCATCATCGGCAAGCCCGGTGAGAACAAATATCGACGACACGAATTTGATATCCGGATCTTCAAGACGAGTTCCTTACAGAACGTCGATCGATTTTGTTGTATTATCCGACGTTTCAATAGCTTTCAGCAAATAAACGACGGCGGAATCGAAGCTTTCCCGAGCGTCAGAAGCGGCGGCAATTTTCACTTCCGATTTGGAACGGCACGCGTATAAAAAAAAAGAGGGGAAAAAAGAGAACCGATGGAAAATACAACGTTTCCTCCTTCGCAATGTACTGGGCGACGTTTCCGCTGCGGTTGGAAAACCATTTTCACCGGTAGAACGATAGAAAAATCAACTTCCTGCGCCGTGAACAACATTTTTGTTTCTCTGCAAACAATCAAACTGAAACTACCTAAGGCAATTCGTATCAACTCTTGACCGGTTGCAACTAATGTGTCAGAGCACGAGTCACGTGTTATTGGAGAGGCAAGAGAACTGGTTAAAAAAAGTTTCAGTGATGTGTACTGGATATGAACAATAACATTTTTATATTAATAACACAGATTTACAAAGAAGAGTGTATTACGCGCTGAAGGTGACAATACAAATTTGCTATAAAACTCGTTTTAAAAATTGGGAAATTTAAAAAAAAAATGGTCACACTTAAAAAAGTTATGGTGAATAAATTATATTATATTATAATAAATATATATATAATAATAATATTGGATTTTACCGTGGCAATTTATCCTGAAATAAATACAAGTTGAAAACGAAAATCCAGTTCAAAGGGTTAAAATATAAAATACCGATGAAATAACACGAGCACGGTCGTTGATTCGTCAGTCGCCAAAATTTACATACGTCTGTCGAAATTTAAATATTAAAAGGAAAACACGAACATCGAATCTCATGAACATTAATTTATTTATTTTTCAAAATTATACAGATCCTGAAGGACTGGAAAATATAAATAACTCGATTTGGATTTGTTTACTGGAAAATATTTATGACTCGAATCAAAAATCAGGAAGCCTATTATACGTACATATAATAAATACGAAAAAGTCTACTATACGTTAAAGTTATTCAGTTAACTCTGGATTAGACAAAAATGAATAATCAACAGTGCAAAAATAAGTCAAAAATGTGAAATAACATTTGCTTCATTTAAAACTTCATTTTCAGGAAATTGGACTTTGAATGCGTTTCGTTAAAAATCACCTTTGTACGCATGTTCTCTTCGTAACTCTTCAAACTCGACTTTCTCCAGAACAAAGTTTCAAACGAACAAATTTTATTCCTTATTTACAGCATTTTTTTCGCAATTTTTCATTTAGAATCATTCCTTTTTCGGCTGTGCCACTGGATCGAAAACATTCTTTATATTTATGCTGCGATACATTTATACATTTCACGTCTTAAATTTGATTGACATTAAGACGTCGATACACGACTTTATCACAAATTTTTCAAAAGTTCTTCGTTTTACAATGAAAACTCCAAACGGCACGTGAAACATGTTAAGGGATTTAGGCAGAGAAGAACTGGATGAAAGCGGAGGAATTCGGAGCGAAGAACGGAGGAACGATCGGATGCCCCGAAGAAAGAAGAGGGCGTGTGTAAAAGGGAAGAAAAAGAAGAACGAGGAAGCACGAGCTGGAAAACTTTAGTCGCATCGTACGAGCTATTAGGACGATGAATCGACGTGTAATCGCGCAGGAACGCGCCAATCCGAAAGACAGACGCAGCCCTCTCGTCTTCCTGTCGCCGAAGACGTCGATCCGCGAATTAACGTCGGTTTCTTGCCGGCTCGGACGCGCGCGCGAGTTCATCGACGTCGATCTGCTGGAGAAATCGCGGCTCGTTCGCTGAAATATGCAACTGGCCAGACCGACCAGTTTGAGAATTCCCTCGCGGAATATACCGGGAGAACATACCGGATTCCAGGGCCGTTTCAATCATCTTCCGCTATTGTGACTTGCTCTTTGCAATATTAACGGGACCACTTGCCGAGCGGTGCCGCTGAAGCGTGACAAATTATTGGCCCTGAAACAGAGCCATACCGTGGCAGAGAGGGGAAGAGGAGGACACGCGAAATCTCGCCGGTTGGTTTTCATCATCGTCACGGTGTACGCCGTTTCTACGGTGTATCGGACCCAACTATCGATCTTTTCCACTAGGTCGACAATGTCCCCGTATTTGAGTCACTGCCGGGTCAAACGTGAATTATTATCTAACGTTTGGTGCTAAATTGCCCGATCTCTCGGGGTACTTAGCCAGGAGATCCAACGGGAGAGCTTGGACATCGGACGTGTAAAATATAGAACGTGCGGAAAAGTGTTTAACGTTTAGAAATTGTTACGCGACAAAATTGAAATTCTGCATCGGGATGAAATAGATAAGCGATTTAATTTCCTTCGACGATTTAATTACCGGGCGTTAAATATATTTTTTGATATTGCGATTTGAAATACGATGTGATTGTTACAACAGTGAAAGCGAAGAAGGTGAAAAAGAATTGATCGAAGAGTGTTCAATAGTGGTCAAAATACATCTGAGTGTTATTTTTCAATTACTTTGAGTTTTTTTTATGTGCAATGAACTGTTTTTTAGAAAAATACTTTTTCCCCTGGTATCGGATATAACGTTCTCTATTATCAGCAAGTAGAAGTTTTAACTTTATATATCGACGTTTATATCGATGAAAGTTTGCATCGTGTTCATTATGATGGAGGAAGTTTGCTTAAAGAATACCAATTACCTAAGATGGATTTAATACCACACTAAATGGAAGTTAGTGCTAACTAATATTTTTGAGTATTTCAATAAGTATATTTGGAGGACTGAGAATTATATTAATGTAACTCGTTCTTACGATCTTTCTCATACCGGGAGAAATTATTTTGTATTTTGCGTCTTTCAGTTAAAGCTGCCATTTTTCAGTAACGAAAGTAACAACAATAATCGATCATGAAACTAAAGAAATATAGCTTTCAACACTCAATTATCAACTCAAATTATAAAAATTTAGATTTACACCACTGTGACTCTCAGCTTTTCATTTCTCATCGTTATGAACTATTTTGAGACTGTCCCGTAAATATAAAGTTCAGGCATTGCGAGTTGAAATGAATATCAAACATGTAAGAAGTAATTCGATTTATCGGAAATTTATATTTCGAGTTACAAAGGTTTTCACGGCGAAGCGGAAGGGAATGAAGATAAGTTTCATCTGGAGATTTTCGAGCTACGGAGAGTTTCGAGTTATCGAGCTTCTACCATATCTTCATATCCCTCGAGGCGAATTTTGATAGGAGTACCATATTAGACTATTTCAAGTGATTTATGGATCTTCAACACGAAGATTAATTAAAACTCCTTATGAAGATTCGTATTAACCTAGCAAATTCGTCTTGTCAAACTCGTACCATACATTAATTAATTTGTTATTAAGTGTTACGCTAAAACAGCATCAGCTAAGAGGATTCATCCCCTTTCATTACTTTTCTAAGCTTCAATCTATCTTCATCAGCCGTCTACAATGCTGTATTAGGATAAAACGAACGTCCGTTTTATCAGACAATCGTGTATTCCAGAAACAATTGAGAAATGCGAAAAAAGGTTTTTTATACATTTCAATAGCGAATACTTAATCCTTTTACTTTGCGTAATTTTCAAACTCTGTTATGGAATTTACTGAACTTTTAATGACTTATTGAATGTTTCAAATTTCATTTCGTTGTTAAGCCTTCCTCAACAATTGAATGCCTTTTTTAGCTTTTGCTTCAAATCGTTCTTTATTATTAATAATAAATAGAAAGACTATTCGAAAATCTACTGTAAGTAGCCAGAACAAGCTACGTTTGCAATTTTTGTTGACATCAGTAACAATCTTGAACTAATATTTTAAGTAAATAATGAGATTTTTTTTTGGAAACAATTGATTTCAGGATCCATGTTGATCAGTCATTTCTCAGTACTTTTTTTTGAAACAATGTCCAGCTGCGTCGATTCAAATATCGTAAAACAAAATTTTAATTACTAGACGAGAATACGCCTCAAGATTTACGAAAAGAGCTGCAAAGTGACGTAAATCAAAGTTCATCCTCAAAGATCATTGCTAGCTAATTACTGCTAACACGATAAAGGAGATCAAAGAGAGGTAGAAATCCAATTTCACGAGGAAATATTACAAGAGAAAGAATCGTACAGATCAGATAACGATATCGACAGAGACTAAATCAAGTGCCTCGGGCTAAAATAGCACAATGATCAGTCAATTTAAAAATCACGGAAATAATCGAAGATGCTATCAAAGCGAATCGCGGATCCCGAACAGCCAGGGTTAATCGAGTCTTGAGCTTCGGCAGTCGATTGAACGATTGATTCGTGGAAGTTAAGCTCGTTCGTCGTTTAAGATTGTTTCGAGAGTCTGTCTAAACCAATTCTCGACCGACGAGACGGTCTCCGTTCTCCGCTAGCTAACGTGATTGTCAAAGCGAATGGGATTCACGATTTCGCTCGTTCGCGATTGATCTCTTCCACGCCGCGAATCGTATAGATTATAGACTTCTCAATTTCGTTGACACCAATATTGTCATTAATTTTGTATCTTTCAAATTATGCGTATATTAAATTGAATGATAATAATGATAATAGTGTATTTATATATTTCATCGTAACAAGATATAATAATAACTAAAAACGTAAAAAGAAGTAAAGAAAAGTAGTGTTATTACATGTCATGGTATTGAAGAACACGAATTATAAAATCTATTGTATATTAAATTATAATATTATTGCATCTTAATTATATCGCATGTAAAAAATTGTCTGACTGATAATATTCAGGATAAAGAGTATGACTTGTGAGAATAGTTGCTTAATGTTAACGATTAAAGTGCGTAAAACCATAAGATCACAATAGCAAAAATGGCCAATAAACGCATAAGAACGCAATAAATTTCGTGTGATGTAGAATATAGTATACGTATCGTACATTAACTTATCGCTTTCTCTCATTTGTACCTCTTCGTACCAAGGGATTAACTCCAACCAATAAATAATACCAATAATTACGTCTTTAATTATATCGTCACGTCCGAGCGTACGAAACGCGCTCCCGCTGACAAATAAATCAAATTAAATTAAAGGACAGACGCGTTGCGCTCCTTTTATTTCAAAGCAAAGTGGCTGAACGATTTCTACGCGGTCGCACGAGATTCGCTCGCGGAAAGTTAGATAATTCCTCCGCAATTCCTTTACAACGGGAAGAAGTTTTCCCAGTGCAAGCTGGCTCGGTCGACAAATAAAATAATTCACCGCGATTCGAAAACCGCCGACTGGGCATGGTCGACTGGGAAGCAAAAGGAAACTGCTCGGTGGCCATTCGCTCGTATCGTCGCTTGAAGCTCGGATTAATGAGATGTCCTCCAACGAGATGGGATTCATACGCGCCTTTGCTCGGACTCCTCGCGTAAACTCGAATCTCGTTTCGCTAAATCGCCGACAGTTTATTTCGTTCTTCGTAAACAATTGACGCGCGAGGTTGCTTTGTTACAGTCCGGTTATTCGTCTCGTTCGTCGTTTGTAATTAGAACGCAGCATGAAATACTAAATGGAGTCGTTCTTTCGTGTCTCGCGTTAATGCAATTGCTGGGAAACAACAAACGATACAGCATTACGTGAAAGTGCAGAGCTTGTTGAGAGGTAAAAGTGACGTGTGTTGATTTGACGCTGATGGTTCTGACACTTACATGGTTTTTCGTTTGCTCGAGATATTTTACTTTTCGATCATTAAATTAGTTGGTCTTAAAAAGGAATTTTACTTCCAGTTCCATTTGCAACCGTAGATTTTACGTGATTTATTAAATAAAACATTATAATCGATTTGAAATTTTGTATATCTGTTTAGTTGTATATTCAGACAATTATCATTTTTAACAAAATAACAATCGTACAAAGCAAAAATTCATTAAATTACAACTTCTTTACGCAAAAGAAAACTTTGGGTTATGGAAAATGGTAATGAAGATTTATGGCCTTAACTTATAGCATAAGCACAGATTAAATTCATTTTATATTTTTTTCCTTTCAGATGGATGCAACAACGTACATCGCTGCAGTTGCTAAAAATGTTATAATAAGAACAATGTATTTGTAAAAGATCACCCACCTTGGTTTAGTATATTTTTGGTCACGAGATATATCTTTCTAACTTTGATATTTTAATGCTCAGTGTTCAAACTTTGCCACAATGTGTCATAGATAAAAATAAGATTAAAGGAACCCTATAAATGCATCATCACAATAAGAATGTGAAATATAAAGTTACAAATGCCCATGTATGCATTTCAATCTCACATATTTCTATTTCTGTGGCGAACTTTGAAAATTAGAAAAATAATGTGTATTTGATGGCTAGTCGTTTTAAATTTAACGAGTCACCCTATTATCACGTTGCACTGAATTTTTCGAATACCTGAACATTATTTCTCTGTCAAATGAATTTTCCAAGTCGCAAGTTGTGAGTTAATAAGTGAAAATATTTCTCCACTTAGTTTGATCTGTTTTGCACTGTTATTACAACGAAAATAAACGAAGAAATATTTTTATTCATTAACCCTCTGTGTGATAAATGTGTGAGGAACATACAGGACATAAATTTTGCCCGCGAGTTTGTGCAGGAAAATTTGAAAATTGCTCGCAGTTAAAGGATTAATAAACTTTTGTTGTTTTGATGAACAGTACATTTACCATACGTGTAAATGAAGTTATGCGAATACATATAGCAGATGTGTAATGTCGTTAAAATTATAAAACATGTATTTAGTAAAAAATTAATATACGATATTAAAAATTAAAACGAAAATTAATAGTGAAACAACTATCTCAAGCATGTTAAACAAACGTTAAAGACGATCCCATTGAAAATTGATACAATGGATTGAGATTGTTTAAATATTTTTTGTAATCTCCGTGAAATATGTCATTTTCAAATGTTTTATGCTGAAATTTTCCAAGGACGGGATAATAACTTTTCGTCGTTTCTTTTACAGAACTACGCGAGACATGAACCGAACTGAACGTTGTTTCCTCCTTTTAATGATCTGCGTCTTGCTAAGTAATTATCAAGTCAATTCGGACCGTGACGCTCGTTTGTCAAGAAAAAGGCGATACGTCGTCTTTCCAGAAGGTTCAACTTTCTCTGTGAGTTCTTACTCGATGAATTTAATTTGCTAATACTACGGCGACGATAATTACGGTTTTGATGTCCTGATCTAACTTGATTGCTTCAAATATTTTCGTCACATTTGCAAAAGAACTGAGATAGAACTTGTATTATATAAGAATGAAATTTGACTTTTTAAATGAAGATATTTTTGAGATAAATAATATTTTTTGAGATTTTCTTGGTGAACATTCAAAAATGTCACAATTCACGGACGACGTGACAGACATTATTTTTAGTATTTATGACGTCAAAAATAAATTCACACGCTGTCCTAACATTGTTTCAGAATTTCAATTCAAGATCATGCGTCAAACACATTTGACTAGCATCTAGCACGTGTTGTACAAGATACATGCTATCTAGCAAAAAATACTGACGAAATTAAAAAAAAGTGATCACGATTAGAAGAAAATTCTTTTTCTGTAATCATTCAAACTCTATTTGAAACATCTCTTACTTTGAAATGTTTAGGTACTCGGTCTCGAGATGGGACACTCCGTAATATACATGTATATATGTACGTGCCTTTAACGTTTTATACAGGAGATACGAGATCCGCTAGAAAACACTGAATCAAACATGAGTTAGATCGGTTCCTCCGACATTCGCTGTTGCCTGTCCTGCCAGGACGCTTATATAAATTACATGTTAAAATTTACAGCGATCGCGATTTATTACGCATCGCATGAATAATGCCGTGTAATGAATTCGATCCATTCATCGCTTAAATTATTGCAATTTACGAGAGGAAGTAGTAGCGGAACGTTCTCATTGATCGTTCGCTCTGTTATTACGCATAGGTCGCGCTGTGTCTCACCACGCACACAGAAACGCCGGACGATGACATTTTCACGGAAGGAATCAATTGGGGTATCTCCTACGATTTACCGAACGAAAGCAAACCAGCTCTCGAGCCTTTCTTACAGCTGAGACGCGACGAAGTTAAACCAGCGAAGAAACACGGCCATCAGTCGACGATCAACGCGATCAACAAGAACGCGATGAAGTATTCCGGATGGAACGGTAACGATAAATATTACGTGAAGCCTGGGAAGAGGAAGTACCACAAGTCAGATTATTACTACTGGCAACGTAGACACCGGAGGGAACTTTACAGCAAACTGGAGACCATTATGAACGCGTGAGTTGTCAGTTAGAATATCGAAGTTATTACGGACAAAAATCTAATTTATTACTGACTTTAGAATTACCTTAACGTTAGAATTGTCGCTGACTTAGATATTTATATACTTGGTATTTGTATAATCTAAACATTTCTAATAATCTAATATTTTTAGCATTCGTGTAATTTAACAATTTCTTTGAAATCTATATTAAAAAAATCGATACATTTCTTACATTACTTTTCAAAAGAAATATTATTTATTTTGCATTTGTCACGATCGTGTGACCGAGGATTAATAAAATCTCTTAACATTTCAATTGCCTCTGGCTCTGCTAGCATATATATTTACGTTAACGTACACGTTAGCAAGAAAGATTGAACCAAATTAAGCATTGTTGACTTCTTTGAGACTAACCCTCAGAGAAACCCACTTTGTAGGCGTAAGAGCGTCGCGATCTTTCCCCCGTTTGAAAATCATAGGGACGAATAAATTTTCGCAGAGTGCGCCAGGCCGAGTGGCAGCCTCTATAATAAAATGTAACGGCGGCTTTAGGAGTCTGGACGTGATCGAACGATCGCCGCCGGCCTTTATGGAGAGCCGTCGAGCCATCTCAGTTTTTTTCCGTATCATCTGCGATGATGTATTTCGGTCGCGTTAGTATAAAACGTCGACGTATCGACGTGTAGAAGGGAATCGTCGCGGATGAAAGTGTCTAAGCCCCGAGTCGAAAAAACCGAGGGAGAGAGACACCGAGGAAAATATCGATTCCGCTTCTCTTTCCTGATTTTTCTTGAAATCACGGCTAAACAAACCTCGTGAGAAGAGTGTTTGGAAAAATTCGTCGCGACTTTACACGAGCGAGCTTACGTTTCATATCTTCTATTTTATCTTCGATGAAAACGATCGAATCATCTTCCTCGTTTGTATTAGATACAAAGTATACCAGTATTTAAAAAATACCAGAGAGAAGAAGAAAAACGAAGAGAAACTACAGTGAATTGAAAAAGTATTAGTTGCTACTATCCTCCTTTTTCTTCAAAATATATTTATAAAATATAAAATGTGGAATTTATTAAAGCGACTATGTCTTCTAACGTCTTTTAATATGCAGCGTAAAGAAGGATGAAAACTTCGTGGCATTAGTGACTTAATTAGAAATTACATTTACCATGTACGTACAAAAGAAGTGTTTAATTCTAGAACTACCAAAATGACCAACTTGTAATTTTCCGTAGTAATTTTTCAGATTTACAACGTTTCATTTTCTGAGACTCGAATAATTTCCCATGAAATTACGCTGTTTACTACGTCAGAAAATGTTTGCTCTCTCCAATTTTTACACTTAACAAATATTTCAAATGTACACTTGGGTTTATATCTGACACGATGGTGTAGTAACACAGCCACTTTCCTGTTCTTTTGGTTGTGTGTGTCATGTGGTTGGGATTATTGTCGCGTTGGAAGCGAAATGTTTCGATTACACCTAATTTAATTACAGTTCATAATGAATTATCTCGCAACACATCTATATATTCCTGAGCATTTGCTGTTGAATAAATGCACAATTTCCTACGTTATTGTACGCCCCTAAGCCACTACCGTATTTCACCGTTGGTCGAAAATTTCCACTTTAGTGTCCGGTTTTACCAATTCAAATCTTGTTCTGTCAGAGCCAAAAATTTTGGATTATACTCCGACCAAAGAATAATGTAGTTTGTAACAAGAATATATTGTATGTGTGACGATATTAAAAACAAAAGAAAATACCTTTTTGACTTTATTTAGAATTATATAATGTTGCGTTATAAATATTAACAACAAGAGTATAATTTAATTATCAAATAAATATTTATATTTTTGTCATTATATTCTGATCATTCAAAAACTAATTTCAAAATAAATGTAATGAAAATCACTGTTCATTATTTCGCTGTGTATTGATCAAACTAAGATTCATCATACTCAATACATTTTGACCATTGTTGACACAGTCATTGAAATCACCTCTTGGAAAACAATGTTTACTATCCGCTTTTACTGCATCTGAACAATGTCTGAAGTTTCCCAAAGAATTTTCGAATTCAACATAGATCCACGATATAACATTTTACTGGAAAGAAATGTCAATTATATTATATTTGATTAGTTTTGAGCTACATTGAGCAATATTATTCAACGATATGTTTAGCCACTAAAAATAACGTTACACATTTGTTAAATCGGATACTTCACACGCAACAATCTAATAGCAGCGAATAAATCGGACAAATAATTCATACTCACCGTGAACCGTCTCCTTGAAAACTATCGTAGCACCACGTAACGCTAGCTACCTTTCCCCGACATGTAGAATCAATTTTTGGGCGCAAGAAAATGGCTCCCTATTTGTTCACGTACTCCACGCTTTCACCTCGGCGGTGATGCATTTATCTTCAGCGAGAAAATTGCCAGAAAGCTTTTAATTTCCATCGTTTTAACTATGAACAGTAGCGGATCTAACCACCGCGCCAGCCTGAGGCTAATAGTCATCGGGACTCCGTGGACTCATTTCGTGGCGCGAGAGCAAAATTCTATCGTAAAATTTTGTAAAACATAGCTGTGATATAACAGAAAACTATGGATTGTAACAGTATAAATGTTTTATTGTTTCATTAAAAGATTTAATCGTTCCTCGACTGTAGTGTGTTTATTGTTCTTTACTGACACTCTGGAGAAAGTTTCCCTTGCTTTGCAAGTGGTAACCGATATTGTTAAATAAATATATCGATTCGACAAGCGTCGTTTCAGCCAGGCTACAATTTTTGCGTAACAGTAACAAGTACATCTTGCGCAATTCCAACGATCGTTGAATCAAATTTTCTTGACAAGGCACTCTTGAAGGCCCCCATGCTTGTCAGCGTCATTACCATCAAGGCAAATTCGCCCGTGACTACGGACATAAAGTCAGGCGAGTCGAAAATTAGACATGTTTTCACGGATGGATGGAGTTGTGTAATATTCGGACAGGGATTATGGAAATTAGGGTGTGTGATTGCGTTTGTGCATTAATACTGATTGTACAGATACTTGGAGCGTCTCTGTTGGAACGTCCCACTGAATCACCTTTGATGTATTACGTGATGATAATCGTATCAAATTGATCGGTAGATGTTGAGTATCTAGTTAATCGCGGTTTGATCGATGGATCACGTGAACCTGCGTTTTCGAGCGTAATTTGCAAGGAGATTTCGATAAACGAGAGTAAATTTGGCAAATACAATGAATCGAGAGTCGAGGAACGCCATGACCGTGGCTGATAAAACAATTTGAACAGAGGCACCGTGCAAGAGGATCGTCCGATCTGCGCGAGTTTACCAAGCATCGTAGTAGTAATCCCATTCGGTTTCTTTCAATCCTCTTCTCTGCCAGGGAACTCTGTTCTCCCTCTCTCCAAGAAGAAATCTCCCTGAATTAATGGCAGGCATTTACCCGAATTGGTGATCACAGGATACAACTTTATTTCACGCGGCTGTGCATTCCCTCTGCGATGTTCTCTGCTCCACCCTCTGCCAGTAAATATTACATATTTCAATGAAAGTCCCGGCTAATGTCGAAGAACATTTCGCAAGTGAGGCGTTTTCTTGCAATACTGCTACACTGCCAAGAATGTTTTAGCTTCTATTACTAAATGAAAGTGATTTGTTTTTGTGAATTAATGGGGGAGTGTCTGTGTTTATTTTCTAAGAAATTAGCGGTAACTTTCTAAAAGAACCGCTGACTAATTTGAAGTAATCAAGATTCCGTTTGTCTTTTTGTCTTCTCTTGTTTTCTCGAAGCGAAACTTCTTTCCAGGAGGATTTTGTGATATAATTTATCAATATCAAGATACTTTTCTCGTTGCCGTGCACGTGTAATTATTTCTTTGACGTTGTTGATAATTTATTTATGTTTTTTTATTTTCTTTCTTCCTGCTGAGATTACTCGAATAGAAACAAAAGTTGAAAAACTATATTTTACATCGTACAACTGCAGATTATTTGTTTATTTTAGTCAATTCTTCCGAATAGAAAAACAAATAATTTGAATTTTAAAATTAATTCGAATTTTAGATATTGTAGTTTCTGATGGCAATTGACATAACAGAATCAGAGAATGAGAGATTATTTCAGGAACCACTTATTCAAATGAATTATCGTAACTCATTCTAAATAAAAAATTATATTATTTGACAATTAAATAACGAAACAATTTGATTATTTGATGATTATTTAACACTGGAATTAGCGATTGAGGCACAAAATTTCCACCAGAGACATGAAGATAAAAAAATGGCGAAGCTTTATGGTGCGATATATTGCACGAATTTTCTCAAACATAAAATATCACAATCATAAAATTTCCAACAAAAATTATAAATTGGTCAGTTTAACCACTTTGGGAATTCTTGGTGTTCAAAAATAATAAATAAAGATAGAGAAACTATAGAAATAGTGACAGATAAGGAATAACGCATTATTTGAATAATCGTTACTTTTCCAACATTTTATCATACAAATAACACCAGAAGATGATCCAAGAAATTTTCGCATTTTCGCAAATGTGATTGTCATCAATCGTCTTCTTCGATCGCAGCGAACAACGCGAACATTCTACGTCTTAAAAAGTAATTTATTATTTTCTGATACATATCGACGTGGACCATAGGTTGCAAGAGCTTTCATACTTCACCGTGTACGATAATTTTCCAAGATCGATCGGAGCTTCGCGGCCACTCAAATCAAGGGTGAAATTATTGGAGGGCGTGGAACGAATTTTTGAAACGCTGCTTCAAAGGAGACTTTAATCTTTCTGGAAGGAGGATCGGACCAGATGAGAAAACATCGTGCCCCCTCCTCCCTCCCCATCCCCCCTCCTTTTCGCCGGTCCTCGCGCGCAACCAGACGCTCGCTCATCGCCGAAAGAATACATTAATACGCGTTCTACCACCCACCACCCTCTTTCTTTTCTTTCCCTTTGAACAATTCCAAAATTGCGTTACCTTAGCGATTCTTTTGCAACATTTTTCTCTCGCTTTCCTCAATAGCCGAATGGAAACAATACGAAGGCAATCTTCATTTTCCATTATTCCTTTCAGTTTTCATTTCGCAGATCCGTTAATCATGTTTTCATTTTCATAAGATTCACTGTTGATCAAATTTTCGCTTTTTATATCGTTATTACATCTTCGTGTATAATTTCGATGCAACGCGAGGTTCTTTCTTTTCTAAAATAGCTCTTGATCTTAAGGATCAAGAATTTATTTCATTGAACTGTGGATTCTTGAGCACGAGAGATACAAGACAATTTTCTTTATGTATATTTATAATTATATTTTTATGAATACAGTTAAAAAAATAGAACTTGAGCAGAGATTCCTTTTATCTGTCGATATCGAATCCCGGAGTCACGTAGCTCGCTTGCTGCTACAATTTTTATTATTACTTTAGTGTATATTCTTCGTTGCTAAATAAGATATCAAAAAACAATAAAATAATGCTAAAAAATATCTTTGTCGCAATGATTCGACAGTTGTTCGATAAAAATTTTATACCGAATATTTTACATAACATGCAATTATCAAGTTACAAATCCATATATCTTCAAAATTTTATTTTATGTGCCTTCGTATTTGTTTTATTGTTGAACAACTCTATCAGTTCTCAAATGTTAAAATTTAGTCAATTAAATTGGCAATCTCTTGTCTATCTACAGAATGTGAGATTTTGTTTCGTTTTAAAATATCCCCTTAAAGTTCCTTAAACACATCTCGTTCCAATTTCATTAACAATTTCTTTGATCAGAAGCGAATATGTAATCAGACAAAACTTAATGCGTTAATAACAACGTTATTCAAATGTCCACCTTAGCTTTACAATATAATTATAAGAAACTAGCAACTCGAGGTATTTTGCCTTATTTCCCCATTCTAATCTCTCGATTCTTTCAGGATGAACTTTGACGGAAGAACGTGCATGCTTCGAGCGCTGTGCGAGGCCTCCCAGCGGTTGATGCCCAAAGGAAGCACTCTCATCGAGGAGATGATGAGGATATCATTCTCGTAAGGTTCACCGAGGGCAAAGGGAAAGAGAATAAAAATGAAAAGGGGTTCCAGCAATGCGCGGATTCCAAGGGTCCCCTAACTCTCCATTTTCGATGTCTTTCTTTCTTTCTACTCGGATATGGAAAGGGGGGGGGGCTTTAGTCGGGGATCGATGGGATTTCGGAATAATCTCGTTTCGGTCGGAGAAGGAGGCGAGCAGAGTCAGTCGGAGACGAATTTTATTAAGCAAATAAGGTTAAAAGGGTACCCTCCGCAGATATTTCACGCGTTTCATCCTCCGATATACCCCAAGTCGCACCATTTCTTTGGACCTCTATCGTTATTCGCGTACGGAATTAGCGTTGAATTCTATAAACACCATGATCGTTTTCCCGCGGTATTTTTTATGTTTCTTATACACTAATATAAAATATATAAACTACACAATTAAATGTTCATATTCTAATGTTATAATAAATGTAAATGTCTATTACATATGGATGAAACATTGAAAATTTGACGTAGGCAACGTCGATTATGATTTTCTGCTCCACGAGTCACGATAATTTACACGACTTCGTCGGATCCTGTTCGATTTTCCTTGCGCAGCTGAAGAAGGCTTCTGGAAGTTACAGAGACAGGTTACAACGTTTCATTCCGTTCCTTTTGTTGCAGCTTCCCTTTGAAGCGGCTGTTCAGTCACGAGCCACAGGAGCATCATGCGTACAGCAAAGCTCACAAAGCAGGCCATGAGGGCCATGATTGCGCCACCATGTTCGCCGGATGCAGCTTCTCCCTGATCGACATGGCCCTCGGGAAATACGACGCGCGACGGCCTCAACTTCCGCCAGAATATGCCGATACGGCTGAATCTTTCGACGACTGGACCAGGTACAACATGAAATAACACATCAGCTCCAGAGAAATATTTTCGGAATATCTCGGCAAAAAACTCTGTTCGACTCGCGAAGGAAATGTTGTTTCCCTCGATATTAACGTCGTATCGCGCGAGTTTTCTATTTCAAGATATTTTTTTGTATATTAGAGCTCTTTCTTCGCAATAAAATATCGTTTGCCACTTTGTAACTGATTATTTTGTTAATTGGTCATTTGAAGTTTAGGAAAATTTGCGTGCAGAGTAGTAAGAGATATATTTATATATAAAAGTTACGAGTGTTCGATATAAATATATATTTTGTAAAGATTGGAAAACTATTTAAACAGATATAATATATTCTACCATATCAATAAGCTTCGATATTCAGTTTAACATTTGTTATATTCTTGAGATAGTTATTCGTACTATGTACCTACTAGTTTTTAACTAAATGTATAATAAATTTATCCTGTAACTTCTATATTTGTATACTTTTTGATTCGTTTCAAATTTTAGCATATAATAATAATAATAATAATAATAGATGTCTAAAATTTTTTAATAAAATTTCGAAATTCTTGTCTCTGTCCTTCAGTTTCAAAACTTTTTCAGACATATTTCTGCAGAAAATAATGAAGAGACGATTAAATGAACACATCTGTTGCCAATTTTTGATTGAATTTACAAATTACAAAATTTTGTTCTCGCAATATGTTAGTCGATACTGAATGATCGTTACTACAGAACAAACGTACGTGGAAACGTGAATCAGATCACGAACCAGATCCAAAGAAAGTACTGCGAAACTGAAGCTCGATGCAGTGATGAAAAATCAAGTTTAAAAAATAAACACTCAACGTATTACATTTAACACTTCAGAACTTTGACAATAATTGAACAAGTAAATGTAGTTTCAAAATATGTTGCATAGAATTATATTTACTTACTCGTTCAAAACAAAGTGTCAACATGAAAGAAACATCTTCAATTGTGACTTTTCCTTATATATGTGCATGTAAGTCTGTGTAACTCGCTATATCTTCGCCCATCAAAACCTAAATGATAATTCATTTAATGCATCAATGTACTGCAAACAAATGATACCAGCTCACAGCAAGATACAAATTTTCAAGAAATTGAAAACAACTCATCGCGCGCGACTTATGTACGAGCCAATTTCAACAATAGAAATATCCGAAACGTACACGGCTATATTTTCGGTAATTGGACGAGCTTGCCCGTCGTTAGGGGGAGAACTTTAGATAGAATCGAATCGATGAAATAAGCGAGTACGAAACGAACGAGAGCCACCGTAGCATCCGCTCGCGTTCAGCTCACCGATGTCGAATCGACGATAACGGTTATTTGTAATATTGTTACATCGTCGGTCACGGCGATAATAGGATTACGTATCTCGCCGGGTCGAACATTACACGAAATCGTGAAAACTGTTTCGCATACAGTTGCAACTGCAAACAGACAGTCGATGTGAGAACAAGTCGGCTTTAACTGGTTGTCGCGCGGTTTTGCCGATTTGCACAATCGCCGAACGCCACGATAACAAATGGAAAGGTTTGTTAGTAACTTGCCGCGAACCGAGCTATCGGCGATATCGATGCGAAACCTCGAAAGCGGGGGACTTAGCGAAATTGGATCCTCTCGAACCGTTTTTTTTTTTTTCATTCTTCCATCTCGTTCTTTTCTTTTCGGCTCGGTCCTCTGCGCGCACGCATCGATTGTCACCACGGTTTCCGCTTTACCACGCGGCGATAGGGCGTCCGCGATGACGATAAGAGATGAAAAATCGTTGCTTGTTGCCCCGGCCAGCGGCGGGACGCGCCGCTTTCCGCCGATGAACAACGGTCAAATCCCCGGCGCTCGTGAACCTGGAGAAATTGATTTTGGATTTATTCGGCGACGTCGCCCGGCCGCAGCCTCTCCCTCGAGGACGAACGATACTTCCGCCGCGTGACGGATCACGCTCCATCGTCCGATGGACGCGCATGGCCCCCCAGATTTTCGTCCTGTCCCGTTTTCACCGTTTTTCGTCACCACGAGTTTTCGAGATTCCCGAGATTCTCGTCGTCGGAACGGTCGATACTTGGAGCGTTCGTTGGTTGCGCTGCGTTTAGACCAAACGAACGAATGCTCGTTTGCCTGCCGCGTCGACCAAATTCGTGCTGCTGGTATTTGCATCGTTCATTACGCTGATGTCGCGCACCCTGGCTATTGGAACTCGGACCACCTCGGAATTTTCAACGTTGTACATGTTTTTGGGAGAGTTTGAGCGTAATTTAATCGCGAGTTTTTGTTTAATTTGTCACAGCACTAGTTGGTTATTTGTTTTATTAATTATTCCAGTATACACGCAAAATATATGTTACTGTTATTTTTAGTTATTTATCGTGAGAGCTGTGTCATTTATCATTATTGTGAGTTTTTATTGTGAGGACGACAGATCACCATAAAACGATTGAGCATTGAGTGATTCTGATAGAATACCAACTCAAAATTGAAAACATTCTTCATTTTGGTTTTTCACAAGTTTGTTACTAACTTTATGTTGTGAAAGATTGAAAAGAAGAAACACATTCTTGCAAAGAAAATGACACAACTCGAAAAAATGGTTTTCGCAAAATTATTTTGTTAATCGAGGAAAGGACAGGATCCAGGGTAATATAGTATTTATCAACGTGTACTTGTTCATAATGACAATCAGGACAGAAGAAACACAAGAAGCACATGGCTCAGAAAAAGCGACGTAATTTCTCTCTATCTGTCAAATTATGAAGATAAATGAACAACATTTTCATAATTGATCGTAGAGTGTGTCTGCAGCATTCGCATAGTGACAACGCGAAACTCATGTTTTGTGAGTTATAAAGCGACGTAACAAAGCAGTGTGTGTGCTTTATAAATGGCATAATATAGATTATGACTGATTGATGCGTGAAAAAAGAAATTAGAGCAGTATAGCCGAAAAGAAACAGCATATCGACGTCTATGAAATGTACTGGAGAGGATACACACTGCTGCAACGAAAGCAAGAAGAATTTGTGTCTGAATATCTTTTTTAATTGTGAAGATGCAATTCGAATACTATTAAGAGGTCAATATTTTACAGGCGTTGTTTCTTCAACGACTGTTTCTTTTCGAAGTTTTCGAGATCACCTTTCCCGAATAACTACATATCTCTTTCTCTGTCGCACAACGTGTAGCTGATGAAAAAAATACGCTCTCTGAACTCTTTGAACACTGATAATTAAGATCAGACTCAAAATTCACACCGCAGGCTTTGTAAATCTGAAGAAAATTAAAAATTTATTCTTTGGAACGCTAAGATGAACTGCAGAAATGCATTTCACCGAAATATTGGAAATTGAAAGCGATGCTAGTTCAATAGGAATTCAAAGGCATTGTAGCTCGTTCTCCACTTTGACCAAATTCATGCTAGCATTCGTATCAATTGGTACTCTAAATTCTAAGCGTTGACATATGTTCGTTTCCTCTAAACGCGCCATTGGAGAAAGTTTTGTTCCAAGCGGCGGCTACGCGAACTCCCGTGAACTCGAGTCGTCGTTCTATTTGACGAGGAAATGATACGAACGAAGGATAAACCCGCCTCGTTGATTTCCAAGCGGTGCGCGTAGAACGGATAAAGTAGAACGAGTCGGTACATAGTCAAACGTGACGCGAACGCGGCTTGTACGTTGTCCCTACGTCACTGAAGTAAAATAGCCCGGTAAGTAGATGAGTGAGTGGAATAGCACTGTACGTGGTCGGGAATACCACGTCCGATCCTCGTAAAGCGACTGATACCCCTGGACGAGAAACGAAGTGGAAGATGGTGCATATTTTTCGTCCCGAGCTAGCGGAACGAGTTCTTCTAAGTTGATATCCAAACGGAACGAGTGGTACTCTGTCGAAGATGAACGTCGACGCGAAATTTATTGATATTTGTCAATGATCGCGAGTGTAATGCAACTCGTCTGAAGAGTGAATAATCTTGAAAAGTCTAGATTTAAACATTGACGATATTTGGAAAAATTCTTCGTTTTGTTGTCAAAGTGTGTTTCTTCTTCAGCCTTCTTGTAGATGCTCTTACGACTGGAGCGTCTTCCGTTGGAATTTCAAGTCTTCCAAGTAGGAAGAACGGATGAGCAACCCGCTGCTATTTACTTTTTAATTGAAAAGATCAGTTATAGCAGTTATGTTGATTTGTATTGATAAATCTTAACTTACCCTAAGGACCCTAGTCATTTTGTCGATTCAATGTATTGATTAAATTTTACTTTTTAATATTAGAGTCACGAAAGGAGATTATTATCGAATGGCTTAGCACCATTATGTTTCTCATCCAGATTCTATAATCTGACTTTCCAAGTAAAATCAAATATGACTTGCACTAACATACTTTCACTTCTTAAATTTTGAAGATACGCGTTTATCATTATTTGGCTATTGCTCAAACCTGCAGCGTCTGGACTGTCGGCGACCTCCCTTTGTTAGTGCATCGCTAGCGCGTCGATGCGTGAACCTAACCTGACAAGTGGACGCGTTAGAGCAACGAATCTCGTTGTTTCTCAAGCGGATTTTACACGTGCCAGAGACGAAGGAAACGGCGAGAAATAACGAGAGAAAGCGGCGAAAGAAGAGTTAGCCGCTTTTCTTGTCTCAATCGCGGGGATAAAATTCAGTAGAAGCGAACAGATATCGATTCCGTGACAGTGACACCGCCCCAGTTCGTGGGCCAACCCGGGCGTGGTGTAAGGCCGCTTATAACAACCCTCTTTTCCACGACACCGTACCGATTTCGTACAATTAACCGCAATTCCCCTTTTTGGCTGAAAGGAGTAAAAGCTACTACCGCGCCGCATCGGTATCGGAGACGTCGTTTTTTTATGCACAAGATGCCTCTCAAAGCGCATTTTCGGAATTATTCCGGACCATTGGAATATAATGACCTTCAATTGAGCGATTTAATTATTATCTATTAATTTTTAATTGCTTGTCTATTAATTTATTTTTCATTAATTATCTTATTTTTTTAGTTTAATTTGTTCGTTTATTGACAAACCTGTTTTCGGCGTCGCGTCCTTCTTCCCGCCTCAAAAGTAAAGTAAAGGCTGACCAATGTATTACATAAGACATCTTTTTCCCCTGATTTTGGAATTTGGTATCAAATGATAGATCGCGACGGTCCGATTTTTACCCTCACCCGTCTCTTGGATCTGTATATTGTACGAGCGTAATATGTATTTTCGATATTTTCCAACGTACAACGAAATATGCTGCCAGAGTTGCAAATAATAATTGGAAATGACATTGTCTTCTAATTATTATTATTATTGCGCATTCAGTGCACTACTTGTTTATCTAAAAGAAACGATCGTAACATTAGACAAAACTGAAGAAAATAAAATCACGATATGAAATTATGTACACGAGCGTATAAAAATTTGCGTACATCTTGAATATGGAAATTTACTCTATTTATTATCAATAAAAAAATTTTCAAATCTAACCTAATTTATTTTCTTATCGTGAGTATTAATTCTTTTGCCACTGCGTCAATTATTAGATAATTAAAAATGAGAATTAAAAACAAGCTTCAAATTAAGGAACATTACCGCTCCTTTCACTTTGTAAAAATTCAAAAGCTGCAATTCTTGGGCCACTTTATCTATCTGGTTAATCATCGCGGCTGTTTGTCGGCAATGATTAATTTCCATTAGCAGTAAATCGTGACCGATTATCACCGAGGACTCCCATTACGGAATAGTTGGAATTTAATTTAGGTGATTACCCCGGGGACCGTAGTTAATGGCTGATCGATGCAGGAATCATTACGCAAAATGACGAGCTCGTCGGAGATGTACATAGATGTGTACAACTGCCTCGAGTTTACGGATCGCGTTTCGCTTTTTCACGAACGAACAAACGATCGTTCTTTACCCGCGAAATTCTGAAATACAATTGGCTGGCTGTTTAAGTATAAAGAACGAGGTTTACGGCGTTTGTTTTTTCGCTGTCAACGGCGGAAAGACTTTCCAGCGGATTCGAACGTCGAACGCCAGTTACAAAAGTTGTCGATATTAATTGGTTCTTCTGACAAAAATCCTGGATGAAAAGTTCAACCACGCGAAAGCGGTATGCATGTTGCATCGAAACTGGTTACACGACGACAGCAACGAATATTCTTAGATTGACGTGACTCGGATTGGATTTACAAACAACGGATAAGTAAAAGAGACAAAAATCGATCGATGCATTCTTTGCTGCGATACCATAAATCAAGATGTCAACATCAAGTAACATCATCCTGTTTGATTCATTTCCATTTATTGTTCTATAATATACCTATTTGTCATAAATGTGCAATTTTTTAATTTATACTATTGTTGTTTTCAACATAATAATTTGTAAAACATGCATAATATTCGTACTTCTCTTCGAGTATTATTTCCTTAATGTTAAAATTAAAAACTATTAAAATATAAAACTTGCGTCAAATTGTGGCTTGCATAAAATAAAACAAAATTCTTTTAATACAATAAAAATTTTTATTTGGATACTCTACGAATAATTTTTATTAATACGTAGAGAAAGATTTATTAATAACGTAGTAATTATTTTCTTGAATTATTGCTTTACACCAATTACGTTGACTCTGCAATCATTTCGCTCTTTCGTCCTTTCGAACTTGGCAAGAGAAGGCATCTCCTTTCTATTAAATAACTCAAACAGAGCAACTCAACAGCATATGGCATGATACGCGTGTGCACATTACGGGTCGCATTCGCTAATATTCGATTAGCCTCATTGCGAACAATGGAGAACGTGACTATCATACTTAGAAGGCGACACGATCGTTCGAACATTTAAACGCCTGTAACGCTATGAATCACGTCGGGCGAGGCGAAGCAGAATGCAAACAGCTCAGTTACAAAGTGCGATGCGTATGTTGCAAGGGTGCGATGCGCCAACTTCCGGTTGCAAGGCTGTCGCAACGAAATCGAACGAATTTCGTTCTTAATTAAAAGGCTGCAATCAGTAATGGGATTTGGATCGCGAAGCACTTTGAATCACTTTGAACACGTACACTCTTGTCCATAAATCACCATAAATGCTTCTCCATTTCGAACAAAACGATTAGTGCAACAATCAATGCAACTCTTTCGCTCATGATGTTGTTTGATTTCATTATATTTATTTATTTCTGTAACAATATCTTCTGTACCAATATCAGCAAAAAATTAATAAATGTTTCATGTATTTTAAAAAGTTTTAATAAATATCGAATGTTAATAGATCTTTGAATCTTGAAGTGTCTCGAATGTGTTAAAAATGATTTTGATTATCTTGAAAGTCTTGATCACTTGATTGCAAGATTTTTCAGATTTCTAAGTCTCCAAGTGATTTGAATTTCTCGTCAAATATACGATACAACCACAATCCCACCGCTTCCTTTTTCGATATATAAGTAAATCTCAATTAATCCCATTGGGGGATAAGCAAATGACTCTCGCGAATCAAAGTCAGAGCTAACATTAGTAGAACGAGCGTCTGTTTGATTATCTGTCGGCGGGTTGAACAATGGCGCGGTGAGATGGGAAGTTCAATCGGTTCCCGCAAAGTGTCGACGCGATAATCGATACCTTGATGGGATTCCAACGTGTCTGGCATCACGCATGACTTTCCTCTTATTCTTAACAAAGTTTACAAAGTCGACGCGAATTTTAGCGAAGAAAATATGTTTGTAACTCGAAGACACACTGTATCGAAACATACAAGCGCACGGAATACGCATAATGCGTTAAAGGACGCGTATATAAAATAAAGATTCAAAGTGAGAAATGCGAACTAAAAAATCTTAGGATATTCGAAGCATGTCACTTTTTTGTAACATTTAGGCGATGACATAATTTTCTATATTCCATTCTCATAGATTTTTTATTCGTAAGAGGACTTGGTCTACTAATATTTACCAACATCCACAATTTATTTGTTACTTTACATACATTGTTGTTTCAATCGAAATTTGACAAGAATTTGATCCCGGTTATGAGCAAAAATGAGCAGAATGTAAACAGGAGGGAGATGCTTACCACTGAAACTCAAACAATATCTTTTGCCAAGATGCAAAATTAAGAAAAAATTGACAGCAAAGAGAACAGAGAGAGAGATCTGCAGTAGAGTAGATTCTTTCGAACTTCAAAATCTAAAAGTCTGACAGTAAGACGCTTTTTCATTATAATTTCAATAACGCAATAAAAACACAAATCTTTCGATCGTACTGTTCCAAATATTTACGCGTAGTATAAATAAATCTGTATGAATTCCGACTCGGGGGGAATAATAGTTTTCGCGAAGCAAGGGATCGTACAGATTCGTGGGCCACCGTTATTGCAATACGAAACCGAGCGAGTTAAATTTTCTTTCAATCAGAGACCCGCCGGTATTCAAATATTTGAAATAACAAAGTTTTATATATATATATATATTCGTCCCGTGGATTAAGCGGACCTGACGAAAACCCGATATCCACCAGTGGCGAAAAGGATTTTTCTGGTCCGGCAATGTGCACCAGAGAAAGAGAAAGAGACGTTCGCTTTGTTTCTTAAATTATGTTTTAAACACGAAACACGTAGCTCCATTTCGTGCCATTTCTCGCTTCATAAAGGATTAAAAACTGCTGCGTCCATACTCGACCATTTCCCCGGTTACTTAAGGTTCAAATTGAAAGGGGGCGGAGGGGGAGGACGTGATGGGAATTAGAAAGAAACACGGAACGTATTAAAAAGGACAATTAAGCGACGGTCGTGAAAATGGGACGACAATCAAGAGGATTCAATTGTCTCGTCGATTAAATATAATATTCGACGATAGAATATTATATTCTTTCTTGGCAATGTACGAGAAGAAATTTATCGAATCAGTTACGGACGTCGAGTAAAAATTATAAATTAACACTGGAATTATCAAAGTTGTCGAAACGACCAATTTATAATTTTGTTAGACACTTTATTTTTGGAGTTCAATGTTTGTGATGGAAATTTGATGCTCAATCGTCGACAGTTCGCTGGTAGGGACTAGTCTAATTTTTGAAATTTATGTTTAATGATAATTATATCGTGGCACACATTATCGGTCTCAATTATGTTCAAATAAATTGTAGAGATTTCACATACATGCAACAGCTATGCACAATGGGGCAGATGCTTTTCGATACTTACGATAACAAGCACTTGTGAACGAAATTGTACAGTTATAATTGCACGCACTGTTAGAACATATGTTGTTTCGTTGGTAGAAAGTAATTAACAAGATCTGTTTCAACAATTAACACTTAGCTATGTTGGGATGCATAAGATATCTTTTGACTTTGAAACTTATAATCTCCATCGGAGAGAATGTAAGATGCAAAGTAAAATTAAACACCTTCAATTTTGTAAAGTAAAGTACCACTACCATCGTCACTTAAATATCACTTGAAGCTTAAGGAGAGAAATTCATACAACTTGCGAATGTGAATATAACGTCGCTTCAATGAATGATCTTTCTGTTTATTTTGTTCATTATTATCCACTTCATTCCCGAGGGCAGATATAAACACCTAATTATGAATTATAAAACGAATTTCATCAACGCGGATAATGGAACACACACATACGGGGAATATAATAGATTGTGCTTGGCGAGAAACCAGGTTTCACATTTCCGAACTCGCAAGGAGCATTATACCGGGTGATATAGCTGAATTTTTACGTCGGTGGCGATATAACTACGACAGCCGCATAATTGCATTCCTTAATATTACGGCCAAAAAATTTTTCCAATTAGTAATAATAATAATAATAATAATAATACGCCATAAAATTCCATATGGCTGTTCCTCTTTTACTTATTATCCGGCGATTAAATTATTTTTCTTACTTTATTATTTAATTTCATTATTTATTTTTTATTTTTTAATTTTTCTTACTTTATTTTATTATTTCATTATTTAAGCTACGAATCTTTTTCTTCAGATAATTCTTCATGTAATCTCAATTTTTCATGAATAGCGTTAAAGGCCTAAACAATTTTCTGCCACTGAATCGTACAACAACGATTCTTTACGATACTTTATATTAACTATGTATGTATATCATATGAATTCTCGGCAGGTTTTTCATCTACAAATTCCTCGTAAATGTATGAAAATTCAAAGCGCAATAATGAGAAGCAAGGTATGTTCCTTCCGATACAATTATTAATTCAGTTCCTAAGCCCTTGACATCAAATCCTTTAGCTTAACCTCTCGAGCGTTTAATCCATACTGGAGTATTGTGCAGATAATCTTGCAATCAATAATGAAACGATCGATTTACTTACTAATAGAGTTCAAAGGGAGTTCAAAGGGACTGACACGTTGCAATGTATTGGACGAATATGAAGGTATATGTTCTTCATTTGTGACACACTCCTTCTTCGGTAATTAAAGTTTTAAATTTTCTGGCAGTTTTCCAAAGAATGTCGAAACGTTACAAAACGTTACAGCATCCACGTGTTGTTGTTCAGCCAGACATCAATAAATTTCTCAAAAAAAATTCTTCTCCAACGAAAAAGAGGGGGGAGACAGAAGATCCAAACAAAGCCGAGCGTTCGCATTAAGCTTGGTAATCGTAAATTATTCAAATCAGCGTATGACGGGATTAAATTGTCCGAGTGAATCACAGCGCGTGTTGGGCCGCGCAGCGAAATAAATTGTCCGGCAAACAGAGACCCAGAGGGAAAAAGAAAACATCCAATAAACATTTAACCGGGATCCTAACGGTTTCTCGTTGCTTCCTGCAAACAATCCGGTCCCCGAACACACGGCCCGTACCCACCGTAGCCGCTTAAGGGTTTAATAATCTGTCTCGACGGGGACAAAAGGGTTCGGGCCGACCCGTTATTATCCGGCCTCCGTCCTCAACCCTCCATACCCCATCACCCTCTTTCCCTCGCGACTTTTGATTATTCATTCACGCTTCGAGCCACGGCAAAGCTGGAATCCGCTTTTAGCCTGCCACGAAAACGCTCATTGCGACGAGCAAGGGTATTGATTCTTTTCAGGTCTCTCTCTCTCTCTCTCTCTCTCTCTATCTGTCGGCCGCCGCAGTACTTCTTCCGACAAATTGCTTCTTTTCGATTAACTTCGTTTCATGAGACGCGTATCGCCTCTACGAGCAACTCGGGCGATTGCTCCTTCGGCGATATCTCCTTGGTACCGAGCGTAAAGTCGAACGCGCCGGAGATCCCGGGATCGCGCCACTTCCGCTCTTCATCCACTGCCTGATTAACCGTTCTGCTCGGGTCTCGTTTCTTGACCGAAACGAACGCCCGACACACTGGAATGTGTCTTCTTCTTGGTAGATCAGCGAAGATGCGAGAGGAAGCGCCGTTAGATTTGCTCGTCCACCCTTTCTCTCGGCGGATTAAATCAGAACTGTACGTAGAAAGAAAGAGAACGATCCAAAGAGAACACCAGCTTTGGTTTTGCTCCCTCGATTCTGAAATTGAATTTGGTATCGTTTGAGTTTATGACGAAGAGACGTCGAAGTGGGTAACTGATGGAAGATTTTTGACAGTGGAACTGAGGAAATTGAACTTACTGTTAACGTATTCGTATAATGTAGAAATATTATAGTTATATTCTCTAGCTGTATTATTATAGAAATATTATATTGTACGAACTTTATATTAGCAATAGATAAATATATTAAAGATAGATTAATTATATTAAAGATAATAGATAATTACATTAAAAATAATAGATGAAATGGGTAAAAGGGAAACTATGAGTATTAATAATCCGTCAAATGTTACAATCCTTATCGTACTGATCACAGTGACCTAATCTGAAATAAGTATATTTTATATTCATTCAAATAAGTACATTTACATTACATTTCAAAAATGTTGAATATTTTATTAAGAATACGACTATTATATTATGCGTATTAAATAAAATGTAAATATTATAATAAATGGTTATGCGATAAATAATAATTTCTTTTACTCAAGATACACGCTATCGTTTCAATTACATGAAAATGTTATATCGTTGTATATTTATAACATCAAGTCGATTTTCCTTTATTAACTTTTAATTCCACGACAATAAAAGTTTCTGCTTGTACGACGACCCAATTCACAGGTCAAACGTTCTATTCAATTTTATCACTGATGAAACACAGAATACTCGTCGATCGAGTCTGCAATACGAGAAATTATTCTTTCGATTTCATCTCGCTTCTCTCACATTGACTATCATTTCTAAGAACTTCCATTGTTACAGAATCTTTCCTCAGCCATCGGCAGTTTCCTTTTTCGCATAATTGTCGCATCACTTCAACTATCAAAAGAAAGTTATAACGACTCCCTTTTTCAGCTGCGGTCTCTCAATGACGATCGCGAAGTGTCTTTGAAAGTTTCAATTTATATTAGACGTTAATGATTTTAAAAAATGATTTTTAAAAAATATTATATATATTGTCATTGACTAACTAGGATAGACTGGAAATTTAATGCTCTTTCATGTCTCATGTTTTAGGGATCACCTGACCTTCGTACCATTTTAATTATTCGTACCATATTAATATTAAATCTTAACATTAACATGAACACATTTCATGGTGTGTTGCCTCCGCGACGTGGAAAGGAGACTTAATAGTTTAGTGAAATAAGAAAAGGAACAAAATTTACATGTCTAGACTGGACCATAGGTTGCGTAGTTCTTAGTCTGATATCATTTTACAACAGTAATATTCGGAGAAATTAAAATTTTTTATATTGGGATATTCATATTCGGAAAAGAGACACCAAAATTCCTCACGTAGAGATGGCTACGCATAGGTCTTACTATAGTATATCGTAAATCAGCACTGTTTCATATACATTTATCAAGCAAGTCACGAATTTACTCAATTTCAGCAATCTGTTAGAAAAAGAAAACGTAAATAATGATTAATTTAAAATATTTAAATATATATTCTTGTTAAAAAAATAGTAGCAAAAACAAAATTATTTTCTTAATTATAAATTTAAAGTATCTAATAATGTTTAAATACCGATAGTATTGGTAAATTAATTATTACATATGCACATGTAGAAAGATGAGGTATATTACGTTAATTACCAAAGGATGATAACTATAAAAATATAACACGTTCGAGTATGACATACAAGTACAACACAATTGAAAATTGCTATGTTATTCAACTTTAAATAATCTTGCTCAAGTATTAACCCAACAAAAAAAAACCAAATCACGCGACTTAGAAATCGTTTAAGTAAGAATTGAACAATAAATTTTGGTTACGTTGAATTTGAATATGCTCGATGATCCCGAACTTCTTGAACGCATCTGCTGATGCTTCTGCTACTCAAAATATCTTCAGGAATACACGCTTAAACAGAGACGACAATCACACCCTTAACGCACTTTCAATAACATTGTCAAAACGACTTTCACCATATTTAACGTGCATTGAATATTCAAAATGTTTAAGTAACTACATAATAAAGAAATAATACTTTAAAATGTATTTCTAAAATTTAATAGACGAATACGCCACGAAAGTTCAATTCGTAACGAGCATCTGTCTACTAATACAAAATGCCAAATTCCAGAGAGAAACACCTGACGGTTTTAAGATAATCGCAATTAAAAATGTTCCGAAAATACAAAATACCAGAAGCACAGATGCCTTTAATGTTATGGCATGTCGACTCCTCGAACCCAATGTACTCCTGATACGAAATCGCAAGTTTCAATCAGAAATAAATTTCGTTTTTCGGAATCTTTGCGATCAAAAATTATTTGAAAACTTTAAAAACCAGAAATACAGTTGGCTCATAGACTCTGGAGTGCAACCACGACTTCCTAAGAGGTGGCACGACATAGCCCCCCTTACAACGGTGCTCCTGGTACAGCCGATTTTTGGAAATACTAAAAGCTGGAATATCTAGGGAACCAAAAGGCGTGTCTCGCTGAAATTTCGTACTTTGTATCAGGAGCACAAGACCTCCTAGTAGGTGGCACGACAAGGCCCCCCTTACAAGGGTGCTCCTGATACAGCGATTTTTCGAAAAAACTAAAAGCGAGAATATCTGGTGAATATCGAGATGTTGTGTCACAGTGAAATTTCGTACATTGTATCACGATCTCCGACCGAATTTGGGCCCTTGTAGTGCCACCTGCTCTGTAGTCGTCTGCTCCTGATACAAAGTATTAAATGTCAGCGAGACACACCTTCTTTTTCCCGATATATTCTCGCTTGAAATTTGTTCTAAAAATCACTGTAGCAGATGCACCTATTGACGAGGTCCGTGTAATGCCTCCTCTTCAGTAGTCGTGTGCTCCAGATAGAAAGTACGATAATTCAGCGAGAAAGACCTTCCGGTTTTCGAGTTATTCGCTGTAAAACATTTTTCGAATATTTTAATTGTTATGTGGACAGCTGGATCTGTGCTTGTGGTATGCTACCTCCTCGGAGTTAATTTTCGACTAATCTGCTGCGGGAATTTTTCGATTATACGAAGTATTCTTTGTTAAATGTCGGATTTGTTATTGTTTATTTAGTTATACAATTAAATCTTATAATGCTGTTTGCTTTATTAAATGGAAAAAATTTGCAGAATGTTGGGTGTTTTATAGATTGCTTAATTCTTAACTTGATATCTTTTTCTGAACTTTATTGTTCGATACTTACCTCGTGTAGGTGACTACTCCTAGATGCAATTCTCGGTATTTCGTTTAAAAAGTTCCGCGTTCTTATGCTACTTGGCCTGTCGATATAAGAGACAAACGTTTTATAACTCAAGCTCAATGTTGATTCTAAGTATGTATATAAATCTTTAGATCGCAATACTGAGCTTGAACTATGTAACTTTGTCTCTCAATCAACGAGCGCACTAACATTAAATTCACTACTCGCGGAATTACAATGAATCGTAGGGTATACATAGCATACATGAATCATACTAGGTATAAATTCATCTCTCATACACTCATACAATAAATTATACAATTTCACTAAGTCATGAAATAAATCGGAATAACTCGCAGCTTGTCACACTATAGATATTAAAATTAATTGTGACAACATTTATTTTACAATTCTTTTAAGTTCTCTAACACATTCTGTATGTATGACACGTTTATTTTACTTTGTACAAAATAAAGAAAATGATGCTACTGATAAAAAAAAAACGTGTCATTGTGCAGAATGTGCTCACAGTGAATTTATAGGGACTAACTATCTTGTAACTAAGTAAAACTTAATATTAAAACGCACGTATCCTCAAATGTCACTACGAAATCTCACGTCGTCCATGTTGCCCCCGCGGGTAGTTTTAATAGTTTACTTATTGACTAATTGTTCGTCTGTAGTTTGCGTAGTTCTTCGCTTGATATCGTTTTACAAATAGTAATATTCGGAGGAATCGAAATTTGATTTACTTTAGAAATAGTAATACTCCGAGATATTAATATTTGGAAAATATTATACCAATTACCGAGACCCACCACGTGGAGGTGACTACGCACGGGTCTCATCATAGTGTATTTTAAATCACGTTGTTTTATATATTTATCACACGAGTCACGATGTACATTTGTATCGAATTTAAGCAATTCGTCAAAAAAAAAAAAAAAAAAAAAAAAAAAAAAAGGAAAACAACAGTATCTGAAAACGATGTAATTATTAATTTTGGTACATTGAAATATTTGTTAAATTCTTGTTAGAAAATAATAGTAAAAATAGTAAAAAGGAAAATTATTCTTGTAATTATAAATTCAAGTAAAAGTACTTGAAGTATCTAATATTATTTAAATAACAATGGTACAGTATGTTAAACTGATATTACGTATGTTAATTTGAAAAGATAAAGTATATTATTGCAATTTCTAAAGAATGGTAACTATCAAAATATATCCCGCACGAGTATGATACAAGTCATGGCAATTGCACTCGTATTCAATTTCAAATAATCGTGATCAAATATTAACCCAACAGAAAGAAACCAAAAAAACCATGCGACTTATCGATCATTGATCTGAGGACTGCAAAATAAAATTTAGTTGCGTTGCACTTGATTGTATTCAGTGCCTCTGAATTTCTTGAACATCTGCTGATGCTCCTGCCTCTCAAATTCTCTTTAGCAATTTCCGCGTTTGGACACAGTCCACAAGTTTTACTTTTAACTCACTGCTAACACTTTTGTCACTTCTAGTAGTTGCGACACTTTTCAAGTGCTAAGTAATGTTTAAACAGTTGGGATATTCAGAAATATTATTTAAAAATTCACTTCTCCCACTTTCACTCACTTTTAGCACTTTTAATACATTCGCTTTCAACACTTTTGACTTTTGAAATATTCGATAATGTTTGAAAAATTCACTTTTGAAATTTAATCGATGCTTACGGTACGAAAGTTCGAGTTGTACTGTGCTTTCGAGCGATCGAGATTAACCCCTCTGCCTCTTCGGTCGTTAATAATGTGGAACAGATTAAATTTTCGTAAAAATATAACTGGATTGCAATTTCATAGAAATGCAGCTCGATTAAAACCTATTAATGATTCGATCGCTGCAAATAACTAATTGGGAAATTTTTAATAATACTTGGAAATGTTGCTAAAAATATTAGATAATGTTTAAACGAGGTCTACCCCACGGCCCTTCGTGAATCACGTCAAATCAACGACCCAAATCAACCAATCGCTAATTTTCGTTGCATTAACGTTGCATCTGAAGAGGCCCGATTTGCTGAGTTACCCCCGCTAAAATCACTTTCAGTGATAAAATGTAGAGAAAAATTATGTGGTCAAGCAGTGATCGTCGCCTCTGAATAATCGCGCAACGATTTGTTTTATTGTAAGTAAAATAATTTAATTACTACAAATGAATTGTTTAAACCGTGAAATATTGTTCCTTACTGGGATACCCGGTATATTTCTCAATGAAATGGACAAGATGCGCCCTTTTCTGTGTTACTACCGATATTTCTATCAACGAAACGCTTTATTATATGTAAATCTCCACGATTGTCCCTGTTAGATTGTCCGTGTTAGCTTGAAAACGAAGCGGCAAAACAGATCCAGCGCGGCGTCACGCGCGACAGAACAAATTTACATCATTCGCGCGATACGTTCGCCAGTGAAACCGCGAACAGATTGAAGCGTTATGAACAGGTTACAGGGAAACGAGACTTCTGCTCGAAATCTGTTAGCATTTCCCTGACAATTGCACGGTCATCGGCTTATCGCTTATTGTTACCGCCGCGGAACAGCCAGCCGGATTATTGCAATCTAAACTTTGTCTCGTTCGTTGAACTGGTTGAACAATTTTATCGGCGCGAAGTTCACGCCGATTTCCAAAAGTCGCTGTTACTTTTATGCGCGCGATTCGCGTACAATGGCTCGCGGAGTGAATATAATGTGCGCCTGAAATGAGACTGCGATGCAACTGCGAAGGAGTAAACTTCTCTTCAACTTTTTGGAAATTGGAAAATTCGTAGAAACGGACGCGAACAAACGGTTGAAACGTAAGTGAGAATGTAGCATTAAAATACATTTACGTGCGTTGTACAAAACGTTTGAAACAATTTATTAACGCTGTAATGAGATTCAGTTACCATGTAAATGTAAAAAATATATGTAGTTGTTTAAATATCTAACTTTGATCCAACACAGCATGACATAAAATAATATAACATTGTATTTTTATCGTTATATTCTTAGATGATATTTGGTACACGGATATAACGGAAACTCTGATATATTTATCCTTCAAATATTTCTTTCCAAATGTATATTTCCAGAAAGTAGTCGATACAATACAAAACTCCATTGTAATAACGTTTCACTTGTATAAGATACATAATATATACGTAAACGTTGTTTTATGATAACTATGCGAATACTTTGGCAGGCCATCGTACACTTCAGTTGTTGCAGACTGGTTTTCTTTAACGTCGTTATCATATCGCGGAAAAGGAAGCTGCAATAACTACGAAAGGTGAATTTTTCCAAGAATTTAAGGTGGAGTTTCGTGCGAAGCACACGTTTCAAGTATTTGGAGAAGGAACTAACATAAGTAACCTTCAAAAACAGACCTTCAAAATAACAATTTTTTCCTAAGTGGACTCGGCAAGAAAAGTGGAACAACTTACGAGGAGTAAACTTGCGCCATAATTATTTCTAAGAATATTTCAAACATGGTTTTTTCCCAAACGTCTTGTGGAAAGAAGAAATTGTTATTAAAAGAGATTTTCTTCGGAAGCTTGTAATTATCTGATTACGACGATATTTGCATCATTCATAAATATATTTCTTCCAAAGAATAAAACTGAGTAAATTCTTGTAATAATTGTTCTATTTCTGATATTTAAAGAGCAAATTTCAGTAATTTTCGAATTTTATTTCAAGCAGTGTCTCCTTGAAATAAGTATTTAACTCGTAGAGAGGATTTAATAAATAAAAGGAATTTGATTAATCTCAACAGAGATAGAAATTTAAAATAAAAACTTTTTCCCTTAAGTGGGTACTCTGAGTGTTTGAAAAAGAAACTGAGACAGACGTGAGCGGATGTCAATTGTGACGACAAAAATCTGTCTCCAAAAATATCAGAAACTTTTGACAATTTTAAGCATTTAATGTATCTACGACGGTATATTTCTAAAAATTTTCGAAAATTTGATAATTTGTTTCTTTTTTACTGTATCAGAAATCATTTTCTATTCTTTGCACTTTTGTAATTATCTGATACAAATTAGCAAATTCTAGCGAGATGAAAGATTTCGAGGATAACTTAGTTCGAATAACCAAGGGATGGCCTCTCCAAGTTCTCTCGGGGCAATTAAATAAACAGCCAAGCATTTGCAGACAGAACTTGAGACAGGACATTTTTTTCGATAATAACGACTTGCTCCAAACTGGACTCGAGCAATCAGTGAGGAAATACATCCCTTGAGAGAGCACGGGCCAGAAATAATTTTCTTCGAAGGGGGGATGTTCCTGGTACTTAGAAAACAGATTCCCTTTTGTATAATTGCGAGGAACAGATTTCCAGTGTAACATTTCCCCCAAGGAATCTAAGGATCTGTCGAAGCTTCCTCAAAACGAATATCTAACTGATCAGAGAGCAGGGTAGCCAGAGCAGCTCTCTTCAGAAACGAACGTTCCTAATATTTAGAAAGGTAAATCGAATAACCAAGGAGTGAAGAGAGAAACCTCGAGGAATCTTCTCAGGAAAGTTCCAATTAAATCTTCTCGATCGCCAAAAACGGTGTTTTTGTCAGATCACACAGCGACACTCGTCGATTTCTCGGTTAAACGTAACGAGACTCTCGCTAACGTTGCGAGTAACCGTTTCGTGATCACGGGTCGCCGTGAACGTCGAACGTCGAAGTCGGAGGCAAGTTTCAAAGACAAATGCCGCAGCAGCGCCGCGCCGGTTCGTTACGCGGGGACCAGAACAGCGACTTGCCACGAAAGGGTGTATCGAGTAACTAGTTGCTCTTGGCTGCGAGGTTCTTCGCCTTCGTGGAACAGCGACACAAAAGGGAATCGCTTAACACCGAGCGTCTTAACTTCGCCGGTAGCGAAACGACAGTGAGCAGTTAAGCGCGGCGACGCATCCGTCGATTCCCCGGTTTCCCCGAAACCGTGGAACGCGGAGCACTCGAGGATGCGACGTCGAGCGACAGTTTTGAAAGGGGAGCCCCGTCAGCTATGGCGACAGTGCTCGGCGATAATTATCTCGTAATCGCTGGAGGAAATAATTCCCGATCTCTCCTCTCTTCGATTCTCGTTGATCCCCTGCCACAGCTCCGTTTCGCGGATTAATTTGGATCGGTTTTCGCGATTAATTCGTTGACGATGGGTTTCGTCTCTCTTCGGCCGGAGACAATACGCAAAGGCTGCGAAAATTAAGTATTCGCGCAGCACTACATATCAAACATTTCTCAAACGAAAAAGCACAACTGTATCGCTCAATGGCAATGGAAAATTGTCGATAATTCAATCTGATATAAATTCGTGAAAAAAGATCGTGTATGTTGTTCAAACAGAAATTTCTGGAAGAAATTTCTCAAACACGGCTGTTAATTTTTATCGATCGTTCAAACTCACTTATATACTGTTCAAAGCCATATATACGCCATCGTCCATTTTGGAAAGTTTCACAAGACATCGGAAGATTACGAAAAAATATGCAACGATGTCGAAAAAAGAAGAAGAAATTTCCTCGGAGATCCGTTTTTATAGTGCATGTCCGTAAAAAAAACCTCCCTCGTAAAGCCAAATCGTTCGAGCACGAGCCTCAAACACTCGTTAGAATATTTTAGAAACGAGTGTCGCGAACGTTCTCGATAAAATCTTCCCCGAGAGGGCGGCACCCACACACGAGTGGGTCTTCTTTCGAGAAAGAAAGAAACGAGGGGGGAGAGAGAGAAAAGAAGCAGAGGTGAGAGGTATCCAGCGAGGGAAATTCAAATTCGTGTCGGAATCCAATATTTCCGAAGGAGGAGGGGGGGGGGGGCCTTGTAGCAGAGTTCCCGAGGAACGGAATGCCACGCGAAACGATATTACGGCGCATTGCTGTTGCTTCGCGCGAAGGGACGAGGGGGCGAGAAGGGTGTCGCGCGACCGCGCGGAAGCCGTGCAAGAAGTGGAAGAAATCTAGAAATCCAGATAGCCCCGGCTCCTTTAAGAGAACGACAAAGGATCTCGAGCGGAGAAGTATGTTGGGAAAGCACTCGAGAATGAGCAGAAAGAGGGTGGAGGGGGTGGGTGAAAGTGGTCCGTCAAAACAGTTTTACAGGGACTTGGTTCGTGAGTGGTCTTCTTTATGCTCGGTACTCCCGCGCGTGGGGTGACTAATAGGGAATCAGAGGAGGCATCTCGATATATCTTGGCAAACTGCGTGTATCGCTTTGAAAGAGAGCCAACTGATAGATGGACTCTCGGTTACTCTGTATCGTGTTACTTTGGGGCAATTAGCTTCGATACTTTCTTCGTACAACCGGGGAACGTATATCTCGTCTCAGAGGATTGTTCCACGATATTTTTAATCGATCGAGTGTATTTTTCACCTGCGACTTTGTATCAGCGTAGATTTTTATGTATTATTTGTTGAAAAGAGATGCGCACACTATCGTCACACCACAATTGTGATAAATATAATCGTAATCGTTATAAATCGATTAAACGCCAAACTATTTATTCTGGACTAATATAATAAATGTAACGTAATTTGCAAATTTTATATAAAATTATTTGAATTATTTTGGCAATTTAAAATTTTAGTATTATTTGATTCTTCGTATGATCGATTCGTACACTTGAACAAAATTGTGTGAATTAAATTATTAAATAAAATTTAATCGAATAGTTTCTTTCATTCCAATTAATTCAGATTAACAAGACAGAGAATTAATTAATAACTAAGTAATTCTCTCTCTCTCTCTCTCTTTTTCTCGACCTGTCGAATAGTTATATTCGTAAAAATATAAAAATGCATAAAATCTAATTATTGGAGTTTTAGAATTCTATTCTACAAATTATGACAATACATATTTCAACTGCAAACGTAGTGCAATAATATTCCACCTGATAATTGAAACCTTTGACAGTGACGACTAAAATATACAAAATTTGCATCAGAAACATAATAAAAGTGTCAGAAATAGGAAAAAGTTTATAATACAAGGTTTTATTTAAATGTATGTTTTACAAAAAATTATGCGAGAACACCCCGTTGTAAATCTATAACATTTCTACGAAAAATCACGAACCGATCTATTTCGACAATTTCGGTAGTTGTAGTGTATCAGCGTCGAGATTAGTGTATCGACCAAAGCGCCAAATAAAAATTTAATGACTCGACCAGCTTTGACAAAACGGTTTGGCGGCTAACTTGTTTACCGCGAAAACTTTTAATTGCGTTTGTGCCTTTACCAAGGCACGTCCTCCGATTTTCGACGAAACTTTACGAACTTCGACTCATTCGTTCGTAAGTGTGAGGGATAACTGCTCAGACGACTTCCTGCCGATAAAAACCGGCAAGCACCACCTGCCGAGAGCGTAACTTCGCGAGATAAAGCTGTTGAAGTTCGCTGGAGACATATCCTTCGTCGAGTATTTTCACTTTTTCTTCTTTCGTCGCGCCCCTCCTCAAACTGGATAAAGTTTACATCAAACAGTTCCGTTTCTTTGCCGAAATGGTGGTTATTTGAATAATGGTAACGACTCGTCGGTTTCAATAATCTTCATACAGCGAAGAGAGCTAATAACGAACAATTGTCGATAATTTGAACTGTTGTAATTTTGGAAAAAAATTTCATACAAGCTCTTGAAATTAATTGTTCATATTTTGTTATATTAATTCTTATGTTAATTGTTATGTTGATTGTTATCGAAGCGTACTTTAGATTGTTAGCGCCAGATTACATTACAATTATTAGAATTGTATACATATTTTAGCTGCAGAGTGGAGCTCTGTATTGATAATTGTAACTAGTTATTTCATTATCTTGTAATTCTACGTATTCTTGTTTTACTATCTGTGTTTTCTTCTTCTTACTCGTTATCAATTACGTATTATTAATGTATTATTTTATTAGAATATTCTTATGTTATTTTCTTTTAACTTACTAATAAATAAGTATTTTTTTTATCACTGAAAGCAATTTTAGCGGGGGTAAGCCAGAAAATCGGATCTCTTCAGGTGCAACGCTAATGCAACGAAAATTAGCCATTGGTTGATTTGGGTCACGTGATTCGTGAGGGGGCGTGGGTAATGTAAACCACTCGAGTATGAGTGGCGTTGTCTGGTACTGAGCAATCGCGCCTGTAATTTGTATCGTATCGATTCAAATGTTTGCATATCAATAAAATTTTATACGAAAAAAATCGGAACAGTTTTTCTTTATGCATGTATGTATATGTATAATTTTTCTGTCACCACTCAGGATGAAAAATATCGATGCGATAATATCCCATTTTCAAAAATATCCTAAATACATTATAGCAAAAGTTTTCATATAATATAATTGCGTTAATTGTTAAAAAGGTTCGTCTCTAAAAAAATATAACGTCCCTACTTTGACCCAAGTGCAAAAGATTATGCATACACTAGGATATAAAAGTAAGGATGCTTCTCTTTCGAAAATTTTTTCACGATCAGCGAACGAATGTCCATTCGTTAACTTCTCTTTTTCAAATCCATTGACGAAAGACATAGTTCTGGAAAGATCATTGAATTTCCACGTTAACGAGTCATTCGTCGGATGAAAGGGACGATTTAGCA
The DNA here is from genome assembly GCA_032399605.1 of Melipona beecheii. Lineage (NCBI taxonomy): Eukaryota > Metazoa > Arthropoda > Insecta > Hymenoptera > Apidae > Melipona > Melipona beecheii. Next base: position 2,606,248 of record JAUCMO010000210.1, on the reverse strand, counting down.
TGGGAATCGACTAATAAACGAACGCTGCTTGATTAATTGATCGGCATCGGACCGACTTTGAGGCCGAGTAGACGAGATAGGAATTATTTGCATATCTGTATCATGAGTGACATCGATCGTTCCGATCGGAATTTTCCGCGTTGCGTAGTAAACAAGAGACGAATTGATTATATTATGCACGTACAAATTTTAAATATTCATCGGATAGAATTGTCAATCGAAATGAAAAGTGAGACTTTATTTCCGAGTGTATTAAGTATTACTAGCAAGACTTACATACACGTAATCTGAAAGAACGATCTTTTTCAAGCGACTCAATACTTTTACTGCAGTAATATTTCAAACGACGTAATTACGATGCATTCGATCGAAAAGGATCGGAAATGCATCGAGCATTGAGGGCAGAAACTTGAAATTAATAGAATTCGAGAAGCACATTCTTGGAGAGGTTTCTGTATTTCCAGCGCAGGAAAGGTATCTATGTAACTTTATATTTCGATGTATCAAATTTAAAAAAGGAGCGTACGTTTCGTTTCAATTATTGTCGATATTTTCGATTTAATACATTCGATATTTCCAATTTAAGATAAACAATAATTACATTGCGATGATTTGCTTCGTTCAACATCAATACACTACATTACAATTTCAGTTTAATAATATTTTTAACCGAATCGCTGCAAATTGATGAATGTAAAAGTCAGAAACATATCAGATTTTACGAAACAAGATGAATATTCATAATATAATACACGATGCACGTACAAGTTCACGCAGATTTAATATTTCAAGGAAAATGTTTTAAACATTTCATAAGGGCCAATTTATTAATTAACTAGAGTCAGTACGGATTCTGAGAAAATGACGATGACTTCTTACGTTTGTTTATTGGAAAATGTAAGCAAATTGGGATAAAAAGTTACAAAAGTTTATTTTAGAATTACGTTGAAATGAACGTGTTCTTATTGTTACATAAATTTTATTTTCTATGCATATGGTAATCATACGTGGAGTTTTGCAAGATCGTTTTTGCGTACATATAATTATTACATATATATAATTTGCGTTAACGCATCCAAAATAAAATTAAAATCCATGAACTATTTAAAATATTTTCCTTCCCGTTTTAATTATTTAAAGTGTACAAACGTAATGTAGATTTTTACGACTGACTCTAGAAAAAATATCTCTTACCAAAAAGGACATTGTACCGAAGTAAACGACGATCATTTCCTATTGTTAAATTAAAAAAGGAACTTGAAGAGAGAAAACATGAAACTAAAATATGGCGTAGGAACTAGACATTAATTCGTAAAACGCAAAACACGTATGTAACTATATTTTCGAAATTTCTCGTTTTATGTCTTTCTGTAGCATCGAATATCGCCAAAATGAGATCCCGTTCTCGTAAATTATTCCCTACGAAAGGAAATAACATCTCGAGAATTTCTAATGCGATCATTTCGAGGAATTAAACTGAGAAATAGAAGATCGAATCGGGCTAGGAAGGACTAGGAAAATTTCGTTGCAAGTTATTTAAATGGTTCGCAGAGGTTGGCCTGGCCGCCACTTGAACATCGACCGCGGCTGTTCTTCGACGCGAGGGTTCTTGCCAAGTTCCTTTCGGCCGAGCACAAACAAAATTGTTCGCGAACGTTTCGTCTGCAGGAAGTTCCTGGTAACTGCGCGCCAAACGAATATCATCATAAACCGTTGCCGCAAACTTCCATCCGTGCCGTCTCTATCGTCGATCCAACCGAGCCAACCAGCGTGCATATTTGCCAGCCTCGGCCAACTAGTGGCCGAGCCGGAAAAATTATTTACAGATGAAAGTGCCGTAAATGCTAGCCGGCAAATAGCCGGAATAGTGGAACTTCCCCCCGCGAATTCGGTACTCACCTCTTCCCTTTCTTTCGCGAACGATTACGGATTCGAAAATTTCGCCTGTCTGTTCCTCTTCTTTTTTTTTTTTTTATCACTGAAAGTGATTTTAACCATTTTGGTCTCCTCAGGTGCAACGCTAATGCAACGAAAATTAGCGATTGGTTGATTTGGGTCACGTGATTCGCGAGGGGGCGTAGACCTCGTAATTTGTTTTCTATCGATTCAAATGTTTGCGTATCAATAAAATTTTATGGCAAAAAAAGTCGTCTTCGTTTCCTAGTCAGAACATATTTCTGGGCCTTTCAGTGAGACGAATCGTACTGGGATACAAGTCGTGCAGTTTTTCGTTCGTCGTTGCGGCATCACTTTGCTCGACTAACTTCACAATGAATTCTACGTCCTGTTGGGTGATAAATCGAAGGAAGGGAAGGTTGAAGAGTTCCCAAAAGTAATACCTCGATCAAGAAAAATTCACTTCAACTTTCTTGCAGCTCAACTTCCCCACTGGCGAGGTGGAAGCTAAATGCCCCGTGCTTGCTTCGGGTTTGCGACACTTTGAAGAGAAATCTCAAAATGAGAGAGAGAGAGAGAGAGAATAAAACTATCAGAGGAGGCAATGAAGCGAAAAAGTTTTCGCTGAAGAGAAAAATAAGGGGAAGAAGGGTGAGTAAGATATAGCGGCCCCTTAATAAGACCCGTTTCAAAAGTCGGCGGGGATTTCCTCGTGAATGCCAAACGATCGCGCAAGAAAACGCAACGGGTGAACGTGTATTAATCTCGCTGCGCGTTATCCGTCTTGTATGACGTCGTTGCCTTTTCCACGCCGCTCGTAAACCCCCGAGGAAAAAACGTATTTGATTTATTAAACGCGCTATCTCGAGATAGAGCGAAGGAGGAGAAAGAGAGCGGCAGCGTGTTTCGACCGCGTGGAAAAATCGTGGTGAGATCAAGCGTTTCCGCGGCGAGGAAAAAAGGGCAGTTGGGGAATATTAATGCCGATGTCGCGAAATCCCGCGGCCAAAGACTAGGATCCAGAGTGATCCCGCGCGCCTGAACAAATGTTTCCCGGTGAATTTTCTGCCCCGGTTACGGGTAGATTGCGCGTTTGCACCAGGATTCCCACAGCGAAGATTGAACGCGGCGATATACCGCGCTTCTAGTTCATTTCACCCTCGGACGATTACTTTATAACCGCAATTCGGGCGGGTGTTTCGGCGCGGCGGTGGTGAGCGGTTTCCGGCACGTATTTTAGCACGAGGCTTTTGCCTCGAAGGGAGAAGGGCGATACATTGAAATTGAAAATTAACTTTGTCGCGGCGACGATCGAAGATCTGAAAGCAACGATATAACACAAGGGCGGTTCGTTAAGAACGCGAACAAACAGCGACTCTTTCTTTCTCTTTTCTCTCGAGACGTTGATATTACTCGGGAGGATCGAAGGAAATCATAACGGGAAGGTAACAGAGAATTTTCCAGGCGAGTGGCCCACGCGAAACGCACGCCCGTTCTGAAGTATTGTTCAAAGAGTCACCCCGTTGTCCCTATATATTCTACCATCCAGCAGCGTTTAATTAAAATGAAATTGTTTCTGTGTTGCGATTTCGTCCTCCGCCCTACGTAATGAGACAACTTCCATGAGGAATCGACTTTAATTAACTTAAATTTATTATCCGGGCGCGGAGACGGCGAGTGAGTGGAAAAAAAAAAGGGGGGCACGATGGTGAAAACACCGACTTGTGTTCACTTAAGAGTCTTGAGGGAGGGACAAAAACAAAAAAAAAAAAAAAAAAGCCTTAATTGTTCTTTATACACTCGTGTCCCCCATGGATTTCTGTCTTCCGTTGCCCAGGAAAACTTTATCCTAATTCTCCCGTCGGGACATATTCTTCGGGGTCGCTTGCAATTTTCGTTTTATACGTCACGGAGGGTGAAAATGAAGCTTGATCGCGGTCCACGTGGAGTGGCGAAGAAATATTTAGAAAATATTTAGAGAGCGTTGAATTTAAAGGAATTTGAAACATTGAAAGTTTCATCACTGATCCATCTATCGTCTGCCGGACGATAACTTTTCACCTTATATTAATGTAAGATTTCGTTTCTTTAAAATAGTTTGTAAGTTTGTAGATAAATAAATGTTTCGAAGAATAGGTATTATTTTATTTCGCAGTTTTGACAGACGAAACTTTAAGTGAACTTAAAAGTATCATGTTGTGTAAACACATTAACGTTTACGTAATAATTTCTTACGACACCCGAAAAGACATAAATACTCGTAGAAGTAACTAAAAGGTAATAGAAAAATATGTATTTGTTGCCCCATTCTCTCAAACAAATTTCGTTTTCTTTTCTATGTTTACGATATCCTACATAATTTATATTACGTTTGCTTAAAAATCCATAGTATAATCACTTAATTCTGGACGCTAAGATTGAAAGATCACTTTCGAAGAGAAACAATGAGGAACATGGAGGAACTGTCACTATTAGATGACTTCCAGTAGAGTAATCATCGAGGGTAGAATGGTCTCTTAGGATCGAGAGATGGGAATGGGTCTCCAGAAGTTTAGTCGTTAGCAGAGAAATATGTTTGCACGAATAATACATGGCTTCATGTTGTTTGAGGTAACGCAATTATCCTTTCCATGGAATGTAGAGGACTCTGGGCAAATTGTTTTGTAGTTTTCAATTGTCGCTACTTTCGAATTAATTGTTAAATGCAAGAAATACACGTATGCTGAGATATACTTTGATCCTTTTTCGTTATATATTTTAAATAAACTCAAGTTAGAAAATGTTCGTTTGATGAAATCGAAATTAATTGACTTAACGTGACTATTAATAAATTTTTTTATTATTCAAACTACACAACGTGTCAATTAATTGCATTTAATTGACGAAGTAGCAATATTCAAAATTCTCTATACTATATATATATAGTATTTATTAAGATGTACATCAAAAATCCATATTGCGTCCTACAGAATATCATTATAAAAATGTTTCTACATAAAAATTTGGAACATGCAAATAAAGTAACAATAAAGGGTCTTTAACAAAAAAAGTTTAACAAGAAAAAGTCAAACGGAATATAAAGCTTTGCAAAATTCAAATGTTCGAATATTTACTTCTTTTTCATAAAATCGGAAATTACTAAATGACTAGGGTTAAAGTCTACGTTACGCCCTAACAATAAATTTGTAGTTTCGTATCAATTTGCCTCGGTCTGCTCTACACGTCGATCGATTTACCTAATTTAAAGTTTCTCTCTCGTCAGGGGCAAGGCGCGAAACAATTAGCTGGTTCACTTCGTTCCCCGATTTAACGACGAAAATGGTGAAAAGGAACAATTTCCAACGACAAACTATTTTTTCCAGAAAGAAACTATTTTTTTCCCTACGAATGGAAGAAACAAAAATTGCTCAAAGCAATTCGTTGCTCGCGTTTGAATTATTTCTCGTTTGAATCGCAAACGCAGCAATTTTTACTTCAAATTTACCCTTTACACTTTACATCTGCAACTCTTGGCTTTGAAGTTTCGAAAACTGCCTCACGTAAACCATTTCGCAGCTGCGTGTAGAACCAACGTCCCGCCTTACATCCGCGAAACTACGTCATGAGGGGAAAATTTATTTGACCGTCGACTTCGAAAACGTTACATTCTTGTTTCGAGCAAGAACTTCGTAACGTTGGTTCCCCGTTCTCCACGGAATATTCCACGGAATATTTGCAAAACGACTTCTCCTCTCATCGATCCCATCCGCTTCTTCGTTCCTCAACGATGGCAAAGTTGCGGGAAGTCGGGCAAACAATGATCGTTGGGGGAGTCGTCGCAAGTCGACGATGTTTCGTCGATCCATCCAACTTCTCGATGCTGCACAATACCTACCCCTCGTGTATCTCTCGTGCTCTCCTTTCGGCTAATTTCTTTTCCACTCTCGTTGCTCGTCGAAACTCTCTTTCCCTCCGCTGTTTGCTCTGGCAACAACGCGAGGGGGACGTGCGAGGAAACTGGCAGAGAAAAGGGAGGATGGGTTTGAACGAGTGCAGTGACAATTGGTGGAGGGAACAGAGCCTCGAACGTTTCCATTCGTTCTCGTCCGGTCCATTTTTCGGCTGGTATTAGTGGTAAAAGCTGTCGATAATGGATCCTTATTAAATGGAAAAGGAGAGAGAAGAAAAAAAAAAAAAGAAAGAGAGTCAAGCGAAAAGCAACGTGTCGTATCTTCTAATGGTTTCACTGACCGTGAACGGGAGAGTGCTTTTTGGCGCGGGAGCCGGAGGTGATTTTTGGAAAATGGACGCTCGACCGTGGATCGCATCGATCCGTGGAACCGGAATCTTTCTCGTCCGATCCGACGCTGATCGACGTTGACCTTTGGCTGCTGATCTACGGTCGTTCTCGTGAGACGGATGTTTTGGAAAGAGAAATCGAAACTCGACGCATCGTGGCGCTGTCAAACTTTTTTTTTTTTTTCAATACGTTTATTATTTTTTAAACAATAATTTTAACCGCTCGTTTATTTCAATCGTTTTACATACGTGGATAGTTGTGTAGAGTGTAGACGTTCCTTTTTAGCTTACAAATAGGTTAGTTTAGTTTTCTTTTATCCATACATAACGTGTGTGTATGTGTATACGTTCGTGTCGCGTGTGTACACGCGTGGTACGCGTATCCTAGGTGTGTGCCTGTGTGTATGTATGCATGTTTGTATGTACGCGTTTATGTACGTATGAGTCGTCACGTGTGTTCTCTCCCCTCAGAGTATTGGCTCTCCTCCATTAATTAGATAATTAATATATTACACAGCGTCTCTGCTTCCGTTCTCTCTCTCTCTCTCTCTCTCTCTCTCTCTCATCTGCAAACCTCACCCTTCCCCGGAAACGATCTTTCATCCCCCGCTATCGACTCTCTTCCCACTACCTCGGCTCTCCGTTCATCGCTCTCTCTCTCCTCTCCCCTCCCCCGCCATTTCTCTCCCACGTCAGCAGCGGAATCGCAATTGAGGAATTGTAAGACGGATTTAAGTGCCATTTGCCCTTCGCAGTAACAAGCGACTGAAAACGAGATCGACGATCGAGCGATGTCCGAGCGGATGAAACTCCGAGATTGGTGACGCGTTCGTATTTTCCTTTTTTCTTCCTTTTTTCTTCCTGTTTTCTTTCTTTTTCTTTTATATACAGACCCAGAAGCCGCTGGCCTTCGCGAGCCTCGATTGCGTCGCCGGATGCGCGGAGGGGATCGAAAACTCGTCGCCGGTCGATCGATCGCCGACTGCCGTTTCGGACAAAATCAAGAGAAGAAGGAAGGGGTGGGGGGGGCGAAAGAAGGGAGGGGGTTGAAATTTCGCCGGCAGACGAACCGTCCGGTCATCGATCGCATCCCCTTCGGCTTGTCCGTTCACTAGGCACTACTGTCGCTGAGTGTGATGTACAAAGGGATTCGTAAAAGTTACTGTACAGTCTATCGTATGCGTCGGTGGCTCCGGGAGAGGCTCGCGACGGTCGCTTCGCGGTAACGAATGACTGCCATGGGCGATCTCGCTGACGAAGACGCTGCTCGATCGGCCGCCCCCCTGCTGAACGATCGTGCGCCCTTTCTCGTTCCTTCGAGACCACCGCAATCACGATTGGCTTCCTCGACCGAGTCAAAAGTCATCCAGCAGCAGGGGCTGTCGCGGAACGAATAACGGACAGAAAAATAAAGAAACAAAAAAGAAACGTATGGTTACGACACGATGTACGGACACGATGGGCAGGTGGCACTCGGTTTCGGAGACACAGCAGACACAAACGCACGAAAAATCGACAACAGACAGGCAGGCAGGCAGGCAGGCAAACAGCCAGACAGACAGACAGACAGACAGACAGACAGACAGGCGAACAGGCAGACAGACAGACAATCAGACAGACAAATAGACAAACAGATAGACAGAGAGATCGGCATTGTTAACAACGGAAGATTCTCGGTGATTCGTTGTTGTTTATTTAAAACAAATTTCTCATTCGTTCCCCGTGAAATGTCGCTTATCCATCCATTCGACAATTCACTCTAATAACTCTTCGCCATCGTCGTTCACTCTCCTCGTTCGTTCGGAGCGCCCCAACTGTCGGGCGCCCTACGCTCGACTCGTCGTTCGCCAGAGAGATCGTTAAACACGATTAATCAGCGAGTACTAGCGATAATAAATAAATAGTAACAGTGGCGATAACAATAATGGTAAGTACAGTATTAATGATAATATTCAATCGTGACGAAGGATCATCGTGAGCGTACAATTGCTTCGATCGCAGTTCCCCTTCGATCGTCGTCTCTCCTCTTTCGCCAAATCTCTCGCCTCGATATCTCTCGCTCTGTTCGTATGTACAATATGTATATATATTATTAATCGCCCCGCCGCTTTGGCGCAACGTTATAAATCTGTGAAACGCGACGCTGTACACGCGACGCGACAACCGATCAAACTGCGTCTCGTGACAAATTGCGATCCGATTCCCAAGCGCCGCGGACTTTGTGCGCCGCCGCCATTTTCATTTCGCTCGCAGCGACGACGTCGACGAACGTCGCCGATGTCCCGTCGGGTCTCCCCGAATTAAAAATTGTATAAAACACTCTCGCGCCGTACCCGAAACGCCGGCGAGCTTTTAAAATCCCTCTTCTCCATTCGCGTAGTGCGTTCCGCACTTTTAACTCCGAGCGTTCGGACCGCGCTTCGAAATTTCCCAACGGGAGTGGCAATTCGCTGGAAAACAACCGGCTTCGCGGATTCGAAACGATCCTCCCGCGCCGCGGTTCTGCCCGATGAAATTGTCGAAAACGCTGCAATATTTCAACCGGATATGGATCGACGCGCGAAAAACCAGCGAATTACACGCGATCTCGTTTCGCCGGCGGGATTTCCAGCGTCCTTCCCGCCCCCACCCCGCCCCGCCAGGTTCGTCATTTGTAACTCGGATCACGAATCGTTAAACAAGCCCCGCGATCGTGCTAGTCAAGCCTGCCCCGGCGATTATGAATTTCAAATGATTCCGGGAATAAATCTGTCCCGATTCCGCTTCGAAGCGCGATCCGAAGCAATTAGCGAGTCGATCGGGCTGAAATCGCGCTCCTTCTTTTTTACCGTGCGAGAAAAAGCAAGCTTCGCGAACACGCTTAGGACGAGCGTATTCGGCGAGATTCGTCGACAAGATCTCGTTCTGTCGGCTGCTCTGGGTACTTTGACCGCTCCATTTCGTTCCTTTTTCTCGCGTTCCCATTCGACACCGCAGTCGATACGTACATATACATATACGTTTATATTTATATGTATATATATATATGTACGTTCACGGACGAAAGTGACCAGAGACTCTATCGAACCGCGAAGACGCGTCTTTTTTCCCCGCCGAAAATAAGCGATACTTTGAGCTTCTAGCGAGCCACGCGCGTCGCCTTCTTGCTTCCAGAGAGCACCAAACGAGACGATCCCTCGCGAATCGAGAGTCCCTGACCGCTTTTCGAGAATTAACGCGATCGAATAACAGAAAGAGGTTCCCGCTCGACGACATCTACGTTTACTCGTTGCTCTAGCCGCCGTCACTCTCCTTCTCTCGTTCCTCGATCAACGATACGATTGCTCGTTCACGCCCCTCTGTCTCTCGCAACATGCACACGCGCACCATCAGGTTAATAACGTACATTATTCTTATTTATTTTTTTTTTTTTTTATCAAATTCCTCTACATCTTTTTTATTTTCTTCTTTATTTTATCTGCGTATCTCTCCGCTATGTGTGATTTCATCTTCGTTTCACTCTCGCATTCGCCTTGCTCTCGGGCATACATACATCAGGTTAGGTTCGCACGGACAGCAGGCACTCGTCAAGCATACAAGACCGGTCGCACGATAAATACGTATAATCAAATATTTATTCCAAGCCGACTTAATATAGGATAACAGCTTCATCTCATTTGTATATCTCGTTTTAGGTCGTAAATCTAGAGGATTGGCACGAGTCCGCCGTACGAATCGATTAGTTAGAAAAAATCTAGAATCTTCTTAATTACCCGTAATTTTATCGTAAACATGTAACTGTAGATTCGATACGTTTACTTCCTTAATAACACACGTTGCCTCGTTCTACGTTCTTACGTACGGATATAACAAAATGTTCGTATGTTTTTTTTTTTTTTCTTCTTTTTCTCTCATCTTTCGTTTCCACCCTCATCGACAATACAACTCTCCTCATCGTCATCATCGTTGATCATCGTCGTCATTACAACAGTAATAAGCATCTTCGATTACCTCGCTTCTTCTCTATCACACGTGTTCTTCCGTCTTTCTCTCCTTTTCTTTCTCGCTTTTATACATATATGGCTTTGGCGTATGTATGTATGTATGTATGTACGTATGTATGTGAGTGTATGACCGTGTACGTGTCTACATGTGCCTACGTGTACGCGTTTCTTTGTCCACCCTCTCGCCGTTTCTCGAACGCTCGCGAAATCACGGCAAACGGAAAAGCAAGGGTGGAAAACAAAATCGAAACGAAGGAAAGGCCAAACTCTCGACTGAGAACGACTTCTTCTTCTTCTCTCTCTCTCTCTCTCTCTCTCTCTCTCGATGGGGGAAAAATAAAAACTCGATTGGCTGCAAACCGAGAGACCTTTTTACTTGTTCCGTGCTTCGAGTTTTCGCAGCATCCAGAGTGGCAAAATGCGTTCGACGAGAGAGGGTAATCTTGTACACGCGTACCCGTGTATAACCGTATATGCACGCGTGCATAGTTCGCGTTTTAATCAAGGGATCGACCTTATGGGAAACTATTTCGAGAGTTCGCGCGGATTTGGAGTTGTAGTTTGAATTGCACTCGCGATTGCACTTTCGTTTCTGCCTTTATACAAAACCTATATTTACAGTTGTTCACGATCGAGAACGAAAGCGATGTCAGTCAGAAACGAAGCTTTCCCCGAACGTACGCGCGCGTGCAGCCGTGTGTGTATTGTTTCGGTGAGCCTGTGTAACGACGTGTATATAACGTGTGTCCCGCTCTGTGTGTTTCTCGTTATTTCGTGTCGCTGTATACCTGTATATTAATTACACCCCCTGGTAGACGACACCATGCGGCGTCATTTCTGTCCTCAAATTCCCACGCAACCACCACGTTGGCTTCGTTGATTCCGCCAGCTTTCTCCGTCAAAGATGACTCTTCTCGAAACCCTGCTTCGTTCTCTGACAATCCTTCGTTCGCATGTTACCTGTTTTTTTTTTTTTTTTTCTTTTTTAAAACCGTAGAAAATGTGCGGCGTAGAAAAAAGCGTCCCGCGGCACACTCGACGAACACGTGCCCTGTGTTTTCTCTCTCTCTCTCTCTCTCTCTCTCTCATTCTCTCTTTGTTTCACCTCTGATCAAGCCCCCTCCGAGATATTCGTTTCTCTTCGGACGAGGGTGGGTGGAATGGATGCAGGGGTAAAAGTCGAAGGTCTCTGTCCATGTTCTTCGAAGTCACGTTTTTCCCTTCCCTCTCGGTTCCCTCCCTCCTTTCCATCCCTCTTTTCTCTCTTTTCCTCGCGCGTTTCGCTCGGGTTTCCTCCTCGTCCTCCGACCGAGAAGAGGCACTTCCTCTGTGTTCCTCTTCGTCTCCATCCACCTTCGAATTCCTCCGAGGGACAAACCTCGACAAACAAATATTCACGGATGGCCCTCGAGGTGGCCGGAGCAATAAGTGTCTGATTGTCTTAACAATACTATCAGTTTTACACGAGTTTCATCGGGTTCTGCCTCTCGTCAACACAAACAACGGTCGTCTGCATCGTCTCTCCTCCACTTTTTCTCCCGCCATTTTCTTTTCTTCTTCATCTTTGGAATTCGATAACAATACACCGTTACAACGTTTTCGTAATCGTCGATAGTAGAGTTAGCGCTCGATATACTTGTTAAGGGTTTACTTTTTTTTTAATTAATTACTCGATATCTTGTTATTTTAGCATTTATTATTTTCTCGTTTACTTTACTCTTACGTTTAACGTTACCGTAACTCGTTTATTGTTTAAGTGGTAGTTTTATTACTGCGTTATTTTTATTATTATTATTATTTTTTTTTTTTTGGTTTTAATTTACGTGCTATCGTAATTACTCGTTATTACTATGCTTCAATTTATCCTTACAGCGTTAGCGTCGTTATTAGTAAATCGTTATTTAGTTATCGTTATTACTATTGTGTTACCTTTAGTGATCTATACACTCCCACCCTCCATGAACCTCTGATTCACGGCCAAATCCAACATCGTGCGCATCGATGGTGTCGCGTTCCTCTTTCCTCAAACCGCCACCTTCTTCTCTCTAATTACGTCCTCCCTTTCTTTTTTTCTCTTTCGTTTCGCTTTAAAACTCGGCGTTTCTCGCACCACGTGAACACAACGGGGAACATCAACGGCAGCGACGTGGCCGGAGAAAAAAAAATAAACACACACACACACACAAACAACCCTCCCCTGTCCAGTTACAGTTAACACTATGTTTCAACACTAGACGATAACATCATCTTACTTTACTTTATATATATATATATATATAACACGTATGCAACGTTGAGCAAAGATTTCGATTTAATCCGTTCGAACACACGAAGAGATCCCTAGCCACCACCTCTTCGTCCCCACCCCCCCTCATTTTTCGCGGAGCTCTTTTGCTCCTCGAATATTCGCGATCGGCCTGCTTTCGAGGGCCGTGCACGATCGTTCGATCTCGCGTGGCCAAGTCGTGTGACTTCGATGATTATTCCAGCGAGCTGCTACAGGGGGGGGTTTGAAACGCGACTTCAGAGAAAAGTCGATGGTTCCCACCCCCTCCCCGCGCTGGCTCCAAAATGTATCTATCTTACGTGTATATGCGCGTGTGAATGTGTCTGGGATGTGATTGTGGTTGCCGCGGTCGTGACCCTGGTGATGGTTGTAAATTCGTGTCGTGAAATCCTTTCGGCGATCGGTGATCGGTGCGTTCTCCTGACGAGCGCACCCGACCTCGGTTGAACAGATCGACGGCGGTGGCTTGGTTCGATCGGCGCGTTACGGAGGAACCTCGAGACGTTGCCGATCAACGGTTGTTGAGATCGAAGAGAATTAGGAAAAGTACGAAAATTACGACGGTAGAAAAATACTGTGCGCGCCTCGGATCCAATGAAATCGATACGAGTCGAACGGAACTGGGGCCAATCAACGGGTTTTCGATCTTCGCGAGGCGTCTGAAGAAAGCGATGGCTGTCGTTACTAAGTGGAAGCCCGTACGAACGTGGATCTTTACTCTTCTTCTCACCGTTTTACTCCCGTTTTATTTATTTCTTACCGCTTCGACCATTTTTCATTGGTTTCGATTGTTCTCCCGACTTTAAGGTTATTTTTATCGACACGACGACTATCGCATCGATCACTGGAAATCGGTTTTTATTTGTTTTAATCATTTCGTTACTGCAACAAACTTTTATTTTAGTCGAATCGAATTGTAGTCGATTGAAATGAATTTTTGCTGGTTGAATCTACTTTTTTGAACCTGAATTTCTATTATGCGAATTCCAATTATATATAAATGTAAACTGTTCGTTCCCCCACTTCTACCATACACTACATAAAGAATTAATGACTGTGGAGATAATATACTTTGCTCTAACAAAATTAGAATTCAATAGAAAATAGTTGTCAAACATTACATAGCATTAAAAGTTGGATGTCTATAATCACGATCACGATTGGTAACGGAAAGATTAAATAACACAGATAATCGAATAATACACTTGAATAATTCGTTCTTTTTTTAGACATTCTGAGAGTTAGGAAATGGATCTCGAGGATTAAAACCGAATATCTCCCAACTGTAAGTTACGATACATCCTTTTGGAAAATAAATTTCAAGTCGTGTGACAAGATGTTTTTCTTAAAAGAACATTGGTCACATAATCAAAGTCTCTAATAATTTCATATGAAATTAGTAATTTCTATCTGCAAATATATTTAAAAAAAAAATAACCAGATTGCAGATAACGTTGGTACTACCAAATGGTCAAAATGACAAATTAATAATTTTTGTTAGATATTTTACAAATATAAAACGGTGTATTTTTAGAGTCTTAAATGATTCTTCACTTTCTTAATGCCTCTGATGGAAATTTTATGCTCTGCTTGTCGGTAGTTCTAACGTTAATATTTGCTCCTAGACGAAAGAAATTTCCTTTTAGTTACGTTTAAAAAATATTTTAAAACGCGCAAAAGTCCGAAACGGATCGAAGAACAAAGATCAACGATCGCGCGACCTTCGCTCACAGCTTATCCGCCAGGGCCGAAAACGCGTCGCGGAAAACAGAAGGTACTTTGTTCGCCTTTAAAACCCTTTCGTTCCCCTTCTGTTTCAAAAGACGATAATTCATCGCCCAGCCAGTTCATTCCCAGCTCGTTTTGCCTAGCTTATTTCGCCGTTCCGCGTGCCGGCGCCATCGCAATATGGAAATTGTGGGAAACAGAGTAATTCCCCGTGCCGGCGTGCCGTGCCTTTCAACGCTCGAATTCGTCGCAAACGAACGCACGAGCGCGGCGAATCGAATTTGCTACTTGTTTGAATAGACCGCCCTTCGTAGTAATCGTTCGCACGCTGGGAGACACTGTAAACTCTGCGTTGCGCTTCGAAACGTCCGTTCCCTGCGAAAGAATTTATTTTCGCTTTAACGGGAGAACTATTGCCGACTGAAACATACACTGCGAGGGGTGAAAAACAAGAGTTTGTTCGTGCTAGTTCTACCATCTAAAATCATTCCAAGCCCTTCGAAAATGCACCGTACTGCGAATGTATAAAACGCGATTGGTCAGTTTGACGATTTCGGTATTTTTCTTTTTTTTTTTTTTTTTTTTTTGGCGTTAAAGAGACAATTCTTCCTGAGAGAACGGTCATTTTGCAGTGAACTTTACGAGCGTAACGCGAGTAGTGAATGTCACGCTCGGAAAGGCAGTGCGCCGTGTGTTTCATCTTCGAAATTCTCGTACGATCGACGATGCCTAATCTATCAAAGAGGAGGGAATCGCGCGTGTGCGCCAACGGAGAGGGAAGAACGCGCCGATGGCGGAAATTCGCGATACATTTCGTGGATATATATAACGTCGCCCGCGACTGTTCTCCGGGTTGTTGTCGACGACGTTTCGCGATCTCTTCGCGATTGTTCGTCGCGCTAGTAATCTAAGTGTCTGCTCTCTCTCTCTCTCTCTCTCTTCGTATTTCTTTTTCTTCTTTTCCTCTCGACATTTTATTTCGCGACACATTCGCCGCGTTACGGCGTCTCGATGAAAACGTGAAAAATTGTCCCGTAGCAAAGAGATGCGTGACCTTGTTCGATGGTGATTCAATGATGAGGATTCGCGTACGAAAACTGTGAAAACGTTCGATGGCTATGATTGTCGAACTGATGTTGAGAACCGATTTCTCCAACCGATGTGGGAAATGAATGAAACTGTCGCGACGTAGGAACGATAAATTGACTGATTACGAAAAGGGACGTGAAAGAAAGGGGGGAAAGAGGAGAACGGAAATACAGAAATAAAAGAAAAAAAAAAGAACATCGAATGTTCAGAAATTGAGAGCAACGAGCAAGGAGAAAAAATCGTGAAAGGAAATTTCGGGGATCGAGGGGAGGGGAGGGGAAATACGGAGACAATATGGTTACTCGATCGGACGACGCAGTAAACTGTGCACTGTGGATGAAGTACAAAATTCCCGTTCGCAAAACGGAAACGAAAAAATCCCTGTTGTTCGTCGTACTTGTTACGTAAATTCTCTTTATGGACGGTATAACATTCCTCTTTCACGTTCCCACGTTAAATATCGACGGTTGTGTCCATTGGACGACGTATTCGGCAAATTCTATGTGTATATATGTGTGTGTGCGTGTATGTGTGTGTGTGTATATTATAAATGCTGGTTCGCCCGATTTCCCTTTCATCGGCTTCTAATTTGCGGATCACCCCGAGAAAATCGTCTTTCTTTGTCAGGAATGCCCCACGGAAGACTTTAAGCTTCTGACGATACACAGTACTTGATTTATTTGAGCGTTTCACGACTGTGACCCAGACCATTTCAACGGTTCTTCACTCGGGACCGACCCTCTGGGCATCCGGACGTCTCGAAAACGACGAGAAAAACAAAAAACAAGAAAGACGGGAAAAGAAATAATAACGGAGAAGCCTCGACGATCAACGAAAATCGTGTGGTTGCGATCGGTCTGTCGCAACCAATTCGAAAAGCGCGCATTCGCGCGTGTGGAACTTCTCGAAATTATTCTCGCGGGCAACTGTGAAATCCTCGAGCTAATCGACGTTGCGCGACGAGAAAGAAAGGCCGACCAGACCGCGGCGCAAAGGTATCGCAAAGGAAAGAAAAACGATTTCTCGATCACCCGATTGAGTCTCATTCCGTGTCGCGCTCCGATCGCGAGATTCTGGCACGAGGGTCACAATCAGAAGGGTCCTACCTATTAGTTTAATTAACACGCTTACACGAGATTATCACTTACGCAAAAAATTGTCGAGTTCGCTTATCAGGCTATCGCGCGCGAGTTTCTTGTAAACACTTACTCTGTTACGTTTATTATTTCTTTTCTTTTCTTTTTTCTTTTTTTTGCTTTTTCTTCTTTTTTCTTTGGTTTCTTCACCCTTTTCTGTTAATCTACGCACACAGTCACACGTATGTATTAATCTCCAGAACCAACGGTGTAGTCGGTGTAACGCGAGAACAGCGAGAAACTGGAAATAACACGGAGACAGGAAGACGGATTTTTCATTCTTTTTTTTTTTTTATGTGTGTGTATATATATATATAGCATATATATCTTTTTTTTTTTTTTTTTTTTTTTTCGGAGACACGATTTTCCAATCACGTGCTTTCGTTTCGATCGTCTACGATCCGCTGATCGATCCCGCGGAAATGAGAATCTTGGCGCGGAGAGACCAGATCGGGCAAACAAGAACGAAGGGAAGGAACAAGGGTCGGACAGCCTCGAATTTTAATCAAACTTCTACCCGGGTCTGTTGTCCCACGGTAAGGTGGACACGTCCGCGATAATCGGGGAAGCCTCCGTCGTGCTTGCTCCGCGAGAACGGGTGCACGTTTCGCACACCGAATCGGAACTCGCTCGCTCGCTTTAATCCATTTGCTCGATGTTCATTCGCTCGTTTACCTTACATGCCCGTCCTAATTTCGCAGCCCCGGGGTTTACACTGCTAATGAATCGTGCGTCTACGAAGGCTCGAGGCGCGACTGAAAAATTCAATTACGACGCGCGCCGGCTTCGTCTGGCCGACCGTCCTTTTCAAAAGCCTTCTGGCCAACCGGTTCGCCAGATCTGAAACGGGAGGGGGGGAGACTTGGCGTCCGCGGACACTTCCCCGGCTGAAACAGAATTATTTCGCGTCCCGGATCGTTTCTATTCACCTCGAGAGATTATTCACATCCTCCTCGAGCGGTCTATTCAAACGGGTACGAAACGACGGCGGGATCTCTCGGCGATACGGCGAAAAATCCGCGATTCAACGGGCTTCCAGGACGCTGGGCCCGCGGTTTAAATTAATCCACTGGTAAACGTTAATAAACGGGGTGAGGAGGAGGGGGCGGAGCGGCAGTTGATTTACGTGGGAAAGGGACGTAGGGATATAGACGACGTAAATGAGACGAGACTCGTGAAACGAAACGCCCTTTCTCTCTCGCTCTCTCTCTCTCTCTCTCTCTCTCTCTCTCTCTCTTCGAGGGATTCTGTTTCGACGGTTTGAATTAACCGAGGCGATAAGATAAAACGGATGCCCGATGAATACTCTCGCGCGAACGGAGTAATTACGTTTCGCTGGATTTTGTTTACCTATCTGGCTTTTCGAGGGAGAAACGTCGAACGAAAGACAAAAGATCTGGAGGAAGAAAGGAAAAGGAACAGCGTAATTGGAAGCGCGCCTTCGACGCGGGAGAAGAAGGGGGAGGGGATGAAAAGATACGAAAGAAATCTTTCCGTTTTGCGTTGAAAGCACGTGATCGGAATCGTTTCGACGATTTTTTAGGGTGAAAGTTCGCTGCGGGAGGGACGAACAGGCACGCGACAACGTTACGGAGGCTTTTCGATTCCCCTTTGGCGCACACGCCAGCCCTTCTGATCGAACAACCATCTCGATCTCGATCTCGAGTGGATCGCAACGATACGCGATTACCACGTATCACGGCTAAAACATAACGTTACGACTACGTTCGTTACGTTGTTACAATTTACACAGGTTTAAGCTAAATATCGTTCGCGATTGATTGATTGTTCGAGCCTGCGATTGTCGTCGACGTCGACACGATCGTGAAAATGGAACCGCGCGGGCGATCGTATAGATCGAATCGACGACGACTCGATACAGGCCGATTCGATCGTTTTCTTTTTCTTTTTTTTTTTTTTTTGTCACTCGTTTTTCCCTCGTGTTGCGTTTCATTGTCATGGATCGATTATCAAACGTTTATTATCAACGAGTATCAACTTAAACGTACGACGACAACTATCATTAGTTTGATCATTAGCGTAACAACTCTCCCTTCGTTTAAACCGTGTCCTTCCTTTTTCGCGTCCAACCCCATTAATTTAATTTCTCTTTCCTCTGTTTTATTTTTTACATGCCTCTTTTTTTACATCTCTCTCGTTCTTAACGTTAATCGTATCAATTAATGTCGTGGCAATTGTCGACGAAGCAACGGGGGGTGGCAGGAGGGGAGAAAAGCCGCCTCTGGCGGAACAATGGCCGTCGTTCCGCCATTGTTTTGTTTATTGTTGAAATTACGCCCGCTTGCACGTTCCTGCAGTTAATCCGTACACGTTACGTCGATTAACTTTTCCACGCGTTGCGCGACTTTCCTTCTTTTCTCTTTTCTAACGAAAAAAAAAAAACTCGAGTCAAGACGTGGCGACGAGCGAATTAAACAGAGAGAACGTCGTAATTTTTGCGCAAAGTAATTAATATTTAAAGCCGGGTATATTTCGCGGATCGCTTTATCCAAACTCGCGAAACAATGAATTTAACATAACGTCGCTTTCCCGAATTGAAAAGCCGGCCGTGTCGTTGCTCGTTTGACGCGAACGCGCGCTCGGTTATTTCGTAATCAGTCGGGGAAATCCGTCGATCCGCGTGATCGAACGCCGGACGAATCCTCGTTGAAATCAATTGCACGGATGGAAATCTGATTGAATAACCTTTTTCCGGGCATGGATCCGTATCGTTTTTGACGTTTCGTTGGATCGAGAGAGAGAGAGAGAGAGAGAAAACAAAAAAAGGAAAAAAAAGGAAGAAAAGAAAGAACAGTATACAAAATGGGATCGTTACGCGACGCGTGTAACTCCGTAACTCATTATCCCGAGGACGCGGTACATCGTGCATTACGTGGCCGCGTGACGTTCGCGTAATAACGTCACAAGGCTGGTTGCGTGGCCGCGTTTGAAGTCTGATTTAAGCCGGGTCGTAAATTAATAACTCGGAACGGGAAGTCGAGAGATGGGAACAACGGCGAAACGCTGCGACACGACAATTTTCTCGAATGAACAAAACTCGCGGATAGACGTTGCGTTGGAAACGCCGCGACGGGGGGTATTTTTCCACGAACGAGCTTGCAAAAGACTGATTGTTACGCGAAGGAAACCCTCTATCGAGTCGGAATGAAAGAGAAAGATCATTATCTATATTCTACTGACAATATGCAAACTATTCGTTTCAATTTAAAATAAGAATTGACGATCGAATTAAAGAAATACAACAGTGAAGGAGAATTACACGCTGTTGCAGAGGGTTGTGATCAGAGGCCAACGACCGGTTTTCTCCAAGTTTCGTCGTAACGTAATATCTTCTAAAAATTAAATTAAAAAAAAAAAAAAAGAAGAAGAAAGAAAAGAAAGATTCAACTGAAGACGCGAAAGAAACGAACGAGCCGTCAAAGTTTCCGAAATCAAGCAAAAACCAACTTGGGTTGTCTCGACAACGCGGGAACGCGTCTCGCGAAACCATGTGTCATCACGTCGTTGTAGTATACGGCGCAGCCATAACTCATAAACGTTTACACGCGATGGCAGTTTGCTGAACTCTCGGCGAATAACGGTTTCCAACACCGTCGGTAGGAAAGTTAATCCTCGCAACGTTACGTCCAAGAGAGTGACCGAACGTTTCTCCTCTCCTCTTCCACCCCTCGAATTCACCAGAAAGGAACCAGAAGGAAAATCATCCGGATGATCGGCGAATCGGGATCATCGTCCGCGCCTCCTTCCTTTCCTCGACAGGCACGCTCGCGTGTTCACCGTGTCCATGGATCGGCGTTATTAATAAATACGTCCCACACTGCACACCGTTTTAGCAACCACCACCACCAATATACACCAGCACCGACCCTCACACCACGGGGCTGCCCGAGTGAATCGTCCTCGGTTACGCGGTCGATTACTTTTACTCTCTCGTGTGATTAACTCTCCTGTTTATACCTAATATGCACATATTAAATATATATATATATATGTGTGTGTATATATATATATAATACTGTTACCTTTACGTGAGCAAATAAATTGATTATTATACCGTTCGGCGGACAGAGGGAGCGCCTGGATGGCACGTTTCATTTCTTTTTTTTTTTTCCCGATCCATCCCACTGGGCCGCTCCCGCTTCCACCTTCGTCTCCTTCGTCGCTCTTCATTGTCAAGTGTGTACAAACAATGTCTCTCTGTGTGTGTATGTATGCACGAGTGTGCGCGTTCGACGCGCTCGCGCGCCCACCCACGAGCTTCGTGTGTCTACATTTTCTTCCACTTTTTTTCTCTTTTTCTTATTTGCTCCTTTTGGTGTGCACGTGTCCAAACGATGGGCGTTCGACGGGTGGATCATTCCTGTGGATCGATAAAATCGTTCGAGTCGAGCACGCTTTGAGCGTTGCGTTCGAACCGGAAAATGGTCGATGCTTCTGAAAGACTGAATGGCTTAAGCGTGAGTTCGTAGAACTTTGAAGTTCCTCTTTTTTTTTTTTTTTTTTTTTTCTAAATCCAAAAGTTCCGAATACGTCGAAAGATCCTCGAAGAAGGTTCTCGAGACGTTAGAACGGCTCTGTTCGACGACAACGCGGGTTGGATAAGTCGCGCGAACGTAGAAATATCAATGTTGTCGCCAAGGCTGCGTATCGAAATGAGATTCCTCCCTCTCTGTGGATCGAGAGGAACGAGGTTTATCGGTGGAATTCGAGGAATTCTAACGTCTCGAAACGTCTTCGGGATTTGTATATATCCGTCGGACCTTTCGTAGATCCTTTCGTGCGTCCCTAGAAGCGAGTAGTTCATCGTACGCGAGGAGTTTCGGGGGGAAGACGATCTCGAACCTTGGGTGGTCCTTGGGTCGATCAAAGGGGTCGATAATCGCGTTTTCGACGTCTTCTGTTTCTAGACTCCGATGTATCAGCGCGCTTGCATCCGAACAGCATCCGGTGATCTCGTTTTCGTTGGGAAACACAGAACCAAAGACACCGTATTCCTCCTTCGAACCTGCTACGCTCCATCGTCTGTCGGTCGTTTCCCTCGTTGCGCTGCTCGTATCGATCCGCTTGCACGAGCCAGTCGCAAGATTCAGAGTCGAAGGAGCGGAAACTCGACGGATCTCCGACTTCCGCTGCCTTCGTGCAGCGAGTAACGACGAAGAACGGCGCTCGATGATGCTCCATAATCCGTGACCTTGCTTCTCTTCGTTTTTCTCCCGAGCTTTTAATTTCATTTATTACAAAATTAATAAGATAAATATAGGGAACAGAGAATAGGAAACAAATGTTAAATGATCTTAGCACTGGGTTAATTCAGTGGTTCAAGTGAAAGGCTATTTTTGAAAGGCAAAAGAAATAAAAAAAGACATGGAAGTTGTATGAACCCTCGGATTTCTTCTTATTTTACCCTTTTGTCGAGCAAATCCAAGTACAAAAAACTATGTTGGACAACCCTCAGGTAGTATCACTATATCGCTGTAATTTATGTTAATCTACTAAAAGATTGGATATCTAATTGCATTTCGTATTTTAAATTTTCTGCGATCAATGTTAATAGCAAAGTTAAATTAAAAGTTCAAAATTGTTGTATGTCAATTACACACGATGCATAAGGAACGTCAACATGTGAAATAAAAGTTGAATTGACTTTAAATAAAAAAAAAGAGTTGGACACTTTCATAGAATTTTACACGAATCTCCTCCACTCTCGAGAAGATCGCAAATCGATCTTCATCCTTGAAGAGTTAAATAAGCAGGAAACGACAATTGTAGATTCAATCTTGTCGAAGGGTTCTTCGACAATGAAGAGTGGATGGACAAAGTTCATCAGAGATTTGAACGCACTCGATGGAGTGAAGTTCACGAGTGAAGATAATCGATTAGTTTCTCCACGGTATCTCAGAATCTCGTCGAGTATTCTGATTGAAAATTCGCCGAGTTCTCTTCACGAACATCTCGGAATGTTTGGCAAACTTTGTTCGTCTCGCACGATAAATAAAAAGACGTTGGAATCTCGATCGGTCAATTTAGAAAAAAAAAAAAAAAAATACGCAGGTGTGACTCGCGTCGAATCTTGCTACGAAAACATCGTTTGCTTTTTCAGTTATATCTAGATGATGCTTGCTCGCTTCTAGGAATCGATCGGATCAATCAGAGTCCGTTGCTCTTAAAGTTGGCAGTTGTTTGCGAGCTTCTCTCTGCTCGTGATTCTCCTCTCTCTCTCTCTCTCTCTCTCTCCTCGTTATACTTCGTCGAGAACACGCACGACGAACGAGTCGTTTGTCGGACGAGTAGCTTGCTCGCCGAGAAAATTGTTCGATCGATCGTTTGATTTTCTGACTCTCGATCGACGCACCAGGCCGTGTGCCTGCTCGCGACTAAACATTCAAACCGCGAGACTCGACCGAATAATTTCGGCTAGATAATTTTCTTTTACAAAAAGGATAAAATGACAAGGAACACGTCCGAGGAATGAAAAAGAAATTATTCCGAGAGAGATATTACGCACGTTTGAGCCACGTTTACTTGGTTCGACGATCGAGTTTAAGGCAAAACGAGAGAAAAGAAAAAAAGAGAATGCAGGTGGAGAAAGGAATGGGAGAGAAACGAGGAAAATTTTCAGTTCGTGCTCTCTTTCTTTCTTTTTTCTCTCTCTTTTTTCGAGTCTCTTGTTGCTTGAGCGAGCAGCACACGTTTCCTGGCACGATAATCACCGACTCGACGACAACGACGACGACGACGACGACGACGACGACGACGACGACGACGACGACGACGTCTCGTTCTTTATCACTGCTAGCAATTCTCCAGTCCGAAGAATTCTCCTTCGTCGTACGCTTCTCGCGCCAAGCTCTCCCAATCGTTTCCAGCTCGCGTTTCTATGCTCGGTTGTGCGTGTGGCGTGTGTCGTGTCCGCGCGAGCGCGGCGCACCCCCGTGATTATATGATGCGTCGAGAAATATGCGGATGAATATCGCGTTGTGTGCTCATACGCATTCAGTGAGATCGTCGAGTTATATCTACGCACGTAATGGATGTATAATTCTTTTTTTCTTTTTTCTTTTTCTTTTTCTTTTTCTCTGTAATACCTATGTGTGCACCTCGCGTACGCACACCTCGAACGGATGTGCACGCGTTTGTTTCTTCTCGCGATTCGTTTCTCTTCTTGATGCGTTTTTCGTTTCTTCTTCTTCTTCTTCTCCTTCCTCATCTTCTTCTTATTTCTTCTTTTTCTTCCGTTATAGCTTCTTTCGTTACGTATAAATGTTAACGTGCTCGTTCTGCGCAAGTGTGAACCCGTATGTGTACGTGTGTGTGTGTGTGTGTGTGTGTGTGTGTGTGTGTGTGTGGATGTCGCCTGTACGTATGCGTGTGCGCGTATGTATGCAAGAATCACGGATGTACATGTATATATATATATATATATCCCTTCGTATACGTGTCCTTGCTCGTGGCTATGTGTACGTATATGCGTGTACGTGTATAACGTGTACGTGTTTGTTTCTTTAAACGTCTTCTTATATAAAATCGGCAGTTCGGGCAGTTCGACGTCTCGCCGCACGACTCTAGCCTTACGTATGAAACCAGATTTACAAAAATACGTTGCGCGTGTGTTTCGCGTATTTGGCACTTTTTCTCCTCTCTCTCTTGCCTCCCCTCCCCCCCCTCGCTCCGAATCCTCTCCTCTCCTCTCCTCTCCTCTCCTCGTTCTCGCTCGTTCAATCGCGCTCTCTCACCTCTTTCGCACCCCCATTCGCTTCATCCATCCTTCTCTCTCGTTTCATCCCTTTCACGCGCTCGCCCCGGTCACTCTCGTCCGTGCACACGATTCTCTCTTATGTTTCTCTCTCACTCTCTCTCTCTCTCTCTCTCTCCCCCTTCCCACCCCACTCTCATCATCTCGCGTTTCAAAGAGTCCCAGGGATCGAGACCCGAATATCGGATCGCGTCCGCAGTTCCAAGAGGGAAAGACTTCCACGCCTTCGCGACTTCTGCGACTCGTTGCCTCCTGTTTCCTCTGTTCCTCGCGAGATTTCATCATCTCCGGCAGCAGCGATCGAGAGAGGGTCCTCTTGCACGTCGACGCGAAAATCGGCAGTTTCGATGATGGGCGGCGGCCGCTGAACGATAACGACGACGACGACGATTACGAAGACGACAACGACAACGACAACGACGACGACGACGACGACGACGACGACGACGACAACGACGACAACGACGACAACGACGTCGACGTCGACGACGGCGACGACGACGACAACGACGACAACGACGACAACGACGACGACGACGACGACGACGACAACGACGACAACGGCGACAACGACGACAACGACGACAACGGCGACAACGACGACAACGACGACGACCACAACGACGACGACGGCGACGACGACGCCGTCGACGACGATGGCAACGACGGTGACGATGACGGCCGCGACGACGGCGTAGCAGCTGCCGTTGTGGACGCGGCGCGAAGCCGCGCGGGATCGTCGACTAGTCCTCCTCGGGACCCATGTTCAACAGCATCATCTTCTTCTTCGCGATCTTGCTGTACTTGATGTCGATCGGCTTCGTGGTGTCGTAGAGACTCGGCGCTTGCAGGATAATGAACACCGTGCCCAGCACGCAGGCTACCGTGAATAGCCAGAGGAAGATACGGTCGAGCACCATCGCCACATATTTCCAGTCCTCCTCCACCTGTAGTCAGAGTAAATAAAATCTGTCAACTTGGATTTACAGCTTTTTTCGGGGATTTTCGGTACTGAGAAATGACAAAGATCATCGAATGTTTTGTCTTTGTGTAATCTTTGGGACATCGTCTTAAGAAAGGATGGCATTTTGTTGAATGTCGCAGCGTTTTGTTTTCGTTTCATTTTCATCCGACGGAAAGGAAATCAGACTGTAGAAAGTTATTTTGAATTCTATGCGAATCTTCGCTCGATTTCTGGTTATTCCAATCGCTGTACTGACGTTTGTCTTATCTTGTGACGATTCAAAAATAAATCGTCATTTGCTCCAAATATAATACTCGAGTTGACTAAGATACTGACTCAATGTTTGCAAACGTTGCGAAAAACCTAACCTAAACCTTGCCTTCTTTTGTTATCTTATAACAATCTGTGACACGTATTGATACACATGTATAATGTCCATTTTTACATCTACAGACTCGTAACATACAGTGAAAAAGAGAGATGAAAATGTAATCGCATTTTTTTCTCTTATACGTTCTCTCTCCTTCGTGATTCGTATTTACATCGTGACGTACAAAATATGGTAATAGACTGAATTATTCAGAAGGCTCTAAAGCTTTTCAACGAGTGAGTAAATACTTTCAGTGAAGATAGAAGAAGAGCTACTTGCAGTCTCTTTTAGCCGCGCTAAAAAATTGAAAATGATCCAGCAGGGTATGAGACGCGTGACGAAGTATTATACGAGAAGAAGGTACTTCGTTTAGACGTTTAATTCGAAGAATTAATTGTTCATTCGCTGAATGACAATGAAATATAAATTTCAAGAAATGCTAAAAATTTAATTTTTAACGCTTATGTTAATGTTTCATCGGCAGAAATGACGTTGTAGTTTACGAAGTAACACATTTCACTGTAATAATTATAATATAGTATTATATCGGTATAGTATAATGTAACAACACACTATATATAAAATATATTTATACGTCAGTTGTAATCAGAAGACATCACAATATGTTCTAAACTCCAACTATAATTCCATTACACAACAAAATGTTGCGTATTAATGACTAACAACTAAATTTACCCAAACCATGTATTTCAGTAAAAGACATTTTATTACAACAATATAATACAATATAATGGATCGATATAAACAAAATTCCAAATCGATCTTTGTATCGTTATCACCTGTTTCACATTTTGTTTTTCCAATGATTTACGTTTATATGACATTTTTTCACTCGTAGAAGATTCGGCTAGGAAAAACTGAGACACCTTATGAAGACGATGATCTTGCTCTTGGAGATAAATTTCGACATCGTTGTTGCGTCGACCTGTACACGCTGAGGTTAACGAGAGAAAGGAATTACGCGATGGGAGATAGCCGAGAATACTTGTCACGGCGTCATAACTGCACGAGCCCCCGAACGCTATCGTAGATAAAATATCTCGTTCGACAAACCGATCATCATCTCTCCTATCCAGCGAGGCACAACATTCTTTCGCCGTTCGAGGAATGAGAAACATTCCTCCCAAGTTTTCCTCTCTCGCCGACAGCCAAGTATCATCTACTCAACGTAGCCAGGATCCGACGAACGTGTCCTTCCATCCTCTCTTTCTCTCCCTCTCTTAAAAGGCGAGTTCCATCTTTGAACTTTCAATCGAGCGTCCTTACGACTTTCAGCCAACGTCGAAGGAAGAGAGACGAGAGAGAGAGAGAGAGAGAGAGAGATGGGGGGGAGAGAGTTTCGTTCTCGTAACAGGGACAACTGATCCTTCATTCGAGGGGTTGTATCTACTTCTTTCGATTCCCTTCGTGACAAGGGAGGAAGTGGACGATAAAATAGACACCCGATACTTTTATGATACTTTCACCGGGAATATCGCGCCGGGTGTATCGTTCCCTTTTCAATTCCCGTACGTCGTTCCACGACTTTCTCCGGACACCGTACTCGCGCGCAGCTCGCTTTTATCTTGATAAACGAGCTTACTTCGTCCGCCAGTGATCCAATAACGAACTCGGCCCCTCGATCGTTCGCGAGGAGACAACGATCAAACGAACGGAGCGAGGGATGGAAATCAGTAGCTGCGAGGGGGAAAAACGAGACGTACCGTGCTGAAACTGGAATGGAGCGCCCTTGGAAGAAATACGGATTCGCTCGGTTATTTCGGATGGATCTAATACGATCGTGAAAACGAAAACGAGCATTCACCGAAAGTTGTCACATACACTTCTGCTCGAAGGTCTTGGGACAAGTGTATTACGTTCGTTTCGAAAGTGGAAATATCAGATGATACTTTGTTCCTTTCGAGATGGATTTATTTTCTTTTTTTTTTTTTTTTGAAAAATAAAGTAGCACATTTTTAAAAATGGGATCTCGCTGATCATGTACCTTCAGAGAAAGTTTATTTATTGAATATGTCGAGGTCTAACATATTCTCTCTTTTTTTTTTTTGTTTTTAGTTCCGTTGAGTCGGCAGTGCTCGATATTTTTGTAGAGTTTTCTATTTCGCGGCCTTCCACGCGAGGAATTATTTCTATTTTCGCGTATACTTTTGAACAAACAAGTTATATGAATACCCTGGCACTAGTGACGTGAGCTACGCTCTGAATTGAATGAATAAAAATAATACAGACGCAGACGTATCGACCAACATTCTCGTAAGGATTATACAACGAAATTTCGTTATTCACGATGAAAATAACAAAGTATCTCTTAAAAACTTTTAAGCAGAGATGTGTATGAATAAGATTGGATTCATAAAAATTTCATTAGCCAGAATTGTAACTTGGAAAGTTGCAATTTTATTTCTATTTCCAGATCTCTTTCTTTGCATTCCACTGTGACGTTCGATCACTTTTAAATCCTGAATGCCACATATGCCAAGGAATTTTGAAGATCTTCGTGTGACAGAATGACGTCTGTCCTCTGCTGAAAATTTCAAGTCCATCGTCGAATCGCAGAACTGCACGTTCCTAGTTCTACCGTGCTACTTTGATGATTATTTACAAAGAAGTACACCCCAGTAGTTCCAATGATCATGAAATAAGTTGTCGAGAGCGTGAGTCTACAATTTTTTCCTATACGTTTAACTATAACTCCCCTTTAGTTTTTGAAATGTTCGCAAAAATATATTCGATATTGTACGCAATAGTTCGTGTTTGTGTTACATTTGAGCAGTTCGATAAGTTTCCTCTCCCAAGAAGAGCGGCGATCTATGAAAATTTCCTTCACCGTAAAAAAAAATACATCTTCTTTGTAAATAATTACCATTACTCCCAGTACGCGTAAAGATACTCAAGTAGCTCAATGCTTAATAGCGTAAACTAGTGACTCACGATGCCATAAAATGTTGTTTGACATTGATAAAGTCCTGTTTCATTTGTTGATCGCGTCTCGTATTTTTCCTGTCCTCTCAGTTCCACGCTACACAGAGAGAAATCTGGAGGGAAGAAATTGCAGATAATCTAAAAAGTTCGTTTAATCCAGGATCACGGCCGGCGAAATCCTTCTAACAGGCACCTTCGTGACATGTGCCTTTGGCGAGCAGCCAATCTATCGCTGACGAAAAAAGGTTGCCGCTGTTGGTTATAACATAACGCTTCGAGATCGTGAATCAGTTGCAAACAGCAAGCGATGGCATCGGAGACACTTTGAATCGTTTCGAATCTGCGCTGTACGTTTGACGACACATTCGAATTTATTAATTTTTCATGTGATGTGATTTGTTCGCTCAAACTTGCAACGTTATCTAATGAACATAAAGATATAATAAAATCGAAGAAGGGCCCAGAAGCAACTGTTCTGACTAGGAAATCAAGACTTTCTTGCCATCGCTCAGTACCAGACAACGCCATTCCTACTCGAAGCCTACCCCACGCCCCCTCGCGAATCACGTGACCCAAATCAGCCAATCGCTAATTTTCGTTGCGTTAGCGTTGCACCTGAAGTTGCTTTCTGGGTTACCCCCGCTAAAATCACTTTATGAAAATTTAATATCAGAACGAACAATCCTAGTTTCAAACGAATTTTTTTAGGAAGACAAAACGCATACGAGACTGTGAAATTACACGACTTCTTGACTATTTTAGCACTGGGTACGCGAGAGCAACTGGGTACTTTTGAAGTCGGGGATCTCTGTCTACATTATCCGGTTGTTCTTATTCCCAACTCCCGCTTTCCCTCGTTTCTCCCAGCCATTTGCATTCAAAAACAAGCCCCGGGATCGCGGGATATCCACCGATCGTTGCAAACGTCACCTCTTTCCGAGACGATCGAGCGAAACTGTTATGAAAAGTGAACGACGAAATTCAATCGTCTGGTTCTCGCTATTTTCGTTCGTAAACCGTAGGCAGCTTTGAAATTTTCCAGCAGCTAAATGTTTAACACGAAGAAGCGAAGCTGCCTCTATCGTGATAAAAAAAAAAAAAACGAAGCGTAGGATTCTTATACGTGTTTGGTACGTGCAAAAAGAAAAGAGGAAATTTTATTTATACGACAGAAAAAAGAAACTTTGTTTTCGAGGAAATTCCGTTGGAATTATTGCCTGATAAGCGGTTGGTATTTCTACTTAGGTTCTTGTTTATCGCACGGAGAACACACGACGAAATAAATATTCATGCGCGATAAATTCTATTCGTTTAAAAATTGTTTCTCCCGGTTTTTCGCGTTAAGTTTTTCTTTCGTCAGGAGATGAAATTAAATTTATCGTTCTGCTTCGCTGCGTACTCTCCGTTATCTAATGAAATTAACGTAATCGTAAAGATATTGGTTTACAGAAAGATCTGTTGACTCCCTATAACCGGGATTCTTTCTTCTGTTCTTATAAAGAAATTTACGTAACTTGAAACCAGCAAATATTAATCCATAGATGTAGAGAAAGTAACAACAATTTCAAGACAACAATTTTCGGAAATTTTATTCCTCCCTATAGTCCGTTCTTTGTATCAATTTGACACAGTTATTTCGCAAAATGTTGCATCATTTTACAGCACAAATATAAATAAAGAAAATGAGACTTCGTAACATATACATCGCATATTTTTGACATTCTTAATAAAAATTGAACATTCATACGTGAACAGAAATTTAATCTATTTACCACTAGTAAAAGAATGTAACTATTTATAGATATTAATTCTTTGCAGTTACACCAATTTGACACTAAGGGAGAGAACGATCGTTGGAATCTTCTCGAAAATGCGATAAACGCAATCATAAAGATCCGTCAACAGTTTCCGAGTATTTAAACATGTGAAAAATTTTTATTCCACGTTCGCAACCCTTTACTTCGTGGTTGCACCATCAGTCACTGGACATTCTGTGTATACGTGGGTCCATAGATGCTCGCCATGTTCCCTCGCGAAACACGCGCGATAAATCACAAATGACGAAGTACACTTCAGCCAAGTAATTCCACGCCCACGCACGCCGAGGTTTTGCACGGCCGACGAATCAAATACACACGAGCATTCAGCCGTGGAAAATATTTTTTCTTCCCGGCGAAAGCTGGCGCTTTCTCGCGGGGGAACATTAACCGAATTAAGCACGGTTGACACGGGTCACGCGGCTAGAGGGTTCAACACCCCGTAGAATACGGACGTACAAAGACCTTTTCATTCGTGCCGAGGCCTTCCGGTCGGTCGACGACAAACCGTCGCATCTCCCCCTTTCAGCTATTCCGTTTCTCGCGAATTTACAAAAGCAGAAAAAGACAGGTCGCGCGAGTCGCGAGTCGAAAGAACGTCCCTTTTCTTTCAGAAGCCAATTCAATCACCGAGGTACGAGCCTCGGCGAAATATCAGCGAAAACTTGAAGGCAAATAATCATTCGTTTTGCGGCCACGTGTCGTGTCACTGTTACACGTTAACATCATGAATTTGACGAGCAGGTATTTACGCGGATAATTTAAAACTGTGTGACATACGTAAAAATCTATAAAATGTCTGTTATGAATTTTTATATACTTTGAAATTTTCATGAACATTAAAGAAACGGAATGTTATTATAATTAACGTCGAAAATTGTAAGTATTGACTTTAATTTAGTTAGCGAGAACACATAATCAGTAGACGAGATTTTTACACAAAATTACATCTCTGAGAATATAATTAAAAAAATAGAACCTTGGTAGAAAATTGTTTCGTGTACAAAAGACTTTGCACTTTGGATATTTTAATATACTTTTCACTTAAAATTTTCTCATAAATGCGCACCTATTTTCATCGTCGTATCTTTCACCGTATTTTTCGAGACACTCGCTAGACATACTGTATATCGTGCACTAACAATTCTATCAAAATACGGCTTCAACGATTACAAATTTTTCCCCACTTATTATTCTTCGCTTCGGATTCAAGTAGAGAGCAACGAAAAGTTTTAGTCAGACCTCTCTCTCTCTATATATGTATATATATATATATGTATGCTTACTGGTAATTCGACAAACGCGCGAAGAACGAAAATTCTGCCCCCCCCCCCTCTGTTCTCCCTACAGGCGGGAAAGCGGGAAATTCTCGCTGCAACGCATGCAGGAAGTCACAGTCGCACGCACAAGCTGCATTTTCATCGCTGCGGCACGCGCGTGCATTGGCGTGAACGCGAGAGGGGCACATTTGGCAACGGGCGGAACTCCGCCGCAGTGCGTTCTCGCTGGTAGACAGTTCGCGTCGATAATTTATGAACGGTGCCGCAACTTTCCGCGTCCCCGAGCAGCGCAGCTTCCGGCCGGAGCCACCTTCCGTTGGCCTCAGCCCTCCGAGGCAGCCCGGAAGTCGCCCCGGCTGATGCGGCCAACGCGCGGAAATCAAGGCATCTCCGGGATCGTGACTCCCGAGGACTCGATAGATTGAATTTGGCCCGTAGCGCGTCTTGGCTCCGTCCAGATGCAGATCCCCCGTTTTCGAGATAACTAGATCCTTCGAGATAACTACGCGCCACGATAGCATCGAGTTACGGAGCATCGAAAACTCTAGCGGCACAGGTTTTAAAACACTTTGTATCTGTGTCTTCAGTTCCTCTTTACAACGACCGATTTGGACTTTTCCATCATTTTTCATAGTTCAATCTACTTTTTTCGTGTCAGCAATTTATTTACAAAGTATCGTCACTTCAAATGAAATAATACAGTTAGATAATTATTATTATAAGTGGTATTTTAACGCGATTTGATTGCATCTTTTTAGCATGCGATATCGTTTAAATTTAAAGCGATCGTCAACGTCCATTGCGGGTTTGTTGGAACAAGTATAATATTCAAGAGTTGACAATAGTTTAAATCTCTGGAAGAGATAATATCCTATACAAACTTTCGTAAGAAGCAGTAGAAGAAGAAGCCTAGTTTATGCGAATTATATTCCAAATTATGTGAATTATTCTAAGATTATTATTTGTCTTTAGAAATTTCTTTTTCCAACAAATTCTTTTGTTCTTCTTGTATCGTTATTATAGCTTCACACTCTTTCACTTCATACTAAATGTGTAGGTTATGTATAACGATCAGTAAATTATAAAAAGGGAAAGTCCGAACTGTGAGCTAGATTTAAGTGTCCCTTTAAAAATGTACATGTACATATATAATGTATATAACGATATTACAATATGCTCTACTTTAGACATTTTATAGTACTTTTGTATATTATTATATACATGTCTATTATATTTATTATATTATATTTATGTTATATACATTTTTGCAACTCATTCCAATATATCATATAACACAGTACAATACTTATATTATACTAGCTATACGATACAAGCTAGAACATAAGTAATGTGCAATACCATAATTACAATTGGAACGTGATAATAAGCAATTTCATTCGCAACGAAGAGAAAGGAGAAAGGGAGGAGTTATTCGCGTTGGCCATTGACGGCGGGCATTCCGTGTTCGAGTTTCACGAAACGGGTCCGTAATATCGGAAAAGTGGAGACCGAGTGTAATAATAACCGACTTTACGGCCCGATTTACAGTACAATTACAATTTCTAGAAACACCGGCCTCTCCTGCCAGCGAATTATCATATTTTTGGCCGTCGAACTTTCCGCCGAAACTTCACTTTTCGGCCAGCTGTGCGAGTATAAAGTGTGCTAAAAACTACGCGAGAGTTGAAAACTCTCTGTCGTCCGCTCTGTCGAAACAGCCGAGCTCCAACTTCCGATAGTCGCCCGTTTTCTGTCGAACTTCCCCGTTGGTACAACACGCGATCGCGAACGACAACTTTCACGATCGGCGTCGCCAGTGTCTCAACTCTTTTCGTTGCAACGCATAAAAATCCAATTTTTCTTTCATTTATCTTTACGACAGTCGTATTTGTAATTGCCGCGTGTTTCATTGGTTGTCGTTACGAGTGGTTTCTAACTGTCTTGGCAGTTTGGAAAAGCTCGAACCGTCAAACTCAGAAACTCAAATTGTTTGAATTGCGTGTACTAGGCAGATGAGATGTTGGCGAACTATTCGCAAGCTGAAAAAGAGGAATCGTCACTCGATCGAGTGGCAAAAACGTAAGACACATTAGGATCGTGAGCGAAACAAAACGTGATGCAATGATATTAATAAATTAATTCCTCGTACTATTAATATTAAGCATTGCGAATCGAGTGACAATTAATTTGCAGGTAGTGCGTCAACATTTCATCTTCCAAGAGTTACAAACAGTATTGCAGATTGTCAAATGGTCAAATACGACAATAGTGACGCATTATTTACAGAATGAGAGCCAAGTCCCAAAGCTTTAAAAGCTAAGAGCTTCGTGTAATTAGTCTTAAAGACTTACGTCCCGAAGACTCGAACTTTAAACATCGCAGACTTCTGGCGGCATGTTTTATTACCAAAAATATTTAATACCAAACAACGCCACTCCTACTCGAGATGTACCCGACGCCCCCTCACGAATCACGTGACCCAAATCAACCAATCGCTAATTTTCGTTGCATCAGCGTTGCACCTGAAGAGGCCCGATTTTCTGGGTTTCCTCCGCTAAAATCACTGTCGAATAAGGTTGACGCGAGGGTTGATCTACCGAAAGTCGCAAGTCGTCTGATTAGAATTAACAGGAAGAAACGAAAAGTTACTGCGACGCGCGACGAAATTCTCCGAAGGAGCGCGGTGATTTCGCCGAGGCAAAGTCCCCGGAGGTACGAGAATAAACTCAATACACGATGGATCCAGGAAAGTGTGCCACGCCGCTCGTTCCGCGCAAATATGAAATAGGAAGCATAAATTCGTTCGAATTTACGGCCGGCCCTGGACAAACGTCTCAACTTCGAGACGCGTTTCCTCTCCCCGTGCCGGGACCGCGTCAACGTCAGAACCAATTTCCAAAGTTTTACATCCACGGCGCGGAGGAACTTTGCCGCGCCACGAAGCGATTCGCCGAAAGTTCCAGCTAACGCTCGTCTTCGCTTCGCTTGTAATTTTTCCGAAAATTTTCCCGCGAGAGAAAAGAAAAAGAAGAGAGGGGGAAAGAAAACGCAACATCCATACTCGATAACTTCTTAAACTTCCATAAAATGGAAGCGAGCTTCCTTGTAAAAAGTTAATGAAACAGCGTGGAAGCTAATGTCTTTTAATCGTCTTTGAACTTTGCCCTCGTTCCTCCCAGCAGAACGGTCCGCCGTAAGTCGGACAAGGCGCGAAAACTTTTAACCCGCAAATGACGGAACAATTTTCTTTGATTTATTCGAGAATTTTACACGGGGGCAAGACATTGCTCGTCGCTGTGACGCTTCCCTTTGAATTCGTACGCATAAAATTATGCACACTGCCAGGAACTTTGGCTCCAGACATTACACGGTTTGAATAATCGTGCTTTTATCGTTTGATGTGTTTCTCGAAAAATTCAACTGATATTATTGGAGCTTTTTATGAGACTGTATAATTTCCGTATAATTTGATCACGATTTTATTTTAACATTATTTTAACATAGACTGTTTGGACAATGATTTTATTCTAGTGGTATTCACATCTTCAGTGTGACTGAACAACGACTTTATTTCAGAAAATTTTATATTTAGACTGCCTGGCGATAAATGTTTACCAATGAATTTGTTATTCTCACTTTTATCCGAGAGATAAGTCAGAATACATTAAAAAATAATTACAGATCTACAAGAAGCAACACTTTGAAAATAATTACGAGTCCCAGGGACAGAAAAATTTACAAGTTATTAGCACAATTTGTACGAATTAAATCGGTGAATTCATTTTTTTCAGTAGAATGGTCCACCGCAAGTCGGACATGATCCGAATTTTTTAACACGCAAGTGGTAGACCAATTTATTTTATTTCTTCGAGAATTTCACGTTGAGCGAGTCATTACTTTTTGTTGCTTTTGGTCCTTTTAAATACGTATTTAAACGAAATTAAGAATTTCATTAAGAACTTCAACTACAAACACGGTTTGAATGAATGTGTTTTTACTGTGTCTTGCACAATTCAACTAATATTATTAAAGAAATTTATAGATTGAAAGTTGCAATTCAATTAACGTCATCAGGGAAATTTTACAAAATGTGAGTTAATTCACAAGATATTGATATTAATAAAATTTCCAATGAAAGCTGGAATACTTCTCTCTTCTAACTTTGAAAACTAACTTTGATATTGTTAAAGGCACGATTTATAAAATAATTATATGAGTAGCTGCGATCCAATTTATGCTTCTATCACTTGAATCTTCTTATATTAAATTAGTGCGTGTGAAATATTATTTTTCAAATGTAACTTTAATCAAAATGTCACGACTTGAATAATTGAATATGTTTTCTCAATAAGTTCCAAAGTTACAAGAATTATCATCCGTTATAAATTAAATTTATCCGTTAAAAAATTTGAAGGATGTCTTCAACTTTCGGGATTATTCACGTGTTGTGTTAGACGACGACGAAATCGATCACGAAGTTTAATCAAGAGTTGTAATTAAAATTGTCTCCATAGTTCTCGAATAGTTGTGAAATCACTCTTCGTACAGTTTCAAATTAACATAGTCTTTCCAGGCTCTTAGGAGCAAATGTAATTTAAAATAACCGTGATAGCCTTCATTAATTATTATTCCGTTCTCTCAACTTGGACCGTCTTTCGAGGATAGTTTTAGTCGTAACGTGTAACAGCGAGACAAAAATTCCCAAATTCATAAAAGTGACAATGCTTGGCAAAAAGTTCCCGAACAAACATAAATATTTGAAAGCACTCGAAAATATTGAAATCTTTCGTCTTTGCAAATCGAATTGAAATCGTTTATTTTCTACTTTTCTATGCACATATTTCAACTAAATGCAATGATACTTTACATTTACCTCGATGCTTTCGAGATTTTCGAATATTTACGGTCGAACGAAAGCTTTTTGCCAGTGATTTTCATATCATTCAATGCACTGTACATTTCAGATTAACAAGAGTTACCAATTTTTAAAATTAAAATTTGAAAGATCTTAGAATGTTACAAATTCTTCATTTATAAATACCTGTAAAATAAAGAATCGTTCAGAGAGTAATTGCATTAAAAAATTTCAATAGAAAGTTCCTTTAAACTATCCCAAACGTTTCACCTTAAATTCCAATTTAAGTACACATAAGTGTATTTGATGACTTTCCCTTTTGATGACTTTCCCTTTGCACAAAATATACGTATGTAGTGATTGATAATAAACAACGAGGCGAAATTTAACGAGTGGTACTACGAACCAAAATAAAGTTTCAAAGCAACATCTCACATGCCAACGCAATACAATAAAGGACACAAGCTTTTATCAATATATTTCACGAAAGTAAAGATCCAAATTTCCAAAGTTGTTCCACACTTTAGAAGTGTGGACAATTTTTTACTTCTTTTCATAAAAGGTCATTTTGACTCTGACAGATCCTTTGGATTCAACAATTCGAGACTTTCGTTTCGAATAACTGAAGCTTGTTACTTACAAAAGAAAAAAGCTGAAAGATGCAAAAATACATAATATGAAAGCAGAAATATAATTCAAACTGTAGTGTATTTAGGGATTGAAACAAATTTAGGAGATATTTGTTATTCTCTGTAACGTTCGGCCTGAAGATACAACTTGCATTTCTTTTAAAAACATCCTTCGACGTTTACTCTCTTTGAATTTCGCGGAAGCAAAGCCCGTGTATCACTCGTTTCTCGCGAACCTTTGACTCACTTTCTTCCCTTACGTTGAGAAGTGAAACAGGTTTGCCAAGGGCGTACACATCGCGAAGGGAGTCGCTAGGAAGATCGACGAGGAACGATTCTCAAGATTCTCGATCGAAACAACCTGGCCTGCCAAGACTAGACGCGCCCAACTCAAAATTGACAGAGAATTCGTTAACTCTGTGTCTATTCGCGACAGGATCGTCACTTTCCATTTTTTTGCTTTGATTCGACCCTCTGGATGCTTCAGCGTTGTAACAGGTAATCGCACGATCAACAGTAAAATAATTGCTTGTTAGAGGTTCAAAGAGGATGACGTACATATTACAATGCAGCAGAGCGTCAATTATTCGAACCATTTGGGATCAAGGTGTTACGTAAAAACCGAATTGTTCGGATGATCGGACAGTTTGGATAATTAAACACGCACAAAGTTTACAATTACTATAGAAATTGAGCCCGAAATTAATTATCGAATGCAGGAGTTACTGGCGAGAGTGGCTTACCTGGAGTATTTTTTACTGCTCGCGTTGCATTATTCTTTTTTATATTTACGTTTACATTTGCAAACTCGTTCGCGTAATTTGACGTTTAATCCTTTGACGTTAGAGCGCAACGTCTCGTTACAGGCGACCTCGAAAAGCGAGCCTGTTTCAGTTAATCAAATTCATTTGCATTTTGCTTCGAGTTCATTAAAAATAAAAGTCAACGTGTCCGTGACAATTTAATTTTAACTCGTATATATTTTATTTATACGACATTATATATTTATATATTTTGCATTTTAAAAATAAATTGGTTCACTTTCACTCGTTCAAATACGGTTGTACAATGTTGTTACTCTATTTTGACGTTACTTGTCAATTAGTGAAAAGAATCAAACGTAAAAATTGCCAAAATTTTAAAATTTGACGCTTCATGGCAAATGCAACGCTTTTGTTACGTATTAATATCAGGAGTTAACGTTTCGTTAATACACTATAATATTTCCAATTTTCTGCAATTTTATTTCTCAATGTTAAGAACTTAATATAAAGAGCTCGCCATAACTTTCGTTTGTCACTGTTTGTCTCTTTTAGAGTTTATAATTTATCTGCGACACCGCTCGGATTCTACAATTTCACGAAATTAATACAACAACGTCTTACACGATACGAGACGTCGAATTCCCCGGGAGAAATAACAATCCAAATGAAATAAACGTCGAACAAAGGTGTTAAGATGTTAATTAAAATCTTGGCCTGACAATGACGATGAAGTGTCCGCGTGGGAACGATCATCGGACACCTGACACTTGCAAATCGATAACAATGACAGCAACCGAGTGGTAGCCGATCGTTCAACGGTATAACGTTCGACTGCACCGTCGAACAAGAGTATTGTACACGGTGAAACGCAATTGATTCGCGAAACGTCACACGAACCATAACTCGTGCCGATGGTTACAGGATATTTGACGCAAACCTTGTCTGGCTTAGGACAAATGCCGGTGTTAAAATTAATGCGTGTACTTGCTAGGTGAACATTGACGATCGGTTAATCCTTCGCTGAGAGAACATAAATCGGTATATTCCCGATTGGGCTTTTACGCGTAGTTCATATGTACGAGATAAACATAAAGTTGATATTGTAGTTCATACGTTTGAAAGAGTGTGCCACATGTTTTGTTAAATCTTCACAGGTGTTGTACAGACGACACGAAACGTTTAAAACAATTAATTTACTTCAGAGAGAATAATGTGTATTGGAACAAGCGTATCAAATTTAAAGATACATGCATTCTCAATTTGTTTGTCACTTTTAGATTTTTGGTGGGTTTCTACCCTTGGAGGGTAGAAATAGAATAGTTTTCGAAATCTGAATCATCATAATCTCTTTCCTACTTCTTGCAAATTTTGTATTTTAATCGACGATAGTTCTAGTGTCAAATGATTCTAAAGTTCTTTGTCGAGTATGTGCCGCCGGAAGCATATGCAGTCGTTACAAAAATCTTTTATGAAAATAATTTTACGTATCTTTATTAGACCGCAATTTAAAATTTGTACGATCATAATTGAAGAAGAATGAAACTTTATGACTATGATCGTTAATAACTATTCTACCAAACATTTTCTCTCGTATCGGTAACGATAAATTATTCTGGGAAAACAATTGTCATTACATCATGAAACGTTACATCATCGTTTAAACGATATTAAAATATTTGCATGTTTAAGAGATCAAAAATTAAACTTTGTTTCATCCATTGAAAAATCTATTTACTTTACGCGTCAAATTGTAATATTTCTAAAGAAATAACGATCAAATTAATTAAAAAAAAAGAAAAAAAAAGAAAGAAAATCACGTGTCCTTCTATTTGTTCGCAAAAACGAAACATCCCTATTTGATAAGTGGCCGAAGATTTTTGGACATTTTTCTTACGTGCGAAATCGACTTTCTGTCAACTCGTCCGAGCGTTCGACATCCAGACGTATAAATTTTGACGTCTGTCCTATTACACGAACTGGATATATATCGCACGAGGGACACTCCATCCCTGTATCTCAATTTCTATTCAAAAATATGTAGGATGATCCTTTTTCCAGTTAACACAATAACAACGTCACTGAAACGAAATCATCCTTCCGATGTATGATTCCGATATGTGATTTATCATGAGAAGGTGACACGGTTTTCAATAGGAAACGTACATCATGCGATCATACGTGTGTGCACGTATACGTGCGAGGCACACAGGAAAAAGTACATCGATTCGCAGCTTGCAGGTGACAAATTTGCTTTTCAAGCGAGCTGTATCAATTAAATATTGTACACTCGATTATTGTATTATCTACGACACAACAGAACGACTTTTGTGATTGAAGAATTCCGACGGAATTAGCTGTCTTACCTCTAAAGAGCAGAAGCAATCAAGAGGCTTCTGCAATCGCTAAATTCCCACAACCCCGTGAGTGATCCTCCGGCAATAATCGGGCAAATTAGCGCAATGATCCAGCCCACAAGGAGCTGAACACGTTAGAATACGTATCGGGAAACCTAAACGTGCGCGCTACGTGTTTCACCTCCGTATCTCAAACGATTCTCTTGCGAACGACGACTCGTCGAGTTAAATGCAGCGTGCGTGCATTCGCGTGTCGAAACGAAGAAGTTGTACGTTTCTCGATACGAGATGAACTGCTGTGCATTTCATTCACGTATGCACGAGGATATCCGCAAGAAAGCGTGGAAATCGAACAACACTCGGTGCTAAAGCTATTAACGGTAATCGGATCCCGAGATGTTTCCTGCTGATTAATACGACCCGATACTGCTCCTCCATCGCGGACCTATGAAATTTCAAATCACCGCTCGTGTACAGCTGATTCGTCGTAATTTCGCTCTCTCGGCAACCCTTTGCTGCTTGGCTGGCAGCACGTAATCACACCGAGCGGGCGATGATTTGCATGCCCCATTACGCGACCCCGGGTCACGCGGATTACTCGTAAAGATTAAAGAGCATTCCGCGATCAGGTTGCCATCGAGATCTATACGCCTCTCGTTCCACTCGATATTCTTTCTCGGTAGGCTTTCGCGGGAACGAACGCGGAGTTCGCGCACTCACCAAAATGGAGTATCGATCCTCCGGTATATTTGTCGGTGCCGATCGAACGCCGATCGTACGCGAGACTCGTAAACAGTACGAGACGGCAGATCGAGGGATCGATCGGTTTTCTGTTCAATCCATCAAGGATATCGGCAATAATTATTCGACACTTTTAAATTTCGCGAAATCACGCGACCCAGACTGCTGGGATTTTCTTCCACTTTCAATAACAAGGAGGCGTCGTATTTATCTAAATCGACAGTTTGAACTTCCTTTTCAACACAATTGTTAACAATGTGAAATTTGAATTTGAGATGTCTGGAATAAAATTTACAATAACGACGTGAAAAAGGAAAAATGAACAAATGAAATTATTGCCGAATCCTGTATTCTGTATTAAAAGCCGCTCGTTGGAACAATCCACGTAATTCGAAACAATTTGCGCAATTTAAAGTTCTTTTTGCTTTTTGCAAAATTTTATAAAATGATGGAATTTGAATGGAATTACTATTATATAACATTTTATTTTTGAAGTGATATTTCGCTCATTATTTCGTAAAAAAATTAATATATCGAAAAATATTTATACATTAAAAGGTGGAATTTCATGAAATTATCTGCAAATCGAAGAACCGAATCTTTGAGATTTCTTTAGATGGGAAAACATTTTGAAATGTTTCCCTATAGAATTAGGATATTAACATCAATATATACCGAAAAATAAAATTATTTAAATATTAAAAGATAGAATTTTGTAGCATAAATTGATTAAAAAGTTGACAAAATGTCTCGTTACCTTTAAGAGCTTGTTTAAAGAAATGGAATTTTAGAATCTGTGTAGTAAAAGTTCAACAAAAATAAGTTGTTCAAAAAATATCAAACGTCTTATTTGATAATATAATGTTATTGAAAGTTCAAATCGAACTGACTAATGGCGGTGAAAACACCAATGTTATACTACTACTTTTATATTTCTAACTAGTTCTAAAGAGAAACACAAACAAGTTTTGAACTGAATTGTAATAACTGCGTAATAACGATTGAGACGAACAAATTACCCAATTCTCAATATAGAAAGATTTCCATTTCCATACTGTACCATTCAAATTGAAACTTTCTTTGTCTGTTCTCATTAGAGAATATTTTTCACGAAACTCATTCAAACGTTCCTTTCCAAGAACGATCAATGAAAATCTTTGAAAGATAGTGGCAAATAGAAGAAAAGGCATGTACTCACGCTCTCGAACTTGTCTTTGTTCTTGGCGTGCTGAGCGATGAACCTGGCGTCGTCGATGGTCTTCTCGATCTCGCGAACCAACGGCTTCTCGAATGTGGGGCTGACGTCCTCGTGAACGTATGCGGGGCTGGCCGGGCCAAAGAGGTCGTCGTCAGCCCCCGGCAGTGGCAGCGAGGGTAGTGGCTCCTCGAAGCAGGGCGCTACGGTGCCCACGGTGGCCACGGCGCCAAGGTCGTACCTGGTCGCCGACGGTGGCAGCCCGTGTGCAGGTATCTCGTACTCCCCGCTGAACCTGTTGCCGTAGTACGTGTCGTACTTATCAGTCTCTTGTACATGGAACACATCGGTGAGCATGCCCTCGGGCGGTTTCCCGTTGGTCGCCTCGACGTCGTCGTCGTCGTCGTCGTCGTCGTCGTCGTCGTCGTCGTCGTCGTCGTCATCGTCCTCGTCGACCGGCTCCCCGTCCGCTGTCACGCCGACGACACCGA
Source organism: Melipona beecheii (assembly GCA_032399605.1). NCBI lineage: Eukaryota > Metazoa > Arthropoda > Insecta > Hymenoptera > Apidae > Melipona > Melipona beecheii. The sequence goes on along the minus strand of JAUCMO010000210.1, from coordinate 2,563,674 downwards.
CGCCGTTCCTCCCCCCAACCACCACCTCCTCCTCCTCCTCGTCGTCGTCGTCCTTCTTCGGCCTCTCGATCAGAAGGAACCGCGGCAACACTTGTATGAACACCACCCGGACCCACTTCGCCATACGGTGGGTGACGGGCGAGCGAAAGTTCACGTTCAACACGGCGATCGTCACCACCACGGACAGGGTGACCAGTACCATCGTGAACAGCAGGTACTTGCCGAGCAACGGCACCGTTAACGACGTGGGCGGTATGATCTCGGCCAACAGTAGGAAGAACACCGTCAACGACAGCAATATCGAAATCGACAGCGAGACCTTCTCGCCGCTGTCGCTCGGCAGGTAAAACACCAACACCGAGAGGAAAGATATGCCCACGCACGGTACGATCAGGTTCACCGTGTAGAAGAGGGTCTTGCGGCGCAGGGTGATATTGAACACGATATCGGGGTAGGGCTCCTCGCAGCATATGTAGAACGCCTCGTTCCTCACGGCAGGCACTTTTATGATGTCCCACTCGACGGAAATGTAATAGTCGGTCAGGTCGATCCCGACGTCGATGCGGTTCGAGTCTTCGGTCTGGGCCAGGTGTCGTAAGTCGACCTGCCAACAACACGTTCCATCGTCAATTTCTTTCGGAATTTCAGGGGTAAGGTACGACGAGGTGATATGACACGCTAAAATTAGCCAGATAGATTGGCGCGATAATTGTGGAAATGAAATGAAATGAAATGAAATAAATTTTAAACAAGCATGTAATAACTATGTGTAACACCTCTTAAAATGAAAATCGAAACGTGAAATTATTGTCGGGTGGGTAATAAGTTGTTTATATACGTCTCACAAATATTCGAATTGATCTCTCAATTTGTCTGAAGATATTATAAAAAAGAACTTTGTACTCTCATTGAACGAACGAACAAGGATCGGATTACTTCTAACCTGATATTCGTAAAAAGTTACAAATGACGTATAACTATAAAATTATAAACCAATGGAGATTTTACTTCTTATCGAAGCTACTTCGTATCGTGACTAAATTTATTTTCAGATGCTATTATACGATGAAATCGATAAAAGTGTTGTTCACATATGCTTGGTCAAGTTCTCACTGTCTACTCTGTCATTTCCATACATGCACATGGTTAAATTATGATTACATCGTAACCAACATAAATGAAAATAGTAATGAAACTAGTCACGTTCAGATATTTCACAATGGGGTTACATTTCGATTTTGCCAAAAATAAACGTCTTCTAATTTCGTTAATTAGAAGAACACGTTGCAACTCCCTTTACACGATAACGGGAGAAAAGGAAAGAAAACAAACGACAAAGGGGAAAGAAAAAGAGGAACGAGCACGGATTTCGTGTTACGCCGTTACAGTTAAATCGAGTAACATGATTGCGATCGTTATAGTCGGTTATATTCTTGAAAGCGCAGTTCCACACAATGGCTAAGATGGGAGGCGGCGGGGAAACGTTGCAAACTCGCGGGGAGGGAAAAAAGCCCGCGTTCCCGCTGATGTTATTTGCCATTGTGCGCAGACCGTTGATACGACCAAAGTTTATCCGTCGGTAGTTCGCCGGGGCAATACGAAAGAGTTGCTCACTTCTAAAAGAGATTCTCCCCGTGGAACCGGTTAAATCTTCCTGCTGTATACAACCGCGTTCCTGTACAAATTCCTCGACGCGTCGGGCCTACCGACCGAGTCTACGCAAAATTGTCTATCGTTGTTATCGTTGTTATCGTTGTTCCTTTCGGCCGCAGATAGTCGAGACAGCCGATGAAAAGGATGATCCCTACCATCCTACCAGATAGGGTACGTGCAAGTAAATTATCCGAGGCACCGAGAATGGTAATTGGTTCGTTTAAAGATTATCACGGCGCAGTGTACCGTCTAATTGAAGCCCCAAGCAAGGAGTGTTACGCGAAACCAACCACTTCTACGGAGAATTACGTTCACGTGGGTGTGTATGTGTCTCAGCCAGCGGAGACGATAAGGGCTTGAGATGAATAAATAAGAACATCTCGCCTAATCTAGCTTCGGTGAGGAATAAAACGTATCTTCTAAAGGATGGGGCTGCCGTTTCCTCTCTCTCGCCGTTAGAAATATCCCGTGGAAACCCTACTTAACCCGGTGGAGATACGACCGAGTATTTTCTCAATTTTATTTTGCCACGGTAGATCCGATTGTTTAAAGAGGACGAAGCGGAGAGGAGACAGAGGAGGATCAGCCGGGGAAGAAAAGTCGGGGGCGAAGGAAAGAAATTGGATAGCCCTAATGGGTCGGGCTAGGGTAGGTGGCGGGGTTTTCAACTCGGAGGCCGTCTCGAATCTGGCATTTACGGGAGTAAACTCTGGCTCCGAACGGAGAGAGCCAAATCTCTCTCCGCATCGAACTTCTGCCCGCTAGCTCGCTTGCCCGGCGCTGCTTGATCCCTTCCGGACCACTTCTGAGATCTTTCGATAGCTTCGCGGTGGAGATCGCCGCGCGTTAAACCACGCTTTCCTCTCTCGCCCTTCTTTCCTAAAGGTTGTATCACCCTTTCGAACAACGCCGACCCAGCAAACAGTGACGCGCTACTCGAGCAAAACAGAATCTTCTCGAGCACTTTGTCGACGACGTCAACTTCGGTTCGTTGGCTCCATCGGGCATTTTGTTATCTCTTTTAATATTTGTGTTATGGATTGCGACCGTCTTTCTTTTTTCTTTTTTCTCTGTTTCTTAGGAAGAAGGTCGTTCTCTAAAAACATTCCTTACAGTCTTTCGACTTGTCGAGGCGTAAATTTTTATAATAACAAAAAGGGTTTAGGTTAGGTTTAGTTAGGCAAACCCTCGAGACATAAATTTTTATAATAACAATAAGGGTTTAGGTTAGGTTAGTTAGGTAAAGTTCCAGGTTGCGTAGAAATTTGCAATTAATATGAAATTCAATATGGCACGATACGCAAGTCTCTGCATTTTCAGTTTTTCTAATACTTTTGAGTATTTCCAATTTCCAATTCGCTGCAAGGAGTTAACGACTCAAAACGGATGTTACATTCAAATATAGATACAGATTGCAAAGTGTGGAATAAAATTAGAATATATCAGGTGAGATATAGTTTTGAAACACTTAATAGTATCAATGTGACGTTTTACCAACGTTTGTGTATACATTCCGTGCTTGCTGCAAACAGAATATTTCAAAGGGACAAGAAAAGAGAAGCGAGAAGAACAGGATTAATTGTTGAAATTCTTTTTTGATGTCTGCGATTATTTCCGCTGCTAGAAACCCTTGTTACTGCCTTCAGCTATTTTTGATTAATTCTTTTTCTCTTGGCGTTGTTCTTGCCGTATAACTCTTTCTTTTAGTGTCCCTATGTGGCTCCCTTTATTATCGGAATTATCTTTCTTAGTGTTTTCTCATTACCGGAAATGCTTTATTTCCTCAAAAACATTTCTCTCTCAATCTTCTTGTCTCGCTTTATCGTCGAAATTGTCGAATGCTTTTCACACACTGTTCTTCTTTTTGAAGAGCGTTAAATAATTGTTGGCATTTTTATGAACACTGTCGACGAAAGTAATTGAAACTGATGGATGGGTTTTTGAAAGTCTACAGTAATCGGTTAGATAATTATCATTATAGGAATAGTAACAGGACTGAATAAACGTTTTCCACATTGCACAGTTACCTAAGAGATTGTTGATGATACACAGTAACTAAAATACAGGCAACTAAAAAATCTAGGAATTATTCCATAAAGTCAGACAGTCATCTGTTAGATTGGATTATTCACACAATTGAAGTAAAACGAAAGAAATAGATGACACCAAAGACTGAAAAACACAATATATTATATTATACATTATTTACCCACCAAGTCTGTCTGATCCATCATTGATCTTCTCGAAGCAAACGAGAAAAACTACCTAGTTTTTGCGCGAAAAGGTTCGAACAAAGAAGAAACACGAGGAAGCACCTTATACACCGATTATACACCCCCGTCCTCCGAAGAACTTGTTGAATCGAAGAAACAAGGTTCAAGCAGGTCGATGATTCTGGTACGCTTGCTCCAGTCCGGCAGAGATCACCGGTAACGAGTTGTACGCGATCTGCTCGGCGGACGCGAAACAGAGTTCGAGGAAGTACAACGGCACAAAGCGAGGAGGAGAGATCTCTCCAAAGGCGATACTCCTGTTATCCTTGCCGGTGTAATATTCCTCTCGCGACATCCAACAATTCCGTCTGTTGCAGGTCGAAGCCGAGCGGGGGATTTTTATCGTGGGAAATTCTGCTCCAACAGCACGCCACGAGGCGCGACAAAAGCCGGTCGAGTCGTTCCCCGGTTGCAACGCGTATCTCGCGAAAGTTTATATTTCGTCGAATGTCGAACGCTGTTTGCGCGCGCGACGTATATGGAACGGATCGATAGCTTCGTCTACTCGAGGTATTTGCGCCGCAGAAACAGGCAGAAGGCCGTTGAGATACACTTAGACCGCGGTGTTTATGAACGGCGGTGTGTTTACTCTGGATAAAATTTCGGCCGATGTTCCCGCGTTTCTCCGCCGGAGTCAAATGGAGAAAGGCTTCTGAACGACCCACGTGTTGTTCGTACTCTCTCCTCTCCGAAATGACATGTTTTTCCACCCTAGTTGCGCCCTAATTAACGGAAATAGTTATTTCGATCACGTCCTCTCCTTTTTCTCGTCTTTCCCCGCCAATTCCGTTCGATTCGTGCGTTTCATTTTCGTAACACTCGCGGTTAAAGTTGCTTTTAACGGAGTTGCCCCATTAACGATACATTATATATTTAATTTAAACTTGATTTGTTTCTTTTCTTTCTTTTTGCATCTCTCCGCATTTACTTTGAATGACGACGATTTAGCTCGTCAGAATTAATTTGTCGCGGCGCATTCTTCTGAGAAACGCTCCCCAGTTAAGTAGTTAATAACGTTAGTGACGAATAATTTTCATTAGATTCGCCTTTTTTTTTGCAAAATTACACAAGTACTTGATCGAAAGAGTTTCAGTATGATTTAATCCATTTCTCAAATAATTCCCAATAATTTTTCAAATAATTTCAAATAATTTTCTTTTGCGCTTTTCCGTTACACTTTTATTAGGGATGAGTTGCTCGAATCGTCAAAGGCCAAGAAAGTTTGGAATTTCGAAAATTAAAAATTTCCTTTCCCCGCGATTCGAAACTTTCCTCAAACTCGGATTGGAATAAGATCAATGAACAAAGAATCGTTTGCAGCGCGAATGAATGATTTCTGCTTCGCGAACAGTTACGTTATAATCAACGAGATTTGAAGAATTATCCAGTATATAAAAATCGACCAGAAAAGAAGTAATTCAAATTCGGAAAGAGTTCGGATGATTTTTAGTGTTTCTAAACGAGAATTTAGCTTAACCTTGGCTCAAAATAGAAAATTCCTACACTTCAAGTTTTACGAGTTTCTCGCAAAGTTTCGTAGACTTTATTTTAAAATTAAAAAAAAAAGAAAAAAAAAATTTTATGCCAAATAATTCGTGCAACTCTGTGCTCCTTCGCTGTCTAAACAGATTACACAAGGGGATGGAAACCTCGATCAAAGTTGGCGGACGCACGACCGCACGAGCCCGGAGAAAACTGGAATGGAAACGCGAAGACCGGAAAAGCCGCGCTGGTAGGATCCAGGGGGCGGCTAGAACGACAAGGCCATCGGAATGGACGTTCATCGTCGCGGCAGAACGGTTTTATCGTTCTAGACGCGGGATTTATTTCCGCAATGGTTGTTCAACGGTGAAATCCACGAACAACTGGATTTGCCGGGACGAGATAAATCTGTCCATCCACGAAGGAGGTCCCCCCGGTCAACGGGAATACGCAAGAAGATGAGAAAAAGGACTTCGATCTCGCCGAGGCTCTCTCCGCCTCGTGATCTTCCGCTATTGCAAAATTATACCTCTTCTTCTCCTTTTTTTTTCTTTTTTTTTTTCATTTTTTCTTTTCTCGTCGGAAACTCGAAAGACTTTGAGAACAGCCGCGGAATATTGAGAATCACTTGCAAATCCATCGACCATAAAGAAAATCCTCGGTCCACGGGTGGCGAAGTGGAAACCTTTTTTTGAAACGACGGCGATGGATCTTAAACGTTGGCACACTTTCTCATCGGAATCTTCTACTTGGGATGAAAAATCCCGATCGTCGTTAGTTTCAATTCCGAGGAACGCGGTTCTTCTGATCCGACGTTGCTCTACTGTGGTTTTTCTTATTTAAATGTTATACGTATAAGATGTCTCATAGTATATTCTATATTTCTTGAAAACAAGAAATTTCATATAAACATTGTCAGGATTGGGCAGATTTTGTTTGAAACAAAGTAAGAACAACAATTTGAAATAACGAATCATTTGGGAGGAGTAATTTAATCTTTAATTTGAACGAGTTCATTGAAACAAAGGTAAAAACAAGGTGAAGTTTATACAACAGAATTAGAAACAGGAATTTTTAGAGGAATTATTTATGGAAGCAAAATGCAAAATACAAATCATCACTTGCTTGATCAAACAAACTAAAGTTGGTTCAAAGTAACATTGAGTCAAATGAAATGATATATAATTTTATTCAAATAATGCCCAAGCCTGAAATATATCTATGTTAATGCAAGCAGTAAGCTGCAATAATGTGTTACTATTATACAATGTATGAATAGATTAAAGATTCAATAGTTATAAATCTGTTGTTAATACTGTATAAATGTGTCAATACAAATTTTTCATTTATCTTTTTTTTTTTTGTTATAATATATTATTAAGTTTTCTTAAATATCACACGACTTCTATATGTAGCAAAATGTCAAATTATGCCTATTTACCTTTTGTATCGACATGTCATTTTTGTAAATAAAATTATTACAAGGAAAGTAAGTTTGCCAATACTTTCTTGATCCATTGTGTACATCTTAATCATACCTAAGACATTTATAGCAAACAATACTATAACGGATAATATTAATAATATTATTAATATCCTTCGAGCTCAATCGTATCGGTTGAATGTTAAATTAAAACACACACACACCTACGTTATATCAAACAAAAAATCCCTTCTCGATGTGGTAAAAAACGAAACTCTCGCCACGACTCGAATCAACCACTTGATGAAACGTCGCGGCGACTTCAGCTCGCTAAATTGTTTTCCGATGCATCGATTCCGCGGGTTCTAAGAGGTCAACGACGATTCTCGAGACGTTCGAAGATCTAAAATGCACGTATCGAGTCGCGGGCAACCGGGCTGGGAGAAGAGGAAGAAAGGATAACAAACGAAAGCGAGAAAAAGTTTCATCAGACTGTAGAGAGAAAAAGAGAGAGAGAGACAGAGAGAGAGAGAGTGGGGTGGTGGTGAACGTTGGCGAAGCGAGGAGACTCGTCAAAAGCAGGGCCGATGAATCATGACGTTTCCCCGATGCCTGAGCTACAGCCCCCAGTGTTGAGAGATTACACGTCTATACGAGCAAGGGCGTGAAATATTTCTCGCGTGAGAGAAGCGCGCCCGTTTTAGGCTGCCGGAGATGTTTAAGACACGGACGGATATTCCGAAGCTGAAAGCCGCTAAGTGCAGGCGATCAATTATGCCACATCGTTGGCAGATTCTCCTCCTCAATGCCAAAATTTCGAACGGTAACGAGCGAGCACTCCCGCGCTTCGTTGGTTTCGTTTGATTAAAAGAAAATTTTGTCTTCCTTTTATCGAAAGTTTGATTTAAAGAAAAAGAAAAAAAATTACGAGTTCGACAACATTGTGAATTTTCTTTTAATTCAGATCCATTACAGATTAAAGAAATGAATGGTTATTAGTTATATATATTATATATATGTTACAGCTTTCTATATATATATATATATATATATATATCATCTGAAAAATTTGAAATATATGGATCTTTGTGGATCATTTTAATTTGACGGACCAACATTTCCAAAGGCCATTTCTAAAACACTAACGATATTTAAATCAATTTTTATAGAATCTTTGTCAAATTAATATTTTATAATAACAATAATCATAAGTAATAGCAATAGATTTCGTGACATTTTATTGTAATTCATACGTAATAAATAAATCAATCAGCGTGTTTGAAATGTGTAAAATCTTTGTTTTACTTGGGATATTGAAAATATGCAAATATATACATAAACTTTGATGATTGATTGTATTTGTTCTGACGTGTATTGTTCGTCGGTACAACGACAACAATATTATCAACAGCCATAGTCCAAGAAATAATTTAACAGACACAGGAACATGTGTTTGATTAACAGACTGCGGATTTTTTTATGTGAATTCATACTTTTGTAAGTACACGAATAAACATAATTCAAACAAAACAGAACGTGGATAGAAAATTGTTTTTTTATACGTTAAATGTTGTAGAAAGAGCACTGTACTGTTATCTGCATTCTTGCAGTTTGAAGTTTCCTACGCGTAGAAATCCTGATAATTAGAAACAAATAAACAACCCGTGAGAATACGATTTGCAACAAAAAAGAAGAAGGAAAAGGAAAAATTCTGGGAATTTCCGTGGAAACGGCGCGAATAATCCTTCGAAATGTTCGAAATCCTTTCTGCGCGCAGCACTTCCACCGAGCGAAGTTTCAAAGAAAGCACAGGAAGAAAAGGTTACGAACAGTTTCCTTGGAAATGGAATCGACGAATCGCGGCGTTTTATTGACGTCTGTTAGCACGTGCCAGCTGTATCGAGAGACAGACGAAAGGAACGGCCGTGATATTCTCTCCTCTCCGATGGAACAACGTTCTCGCCAAAAGGGAAGAGAGCTGCCAAACAATAATCGATGGATCGGAAGGTTTCGTCGAATACTTTTCTCTTACTTTTCTCGCGTCTGTACACGCTGTTCCCTTAACCAAACGACGGGACAGTCATTCCCAGCTTTCAGAGAAATTCCAATCATCCTCGTCGACTTTCTTCAGGTGGAGGGAAACGCTCTAACGACTATCACGCTCGATCAACTGGCAGCTCAATCGCCAGGTAGAGACACGGTTGATCGTTTGGAAGAGATAAACGCGAGTCGCGGAGTGCTGACGATGATGAACTCTTCTCGCATGGATTTTCTTCGAGTAAGAGAAGAAAGTATATTTTTTTTATTTACATTCTCGTAAAATAAATTCATAATATTAAAATCTGGGAATCAATCAATTCGAGAATACAGATCAGAAATATATTTTACTTCGACGATTTTATCTTAATGCTAAAAATAGACGCTTTGTTACAATATCAAAGGATATCTTCAATCGAAATGAAATTATAATCAAATTCCATGCGACAGCTTGCAACTATCGATCGATTAAATTAATCGTTGATTTTTCGACGATTAATTTCCTTTAACGAACGATTCATTGATTCCAGGTTAATTTTATTAATCGATTAAATCAATCGGTCGAAATGAATCGTAAATATTAATCTGTATAATTCTGTAAAAAGAAATCGTAATAACAGTAATAAGCTTGAGTCGGTTTTAAATCTCTACTTACAAAATATGTTATTAATTTTATTCCAAACCGCTACGTAAGAGATATTCCCTTTCCTCGAAAATGTTACAAATTGTCATAGTACGTGAAAACATTGAAAATTTCTTTTCGTAACTAAATCTACCATGGATTTGAAGATTGAAGCCTTCCTTTTCTAATCCCTGAAAATTTTTTTCGCTGAATTATCAAACTTTGAATAACCTTAAAAAAATAACGACGAAAATTCAACAGCAAGTTTTAAGGATCGTTACAAAATGCAGCAATGAGAAAGATTTTTCAATGGTTTTACACGCTGCGACAATTTATAGCATTTTCGAGGAGAATAGTGTCGTCACTGTCGCATAGTGACAAAATCATTCTGAAATAAAACGAACGATGCATTTTGAAAATAGTGGCCTGGAACTTTGAGCCGCAGCTTACGATCTCTCTTCGCGAAATTACAAAATTTTCCACTTCAAATTTAGTGTTCAAATGGCCGAATATTAACGAGATTCGCCGCACGTAACTTCGCTTCCGGACAGATGTTTGCGTTCGATCGTTACGATGATTTTTAACGAACAACGAGCAAACAATTCCCGCCGCGTGCGAGCTCGAAGAAAGAAGCCCGAGGAACGCCTACGGTTAAGTGATTCATCGAAGATTTGCGGTGGTTCTGCAGCAGTATGAATTATTCGAACGCAGCGAAACACAGGGAGCATTCGAATCGCTTCGAGGATCCTCCTCGAAGGTGGCTCGGAACGGAATGAAAGGAGAACCACCGGGGAATAGAACTGTCAGCGTAACTTCTAACGTAATAAATAGTTTAGACGCGACGTGAAAAGTTCACTGCCGCGCTACGTTTTCTCCCGATGCAAACGAGGAACGAGGTTCAACCGGAATTCTATGACTCACACGGTTCATCTATATTCCACGCGATGAATTTGTACCGGCTCGACTTGAAACGAGAAGGAGGAGCAGGGAGAGAGGAGAGAAGCTTGGATAAATTGGAACTTCCGGAATTTGCGAGATCCGATCGGCGAGTTCGAAATCGGTGTCTGCGTTTAACCTCGGCGAAAACCGAATTTACGCCTCTTCGTTTTGCATGATCATTCGCGGATGATTTGTGGAAACGAGTGTGAAAAACGAACGTTCGTATAGAATGTTTATATCGGTAAATATGGGTTTCACGGATTATTATTACCCGGAAAATCGGGGCTCTTCAGGTGCAACGCTGATGCAACGAAAATTAGCGATTGGTTGATTTGGGTCACGTGATTCGTGAGGGGGCGTGGGGTAGACCTCGATGACTAGCTTGAAAAATATTTTCATCTCAATTTTGTAAAATTTATATTGCGCAACGTAAGGCACTGCGACTCGTCTTTCACACGGTAAGCTCTACAAAATTGAAATTCAATATTTTATATTTATATAACTCATCAATTTTCGACTTCTACGCTACCCTAATACTGTTTTCATGTAGAATGACGAAAGGATTTGATGTATCCAAAAAAACTACATTTTTATAAAAAAAAATAAAGTGCAACTGTAAAATGTACGTGCATTATCGTATTTCTGAAAAAAAATATAATCAACGGTACGTAGTCCATTTTGAATCTTTCTTTTTTTTAATTTCAATACCAGTAAAAAGGTATCGCCTGTTATCGCGTTATTCTGCACATTATTCCTGCATAGTGCATGCATTTGTGCAGATTTAAAATTCGCAGAACGTGTAATATACAATATTATTATATTACGTCTTCGAACAATTCAATTTAATAATCTTCGCTGAATTCAAGTTCGTTGAACATGGTTAAGCGCTGAATCGCAGCGATTATTTACATCACACGCGTGTTGTTTGCCCGAATTGTTGTTGCTTCGTGTAGTACAATCTAAAATTAATTTTGTACAGTTTGAAACTGTACAAAATGGATGGTGAGGATTCATTCTGAAATGTTCTCCAAATTTACTAGGTTAATTCAATTTGAAACAGAACATGGTATATTCCATTCTCCTGTGTTAAAATGCAGGCATTTTATTCTCATTTATTATAAAAATTCCGAATGAAAGATTGTCCAAAAAACGCGTAAAAATCCGTTATATTTGAAATTATATCTGTCTTGTGGACTTGCAGCTACAATATGTTAATCGTGTTAAAAATTACATTTTTTCCAATGTTTTGCACTTTGTTCCTGTCTCATAAATGATTCTACTAATTCGCGAATTACGAATAAAATTTACACGATCCATTTTTTATGTAGAATATATAAATTAATTTCTTTCACAATTTCATAAATTTTCACATACGTTGCAATGGGTGAAACAAATCTCCATTACCTAACTGTCGTTAAGTTTTCAGTTATATTATTATTCATTGAGTTTTATATTTGCTTTTATATAAATAATTGTCAAGTCAGGAAAAGATCGAATTTGATCGTTCTTGCCCGATTAATAACAAGGAATTTCGAGCACGACTGAACAATAGCAAATGCATTAAAAGATGTAAAATAAAAGTACAAAAGAATTCGAAAAGGAATAAGAAGAATAAATGAAAAATTCACAAGGAAACATCGCGAAGCTGAACACTTTTTCGTCTGTAACTCTCAAAGTACAAAATATAGAGAAAAATAACTCAAATGAAAATTTAATAGCCAAAACTGAATGTAACACTAAAGATAACATTAACTGCTATGAACAAAATCAACAAAATTTTGGGACAGGTTTTTTTTCTACTCCTAGAGTTTCCTTTACGTCATTTTATTTAGTCGCTGAATCTATCTGAGCATCAACACTTTAATTAAAAGCGAGTATAGAAATTCTTCTATGATGATTGATCATTAAATTCATTAATACATGCCATTATAATTTTATAAAATTTTACTTTACTAATTACTACATTAATATTTATAATATTTACTATATTTTCAGTTATTACGAAATTTTAATAATCATTAAAAAAATCATTATTCTCGTCTTGGACAATTCCACAAACGCGCCAATTTGGCAAGTTCGGGTGCTCCCTTGTCAGAGCGTCCGATGAAACGTCAAGCTACAAAAAAAAAAAGAAAAAGAAAATCTGACGAGTTGAATTCAGAGTTTTCGTTCCGCTACAAGATGCTGCCTTTCCCTAAACATCGAACTCTCCTTGGGCACGCGCGTTTCAAAGAGTCGACACGGGTCAGACGGAGGGATGAAAAATGTGAGTGGATATATGGTTGCTCGTCGGAGGATTTTTTATCGGGGAAAAAGACGGAGGCAAAAGCTGAACGTGACCGGATTTATAACTGGATCGGTCTCTTAAGGGATACTTCATTGGACCGCAACTGGACCCGAATCGAAATATGACCGAGCCCCTAATGCAATCAAACCCCCCAAGGAATATCAAAATATCATCGATTCTGTGTGTGATCTCGCCGGCTCACTCTGGAAATTCAAAGCTCTTCCACGTCGTTACTGCGAGATTACAAAACGTTTTCTTTTTCTTTTTTTAAGTAGGAGTTCAAAGAAGAATTGGCTGTTGGAGATTTAATTTATTCGCCAAAATTAGAGGATCAATAAATTGTCGATCTTTGAACTCCCGCGCGCAACTTTGCGTAGAGAGGTCTCCAAGCGTTGAAAAGGGGTGCGAAATTTTTAACTTCAAAGGGTGAAGCCCTCTACTACTTTTTGAATCTCGTTCTTTCAAAGGCTCCTTTTTTCGTTACAAAACGGAATGAGGATCTTTTTCTCTTGAAATTTTACAAATTCGTACCACTCTACGAAGTTTCGCTGATTTTTCTCACGTCCATTTCAAAAGTTACCTCGCGAAATTGATCGGCGATTTTGTCGTAGTTGAATGAGAAATTCACCAAGATTTGATCAACACAAGCTGCGCTGTGGGGTGTATTTCAAGGTTTGGGATGCTTTATGGAAGGACGGAAGGTCGTGAGAAAGTGAGAGAGAGAAGAAAGGCAAATGCGTTTCGTCTCGGATGCACTGCCTAGATTCATCAGTGGGTGGCTGATGGCAGCGACTCCTTAGCCCAGACGCTTGTTACTGGACGGTCACCCATCCTAGCGGGGTTTCGCACATTGCTTTGCTTAAACGTCGGAGATCGGCAGTCACTTGCGGCTTGTGCTAGTCAGTGTTCGAATCTCGTAGCTGAGGAATCCTAGGCCGCTATGATGAGATCTCACTATACCTCGTGTGTACACGTGTTTAATTTGTATATTCAACGCGTACAGTAGTCAGTATGTGCGTTCACCAATATACGTACTGTATGTGTGCCACAAGTTATTTTGATTCAACAGAGAGAAAGAATGTCGGCCAACGGTTGCTAAAAGTTCCAATAAAAACGATCTTGCGTGTTGGTCGTCGAAACGAAGCGACGAGGGAGGAAGAAAAACGGGGAGCAGATTGAAATATAAATGTAATAAATCCATCGGACAGAGGGAAGCTGGGCTGCACGTTCGACATCGCTCGGAGTGCTCGCGTTCTGAGGAGAACTCGGTCGACGTTCCATTGATGCGTTCTTGCATATCTTCGCTCGCATTGTAACGCGATTCAGAGAGCTCACAGCCCCGTTTCTTTCTTTCTCGATTCTCCGCCCTTTTCAACGCAGCCTTGTCCACCGACGCAAGGAAATTTCTTTACCTCGTTCCCCGATTTCTCGTTCAACGTTTCCTCGTCGCAGAGGAACGTCTTAACAATTTTTCCAACGTTACTCTCGTTCCAACGTACTCGTTACTATTTCACGTACGAATCCGGAGAATGCCCGAGCCATTCCCCCGAGGTAAATTATATTCTCGAACGTTCGCCAATCTCTGCCGGTCCATCTTGTTCCTCGGTGGAAAATTGACTTGGCAAAAACACGCGAAATTCTTCTCAAATTTCGAATATATATTTCTTTATAGACATTACTGTTTCTTTCGTGTTAAATCATATATATGATTTTCTATTGCATTATTATTATTTTAATTATTATCTATATTATTTTTATTCCATTATATATATAATAATATATAAAATGTAGAATATAATAGAAAATATTAATAATATAATAGAATGAAAATTAAAAATTAAAATAATAACAACACAACAGAAAATCATACATATGAACATTTGAACACGAAAGAAATAGTAATGTCAAACGAGAAAAATATCTTTGTTTCTACAAACCGAATATTTTACAAAATTATAAATTATACAATGACATTTTCCTGATAAACTGCGCGTCACGAGCATCGCGTGAATGATATTGCACGATTGCACAGGCTGAGATAATAAAATTAAGTTATTGCTTCGGTAATCGATTTTCATTGACACAGAGAGAAATAAAAGAAAACAGGCGACGGTTTTATTTAGCATAAAGTTTTACAAGCAGCGTAACAACTTGCTTGGGGAATGTTTCGCGTGAAGGGGAAACGGCTGCGTTGCGAGGGGAATTTCGGTTGTTTGATTTTCGCGGTCAACACCACTAAAACGCTCGCGAAAGAAAGAGCAAAGAGAAAGATTCAAAGGCAACGTGACCATTGTCGTTTACGAGCGTCCACGAACACATGTATCGCACGATATAAATTCGTTTCGTTTATGATTCCTGATTCAAACGAACCTTCCGTTCGTGTAAAATTCGTGTAAAATACTGGCATTAACTTCGAAATTATTATATTTCTCCTCAGAGTTACTATGTTTCGCAGTAATTTCCTGACACGAAACTGAATACTGTATCAATGAACTTTTCAATCGTTTAAATTTTTACCGTTGCTAGTTTTCATATTTGAAATATTATGTAACGATCACATAGTCTCTGTTATGATCGAAAAAAACTATGATCAAATACAAATCACAGTCTTGAAATTGTATTCTTTCCTAATTTTGTAAACTATTTTTATTCCTCTGAAATGAATAATAAAATATCTTTACGTGGAACGTCTCATAACATTCGATATAGCCTTTTTTAATTTATCATTTTATTACTCTTCTTATTTCATTTATACTTTAATTTTATATCAATTTACTTTCATTCTTATCTCACGCTACGTATACGTATGAAATTCAAATTTTTAAAGGGGAGGGAGGGGAGATTTTGGAAGAACTTTTTTCAGTTTCAGAGATACATGTATGAAAAAGTTATTGTTGACGAAGAAATTGTATACTAAAATTTCTCTTTTTTCGGACATTACAAATTCTCTCGTACATTCACGCAAGAGTGAGATTGAAATACTGAAACTCAAAGGTCAAAATAAGACCTATGAAATATCGTGGAACGCTTCACGACCTAAATCCAAACAGCATGATCCTACGATCAAAAATCGTCCCGCAAATCCATATATTCCAAATTATAATGCAATAATACTGTTTTTCGGTGAAATACTGGGACGATGATTAATCGAGCGTGAAACGAACGCGAATCGTTGGTCAAATCTCAATATTATACTCACCGTGTACCCGTCGTAAGTCCACGAACCAAATTTCATGAAGCAAGTCTGCTCGTCAAAGGGGAAGTACTCCACGTTGATCTCGCAAAATGATTTATAGATCGCTGGCGGTTTCCACACCACCTTCCCGGTATGGTGCAAAATTGCCTTGGTCATAATGGTCACCTCGTAGTTGCCATCGGCGCTGAAAACAAAATTAATGTCCATCCTGATTTATGTTCTGTTTTTGCACGTCCTCGTTAGGGGACAGTTTCAATACGGAATTCTCCGTATCGCGTATTCTCGCGGTAATCAATCATTCAACTCTTGATCTCTTCATCGAGTGAAACGAAATGTTTCGTCGTTTCGGAGATTTCACAATTCTATCGAAGTACCAGACGGCGCGACTGGATTTGTAAATTCAGATTTTTGAAAATGAGTGATTTCAGAGATTTTGGTTCAAATTGAAAATTGCCGCAACATACCGAATGTTGTGGGAAACATTTTATGCATTTTTTTTTTTTCGCATTACGCGCATTTTGCGAAATTTTGAAATTTTAAAATGTACAGATTTATCTAGAATTTTAGATTTATCTCATGAATTTTTCTTTCTCCAAATCTCTCATTCTCTTTCGATAAGATCTAAGTTCTAGATTCGAGCGATTCGTTCAGAAAAAGATACAACATAGATTACAGTTCCGAATTTTCCGCGGAAGAAACATCCTCTTAAATACCGATTCTTATCGAGGAACGGTGAATAAAAATCCAACTAGTGTGAGAAAACCAAGACTGAAATTTTGTAAGATTCCTATAATTCAAAGGACGATTAAAAATATTTCAACTGAAACAATCGAATCCCTGGTCACTTCCGTTACAATAAAAAAAAGAAATAACATGATAATTAGGTTTAATTATCAAATAGTAAGACGTACATACACTATGTAGTTATTACTTCATCTCACAGAGTGGAAAGTACTCTCTGACTGACCCATGATGGACCTATGCCACTGAAGTCTACGCGACCGACTGCAGTTCACAAATCTGTCTTGATTCAAATAGTTACTATTCTTTATTGATATCAACTGTTAATAAAACACAAAGCAAATATAACATAATATAATGTTACACGGAAGATGACTAATCGCTGTAACTCACTATTGATTGAAAAATGACTGTCTTCTTCATAAAACTTTCACTCGACAGAACAGCTTAGTCTTTATTGTACGATTGTTGCAATATAATTATCGTGCAATAACTAAACTGTCCAATTTTCACAGTACAAGCTGTTTTTAACGAGAGTTAGCGAGCGGAAAACATAATGCAGAGCGCTTGTAATCTCATTCCAATGAATCTAGAAATCTCGCAGGTATTTTACTCTTCTTCTTCCTCTTCCTCTTCCTCTTTTTATTAAGAACGAGCCACGATTCGAAGGACAGAAGGGGAGCAAAGAGCGTAAGAGATCTCCCAGCAGCATCGAAGACAACAGATAAGAAAATCCTCGAGATAAACAATGGGAGGTAAAAGCAGGAGAGCGTTATACGGTGGCAGAGTCTAGAGTCTACCACCGCGGTAATAGAGCTCTGGAGGAATAAACTCGGTAGTGGGATAATGCGGCCGGATTTCTAACATAATACGCGGCGGGCAGCTGCAGCAGCTGCAGCTGTCGTTGCTGCAATTGCACTTGTTGCGCTATTTTCACTCGGCTGTTCTACATTATTATTAGCCCGGCCTCCTGCCCGATTACCCCGCGCGGAATTTCCTCTCCGGCGTCGGCGTTCGTCGCTTTTCACGACCAATCTGAAACACCTCGAATTCGCGACTCGCATTTCCTAACCTTTTCGCGTTACGTTGCTCCGACGAAGTACGAACTTTGGTCGTAATCGTTATCGAATTAACGCGGCGGCACTAGGTCTCACTTGTATACTTTACTTTAAAAGTGATCTTAATCTCGAACCGGCCAAGTTGATTTATACAACGCATCAGTTCGTGCAACTGATCAAAGTACAAGATCGTGTACGTTGCGTTAGTCCGACTGACTAATTTCGTTCCTTCAGCTCTTTGCACTCGACCGTTTCGAGGGATACCGTACTTAAACCTAGGTAACAGCTCGGACTTTTTATAATTTTCTGATAATTGTAATGAACACACGCGATGTGTAATAGTATAATATCTGAACGGACGCCTGAAGCGAAAGCTGCAATAACGACGTAAGAAGAACAAAAGAATTTCAGAAGGCAGTCCCGAGTCGATTGACATTCGATAATTCGCATAAACTAGATTTCCCACTGCTTCTTACGAGAGTTCGAGAAATGATGGAGGATATTATTTTTTCCAAAGATTGAAACTACGTGTCATTGCAAACCTGCAATGCAGGTAGATACGAAGAAAAAAGTCTGTCGAGAGCAAAGGATTGAAAGAATTCCTGGGCACTTTTTATACTTTTGTGGACGTAAAATAAAGGTATAAATCTGAAATGGAACTTCAGTAGAGAGAAGAAAGTTCGTTTCATTGAGGAAATGTTGCAATAAAGTATACTCTGCTGTAGATGTTTCCATATTTTTTCCAATCGTGCATAGACGCATGAAAATTCGCCGTTTGTTTGTTACTCTGAAAATTTACTTATTCGCGAGTAGTTTATTTTTGCATGAATTTATATTTACGTGCGCAATACCGCGTGTAATAAATATTTGGATATTTTTTGTTGCTACAAAATAACAAAAATATCGAGCTTTTAATGGAATTGGATCTGGCGTCCAATTATTTATGCATGACAGCGTGCATGTACAGCTAAACTGCATTCGTATTATTAATCGATATGATTGATATACGTGACTTCAGTCGTTTATATTAAATTATTGTTATTGTAGGAATGTGTTTTATAATTCTCACTTAGGTGAACCGATCGGACGCTCTATTAATCGACTTTGGAGAAAGCATCATTTTCAAAAATTTAATCCTTGAAATCCGCGATTATTTATATCTCTTCGTAACAAATAAATTTCTGAAAATAAATTCACTGCAATTAATTTAAACAATTGCAAAAGTTTGAAATTAACCATTGAAATTGGCCAACTTTCTTAACAAAGGAAAACGACGACGAAAAATTGCGATAGCTTGGATGTTGCAACAAAGTAGACAATTCAATAAATTCGCGGACGAGATAAAGGCGCAGCTGTAGTAGCAACGAGTATAATATTGAAAGTCAGAAAATCGCGTTTGAATCTTAATATTGGGGGGTGGAGACGCGGTGACAGGTGCGCGTGCCTCGGAGCAGATAGCTTTGAGGATGAATGAACGCTGCTGGGCACTGGGGTTGCACACGTGCAGCGAGAAATAAATAAAGCTGCAGTTATAGCGAGCTCGGCTTTTTATCGCATTTTATTGAAAAACATATGACCGACGAAAGTGTCGTCTCGTTGCACCCTCGACTCGGTCTCGGTTGTTCTCTCTCGTTCAGTATCGGTCAGTCTGTCAATAATTTAATTGTTCGCTGTGTCTGTCAACTGGACAGAAAGAAACTCCGTGACTATCGTGCACACAGAACTTTTGAGCTGGAGTAATCTCAAAACTCCGAAAATTGGATAACGTTACATTAAACCAAAGTGCCTCTCCTCTGCGAAAAATTCTGTAAAAATTTATTTACTGAATGCTACGTTTGATGTTTGAAAGTTCTTGTTACTGCACAGGAGTGGATAAAAGGAGATTTTCTGCGAGAATTAGCTGACGAATTAATTAAAGATCAAGTAGAAAATTAAAGTTTAAATGTAATATATCGCACACTTGAAACGAAAGTAACACAGTTTTTCGACGAAATTAGAAACTAACTTTTGTTAACCAGACAAACAACACAATTCAAATATGCTCTTTAAAGCATATTTACGATACAAACGTACTTTCCATCCCTCGTCGACGCGTACTTGTTCACAATGACAATAAGTCAAATAAAATTCATAATAAAATATATTTGCAAGATGTGCATTTGAGACCATAAATAAATAAATTAATAAAATATATATTCTATAAGCCAAATAAACTGAAAGTAAAATCACAAACAGAATGCAAAATAAACAGAAAAGATGAAAATGCAACACAAAATACACACACACACACACACATACATATATATAAACACAAGATGAATTTAAAATTCACTTAACAAAAATATCAATGTTGAAGATCGTTCGATCTCTTCAGAGTACAAAAACTGCACGACTTGTACTCTGTACCCAGTACGACTCGTCTCACTGAAAGGCCCAGAAGCAACTGTTCCAACTAGGAAATGAAGACGACTTTTTTGCCATAAAATTTTATCGATATGCAAACATTTGAATCGATACAAAACAAATTACAGGCGCGATTGCTCAGTACCAGACAACGCCATTCCACTCGAGGTCTACCCCTTCACGAATCACGTGACCCAAATCAACCAATCGCAAATTTTCGTTGCATTAGCGTTGCACCTGAAGAATCCCGATTTTCTGGGTTATCCCCGTTAAAATCACTTTCAGTGATAAAATGATTCACACGTGCATAGAGTTAAATATCAGGCACGGCTGGAGAATGACGATTAACAAACGAAAACTATCGTCGAGGAGATGAAAGTTAACCTCATTATGTTACTTCGCGAGTGATTACCACCGCCCGAAACGTCATTGTTCATTCGTAATCGCGGACCGACGTGTAGAATAGTTTCGCACCGCCGCCGATTCCGGTTGTAATCCGCTTTGAAGACACATGCAAGCGGGGATTTGCAACGTTTAGCATTAAACCGGGACCTCTTGATCATTGCGCGGGCTTTGTTTGCCACAAAATTTGCACAGTATCGGATAAAGTTTCCTTCCCTCTTTCTGTCCCGTCTCGTCTCTGTAATCAGGTTACCGCGCGTTAATGTAGGTCTCTTTCGTGCGCAACGTCATACGATAATTTACCTTTGATACGGACTAGTTCCTCGGCTCCTTTAAAACAGTATCGATATTCCGGACGTTTCGTACGTGAAATTGCGACGGGATCCAAGATACACTTCGAGTCGCTTCGTATCTCGTGATTCGAGTCTTTATACTGTTATTTAATTCTTTCACTTTTGAAGGGAGATCTTTTGTATATTTCTTCAGTGTTACAAAATCCGATAGACTATATAATAATAATTATTATATTATATATTTTTTCACAAAAATTTTAATTTCTGCCACAAAACAAGTACAGTGCTTGTCAACATTTCTATCTGAAATTATAAAGTTCGAGGTATAGTAATAATTACAAAACTACCGTATTCCATTTCTTCAAAGATATATGTGTAGATATAAATGACAGATATAGTATCGGTCCTGAGATTTTGAGATACATGAACTATAAAGTCCAACGCGTAATAATAATTACGATACATTCTGTCTATTTATCTATGTAGTCTATTTCTTCAATTTGCCACGAAATGAAATATTTAATGTTCAGGAAAACAATCGTTCTAGCCGACTCCAGCTGAGAACAGAGCGTAGATCTCTAGCTTCCTCTCTAGAAGGGGAAGGCTCTATTTTGAAGGCTCAGACAGATATACGTAATAAAAAGACGAGATAGATCGAACGATCCGGTCACACAGACGCTGTCATGGTCTAACAAATGGAATATTCCGTGGCAGGGGCTGGCGAAAAATTGAATGTCCTTCACTAAAGGGGAGAACAATGTAGTTTTTCTTTTTTTTTTTTTGATGAGCGTTCGATATCGGTCGAATGGACAACTGTGGTTAAAAAAGAGCATCTAGTTTGAAGATTTGGCAAGATTTGGCAAGAACCAACATCCTGTCTCGACGAAGAAAGAAAAAAAAAGCACATGATTAATCGAATTTCTTCGGCGCGAGTTTCATCCATTCGATGTCCCAGTTCTTTCGTCAAACGAATTAGTTTCGATTGTATCGTTTTGTCTCTTAGCCAGATCAACGAGGAAAAGGCAAAACGTTACAAGATGTATTATCCTCGATGATATTACAGAACGGAAACATGATACTGCGGTATTTTAAAATTTCTTGGTCGTCACGAGAAAATAAATGTTTTAGTAAGAGTAACGAGTTTTATTAAGAGTAAGGGCAAGAAAATCAATTGTTTTATTAACCTCTTGCGCTGGTAACTGGTTCGCGGACCATAACGAGTGACCAAGCCATAATTCTTCTTTCTGAATTCATCGGTACATCACTGGATAGAAATTACTAAGAAGTAACAAATTTACTTTATTTGTTTTGCCTGTTATATTTCAATATTATAAAAATTATATTTTCAATATACTTAAAACTGAGAAAATATTGCAATTTTGGGCCAAATATAAGAGGTTAAGGATAAATGAGACAAAATCTACGAAATTAGCGTCGAACAATTAAAGAAAGAAGCGGACATTTCAATTATTCGAAAATTTTTTACGCAGTAATTGCAAGAAGAAAAGTTTCAAAAGCTGTACGTATTATTGTATCGCGTCATCGATTTCCACCTTTTCGGCTCCGGTTCCACGACGCACGACATTCCTGGTCGAATGCTGAAAAAGCGCAAGGAACATCCTCGCCGTCACGGTTCGGGATCTCCTGGCAAAATTAGAAGCTTCGTAATTACCCGTCGGTCCACTTAAAACAACGTGCACCTCCTTCCTTCGTCGAGAGAGAAACGGAGGAACAAAGGTCTGGCTCGCCGTAGATTCTAGACCGGAGACGCGGTGCGTTTAGAACGTCAGCGTTTCGTGCCCTCGCAATGGAATTATTACCTTGCGGACGGCATTGTTCTCGTTGGGAGGCGCCGCGGCAGTGGCCGCACGGGAGCATCGACTTCCGGTCGGTTTGCGAGCAATTTTGCGCGGTTAAATCGCTGGCAGCGGGTATCCCCCCGATCTCCCGTTCGTCGCTAATTTTCGGTGTATCGAGCCACGCTTATGGCGAATTAGAACCGTACTGTTCGCCATCCGGCCCTTCAACCGGATCGTCAGCAACTATGGCCTTCGACGTGGCTTCGTCGCTGGTGCTGCAACCAGCATCCGTTCGATCGGATCGGCAAGAGAGATTTACGAAGCTACGGTCGGATCCGAGAAGATGTTCTATCGGATATCGAGAGCCCTGGCAACTATTTATCAACGATGAAGCGCGATGCGGTGATCCGACTGCTCGGTGGCGAGAAATATATAGCCGCACACGGGTAATTGAGGACAATGGTATCGAAATGCCTCTCGGGTTTCTAGGCGAGGTACCTATCGAGCAACCGTTTCGTCTTGTCAGAGACGCACAAACAGCGATGGGATCCGAGACACTTTGAATAAGGTCTCATTCAAGGAAAAGCGCGCAACTGCACCAATACGGAAATAATAATATCAACGTTACTATCGTTTGAGTTACCGATGGAATCGTCACAAAAATAACATTTAAAACTTGAAACTCTCGAGAGTCTTTGACCTACGTAGATTTGAAGTCTTGGAAGTCTTTTTAATTATTTTGACCTGAACAGTACCATTGACATAAAATATCAGCAAAGTTCAGAAAGTTATATATTTATAACATCAAAGTTGTATTATATTATTTATAATATCAAAGTTATATATTTGTTTAGATACTAACATCCGTAATATACAGTGAATAAAAAAAATAATAAAAAATAAACGTGCTTACATAAAAAGTTTAAATCATTTCGCTCCTTTCGTTGAACTTACACTACACATACGTTTTGAAAATTGTGCTCTTCATCGACTATGCTACTCTATTTGTTCCTAATATAGATTCGAAGTGTTTCATCATTAATGACAATTCAAGACTTCCAAGACATTTCCATTACACGAGTGAAAGCAAAATCAAATGAAAAAACCATAATTTGTCATAGAATTGATTCGCGTTAAACGAGATGGAAAACTCGGTACGATAAATTAACGAAGTAGCGATGACTCGTTACAGGATCGATATTTCGCGTTGGAATCAGGGGGAGAAAACAAAGTTGGGAGACTTGGTTGCTTCGAGAGGGGTGTCCACGTGCATCTTCCCTCAAACCCTGAGATCCAGTTTGCCATTGAGTGACTCGGTGACTCTTGAATCTTCAGCCGCAGGCCGAGACGTTTCCAGCAGCGTGGCAGCTGTTCCTTGCTTGGACGTCTTCCTTCTTATTTCAACGTCGAAATGGATTTATCAAAGGCAGTGTACGTTAGAATGAAAATTAATGATTCACGATGTACACCTACTGTAGTATAACACGGTATGCATGGTAATCCTTAATTATCGATACTACAACTGTTACGACAAACAAACAAAGTGCCAAACACAAACTTACGTTTTCGAGTTACAGAAACATTTAAATTCTTGTAAATAATATTGTTGAACTTTCACTCTTTTCTGTACAAAATCCGTCGTACGTTTCACAGAGATGAATAACGCGCACTGTTTGCGAGATTCAAAATTGATATTCTTAAGCGAGCACGGAACTCGTGTGTTGAGGCACAAGACGGATACATTGAACATTCATCATCCGCTAAACTAAAATACGCGAGACTTGCAGTTGATATATCCATTTTTATTTATTTCACTGTAGAGTCACACCCCCTCTCAATCCATCCTTGCTACTGACGCGACGTCGTTTCGTAAGTATTGTGCCAAATGACAGGAAAAGATGAATGCGAAAGGATCTCGATACCAACGCAAACCCTCAAAAATGTACCGACATAAGGAACTAACCAAAGAAATCAAAACACGAAACTTTATTTCACTTCAGAAATCGTCAGATTCTCATTTCCAACCCTGGTATTTTATTCTCCCTGGATCTCCAGGAAACGATGTCCCGATGGATTACGAACTTTGTCATCGTTACAAACAGTGTTCGTTGTTAAAATATACCATCTATAAGCACGTAGACTAATTTTTAATTATTGGTACTTGATAATTTCTTGGCCTTCAGTTGATTAATCGCTTATCTGTTAATATTTATATGAGAGTCATTGTTCGCTCGTTATTTTAAACAACGTATACGTCTTAAAAGCATATTGAAATATATTCGTTGAACCTCTGAGACTCGACTCGTAGTTGCAGAGAATCATATCCAACCCAAGAGCGAAAGACTCGCTCGACTTGGTAACAGTCCGCTTTGCAAGTCCTTCGATCCCGTGGGAAGCAAATAATACGAACGCTCGTTGACGCTTTAATTTATTCCGAGTTCGCCACCCTTGGTAGCTTCCTAGGGTGTTGACGATGAAGCAGAAACGACCTACGTGTGTTGGAAATTGTTGAGAATATATTTCGAGAAACTCGCGACCTCTCGGATTCGACGGTTCTGGGATAAGAAGCTAAGAAGCCAGACACGGTCCTCTTGCTAAATCCAAAAGGTTTGTCACCATTGCGATATTTTCTACGGTGAGTTGCTATCGTTCTTCCTAAATATTCGTTGGGATTTCCCAAGTTCATTGAGGACCCGGTTTGGTCGTAAATCACGGAAAACTGAGTAATACCGTTCCGCTATCACGCGACGGTTTTTGCCGGATTAGACTGACGCTAGTCCTGTAGATTCATTATCTGATATGTATGATATACGTCTTACATATACAAGATTCGACGTGAAAAAGAGACTGTGCAAAGTCAGGAAAACTCAACTAAAACATAAAAAATATAACAAAAGATGGTTTTCTCTAGGAAACTTGAAAATAGTTTCCTTCTTTATGAGTTGACTTAGGATGAGAACCACGTAGGATGCTGCAAACGTTCTGTTTTTATTTTGAGACTTTATACGAAAAATGGGTGTCTTTGAATTTGGACATTGACTTGATCTGTGGAAAGGAAAAGTAAGATGGGCGCTAAAATACAATTTTTCATTAGCTAAAAACCTATTTCGCAGATAATAAAGTAAGTTTGTTGTCTTATTTCAGAATTTATCCATTTAGTTCTCGTCTATATTTGAAATTGGGCTAGAATTAACTAATCATCTATAATTCTTTTTTTTTCCTTTTTTTCCTTTTCTTTCTCTTTTTGTAATATATATAATAATACGAGTGCAATATTCTAAAAAGTATAAGTTACAATATGTAACTAATATTGCAGAAGTAATATTGTAATATAAGGCATAATATCGGCAAAGAAAAATTACAATTTTCTTTAAAAAAAGATTACCCTCTCCGACGAAAAATTAAATCTCAGCTTTTCACATAAAACTATAAAACATAATAGAACGATATTGTAGCACGGTACGTCTATATTAATACTATAGCGTGCAATGCAGATAGAGATTCGTCTACGTACGAAAATCGCGATTTCTTTTTTAAAAACGGGTAAGCCTCCTTTCATGCAACGCAACAATGTACTACTAATAATACCACAATACATTATATAATATTACAAAACGCAATGGGATAATATTACATAGCGCGATATAATGCAGCATCAGTATAACATCGCTCGCTGATAGAAATTTATCCACGAAAGAGAATCGCGATCCCCTTTTTAATGCGAGCCACTTTCCCGTAAACGAGAAATTAAATCTGGGCATATTACATTCGCCGCGATCCCCGCCACCGTTGCGTAATCTCATTATACCGGGAGTCGTCGGCAATTAAGAGAGTCCATTTTCGGTGTTTACAAATTTAAAAGAAAGACACCTCGTCTCCGTGTCTCTTTTATCACTGAGAGTGATTTTAGGGCTTCTTCAGGGCTGCAACGCTGATGCAACGAGAATTAGCGATTGGTTGATTTGAGCCACGTGACTCGCGAGGGGGCGTGGGGTAGAGATCTCGAGTAGGAGTGGCGTTGTCTGGTACTGAGCGATCGCGCCTGTAATTTGTTTTGCATCGATTCAAATGTTTGCATATCGATAAAATTTTATGGCAAAAAAGTTATCTTCATTTCTTAGTCGGAACAGTTGCTTCTGGGCCTTTCAGTGAAACGGCTCGTACTGCGGTACAAGACGTATGCGTCAGCGGAAGCTTTCGTCTTTTAATAAATTAATCCCGGGCGAAAGTTTTGAGTCGACGAGAATTACGTTCTTTCCGCACGCGTCGAAATCGAAGTACGTGTTATTCGATTTAATTTTAATTCAATAAACCGGGTTTTCGCGCTCCGACTTCGTACGCTACTGGGACACGGGCACGGTCGACGGATCGATATAAGTTTCAGTAGTACAACGTGATATTCCGCAGCCCACGTTTTTTGTCAATCGAGCAATCGTGGCCGATTCCGGCCAATTAAAATCGAACCGAGTCGATAAATTCGATGATCCCGCCGACGTGAAATACGTGGACGTAAGATTAATGGAGACTGTCGATCCCTCGCGGTGGGAATTTACGTTCTATTAGAGCAGCTTCCGCAGTTCATTCGAAGAGGTTCCAAGAAGTATACGTGAAACTTCATCGAATGGCGTAGAATTGTGGTTCGTCGATTTTTCTCTCGTTTTCGGACGTGGTTTCTCCGGTTAATTTTAGCTCGCAACTAGACTGGGTTTTTACGTATTTATAAGAAATTTAATGGCGCAGAAATATACGCGTCGTGCATATAACATGTAAAAATATCTAAAATATTCAACACTGGCTATGACATTTAAGCGAAATATAAACCTCTATTTACGTTCCATTTCTTTGATCGTATTCATAAAAGTTCGAGTTGGCGCAAACGTCTGCAGTCTGTTCATAGTTGCAGCCTATAAATTATTAGCATTGTTCAGTTTTATGTATAATAGTTCCAATTGAGTTTTAAGATTCTAAATTGAATTTCAAGTTTTTCTTTCTTGCAAGGTTGTTGCAAAAGACAGATACAATAGACAGAAAAATTATTGCAAACTAAATGATGCAATAACAATTCTTCGATCTGTGATAATGACAACTAATGACAATAAGTAGAGTGCGAATATCTGTACAAATTCATAATTTGTTATGAGCATAATTAAAAAAAATAGCCTGAATTGAGATTTGTTTCATCTCTCAGCTATTATTAAAGAAGAACTTTATTTAAAATATTTTATAGATTCTTACACATTGTGTGCATTTGCAAATTTCTCATAGACTTTAATTTATCAACAAAAGTTCCGATAAAATATTCATGACTTGATCTACACTACTGATCAAAAATTTGATCTAATATACTTCTAATAATAATGATAGTGATGGAGTATTTTAACATTTTAACTATCGTTGTGTAATACAGCCAAGAAATATGTAAGAACTGATATACCATCGAGTATTAAATGTCAACGAAAAAATAATACAACCCTAAGTCAAACCAAGCTGATGCTTGGTAGGAATTAAGAAAAAAAATGATCAAAATTTTAAATGATAATTAAATGGGATTATATTTTTCCCAAAAAGGGAAATTCTGTGATGAGCACTATTCAACAACTGGACATGTTTCTTGTCATTTTCAACCGTAATAACTCATGTATGTTAGTATATCATTCAAAAATGTAAAAAAAGGGTTAAACTAAACAAAGAAAATTTCTTACACTTCTTTCACAATACTATTGTAGTTGTTTGAAATATATGGAAAACTAGAATTAATGATCGATGAAAACTTTGTCGTCGGTGTCGTTTCAAGATTAACCCTCGAGAAAAATTCCACCATTTCTCGACTTTACGTTACATTTATGTACGAGAGATGGAAAAGTATTTCGAGACAAAAATTACTTCTTTCAATTAGGACTGTCACAAGGTACAACATTCGTCAATTTAATTTAATCGTCAGGGATGAACGAAGAAGCGAGCAACGAAAGAAACGATATAAATTGTCACGGTACTCGTTAAACTCTCTCCAAATACGTTTAAAGATTATGTCGAGTGGCAGGACGAAGTAAAAATTCTGTTCTGATTCTTTTGATTGCCGATGGGTTTAACGACTGGGGATCGTAACACGTGCGCTTCCGATCCGGCTCCGTACATCTTCGTGGGAACAACGTCGTTGTAAATCCCGGTGAACGATGCCAGGAAGCACGTAGTGGTTCCTCCCATCCTAACTTGGAAACGGGAATCGTTGAAGGAAATATATCTTTCGATCCTTGGATCAGTGATCTTCGGGAATAATCGAACGTGGTGTTTTCAAATTTACTGCGCGATATTTCCACGTTGTTTGAGTTACTCGCGAAAATATTCGAACATTGTGTAGAAACTGTTTACGAATAAAATGATACAATATCGTGCAATTGTGTGCATTGAATGGCTCTCCAATAGCTACGTTCATCTTGAATATCTCCGTTGTTTGTTTGGAGATGGGAAACAATTTTTAGTGTAAAAGGACCTCTATAACGTGGTAGTAAAGGAATTTCGAAGATTTCAAAGTCACTTTCACTCTTTTAAAATGGAACGATATGTTTTTTCACATATTAGTTAATGCAACTGGAAATTTATGTCAAAAAAATCACCTGGGAGATATTTTAACTTTAATTTTGTAAGATTTACAGTCAAGACCATATGCATATATTCATGTAATATACGAAATTTGAAATTTCATAAACATCGCGGCGAGACTTGAAAATTTCAATCATGCTTGGATCAACACAACACAGTTGCAATGTAAGATGATACTGAGTATTTAGAAACCAATTTCGAAGCACATAAATGTAACGGAAACTTTATATTTGTACTCGTTGAGATCGTAGAGATTGTATGATTAAAATAGCTATTTTGTACTCTGTACCAATTTTTTATTCACAATGTGAATATCTCGTAATTACATTCTGAAATCAGTTTCAAACTCTAACGATCGTTACGACGTTAATGAAATTTCGAGATGTTTTGTACAACTCGCGCGCAAAACGTATACGTAAAAAGTTCTTTATTTCAGGTTGCAGGATACACGAGGACGAGTTAATATTCACGGTAATTGAAACAATCGCTGGCTGTACGCGCGATCGGACTTTTTGCAATTTCAAGTGTCGGTCCATTGAATTTCGGACACAATGCATTTCGACGGCTAGCCAGCGACAATGCACATCAATAACCCGCGGAACGGGACGGTCGTTTGCAATTTTTTTAAATATTCAATAGAGATCCGAGAATTTTCTATTCCCCACGGCGTGTCGCCGTTTCATGGAAATAACGCTCGATTCGCATAATTTTTCACGGCCGGCCGTGGCGCGCGAAATTGAAAAATGCAAAACCGCGTCCCGCCGAAATTTTCCCCGCGCCAGCCCGACCGAATCTAATCCGGGAACGAGCCAAGTCGTCGAAATCAAAAAACTGGAAAATATAGATCCGCACAGTTCGTGTACAGTGGCGAGTGTAATCGAACCAAATAAACGCGAGCTATCGTCACCTTTAATATCAAGATTTACAGAAGCAAAAAGAACGAGTCGATAGAAAAATTTTTACGTACGTCTGTATTTTACGAAAAACGATCGCAAATCTGTAAAATTTGAGGAAACGAGGAATTACGAATCTATTGATATGTCAAATTGATACTTATTACAGAAAAAAACTGAAAAATATTTCAACAATTACAAATCAAAACTATTCGTGACATCGAACGATTTTTTGAAGATTAAGTTGGAAATTTTTAATGGCTTAAGTGGCCTTGTATGCTCTTCTGCAAATTTATAGACAGATTTTGCACGATTTAAAAATAAAAAGGGACTTGCACTTATTCGTCGTTTGATTTTCAAAATCTTCGACGATATTACATATATACGTTCTCGGAAATCGCGACGACGATTGGCCAATATGACCGACAACGAGGCAAACAATACGAGACAGAGCGCGATAAACACTTGAAAACCGAATTGAAACCGGAGAATACAGAAACGAGCAGTCCGTCGAGACAAGACAAACGAGCCGGGTGTAGGCAATGGCCCCGAGACCGGGGGTTAGTCAGCTTCGCCAGCGAGCCGGGGTAAAAAAGATTATCGTGGATTTCGCGGGAATGGTCAGCGATCTGTGACAATGGCGGTTTGTTTCCTCGCGGCTGCCACTCCATTTTCGTTCACTGGCTCGAGAAAATACCTACGGGCAACTGGCTTGAGGATTGCATCGCGCAGAAAACGCAATTCCGCCGCATCGTGGAACGCTTCTTCCGTTCAAGGAAAATTCTATTTCCCTCGCGAAATTTAAGAACCAATGCGATATCCTTTGAATTTCGTCCTCTCCTCGAGAAGAAAAAAAAAACTGCACGACTTGTACCCCAGTACGATTCGTTTCACTGAAAAGCCCAGAAGCAACTGGTTCCGACTAGAAAATGAAGACGACTTTTTGCCATAAAATTTTATCGATATGCAAACATTCGAATCGATAGAAAACAAATTACAGGCGCGATCGCTCAGTACCAGATAACGCCACCCCTACTCGAGGTCTACTCCACGCCCCCTCGCGAGTCACGTGACCCAAATCAACCAATCGCTAATTTTCGTTGCATTAGCGTTGCACCTGAAGAGGCCCGATTTTCTGGGTTACCCCCGCTAAAATAACTTTCCGTGATAAAAATTGATACCCCATATTTTCCCTCCCTTAAAACTTTTGTATTAAACAATTTTTCATCAAACGCATAGTTTAAAAATTGCCTCGCGCGTACAAGATACGTGAATCGAGAAGATTCTTCGATATCTCAACTGGCATTTGACAGATCTTTCTAACAATCATCTTTCTCAACTACGAAGAAGAGGGCGCATGACAGTGGATTGTGTCTCCAACTCGACGACAACGTTCAGACAACATAGTCGTCCCTTGCCATCAAAGTTACAGATTCGTTTCAGCTCAACAAGACACTCATTCCTGCACGAACCATCGTTATGTCATGCTATGCACGAAACTTTATTCAGTAGCAGAACTTCTAGCAGCCCTCAACCGCAATTGATTTATTTGAGAATGCAAATTTCAAGGCAAATAATGTGATCATTTGAATTTCCCGAAATAATTGAAATCGACGATAATGTTACATTTGGAAATAAAAGTAATTAGAAAAATGGTTCCAGAATTTCGAACCTTGACAGGACTTCGAGTTACCTGAAAATAAATTTGCAGCTTGAAAATTTTCGAATTATTCGAGTTATTCGAATATTTATGTGTTTATCATTCGTGAAAAAATGAAAATAAAACAAAAGTATTAAATTAACATCTCATATTTTTTTTTCTTTTTTTTTTTTAATAAAATGTTTCCCATTGCAAATGACGATTGTAAGTATCCGAAAAATTACGAGCAATCGAGACAGAATTTCCTTTACCGATAACTGTTACGAGCAACCGAAATAAATGTTCCTCATCGATAACTATTATAAACGACCGAAACGGAATTTCCCTCATCAATAATGGTTATCGGCAACGAAACAAATTTTCGGCCACGTATAATTATTCTTTGCAACAACGTTTAACGTTTTAATTATACAATTCTCTAAAAAAATTTGTTTTTAAAAATGCTGAGATTGTTATCCTCGCAAACAAGTTTCACTTATTGATGATCCTTTTCAATTATTTTTCGTCCTTGTTCTTTGCAAGTTGGTATTTGATAATTTTTGGTGGAAATTCAAGAAATAGGTATTCTGTACAAGTTTGCACTTTAAAATATTCTATAAATACATAAAAACCTGCAGTGTACTGATAATAAACACCCAAATAATCGAGTAATTCGAACACAAGAAGTAAGAATATTCAAAAGTCGGGAATTTGTTCGAATATTCATATTCGATTCGAACTCACAAGTTTTCGAGCTGCAAATTCATCTCCAACCCCAGTTTAGAGAACTCTGGTCGTTCGAGTTTTTCAAGTAGCTCAACACTTCGAGCGTTAATTTCGAGCAGTTTGGAATATTCAAACGGTCGACTCAGTCTGGGCAATCGAACCAAGTTCAGCTCAGCTCGTAAATTCCTAGTACCCGCATATTGCTCGCGCGTACCACGAAATTCTCAGCGTTTAACTCTTCCTTAACTGTGCAATTCCTCGAAGAAGGCGGAACATCGGATTATATCTCGAATTACAACTCGGTGACAACGTTCAAACAGCGTAAGCGTCTCCTCTATCCGAAATTACCCAAAGGGAATTAGGTACCCTTGCTCTCCCCTAATTTCTACCGTCCCTGTGTACACGGTGAGTTACCTAAATCCGCAAGCTGGAATATTATCGAGAATTGTATATCGAGAAATGTGTCATATTATCTGATGTGACTAGTATTTTTATAAGTATCAAAGTCGTGTGAATGTCATTTCGCGTTCCTCCAAATAGAGTCACCATTTGATTCATCTCATCAACAATTCTGTAAAAAATGTCGAAAAATCGATAGTTTAATTTTCATTTTGCAAAATAGAGAAGAACGCGAAAATGATTTTAGCGAGGGTAACCCAGAAAATCGGGCCTCCTCTTCAGGTGCAACGCTAATGCAACGAAAATTAGCGATTGGTTGATTTGGGTCACGTGATTCGTGAGGGGGTGTGGCGTTATCTGGTACTGAGCGATCGCGCCTATAATTTGTTTTGTATCGATTCAAATGTTTGCATATCGATAAAATTTTATGGTAAAAAAGTTATCTTCATTTCCTAGACAGAACAGTTGCTTCTTGGCCTTTACTGAGGTACAAGTCGTATAGTTTTTTAGTGATGAATTCTACAAAATTACGAATAAAGTATTTGTTAAGTTGTGAGTTCTCTAATATGTGCAAATAGATCGATCTTTTTCATAAAAAATAACGAGACGAATCGAAAGATATACAGTTTGATTTCAACCATAATGATGTAGCATTGAAGTACACGGTTTCATAATTTTTGAACTCTTCTGCTGATGTTTATCAATACATCACAATTACTACTGTAGTCAAAAGTCACTGTAGTTAAAAACTAAACGCTTTCACTTACGAACCAACTAATTATACTAAATTATTCTCCTCTTGAAATAGAATAAATTCTGTTCGAAGTATTTTTCGAAACGACCAACAATTTTGAAAACACGGTATTTCCTCACGCGAGTGTTTAATAATATTTTATTGTTTATACTCGACTTTTTTTTGCGGAAGTACGTGAAAAAAAAAATTTCTATAGTTTATATCAACTTTTCTCTTTAGTAAACTATCGGATGGATGTTTTCTTCCGCGTAAAAAAAAGAAGAAAAAAGAATCGCGAGGGTCGACTATATTTGAACTTCCTAAGATCCAAGTCTCACCCGGTATGTCGTGCTGCTAGCCCGCTGCGTGAAATTTCATTCGACAGGGGGGAAACAACCCCCTTCTTCGATGACGGTACGTTCCGTACTTACTTAGAAACCGAAACATACCAATTAGCAATCAACGTGCATCAGCCGGCACTCAATTTACGAGGACGAGACGCGCGTGTTTATGCGAGAGAACGTGCAACGGGCGCGTTTACTTGGCACCGGGCTGCTGCCAGGGAACGGAGTAGAGGGAATGTGGCAGCAACCAGGCTGCAGACTAGAAATCCTAACAGGGCCACGTGTACTTGGCATATTTTAGGTCAGCCGGCAGCTAGGCTGTTATAATGCGGCTGGATGTCGGGGCGAGCACTCAACGTCGACGTCGACGACGGGAACACGATGTGTGGGGGAGGGTGATGAAAGCCCCCGACGAAGGAGAGCGCTCCGGCGATACAAGCGACAACACGCGACGATAGTCGAACAAGCGCGAGTTTTCCCGCTCGACGACCGGAGATAATTCCATTTCGCAGAGAGAAAGAGAGAGAGAGAGAGAGAGAGAGAGAGAGTTGCACTTGTTTCGGGGGATTGTTCTTCCCCCTCTCAGGGATCATCTGGCACGAGTAGGATCGAGCGGAGGATCGTCTTCGGGTAGTCGGAGGTCGTGTTAGTGGCGTGAAGATGAAAGGTGATAATCGTGAGAAACGTCGAGTGCACCGCGAGAGCGTTCCCTCAGAGGTGTAATTTTTGTATTTTTTTCTTTTTTTCTTTTTCTTTTTCAGGTGATTTAGGTTTTTGTATATAAGAAAGCAGAAAAACTTTGATTTTTAACCCTTGACTGATATTATTGGCCCCATTCAGGAACGTAGTAATTTGGAATCTTTCGTTCAATTGGATTTTGTTACTAATCTCTGACACGGAGAATGTAAAATAGAAAATAAAATCGACTGTTCTAAATTTTAGTAATATAACGAAATATTTATTTACTCGAAGAAGTCGTTATTTCTTTTGATTAACAGGTTCTAAATTGTAATGTAAGCGTTGGTGATCTGCTGGAAGAAATATATTATGAAAAAAATTTCTTTTTAGGAAATTTGAAGTTTGGAATAAAGAATGATACAGAATGCAATACTAGCATGCAGAAATATCTAAAATATGAAGTACCGAAGTTACAAGGATGAAGCAAAAATTTTATGCAGCTAGCTTTGAAGAAATTTGTAGTTTCTTCAAAATCTAAAAATACGAATCTACGAACGTCAAATTTCATTTGCAATTTCTTTACTTTGCTAAATTTGCGTCAGTAAATTCCATTTTATAACAGTCTGTTCGTGAAAGAGAGTTTGATATTTCGTCGTCATCCTTAACCTAGTTATTCTAATTTTATAAAGCTCGGAGAAATTCAAATATTATATCGTAGATTTTCTTTTCTGGATCGTTGATTTATCCAACGTGTAAATTATTCACTGTTCTGGTAAATGTTTCCACCTTGATAGAATATTTGACATAACTTTTATACAACTTCCCGACTCTGTTTTTGTTGCTTGGTTCTTAATGAATTGATTATTCAAACATTTGCGTGTATACACGTGCTAAATAAAAACGACGTTCATTTTCTCGTTCAGTTTTCTACGTCAATAACGAAGAATTCCAAGTGAAAGCTGAACAATGACAAACATACCGAGAAATATATAAAATAATGCAAGAAGAAAATAAAGATGAATGAAAATTCTGATCTGCGCCACTTGAAGTTTGTCTGTCATTTAATTCCACGAGACAAACGTTCTCTCTCTTTCTCGATTTTAATCTCTCAGATATTTCTCCAAAAAAAATCCAAAATGCTTCTCAAACCGTACAGTTCGTGGAGAACAACCGTTCCATGATAAATCACAGAAGACAAAGACGATCGATCGAAGGAAGAGTTAGGCGCACGTCGTGTGCGAAACCGTACGCTCGGTTAATTTGCACAGTAAAAGCGGAAATCCGCCAGGGGTGGCTGACGCGTGACTTACGAGCGTTGCAAGTCAGAAATTTGATAGTCCCGCGAACAGTTCAATTTCCTTTTAATTCAACGGGACGCTTGCCTTCTCTGTTCCAAACGTTAAATGTATTACCGCGCCCGATAAACCGCCCGGTATTCGGGGGACTGTCGCGTGCTTCGACTCATCGCCCATGAATCATAAACTCAACGCCGCGTGTCACCGCGTGTGAACGGGACACCACCGCGGCCTGTTTCCACGTGAATTCCAAAGGCGCAAGGAACGAGAACGTAATTCCGACGATGTTACGAGCGACAGTGTTGTTTCGTTGTTCATCGATATCGCTATCGCTTGCCTTGCCGACTGGGGAACGCACTCCGCGGAAAGGTGACGGGTCCATTCGCTTTTACGGATATTTTTCCCTCGTGTAGGATACGAGAGAGAGGAAGAGTTAGAAACTAAGTTGCATTCGCCTAAAACATTTGGCGCGTCAAAGGATCTCTCACAGATGAAAAACACTTTTGAGTAATTAGTGAGGATAACCTAGAAAATCGGGCCTCTTCAGGTGCAACGCTGATGCAACGAAAATTAGCGATTGGTTGATTTGAGTCACGTGATTCGTGAGGGGGCGTGGGGTAGACCTGTTGTTTGTTTCCTATCGATTCAAATGTTTGCATATCAATAAAATTTTATGGCCAAAAAGACGTCTTCATTTCCTAGTCAGGTCAGTTGCTTCTGGGCTTTCAGTGAGACGAGTCGTACTGGACTACAAGTAGTGGGGTACATTTTCGTTAAATACTTTCTAGACGTGAAGCAGTGTAATTTTTCGTAAAATATACAAATCAAAGCTTGCGTACAGTCTACTGTATTGTAAAGTTTGTCTATTTTTCTTTCATTTCAATGTCTCCGATGGAAATTTCATACTTGCATCTCTTTGAACGGAGGAAACAGCAACTCAACCGTCATTCTGCGAATAATAATCGTCAAATTTCTACCATTTCGCTCGATCTCGATTCGAAGAATTTTTCTTCTTAAACGACTCTTGAACGACAGCAGTGATTTTACGGCGTCGCGAGAAAGGAAGAGACGTCTCACTTTCGAATCCTCTCTGCGGATCAACTCGTGCAACGGTAATCGACAGAGAAATATTATTCGAAGCATCGGCGGGGGGTGCAGCCTGTCGAGAGTTAATTGAAACTCTGAAAATTGGCGGCAGACAGTGACTGTGCGAATGAGGTTTTAAATGTTAAACACGCGGCCGGCGCGGAGGAACAGGAAATTGGCAGAATATGGGCGAGACCGAGGAAAGTTGTATCTCGCGAGTAGGTCCGACGTGGTTACTTTGAGGCTGTGTTACTTCGTTAACGGGCGTCACGCCGTTGGCGCGCCCGCGCCCGCGCCCGCGCGACCGGATTACCGCGTCTGGGACGAGCTGCAGGCGCGGTAATCCGGCGATAATGGAGTAACGAGATTCCGGCTCACGTACGTTCCCTGCATATTTTAACTTTGCATTTCGCGCTGGACGCCCGCACGTACGCGCCCTCCGGGTCATTGTACCGGACCCTTTCGCCCGCTTCCCTCTGCCAACTGACAACTACTTACCCCTGTTGATTGCATCGGGAGCATCGTCTCGAAACCCGCCACATCGGTCCATGCCCATCCCTATTTTCTTCTGCGAAACGTTCTCGATTGTTTTCTCGTCTCGGAGCTGATCTTGCATCAACCGGTAACGCGATTGCGTAATCACCGATCGAGCACGGTTGGAATTCGCGTCATTAACCCTTTGACTACGGCGGACTTTGAGACGTACCAACTGCACCACACGGTAGGAATTCAGTCGAAATCTACACCGAGAACGGCGAAATTTTTCGTTGGGCGTGCATTTCTGCGAAAGCGTATTTGAAATAATCGAAACACTGAATTCCACTACATTGTATTCTGCATTGAATTGTTAGTGCGCGTACTAAAAATTTAACATTAACGTTAAGCTTTTTACAAAACACAGTCAAGGAGATTTATAAATAATCGTTAGGGATATATATATATAACAGTCACTAAGGAGGTAAACACACAGTAGTTTTCAAGTTAATTAAAAAGGAGAGTTTGAGCACAGAGAGTAGTCAAGTTAATCTTGTTGCATACATCTTATTTAATACACGTTCTAAAAATAAAGTAGTTATCAAACAATTGCATCGTATCTACAAAATATGAATATGAACATAGGCAACACGAATCATTTGTTGTGTCATGTTTGCACATACTTTTTCTGACCATTTTATTATCCCAATTTTTCGTTTTAAGGATATAAAAAAAAAAAAAATAATAACTGTAAAATAAACAGATTTAAATAACATATGACTAACTTGAATTTGTAATTGTTGAATTAACATTCATTTACGTCTGATTCAAACGAGATTTGCTGGAATTGTGGTCGATAAAATTTTCCGGACGCCTATAGGCGCCTCTCGTGTCGGCGGATCAAAGTAGATTAAGCGCCCACAGGCGCTTATACTATCGCAAGCGCAAATTTACCAAGCGTTTTTAGGCGCCGACAGTGGTCAAAGGGTTAAGAAACTTTCGTCGAGACGAGCCGAACGCTGAATTACCATATAGATTCTGCGTCAAAAACAGAAAATTCTCGAGTCCTTTGGAAATTTCTATTTAGATTTCCAAACAGGCGTTCGTCTCTTTATGCCAAATGTCAAGAGCAGCTGGGTTTTCCGGTAATTGACGAACGAAGAGGCGCGGTTGTGTTCTCTTTGAGGTGCGCGTTCGAACCTCGAGCACTCCGACGTCCAATCTGGCGCAAAGTCTCTGAAGAGGAGTGGACGCGAGAAGGATCTCGCCCACTAATTGCCGAAGCACCGAATTGCGGGTTTATGACACGCCATTACTGTCCGACCATAGAGTGATTTCCAGACCCCGACGCTTGGCAGAATTTCAGCGTTACTGGGTCTGAGACACTGCTCAAAAATAGAGTACCGTGAACATACGAGGCGAGACTTGGCCGTGAAAATAAGAATGATAGAACGATTCGAAATTCTTAGCCTTGCTACGATCTAAAAACGTTGATACTTTCATCTAGTTAAGCTACAATCAATTTTAAAGAAGAAGTTTTTTTTGTTTCTTTTTTTTCTGTACTTGAAATACTTTTTTAATCTTGAGGAAATATTGCATGGTGGACAGAGAAGAAACCATAGTAATAACTATAAGAAGAAAATGAACCACGAAAACACGTGCATCGTATGCACGTATCTATCAGATTTATAACAAGTGTTGTGATAATTTAAAAACTACGATTTCATATGACCACACTGAGAAATCAAAGAAAGACTACCAACATCCTTTCCTTCGTTTCCTTATTTTAAATTTATTGACAGCTCGTCGTTTCTCCAGCTAATAAATTTCGTGTACGTTGCACAATGATCGTTTTGTCGCGAACGAACGAATCGAACACGTTGAAATAAACGGAAAGGATTATATTGGATGCATACTGATCGTACTCGTCCATATATATATATATATTCAAACGAGTGTGATTTTTCATCGATTTGACAGGACCGAAGCTGCATCTTTCACGGTTAATGAATATTCAATCGCCGAATAAACAAATTTTCAGCAGAGCACATTTGCAATTTTAAAAGTTTCGAAAATTTCACTGTCTCTCTTTGGTCTATTCATATATACGTAGAAGAATGTGTCAGCATTCGCTATTCTCGTTTATTTGATTCAGTAGATTGTAAAAATGAAAATTTTTAATAACGCATTGCCCAAGGGATCTATTTTTACGACGTAACCGTTTGAACGTACACGGACAACGAAGAACCACTCGTCCGAATATAAATCTGATGTCAATCTTCCTTACAAATTTCATGGTTTTTCACGAGTAGCGCGATTTCTTGTAACATACCACGTCTGTAACGAGAACGAAAGTTTAATCAATCTAATAAAATAACAAAGGAAATGAAACACAGAACGAGAACTGTGTTTACAGACCGATTCCCGTTATAGATAGCTCACTTCGCATGTGTTTTCTCACACACGCACAGTCTACGTCTCGTTTCAATCTCATTGACAATTTGATACTTTTTCGATCGGCGCGTAGCGACAGAGCATAATCGAACCTCCATTCCCGGTACGGTAACACGTTCAATTTCCCCCGTTCCTTTTTCATCTCAATCATAATCGTGTCCGATATTAAATCCTTTCCAAGCTCCGCGGGTCTCCACACGTCGAATATTTCGTTCATTTTCACTCCGCTCGAAATCTCTACCGCAGCGAGAGACCTACCGGCGAATTAATTACACCGCCGAAAGGATTCCGCGCGCCCGTTTATTCTACGAGGGAATTGCCACCTCCTCTGCTATTTCAGCGGAATCTGGAATTGCCACGGTTGCCGCTGATTACATCTCCCTGAGCGCGAGATCCCTTGATCGAACGTCTCCTCGATCGTACGAGAGCAGGCGACGCGACGTGAAAAACACTTTGCCCACCCTTTATACAGCTTTTCTTTACGCGGCCTGAGCATTTGCATCGTTGATTGCGCCCCGACGCTTCGCCGAGTTTATTGGATCCTGTTCTATCTGTTTCAGGCCGATGCAAGCGCGAGCCGCGGGTCCGCGCCTTTTTCACCCGCTATTGGATCACTTTCAACGAAAAATCGTTTCTCCGTGGCGGTACAGGACCGAGACAGAGCCGCCGAGGGAAATAGTTTTCATGTAATTTCAACTTTCCCCTCCGGTGTATCACCGTACTCCTCCTCCTCCTCCTCCTTCTCCTCTCGCCCCTCAACCGCCCAATCATCCCGTGAAACTAGCTCGATCGTCTGTGTCTTTCCAATCCCACTCCGTCTATCCCTGACAAAACCATATCTCCACCTTCTCGATTCTGTAATGAGCAATTTAACCACGTGGATCAACTCGTTCTATGAATATTCATCGGCCTCCTTGAGCACGATTAAACGACGACGACGACGACGACGACGACGACGACGACGACGACGACGACGACGACGACGATGACGACGCGGTTGTACTCCGATAATTAATTCAACGTCGATATTGAATTCCTGGTTCTTTCGGGTTCTGAGCCGGTTCGCGGTTCGTTGTCCAGACGTTTTATCGAGTAGAAGAGCATAGTCCATCGGCTGTTCTGGGTAGATTTTATCGTCACGTTTTTGCAGGGATTCATCTTCCAGAGATTCTTTTAAAGCGGTATTAATATTTAATTCGGAGTAGGATTATTCTTTGTTCCATTTACTCGGATCTGATTATCAACAGTCTAACGAAATCGTATGTTCTGAATGAAAACTTAAAATATTACTAGAAATTGAATTATCTTAATAATGAAATAGTAAAATCTTACTAATGATAACAGTAAAATTCCAAAATTTCAATAGTTTAATAGTAAAATAGTAAAAGTAATAAGATTTTAACAGTGAACTTAGCAAAAACAATAAAATTTCGACAACGAAATAGCATAAGATAATAGAATTTTAACCAGATAGTAAAAATAGTAAGACTTTAACAACGGACTGGTAGTACGAATACAAAAATTTTAATAACAAACTAGTAAAAACAATATACATTGTTTGATAATAAAACAGCAATAACACTGAAACTTTAACAGTGAAAATAATAAAATAGCGAGACAGCTAAAATATTAGTACGAATCTAAAATTTTAACAGCAAAGTACTAAAGAAATCAAAATTTTAATAATGAAATTATAACCTCGACGAAAATATGGTAGCAAAGATATTATATTAATCCAAGAAATCGCGAAACCAGTCTGACATCGATTATCCTCAATGGATGAAACATGATAATCAAAAACTACTAAAGATTTTAATGATATATCTTATGATTATATAATATATATCGATATAATAAAAAACTGCACGACTTGTAGGATTTCTCGCTGAAAAGCCCAGAAGGAACGCCACTCCTACTCGAGGTCTATCCCACGCCTCCTCGCGAATCACGTGACTCAAATCAACCAATCGCTAATTTTCGTTGCATTAGCGTTGCACCCGAAGAGGCCCGATTTCCTGGGTTACCCCCGCTAAAATCACTTTCAGTGATAATGTCTTTAATAATAAAAAAATCTCCAAAATCAATCAAAATGGGACAATTCAGCGAAAATATTCTACTAATCCAAGAAATAGTAAGAAATAGTAAGCGAAATCAGTCTAACGTCAATTATCCTCGACAGATGGACAAGACGATCAAATGCCGATCGAGGACACGTTCTTTCATATTAATTTTCCGGCTACTCGCGCTTCAATATGATCGCGTTGTTTCCTTTCGATTAAATCCGCCCGTTTCCGATTAACCGCGAATATCGTTACCGTTACTGTGCTGCTCCGACGCGAGCGCGAGATCTTGGTCCAGCGTGAAAATTCCATTCAACGGAGAAGTGAGATTTGACAAGCAGATTTCTTGCTCCAACAGACAATGGTCAAGCTTTCGCTTAGCTCCGGCGGATATTACGTTCGCCGACACGCGCTAACGCGGATCTTCTAATATAACCGCGCCAATGTGTACTTCAATTAAAGCGGTGAAAACTGAATATTTATGCGGGAAAACCGTCATACCGTTTCACGAGAAGAAACCGATAATTTCAGGAGATTTATGGACGTCGATTCGATACCTCGAGTCTCGGGTGAACTCGCAATTTGTTCCCTTTCTGTAATACATAAATTTCACGTTTATATAGTGCCGCGCGAAGGTATCGCATTATCCATGTATCGAGTTCAAAAGACGCGTTTCCAGGAAAACTTTAATTTTTTCGTTTGAACACTTAATTACACTCTCCGCGGTGTGTTTCTGTGATTTAAAAGAATACGATGAACTTTTTATAGTAGTAAACACTAAATATATAACGTATAAATTATATATCTTGAGTAGAAAGATAAATTTCATTCGTTTTAGTATATACATATGTGCATGACAAATGTACGTAAAATTGTTTTTGTTTCATCTGTTAATATTTTAGAATTGATTTAATTTCAATCAATCGACAAATTAATAATGTACATTAGACACGTAGACATTTGTGACTGATTGTATGTCGTATGATCATACATTCTCAAACTGTCTTCAAATTTTAACTCAATGAAAA
Source organism: Melipona beecheii (assembly GCA_032399605.1). Taxonomy (NCBI): domain Eukaryota; kingdom Metazoa; phylum Arthropoda; class Insecta; order Hymenoptera; family Apidae; genus Melipona; species Melipona beecheii. Next base: position 2,520,657 of record JAUCMO010000210.1, on the reverse strand, counting down.
ATACAATAAAACACAGATACAACACACACATACAAAGCAATTAAGTGTTCAAAAATACTTCCACGAGCCACGATATATTTATTTATCGTTAGAAGAAAAAAAAAGAACCAGCAGAATGGATGCTCCAAGACCTTTGTATGGCGCTGTATTTTACACAGTGTGTCCTGTAATCGATAGGTTCAATTACAAGCGGAATCGCGGCGGTACGCCTATCGACGTCGAGTCGGAATATCGAATTCAGATTTATCAAGGTGTTAATATCGAATGCAACTCGTACAATGCCCCGCGGTTTTATTTACGACAGTCACGACTACAATACGATACGGGTTATAGGTCGTTCGTTTCGCCTTCGGGCCGATCGTTTCTTAATTAAATTTCATCCGACGATCTGTCCTGGCCCCTCGACCTCTCGCGAACGTGCCCCCCTCCGGTCGTCTCGCGACTTATCGATTTTTCCGCGAGAAAGTTCGTCACACACACACACATACTCCTTCGTGACAACTTTTCCCCTGTCTCCTGAAAAAAAGGGAGAACCTTTTTCGGCGGAAAACTTTTCGTTTCATGGAAAATCCTCCCCTGCTAATAAATATCACCATCGAGTGACGCTTAATTTACATGCATACATATAAATTGCTTTCGTAAGTTCTACAGCCCGTGGCCATTGAAAGAGGAACGCTCGGGATTTTCAACGTTTCGGGTGTTTTTAGTAAAATCGTCAGCTTTGAACGTAATTTAGTTGCAAGTTTCATTTACCTCGTAACAATTTGCATGCTTCTGTAATTTATATTACACGTTGCACGTGTAGAAGGTGGTGTCTTGTTACTTCTTACTATCGAGCGAGTGAAACAGAATCGATCGAGCAGTTGAACAAAGCCCGAGTGGGCTCATTAATTGTAATGATTGAAAAAACGTTAAAATTGTGTTGACCTCTTCTCTTGTACTAAATTATTGTATATATGACGAGATTTTTATAATTGCAAAAAGAGCTCAGACACAGGTGCCATGAAGAGGCCCTTGAAGCGGCACTTGAAGAGGCTCGATTTTCTGAGTTACCCCCGCTAAAATCATTTTCAGTGATAAAACGACGAAAACCTTACGTCGAAGCATTTTAAACATTTAGAAAAAAGTTTCAATGGCTCGAGCTACGAAAGAAATGTCGTTTTCTAGATTCTTTTACTTGAAAAATGTAATGTCGTATTATGCGAATTATGCGAATAGTGCGAACACAGAAATATACATTGTTAGACTATCAACGCTACACAGATTAATGCAATGTACAGCATAACAACGATCCGTTTCGTAATCTAATTACTAGTAATTGCACAGTGGATTTCGCGAAATTTCATTACGTCGTTTCTTCTCGAAAGCTTCTCGACTTTATCCAACAAATAAATTAGCGGCTGCGAAAAGTTAAAAATCCTTGTTGTTCTGCAAACGTTCCTCGAAGTTTGCAAATGCGCGTAGCGAAAATCGCTGTACCTCCTCCTTCGATACCCAGCGTTAAATCCTCGTTTAACGAAGAAATATAATTTTCTTACTTTCGAAAAGCGACTTTAGTTATTCCCGTTCAAGAATCGTTCAAAGTTTGCGCGAAACTTTGCGAATAATTCCTACCCGCTGGTCCCGCCCGTGCTCGGAGATTCTTTAAACCGAAACTATTCGTCAAAACAGCACTTTCCGCTACGTGGTTCGTTCCCACGAGCACCGCTCCACCGTTGCCGTAATTCATTCCTCTTCCGTTCTCCAAAATTGTAGAACCGTTCGCAAACTCTCTCGATTCGGCTTTGCGACGTGGTGTGGCAACAAATTTACTAATAAAAAGCAATTGTTTATATCTATTTATATTATTTTTTTTTAGTAACAATGTTAGTCAACGAAAGACAACAAGATCGCGAGATGACCTATAAGTTGTACAAGTTTCTTCAAAACTTTTCGTTCTACGTAATCGTCCGACATTAGCTACATTTTGATCTTTAAAGCAAATCATCTTCGAAATTTCAAAGGAACGAAAGAGTCGGAATCACTCCCTGTCAAAGTGTAACATTCCATCCATAACGATCAATTCATTCAGAGGACTGGATTTTATACTGGATATGTCAAAAAATGGGAACGCGAGAAATGAAGATTTTGTTTGTATCTTCCGTGCAAAGTATGCAAAAATATAGGTACGGACAGGGTTTGATTTTTGTTTTGTTGAAATTTTGATTTTTATTTCTATTTATTTCTTGCGCAAACAAACAGTCGATGTCCTTCGCTATCAACAAGAAAAACATACCCAGCATGTGCAAAATGTGGAGAAAAAATCGAATCTGACTGGCTGCAGTCAGCTACCAATTTTTCTAATCTAAAATATGAAAGAACGACAGAAGAAACCAAATTAAGGGGCCTCGATCCATTTCAACGCGGCTTTTGCATTAATTTACAACACAGACACGTCACAGCGAGTCGTGCCTGACCATTTCTCAAATGCAACAGCACAACAAATATTACTGCATTTATTATTTTCCGCTTTGACGAAACATAGAAAAAAAGCCAAATGAAGGAAAACGAAGGGAAATTGGGCTCGACCCAAGAGTCTCGACCGGGACGAAAATTAGAACAAACAATTTCAACAAAAGCTCTCTACGTGGAGCTTCGTGGTTGTAAATTTCCAACTCGATGGCGGCCATATGGCCGGCTAGAGGTTCTACGCAACTGCAACAGCGTTATGGGGAAATTACCACACGCGGGACTCGGATTCAACGACTGAGCGCCACGTTTCGCCCCTTGAAATTGAACGAGCTTATTAACTGTCTCGATATCGTGCATCTTCAAGCTTCTCGTGGAGGTTGCTGAAGGGCGCTGTGCACTTCGAGTGCGCGACTCCGCGGGCGAAAAATGTTTTTATTCATCGTTTCAGAAGTGTCAGCTCAGCCGAGGCGCAGCGGGAACGAGAATTCCGAATTGTGTGCGTTCGCGTTCGCGCGCGCGCGCGAGAGAGAGAGAGAGACGCGAGTAGTATAGCATGCACAGAAAATTCGATCGATTAAATCGATACGAGGATCGCGGTGTGTGAAAGTTATCGCGCGGGATCGAATACCAAGCGACTCCTCCCGCCACAGTCAAGTTTACCACAGTCAAGAACGGTCGACTTCGATTTAATTGATACATCCTCCAAGGCCTAAGGGGAGGATCTTCCCACGGTTTGGTCGAGGAACGAGGCGTTGACCCCGAGAAGTTACGCTCGAGAAGTTCGAGCGAATTGTTTCAGACACGCTGCCGGTGTCTCGCAAATTCAGAGCGGGAACTTTCGCGTTCGATAATTCATTCGTTTCTCGCTCGTTTCGAAAAACGGGCCTCCGCTCCCAGAAAGCAATCGACGAACTGATCCCGCCGAGACAACAAAGCAAAGTGACCAAGTTATTAAACGGCGAATTGCTCTCGACAGAAGGGAGGAGGAGGGTGGGGGCGAAGGTGGTTGAAATTCGATGAAACGATCAAAGAGCAAGAGCGATCGAAAAGGGAAAACACGGTCACCGGGCCTCGGCGACGTCAAACCGAGCGAGCGCCATCAAAATTCATGCCCCGAACAATGCCTATATTATCGAGACGGTGGCTCTCTCTCTCTCTCTCTCTCTCTCTCTCTCGATATCGTCCTCCTGATCGTCAATGAGAAAAGTCCCTTTCAACTCGCGGCGACCAAGTTTTCTTTGAAGGCTCGAACGATTCCGCTTCGAACGTCCCGCCCCATCTTCGGCAAATGTAAATTATTAATCAGATTCGAATATTCCGTACAAAATCACTTTTATCTGCCGTTGCCATCAGCTGGCAAGATCGTGGAGAAGGACGACAGGAAGTCATCCTCTCTCGGAGGATGCATTTGCGTACTGTCGTCGGTGATGCACAAAGCCTCCCACCCTCCCGATACTTTGAGCCTTTCGAAGCGTTCGAGCCCAGGACAATCGATTCATCCTACCATCCACTGTTCTTCCCTGTCGCTGTTCGAGTAATTGAAACGGCGTAATGTATGTCGAGAGAGTTTCGACTTTCGAGAACGTTCCCTTTGTGATTTAGCATTGAACGCCGTGGGCCGTGTCGGAACCCACTCCGGTGCGTAATTGAAAATAAAAATTCGCGTCGAGACGCCGAGAGACGCGTCTCCCAGCCCGTCAAAGGCAAAACAGGCTCCGCGGCCTGATACACAATGGGAAACACACTCGTCGACGCGAAAAAGTTTGATCGTACGTATCACCGAAGAGGAAAACGATCGAGCTTTTCTTTGTCTCTTTTTTTTCTTTTCTTTTTGTTGGTGCACGGGATCGAGCACGTTGCGCATTCGTTATGGAGAACGAGCGTGAAAAAGCGACTCGAAAAATCACCTGTTTCTGGTCCCTCGGTTTCGAGCGAGCCGAGTTCGATAACTAGATCGCGTATTTTTCTGCGATTTTTTCGAACGCAAATTGAAGAAATGGAAAGAAATTTGTCGTATATTCCTTTTTCTTTGTTGAATATAAATTTTATTACATTGTTCTTATAACTGTAATAACTGTCGAATTACTATTTGAATTTTATTTTCTTTACGTTCGACGAGAAGACCGAGATGATAGAGCGAGCCTTGTATCAAAATAGTTGTGTAAAAATTGACACGTTAATAAATGTGAGTTTGTCTCAAAAAATCAACTTGAAATCGTGTATTATAATTTCGTATCAAATTAAATTGAGCAATCTTCCCATCCGCGTAATCTCAACTTCAATGAAACATCAGGCAACGAGGCAGTTTCAAAGGACACGAACGATTTACTTCGAGCTTGTCGATTGAATCGCGAGAGAGACACGCGGTCATCGATAAATAAAAGACGTGTGCCAGCTCCGTTCGGACCAAGTTAAATTTAGTTTCTTTCCACGTATCGCCGCTGTACTATCCCGTAACTATTGTGGAAGCAATTAAATTCTTGGGGAAGCGCGAAAAAAAAGCCGATTCCTTCGTACAAATTACTTTCGAACGCGCAACAAAATTCGAGAACCGTTGTCGTGAAATTTAATTTCCAATTAGAGCAACTAGCTATAATCGAACTAGCTACCGGTCGTCTTTTGCTACTCGCGCTATCGTTTCGATTTTTAGACGAGACAGAATTCGAATAATTATTTTCCGATTGGATACAGGTGACTACATTTGTTAAATAGGATTTAAATAAAAATTTCCGTCAACATGGACACGTATTAAATTAATGGACAGAATGTTTCTCTGAAATTTGCATTTGACGAATACCATTTACACAGATAAATAATAACGTAGGTGATCTTTCGAGAATTCGAATTTAATCATGAATTGTAACCCGTTTAGTTTCATATTATTTTTACTTCTAACTAAAGGTTGTAACTTCAAACTCTGTCAAAATTATTTTTATAATTTACAAAGATATATAGATATTATACTAAAGATGATATAATAAATATATTAAAATTCAGGACATAATTATTTAAATTTACTAGAAAGTATCGAAGTGTAGGTCAGTTTACTGTTTATTATTACAAAGAATTTACAGCATTGTTTAAATCATAAAAATGCGACACGAGAAAGAGCAATTTGCCCATACTAGTTACGAAACTAAAGGGATGGTGTTTGCGAGAATTAAAATATACTAAATTCAAATTTTCAAAGTCTCTTAATTAAACTTAATTGAAAAATTTAGCCCACTAATTGTAAGTAAAAATTTCCTTATTTATTCACTCACACATAAGAGATGAGACAAACAATTAATCAATATTAGAGTATCCAGTATTTCTGAGTAAAATGCTGAATTATATTCTACATTATTTCCTCATACTCTTACTCTCTAAATTTCATTGTTACGCTCTTCGAATACTATAATACATGTTTCCTCTAATAATTCTTCTATGCAATAAGAGCCCCAGGAAATTTAATGTACAATATTAAACAATTCGATACTGTATTGACAAAACTATTAAACCTTTCAACATTACAGACCATTTTGAAACAATTTTACACTGCAAAGAGGAAATATTTCATGTTTAAACGTTCCACCGACTTGGCCTTTTTTTCATCTAACAATCCAAATACACCGATCGAAACGATCGAGATCCTATTTTAATTTTTCTCGTCGAACGTCGAAAGCATTCGATCTCTAATCCTAAGGATACAAGGAAAGAATGCATGAGATATCTCATGGGCTACGGAAATCGGGAGCCATTTAAACCACCGTGGTGGTATCACGACGACTCGACCCTACTTCCTCGTAAAAGTGTCGTCCTCGGGGCGAAGTACATCCTATTTCTCAGCGTTCCTCGGCTCGCCTCGCTCGGTCCAGGATACGCGGGTCTCGTATGCGGTCCCCCGTTTCGGCCATGGATTTTCAAAATGGCCTTAGCGAGCTCTTCGTTGAAAACGTCACGTACCAGCGCGGAATATTCCGCGGTAGTTTACGAGATACCGTGCTCTGCACTTTCCACTAAAATCCTATGAAGTATGGCGGGTACCAAGGTGACGGACGACGTAGCGCACCGTGACTGTGACCCGATACACACTCCGACCAGCGCCCCGGGAAAGAGGGATAGAGAAAAAAGGGATCAACGTGGGCAAGATTAACGCGAAAGAACGACTGAAATGTCCTGAGCTCCCTTGAACGACTGTCTCTCATCTTTTTGAACGAATTTGTGAGATGCTTCTTAACCCCTCGCGCTGGCAACTGATTGCGGACCATAACGAGTGACCGAACCGTATACAATAATTCCTCGCTTTCTTTTAGAGAAGAACTCGAGAGAAAAACTTACTAAGAAGTAAGAAATTTATCATTTGTTGCCTGGGTTATATTTAAATATACTTAAAATATACTTAAAACTGAGAAAATATTGCAATTTTGGGGTAAAAAATTCTCCACGTCGTTCCAGCGCAAGAGGTTACAACTATATTACAGTCTTTTTCAGAGAATATAATAATACGAGTGTTGTAAGTTACACAGGATGATTCTTAAGTGATGAATCTAACAACATTTTGTAATTTTAAACAACGAGGAACTTCATTACACTTTTCTCATTGTGATATAATATTTCTTGAACCTTGAATATTCCTTCCCGTAGGCAAAACAAAGAAACTTCATGCAACAGTCGACATATTAAAACATTCGCTTGAAAATACCAATACCTTTCTTGCAAATCATGTACATTATTTATCCCGATAGATTTCAAACAGCAAAAATAAAATTTCAACCGATTGAGTTTTGTTTAACTCGTATCGATAGATATTTTTCATAAACATTAGACAAGCCTTAGGTATACCTTAGGCATTTATAATTCAAAAACTGGCACGTAGAACGTAGATTCATTCTTCAGTTTCTTTCTTACTTTTGGGAGTTAGTTTATACGTTTGGAGTTAATATAATATAGAAGCCCACTGATTTTCCGTTCGTGTAATAAAAATTCAAGTTCATACAAGTATAACAGATTCATCCACCAAAAATTAACAAAGTTCTACCGTACTGTTTAGTTCTTTTCGCAATTAGCAACACTTTTCAATCGTTCAAAAATAAACAGACGGACAACTACGTATATTACGTTGCTAATTTTTAATCCGGCACGTTACAGTATCGCTTGAAACGTACCACCTTTACACGCACCATTTTATCGTCCCCCGGCGGACACGAATGTAAATTGCAGCGTTCGAGAGGTTAAAACGAAACCGAGCATACAGTCCGGCGTAATATCGCTGCGCGACATCGAACAGTTGTTCAAGTCGGTGCCCTTTCCGGTTATAAAAATAAAACCATTCGGGAACGAACAAATTGCGCATCTGCAGTCTGGACCGCAGCCGCGCAGTTTTCGTCCAAGACTCGTCGTCTCGCGGCAGAAATTGCTCTCCTCGGTCACGGTCGTATATTTTTTATCGCTTTTTATCAGCGACGGGCGTCCCATCTTGTCGAAACGACCCCCAACGCCGTTTAATGGTCTTAATTTTGTTGTCCAACTGGTGTAAGACTCCTCGAGACGTCCCCGACGTATTTTTCCACTACGTTTCCTATCACGACGGGAGGGGGGATAAAAACCGATATCGAAATTCTATCTTTCGCGCGCGGAGGAGGGAAAAGGTAGGGAAGAGTATTAATTTAACCGCTATCGGATTTTAATCCGGTGAAAGAAGTCGCGTGACCAGACGTAATTAGATCGACTTACTTGTTGTAAAGAACAATGTCCGGCAACCATATATGCTCCGACGGCACGTGGAGGGTGTCGACACCGCCATAATCATCCGGGTTCCACTTCAGCTTGTAATCGTTCCACTCCTGCAAGCAGAAACAACGCAAAAATAAGTCTCGTTTATTTTCGTTCTTTGCGCCATGGTAACGGAGACGGGGTGGAGAAAATGAACAGGAGCGAGCATATTTTCAAACGCGCGATTATCAGGGCTAATAATCCCTTTCTTCCTAACTATTCAAGTTAAGGTTACCACGAGATGAGCGATGGGTACAGTAATTTGCCGCGAAAATCTAAGTTTACTTATTTTTATTTTCATTTTTATTTGGTATCTCGTGTCCTCTCCGATAGGGGTTAGTAACAAATTCAAGTAAATCGAATTCAAAAGTTCCAGAATTTTTCCAACGTTCAACGACATCGGTTAAGGATTAACTGTAACTGAAGTAAAATATGGTTCTCGATTAATTCCGAATTCGAACTATACAGGCAGTGCTATCGTTCGACAATATCTGAAGTTTTTTCTTCGCAGCAGAACGCAGTTCGATCGCAATTTTATGGGAGGATAAATTTATAATTACTTTGTTCTTTATCGTCGTTTTTCGCTGTGCAGAATAAAATAGCCGACAGAAAAGAAAAAAAAATTAGACAAAGTTCGTGCTTAGCTTATTTAAAATACGCGATCATCGCTCGATAATCGCTCTGCTCGATCTCGACGTTATCGATTAATTTCCTTCGATTATAACACCATCAAATTTAGCATTCTGGCTCGCAAATTAACTCGAGCATGTAAAAACCTCTAAATAAACTATCATCGTTCAAGAATATCTGAACATTTCCTCTTTAGCAGGATTGAATTAAATCGCAATTTTATAGAAAGATAAATTTATAATCGCTTTGTTCCTCATCGTCGCTCATCAGTAAAAAAAAAAAGCTATGCAAAGTTTATGTTTACCGTATTTTCATTGCACGATCACCGATAACTGCTCCACGTTGTGTGTGTATCATCTTCCATAATAACTCTGCTATAATAATTTCATTATATTTAATAAGGTACTGCGACGCGCCAAAATGAAACTACAAGAGTTTGTACACATTTTAAACACATTTTAAACGCGTGATCGTCTTTGATAATCATTCTGCATTTCGACTCGTCTAGTAATTTTTTGCTTTTTAATTATAAATACACGCAGAATATATAACTGTAAAATAATTAATTAAAGAATTAAAATTATACGTAAAAGGATTAAAATGTTCAAAAATTAAAATTAAGTTCGAGTTAAAAAAGGACACTGTGTAATTGCCATCTGAATATTTTCGTTCAGATGGCAGAAATTTATAATCAATACGATACATTTATTATATATCAAAACGTCTATGAATTTGTTTAAACCTTCATAATTAAGTTTAATCAATGTATCTTTCGCTTCAGTTCAACTGCCATTTTACAAACTGTATTCTTGATGGTATTCTTGATTTGTAAAAGAGAATTTACCTTTTGAACAAATAAATAAGTGAAAAAGCACTTCGAAACTAACAATCGTCCAAATCGAAGATAAACCACGATTACGTCTCTCAAAATGAACGAAATTATTCCCTGGCATAACTCAAAGCAAAGCTCCAAGTCCGTGCAATTCGTCTCGAGGATGAAGTCGAAATACGCCAATAATAATATAATATAGAAGCTACGAAACTTTGGACAAATCCTGATTACGTTAGCCTCTCCTTGGCGCGGGCGAACTAATAATTCCTTTTGAACCCGAGAAACTTGCCACTCTCGAAAATAGCAATACAGTCTCGCGCGTAGTTGAAACTTGTTTCGATTGGCCATCCTTACGCTTTGAATTGAATTATCGCTCGGTGTCCTCCAAATAATTACGCTGCAAATTCTCTCTCTCTCTCTCTCTCTCTCTCTCTCTAGCTCTTTCCCGATCTCTTTGAAAATCCTTCAAATAGAAACCTCTTGTTGCAAACATCGGGGGCTGGTGCCCATTTAAAATTTAGATCTCCAATTAGAGTTTCATCGATTAAACGCCGTGACAAAGTAAAAAAACGCGTGAAATCCTCGCGAACTCTCCATCAGTCGTCCCTTTCCCGCTTCTCTCTAAAATAATCGCTCCGATGAGCCAGCGCGCGTTCGCAGCAACTTTCGCGCACAGTTTCACGCGATATTAAAACGAAACCGAGTTCCATTCATCCGTTCCGCGTTTCTATCGGGTTTCCGCCACGCTCGCTATCCACGTCATTGTCGGGTTACGCGTGCCAATAAATGAAATAAATCGGGGCATTCTTTATCGCCCGGCTCCATTTCTACGCTCGACTGTGTACGCACTACAATTATTGGCGTGTCGACAGACCGACATAACTTACGACCCAACGCCGCAAGTCCGAACGGAAAAATTATGAAACGTAGCGGTGGCGAGTTAATTTGCGAATGCAAAATACAAACGGCCAATTATTACACGATTTTCAAACTTTGTAAATTGTAGAGAAAGAGGGAAATGTTACCGGACTTGAAATTATATAATTTTCTGTCTTTGAGTTATTGTACGAATAGAATTTCTAGAATTTTCTATTTTCTTTCTTTTTCCTTTTAATTTCAAAATCATTATTTATTAGCTTCGGAACCGTATTTCGATCGTTGTAAAAGAACCGAAGTAAAAAATTCTTACCAATTTACTCAAGTAAAAATACATTTTGAGAGTTGTCAATATATCCAGCAGGTAACAGCTCGAAGTGGAAAAATCTCCGCTCTTACTAACGAAAGCCAGCGTCAAATATTTATATAAATAATTAATTCCGATTGTTTTAAAAATTCACGCGTTACAACGTGTTAAATGATACATCCTTATTTCTAGATTAATATTTAGGAATTTTGTACTTTAGATGTTTCCTGAACCTTTCGCAGCGGTGGCGGCCAATTGAACACAATTGAAACGCGAAACGCTCGCCGTTTTATAACATTTTATTTTGGAAAAAATTGCAATACGAAGTTACGAGTCACATCGAAAAACACTTAAAATCATTGGACACATTTCCTCCACTATATTACTCACTGGACCATAGATTTTTTATCCATTTCAAACTGCAAAATTGCCTAAAATGAAAAAAAAAAAAAAAAACAGTCATCTCGCTGCTGATAACGCTGCTGTTTGTCTTCCCACTTAATAAAAATAAATCCGTACTTCAATGTCTTCCTCCATCGAACTTTTTATTCCAACTTTTCAAAACTTCGACGATAACCGATTCCCATTGTTTCGAAACTCTGAGAAAAACCGCGTCGACTGACGAGACGATCCAACATGCAGAATGCCCAAAGAAAAACAATTTGTTGGCAAACTTCTGCTGCCTCTCTTCATCGCGATTCATTCAAGATCCGTTTCTCGTCAGTTCAGTTCGCAGGTCAAACGAACTGAACCGATTAAGAGGGTGGAAAAGTAATTACGAGCAGGCAGAATCTCTCCCTCCGTTTCTTATTTTGAGAGCGGAGAATTGCGAGATGCGGGAATAAAGCACAGCCGACTTTCTTTTATACCGCGAGGTAGGACGTACCTTTTCCATTCGCTGTTCCCGAGATTGATTCTTTCCCGATCCACGGCCCGAGGAAACGAATTATCGCGAAATAAAGGGACAATTTCCTCGCCGGACTAATTTCGAACGCCGCGCGGAACGTTCGTATGATGGAAATGGTAAAATTAAGGGACAAGTCGTTGGATTGCAAAGAGTTTGCTATAGTTTGAGACGACATTCCGCGCGATGTTGAATACAAACAAGGATTTGAGGACACTTTTAGTTTCTTTCGAGTAAAGTACACAATTGTACATTAATTGTAAATTAATTAATTTAATTAAATTACACGTTCTTTTTCACACGTGCCCTCCAAATTTCATTTCTACAAAATTGACGACAAATTTATTAATTAGCCAAGTTTTATATAACTACTCGTAACTAGTTAAGTTTTATATAACTATATTCAAGCCTTATAATAACTTTTAAAAATATATTTAAATTAAAGATATATATCAATTACAAGCCACAAACTTTTAAACTTTTGTAAAAAGCAATAGCAAGTCTAGTTTGTGTGAATTATTCCGAATTATGTCAATTGACTCGGGATTGCCTTCGGAAATTCTATCGATCCTCTCACGTCGTTGTTATAACTCTAGGCATCTGTTCAGACATTGTACCATCATACAACGCGAAATGTGTACGTTCATTATAATTACGTCAGCAAATTATAAACAGAAAAAGTCGGAGGGACAGTCGAATGCAAATTCATCAACATCGTGCAGAGTGATCCATGAAACATTGTAATAAACGATGGATAATCTCCATTTGTGCAGCGGATTGAGACGACTCGATCGTTACGAATGACGTGCGAGTCCAGGCACAGTGTCCAGTCCGCCATCCTGTTTGTCAATGAATTCGATGAATATAAATAATTGCATTTGCGTGGACGAGCTGCACGGTCGACGAACAAAAATCTTCCGACGCGTTTTCGGGTGACCTCGGGTCGCTCGGTTCGCTCCGATTTTTAATACACACATTGCGACACACTGAAATCCTCCTCGAAATTAATACTCGACCAGAACCAGCTGTTTTTTTTTTTTTTTCATCACTGAAAGTGATTTTAGCGGGAGTAACCCAGAAAATGGGGCCTCTTCAGGTGCAACGCTGATGCAACGAAAATTAGCGATTGGTTGATTTGGGTCACGTGACTCGCGAGGGGGCGTGAGCGATCGCGCCTGTAATTTATTTTGCATCGATTCAAACGTTTGCACATCGATGAAATTTTATGGCAAAAAAGTCGTCTTCATTTCCTAATCAGAACAGTTGCTTCTGAGCTGCTTTCAGTGAGACGAATCTAGGGTACAAGTCGTGCAGTTTTTCCTTTTATCAGTAAATAACGAGCGCGCATTACTTGAGGAACTTTTCGGTCCCGTTTCGCAAGGAGGTTTGGGAGAGAAGGTCCAATTAAATCGGCTTGGCCCTCGCTTTAAATGCTCGAGAGGGCATTAGGAAACTCGTGAAGGTACACACATGTGCGCAACGTTCCCAGAGACGTATTGATTTTCACCGGCATGAATTATTCCCGCCGCAATTAGCCAAGTCTCGCCGATTCGACAAAAATTCCGCGCACGATTCACCCGGCCAGCGCGTCTAAATCAATTATACCGCATCGGGGAATTTCAAAAGGGAATTTCGTAAATAACGCGCGAAACTGTTCTTTAACGAACAGTTTTCAACCTATGTGCGCTATCGTCGGTGTAATTTCGCATCGGGCGACATTTTTCCATTTTCAAAGTTTCGGTATTCAAACAAACATTGTTACAAGCGAAATTTCACCGGATCCTTTTAAAATTGTTCGTTTATTTGGCAATTCGAAACGAAGGTTTACTCGTTTGAGATTAATTTCGATGGAAATACACGCAAGCGGCGTATTTTTTTGCGGATTCTTTCATGCAAATTCACGTTTCCGTGAAGACAACAAGTGGAAAAGTAGATAGCATATTTAGAAGTGTGATTAAACATCACTGTATTTTGAATATTTTTACTATATTTACTTAATACAGACACTGTATTTTTAATATTTTATACATTTTCTGTGCATTTACCACGAAAAATCCACAGTTTGGTAATAAAAATATACAGTAAATGCGAAACAAAATAAAATAATAAACTGAATACGTGCGTTCGAATTGTTGTAAAATAAATTGTGAACTAACTAAATTTCCTGTACTGTTCATTGACAGATTATTACCGTACAATTAGCAAGTAACATTGTAATATTATTACGAGACGATGAATGTTAACGCAAAATTGACACCGAGTGAAACATCATGCACCATTGACTTTCTCTGAGGCTTAAAACTCAAATTTCGCTGTTGCGAGAACTTTCACACGCGTGGAAAGATTTTCAAATTCCCGCGCGACGATATCTTGCGGGATGAGGGAAATGAAAGGCTGAAATGCGCGATTCGACTGTGGAAAATAACGTGACACGTTAAAACGATCGCCAAACCGATAAACCAGCCTGCTCGGGCAACGGTGAGCCGTCATTGGCAGAATATATTCGCTCGATTACACCGTGCATGGCGCGGAGTCGATTCAATTGCGCTGAAGCAATTAACACTTTTGGCTGCCGCGAGTGCCACGCGAAGTGTACTCATTAAATTAAACGACCGAAATTTCCTCAGGAAGCTACGAGCCGGCCGTTGTTTCGCGAGCCCGTCGTTAGTTTCGTTGAAAATGGTCACTTCTACCTGCTGTATTCGAAAAATTTCTATTATCGCGCCATGCGTAATCACGTAAATCACGTAACGGCCCGGTTTTGAACGATTCGAAAATTATTCCAAAGAATAATACTTGGACAGTGATTGTGTAAATCAAGAGACAGAAAGAAAACCTTATTTATACGCACCATTGCTAATGATGAAAAATAAATAGCAATTATTTGATATTTTTATATTTAGGTATAAGGTTATTTATTGTTAAATAGATAAACTATAATTTAAACCATAATTTAATAACACGATCGTCGTATTTAGACATGAAATTAAATATTATTTGTTATTTTTTCTAAATTATTAAAACTCTACCATCCTGTGTCATTGCTACAACATGTATTTTGATATTATTGCAATCATTCATTTGCATTCAGAATAACAAATTACGTGTATATCTCTATTGTTCTTCCTTCACGATTTATTCGCCAGAATAGAATCACCGGTTCTGACAGACAGTTACTAACTTTATGGAATCTGCGAGCGAAACGTTCGACAATTCCGAAAGACGGAAAGTCGTTCTTTCTAGTCTCCGATTCTTAAATCCCGATCGATTTCTCGGGGACAAGAGAAGTAGATTAATAAAAATCTCTGGACGGCAGGATCGTTCGTTCGAAAAGTAACGACCCGCTGGCCCGTAAAAATTTCCTATTCCCCTCGACGCGACGATAAATTACGCGACGGAGAGGCATGCCGATACAAGGAGGGGCCGGTGGTACGAGCTCGTAAAATCGCGACCGCCTGCCGCGACGTTCGAGGGAGGAAAAAACGACGCCAATTTGACGGCAGTTGCTCGTCGTGGTCGTCGCCGCCGCGGGGGAAACTACTTTGGATATCGCTTTCGAAACTGCTTGACAAATGCGGCTTGTTAGCCTTCCATGCTGGAAATGGATATCGCTTTCGAGATACCGCGGCACCGGTATTTTATTCTTCTTCTCTCTTTCGAGTGAAAACAAGATTGCCGAGCGTATATTCGCAAGCTTTTTTTTTCACTCGGTTGACACAACGCCGGTTTCGTGCGAATTTACATCCTAAATTCGTGAAAATCTTGCAACGTTGAAGCGTGAAGAATGCTTGGTTACGTTCGATTCGATATTTCGGTTATCAGGCGACATTTGTACGTTTCGTCTCGCGACAAAACAATTAATTTTTGAGAAATATCATATTATCATAGCAAGAAATCTCGATTATCGTTTTCTGAGTGTCCAAGTCATCTGAATAATATAGAACAATCGAAACAGACATTTTAGTATTTAGCGTGAAACGGAGACTCTTATTAGGTAATTAAATCAATTAATTGTATAACAAATTGTTTGCATACAATTAATACTTCAATGATATTCCAAAATATTTTTAAGAATAGAAACGCCGGTCACTGGGTTGGATATTTTTATTACCAAACTTGGTGCAAAATATTTTATAAAATTACGAACGGCTAATTATAGATATCGATTTCTTTTGAAACTGTTCACCTTTCATAAAATTACGTCCTAAAATACAACGGAGCAGTAAACAGAAAAATTTTATTTCATCTGTTTGCTATTCCATTATATTTTATTAATGCGTTATTCTCTCGACTTCAGGTCTTTCCTGTATTACGATATTCTGTCTCATTCTTTGTTTACAAAGTTAAAATTTTTGGAGCATTTAATTAATTTTTACCTTTCGCATCTAAAAAGAAAATATCTCGCCACAGAATATCGTTCGTGTCTTGTACCAGACTAAACTAAAATCACAATGAAATTATGAAAACACAAACTTTCTTCCCTTAACTCTTCGCAACATCCTGTAACTTGAAATTATTCACATTTTGAGAAATTAATTTTGTACATACGATGATACTCTATTCAAAAAATATCAAACGATTCGTTCAGACCTAATTACTAGTTCCTTAAATCAAAATAACTAATATAGTTACAATTCATTTATAATTAATTCTGTCTTGCGAGTCTCTCGAGAGGATTAACATTGCTAATCCCTTCCGTGAAAACATAATACAATATTTTTAGTAAAAGTAAAGGTACAAAAAAAAAAAAAAAAAACAATGATGGCGGAAAGAAGATGAGAAAACAGACAGCGCGTTTTAATTAAATAAGGTCGGCAGTATATACAAAAAGAAAAAAAAGAGTCATTAAGTCTTTCTCTTTTTAATGATATACCGCCCGAACAAAAAGTCCAAAAGAAATCGATACAGCAAGCGATGCGTTAATTACGGTTCACAGTATCTACGTTTAAAAATAGCGACTGCGAGCGTAAACGAGATTCGATAGGGACTCGTCGTTGCTAGAACGAACCTAACCTAAACCCTTTGCGCCTCAACTCGTTTCTACCGCTATATCGAAAAGCCATCGGCCTCGAAGGAGCAAAGCTCGCCTTTCCGCGGAGAGCCGAAATTGCGCTCGATCTAAAACGACGAACAACCCTTGTCGAGTTGTCGTGTAACTCTTTAAACTTACGGATATCTGGAAATTTGCGTATTTCCGCGGCGGCGTCGCAAGCCTGGCGTCCCCGCAGTTCGTTGAATTTCCGATGGATCCATGGAAAGTGAGGGAATTCACAGTCGGTGAGAACCGATGCACACGAAGATTATTCCGTCGTCTGAAAGTACGTGAATGGCACGAGGAAACCTGACAGAACACGTTTTGATCGGCTCTTACCGCACGTAGCCAACGAGATTTCCTTGCACTAGACGTGTTTCGTCGCACTTCACGACGTAGCAATGGTCGATAGTCGATTGACTGATCGATAATTTCTCCCTCCCTACACACTCGATGAAAAACTGTCGACACACCAAACTGTTGTAATTTCGTGGTAACGAGAACGTGCACGGATCCTGTCGAAACGTGTTCTACGAAGTCGAAAATAAGACTGGAAGGGCAAAGAGATTAGCTACGTGTCGTTGTTCACCGACTGTGCTGCACCGCCCCAGTTTGTTTGTTTATATGGACGTTTCGGTCAGCAGATGTTCTTACAACGTAGTTATTCGAGGTACTCGATGCATAAATTCCTGTCCGTAATGTTTCCAACAGCTTTCAGATTTTAGAATACGTACTGATGATGCAATAATGCACAGGGTGGCTATTGAAAAACTGAGGGATTTGGAAAAATCATAACTTGTTCATTTTCAATCTTTTTTATTTTCTTTTTTTTGTAGGATGTTTTATTTTATTTTATTTCAAATAATAAAAAATTTAACAAATAATAAATTAAATTATAAAACTAATGAAAAATGTGTTTGTAAAAGTTATTTTTATTTTATATCATTCAGTCTTTCAGTGAGTACCACCCTGTACAACGTAACACATTACCGACCGGTAACGGTAAATAGTAGTCGATTAATAAGTTACCGGTCGGTAAAACATTAAGAAAGTGTTATAATAAAAAGTATATGGTATCAAAAAATAAGATTCTTAGTAGTACAATTCGGTATTTCGATCTTATATTCATCAACACATTCGTCAAATAATTATTAGTTGTTGCAAATGTGATTGAACAAATTGCTGCATTCTTTCGATGAATTTTTTTAAGATTTCTTGTTGAATTTTGTAATTATTGCAAATCATCTTTTAGACTTTGGACACTAAAATTTCAGCTCATGACTGATCGCATAATTTTAATGTTATTATTAATTTCTAATTCTTTTACGTATTTAGCTAATGCACATTTTTGCATTATTTTTAGTATCGTTCAATGAACAATACGATAGTTCTAATAATCTTTCAACTAGTATCAATTTTATTAAAAAGTAATACTATTCCCATTATTACGCTTGTTATCTGATTTTGACATGTACTTTCAAATTTAATCAATACAATCGTGATAATTGTATTTCATTGTATCTAGTGTTAAGGAAATTTCAAAATATATAATTTATGTATGTACATAAAGAGTTCTTTCACAGCAAGTGTTCAAAAACTCGTACTTTCGCGAACTGCTGTATTTTAAATCTACGGTTTATTGAGAAGTTGGAAAATTGCCAGTGAGAGTTTGACATCAATTTTCGCGAGGATATAAACTTTCGGAACGAGATTATCCAAAATTGCCTTTAAATGTCCAAAAATTATGGAACTTGGATCGCGTTCTTAATTCCAATACCGGCATGGTTATACGAGAAGAATAATGGAAATTACATGGTCACAATATCCTATATATAACTTTCTATATATAACTAGAATTTACAAGAGTGGGTTATTTCAATTCCAAATCTGAAAACTAATATTATCATAAATGGAACGCAGGTTTTTACGCATTCAACAGCCATTCCAACTTTAAAAAAGGTGAAATACAAAATTAAAAATCATATTTACATACCTTAAACAAAATTGTAACTTCTTGTCCAGTAATTAAAAATTCATAAAACTTTACCTATTTTTACGCTATCAGATTACAAATTCGGGTATACCGATTCATTTTTCTTGGCGAATTTAAAATTTTGGTAAGTACTAAATGTTTCGAACGCTTAAAAACGGAACGTTTCTCCACGATAAGAGACGACAATGGTTTGAAAAAATGAAAATGGAGAAAGAGAGGAATTTTAAGAGAGCAAGTAGAAGATCGTCGCTAGGATTAGCCGTGAAAGCACTTGAATGAGATACAGCCACTACCAACAATGCCGAAATTGCTAGAATAAATGTGGCCAATTTTACCGACATTTGTTTCTTCAGAAATTGGAAGAGTCGATGATTATTCGAGCTTAACCAACCATCGCGTTGAACGTCATGGCGAGACATTCGTTTCCTTTGAGATTACAGAAATGAAATTGAGAGGGATTAGAGATAAGAAGTAGCTGAAATGATGGTGCTTTGTAATCCTGCTGTCGTCCATGGATCACTTTCGACACTCAATCAAACCAATTTGAGGAAAATGTGAGAGAATCATTGATAGAATTTGGCGTTAATTTTTTGCTTTCTCTTTTTGGAAGATCTCATTTGTTCTCCTCTTTTGTTTCTAACTTGATTTGGTTTTTTGTATCAACTTGACACAATGATGAATATTAGTATTTACAATAAAAAGATAAATAGTTGAACTCTTTCAACGATAAACAGATTAAATTTTTATAATTGCGTGTAAGATTCACACAAATTTTATTCAATTTTCTAGTTTTGTCTAATGTTTTGGGTTTTTACTTGTTATCGTTATGTTCAAAGATATAAATGCTCGTATACAGGTATCTAAAAGCTGATTACAGCTCAATTTTGTTATCAAAAATGTTTTAGAGCCTCGCGTCTGTATCTCTACTCTTGTGCTGTAAAATAACATAACATTTTTCTGGGGAAAGCAAGAACTGGAGGGAAAAACTGAAAACAATTTCACAGAGCACAGACTTTGACCGTCTGAAAAGTGTATAAATAGTAATTAAAAAGCAAAACAATTGAATATGATATACCAGAAGAAATTTCGAAGAATGTTGGAAAAAGGCATTAACTCTTGCTCCAGCATTGTGCTTTTTGTTCCGAATACTTTGTAACGAAAGCGTGGTAATTTAGTTTTTCAAATAATACAATTTACACTGATATATTCTTAAAAATACCATATTTTTAAATACGACGTTTCTTACATCTCTCTTAATGTACATCTTTGCACAAAAGTTTTAGGGCAATTATTACGCTTCTTCTAAACTTGAAAAATAATTATGAACAAACTACATTGGAATAGTTCGTTTAATTTGACAGCTTGGACGACAGATAGAGAAGATTGTTTTATTCGTCTAATGCATAACTTTGCATGTAGCATATTATTTTACATATATGTAGTGTATTAATAATTTTACTAAAAAATCTACACAATTTAAATATCATTGTATTAAAAAGCACAATAATGTCCTAAAATTTTTGAACGAGAGCCTATATATATATAGAAAAAAGCATCGAATGGTTTCGATATATTCAAAATTAACTCTGACCAAATATCAATTTTCATCTTCACAGAATTATTTTCCTTTTCGTATTACGATGAACTTTCGAACGATATCGATACGCGATACGTCATCGACCCCGATGAGCGAATCGATTATTCCCCTTTCACGTAGCAAAAGTTGTCTAACGAACAAGCATCGAAACTTTCTTACGTTGGCACACTCGCTTCAAAAGCCTCCAACAGCGCGGAACGACGAAACGTAACAAGTTCCCGTTACGTAATTTCAGCAAAACTCCATTTCTTCCGCGTTATAATTATTGAACAATCGCTTCGCGTAGCTAGCGTACACAAGCAGCGTGATAACTTTGCTGTCTGAGCTGCCCGCCCTCTATTAAATTCGCAGTCGTACCGCGGGCAACGATAAACCGAACAAAAGAGAGGAGAAACACGAAAGAAGTTCCCCCACGAATTAAAAATTGCCGTTTTCTGACCGGGTGTTCGTTTCGAGGTATCGCGAATAATCACTGAATCTTGTAGGAGCGCAAGACTTCTCCGTCGTCAAAGCACAAACGAGCCACGGAGCCACAAAGGGCCAAGAAACGGAAAGCTTGTCGGAATTGTATCTCTATCTAAATATCATCGGGGCAATTTTCACGATGGCGGCGTCCTCTTTGGCCGCCAACGATGCCGGAACAAAACGACTCCCGGGGATCGAGATCCACCCGACCTTGATAAAATCGAGCATCAAAGTTGGCAAAGTGTATCGGAAGCCGATTTTCATAAGAACCGCGATACGCCTCGCGGAGAAAGGCGTATTCACCAGGCAACAGAACTTTCCACTTTGCGTTGCAGCCCTTTTGCTCTCTTTTGACCATCCGCCGAATCCCAATTAATCCTTTCACCTCGTTGCAATTGGCTCTCACTGCGTTCCGCCGTTTCATCTCTGTCGGAAAAAAAGAAATTGCCCACCGAAGGAAAGTTGTTATCTTAGAAATCGATACAGTCGTGACTGACTTTGCGACACCGCGGCTGATTCGTAATCTCCGTTCGGTTTCACTGGAATTCGCTGTTCAAACAATAATTTTATCGTTGAATGATCTCTGATTGTGTTCTAACGAATTCGTAAGAATTTACATAGCGTGTTTTTTGCATTTTTCTCAATCTCTGCCAGTAGATTAATTAGCAAAAAGTCCATAAATACTTCAAATTTGAAAAATTGTAACGAAAATGTGAAACGTGAAGCTGTACGTGCAATCACTCACAAAGTTATTCATATCTGCTCGATGAAAAATTCTCAATATTTTAAGTTGTAGTTCTTTCGTAAAAAGAAAGCACGCAATAGTTTGAAACAGCGATAACTTTTCATTGAATGTTTCATTTTGAAATATCACAATGCAAAGTTGATATTAAGAGCTATCGAATTTCTTCAGACGCAAAGATTCTTGGTAACCAATTAATTTTCTTGCGTAGATGTTTCCGTATCGTGAACATTTACCTTCAGAGTTTCTCACAAATGGAAATCTAAAGATGAGAAAGAGTAACGTACTATAAACATTATGTGTACATATATTTGCTTTGTATGAAAGTAAAAGAAAGGATATTGACGTACGTCAAATATTTGCCACATTTCATATTCTCGTTATAACTTTTTAACGAAGCATTTGTAAATTTTCTGCTACACGCGATACTTTAGTTTTATTTTTACCTATGAAACACACCTGTGTATTTTACGCGCAATGGCAACAATAACCTTAAGCCGAATTTTACGATTTTTCTCACTGCGGTTTCGTACCGCTCGTAACATTGCGTCAACGGACGCTGTATTTACAGGTGGCCAATAAAGCTGCAATCGCGTCGCGAACGTAAAACAAAATACGAAACAAGAAACGAAAAATCTGTACATATTTATTACAGCGACGAAATGAAAAAACGAAAGATGCTGGTGCATTTTTCAAAAATTTGCAGTAAACAGACGTAGGATTATAAAGACAGACTTCGCGCTTTAAAACGAGGTCAGCTAGATTGTATTATTTCAACACTAGAATTACCAATATGGTCAGAGTTTCGTTAGTTTTATCATATCATTCAATTATTCGTCGAGTGTACAAACACTTTCGCCAATCTCGATTGAAGATATTTCATCCAGACAGAGAGAAACAAAAACTGCACGACTCGTACCTCAGTACGATTCGTCTGACTGAAAGGCCAAGAAGCAACTGTTCCGACTAGGAAATGAAGACGACTTTTTTGCCATAAAATTTTATTGATGTGCAAACATTTGAATCACTCAGTACCAGACAACGCCACTCCTACCTCACGAATCACGTGACCCAAATCAACCAATCGCTAATTTTCGTTGCATTAGCGCTGCACTTGAAGAGGCCCGATTTTCTGAGTTACCCTCGCTAAAATCACTTTCAGTGATAAAATGTCATCAACGATCGAACCTAACAATCGGGTGGTGGAACTAAAACGTTCATTCGCCTCGATACCAGCAACGTACACACGATTGTTTACGTACTCCGGCATCGGTGAACTTCCGAAAGAAGGCGGGAGAGAGGGGGGAGGGGGAGAGTTCGACTTCCTTTGCCGTCTCTCCAACAATGGCAAACAATTCCCCGCGACTGATAAAGGACAGCCACTTCGCTTGGCAGACGATCCTGGCCGACGGCGGCGTACTTTTCCCTGTCGGTATGTTATGTACGTCCCGCCCGCCCGACTAGATGCGAGAAAAAGAGGCGCGAGATCTATTGACGCGGACAAACGACTAGTGGCCGAGCCAAGGGGAAAGAATACCCGACGAAAAACCAACAGGCTGCCAGCCAGTTGCTCGCCGGCTCCAGCAGAAACTGGCTTCGAAAAAAAATTCCTCCCGATTTACACCTGATTTCTTGCATCCTCTATCCGGTACGCTACGGATCGAGATTATGAAAGCAAAGAAGATCACAACGACGGGGTTTTTTTTCTGGAAATTTAAATGATTTTTTGGTAAATGTACGTGTGTAAATAAAAATTTGTAATCTTGGTAGTTCTGCAAAACTTTACTTACCCGCTGGTAGTTTCAGCGGCATATCGAATGCGATGTTTTGGGTATTTTGAACTTTTTTGAAATCTTTTGATACAAACATGTATGATATATAAAGTAATAAAAGTCGAGAGAGAAGGTATTATAAAAGTGAGCAAGGTATCTAAAAATTGACGGATGCATAAAATCAATGAGCTGAATAAAATGTGAGAAATGTAAAATAAATAATTAATAATAGATCATCTTAGTTATACCAAATAACTAAAGTTAGACTAATTTAGTAGTTCAAGCGCGCCATTTTTGAGAAACGTCCAATATTTTTTCATGTTACGACAGTCGACAATATATATTTGTAAGTATCTAGTAAATTAAGGACAGAAAAAACAAAAATTTCTCTTTCAAAATTAAAATGATACCCACGTATCATAAAACCGTACAACTGAAGTCTCTGAAGTCTCTGAACACTTTATTCAATAGACACGTTAAAATCTCTGCATTCTATTGATAAATAGCTAATTGTCAGTGTCTGCTCGAATATCGAATGGCAGAGAAAGAAGTGAAAATTTTCTTCTCGAAAGGAAAAAAAAACGTTCCGACCATGTCTTAAACCGTTTTATCCGAAATCGAGATGAAGAAAAACTGCACGACTTGTATCCTAGTACGATTCGTCTCACTGAAAGGCCCAGAAGCAACTGTTCCGACTATGAAATGAAGACGACTTTTTTGCCATTAAATTTTATCGATATGCAAACATTTGAATCGCTCAGTACCAAACAACGCCACTCCTACTCGAGGTCTACCCCACGCTCCCTCACGAATCACGTGACCCAAATCAACCAATTGCTAATTTTCGTTGCGTTAGCGTTGCACCTGAAGAGGCCCGATTTTCTGGGTTACCCTGCTAAAATCACTTTCAGTGATAAAAACAAACTACGCTCGCGAAAGGGTAACACACCACCACTGAGACAGTAATTCGCGAATTCCCTCTGTTTTCTCGTCGCTGAGCTCACGAAAACGAAACGCGGAGGGAAAACAAAGGAAAGGGAGCGGAGAAACGTTCGGAGATAAAAGTGTCTGGCAGACGTCGAATCGCGCGGGACAGGGAGGAGAGGCCTAAAGAGGGAGAAAACTCGCGAAAAGTGGTATGTCAATATGGATCGACTACCGTTTCGCGATTCCGATTTCGTCGTCAACAGGCGAACGAATGAAATTCGTCTGCTTTGAAATTCCAAACTTCGCCCGGCAAAAGGGGAGAGATATCTCAGCAGACGTGCGACGGTCAAAGTGACGCGTCGTTCGCAACGATCCTGAGTTTCTGTCACTCAGTTTTACCCATTCTCCTCCTCCGCCCGGCGTATAGTAACAGAAGAGGGAAATCGTGTTTCGTTTGCGTCTCTGGTAGAGCCTCTTACCATTGTTCTCATCTACGGATACTCGATCTTCTTGGTACTTGGATTGACTCACTGAGTCGAGATCCGAGTATTCGAGTACCTGGGCACTTATGTTTGTGCATGGAAGATCCATGGGAATGCGGGGAAGAATGTCAATTTTAACAAATTCAAAGTTTTTCCACGCATCTTGTCATTAGCCGTGTTGCACCGCAAGTTGAAATTTTCTCAATTTTATATTCGTTTATATATTGTAGTCGTTTATAGTCTGATATATTGCGAGGACGTGACCAAGTTGCGACACGTTGTACGTTGAAACATAAATTTTCGTTTTCTGAGAAATGCTAAAACTTGATATTCCTACTTTTTCCTGCTGATTCTTCGCGTATTTCGCGAGAAGTAAAGATGGTGGCCAGGGTTCTCGCCTTCGCAGAGTTTCAACTAACTTTCGGGAGTTCCTCCGGGATCAGAGATTATAGATTCGGAAGTAAACTGTAAAAGTGTTTCGGTTTCCGGTGCTACATATAGGAATCGAAGCAAAATTGAAAAGTGATTGAAGCGATCGAGTGAGTGACAACCGGTATAAAACGATCCAAAACACTGAGCAAATAAATAATAATGAATTTAAGTGAAGCAGAGATGGATGTACAGAAATAAATATTGATTTATATAAACGAATAAATTCTTTGCTACAGAAAATCGCGAAAAGAGTATATACAATATAAATATATTCAAAGATGTGAAAGGAGCCAAAAGAGTCCAATTAACATTAATGATAAGCGTATTCTTCATACAATTGTGCTGGCCCTAGGGAAGTAAAATCAAAAGTAACTGATTGAAGAACGCGTAGTTCATGCATTAAGAATACGGCGATGAATGCAATGACGACATCAATGAGATGAAGTTGGAAGAACTTTGCGAAAGATTGAAATAACTGAAATTAACGCTAGAACTACCAAAGTGATCAAAATGATCAATTTACAACTTCCTATGGAAATTTTATACATTTATGACAGTATATTTTTTGATATTCAACTGATTTTTAATAAAATACATTAATAGAACCTTGTGTTTCTTGCTATTAACTTTTTCCTGTACCTTGGACTTTAATTTCTTTGCTACGAATGTTATACTTTAGTCGTCGGTAGTTTTTTAGTATTAAGTATCACAGACGAGAACAAGGAAGAGAATAAAGATTCTAAGGATTTGGAAAATGAAGAAGCAGAAGAAGTGAACGTATCGAGAAACGAACATGATTTGAACAGAAATCGAAAAGAACGAGAATCGCGAAATGAGTGATACAGTCCTTTTACAATCAAGAATATAGAAGTTTGCTTATTGCATTTTTCACGAGCGATAACAATGTATTTTGAACCTCGCGTACAATATAAATAGTTTCCAGCATACTCTGATACTTGATTCGAATATCTGATATTATTATTATCACTGAAGGTGATTTTGGCGGGGGTAACTCAGAAAATCGGGCCTCTTCAGGTGCGACGCTAATGCAACGAAAATTAGCGATTGGTTGATTTGGGTCACGTGATTCGTGAGGCGGCGTGGCGTTGTCTGGTACTGATCGATCGCGCCTGTAATTTGTTTCGTATCGATTCAAATGTTTGCATATCGATAAAATTTTCTGGCAAAAAAGTAGTCTTCATTTCCTAGTACTGGGGCACAAGTCGTGCAGCTTTTTGGTTTCTTTTTTTACCGAAAAGTCATTACAGATTATCGCAGATTTTTTAAATCACTAGCGTGATCAATCCATTTTTGCTCATACCACGATAGAAATAATTGAACCACAACGAGGTCGTACTGTGCACATTTAATAACGTCGTTCCAACTACAGACAGCAACAATTTAATTATATCACGCACGATGCCCTAGCCTGGATAACCGAAATCCGGATAATCAAGATCTCGGTTAATTGAAACCGCAGATAATCGAACCAATCAAGGTTGACTGTATTATTAAATTCGTTTGCCTTCTCTTCAAATCCGTACTCGAGCGTATAATGAAACAATAATAAAAGCCTGGCATCTGAATAATCATGAAACGAAACTCTCTCTAATCCCGAACGTTGAAGTTCAAGTTTCGACTCTCGACTATTCAATTATGGCTCGAGCATTCGCGCTCGTACACGGTTTTTGGACCGGAATTTGAATAACAACGAGTACTGACTCCGACAGCACGAACACCGCGCTCACCGGCAGATCGTTTTTCCAGAGGGAACGACTGATTCTTGCGCGGATTTCGGCGGCATAAGGTGCTACGACCTCTCCCGGCCGTTCCTGGGGATCGTTTCGCGAATCAGGGACGTCCCACGGTTCGTTAAGTTCAAACCTGGAATTGCCACTCGGGAACAACGGCCACGGGAAACGCGGTCGTACATTTAATTTCAACCGTGTCAAGGAACGAAACCGCGCCGCGAGTTTTCTGCGACTGCTGCGTTCAACCGTCAAACGGAATTTATTTCTTTTATTTATTTTTTCTTTTTTTTTTTTTTTTTTTTTGCCCTCCGTGCAATCTGTTTCTTTGACACCCAGCGCCCCCGCTTCCTTTCGCGCGGTTAATTTAACGAGCCGGCATTTTCTAAACGCAAAGTTTACTCTGTTTAAAACGTTCTTTGGCATCGTGCACCGAGGTTAACTACCGAGCGATTTGTACAGGTGAAAATACAAGTTTCTCAATCCCACGGGTGGTTTCCTTTTAATAATATCGATCGAATTTCGACGACTTAGATTCGATGCGTTGCAAAGCAATTTCGCTTGGAAATGGAATCGTTTGATGCAAAAGTGGTGTAAGTTGATTATTTATCGGTTTGGTTTAAAACATCGTAAAGCATCTCCAACGATTAATCCTCATTCCGTGTTATGCGAAAGCTATGTGAGAGATGTAACATTTTTTGATTATCCAGAAATCAACTTTCTCGGCTTACATCGTTTTTGCATTAATTTAAACGGCTCGATCATCAACGAGAAGTGTTGTCTTTGATTAAATAAAAAATGAAGACACATCTTTACCAAACAACAATAAAAATGGACCTCTGTTTTTAAAACTGCGTACTCGTTTCCTCACGTAATTATCAGTTACTGCAGTTACTACAGTTACAATTACTGCCAACGTAATCTGTTTACGAGGAAATCAACTTTTTCTGGAAAAAAGCATTTCACCCACTTTCACAGAAATGTTTATCTTCGGATATTTTTGTTTCATTTTACAAAGGTAAAAAGGTAAAACTCGCTCTCGAGATCTTTTCACGAACGGATTGCAAAAATAGGTGTAACTATAATCACGTGTAATTTTAAAAACAAAGAACGAAAGTTTATTTTTACTGTCGTTTTACGAAGATACGTTTCTGCCAATCGCTGCTGGATAAATTTTGAGTCAAGAATCAGATTTTTTTTTCATAAACACAGGTATGTATATACTTTTTCATAGAAGCAGGTATAGCTACAACGAGGATCTCGTTACGCCAGAAAGCATGTAAGGAAAAATTCCATATGCATGCACTGTCATTCCTCCAGCTACGACCCAGCGCGTAATCTCATCTTTTATGTATCGTGTCTGAGAACACCTTGAAGATAATCAGAACCATATTGAAAATTCTTTGTAAAAGAAGCATTGAAAAATTCTCTGCTATTAAACATTATGCCTCAAATATTCTACCTTTGATACACGCTTGCTGACGATGTTCGTAGGAATGAAGAGGGAATTGACGTTTAATAACATTTAATCGTCTAAATTATAATTAGATGTGTGTCGATAGAAAGCGAAGTTGTACTCACTTGTTCCACCCAAACGTTCGTCGTCATGATCTGGTTCTTCAGGTTCTGAAACAGAAAGCAGAAAGATCGCATTTCCAGGAGCATTCCACGTTCTCGAGAGAGTTTCTAGTTGCGGGATTTATCGAGTTTCGAAGATGGGGGCGAGGGACGAAGGGAGGAGAAATTAGCCTCTTAGCCGTCGAAGTGGCCAACAAATCATCTTACCTACGGCGTACGCGCGGTTTCGATTGCCCGGCGCTGAGAGCGTCGAAATTTTTCGCAACTACGATCGACAAAGCCAACTCCAATTTTGAATGACCGCGAGGATAGTCGAGTTAGCTATCGTTGACTAATTTTACTCGACGCAAGTCTCAGACGTGTTATCGGTTGGTTGCGACAATCAGATTTCTGAAAGTTTTGATGATCTTCATCCCGTTAAAAATTGCAAACACAAGAATTGCTTGAAAGTTTATATCATTGAAAAATGAAAACACATATCGTACTTTTCTTTGTACTTCTCGTATTTATATGTAATATAATAAATATTATACAAATTTAGTACTTTTCCGAATCATTATACAATTGCCATAACATGCCATTTACAATTACTTAGCTTCAAAAATGCAAGTCCATCCGAACAACAGAATTGAAAAGTGCTCTACACTTTTATTTACCTTTCATTTGCAATTGGACAATTACCCATTCCTCGTCTCTCTTCACTAGAAATCAAAATCAAAAGACGCTGTGAGAAGACCCTACGTCGCTGTTCTCACTTATTTCAGTCTTTTGTTATTACTTATTTTAAAATTTTCGAGTTTATCATTTTCATAATTACCTATTTCAGATTCTTTTTTTAAATTTTCACTCGTAATAAACTCTGGAGCGTTGTAAATTGCTTATTCTCCGTCAGATAAAAGAAAAGAATATATATCGGGCAGAGAAGCAATTCTGTCGAAAGAGGGGGGACATAGCAGGGCTCAGGGATCCTCGGAAATCGACGCTCGATCTTTCCTCCCTTGAAAAGATGAGCGTCGTTAAGAATGTGCCGGAGGGGACGGGGGGGCAAATCCCTTGATCCAGCAATTAGATTCCCGTTTTCGACAAACGTTCCCTTTCCCCTTCGGGGCCACGAGCGCGAGGATTTAGCAAAGACACCACCGTGCGGATTTGCCAGCGCGCGATCTCGCCGCGCTTCTGACCCCCCCCCTTCCGTGTTTTCACGGGAAAACTGCAGTATAGGGAAGGGAAATAAGAAAGGGGGATCGGAGATAAGCCGCGTGGCGTCGCGTCGCGTGACAAAACCTACGACCGTTTTCACAAAGAGACGAGAATTATGGTTCCAACGGGAACGCTGTCACGTGGATTAGAAGAGGGCCGGCGGTACCAACGCCTGGCGAAATTACACGCGGTGATTCGTACGCCTTTGTCCTCCGGTCCCCATTCTCGTAGGATATAAAAATCTTTGCCCGGCGCGAATTACTCCGAGTTGTTCCTGCGTAATTTCGCGACAAATTGATGAGAGAACCTCTGTCTCGCGGACGGACTCGTAATTTTTAGTACGTGCGATGCGAGAAGCTTGTTTCAAGCGTGTGTTTCATTGTTTAATTTGGCACTTGACGCTTTACACTAAGAAATGATTCGATCTGAATACTATTCCATAATTTTCTCTCTATTTTTTCTCTGCATTCCTTTAATGGTTTGTACAAACTTTTCGACTTTGTTTCAGATAGGTACAAAATCTTATTTTCAAGTCGTTGAATTCGATCTTTTGTTTACTTTCTCGCAAGAAAACATCATTCTCGTCCCGCATGAACAAGAAATTAATGAATATCCAAGCAAAAATACGCGAATATTCGTTTATAAAAAATTATGCATACGTGTGTGTTCGCATGAAAACCTCCAGTAATTACACGTATAGCAACCGTTTGCGGTTCGTTCTAATATTTGAACTGCAAACTGGCAGGCTTCACGTCGTTGCGAAGAACACATTTAGGAACAAACAAACATTGACAAAAATCCTTCGCGACAGTAAAACGAAAAGCTTCCAAAATTTGTTACGAGTAACAATGCAAAGCTACTTTCGTACGCGTAGAATAATTTATCTGTACAACTGCAGGGAAGTATCGAAAATTTGTGTGTCAGCACGTGCACGCAGAATGTGAAAAACCAATGAAAAAGAACGTTATTACGTTCCAGCTGTCCGGTCTGAACGTGCAATCTGACCGGACAATATTCGCTGAAACAAAACCATTGTCTTCGCAAGTGACACCGAACAGCGGGGAGCTAAGAATACGAATTACAAAGATTCCGCACACACGTTCAAAATCGTAGAGGCGCTAATTAAAAGTCGATTCTTTCTCTATGATAATATAATGACTGTGATAACGCAGTCAGAGAGAAGGATATTTGGAATTTCCACGACGTGAACACCGGATCGAACGCAGCTGTCAGACGTGATTGCGATCGTATCGGTATAAATCGTTTTTATACGCCAACGATCTGCTTCGAATTACAGCGGGGAAATTGTTATTCAGTGCGGGGACCGAGATACGGGCCAACTGTCTGCGTGCCGCGATTATGCAACGTAAATGAATTCGCGAACGCGCGAGAGCGTGAGCGTGAGCGCCCCCCGGTTTATCTCGCGTGCTGTTTAAAACGTTAAGAAAATTTGCGATATTAACGTGGAAATGTGAGAGTTGAATATTTCCAGCGCTTCGCGGACGCGGCAAGTTGGTTTCAGCCGTCGTCCGGGCTTTTGTTGCCGAGTGATATACGGTTAACAATTTGTTCAAAGACGCTGAAAGTGTTTTTCGGAAAGCGGAAACCAAGGGGCAGGCGAGATGAAGATGAGATCCTTACGCGTTGGGGAGTGGAGTACGCTGACGATGAAAAATATGCGGCCACTTACTCAACTCTTCGAGACATGTTTTATAAACAAAAAAAAAAAACAAAACAGAATGTTTCGAGTTGCACAGAGATTTCCTTTTA
The DNA here is from genome assembly GCA_032399605.1 of Melipona beecheii. NCBI lineage: Eukaryota > Metazoa > Arthropoda > Insecta > Hymenoptera > Apidae > Melipona > Melipona beecheii. The sequence continues at coordinate 2,489,165 of JAUCMO010000210.1, read as the reverse complement.
ATAAAACATACGAGAGATAGTATAACGTGTCGGATAAAATATGTAAAATGCAACAGAAAAATAAGGATAGGTATACAAAGTAAAATATGTGAAAATAGGATCGTTTCAGTTGTCATCAGAAAATGACGAAAACTAAAGAATAGATAAAAAATAATAGCAATTAATAAGTAAAAAAGAGTAGTTGGTAATAAAAATAGATTACCTGAAAAAGAAAATATCAAATCCAGTAGTTTACCAATAATTCATCACGTACCTCATCAATAACAATTAAAAAAAAAAAAAAGAAAAGAAAACGATTATACATACTGCGTATTTTTTATTATTATTGACGAGATACTTGTTAAAAATTTAATATACTTTTCCAGTTGTTAATGAGTTAAAAAATATCCTACTTTTTCAATAGATCAATATGCACGTACATGATGGGATATTTCTCGATCCACTTTAGAAAATTAAAATTACTATTTATTTAATATACGGCATCTATGTATATTTAATATAATATACAATATATATCATCGTATCATATTTTGCATCGCGGATTTTTCAGCGCGCATCTGATCGCGTGCGGCCTCGTTTTAACGTTTGTTTCACTTGCCAAGCACCGTTGCAGCGCAAGTTACACGAAGGGTCAAATAATAACTTTTGAATTGCTTTTGAGTATTTGAATAAATTAACACTTGAAACAAAGGTATCGAGGAGATGATTACGGTGGAACCTCGTTTATACGAACAAGTTAATGTTCAACTTCGGAACTTCTACTCTCGAGACTACGGTCAAGCGCAACTTCAATATGAACGTGCGTCCTTGCGGAAAAGAAAATTCATCGACCGTTAATTGCATTTGGCGAGTATACACGCTGTGTGGAAAAACAAACACGATCCTTTGCCGTTTAAACGAAAGTTTTGGCGAAAACTGGAAAACATTCGTAAATTTAAGAATATCTTTAAGGCGTTTTTTCGAATATTTTCAGGCTGTAATGAAACTAAAATAAACTAAAATAAAGAAACTTTTGATTGAGAAACTTGTACGCGGTGAATTGCTGATACTGTTTCGTAGCGTGCAAAACTGTAATTCGCTGAAATTTATTTTGATACGAAACGTTTAAAATATTTGTTTGATTTTTTCTAGAAATTTTTTCAAATTGTCACATGCTGTTTGTTCAATCTGTTGTAACTAATTTAAGACATTTCGAAATATTTTAGGACTACAGCAAATTGAAAAGAATAAAACAAATCACTTAAAAAGGAAAAATTATAAATTACTAATATCGCAGCGCGTGAAATTTCAATAATTCGAAATATAGTAGAATATTTCGAATATTTGTTCGGTCAGTAACAATTCTTCCGGCAATTAGATGAAACAAGGAGAACAAATTGAATTTTGTTTTCGTAACTTTCCTTTTTCATCGTATTAACATTTTAGTTCCTCCGACAATATCATTTAAATTATCGACTTTTCCAATTATCATTTCTGTATCATCACGATCTAATTACGATACGTTCACTCCTACTTCAGTCGACAAATCAATCGAACAATTTACTGAAACGAAACGCCTTTCGAACGTGTGAAATTTCTTCCCTCGTCCTCGTCTCCCGTTCAAATTCAATAAATATTTCGTTTAAAACGAGAAAATGCCTTGCTCTACGATACGTTTATCCCCCGAAAAAGGGGGACGGCTCGCCCCTCGCGCGGTACGTCTAGATTATCTAAAAGACGTCTGCCCCGCAAACGCGTTCACCTGACGAACGAACCCGGTTCATTGGGTTCACGAACGAAACCGTCCGCTCGCGCGCCAGTTTACGTGTAACCGGGTCTAATGTTATGGAAATTGGATGTCGAAAGAAAACAGAATACGAGAGGAGATTCTCCCCCCTTTCACTTTCCCCGGGTCTCACTTGCCGGTCGAGCCTTAACCCTCTTATCCCCTTATCTCACCGTTATTCCACCCCCCCCCCTCCCCTCTCGTTCTCTCGAACGTTTTTTCGATCGTCGTATCGCCATCTATTTGCCAGTTTACGCGGCACCAGCCGTATTTAGACTGCAGAATGCAGAAGCACGCGTGCGAGGAATTTCCGTTTAACGACACCTCGGAGAAATTTTTGAGCGAGCGGAGCGGGAAGAGGGAGGGTGGCGAGAGGGGCGGCACCATCTTACCCGGGATCCTTTACTTTCTCTCTCGAGCTGCGCTCGAGCCCGAGGGGGCAGGGAGGCGGTAGGAAATTTTCAAGCGGCCGGATGCTTGAATTTCTTCGTGCACCGAGTACAGGAATTATGCACCGGGACGTGAATAATGCATTCCTCCGGCATAACGAACGAGGTCGGCGAGGACTTGGTCACCGGGAGGAAATATTCAGAATGGGCGTGGTACAGTTCGCTGTCTTTGCTCGTGAATGGAAACCTACCCGCCGATCGTACGCGGCGTACTCGACGCAAGAGGACGTAAAAGCGACACGAAAACCCACGAACCCATTGGACAGCTGATACTTGTGTATACTTGGACGGTGAAAATATGTCGTTTCTTTGGCGTTGGAATCCTAGTCACGATCGTGCGACGTCAACTTGAAAATGTCTCCGCGCGTTTCTTTCAGACTGGGATTAGCCCTCCGGCTGTGGGCGACGAGCAAGTCGTATTTTATTTATTCCGCGGAGCGGTTCGTGATGTTAGTTCGTCGCATTGAATTACGATAAACCTACAGAATCTATAAGTTTCGCCGGGTAGATATGAAAGCAAGTGAAAAGTCAGGCTAATGTCATATTTACTTTCCAGTTATTCGAATTATTCGAAAAGAAAGAAAACAACCAACTCAAATGTGATTCGAGATAATTTTGAGCGACAGAAATCTCGGGGCAAGTACTATATTTGCGTACAACAATAAAAGTAGTACTCGTGCGATAAATATAAATTATAAATTGTATACGATAGATACAATTTACAGTATAAATTGCACAATATGAAAGTATATCTTAAGACTTTTAATCGAGAGTATAGATACTATTATACAATGTAATTGCCAATGAGTATATTACCCGATAATTGCAAGTAATCGTTCCCTATTTTATAACAGATGTTTCATCGAAGAAAATTTCTTCCAATTTTTAACAATTACGGATTAGTTTTTACTTACTACTGAAAATAGAAAACGACAAAATCTTGATATCGAACAACTTTAAATGAAATAGCAGCGCAATTTTAATCAAGCAGCATGTTACAAAAACCAAAATTCGCCATTTGGGGGAAATGACATCTTTATGTCTTTGTTCAAATTACATTCGTAATTCCTTGAAACTTACAGTTTCGAAAAATTCGTTTGCTATTTCTGAAGATTTCAATTGAAAATTATTATTTTCATAATTTGAACGGAATTGTATTTCAATTAAACTGATTGAAAACTACAAGTTGATCATTTTTGTCATTTTGATAGTTGTAGTGATAAATAAGGTGTACTATATTTTCTGAATAATCGATTCTGCAAACTTAATGAAAGTAAATACATATTTCTACATACTGATAATTATTAGTTATAAATAATGATGGTAAGATACTAACACACACAATACTAATAACAAATAATAACACTATAAATACCAATATTGCAATGTATATGTATATATAACAATAACATTGGGATGAAATTGTTTTTGGACATAGTTTCGTGTGTGTGTGTGTGTGTGTACACACACACAATATATCAATGACACTGGGTTGTAAATATTACAACAGATACTAACGAAACTAACAGTATAAGAAAATTGATCCCCTACAACGCGAAATAATATAACCCGTACGAAATATGGCTTCTTACAACCTAGAACTGATCCGTCGCGGTTGTACAAGAAGAAAATTTCGCCGAATTTGGAATATTATTCCAAAGACATTTCTCGGCCCTTGTAATAAAGTGAAGCCAGGCGACAGTTGGGCGAGGAGAGCGCGTTTCGAGGCAGCTCGGAAGCAGAGCGCGAGCGCGAGCACGAAATTGAACATGGATTTATTTACATTCGGTGGGGTATCTTCGACCCTTTGACAAATCGAGCCTTATCGCCTGGAACGGGGAACGTAAGTTCGCCGCTTTTCCAAGGATCACCGGCGGAAGAACGCTATGAGAATTCCTTGTAACGTCAACGGTGGCACGTGTGTCGGTGTGTCTTGAAAACGGAATCGTGATACGAATCGCAGACGAGAAGAGAGAAAAACGCGTCGTCGTCTAGATGAAAGAAGGAGAAAGAAGAGGCATCCTTGATGTTCAGCCGACGTGGAAACCTACCTACCTACCTACCTACCGGCTCTTGTGGCAATTTGTCCCGAGGAATTTCATCGACACCACTTTCCTGCTTAAAATGGCACACGAAACACGGCCAATAGATCGTTCGCAAGAGCTCTCCTCCTCCACGCGAAAACTGAAATTTCTTTCTTCGGAAGCGTTCTCGTCTCTGGCGTGTCCTTTTTCTTTTTGTTGCCTCCGCAGCCAATCCTTTCGGCTGCCTCTCGTCGATGAAATAAGAAACGCTAAAAAATGCAAACGTTTTTTTGTCGAGATAGAATTACGCAGGCAACGCGGATCAGCGCGGAGCCTCTTCAAAGTATCCGCGTAATGGGGTAAATATTTTCTGAACGATCGCGAGGAGGAGACTCTACGAGGCGGGCACACAAACGAGGTTCCCTCGCGAATATTACCACGAAAGGATGAAAAAGAAGAAGGCGACGCGAGGGGTGTTCCCCGGCTGTTTTCTGGAAATTAGGGGAAGATGAATAAGAACAAAAAGCGCGTAATACGTCAAACGGATTCTCTCCACGTTTATGAAACCGTCGTTCGATCTAGTCGCGCAATATCGCGCAATATCGTGTCTTACGACGAACTATCTTTTCATTGAAACTAGTTTTTACACAACTGATACGGATGAAAATCGAGTAATAAAAAACTGCACGACTCGTACCCCAGTACGATTCGTCTCACCGAAAGGCCCAGAAGCAACTGTTCCGACTAGGAAATGAAGACGACTTTTTTGCCATAAAATTTCATCGATGTGCAAACGTTTGAATCGATAGAAAACAAATTACAGGCGCGATCGCTCAGTACCAGACAACGCCACTCCTACTCGAGGTCTACTCCACGCCCCCTCACGAATCACGTGACCCAAATCAACCAATCGCTAATTTTCGTTGCACCTGAAGAGGTGCTAACGTGTCAAACACATTTTCTTTTTTTTTTTGTATGAAAACTTTGTCCGATCTTTATTATTAACTTGTTCGTATCTATGAACGAAATATGTCTCGTAGTTGTGCAATATCGTTGGAGATACATATCTCACGGCTCTATGTCGACACTTCGGACATATTTTGCATATCCCTTTCATTAGATCTTTCGTGATATTTCGTCTAACGACATGGATAAAAGTCAATTCGCAAGACGTCGCGCTTATGAATATGAAAGAGATTAGGAACGTTCCATCCTCTGTAATCAGAATTTGAATTACTTATGAGAAGAAGCTTATTAAACTTTACAGGGTCTTTCGGGCTTCCAATTCTGACTAGGATGAATTTTATTTTTGTTGCACACGTTTCGACGAGACTGAGTTTCAATATTTAATAATGATATAAATTGGATTGTACCATACGTTTTAAAAGTTTCAATACCAAACTACAACATTCAGATAAAGGTAAACGTCGTACAATATTATCATGCAATAGTAACTTTTCATATGTAAAATTACTTACATATTAGTAACAAAAGATAAAAAAATACGTAATTACAAGTGTTTTACCTCGCTGCAATTTTCAATCGATCATCTGATGATCGATTGTAGATCTATATCTACAAAATGTTCAGTGACTTTCCACGGTTTTAAATAAATATTCCATTCGATAGTTTTACTCTCACTTGACACTTTCGAGCGCAATGGAAAAATTATTCATACAACTTTCTAGAAATTCACGCTTTTATTTTGCTCCGGCACCGTGTTTTATCTCCATCGACGCAACGTTATTCTCTATGTTAAAGCAATAGGCATATCTGTCATAATCAGGCCAACACAACAGTTGGGTTAAAATAACCCGGCATTCGCTGAGCCATGGATTAACCCTTTGTAGATTGCTGGCAAGTATATTTACCACTTGTTGCTCTATATATATTACGCGCAAAAACATACCTAAGGCGATCTTTATGGTCGATAACAACTACTCTTAGCACCCTCTGATTCGATCATTCGATGTTTACTTGCCGATATTTTCATTATCGTTCATAAAGTAGTGTGACGTTTAAATTTATTTATTTTCAAAAAAAAAAAAAAATAAATAACGATAAAACTAAAATAAACGACAATGACGTTAAAATTATATTTCATTAAATTTCGTGATTGTTCTCGTATAATATACAGGATCATCTGTGATTTTTCTTATTTGAAGACCGATATAATAAAATGTTTTTGTTACGCAAGATATGATTTTGGAGAAATTTTCAAGATAATGACATTTTCTTTTTTTTTTTTTGCTCATCAACTAGCGGTTATCGACAATTCAATTCAACAATTTTTTTATACGATGGAAAGACACGACGATAAAAACATCCAGACGAAAACTATCTCTGTACAAACTGAATTTCTACGAACCGAATATAACAATTACGAACTCTGAAATCATATCGTAGGAAGGAAAGGTTTGATTGGTTTATAAATCAATAACTCTACAAAGTAACCGAGGTAGTCACGTTAGGCTGTACATTCTTACCATAGATCATTGCAGACATCGAAATTTAACAAACAATGTTTGATAAATATAATTGTGAAAAATCACAGTATCAGTAGATTTTTCATGTTTCAATCTTTCGATTGCTTCGCAGTGTCAATATCTTTCGCTCCGAGATCTCGACGTTAAACCGCAAGGCGAGAGATTACAAATGAGAAATGAAAAAAGATACTCCGCTCCGACTACGAAGGGAGTTCAACTTTGCTCTCCCTCGCTCGTCGAAATTTAATCGAACGACTCCAAAGATCGCACCGATCCTCCCCGCGCTGATAAAGGACAAGAAACGTGTCTCAAAACGACATCGACAAAAGAACGAAAACCGATGATCCGTGTGACGCGAGGACAGAGCCGGAAGTTCCGTCGTAAATCAGCCCCGTGGTTTCCCTTATCGACTGCCTACCGGGCTAAGCGATTTTTGAACATCTCGCTGGCAAGAACCGAACCCCAAACTGCTGATAAAAAAAAAAGGAAAAAAAAAAAAAAAGAAAGAGACTGGCCAGCTGGCGCGAAGGAGCTTTTTGTTCCGGCCCTCCTTTCAGCCTTTTCCACGGCGACGCCACGACGACGGCCGCCATCTCGTTCGCATATTCAGGACTCACCGGCTGTCTCCGCGCTCGTTCCCCGAGCCGTGAATTTATTCCACACCGAAGGCAAAAAAAAAGAAAAGAGAAAAAAGAAAAAAGGAGAGGAAAGAAAGAAAGAAAGAAAAAAAGAAGGTCTTTATTCGTCATTCGAGGAAAAGTTCGCGCGTTGAGAAAACCACCTAGGCCGGATATTCGCTCCATTGTATCTGCTCTGGGCTATTCCACTCGGAGATATTCAGAGATAACTTGAATTTCCGACGCGTTGACGGGTCAACGAATCATTGGAAGTAGCGCGGCGTGTTTCATTTTATTCGTCGTTGTAAATGGATTTACGACATTGTCACGATATTATACGTTGTTCGCACAAGTTTAAAATAATTCTAATATATACAAGGCTCTCAAACTACGGGCTAAAATTAAATGAAAAGTAAACAGAAATGTACTTAACATGCCTTCTTCCTGTGATCTTCATTTCCGAAAAAGAGTTGGAATATATATATATATATATATGTGTGTGTGTGGTTCAATACCTTTTTAGTTGGAATTTAATATTCTTTCGATTTATGATGAAAACAAATATATGGTTTAATTAAAAAAGAAAATTGACGCGTTATACTTTGCCTTTCTTAAAACTATACAATTTTTGTGTTAAACAAGTTTCCGTCAGACGCGTTAAATTAAAAATTATTACGTGAATCACTCCGCATAACGGTTTATAACATATCCAGTAATTCTAGTTTTAATATACCACGTGATAATGTAATTAATGTAATTAATAATAATTAATAGTTTAATATTAATTATTAATATAATTACTATAACGTGATACACTGCTATAAAACAAGTCGTTAATAATCTCAAAACAACTGCTTTCGATAAATTTCGAGTTACTCTCGCCAATGTAATTTCATCAAAGTGTGTCGAAACTTTTTCAAAACAATCGATAACGCTCTGCCGAAGTGGAACGATTCTCATAATATTTATTCTTCAACTGCTCATACTCTTTTTACGACTCCGCGGCTATGGAAAGATCCATAAAGTTCGAGGTCGCTGTAAACTTTACGAACGGTGCAACCGATAGATCGTAACCATAATTGTGAAAGAATACAGGCAACAATGTGCCAATCGATCTGAATCGCTCGAAACTTTTGATCGAGATGACGATTCCGATTTTGGATGTTTGGATGTTTGTTGAAAGAAACTTTGCAGTCTTTTTTAATTGAAAGTTCGAAGAACTTCCTCGCTACATATCAAATAGCTAAAATATCAAAAGCTAACGCGCAATAACTTGTTTGATTTTTCATTGGTCAATCGATATCTCGATTCGGAGAAGTATATTTTTCTAAAGAGACGAACAACAGAATTAAACAATATTTTGTTAATCAAAGAAAGACAGACTCGTTCAGAATGATAGTCGAGACAAAACTCGGAACAGAATTGATCAAGTTTCATCGAGTAATGTGTAGAAAAATTAACGATTTCGTTTTAAAGATAATCGTGAGATCTCAAAAGAGGACAAACTTTATTTCAGACATTTTTTCTGAATGACGAACAACCGCATGGAAAGATTCAAATGGCCTATATATTTAACAGCAATAGATGCAAAATTCCGAAATATTATTTTTAATATAAATATTACATCTTTGTATTTAACACATTTACTGCGAGTGCCATAAATGAAGATATCTATCAACACTAGAATAACAGTATCAAAATATTCCACGTAAATTATAAATCCTTGTAATTTAAATGACAAACAGACAAACAAAGTAACGTTACTAAATATTGCACTTGTCAGTCATTAAAACAATAAAATTATTCGATTATTCATAAAATTTCTGTATACATCTGCAACATCCCTTCGGAAAAGTGTTCATCTGAATCTACGAGCTACTAAAAAAATCCTCCCCACGTTAGGCAACTTTCCTCTACACCGTTGGCTATCAGGTCAAGTCACACGTTTCGTTCTAAATTTCGAGATAATGAAATCGAAGAACCCGCAATATCATGACAAATCATCTCTTGGTCCTGATTTACACAGACGATTTCGAGTTCACACCGCGTGTTTCGATTCGGCGCACGTTGCGCACGTTGCACAGCGAACGAAAATTCTTAGCTCACCGCTCGGACGGCGAACGTCACGGCGAAAAGTATAACGCGTCAGAGAACTTATTTCGCGTGGAGGAATTTGTATTGCACTCGGTGAATCGCACGGTGACACTGAACAGCTGGCTCGCGGTGCCAGAGATTCGCCTCTGCGTAAACATCGCGGAAATGTGTCATCCGTGAACGGCCCTCGTGACACTTAATTGCTCACCTCCAATTAACCCCCTAACGCGTGGCTCCATTTTCTGCGCGCAATCATATTCCTTCACGTCCTCCTTCTTTTTCCTTTTTCCTTTTTCCTTTTTTTTTTTTATTAAATTCGCAGCGTTCGAATGCTCAGACGCGTTCATTCGTCCGCTTTTCATTCGTAACCTATTTCAAGTTGAATTCTGACTTACGCCTCTCTCTCTCTCTCTTCTCCATCGTTCGTTTGGCACATCTCGTATTCATCCATTTTCTCTCTTTCTTTTACGTTTCATCGAAGAGGAGAGCAAGTATTTCTTGTCTGACTATTGATATTGCAAGTTGAGCCTGCATGGTTATTTATTAATATTGGGAAATGGAAAATAAAAGAGGAATCAAGGAAGATAAAAATGGATAGAGTTTTTGCGAATTTTTTGTCACAAGTAATTGCTAAATAAGAAGTTGCAATTGTTGTTTTCTTTAAGTCACGCTGCAGTTATTTATCAGTTTTTTAGAATATCGATCATTGGCCGCCATCGCTGCAGTGGACCGGAAGATACAAAGTAAAAAGTTCCTATTGATTAACGAATAAAAATGTAAAATGTACAATGTGTAATGCAGCGCACAATTTTTTCCCTGTTTCAATCGTTTAATTATTCGCAAACACTTAATGATTGATATTTTTATTTGGCAATTCTTTCATTTTAAATATTTCAGTGTTTTCCATAAACATTACGACTTGGGAAAAAGTTAAAGATTTCTAGAAACTCCATTTTTGAATTCACTCCCTTTAAGAATCATGATAACTATTTTATCAACACAGATTTTATTAAAAAATTAGTGTAGATCAAGAAATTACAGAAGCAAATTCTAATTAATTTATAAAAGCCAAGAGAGAAGAAAGCAATCGATCGCGAAAGTTTTAATTAAAAAACGTTTATTAATCAACTAATTAAAAACGTTTTAAAACGTTCCCCCGGCGATAAAGTGAAATAAGCAACCGATCGAAGAGACGCGGATTCCTTTCCCCCGCGGAGAAAGCTGACAATCACCGGATCGCGCGAGGGAGAAAGGCGTCGTTCGCACGTGGCGAAGCACCGCGGCGGAAGAGTGATAACAAAAGGGAGAGCATCCGCCGGGGTGTCGGGGCAACAGAGACAAATTAACCGGCGCAAGTAGAAAAGTTTTAATTGCATTCGGCCACCGAATCGACTCGATGCTTTGACGTCCTCCGCTACCTCGAGCCTCCACTTTTCTCCGTGCCCGCGACCGAGCTCCCTCCTCGATCTAGCCGCGTTCTCTTTCGCCAGCTCGAGAAGAGATCGAGAAGAGATCGAAAAGAAAAAGGAAGACGAGAGAAGAGGGAAAGGAGAGGAACGAGCTTTGACTTCGAGTCGAAAACTTCGTAGACTGCGAAACGACAAATGGCAAGGGCGAGGAGAGATTTTTCTTTTCTTCTTTCTTTCTTTTTTTCATTCGCTGTTTCGCGAAACGTCCGCGCTGCAGGAGCCGCGCTAACGACTCTTTAAGAGCCAGGCTCGTTAAATGGATTTACTTCGAGAAATGCCGAGTCCGGTGATCTCCGGCGACGCGCTAATTCCAATATCTTCGAGTCGTTTGGGACTCGCTTCGACGGTCGTGCACCCACGTTGAATGCCCCCCGGGAGTGATCGATACGCGTTTCAGCTGGAAGGGGATTGATCTCGAATAACAAATCTGACCGTTTCATCATCGAAGGAGCGTGATTAAATGTTCAATGACGAGCGTTTGCGTTTGTTTGTGGTAAACGACGCTTGGTAAAGAAAGACGTGTGCGTATTCGCCTTCGATTTTTAAAGGAAGGTAGTAAACTTCCAAGTATTGACAGAAATAATAAAATTTTGTGCGTGAAGCTCGATTAGGAATTTAACACATTGTATCAAATAAGTATATTGGACAAGAAAAGTTATTAAATAAATCAATAACAAGATATTTGCTCAAGTCAAATTCTCTATTTATCAACACTAAACAGAATTAACAATACAGCGTCGAATTAGCCATAAGAATGTTTTGCGTCAAATAAAGATAAAATTTGGTCAATAGTCTTGTAATATAATCATTATTTAAAACTTTTGTTAGTAAGTTCTCCTCTCTGTATTTTATAACTTTCGTCAAGGAACAAAATAATGATATTAAGTACAATTTTCAATGACCAATAACGATCAACATTTCATCGCGCAATTCTTCCCAATCTATGTCAATCTAATCACATGAAACTGAATTGTTTCCTCATTCGATATCCTGATATTGACGATTACGTGATATTTCTTTAAAAAAATTTCGGCAATAGAACGTAAAACTGCGTTATCGCGCCGAAATGTTCAATTATCTTCCAAATTTTCTTCAAAAATTCAATACGCTATGAATAACAAAATTGGCACAAATTGGCACGAATATTGTGAGTGAAAATGAATGTTACGGCGAAGAACGAAGAAATATATTCGAAGAAATTAAAAATATTTTGCGGAATTCAATTACTTCAATTACTTCGCACATTGTAATGTATTTTTAAGAGGTTCGGAGAGATAGTCCGACTGTTTTAATGTTTTCAACGATTTTAACACTCCCGTAACGCAAGGTTAAATCGTTTAGCGTCTGGACTGCAAGTTTTTATGAATTTATGGGAAATCAGAAGTTACGAAAATGCGCAGAACGCACGTGGCAAATGCAAAAATATGTAGATGTACAAAACACATCGACAGGAAATAAATTTTATTTCTCCGATCGCGCCAATGAAAATTTAAACGTGCAAAATTATGTAGATGTACGAAACATCGAAAGTAAATGAAATGAATTTTACTTCTCTAGTCACGCCCGTGAAAATTTAAAAAGCACGCAAACATTTCACAACATCCGTGACAACTATACTTTTCTCGGTGATATATCTCGGTGATAAGTATCAAAGAATTTGTCGAACTCTTTCGCCGATAATTCCCTCGGAGGGAACGTCCTCCTTTCGAGAAGAAAGAAACCGCAGATACGCAACTGTGGAAACGAATCTACGAATCATTAAAACGGCCAGTCGGCGGACAGATACAAAGGGGGAAAGAAATCGGTAATTTTCCGCTTGGAGAATGAACCAATGGAATCAGTCAATCGAGCTAAAGTGCAGGGGCTCTTTGTGCGAAAGTAAAATTTCATTCGCCGCGGTGAAAGAAGGCTCCGTTCCTGGAAGACGACAAATCCAATTAAACCTCGGCGGAGGGAACAAAGAAGCCCAGCGTAAGAAGAGGAAATGAACTTTAACTACTTTCTGGACGGCATTATGGAGCTCGGTATCGCGAGACGCCACGTGTACGAAACGCATAGATTAGAAAAGATGGCCAGTGTCACTTCTTGTTTCATACTCAGGTTAGTTTTCCTCGATACGTGCGTGAGTTGACAATAAAGATTTGGTCACCCAAATACAGGATGATCACTGAAATGGTGACCGAATGATATAAAACAAAAGTAACTTTTACAAGACACGTGTTCTTTTAATTTTTTATCATTTTTTTATCTGGAAATATAATTGATTTTTTCAGTATTATGCGTGAATTTTTACTAGTTAAAATTTTTTTTATGAATTTCTCGAACCCTTCAATTTTTCAGTGGTCACTCTATATAATTTGACGTGGTTTGACGTGGTTTGACGCGATAGAGGTGTTCTAACAAAATCGTAATTCGACGAGAGTAACGTGTAAGAATCTCACGAATCTCACCGTATGTCAGTGCATAGAAATATCACACGCGAAATTACATTAAAAGACTACATCGAGCAAACGACAAGCTAAGAGACGTTACGAGACGAGCGACATTGTTTGCCACTTGAATGCATAATTTGTTCTCACTTGTAAATTAAGAACTAATAGTTGGAAATTTCTTTTCGAAACGACGTGTATTTAAAACGTGCTAAAATTGTATTCATTCAATTGATAAAATGATTCTCAATCTCTTATTGTGTATTCAACAAGCCAATTGACTCATAAATCAATTTCCAATTTTAAACCAAAAATTATTCCTTCTTCTTTTCTTCTTTCTATATATGTATATATTTTCACGAGATTCGCTAAACCATTCGTTCGTTTGATGGAAGAAATAAAACAGGGACTGCCGAAGAAGACGAAATCAGCAACGAATGGAAGAAAATACAGGCGACGTTCGACGCAGTTTGCGAAAGTTTGTCGCTGAATCCTCCGTTTGAATTTCGCGACGAGCGTTTCGCAGATGGCCGAGTATCACGGTGACGTCTCCCCACGTAGTTGGCCACGTCGATTTCTCTGCGCTGAGAATAGCGCGGTAACGACCGTCGGTGAACTTCCAATCGAATCCAGCGATTCGGGAACTGGCGGAACGACGTCGTGGCGTCGCGTTTGAAAATTCAACGGCGTCAAAGCGCCGCCGTCGCCTACGAAAAAGGAGAGCTCGGGTCACAGAGAAAAAGCAATTTGCCAGTTGTCACGGTGAATTCCTACGGCTTCTCATTTACAAAACCAAGGCTGCACCGTTGCTTCGAAACGGTACCGAAACTACTTTTCTATTTCGTTTCGCTTTTTATTTTTCGCGTTTCCTCTCTCTCTCTCTCTCTCTCTCTCCCTTTCGTTCGAATTTCCATTCGATTGGAAAGTTTTTCAATCTCATTGCACGTCACGGTGTATCGTCAATGGGTGTTAAATACCGTTAGGATCACGGAGTCACTCTACGCACGAACGATGTTTCCATTTATTAAAAGACGCTTGACAGAATTTAAAGAACGTGAAGAAGCGTTCGTTGGTGGTAGACGAGCTGGCTGAAGATGGAAAAATGCGAAATGTAATTACAATTACAATGTTCAGCATGTGAAACGAGTCTCTGTCTAAATTCAATTCTTTTTAATTGTTCAGGAAAACTTTTGTTAATTGTATCTTTTTGCAAATTGCAATTCATATTTCTTTGAACACACTTGGAAGACATTCCATAAATAGGTACTCTTTGTACGATATGTTACTGGAATTCTTTTTAATTGTTCAGGACTGTACAATATTTGAGCGAGATGCTCGTGAAATAGTCAGAAAATTAAAAGTTTTTCTCTAAGTCACGAGTGTTGGCGCCACGCAGATAGTGGAGAAATTAAGATTTGTCTGCGAGAAACGACAATCTTTTCTGAGCACCTCTTGTCGGAAAGAACGTTTAATATCGTTCAATGATGCTCGTACATACTTTCGCTGTAAAAGATGATCTCTCAGTGACTAACGACAATATTAATCGGACAGTCACGGAGAAATTGTACCCTGCAGCTAATCTTCTCTCGTGCTTCCGTCGAGTCGGTCCCGTTTAACTTCCATAAGCCATTTAGGAGTAAGACGAAGTTCGCAACATCTTCCGACTCGAACGTGCAGACGCGTTTCCCATGCGCAAATACAAAGTCCAGACCAGCCACTTGTCTGTCACTCAGTCAAATTTTACGGAAGAAAATGCAAATGAACGTGACACACGCGAAATCAAGTTTTCTCCTGTTTGTGAAGTGGGAAAATGTTCGGTTGCAAGTCGATTTTTAATCGTTGAATGTCAAATGAAACAAATAAGATAGTAACGAAATTCTTCAAACAGTGAATTTAATACGATCTTACTATCAATTTTCTAATTTTCACTCTCTTCAATCTATTACGATTATTCCTCTAGCATCTCGACGACCTTTGTAATTCTTAATCCGCTAGAAATCGATAATTAATTAAGAGATAATTACACGATAATCAGGAATACCTGACTTTCAACCCCTGACTCTGCATAATTGTTTCTTTATCTCCCAACCAATGTTATCTTTTAATTTCACACAATGTTCTCCTTAATACTTTCCCCTTTCGCCATCTTTTTTTTGAGTTAACTGATAATTGCATTGTGGAATTTTTATAAAGATGATAATTGAGAGAGTAGGACTCAGAAATATGTTTCGCCTACTATTTCCATTATAGAATTAATGCAAATAATCCTCTTTTTTTTAGCGTTTTCGTGGGATTATTAAAAATTATAATATATACAAGTCATAGAATAATTATAACATAATATTCTACTCTCGTGAGACTATCGTTGTATTTATTTCCGTAACTGCTAAAATGATTTTCAACTAATATTTATTCTTTGCTTCGTGTATTATTCCAATTTAACATTTTAATAGTATAAATTTTTACAGTACGTTCGAGGTACCTTTTTACGTTACTCAAATTATTTTAAAATTAGGCAATTAGAACTGCATGGTTAAAGTCGCTGAATTGGTTTTCCAAGTATCAGGAGAATACTGGAAGAATATCAGAAAAATAAGCAAAAATTTACACGTTGGAAGCTACAATTATTGAAGAAAAATTATTTTCTTCGCAATATACATTTAGTTTCTTCGAACTAAACAAGATTTCTCGCTAGATCTCTATGCGTTTTCAGAATGAAAGTTTACAAGATTTTAAAATTGCCTCAATGTCGTTTGGTTTCTGTGTGTGTGTGTGTATTTTTTGCAGTTTTTGATCTATTTTCTTGGAGTTATCTGTTACATTTTAGCGTGTTGTTCGTATAATCAAATAAATTGTATCGAGATTGACCACTATTATTCTATACTCTAATTTTTACTCCTGCTAAAAAAAATGCAAATATTTTGCGCGTGCAAAATAGACACATTCGCAAAGGAAAATAAAAAACAAAAATTATTCCCGTAAAATAATAGGTAAATAAATAAACAATAAACACCTTATTCCACTTTGTATCGTTAATAGCGATTGAGTTACTCACATACCCCGTACATTCCTTACGTTTTATCACGTGCGTTCTGTGCATTTTTGCACTTTCAAAAATCCCAATAAACGTATACAAATCTACGAACGACGATAATGCAAAATTCGCACGACGCGTGCGTTACGTCGTGTTAAATTGAGGATAAAAAAAATTAAACACAGTTGTCAAGACATTTCAAAGAAAAAGAATCAAATTATTTGATGAGAATTGAGATTTTCAAAATGTCTAATTTCACGTGTTTGTCTCAACTAAAATTATTATTTTTATACTTTTTATTAATTTTTTCATTTTCGAAATTGATGGGCATTTCGGATATAGCATATTAAAGAAAAACTGCACGATTTACGAAAACTACCCGAGTACGTTTCGTCTCACTGAAAGGTCCAGGAAAACAAGACGATTTTTTTGCCATAAAATTTTATCGATGCAAACATTTGAATCAATAAAAACAAATTACAAGCGCGATCGCTCAGTACCAGACAACGCCACTCCTACTCGAGGTCTACCCCACGCCCCTTCACGAATCACGTGACCCAAATCAGCCAATTACTAATTTTCGTTGCATTAGCTGGGTTGCCCCAGCTAAAATCACTTTCAGTAATAAAATATCAAAATGGGAAAATTGACTTTTTTTATCAAATGTCGTCTAGATGTCCAATCCGATCAATTGTGCGCCGATTAAATCAGACAAATACCGCACGATGTACGCGATCGCAAGCTTCAAACGGATTGAAGATCTCGCACGCACGTACATAGATTCTTGCCTGGCACGTGCACAATCAAACGTCCTGCATTTCCCAAAATCGCTTCCTGGGTCACTCGTCGCGTCCGCTTCAGCTCTCGTTCGCGCGATAATTACACGCCGCGGCGTAATCACATGTCTGCGCGGGTTCAAGTTCGATTGAAGTTTCAAGTCGGCAAACGGCTCGATAAAGTAGCTAATCGAGTCTTTGAGATTGGTCACTGTGTGAACCGGGGAACGGACGATTCAATCGGGCTTTACACGCTAAGAACACGACCGCAGTCGCGATCATTCACGTAAAGGCGGGGTGGAGGTAAGAAGGATTATCACGAAATTTATGGCAACCGACGCAAATCCAATTATAGCCCGTGGAGCACAACCGGGCTTCTAAGAGGATATATTATAGTTCGCTCTTCAGTATGGGCCTGAGCCTGCTGCAGCCTCTCTTTTCCTCTCTCTCTCTCTCTCTCTCAAAGATCTATTTAGCGACGTCCGGGACCGAGCAAGTTTCGCGAGCGTCCTCGAAACTCGCGAAATCGCCAAGTTTCGTCCGTCGTTTACGCGGCCCAGTTCGATCCCAAAAACCACCGTGAACCTGGCCCGTACTTTGTTATCTGCTTTATCAAAACCTCCAAGTGGCGAATGCTGCTCTCTCTCTCTCTCTATGTGTATATATATATATATATTTCTCTTTCATTGTATTAGATGTATAAATATGCAAACTGTTCCAATTGTTGCAGCAAGTTTCCAGAACCCAGATGAATATATTGAGAAAAGGTAATTCGTTTTTCGAGGAATTTCTTGCAACCACACGTTCTACTATATTGGACGAATATTTACTCGAATAATCTTTAGTTTTTAGCAAGACGTGTGGGTCCGTTCATCTTGACATCAGCTAGAACATAGCAAGACAAAACTATATAATGCCTTTCGAGAAACTCAAGATGATCTTGACTCTTTATTGAAAAAAATTTCTCTGGCAATTTTTGTACTGCACTTCTTACAGTATATACTAAAAACAGATCGATTTCTATGCGAGACATTTTTTTTATCACAGCATTGGAAAAGCCACGGCAATAGTTACAATAGTAAAATTAGTTGTGTTAGAAGAATGCACTTATTTGCATATTTATTCGTTATACAGAATATATTCGGTTGTAGATGGGAATTTTCTATAAAAATAAATCGAAAATGTTGATCCAACAGGTCATACGACAATGTTGTTTACTACTACCTGTTAGCAGATGTAAAACTCATTTTGGAGAAAGCGCTGAAAATGTCGACCGTTTTGTTGCAAAGAGGATTTGTATTTGTGATGAAATCAGAGATGAAATGATATACTATCAAAATTCAAGATTCCGAGACACAAGTAATGGAATTTTTGTAATTAAACGTAACACTCATACTGTTTCTTCATACTATTTCTGATATTTTCAGAAGCCCCCACAAAAGGAGAAGTCAATATTTAAACAAAACATTTAACTGGAAGCTTCAAACTGTAATTGAAAACGCCAAATTGGCAATGCTACACGATGATATAAATAAATATTTTACTAATAGCATGACTATTTAATCAACTAATTAATGATAATTTGCCACATTTAAAAATTTTTAGAAATTATATCTCTCAAAAAGATGTATGAGAAAATTTAGTGCACAGATACGTACATGTACCTTTAAAATAGCTAACTTTGATAGTCCAATTACAGATATTTATATAAATTCATATCTTTATGAAGATATAGAGAAATCTGATTTGTCAAAAAATTTGTCTACATGCTTTGCTAAATATGTTTGCATAGTAACTCAACTGCAACAAGTGTCCCTCTTCTTCATAATAATATAATATAGTTCAAATATAAATGTGAATGTAATTTACAATAATTCCAATAACATACAATAATAACACATGTTGTAATAATATAACAATAATATTATAATAATTAACCTCTTGCGCTGGAATGACGTGCCACGCACGTCGAGAATTTTTTGTCCCAAAATTGCAATATTTTCTCAGTTTTATGCATATTAAGTATAACCCAGGCAAAGCAAATAATAAATTTATTATTTCTCAATAATTTCTATCCAGTGGTATCATGCCAACGAATTCAAAAAGAAAGCGACGAATTATGTACGAATTGTATACGGTTTGGTCACTCGTTATGGTCCGCAATCAATTGTCAGCGCAAGTGGTTAATTGATATAAAGAGACTCGAATCTTAGAAACATACTAAAAAATCAAACCTTGTCATCACCTTGAAGAGTCTTCGAAATCACATCATCCACGCCCCCTCCAAAACAAAACAAAACAAAAATTTTTTTTTATCGTTCCGCTAATAACGAAAGCATTCGAGGCAGTCGCCTGTTAGGCGCAGTACATCGAAAACGATACCAGAACAAGCGTAATAAAAATCAACTGGCTGCGCGAGACATCCGAGAGGCACGGCGGGAAAGACACACGGGAAAGATCCAATAATCCCTACTCGATTTCCCGGTGGCTGTTTATCTGTATGGTCTCGCCTCGAGCCTCGAGCCGTTCACCAACACGGGAACGGTCTTACGTCCAGGCACGTAACAAATCTGGCGCGATTATAGCGGACGGAATCCGGTGGACGAGCGCGTGGAACAATCGGCCCGCGTTGCGCAGAATGCAGCCGTATTTAAAGTATCGGAAAAGCACTTCCCCCCGTTCGGTGAACGCTATTCAATCGACGCGGCACGATCAGAGCCTACTTTCGTTCCCAATTCTCGATATATCGTTTCCATCTGTCACCGACTGCTTCGAATAAATCGACGGATTGCCTCGTGGAATTCTGCGCGCTCGATGTAGAGAAGGTAAAAAGAGGGTGCAAAGGGGAAAAAGGACTTGGTTTTCGCCCAGCGACGAAGATGTCTTGTCGATCTTGTCGATACGTTCGAAAAACGGATTGCTGAATCGTTAACAATCAGCCGATTCGCGTTGCCTCGTTTCTGACTCTCCTCCCTTCGTCTCTTCGTCTTCTCACTTTCAAAATTGAAATTCCCCGACGAGAGTGTATAATTGTTCTACGAATACACTTGGAATACTTCCAGAGAAAAAAACTGCACGACTTGTACTCCAGTACAATTCGTCTCACAGAAGCAACTGTTCCGACTAGGAAATGAAGACGACATTTTGCCATAAAATTTTATCGATATGCAAACATTTGAATCGATACAAAACAAATTACAGGCGCGATCGATCAGTACCAGACAACGCCACGCCGCCTCACGAATCACATGACCCAAATCAACCAATTGCTAATTTTCGTTGCATTACCGTTGCACCTGAAGAAGAGGCCCGATTTTCTGGGTTACCCCTGCTAAAATCAGTGATAATAAGACTCTTCTCACTGGTCCTTTCTGTTTTAAATATTCTATCATTTTCTAAATATTCCACTGGAAATTTACGGTGATTTTATCTTCGATCGCGGAAGAAGACGTCGCAATTAGTTTCACATGCGTGCATCTGGAATAAAGTCTTGTCACACCGGTTTGGAATTGATATAGGCCCAACCATTCATTAGGCTGCCGGATCTTCACTCAACGATCAAGGATCAAGTCAGGATCAAATGTAACGTGAAATACATAACAGTTTCGTTGTAACAGTTTTTAACGTACAAAGAAAAGAATTTTTACAATTTCTCACTGAAGAATTAAAAATCAATTATACGTTACGTGCATGTGCGTTCGTTGGGAGTTGATTTTAATCGACGATCGTATCGAAGAGATTAAAGGGTTAATACGACTTGATTCTCATGACGTCTGTCGCTGAATTCTGATGCTTAATCTGTTGTGATTTCTGTACGATTTCTCGAACCTCTCGGCGATACTTGACATTCATAATCTATGAGAGATCGACGTAATTCCATGATAATTTTTAGAAATAAAAATTTCCGAGTCTTGACTCTCGCCTGTGTCAAGTTATACGAAGAACTACGAACTCTTAACTATTGTACTATCGTTGAGTTGATTTAAGACTATTAAATTATTTGATTTCGGAATTTTTAATTAAACTGAATTGAATTTTATTATTAATTTCTATCACAGATGATACATTTAAATTCTAAAGTACTTCAAATCTAGAAAGCTACGCTATAATTTGTCATTTGCAACTTACATGTATGTAATAACTTATAAATTTCTGTGTGTTACACAAAATATAGAGATTAAATATAAATAATATTTATTTAATAATAATACTGGTGATTAACAATAAATAACTGAACAAGATAATGAATGATACCTGATTAACAATTAATATACGCGGTCACGGCTCAAATAAACTCTTTTTTAACAACTGAATCAACTCAAATCGACTCTGTTTTTACACACGCTCGACTCCCTACTTGAACGCGACTAAAAATACAATAACTACAAGTGTTATAACTTAACAACGACCTACGATACTTCAATAATTTATACATCGTCTATAATCAAACAACGAAAGTATCGGTTAAAAGAATAGGATTCTCTGGTTCGTCTTGTTACACACGGTGTCTCTCAAACAGAGACTCTCCGTTAAACATTTCCGTTGCTGTTAACAACACGGGGAAATGCTTCCTTTTTATCTTCCTTCTGCGTAAGCAAGAAGAGAGGAATGGAAATACGTTTGATGGAAAAGGCGGCCGCGGACCAATGGAAACCGCTCCAAAACTGAATATCTTCAGCGAGCTAGTTCGATCGTAATTACACGAAGGCGCGTACGATGACGGAATTGGACCGCGCGAATCGCGCGAATATCGATTTCACCAGTGCGTTTCAGTAGAATTCGATTTGACAAACGCGGCTCAAAGGCGAGACGCGGCTTTTTGCTTCAGCTTGCGGATCCTCTTTGGGCTTTTATCGGAGCTCGGCCCTATCGCTGGAAATTTATCGAAATCGGCAACTCCTAGCTGCCGCTTTTTAATTAATTCCAGCAACAAACACCAGCTTCCCCCTATATCGCGACTCCCTTCGCGAAATTTCCCGAATATTTCTTGCGAAAGTTATCGGAAAGTTCTGAAAGCGTTGTTTCTAGAATCCCCGAAATCGCTGTTAATCATGGAGTTCTTATGAAAGAAAAATTCGTCGGACGAATAAGTCAAATGGCGTTAAAATAAAGAGCTAGAGCTAGTATTCGAAATAACGAGACGTATCCAGTTATTGGAATTTTCGGACAATGAAACAGTAACAGAACTGTGAAAGTTTAAATAGTGAGCAAGGAGCAAATTAAGAATGCATTTACCTTTAAATATTAATATATACCTTTTTATAGTGAGTGATTATTTTAAATATATTTTGAATTTTCTGTACGATATTCTAAACACTCAAAGAATTCAGTAAGTTGTTAATTTATTTCAATATTTCGGAATTTTTTTTGGTTTCCCCTTTTAGCATCTGTGTCTGAACTAATCTTGTAACTTGTATTTTACTAATTTCTGTTTGCAATCATGAAAAACACGTCAAATCATCGTATAAAATAGTTTAGTACAAAATTATTACTAAATAATCATTAAACATTTGAACGAAGAGGTATTCGAATAATGAGAAATGTTTTGCTGCATTTCCTTTGTGTAAAAAACTTTCAAACGTTACCCTATACGTGTTTAAATTTGATACTGAAAGGTCTTCATTATTGTACGTGACGAACTGTACGATTTTAACTGTAAAAAACATTTATAATGAATGTAAAAAGAATCAAAAGAATCAAATTCAGATATCACAAACATGCGCGAATATAAATTTAAAATAATTTAAGTTTAAGATTGTTTAATTTTTTGAGGTTAAGTGCTCAAAAGAAAGTATGGCTTCCTTGTTCAATACTGGGTGACGATAATATAATTATATGTAAGTTTTTATGTTCGTGTTCTTGTTAGTACGTTCTGATCATTGTTAGACGATATTCAGAACTATATATAGATATAACGACAATTTGAATACAAGTTTAATTATAATGAATACTTTGTCTAGCTTCACGTAGCTTGTGACTCTAGACTTAACAGGTTCGCGGACAGTAAAAATTTCGTCGAGCTGCAAAAGAGAGACAGGTGATTTATTTTTAAACTAATTGTGATATCCAAATTTTTATTAGTGCTCGGAATATCACATTTTAATAGCTATAGATAATGAATGCTATAACATCCACGTCGATACAGATCAAATTCCTGTCACGATGATAAATGCTGTAGCATTCACGTTCGCGAACGTGTTAAGTCCAAGATTAACGTCTTGTAGCCGATGATTTCGCAGCTGCTGAGATCGTTCTTAAACGAGAAACTCGCCTAACTAAACAGATCGCAATTAAAGCTACTATCAGTTAACGCCGCATGAAACCCGCGACGTAATTCAGACCAACGATCGTTTCGACAAACGTTATCCGCATTTACGAGATGATTTTACGGTGCGCTCAACATACATCGAATTTCTCTCTCTCTCTCTCTCTCTCTCTCTCTCTCTCTCTCTCTGTATGCATCAAATGAATTTTGTTATGTACGTTGTACAAAGACGCGGGAACCAACCAGCTTCGTGCCGAAAATCATCACGTAATTTCCTGCACAATTAGACGTCCCATTTACTTCGCAAATTTCTCTTTAATCATAGCTTGGCAACTCGCGAATTTTCTGCACGATAATTTTGTCAAAACGATTTCTGTCTACGCGACGAAATAATTATTACACTGGGGGTATTGCCAAATTCGAAAGTCGAAACTTTAGAAACGACTCTGAACAAGCGAATCTTCTTCTCAGTTCATCGATTTTCCATCCACTCTCGGAACACGCCAGTTGAACTGTTTAACGTCAGACGCGAGGTCTCTGCGTAAAATATAATATCTCGGGGAAAATTTCGTCGCAGAAATACCACGCGAACGGGGAACAAGCGGCGGGTAAAACGCACCAGCCCACCAGGTCTGTATAATCCATCATCGGTTAATTGCAGCAGCGGTGTACGGTGCGACGCGCTTCGAATCGTAACAGTTCGTAAAACCTCGTCGCATCGATACAAAGGGGTAGAGGGGAGGGAAGGGAAGAGGCCGAAGGGATTAAAAAAAAAAAAAAAAAAAAAAAATACGGTGTCGGTAAAGTTTGATGGCGCTAGCGAGAGTCAGTGGGGGAGTGGGGGTGGAGGGTGGATTCGCGCGTGTTATATAGACCGTGATACGCTTCAACAAGCACGGCAGCCACTAATTAACCCAGTCTTTAATTACTGCCGGCGCTTAGCATCTCGACCGCGGATGTTCGCCGCGTGAAATCGGCTGGAATGATGCCGGTCGCGGCATTACACCCTCCTCCTCCTCCTCCATGCGTCGTCACGGCGTAGAAAAGAACGCACTGGCTGCGCCGAGGCGAGGATAAAGCAGAAGGATGCGTTCTTCTTTGGCTAGAAGGATTTCGTGGAGAATATCATTACGTTCTCTCTTTCTCTGTCTTTCATTCCTTGCACGATTCTTTTCTAATTCCTGGCGTGTCGTTTTTCGAGAAGCGTCGACTTTCCTTTGTGCGCGTAACTGACAAGACTCCAGTTTGTCCGTAATTTGCGTTTGAATGTACAGTTTTCGTGAACAAATATTCAAAAAGAACGTATCAACATTTGTTTGGAAAAACAATTGTAAGGAATTGTACGGAATACGGTTTCCTTTTAAATATATTCTTTAAAGAAATGTTTTCTTTTTTTGCAAAATGGTATACACTATTAAATTCGTCGTTAAGAAACCACTAATTTCGTCAATTTACACGAAAACTGTATCCTCGATAATATTTGGAAATGTGAAATATTTTTTTTGAAAACTACGTTTATGTCACGTTTCATCAAAATTATGACTGTCGGTTCGGTACGTTCTCGGGTTAAACGCCGTGTCGGTCAAGAAACCGAAATAAAATTCAGTCTCGTCTCCAACAGCCACTTGATACAACATTATTTTTTAATTTAAAAAAAAGAGAGAGAGAGAGAGAGAGAGAGAGAGAGAAAAAGAAAAAGGAACAAAAGTTCTCGCAGCTATTATTATATCTCGCCGCAACCGCAACGTCAGAAAGAAAAAGCAGAACTGAATAATGCAAATTGCAACGGGAATTGCAAATGAGCTGCTGTATTAGCGCAAAATTAAAAATCGCTTTTTAAACTCGCCGAGCAACCTTCCCCCGCTGGCAAACACCGCGAACAAATTTCGAGACTTCTTATCTCGCCGGCGGCGAGGTTACAAACGCGCGTTTATTTCAGACGAAATCCCTCCTCGAGACGAGAGATCGAAACCCGCCGGATGGAAAGTCGTTTCGAAAAACTCTCCGACACGTTCCGCGGAGAGAAGATCGTAAATATCGATGAACGAGCGTGACGCCACTGGCCGGTGTGGTATTAGTAATAGCGCCGTTGCGTATCGATTGCTGATCCCGCGGAACGGATTACCGTCAGATAACGAGGTTAACAATAATCGATCTTTCGCCTTGACGGCGATTCCTCCCTTCAATTTGCAGCGGCTGACAGCGACAGAGCGTGGCGCGTGAATATGCAAATGAAAAAAGTTTCGACGCAACGGAGGGAGGGAGGGAGCAGTTTCTTCTCTTTGGTTCGTTCGGCCATTGTCGAGCGGGCTTGGGGAACTCTTAAAGGAGGAAATGTTGAAACGCGGCCACGTTCTCGGTTCACGTTGGTGTAGTTTCCATCACGATCCTTTCCAAAAGTTACGGAATCCTCGAAACTGTATCTCGAGGGAGAATTCCGGCTCTGCGCGTTTCTCCGCCATTTTTTTTCTTTTTTTTTCTATGGGGACGCCGCCGGCGAATTTATCGCAAAATTAGATTTATTGCCGATTTATTCGACTAAAACTAGTCGTTTGACAGTTGTTGTACGAATTAGTGTCGACTATTTGTTACTACGATACTTGCATGTCCAATGAAACACGCGTGCGATGTAATCCACGATTTGCAGTTGGAATCGTGTATTAATTATTTTTGTTATCGACAGTATACATGTACGTACGGCTCCTGTTCATAAATCACCGGCTACTTGATAAAATAATTTGTATCAAATAAATAAATAAATAAAAATTTGATTACGAATTTGATAGGCATTGTAAAACAAAATTTTTATAATATGAAAGATACACAAAGATGCAAATTGTATGTTAAAAAGATTCTATCAAAAATAATTCTTATATCATCTTTTCAACTGTGTGAATGTACGCATGCATTCATATACATATATATTTGTTGATATTCATCGAGAATATGTGTAGGTAATCGTTCGAACTATTCGAATTCTGACGATATTTCTTCCCAAAGTCTCTTCTAATTTCAGACTTTCTTCGATTTTCCTATAATTTTTTTAATTCAAGTCTGATGATTGCGAAGAATATTCCACACTTCAAACTTCAACTTGCAAATCCACGTATGATGTATGTATATTATTAATTTCGCATTTAGATGTTGTTGTAAGCTAGATAAATACAGGTAGTAAATAATTTCAATAATCGATTCAAACAAGGGTGTGATGATTTAAACGGATTCAGATTCATCAAACAGATCTCTATTTGATATTTTTATTTTACTACATACTTTTTACCAGAATCCACTCCGTATCATCCTTGAATCGTATTATAATCGAAAACATTGCACGCTACAATGAAGATGAATGTTTTTGCGTATGAAATTCCTTCCAACACTGAAGAGAACATTAACGATCTCTTCTTTGCTTATAATTTTCTGTTCTCTCGTGAAGTGCTCGCAACAATCTATGTAACCTTTTTTTCACGCAATTGCTTCTCATAATTTGGCTAACTCACGGTACTGTTTTGAATGAAATTATGACAATCTATATGAAATACTTTTATAATAAACATATAGTTAAATTGTCACTTTCTATTGGCAATGAAAAATTGGAAACTAAATTTTACTCTAGTTAGAAAAAAAACTCATCTTTCCATCGAAGGAAATTCGCAAAAAATTGCAATTCAGTGTATTCACGATGCTGTACAATCACCGCAGTGTACAATTACATGTACGCGAGAGAGTTGGTTAATCGATCGACAATCCGTCGTAAGACTCTTCCAAGCGATAACGGGATCGAGATCACGCAAATTGCCCGCCAACTCGGCCGCACAATCCCGAGATACATTCTAGGAAAGCTAGGAACACGTTCGCGGGGGTGGTAAGGGTAAGGTATCCCCGCGTTCCTCAATCGGTGGTGCAATCAAAACCACCGCGCGGAGGATCGCCAGCTTCCTCCGTCGATTAATTACAACGCCCATCGGACGAACACTCAAACGGTTGAAAATGTTGTTGCAAACATGACGAACGATGCGGCCAACAGAGAGAGAGAGAGAGAGAGAGAGAGAGAGAGAGAGGAAGAATTGCACGAAGAGATAAAAGAAGAAAGACAGGCAGAGAGAGAGAGAGAGAGAGAGAGAGTTGCCATAAATTGGCGAAACGGCCGGGTCCGAGCAGGGGGCGCGGTCGTGGCGCCACTCCCCGCCGGTGCTGGCTCGCGCTGATTTAAGGGTCGGAGCAGCGCGTCGGTCGGCGTCGCCGTTGGCGGGCGACTCGCGTCATTATCGTAGTTAACAGGCATTATCGTCTCTAATCAGAAGTATTTATACGATGACCGGATCGCCAGAGGAGCGGCCACACGAGAGGGGGGCGAGGAGGGGGGGGGGGGGAGAACGCGGCCGTCGCCTAGTCGCCACGCCCGTTATTATTTCACCGCGGGGCGCAGTTTGTAAAAGCTACGTGCAGCTGCAATAGCTGCAATACCGTTTGGCCGTCCGCGGGGCCGTTGCAGCTGCGAGTGGTTGCAGTGCAGTAGCAACAGCAACGGTTCGATGACCCCCCCCTCCCCTCCGCGTTGGATTGCAGCGGCGACGGTCTCGCGCATCGATACGCCTCCATATTCTCTCGACAAAAGTAACGTTGAAACACGTCTGCCTCTCTCCTCTCTCTCTCTCTCTCTCTCTTTCTCTTTCTTTGTTTTCACCACTTTCCTCTACCTTCCCGTGTCTCTTCTCTTCTCGGTTTCTATCCGGAAAATTTCCCAGTCAGCTCGAAGCGCGTTAGGGACCGCCGAGGGAAACCAGATAAAGGGAAACGTACAAGTTTCGCAACTCACGATAAACACAACGATCCGTTGGCTCGTGATTTTCGTCCGTTTCGAAACTTCGTGCCGCTTCTTCGAGGAATAAGAAGTGTGGCGGAATCGGAAGAGCTGATCATTATTTCTTTCATTCTAGCGGATTTTGACAAAGTTACGAAACAAGAGTCTCAAATTCAAGTTAGATTTGAATATTTTCTAGTTGTGAATTGTATTTGAAAAACAATTTCAGATCAATATTTTTAGAGGAGCCGATATTTTATCTTTTCTGTACAACGTCTCATTTTTTAAAAAACAAGTTTCTGTACAATACAATACAATATAATAGCACTTTTACTGAGAAGAGGAACAGGCTTGCGTTTTACCAAAGTTATTGTATCGAGATTACGTTCTGTTCCTTGCGACAACGTTTTGTAGTTCGAAATTTTACGCTTTTGCTCAGAAGTTTAGAACACGCCTTTTTTCTTCTGAGATGAAAGAAATTTTTTAAATACAATACTCGATTTTATTTCTTTCAACATGCTCTGAGCTTCGAGTGAGAGTATACGTATCAAAAGAGTTAAATAAATCATTTCACTCGAAATTTACACGTTCTGTATCCGTGAGACTATTTCAATTTTTAGAAAATATTCTGTCAAAAGCATATTTTTTTATTTTATAATGTTAGACGCAGGATGTTTTAAAATATTTACAGAAGTAGAAAGGCACCACGGTCCACGGTGATCGCCATGAACGTCAATGTGTCAACTACCGCAATTTCATAACTCGAAACTCGCTTTGCGACCTGGACAAACAGCGAATTTGCTGCGTGGTTCCGAGAGCCTGTTTTCACGAAGGAAAAATCGTGGTTTCAGGGCAAAGAAAAAAAAAACCGGATCGCGATAGGTTAAATCGAAAATTAGTGTTCTCGCGCGGTGCATGGCGTCCATGAAACAATTTATCCAGGGAACTGTAAAACGATTGCTGGCAAAAGCGGTGGAAAGATGCCCGGGAAATGCGATTTCGCAGCACGTGATATTCAATGGTCGCTAACGAAATTCTTAATGAAGGGACGACACGGGTCGACTGAATCCTTCTGTTCTCTCTCTCTCTCCCTCTCTCTCTCTCTTTTTTTTTATCGGAAAAAATGGGAGAAGAAAAAAAAATTTGACGAACATTCTTTTTTCTTTTATCTATCGACCCTTTAAAACATCCGTTCTATCGGCAACGACTAAAACAAACTTTTGGAATTTCATTAAAGATAAATCGCGTCCTATCTTCTCCGCTGCACTTTCCATTTTTCCAGGATTCATGGAGCGTGAAGAAAGGCGAGCGCAGAGCGGCGACAGTTAAAAATCCTGTTACCGTCAACGTTGTTCCGCGTTATTCTCGCGAGGACTTTCATTCCACTCCCGCGATTTGTCGCGCTGTTTACTGTCGCATTTAACTTTGACGCCAAAGTAAGTTTGCACTTACTTTGTCGCTGCTATCTCGATATTAGTGTCTCGCGATTATCAGACAGTGGATCGCTCGTACGTGTCGCAACTTCAGAATGCTGGTCTCTCCAAACTTTCCAAAACGATTGACATCTTTCTTTATATCGAAGATTTGTGTATTCTGTTCACAAGTGTCAATAAAAGGCTTTTGCTAATATTCATAAATATTAGCAAAAGCATGAAACAAATTTACTTTTTTTGTATATTACCAAGAGAGAAATTTTTTTTTAATTTTTTTAGGAAAAAAAAAGAAGAGAGAACAAAGACAATGAGGTGATTGAGGACCGAGCAGAGAACATGGAATTTTTAGACTGGAAAGAGAAAGCTGATTCTTACTGCTAGGACATCTATTGACTGTTTTAAATATTTCACTATTTTCTTATTTTGAAGACGTTTAACTCTCAAATGGATTTCCAATTTTTGTTCAATAGTTGGCGTTTGTACTTGTAAATTTGCACCGAGTTGGTAAACAAATTTTCCCTTGCAACGTTGGAAACAATGAGATTGCGGAGGATTACGTAAATTTTTAAACGCTGATGAAAATCAGTGTCAATGATATAATTATTAATTGCGCGAGGTTGCGGTGGCCCCAATAATCCATTTAAGGGTTGATTATAAATCTGTTACTTCGTTCGCGTTATATATGCGTTGTAAAGCAAAATACTGAACAAAGTAAAATTTGTCAGGATTTTTTAACAAATGCGAGCTTTTTCGATATACAATGTGGCGTTAATACGTTGTAATAGTATGTTGGATTAGACAGAGATTTGCGA
Source organism: Melipona beecheii (assembly GCA_032399605.1). Taxonomy (NCBI): domain Eukaryota; kingdom Metazoa; phylum Arthropoda; class Insecta; order Hymenoptera; family Apidae; genus Melipona; species Melipona beecheii. The sequence goes on along the minus strand of JAUCMO010000210.1, from coordinate 2,458,708 downwards.
TGTTTTTTAAAAATGTGACGTGGTTACACGTTATCACAAATTCGCATTTTTTCCCTCTATGTACCGTCGAAACAAAACGATGAAATAATTTCTCAAAACAAACGAATTCATAAATATTTCAGTAAGGAAAACTCTAAAGTCATACATTCTGTTACATTATTGAAAAATAAAAATGCATCCATGTTAAATGTCAAATATAACGCAATAAAACGAATAAAGTTTGTACAACAACGATCGTAATAGTAACAATAAGAACAGTAGAATGTATTTAGTGATTTTTTAACCCCAATGAACAAATACGAGAAACATCGTCGCATTTTCCGAGATAATAAATAAATTAGTGTCCGTAAAAAATGTTAAAATGCTTGTTTTTCCTTGAATATTTGAAATTTAGTAGATGCACGTACACTTTCCTGAATGACTCTACATTACCATTAAACTAACCTAACTATAGATACATTTGTACATTCACGGAAAATTTGAAACTACAAAAATACACGAAACGCGCACAATGCAGTACCTGTAACAGAACGCACCTAAAATACAGCACATGACATTTAACGGGTGAAACAAACTAGGTTTCCACCCTTGTGATTATTTCCACAAAAATATAAGCTTGCGTGAAAATCCGCTTATAACATTTCTACAATGCGAAAATTGCGAAGTGCGAAGGAAGCGTGTCGTATACCAGGGTCACGAAACAAGGGTGTCGTAGGAAACGTAATTTGAATCGAGAAACTTAAAAATGAAACAATTCCTCCGAGAGTTATCGTCAGTTGCTCCTCCATTTTCTGTTTTCTTCCGTCTTTCACTGTCTGATTCTTGGAATAGCAAGGAACTTTGATACACGATACACGAGTTAACGAGCTCGCTATTCTCGAGGTCTTTTCTAAGCTCATCGCAAACTGGTTAATATCCGAGAGTAAACAAAATCGTCGATGCATGGGGTGGCTCGGTAGAACCAAAGTATTATGATGGAAGACTAGTCCACTGGCAGCTCGGTGCTCGGAGCTTTTTAAAATTCATTAGCAAATTAACCTTATTCCTTCGGTGAGCGAAGGCTGATGGAAATACGCAGTTACACGCCGCCCCTGATATTTTAACATTAACTCTGGAACAACTCTTGCTTATCGTTACGAATTTTACCGATATAAATATCAATATAATAATAATTTTTATGCAACTTCAATCCATCAAGAACCAAGCTATAATTTCCAGAAAGTGTAATCTATGAAATGAAACGAGAATGTAGAATCCAGAATTTAGAATAAGCAAACCAATTACTTTATTACTGACAAGATCATTCGTGGAATGCTTTAGAACTAGACGCTCAAATTCCTCAATTTCCAAGACATCTATCCAGACAAAGATTTTTCGCGGAACGAAATTTTTTCCCCCAACGCTTCGGGCGTGTAGAACGTGCGACGTTGCTTCGCCGAAGAATTGCAACAGCACAAACAGCAATGCAATCTCCCCGAAAGTCACCACCACTCTGGAATGTCGTGTTGTCGCATCTCGCTCCCAGCTTCTTTCTCCGCCATCTTCTTGTTTGTCCCGCTTCACGGGCAAGTTCCTTTGACTCGTGTTTACCCGATGGAACGGCGCTCGGCAACGCGCTATAATTGCAACACCGATCACCGTTCAACTCTCCGACCGCTTCTCGAAACAACGCACGTAATTATTTAACAGGCCAACAAGCTGCGGAGATCCCCGAGATCCATACTAATGTCCGTGATACATATGCAGATTGTTGTTTGACGCATCAGCTTAGAATTTGAAATACATATGTAGATTGCGTTCCACGGCTGGAAGGATGCCGCGGACTCGTTTAATATACTGTACACGGCGACACCGTGGAATATTGACGAGATCGCGCGAGGATCTGCGTGAAAGAAGCCGGGGCTCCTTTTCATCCGTGTAGAGCAGAGGTGGCTAACTGGCGGCCCTTGCCCCCTCCACTTTCCTCGTCGCTAGCGCTATCCCCTCCACTGCGTTGAGAGTGTCGCGACCACGATACTCGCGTTAGTGACTATACGCAATAAATTGTTTTCTTTGCTATAACTGTTAAAGTTAACACTAGGAACTAGCGACGATTAAAGCGTAAAATTTCCATTTCCAAGAACGTTGAAGGCAAAAAGAAAAATAAAGAAACCTTGAACGTAATACAGTGGAGTATACGAGCTTTTATTCACATTCTTTACGAAAAATCATTGAAACATGCCGCTTTACGTCTGTAAAATGTCCAAAGAAAATTATAAATTGGTCGTTTCGATCACTTGGGTAGTTCTAGTGTTGAAGAATGATAGAGGAAGTAGTTTGTACGGTCCCACTGTGATGGGAACTAATTTTCATGGTGGAGGAACCGGCGGACTGACTGAGCGAGCAGTTCGTGTCACGTCGCGCGACATGTCCCGACGACTTTTTGAAATGCGTCCGAACGCTCGAAATATTGGCCGTGACTTGCATCTTGTTTCGAAGTTTACCGCGTGCCAGTTAATCAGCGGCGAAATTAGCCACCGTCCGACAATTAGATTACGCCCGGCAGGACGCGACGCGCCCGAAACTTTCTCCCAAGCCGAAACTCCAGGCCGAAACACGTTAAACCTGAACGCGAGCGTGTGCATTCGGACCGCGCGCCCTTTGAGGGACGCCCTTTATTCGGTTATGCTTGGCGCGGAACTTTCACGAGCAACTGGCAACGAATCGACCGATGCTGGCGAATCTCGCAACGAACAGAGAGTAACGAACCTCCCCCCCCCCCGAAATGTCGCGTCGATAACCACGATAGGGTCGAAGAGGGTCCCTGTTCGAGCACGACGAGACTTTCTGACTCCGGTCTACGACACGAGGTCTTTCGATACTAACGACTGATACTACGAACTACGTGTCTTTCCATCTTTTATGATGATGGGACAGCGTAGATTGAATCTGGAAGAGTGAAATAAATGTACGGAACGTCTTCTACCAAGAAGGTAGTACGTAGGAAAGTGTGCAACAAAATTTTTTAGTGACAAATATATATTATTCACTGTACGTTATGTCATGTCGCATATTGATTAAATATTGTACAATAGTAGTAATTCAATAATTATTAAGTTAATAATATATTACTGATTTGAACAGAAAATTGTTTCATTTATCAACTATAGAAAGTGTTTTACTATGTATTTTTTAATATACGTGTATTTTTATTACATAAAATATATAATGAAATTTTTATTGAATTTAAATTTTAACGACGTCTCGTCTTTGAGAAGATGACTCTAAATATATTCATTACAAGTTAGACTACCGAATCAAAGCTACGAATTAGACAACAGTTGTTATTGCATCATAGGGCTGCTACTAATTCTGTATCAGACACTACTTGCTCGAGAACCTATAGTCGAGAAAAAATTCGAGTTAAAAAGGTAAGTTAATGAACCAAACTGAGATTAAGTTAAATTTTTGACCGAATTCGTTGCTAGCAGCAATTTAAACGGGACGTCGCACGAATCGCATATTCAGCATCGTGCATACGAATCCCGGCTGTTTCGACAACTAGAGTTTCTTGCGATTTAGTTACGTTTGCGCCAAGCAGGCAAGCCTTCCGCCGCCGCGTTTCGTCGACTCTGGAAAATTCCACCGATGACGAATCCATTCGCTGAAATCGTTTGCATGTAAATATCGCGGAAGGAATTACACTGAATTTCTCTGAAAGGCAGTTAAATTCTTGTACACGGGTTACCGAAGCAGATCTCGTCTCGTTGGTTAAATTTCAAATGGCTTTCTTCTTGTTTCCTTTTCTTTCCGATTCGATGGATTTTTATTGCTCAGACATTGCATTACATCGAAGCGACGCAAGTATTAAAAGTTCTTCCTCGTTTTTTTACTGTCTTTTATTTATCATTTTCTGTCTTTCCTTCTCTTTGTATCGTTTCTCTTCATCTTGCTTAATTCGTACTCTTTTCTTTTCTCATTCCCTCCTTATATTTCTTCCATTTTTCCCTTCCTTCTTCGTTCCTTCCATTTCTTTCATCATCATCCCTTGATCTCTTCCTCTTTGTTTTCTTTTTCCTTCTTCTATTGAAGCTACACTTGTTTCCCGACTTAAAGCGGATTTTCATGCGAAAAACGAATCTTCGTCGTTCGTAAACAGATCGCGGATGTTTAAGCGAACTCATATTTTTGAGAATGTAATTACAAAAAATGAAAGTAGAGCAGACAATTGTTTCACTATAATATTTCTTCATTTTATATATATATATATATATATTTTTATATGTTTCTTTTTTTATACTATGCACATTCCGTGCAATATCTCACAAAAATGCACAAAAATCTACGACCTACGGAATTCAACATAATAAATCTTCTCTGCTGTTCCATACTGTTTTCTAGTAAAATACACATAGCAATTGTATAAAATATTTTGATACAAGAAAAATTACTAGTAAACATTCTGCTTGAATGAAAGAATGTTCAGACAGTAGAATGTTCGGATGATATCAGAGTATTCGGATAATGGAAATTCGAATATGGGAAACTTTATTGTATTCGTCCGTCTCGCCAAAAAGCACCATTACACTATAAAAGTAGTACACATTCCGTTCTATCCATCATTTTCTTTCTTCCCCCTTTTCTTTCCACTCTCCTCTTTCTTATACCAATTTTTTTTCTATTCTACTTGCATTGCTTTCTCTGTATAGTAGATGATTCGAAATATAAATCACTCTAAATTTTCTCTTAAAACATAGGGAAACTGGTAAGATTGTGTGTATTTAAAATTAGAAATAAAAAACAAATAATTTAATTGTCATAATGTATATTTATACATCACGAGAACGAATCATTTTAGGAACCTGAACAAAAGTGAAGGCAATGAACTAAATTCTATTCTTCATAAGCAAAAATAAATATCCGATATAGATATATCCGATTTTTTCACACGACTCTTCAACTCCCCTAATTTCTTTTTAAACAGGACTAAAAATCTATTATTTACTTGTTATTTTGTGACATCTAGTGAAAAGCACAACTTTCATTTAAGCCAAGTCGTTAATATCAGAATAGTACAAAAGTAGTTTATCTGTATTATAAGAAAAGCTTAGCACAGCATGCAACACAGTTTATATTTTTTACATACGTAGATACCTAATTGTTAAACACCGAAAGTCCTTTGTCAAACTAGACACGGCAGAATCAGTAAGGGAAGAATATCACGTCGTTTGTTCTTGATCTTTCGAGCGTTTAGTAAAACAATCGCTTCACTTGTTACACTAATTACAAGTAAGTCGATCGAATTTAAAGACGAATGCGTTTTTACTCTCACCACTCAGTGTTAAACTTTGAACGTCTCAAACATAACAGTCCACATTTCCGAGCAACGAACGCTGCTCGGGGAAAAATATTACGCAAGAACACACCGGATGGGATTCTGCAAACGTTGGTGCACGTCTCGTCAGATAAGTAGTTCATGGAAACTGTCCAAACACACGCAGCCAGCGTGGAATATAAACGAGGCATAGCTAATTTAACGGAAGTCACCGGCGCAAACAACGGACGACCAGCCCGATACAATGCGGAGAGATCCGTTATCAAGTGGCGCACAGGCAAGCCGTGCCTTCAACGCGTGAGCCTGACCAGAATGCGAAGTTCCCCCGGTGCAGCAGCGTGCACCGATTCACTCAAAGGGGCAGTTAACCCATTTCCGTCGATCTTAAGAGCCAGCGCGAAGTTGCGCCCTCCTCCTCGTTGTCGAGGAGGGAACCCCTTTACGGAAGTGAAACTTCAAACGCGATTTTTCCTCACCCCGCCTCGTACGCGCTTCTTCGCTTCTCTCGGCGTCTCGAGTACGACGTTTGAACTTTCCACGGGCTCTTCGGCGTGCAAAATTGAATTCCGCGCCGCGTGCCAGCTTAAACTGTCTGCGTCCTCAGCGTTGAGTTGATGAAGGTGTTTCACAATTGCATTTTTATCGTGATACGTACAGGTTTTTTTTTTTTTTTTTTTTTGAAACAGTGAGATTATATTCTGGACACTTCAAGTATACACATGCGTCATTTAATTGTTAAATTCGAATCGTTTCGAATGCGATTCGGAGCTTGATCTTTTCAGTGTAATATAAATCTTTGAACAGTGCTGACAATGAGTCTCGTTTTTATATCCCAACTTTCGACACTGCCGAGTGTTGAGAATTTTTCCGAATTTTTTCCCAAGTTAAGTTTTATCTCAGATTCCATAAAGTTGTTTATGGTTTTTGATAGATTATGTAACCTACGTAGAGTAATAACTACGTGTATTAATTTATTCTAGTGACACTGTAATGTTGCTACATGCAGGATTTATTTACATGCAGAAATTGCTTAAGTAATACGTGTGATAGATTTACGTTTATTTATAAAAAATAAATGGAAGTAAAAAAAAACGATACGTGTTATTCCAATCGTGACAAAAAAGAAACAACATCTTTGTGCAACATCTCTCCGTTTCTATCGTAATAATGATCCAAAAATAAAAATTTCTAAAAATAGAATGCAGTGTTGAGAAAGCTAAAAATCCCGATAAGTATTGAATCTTGATGGATCTCGAGTCTCGACAGTCTCAAAAGCTATTGATCGTCTTGGAAGTGTTGACATCCGAATATCCGAGCACTTCGTACAGGTCAAACCTCGATTCAAGAATCGGATATGAGTGCGAAGTATTCGAGTTTTCGCACCCGGCCTCGAATCTTCTATCTCGATTATTCAGGCAGACTTGAATTCACATCGAAAAGACCAATCTGCATACTGAAACTCGACGATTTGGAAAATCTTTGACGTGAAATATTAAAAAAAAAAAAAAAAAAAAGAACGAGGAAAATTACGAACACTTACGATATCTTTAATATTATACTTTCTTTGATATTTTATGTTAGCAATATTATTTAAATCAAAGTAAATGAGAAGCTTACAAGGCAAGGTAATACACGTTATGAAACCAGATCAAAACTTTGAAGATTCTCAAGGCACTCAAGATGATCAAGACTTTCGAGACTTCCAAGATGATTAAGATTTTCAAGACTTTGAACATTCCCAAGCAATCAAGACTTCCGAGACCCCAAAGACTTAAGAGACGACATCAATCAAGACTCAAGACTCAATCAAAACTCAATTTGTCGTCAAATGTACGGCACAAAGAAATTTAAACTGTCCCAATCTCATCTCAACTCTAATTTAATTAATTTCAACTCTAAGATTTTACATTAAAAATTTATACCTAAAAAGATCAAGATTTTTATCTATCAACGCTCAATTCGTCGTTGTGGCACGTACAGATTCAAAGAAAATCAAAGTATTCAAATCCCATCACCTGTTCTAACTCTAAGATTTTCAGTATATCTGAAAACGATCAAGATTTAAGCTTCGAGTCACATTCGAAGTGAATGTTTCAAATCACGTTATCGGTTGTATCAGATCGTGTAAAAGGAAGGAAAAAGAAACGCGTTATCCTCTAGATCCGTTCAATAACAAACCTGAGGAACGCAAACGATCACGAAACGAGGGCAGGTGTCGGCGCGTCGATAAGAAAACGATCATATAATTCAGAGACGTAAAAACCGGATAAATACGGATCCACGGGTGCCGTTTCGATCGCACGATCGCCATCCAGGTGGCTGGTGTCTTTTCTCCAGAAACCCAACCGCGATAAGGGCAAGTGACCAACCTGGCGACGAATCAGCAGATACAACAGCGACCTCGCGTTCTTCACCCTCTCGTGGGCAGGTTTCACGCGAGAATCGATATTCTGGTACACCTCTCGACCCACACGAGTCCGACTCGTCATGTCAGCTCGCTCATTGCTGAGATACGCGCGCCGCGCTGCGCCGCGCCGCGCCTTATCTTTAACGCGCTTCTCCTCCTCCTCCTCGTTTTTTCATCGGGCTTATCTTTCGCGCGCGCCCAAACTACCGCGTATTTCGCCGCTCGAGAGCACCCGGCTCCGCTTTAAATCACCGCCGGGATAAGTAGCCACCGCTTGGAGAACGTGTCTCCCCGTAACAAGTTGCGGAGAACATCAGCTCGGAATTTTTTTCCAACGAGTCGATTACAGAGCGCTACCTCGAGCAAGCTTCGGGAATTCTTTTCTTCGTACTCTTGGCGGTTCGTAATGGGCATCGTTTGAAAAACGGATGTAAGAAGGGAGATGAAGCACTCGGTGATCTTCGTAAAGAAACGTAAGAGAAGATACTGAAATCACGAGGAGTGATTTCTAGACTAAAGCGTTGCCCGAAAGAAAGACTTGCAAACTGGGTATTTGCTTTTGTGTTTCATGTTACGGCACTGGACTGTGAATATCCAGTTGAATTTGAGATTGATGATTGAATGTGAGAAGAGCTTCGTGAAGTTGGAGAATCGCATTAAAAATGCCGGTGCAGCGTTCACACGAAGCGAGTGATATACCTCGAAGCGTCGTTTGAATCACGTGCCAAGTTTCTTAACAACGCTTTGAGAAAACAATATCTGCGTTTATAAGGAATAACGCTACAGTATCAGTGTGAATCGATTTCAAGTTCGTTTCAAATGTAAATATATAAACGTAATTGATCGGTAAAAAATTTCGACGAAGATATTTAACACTTTACGAAATTTCTTTTTTCACAATTGATGCAAAGGTACGAACACTTTCGTCAAAATTACCATTGATTTCCGTTTAGAGAAACAGACTTGATTGCATGGATTTATTTATATTAATTACTATCATGTAGATTGTAACGATTTAGAATATTTTTATATAGTATATAGAATATAAAAATAGTATTGGAAATCAGTAGTGTTGTTCTAATGTTAAACAGATTAAAAAGTAAAGAAATCTATGTGTGAATCCACGTGATTGGAAATCTGCGTAACGAATTCTCAAATCGTCATTTTCGATTAAGAGAATTTAAGATTTATCGAATTAATTTGTTAATTGAAATTTTATTGACACATACGATGTACACGTTCATACGTTTTCTATTTAATGAGACGTAATTGTCAAAAATACAAATTAATTAATTAATGTTTGTACGTTGTCGCTCAGAAGTTTGGAGCACATTTCCAACGTTTTCCCGAGGAACAATAATATAATTAAAATTTTGTAGCTAAATATAATTAGTTAAAGTTTCAATACTACAAGAGAATAATGTTACGAATAAAATATTCATTTTATTCATTGAAAGAGTTATTATTCTTTTCGAGATTGTGACACGCCCCCCCGAATTTTTGAGCCAGCATTCATCTAGGATATAGGATTCCTCCAGCAAAATATTACCGATCAACGATTTCACGTTGATCAAATTCCTTGCCTGCGTTCATAACGTTGCGTTCGTTAACCCCTTGCGCTGGCAACTGGTTCGCGGACCATAACGAGTGACCAAACCGTATATACAATAATTCGTCGCTTTCTTTCTCTTTTGAACTCGTCGATATGATATCACTGGATAGAAATCATTAAGAGGCAATAAACTTATCATTTGTTTTACCTGGGTTACATTTAAATATACTTAAAACTGATAAAATGTTGCAATTTGAGACAAAAAAACTCTCAACATGCGTGGCACGTCATTCCAGCGCAAGAGGTTAAACGAGCGTTCGTATGGGAAGGCGAACGAGCATAATAAATCGATACGGATGAACGTACTTACTCTCATTGCCGGTGTTCGAAGCTGGCAGAAGCATTATCATTAACAAACCCCGAGAACGAAAGATTCACTCAACGGTATTAACCGAATTTTTCGCATGGTGTCTGAAAAACGTGGCTGCTTTCTCTACATTCGAGCAGTCTAGCGTCGCGCAAACACAACACAGGCCGAGGGAACAAAAACGAGTCGACGCGTGAAGGACTTTATTTACAGTCTTAATTTTGCCCGGTCTGCTCCCTTCAACTTGTTTCCATGAACTAACGAGCAGCCAAGGTTACACCGATAATATATGATGCCATTCTGTTTTTTTTTTTTTTTTGTTCTCGGTCGAAGCAAAGGGAGAGCAAGAAATATACACGCGCTTTCTGCACATGCGTTCCTTTGCCCGCAAATTCAAAGATCAATGATTACGATGGAAAGATATTTCGTTTCTTTCTTTCTTGCAACGTGGATTTATGTTAGTACGTTGTCTCTATTTTCGCATGACTTTATTTAGAGGTCAAGAAAATATTTGCACACCTAACTCTTCAATAACTTTGACCTCTCAGCTGTGAATGACTCGTCATGAAGAAATGACAATTTTTGTGTATAATTACGAGTATACTGATCGTGCTTAATTTGTTACTTGAATTAAATTTTTCGTAAAAAATAAAACATATCTGTAAATTTTAGACATATTAGAATATTTTGAGACAAGACTTGAAACGACAATTCCTTCTACATGTAATATTCTACTTCTAAACATTTTCTTGCTCTTAACATCAATTAAGTTAAACAATAAAATTATTGATTTTTAAAAAAAACTAGTGTTATTTCCTTATAATTTAATTCAATTTTACAGCAGATGCACATATACTATTTTTCACGAGTACAATCGTCATCGCGACACAATGTAGATACACACATTTAAAAGCGGCACTTAAGATTATTAAATTAAATTCAATTAAATTCAGTTAATACTAAATTCAATATTGGTTCAACATTTCATATCAGCAAAATCTGTTTCCATAAATAGTTCGTTAAAACAAGCACGCACAGTAGCAATTACCAATGAGATATACAGAAAATATAAAAATTCGAAAGTTAAAAATATCGACACGTTTGTAATTCCAGTGCTTAATCTGCATTTAATGGTGGAATGTTATCTATAAATTGCAAAATATTTTTTCGTAAGTACTAAAATGTTCTCGAATGATGTCGCATCAATATTAGGAAAGAATGTTTGACTTTAAACTATTAAAAGTATTTCGTTCTAATACATGGTAGAGAATACCTCACATGGTCAATATCTTTCTGACTTCCAAATCTCTATATCGTTGTATACCATTATTGGAAACTGCTACTGTGCACGTTATTTCTGCATGTAGTGAACAACTATTTATGGAAACAGATTCTGCTACTGCATCAATAATTTTCATAAAGATATCCTCAAAAAACCACTGTATATCTTATCTGTAATCTTGAAATGATTTCTTCGGGTTTATATTATTTCCGTATTGTTTCGTTCACGATTTTCATATAGCACACGATTTCGATACATTCTTTTGATTCGTATTACTTTTAACAAGAGAAACTAGAGAAGCTGGAAATTCAAAAAATTATGAAACTTCCTGTGTAAGCAGAGTAAACAACTCGTAAACAACGCAAACTTGTTCGTGCTATAATTCGATTCCAAAATGTAAAACCATTCCCTTGAAAGAAATGAAAAATTTTCTTTAAAGCGAAATATCTCGGGACTGGTAAGAGATATCGATTAAAATAATATCTCGAAAAATTTATATTTTTCAAATTATCGCCGTTACATCTAAAAATAAGACAAATTTTCACCTAAACATTGAATTGAAATTTTTAAAGCAGTTTTGCAGTTGTGAGAGAGCCATGCGACTTTTTTTTCATTTCTTACCAATCTCAAGATACTTCCTTCAAGGAGTGATCTCACCTTTCTGGACCGAATTATGATGCAAAGAGGAAACAAGGTTGTATTATCCACGAGTTACTCTACTCGCGTACAAAATTTCATAATTTTTAGAATTTCTTCCTAATTTACTTCGTAAGGTTTATTTAACGCGATTTCGCTACGACGATGAAACGAATTGCGCACAGTATACTAACTGACACGTGTGATAAAATCACTCGTCTCGAATTCTCGTTCAGCTGAATTAGCTTCGCGCCGCAGAGCGCGAGGGATATGCAGTGCGTCGAAAGCAACGCGAGCCGCGCTCGTAAAACGGTAGAAAATATTACGAACGAGTGTAAGGCGGCCCTTAAGATTTCCGGCAATTTGCGCAAACAGTGAAAAATCCGATCGATCCGGTTAAACGAACCGCGTGGTTTCGCACCCGGGAACATCTCGAGCCGAAACGTTTTCCTCCCCACGTTCGCGAGAGAACAACCCCCTCGAATAAAATTCGATTAACACAACCTAGCGACCAACACCCGTTGAAAATGCCCCCCCGCTATATCGATCCTTTCGCTTTCACGCGAACGCATTTCGGTAATTAATCGACTCGATCGAGTCTCGCGGATAGGGATAATCAATAGAAGGCAGGAACGATCGAGTTTCCACGATGCAATCACATCGGCGGTTTAACGTCGACGAGGCACAATTGTGCAAAGAAAATTTGATTGGTTCGGAGTTCGGGTTTCTCGCGAGTTAAACGGCAAGATTCGACGAGAGCGTTCGTTGTTTTAGACGGCGGTGTGTCGTGCGTGGCGTTCTACGCATGCCTGACCCGTGCGCGACTTGCTCTACTTCGGTCAGACGCGATTCTAAAGAGAGAAAGCATATTTTCTACGTTTCGCGGAAAAATTCGTGCATACTGTCGTGCAGTAAAATTGTACTTGCTTTGCCAGAACTGACAAAAATCATATTTTTAAACATTTAATAATAAAATATTTCTTTCATGTAGGAAAATTTATGTCTGTCGTGTTAAAAGGCCAGACGTTTCTTTTTTACAGTTTCCAAATTATAACCTTCTAAGACCCTCATCGCGTAAAATAATAAACAGAAACTAGTATTCTTTTTTTTTAAAGTATATTATTCATTATTATTTAATGTTTGAAGAAGAAATATAATTAAAATAATATAGTAGTACGAAAGTAGTCTTGTTCGTTGATATTGATATTATCAAGAAATTCTGAAACATCTGGTTTACTATGACAAATCGTAATTACGTAATTTAAGATAATGTTCCAGCATAAGTCAATTGAATACTTGTAGTTATACCACAATCAGGTTGATTGATATTTAAATTGAATGCATCTTTAAAAAAGGAAGAATCAGTCTAGTCAATACTGATTTACAAAATTTCTTCCGTTAAATTTGAAAATAGGATGAAATTTAAAGGAACATTAAGAAGAATGTAAGAATTTCATTAATAATTTTTCTCAAAAAGATCCTTCTTATATCCAACATAGGAAGGATCATTATATATACATTCAGCTTATCAAGACCATTTGCATTTAATCTATAGTTTTACAATGTCAGGAATGAAAATTTCTATGCACTGTATTACTAAAATTATAAGATAATGTATAAACATATCTGAGTTACACAAACATTCTATTTACGTAATACGATTTAAAACAGAATCAATCATATATAGGCCATATAGTTTCATAATTTGAATTCAAAATTTGTGTGCATTCTATGACTGTTGTCTGAAATTGTAGAGTCGATTTGATATGAAAGACAATAATTACGTGTATTCAAAAAAATGATTGAAATGATGAAAAACCATGAATAATATGCCTGTTGAACGTGAACTTCAACTTTTGGTTTTGTAATTCATCAGAATAACATTGCTGCCTTTTGTATCGTGTTCCAATTAAGTAGAAAAGACCACGCAAGTCAGACATTTGTTTTGTACAGTATCACACAATCGTGCTACATTCAGATTAATTAACTTGAATATATCTTCAGAAGATTAAAGACTAATCATAAATTAAGTATAAATCGAAAAATTATACGTCCGACATGCACGATCTTTTCTACTCTAGTATCCATTGAATCAAACCTGTTGCAACATTCTACGATACGTCAACACAAGTCGATAAACGTGATTTATCTATGAGAATATTACAGACACGCTCTTGATATTTATTTACTTTCACATAAAAGAAAACTATTATGCACATAATTCTTCTTCATTTATACAACACTATGTTTCTATTTTATAAATTCGTCTCATTATCCTGTCTATCAGAGACACACTCCTGAACCAATTATAAAAGTCCTATTTATTTACCTTTGTATAAAAAGCAATTACGTCCCTGATTATGTACATGATCTTTCTTCACTTGTACGACACTATATTTTATCCAATAATCGTCTGATTAACAAAATGACGTCTGATCCAATTGGAGAACTATTTCCGGCTTTGTCCTTTGGAAACTGCGTCGTCACCCGAGAAAAATTACCAGGTACACGCGCACACTCTTGGCGAACGAAAGTCCAATAACCTGCTCCCGATCGAGAATTCTGGCACGCAGCTCCCGGCGTGCATCCGACGACGCATAGGCATCGAACGAACGGCACAGAAAACAATTCCATTCTCTGCCTATTCCTTTGGACACCGATAATAACTCCGACTTGTGGGTCACTGGTACGTCAGATGAAAGGGAACGGTAGCAGCGGGGATACAAGGCGACGCGAGATCGAATGACGCTTCTAAAGGAGAGAAGCAACGTTACCAGCATCGGCTGCCGATCGTGTAATACCCGTTCCGGATCGTCCTATCGCTGCGTTTCCAGAGACCGCGAGATCAAGGCGTTTTCGAGCACGTATCCGACCAAGTTTCCAGTTGCTCCTGTCGCTCCGGCGCACCGGTTGACTTCACCGGTGTCGCGCGTGGCGCAACAACTCAACTTACGAAACGAGCCATTCGCCTCGAGACGGTTGTAACGCCAGCTCGCGTCCCCGGCTACGTCGCTTTGGATTTATCGCGCGGAGATGAAACGTAAGAGCTGGCTCTGCTCCCTAACTTTGATATTCCCACTCTGTGAAGTCTCCGCTCTGTTTAGTTTCCGGTAAGCATCCGTTACTGATCCGGCAGTAAAGTTACTTCGTTGTTGTAACGTCGTTATATTTACACCAGCTGGCGAAAGTATTTGAGTTGTGGAAAACTTTATATCGTATATAACTCGTAACGAAAGTCCGTGATGAAGGGACAAATTTTAATCGAAGAAAAAAAGAATGTAGGCTAATAGTCAAGAATGGTAATTCGTATATCCTCTGAATCAAATTAAATCAATGCACCGATTTACTCCATCCCTGAGGAATAGTTGTTCGTCTGAAGAAAAAAAGTGTAGCGGTCTAGGATTCCTCAACTACGAGTTTCGCGCGCCTAGCGTCGAAGTCCTACCGATCTCCGACGTTAAACAAGCAGTGTGCGGAATCCCACTAGGGATGGGTATCGGGCCAGCCTAGCGGGTAGTTGCAGCAACAACAAGCGTTCTGGGGTCGCTACCATCAGAGCCCCACTGATGAGTCTAGACAATCTATGACTCCGAGACGAAACGCATAAAAATGCAATTCTCTCTCTCTTTCTCACGACCCCAAATCCATTTGTCCTTCCAACAACCCTCTTTATTGGTGACCCGCGACGTGATATGAACACGACGCAACCCATAGAAAAATAGAGTCAGAAACGAAAACAGAGTTCCACAACAACGACAAAAGTATGTCATTTAAAAAGAAAAAAAAAGAAAACGAAGATTACTCGAAATTACACCTCCACTTGGTCAAGATTTATGACCACCAGAATGATCAAAATGTCAAAACAAAATAAGTTTCATTTCTTTCCTAACGAATAGTTTCGGAGACAATTTCGTTATATACAAACATTAAACAAATGTCACAACTGACCATTTTTAGGAACACAAATTACATTTTAAAATGCATTTCTGTTGTTTTCTTTGTCTGGAATTTGCATTGCTTTTAGATTAAATATTCCGTTCTCTTGGCTCCGTTTTTCAACTCTAGCCATCGTGATCGGAGCCACCAGAATGTTACACCAACATTCTCTAACGATCAAGATCTAACAACGTTCTGCAACAACAATGTTGAAACAATCTCGCTTCGAACAGTTGAGAGCTCGAGTCGAGAACGCGGTTGCCCACGCGGGGCCCGGCAAAAACGAGAAGGAAGAACGAGGAAGGGAGTCGCCGTGTAACGCGCGGCTAATTCCCACGTAGCTCGGAATCGTCATTGGACACTCTGGAAGGGTGGATACAAGAGTTGCGGCCGACAGTTACGGCAATTGGATTCCGTGGGCCAGTAGCCGCGGCTACTCGCCTGTGAAAACTACAGGAAACTTAATTACCCGAAGTGGCCGGTAACAAGGGAGAAAGCGATTACTCGCCGCGTTGAATCCCCGCGTCGATCTGTCGGTACTGTCATCAATTTGCGTGTTCCAGGCAGGGGGGCCGGGGGGAGGGGGTCTCCGCATGTAAACTCGCGCACCTTCTGCGCGACGACGACTAAGCCGCGTCGCGCCGAAAACAGATATCGATCGTTCGCATTGTTGCTGCCGCGGCGAGGCAGCCACCGTTTTGTTTCGCCGGCTCGCTCCGACCCGACCCGGCCCGATGCGATGCACGTCTCCCTTTCGACGCGTGTCGACGATTGGTTTCAACGGTGGGGGGGGAGGAAGGCTCGTCTAACAGGAAATTACTGATGCCCCGTGAACGTTCACCGATAACTTCTAAACTATCGACCAGCCGCGGTTTTACCCCAGTCTTTCCCCAGCCATCGTCACCGCTCAGACTCGGCAGTTGAAAAATCTCTGGAGCTTGCTCTCTTCAGGAATTTTCGTTCTTCGTTGGTGATTCTAATTGAACGCTTCGTCAATCGAAGCTGCGAACAGTGTTACATACATTCGTTCGAGTTTCAATTGAACAGATTTATGTGGGCGGATCTCATTGCAGAGGTTTTTGCTTAGGAGCGATGAAATATTGAATTACAGAAAATAACATTGGGTTTCGTTCCGTTACTTTGAATGTATTCGCTTCATTTTCGGAATTAACGCGGATCTGCGTTATCAATTCTCGACAAAATCAACGAACCGTCAAGGCGTTAATCCGGCGAGCGTACGTACGTTGTAACTTTTGCGCGCGGCCGGCTAAATTATCCCAACAATCCAAATGGACAAATTTATCAAGTAGCATTTTCATTGGATTTTTTTTTTTTTAAATTCCTTCGTCGTGCTATTAATATTGAATTTAATTTCATTGACATTTAAATTAAATCAATCGTACTGTTAATGTTTAATTTCATTTCATTTATCTGCATGAAGTGAAAACCCATTGACACAAATATGTATAATATATCTGTACAGAAGTGGATAAAAGTTGACGGATGTATAAAATTAACAAACTGAGGGAAACATGAGAAATAAAGTCAACTACGAGGAATAGAAAGCAAATTGATAACTAGTTGCAGCGAGTAATCAAACTGGACTGATTTAATGGAGAAAAAGTTCAATGGTTGATTAACCGAATTTTTGTACGAATTTTGATAATCTGATCTGAGGAGAAAGAATCTGAATGTAGAAGAAGAACGTTTTAAAATAAGATGCAGAGAAGATACATTAAAATTGATTAGATTTTGGAGTTATAGTTTACACTTCCAGTTATTAAAACATGGTCTAATATTTGCAATATCGCATCAACTAACGGATTAAAAACAGAATGTAGAAATTTATTATCAAGAAGTAAACCGAAATAATAGTACTTTTGACGACATAACTTACAAAGAAGGAGGAACTACATTTCTTTCAACAGTAAAACTAAACTTTTAGTAAACTACTATAAGTTACTAACTTACAATAGTAAAACTAAACCAACTATTAATAAACTAATAAATAAGATGACTGGTAATGACAAGAATCAAATACCATTTGTTCAGAATGTGAAAATTGACTCGTGTTTCTTGACAAGTTTCTTGACAAGACACAACACGTGTTACGAACTGGTGAATGAAACAAATGTAATTAGCACTCACTGCTTTCCCAATTTACGGAATTACGCCACTCGTCGCGCGTTAAAATTATATTGCACGCGCACTAAAAAGCTTAAATTCGAGGTACACCTCGGAGCCGAGCTCGTATCAGCTCGGCTGGGCTAATTAAAAAGTTAATCGCGAATCGCAGCAACTTGTCAAAGTTGCGCAAAATTGGCGTCAGCTACGAATGTTCTCGTCGGGAACCAAAACCGCGCCGATCCGTCCGAGATCTTTGAAAGGAAGTTTGCGCAAACTCGTAAAACTCGAGCTATAGAAATTTGTATAAACTCGGCTCAGCCAGGGAATAGAAACAACGAGCTAGCGGGAGGGGGGATCGAGAACACTCGAAGCGAAATCGCGGAAGTTCCACGTCCGAGGCAACCCCTAGACGGCAGATCGCGAGACGAGTGACTCTTCAGACGGAGAGTCGGTTTATCCAAGAAACTGGTCAAACTTGTGCACATCGCGATTCCGATGTACACGGCTCGATAGAAATTGCTGGGGGAGCAACGCTGCGAGAACACCACTGACAGATAACCAATTCTAATAAGCGCTTTGCTAGCCAACGCAGCCATTTGACGGAAGAACCGTTTAACCGTACGACCCACTTGACCCGTGTAGTTTCGTTTTATTGATAGTTTATCCGGTTTCGAACTTTGCTGATCCGAAACTCTTTGCATAAACCTAGCGAAAACGATTAAAAGTGATTATCGATTGTAAGGGGCACAACCCAGACTGCAGTATAAACATTCTCGTGACGTGGACCCAGGTGAGAGTATCGACAGGACCATGAGGCAATCGTCAAAAACCTCAAAACTTATAGGTCTGACCATAAAAACCATCAGATAACACCCGCTTTCCGACTCCTTGAGGGGAAAAAACATAGTGAGAGTCAGAGGGTATAAAAGAACTGACTCCAATGCGTCGAGGAATCAGTTATCCTAGATTTAGTACTAGGTGGTCCACGTCTAGTGAGTCCTTCCACGTGTGCCTACTTAGCTCTCGCGCCAAAACAGACAATAGAAATAATTACTTTTCGTACACTGTCTCGTATATCGACGCAATCTCTGTATTATTATTATTATTATTGTTATTATTGTATTAGAGTTGCATCAACTCTTGAACGATCATTCAGTTGTTTGCATCTCAAATTACTATAGCATGCACTCTTTTACTTACTTTTCGTTCTTCTGTCTCTCACATTTTAACAGATTTAATAGAAAATTCAGAGATATTAGAAATTTATTATCAATATAAGAATTTTATTTTATTTTAGAAATATTGGAAAATTTGATTTCTGTTGCAAAGGTAGCTGTCAGTTTTTAAACGTTGCAACGTTAATGCGAAAACATGACGCCAGTGACGTTTAATTTTAGAAACTAGAGTGAGAGTTGGTACTGAAATAAAAATTCTGCTGGAACATGACGGTGTCGATCATAATCTGTCACGGCTGTCACTCGATATTACGAGAGAAGGGATCAAACTTTCTTCTGTCTGACACTGTATGTAACATCGAGATTGTAAGACGTTGGGATTAAGTAAGTTCAAAGTCCGTTGCTTGAAAATTTGTGCAAAGAATTTAGTACTTTATTCTGTTTTTCTCGAATAAATAACAATTCAGAGTGTTTCGCTGCTTAATTTTCTCATTCGGCTCAATGTCGTTACTATCGTCTATCTACCTAAATTTTTGTAACCTGACTAGATAAATTACTAGTCATCCATTATAACCTAATGATATTACCTGAACTTCTAGCATATTTTACCCAGAGAAATTCCATACATTTTTCTCTATTCTTCATCGTGAAAATAAGCAAAAAACTCCTAGCGTAACAATTTTTTACGCAAATGAAAAGATACGAATGGGACACCAATCTAATATCATATTTTGAAGGCACGTATTATTACGTTGACGCAAACACGGTGACAAATTATTTTCATATATATCGCTATTTGCTACAATTTTCAGTTTTTGAGATATAAAAAGAAAATTGTTACTTGTACTTTTCACCGATAGATCATGATATTCTGTAAGTCGTTCATTTTCAAAATATTTTTCATAAGAATTTGGTATTTCAACTGCAACAAAACATTCAAACTCGTAATTTTTGAGTTGATTCGTTACTCCTTTGTTAGCAGTGTCACGGCAAAACGAGCAAATTTTATATATTAACGTGAAAAAGAAAGGATAAATCGCAGTTGCAACAAACTACTTTGACTTTTACAATTCTATACTCTGTGAACCTAAAAAAGAAAGAAAGACTCTTGTGCCACACCATGAATAATTCGTCAAATCGTTATACATGAGTGAACGGTGCACAATCGAAAGGATACACGACGGTCGTATCAATGTTTTTATTATCGAAAAAAGCCGTGGAAAACTGCGCGAAACTTAATTACGCGAGCAGCATAATCCCTGAGGTTCAATCCTGTCAGCCATCACGCGCTGGTGAAAACCGAGCGAAAACTTAATTAGCCGAGAACAGATCGGTTCGGTCTCGGGGCTGTTAATCGCCCTGCCCTTTGTCGAGCTTTCTGTAAATAAATTAGAGGAAGACGATTAAACCCGGTGACGAATTTCTAAAACCAAAGACACGACCTCTCCCCTGGTTTCCTTGTTTCACCAGGAAATCTCGACTCGAGTATGAAAACCACTTGACTGCTCGACCGAGGGAGGAACGTAATATCTCCTTTCTCTCTCTCTCTCTCTCTCCCTTTCCCTGGTGGAAATTGCCAGAATTGCGAGCTCAACTATCACAATTACTCAAGCGTTAGTCATCCGTGAAAACTAAAGGAAAATGTAATTATTCAAGCAAGTCCGTTGCGAGAAGGAACGGGCTATTTCCTGAGCCATCGATTTCCCACCAATACTGACGAGACGTAACCTTTCTCGTTTTCTCGTTCACGAGGAAATCAATTTCGAAACTGTCGATTGTCCTTACTTCGAATCGTGATACCGCCGTGCTCGAGCAAGCACCTGTACCTCGATACATCTATCAAAGTAGCTCGAATTATGCGAATTCGATGTTTGGAATCCGTTGAGTTTTTCGAGGTGTTCGTTCACGTGGCGCTACGACGTCTTGTCAGAAATTACGCGAATCGCGCATTTGATCGTCGCGATTGGCACGAAACGATTTACTCGACCGTGAAGACGGAAGAAAATTGGATTATCCACGTCGGTAATAAGACAGGAAATGACTGCTCTCGCCGAGTTAATTCGCAGGTATTATATATTCGTGAATATCCTGCCATTGATCCCTCTCAATGCTAGAAACAACTCCATATTGAAGCGTGCAATTATTCCGCGAGTTAATTTTAAACACTACGAGAATATTCTAATCTTTCAATCATCGTTAGTCTCTCGCACTGTCAATTTAATTCGTCTGTCTCTTTCAAGATTAAGAAGATTCGACGTAACGAGAATTTCGATTAACATAACGAAAAATGTGATTCAGAGGAATGATTTTAGGAAAGTAACAACTGTTAAAATAATGAAACTGAAGCGATGATTTTATTGAAATTAATGTAAATATAATTTTTATTTTATTTATATCGATCAATAGAATGAGAAAATAAACGGTTGAATTTGCAAATTTTTCTTTAATCGCGTGTTAATCAAACATCGTGAATATTCGATTTTATGTATTATCTAGTTTTCTTATCCAACATTAATCATTTATCACTTGTTGCGGCATCTACGTATTTGTCTCATCATCTCGATTAAAAACGAGCGAACATTGAATGTATAATTATCGCACGTTTCAAACGTGCCAGCTTAAATACACAAAAAAATAGAAATTAAGTACAAATTAAGATAGAAGAACTCGATACAAACCCTGAAAACTCTAAATATTGTAGCCGTCTATTGTACAACTCAGTGACTCATAAATTAAAAAAGGTTTCGAGGGAAAAACCAGGTTCTAAATTATCACAATAAAAAGATACACGCGATTATTTAATCTAAAAATGGAACAGAGATGTACGAATCTCGTGCTTAACCAATTCTTTGCATCCCCTTCCCTTTTAATTTAAGAATGAAAAATAATCATTCACAAATAAGATAAAATATCAATCATTCAATTATGATTATATATTCTGTCTGATTTGTGATTATATATTATAAATTATATACATTGTTATATCAACAAATTATGGATGACTGCAGTAATTTATACTAAATATATACGAAATTCTTACTAACTTCGTTCATTCCATAACAGAAGTTAGTAATACCAATAAAATTCTGAAATTAAACAATTTAACTGAGAACTTCGCTGGGGTCCAAT
Source organism: Melipona beecheii (assembly GCA_032399605.1). Taxonomy (NCBI): domain Eukaryota; kingdom Metazoa; phylum Arthropoda; class Insecta; order Hymenoptera; family Apidae; genus Melipona; species Melipona beecheii. The sequence goes on along the minus strand of JAUCMO010000210.1, from coordinate 2,436,783 downwards.
AATATCAGTTAAGTGTTAACATGCTCGCTAACTTTGCATCGATTTCGCTTCGCGCGGCTGGCGATCGCTCACACGACATTAACAAACGCGGATACGCTTCGAACCGAGTTAGTTCCCTTCCCTGGCCATTTTATGCAAATTTTACGCTATCCCCGTCACCACGTCAAACTTAAAATTGACTTTGAAACTACGGCCAGAGAATGACAAGGTTTCGAACAATATTTTGGAAACTTCCGTGAACTTTGATCGAATGTTTTCTTCGCTCGTTTTAAGCGATAGCAACGTAAGAGGATTTTCAAGTTTTATTGGGTACATGTAACACCGGCGAAAACCCGCGGATTAAATTTTACTTGACTCGAAGTTATTGACATCGTCGTCGATCAACTTTTACGTGAATGTCGGAATTATTCCCTAATGTGTTTCAAACGATTGTCTTATAACAAACAAACAAATACGACTGTGAGATGAACAAAACTATATCGTTCTTGATCAAATTGCATTCATGGGGAACTCAAATATAATAATTGAGTTCAGTTAAATACTAATTTCTTCCACGATATAAATATTGATACACGTGTGAAAATTGTATAACGCGATAAATGCTTTATTGAAAAGTATTCTTGAAAAAAAGGTACGCATTGACGCTCAATTTTGTTGAAGTTTGATCAACTGAGATTGTTTTATATTGTTGAGATGATCAAGATGCATTATGATCATTTCATCTGCAATTACCTAAATTTTGTACAAAAAATAAAAACAAAATAAGGTAATCCTATTTGCAGTTGGTCACAGAAGTCAACGAAATGTTTAAAAAAGAAGCCAAAAGTTTTAAACGCTTCACAAGTTACAGATATAGATATTGTACAGATTTTGAAATAATGAAAATATTAGGTTTGGGTCAGGTTTAGGTTAGGTTTAGGTTAGGTTCGGATTAGGTGAAAAATAAATCGGAACGAAATAATAATAATTAACACAATTACAGACAATGAATATAAATTTTCGTATATGTTCCATCAAACACGTGTAGCATTGTTAACACTTCAAAGATCTCCTCAATCTAATTTTGACTGATAAAGATTAATAAAAATATGTAATACGATCGATGTCGGCCATTTGTAATCGATGTAATTTAGAATTAGAAATTTCTATCACTTGAAATTTTCTATTGCAGATTGTTGTTTAGTCGTTCATTTGTTTATTTCACCAATTATTGTATCTGTATTGATGAAATAACACAAATCAAAATCAAACACCCAAAGTTTCATCAGTAACCCAAGAGTACACGCTGTTAATTGATTATTCACCAACATTATACACTGTTCGAAGATTAAACGTTTGAAATTTAACAGATACATACGTAAACTTCTCTACGACCAACCGTGGCTCGCCTAATATGCATAGTTCTGCGAGCAAGCGATAACGCATTTGACGATTCCCGGCACCCGGATAAACATCGAGTACCCATCAAACTTGGCGCGTCTCGGACGCCGCGGATTCAAATCCATTTATGCAACAGAAAGTACAGGGACGACTAATTCCGAGAAATTCATTTTCTCCGAAAAGCCACGTCGTTATTCGACGCGTTTTCCCTCTCTCGAAGGGAAAGTGCGGTAGCGTCGCGCAGGAAGGCTGTGGAATCGTTAGGAAGAAAGTTTCCCCATCCGATCCTAATGAGCAAAAGTCTTCGTTATCGCGAAGCAACTGATAACGATGGAGTAACGCGATCCCTGTAACGCTATCTTAAGAAACGAGCACCACCGGCTGTCTCTTCAGATTGCCGTGATGTATTTCGGTGTTCCCCAAGTGAAACTTGCATCCCATGTAATTGCACGACGAAACTTCGACTAATTGACAGTGATAAAAGAAGGAATTAAACGGTGGAACGAGCCTTCAGTTTCCCAGCTGAAAAATTGCGAGCAAACTCGGACGATGCGTTCGTTTTACAGTTAGCTGTTCGTTTCGCAAGAGTCTTTCGCAAACCAGACTGCAGTTGTGGAGAACTTGTGGAGAAGTTTTGAGTTTCCCAGAAAAGAAAAATTTGCGGAACGTAACAGTGAAAAATTGACGTACGAAAGTGAACTACGCGTTGCAATATTCGTGGTCGATGAACAAGCAAGCTCCGCTCGGCTACGTTGTTTCGTACAAGTGAGAAATTGTTGTTCGAAAATAAGACGAATTTAACGAATTCAATTTATTTGATCACTTTGGTACGAAGTCGACAACCAGCAAATATTTAGTACGAAACTATTGTGCAAATAATCCTGTAATTAATAATAAAATAGTTGCTTTATTCGTTGCAAGTTCAGAGACTATAACGTATTATCCATTGTACAAATAATTCTGTAATTAATAATGAAATAGTTGCTTTATTTATCAAAGGTTCAAAGACTATAACGTATTATCTGCAATAAGTTTATCGAAAAGGTTTGATATTCGCGGCCTCGAATCCAACGGATCCAAAAAACAGAAAAAATCTCGCCGACGTCTTTTCTTGATCGATGTTGGAAAGTTCTCCAGTGGAATCGTGTATGTATCGGAGCATGCACACACTTGCTTCAGAATTGTAATATTGCTTTTCCAGTTAGAAACAAATATCGTTTAATACACACACTATCAACCAACAAACGGGCTCGCAGTGATACGTGCAAGAGAAAAACAAATTCAAATGTGTACAGTGCACGATGCGATAACTGCAAAAAAGCAGCGTGTACACCGACTTGTTTTGCACACGAACAACAGGAACAATCAATTGTATAAACATGCATTTTTCTTTTTATTTCGGATTAAAAGAATTTGTAAGATTTCATTTCATTGATTTTTGACACACTGAGATAGAAAAATGAGGGTTAAGCACCTAAGAGATTAAAATCTATTTATAAAATCTTTACAATTCTCCAATTAGCAGCGAGTTAATTCTGTTAATTCTGCTGCAGTTTTTTGATTCAAATAATTATACTACAATTTTTCAACATATCAATCCAAATATTTACCAGTATTTTTCATATTTTAAATAATTCATAAATGCTGTACACCATCACGATGCGCTATATTGTTACGAATAACGCAACGTCAATTTCTGCGTCAGTTCAGAACTGCTTGGAAGTTTAAATTCAACATTTCATTAAATTTAATACTCTATTTGTATTTATCACATAATTGAATTTTTTTAATTCTAATTTTTTTTCTTATATATTCTTGTACAATTGTTTTCCTTTATATATTATATACTTATTATACCTGCATAGGTATAATATCTTCGTAATACTTTGTTATAAAACGCGTATTACACTCGTGCTACCCTTTCTCTCGACCGTGAAATAACATCGACCACACAGCTGGCGAGTCCTCCGTATCGAAGAGGTTCAAACTTATTAAGCGCCAACGTTGCGTGAACACACAACGTTTCATTTGCATTTCTTCCAGTCAATTTACATCGCTGAAGTACATCTTCCTTTCTTTTTTTTTTTTTTTTTTTTTTTGGAAAGGTAATCCCATGGAGATTCGACGAATTGAAACGTTTCTATTTATCTACGGCAAGCGTGTGTTTAACGCGCAGAACCGGCGCGTTTCGCTTAATTCCTTCAATTTAACTCCATCGGGGAGTGGAATTTCCCCCGTTCGATTTAGCTGAACGAAACACCGAAGTTCCGTCGTTAATGTTGCGCGGAGTGACAACGGAGGTTCGGTTTAATTGTTTATCCGAAGGGAAGGTCGATACTCTGCTCAAGTAATCCAATCAATGCGCGATTAATTTGGAAAATCGTCGAGACAGTGTCTCGATCAATGGGCGGAACCAGCGAGTTTCAAGCGGATTTCTCCTCTCCTCCTTTAAAAACTGTACGTATTACCTTTTCGCTTCGGTAGGACATGAACGTATTGTACGTTCTGAACTTTGCTATGAAATTTATTATGTTTATCGATGGCTGAATACATTATTATAGGACGTATTGTTATTCCCAATGAGATAAAGAATATACAGAATATATTATTATATATATATATTATTATATCATTATACGTTTATAGAATATTATCATATAATATACAGAATATATTATTTTGATACTATTACACAGTACAATATTGACAGTATTGACAGTATTTGGATGAAATTCAGGTAAAATCAGTTTTATCATAAAATGCTACTGACGCATTTATCAAGGTCGTACAAACTGTTGTTCACAGTCAGAGAACTAAAAAGACGCTTGACTTGAAAGATCTTTTGACGCATTAATGTTAAATTTCTCGTGAAACTCTAGAAAGTAGATCAAAGATAACCAATACGATGAATACAATTAATGAAGAAATTGGAGAAGAAATTCTAAGCAGATCAGTCTTCCATATATAATAAATCGTGCATCAATGAAACTGTATGTATGCATGGAAATTCAAACTAAACATACTTTGGAAACTAGAAATAAATACATTGAAAAATAAATACGCTTTATTTGTACCCCAGTATGATTTGTCTCACTCAAGGACCACCCAGATGCAACTGTTCCGACTAGGAAATGAAGACGACTTTTTTGCTATAAAATTTTATCGATATGCAAACGTTTGAATCGATAGAAAACAAATTACAGGCGCGATCGCTCAGTAGCAGACAACGCCACTCCTACTCGAGGTCTACCCCACGCCCCCTCGCGAATCACGTGACCCAAATCAACCAATCGCTAATTTTCGTTGCATCAGCGTTGCACCTGAAGAGGCCCGATTTTCTGGCTTACCCCCGCTAAAATCACTTTCAGTGGTAAAAAAAAAAAAATGGTAATTACCGCCCGGAACAAACTTCGCGATTTTCCTCGTAAATTTCAGAGAAAACAGAATCAAACGCTGAATACGGCCAATTATCCGGCGTTTAATTAAAGCAGCATCCATCAAGCAAACGGTGCACGCCCGGTTCCTCGGAGACGGGCGAACCGCCGTCGTGAATTCTCCAAAAATACCCGTCGTCGGGACGGTCGCGCAATTAAACGAGACCGGCACGACGGTATTGGATATCTAATTAAAATACTCTCGACCAGCCAGTCAGCTGCCCGTCATAATCACCGACTGCGCAATCTTGACTGTTTGAAACGTTGCGAGCAAGAATCGAATCGTTGATATTTTCCAGAGTCAACGGCCGAAAATCGCGAGAGCGCTGCTTCTAATTGGAGAGGAGACGAAGGGAGCAGCGGAAGCAGTCGCGCACCCTTCGAACCGTCAAACCGTTTCGAGACTCGACCTTTCCCTCTCGCGCTGTGTCGTACGTGCTCTTCAATTACACCCGTCTCGGAATGCTCGGTTTAATTGGGCCACTTCGATCATCGGCGCCCGTTGCCCTCGGATTGGCTCCTTCTTTCTCGTCGAACTCCCGCGATCGAGTCGATTTCGCGTTTCGTTCCTTCGGTGGAACCACTCGAGGATCTTTCTCAATTTGCTCGAACGTACAGAGGGTTAAAACGCAGGGTTAAACAGTCGGTCAAATATCGAGAATTGGTAACGCGAGTGCATCCACCAAGGCGTATTCGTTTCGATGCGAAAGTGTTTTAGAGAGGAATCTTTTGCTGCGATCTTTCGACTCGACTTAACATTTCTATTTATTTCGTTCGTACATTACGTGTTAAAGTAAATAAGTTTGTACACTATATATTGAAATACACGCGGTAGTATATTATACATTAAAAGTAAATAAAATAACTGTAACTTTAAACATTTTAAATATTATTTCACATTGAAATAATACGACGACTTAAATGATCGTTTAATTTGATATTATTATATTTTAATTTAATGTTACGTGTTACCTGTGTGTGGTACGCGTAAAACATTTCGATATTTCATCAATCCGTTTGTCGTGAAATAACAATCGAATCGTAAAAACACATATAGAAATTACAAAATATTTAATACAAGATTGTAAAAAAATTTATTTAGTGAGACTATCTTTAACACTTGCTATACGCTTTAATATTGCGTATTTCATAATTCGTTTGTACATTTGCTGATTTTATCAATGTAATAGCAATAATCGTCTCTCGCTGAACGAAATTTCAAAATGTTTTACGTAGCTTCCAATATGCAAAATATGTACATATGTACATAAATACTCTTTAGCGTTCGAAATATTTCAATAATCACAAAAATAAAATAAAAAAAGCTACACGAGCCAAACTGATTCCCGCTAGTCAAAAATGATTCGATTTTCCAGGTTCTAATCAATCAATTAAAAAAAAAAAAAAAAAAAAACCAAATTAACGGTAGCACAGTCCGAAAAATGTTTAAAAATCATATCGGATCGTGCTTCCTATATTTTATTTCATAAAAACTGCAAAACTGCGCTTGCCCCCGCACTGACTCTACAAACATCGGTTAATCAATCGAGTTCCTCCGCAGAATCACCGACAGAGCAAACAGAGCGCCCGATATACCGGAGTGCCACGGATTTTTCGCTTACCGACGCGCAATCGAGCGTTTAATTATCGTTTTTCTCCGGCTTCTGGATTCCAGGAGCCATATGAAACGACAATATTTACCCGATCACACTCGGAGTCTCGCCTTTCGTTCCGCGCGATCCCGCGCGCTGCCTGTTTGCGAAAGCGGAGGAATCCACTCGCGCGCGAACGAAAGCCAGGCGCGCCCCGCCGTGATCTCGCGGCGCGGCTACTTGTTCAGCTGAGAGTCAATCTCACCCTCACGAGCGTGGCTCGTAAATCCCTATAAAGTCGAAGGCCGTTGCCCCCTGTGAAGAACGACCGCGAGTCGAAGAAGATGTTGGTTCTTTGAAAAGGAGGCCGTGTAAATAATGGCTGGAACGCCGCTGTGCCGGCACTCGCCCACCCCTCTTATGGCTCTTCGGGGACGACGTGATCTCTCTCCGACGTGATCAGACCTGCCACTTGCCACATCCATTAACTCATTGCAGCTCTTTTCCCCTGCCCATCCGATCGCGTCGCGGGCTCGATTCCTTTCGTGCAACGTTCGAAAATTCCTCGCGTTTACGGCGAGGCGGGCTGCCTTGTTTTTCCGCTTCGAACATTCAACAGTTTTTGCGAATTTTTCCTCAAAGTTCCAGTTAAAGTCCCAGGCAGTTGACCTTTTTTTTGTTTTAATTCGGTATTTTTACTTAACCCCTTTTCCAAAACATCTAAGAGAACGAAAACTTTGAAAACAAAAACGAACGCAGAAACTGAAGTTGTGAAAGCAAAAGCTTTAACCCCTTAAGCGTTTGTGTATACTCGTCATGTAGAAAAAAACTCGCTTTCCGAGAGAAATCTGATTCGCAAAATCGATACGATGCAAAAACAAATTAAATTTATCTCCAATCATTCTAATTTTGCAAATAATTTTGATTTAACATCTTCTTTTTACTGACCGATGAAAATTCACGTTCCTGAATTTTTACTGGTTCTTTCTATGGAATAATTTTCAAAAAAAAAAACATTAAATTCTGTAAACACCGTAAAAATGAAATACCGTAATAAAATGAAAAATTTTTCAAAGAAACATCAAAACAATTTGTCATTTTCTTACAATTCAACTCAATCTCACAGCAAGTGAGCATTCACTGTGCTTTCCGTCGTGAGTATACTCGTCATCGTCTAGTGCACGTTCTCGAAATAAAACAAAACACTTGAGGGGTTAAATGCCAAGAGTGATCAGTCGACGTTAGTTAGAACAGCTTGAAGTATCGACGTAACCTTCCCTCGAATTCTCTTTCGCAGACGCTGCAACGAATATTCCCACAGCGCGAATACGGGGGGCGCCCGGTATCCATCGAGCCCTCGCCACTTTTCCAAGGGAAACGTGAATCTCTGTATCCTTCGCCCCTGGTGCACAAAAGCCGCGCGTGCACGAAGCGAGCCCAGGGAATCGCACTCGACTCGAAAATCAGCTTCTCATCAAAGAGCTTTCGCTCGAGTGTCTGCCTAAACGGTCGGAGGCGGTTGGTGTGCCCGAGCATCGAAGCCAGTCAAGCAGCCGACACCTTCATTGTTTCGAGGTGTACGCCGATCTCTCGAGAAAGGAAAGCCCTCGGGTTCCTCTCTCTCTCTCTCTCTCCCTCCCTCCCTCCCTCCCTCCCTCTCTCTCTCTCTCTCTCTCTCTTCCGTTATAACGTGCATCCACTCACGCGTGGCAAACAATTGGCCGGTTAGCCCGCGATTATTGATCGGATTCCGACGCTTTCGTCGGCCGTGAAAAGTGGGCGTTGGCTGTTGCGTGACACGGGAGCAAGCCAGCCGGCTGAAAAGAGGGAAAACACGTCGATGGCTAAGAATCGATCTCGCTGGCCCGAAGGGATCTCCATATTCCAAAAGCTCGATACTCGTTCTCGATATGAAGCGGGAGGGGGGGGGGAGGCGGGGAGGCGAGCAGCGGGACGAGCAAGGAAAAATAAGTGGACACGGCAATTACCTCCCATCGCCGCAGCATCGAACGAAACGTCCGTTCCCTTGGACGTCTGCCAAAATTTCGAGTATCGAGATTTTCCGCGAAACTGAGCGAAAGACGCGAGCTCTTCGACTGCCACGAGGATCTGATTAGTTTTCGATTTCGGTTAACTAACTTTTCTACCTTGATACGCGAGAATTACAGAGCCTTTTCGTTTCTCAGTTCGTACGCTTCTCGATACTTTCTGTTGTATTAAAAATATCGTATTGTCAGTGATTTTGTAGCGAGTTAGTAGTTAACCGAACGAGTTAAATTTCTAACTTGCTAAATTTCGTTGCTGAAGCAAGCAATCTTTCTCCTCGACTGACTCGATTAGTGACTGAAAAATTGCTCTGAATCGTTCGTAGTCTGGATTTCGTGTTTTTAATGGCAAGATTTTAAGAGTAAAGCACCTAATTGTTGCCAATTATGATTAATAAGATAATGTAACGTAAACATTATTGTTTATATCATGTTATCTGTATTGCAAAAGAATATGTATATATATTGCGTGAAGATGTATGATTTTTATTTTTATTGTATTTATGTAACAATAAAATTTAAGGTAACTGAAGAATACTTTTTGCACAAAATCACTGATAATATGATATTTAATAATTGTAATATTATATTACATCATGTCATACAATATTATAATAATAAATATGAAATATTAACTAATTTACAATGTAACATAATATAGAGTATTTATTCCTTTATAGTTTCTTATAGCACGAAAATAAAATCACTTGAGAAAGATTGAAATCTCTGACTTTGGCAATGACTGTAAACGAAAGTGCGACTGAACGAATTTATTCCAATAGACTTAATATCCAATTTGCCTAAACAACAATTTAATTTCAGCGAATTTTACGCATAAATTGCATAATCGGTAATACGTTTGCCAACACACAAGCTTCATTAAGTTCATTTTTCATTTCTATTAAAAAAATTAAACATTTTTGTTCTCCCTCAATTAATGCTAGAAATTTTGACCGATGTCCAATCTGCCCGAAAGTAGGTGTTTCGTGGAACGGGTCGAATTTTGAATTCGAAAGAAAAGTGCCAATCTTCGAAAACACACGCGTTCGACGATCATCGACATCGGGACGTTTCTGTCATTTTAATTGTTTCGCGACGCCTCCCGCAAATGGGTTTCCCGTGTAGTCCAGTTTTCTGGTCGTTAACTCGCGAGTGCAACCCCCTTTTTCGCGTATCCCCGCGACGCGTGGCCTCCTTTCGTTCGCTCGTGGCGACGAATACAAATGGCGACGGTATCCCCCTCCTTTTCCTCGGTTTACGACGCGATCGTTATTAAAATATGCAATCGAGCCGACACGTTATCCTTCATCAGGATTTCAATATGTCTCTCGGGAACGAGAGGCACGGTTAACGAGCCGTTTGTACCCCGGCGACGTTGAATATTTCGCGCGACATTGAGGAAGGTATCGCGAGCGCCGACTTGCGTGTTGCATTTTCGCCACACGTTACGCGTGTAAAAATATCAGTGTATATATATTGTTAAAAATATCAGTTAAAAATGGCAACTTTTATGGCATAGAATCTATTATCCATATGATTTTCTATTATCTGAACACTCTGTTACTGATATTAGGTTGTCCCAAAAGTTCCTTTCGTTTTGTTTTTGTGGACAATCGAGCCTATTATCTATATACTTTAACATACAAATTTTCTGTTATTCGAACGGAATATTCACTGTTTAGTATTAGGATGTTTTAAAAATTTCTTTCGTTTTATCAGCAAGTGATGAATGTCTTGTGTACAATATTCTTTTTTATTACACCGTGTTACAGAATTACGTGCGATCCTTTCTGGTTTATTTTACTCTGCTCCATCTCTCTTCACACTTCTGCGGTTCGCTAACAGAACATTGCATTTACTCATACATCTTAACCGCGAAGAGAATATTTTGATGCTCGAGCAAATCTCAAGGTTGCTAACTTCCTCCATCAACAATCGTTATTGGCATGACGAAAAACAATTTGTTCGAAAAAATCGTCGTTTCTGTTGCAACGATTGCTACGATCTTTGCTCCTCTTCTTCAATTCCGACAACATTTTTCTCTCCATCATTGATCGTTTGTTGCACGGATACGCGAATTCGCGCGTGAGATAAATCTCCTCCTCTGCCCAATGGGCCGGAGGAGATTGATTTGGTGGCTCGAACACTTTCGTCCGCCTCGGGTAATTTAGGCTTGTTGCTGCTGCTGCATCGTTGTCGATTCGCCGCCGCTGCTAAGTAGAATCAGCCAACAAAGCGCAGACCAGCCAAGTGTCATTGAAATCCCGTGTTCCCGGTTGCGGTTGCTAGTTCAAGGAGTCGACGGATACACACGTTTGCACGTTGTAATTACTGTTCACGGGAGAGCCTCGCGAAAAGTTCTCGCTCGACGCGCCCACTGAATCGTGACTCGCCAACGTCGTTCGTACGCGACTGACGTTTATTTATTTGATGGTTTTAAACGATCTTTGCGAACAATTCGAGTTATTAATATGCCGTTTCTCACTTTCTTCCATTAATAATTAATAATTGATTAAATTAAGTTTTGTATTTCATACTTTATATCATCACTGAAAGTGATTTTAGCGGGGTAAGCCAGAAAATTGGGCCTCTTCAGGTGCAACGCTGATGCAACGAAAATTAGCGATTGGTTGATTTGGGTCACGTGATTCGCGAGAGGGCGTGGGATAGACCTCGAGTAGGAGTGGCGTTGTCTGCTACTGAGCGATCGCGCCTGTAATTTGTTTTCTATCGATTCAAACGTTTGCATATCGATAAAATTTTATGGCAAAAAAGTCTTCATTTCCTAGTGAAAACAGCTGCTTCTGGGCCTTTTTTGAGACGAATCGTACTGGGGTACGGGTCGTGCAGTTTTGTTATATCAACCTTGTACTTATACTAATTTATATATTAAGTATCAACTTTACATTTTATATAAAAGTATGTACGGTCTTATTTTCTTTCTCTGTCATTCTAAAACGAAAATCTGAAAAATTATGTAGGTACAATTGTATGGAGATCGAGCTAAGCTGCGAAAGTCTTTACGAATCTCTTTTTAAAATTGTTAATCGACAAAACAATTTAGTCGTAACACGAATATTGTCATATTGTGACTAAACTGAAGATTTTGATGAGAGAAATATATTTGTATAAAAAAATGATTGGCTTCCGAGTCCTCTCTTCCAACCGTAAAAAAAAAAAAAAAAAAAAAAAATAAAAATAAAATATGCAAAAAATGAGAAACTTTTAAAAATTGTAAAAATTCTGTCGATCACGGTCCGCTTTACCGCAAATTCGCGAAATAGTTTCTCGTTCTGACAAATATTTACAGACGCAGGAAAAAACAACCCAATTGAGATGTAATAATTATACGTATAAATTCAAGTAATTGCCAGCTCGATCAATCGATACGCCTGCACCAGTTGCATCTTGCGCCTCCCTGTCTGTCGATAAATTTTTTTCTCGGCGTCGTTGCGCGGTCGGGACAAAACACGCGGCACTCTAATCGGTCGATTTTAATTCGATTGTACAGACCGACAAACCACGCGAAAGAGCAAAAGCACCGCGTAAACAACGCGATAAAGAGATTTAATTGAATAACGCGGCCATTGCTAGAACTTTCGCCGCTCTCGAGTTTATATTAACACGTGCCCCGACAATTAGATTTCATCTCTTTTGTATTTAGAACGGGGAAATTTATTTTCCGCGACACCGCCGGTTTCCATGCAGTTTTGGTGTATTTCCATTAACACTTCCTGCATTCATTCTCGCTAAGCTACACCAAGTACGTGTTTACCGCGACGCGCGGCACGCGCACAATGCGCTCGAAATGCACTTTATGGAGCTAATATATACATATAAGTCAACGTAACCAGCCAGTTTTTCTGTATCTATATAATTTTCTATCACTTCTCCTAGTGACTCTACGATTGGTTACTTTCAAAGATCTTCTCCAAAGAGTTTTTTTTTTTTTTTCTTTTTCAGAGCTTGAATTGAAACTGTTAAAATTTTCAATTAGTTCTGATATAAAGATATTTCCTTACTTTTAAGTTTTCTGTTCTAGGAAAACAGTTTTATATATACTGAGACTTACATTCCATATATATATATATATATGTTCCATATTACTTTATAATATATAAATATATATATATATGCATAGATAGAAAACTTATTTTTTTCGAAAGTGAGAAAAAGTTCTCGTTAAAACAGATATTCTGCTTTGAGAAGGTTAAATTTTTTCAAACAAATTTGCCGTCAAGTGTTACACAGGTTTCAGGTTGAAACCCTGAATCATATAAATGCATAAAAATCCTGACTTACATGCTCATCTATATTTATCCTGTTTTCAGTTCCTTAAATGATGCTAATTGCAAGTGAAAAGAAGTATAAACTTTTAAAATATCTGTTAAGAAATAAAACGTTCTTTTAAAACGTTTATTAATCAAATACGAAATAAAACTGTTAAAATCGAACTTTTATAACAGAATCAAAATTTTAATGTAAAAGTTAATTTGAAAGAGAAAAAGAAATAATTTAGAAGTTAAAGGTTTGCTAAATAAGTTATATTTATAAAAGTTCACAATTAAATTCAAGCCCTGGCTCTTTCCCTGAAACTGAGTCTCTGAAATTCACTCGTATTTGGTTAACATTCTGCTTCGTGTAATTCTCTCCATAAGCGTTTCTCGCTTTATTTCATTATTCTTCTCCAATTAAATTTTCATATTCCGAATTCTTAAATTTCCTTTTCTCATTTCTTCCCTGAAACCAAGTCTCTGACTCGTAACGTGCCGACAGTGTATTTAATTGACACTGTAAACGATTTTGTAACATTTCTACAACAGAGATTGTTTCATTCCATTATTTCCCGCTCTTTTTTGATTGTAGTTAAGTGTTAAATTTTCAAACTCTAAATTCTTAAACAAAACCTCTGAATTGACAGTGCTTAGATAACGTTACGAACAATCTTGTGCTGAAGATTGTTCTCTCTATCATTTCCTGCTTTATTTTATTATCCCTTTCTAATTATAATTTGTATTTTATTTTTCTTATACGAACAGCGTATTATGTGTACATTTGAATATATTATTCGTAAAACACTGTTACATCGAAATTAATTAAATTTAACGGGTTATGAATTTTTTCAAAATCTGTAGGAGATGTACCTATCCGTCGTTTCTATACGTTATTTTTCTCTCGTATATATTTTCAACTTTCTCGTTGCTGGCCTCGCGTATGTCCTTCTTTCAAACTTCTTACGTACGTACACACGAGTCGTGCCCGTGTCATTCCCATTCTACCTCCAATATCAGCCATAATACCCGGGAGAAAAAAGAAACCTCGTTCGAGGATTCGAACTGAGAGATCGCGCAAGTTCGAAATGCAATCACGCTACGGCACCGGATATCCCCGGCTGCGTCTCTCCGTATTATTTCCATTATTTCCTCTATTTTTACAGCCGGAGCTTCTAACTACTTTCGTGTTGCTTAAAATTCAATTGTTCCAATTTTTGTTTGTTTCTTGTTTGACGAATTTAAGTCTCATAAGATACAAAAAAAGAAGAAAGAAAAATACGACAATATATACAGATAGAGTTAGTGTTAACTGGATCCGGCAAATCGAAACAATTTAGTCGCCTTTTACTGCACGCAAGGAATACGTTGAGTTTATTCTTTTCCCATACAGGGAAATATACATGGATGCAATATTAATTAGAAAAAAACTTCTTCTGAGAAAAGCTACGTTACCATGAAAGAAAGTCTTCGCTTTTGTCACAAGCTAAGATCAACTATTTCAAAAGTCGATTCAGTTCAGTGATATTTAAAATCATTAAAGCTACTTGATTTGCTCCGTAAATTCAACGATGAACAAAATAACGACAATTATGGACATTTATCTTCAAATCATTGTAACAAATAAATTGGCAAAAATAAATCTTTTGTTTCCTGACATGTTGTACATAAGGTATTTATAACGCTAACAGAAGTTAAGAACTCTTGTCTCGAAATGAAGTTAGCGAGTCTGACTTTTGAGCGACAACACATCTTGATGAATTTTATCATATATTAACCATTATAAATCTAGCTTTCGGTTGTAGTGACCGTCAAAAAATGTATCGATGTGTATGTATAAATTTAAATATGCAGCTAGTCCTCAAACAAGTCCAACGCACAATCCAGAAAACAGTTCGGCTTTCGAGTTAAATATTCTCAAATCAATTCTCAATCAAATGTAAACTAAATTAATCTGATCACTGAATGTACCCAATATAAACAATTTTAAGCGCTTACTTATGTAAAACATATTTAAATCAGAAAGAAACAGATATCGACTGCTTGGTTCTAATCAATATCTTCAATCGTTATATAATAATAATAATGAATAAATTTTTATTTTCTGAATGCTCTACCTTATCACGTGGCTTTTGCTTAAATTTGAAATTTCCTTAATATTCTAAATATTGGACTTTCGTGTAATACTTTACAGTAAATAAGGAACAAAATATTGTTTTATTGTAGAGAAATTATGATAAGGTAACTTGAAAGAAATTTCTTTACAATTTATTAAATTAATTCGCAAATGTAATATAATATAATTTGTAAATTAATGAGAAGATAATTAAATACCATGATTTATTATTTAACTTGCAATGTATGTATTATAATAATATGCAATGAAACAATGTAACATAGAATTAATTAACATAGATATACCCCTGCGAAAATCTATTGCAATCGCTATTGCGTTTATAATATTATTATAAACTACATCGGGTGGAAAAGAATCTATTGCACAACTACATGTGGTATCCCTAATTTATTAAAATCTACCACTCTAAATATCGTTTTTTTTTTTTTTTTAATCACGAAAAGAAAAGAAACAAAAAGCAACTCGTTATCATCAGACGGTAATCAACAGAGCCTCCTAAAAACTTGAACCACTCTCTGCACCATCAAACTACCCCTTGTAAATCGTCTCATCAAAATGGAAACAAATAAAGGAAAAGCAAACCGAGCGGGGGCAGGAAGTAAGTGAAACTATAAAATTCGCCGAATCTCAGCCAAACGAATCAGTAGCGGAAAAGCGACGAGTGAAATTGCCACCCCCGGTGAAATTGCAGTGTTGATATTTCGCTGATAATACCCAACGCGACGGCTGGCCGACCGACCGATAACAAATTAATTATAGTTCGAACGGGGCTGAACACGTATTTAGTCCATAGACATCCGTGATCGGGGGTAATTACAGCTGAAATTCGGAACCGGCCTGTATAAGCATGTAACACGAATGTAATAACCAAGGAGACAATGCGGGGGAGAGACACCGAGGCAGAGGGGCGAAGGGGCGGGGTGGGGGGGGTGGGGATTGGGAGCTAGGTATGATCACCTATGACAAGGGGGAGGGACAGACACAATCGCGTAATTGTAGCACATTGATCCGTCCGAGAAGATGATCTCGAGTGTGTTGGGTGGCCGGTACGAGGCCTGGCAAACCTCGAGGCCGAGACACGATTGATTGCTTGCGATCAGATTATGGCAATTAATGGCTCAAGTGCTATGGATCAGACCGCTTGTAAATTAGTTCCGGTTCCGGCGCAGAAACTCCCGGAATTCAACTTATCACCGCAAGTACGTGGACGGAAGCGCGCGGCGTGTGTATCGAGGCCTGTGTGTATCGGCTGCACAATCTGTGCACGGGCCGGGGCCGGGGCCCGGCACCGCCACCCCAGTTACCTCCGGAACCTCCTGGATGGAGGCCCCGCCAAACCCTGAACTCGACCGTGTTCGACGCGAATGCCGAAACAAATATTCCGGGCGGCCGATCGTATATATGGATGCGTCGAATATCGAGCGAGTATTCGAGCCGGGCACCAGCGTGGATTTCACGATCCCCGGCGCTGCAATTGCGAACGGTGCTCGCATCGCGAAAAGGAGAACGGTACGAAGTTCGCCCGAGAAGAAACAATTGTTTCGCGATTTCTTCGCGCCAGACAGGAGAATTAAATGGAATTCGTTTTGTAGAAACGCGCGCGGTGCTTTCGTAGATTTTGAAAGTGCTGTGAAAATTTTTTTTCCTTTTTGCTTTTTCTTTTTTTTTTTTTAAGAAAATTGAGAAAACGAAAAATGCACTTTGTTTGTGGTATAAATCTTGAGTGACTTTGATTTTAATTTTATTTCTTAATGGAACAGCACAATCGATGCAAACGCAAACAACTTCGATTCCTCGAAAGAAAAGAAAATGGATTGACGCCAGTTTCAAAAATGGATGCAAATTATAAATGATACAATAACTCTGCATGTATAAATATATATTGTAAAAATGTAGAATAGGCAACATTGTAAAATTATTATTTAAGAAAACTCCGATTCCAATTGAATTAGTGAGTTGAAGAATACTACCGACCTAAAATTGAACATTTTCAGAAAATAAAGCGTAAATGTTTAAAAATACACGCTGAGACGAAAAACATTGCAAACGAAATCTTTTTTTTTTTTGATGAACTACGAAAAAACTTTGTATCTGTGATTTAGATCAACTGTTCTTAGTAAATTATTATTGACCAACGAGGCCAATTTTTTTAATATCACGCCGAATTTATTGGAACACAATCATCATTGGAAAACATTGTTATTTTAATTACGATTAAAACACATAAATAAATAGCTTATTTTTATTGACGAAACTTGAGTTTAAAGACAGTAAAAATTCAATCGTTTCATTTTATTTTATTATCAACGATTTAACTAGAGACGAGCAGATATAAATATTCATCCGGCTTAGTATGACCGTGCTTAAATTGGAGCAACACTGTAAAATCGATGGAATTGACGATACCAAAAAGCTAAGGCTATTCTTTCAGTCATCTTAAAATACTGTTGTACTGTTCTCCGACTCGCCGAGAAAATTAAAATTAAACGGCGCTAGCTTTCTCTACTAGATATAGTATTTAATAAAACAGAATATAAGAATAGCATTTTCCATTTTATTATACACTAGAATAATATTCTAAGAAATTTTAGAATATTATTTTGTATTTTAGAGGACTCTTAAGATAGTATTTAACTAAGTAGACCATTGAGATCATTGTGGCCTTTTCCAATTTTAAATTAACAATTCTTACGTGTTGAAGATCCACGCAATTTCCCAACATCTCACGTTTCCAATGAAGGAAATTTTATTTCAATTCGTTGTATAAATTAAACATAAACTCCAACTGTTAAACTAAAAACTGAAATCAAATTTATTAGACTAAAAGTCAAAATCCATTTAAGAACTGAGGAAGCTATTGAAAAAAAAGAAACATTGAATCCATCAAGAGTTACAACTCGAAACTAGAGGTTTCGCGAGCGAGTTAAGTTGGTTCTGCTCCGAAAACAACTCGCATTTTGGGGATGGTGGATGTTCCCACACAGCCATTCGGAGTGCGTCGCCGTCAATTTGTGTACGACGCACGGTATTTAATAAATTACTCGTCGGTATCAATAACGGTGCTACGGTAGAGGTAAATAAATTATCGCGACGAGACAAGACGAGCATAGGGTAGAAGTGCAATTACCCCTGCGCAAGGAGAAATCGGTGGCTCGCGAGAGGGAACAACCCAACTCTCGGAAGCTCTTGTCCGCACGCACACACACACACACACACACACGCATACACATTTCGCCGTCAATTCTATAGTTTCTAACGCCATTCACACGGGCCTAGGATAATGCTTTGGGATTCTACTCACAACGTCGATGAGCTGGGAGAGGCGTAGTCCCATTTTGACAGTGAGGCGATCGCTGTTGTTGCCAACAGGGCGGATGAGGCGGTTGTAGTTCGACAGCAGGTCATCGTAGAGACGCTTCGCTTCCGGATTGGCCGAGGCACCCGGAAACGGGGCAACAAGACAGGAAATGGCCGTCGCCATCGCCAGCAATCCGCCCAACCTAGACCACCATCGCCACCAGCCTTTCCCACCGTCGTTCGACCAAGCATCCCTAAGCATCGTACGCCTTGTCCACCCCTGAAATCACATATTTCATCGTCGTTAAACGTCGCTCCCGTGTCCGACCATCTGTCGGATAAATTTTTGCCATCTTTAGTCGTGTCAATAGTTTTTTTTATGGAAACGATATTATTTTTGCAAATATAAGAGTACAAATATACTCGAAACTTTGACATTTTACTATCTTCACTTTACTTCAAAAACAACCCAACATTTGTTTTCTATAACTTTGAATATACTACGCGCGCTCTGTCTACTTTTGCATTTATTATCCTTATCAAACGCATAAAAATTCGCAGTTTGTATGTTGCAAGACACGACCGTCATAACTGCTATTTATGTATAGATATTCGTGTAAATTCGTGCTTATATACTTTGTGTGGTTAAAACGATGCAGCGAGTACCATATCTTTAGACATTACGCGCACTTTTCCACGTTTGAATTCTCCACAATCTATGGATGAATGAAATTCACGATCGCATTGATAACGTTTGTAAGATATTTATTGGAAGCATTCTGCTTTATCGAGATCAATAAAACGTTTGGACAGTATCTATTGTGAGTTACAGTGAGTTACAGTAAAGAAAGTATAGAAAGTTGTAATATATTTAGCGAGATTATCTTTAGCACTCGTTATATGCTCGATATTGCTAATCGTGTTTCATATTAATTTTTTATTGCAATCGTCCAACAGAGTAATGCATACGGAATGTTTCATTTTAATTTCACGAAAATACGAAACGCGTGAAAAAATATTTCGATCGAAACTCAACATTGACAGTCGCAAATTCTTCCAACGCTGTCGCAAGATCAAATAAATGGCATCGATATCATACGATACATATAGATAATTTTTACTCGGAACATGTACTTTTTTCATACGCTTTACATCTGGAACCCCCTTTACTTTATATACCTTCTGATTTTAAAATTCGCCAACGAAACTACGGTGCCAATAAAAAAACTTAAAAATTGTACAATACAAACGTTTATATTCTCATACGCTCTTGTATTTATAGTGTGATGCAAAATGTTTTATAGATACGCGTATGCACACCGTAACTATAAATATTCAGATATTTGCATATTTTCGTCAATCGTTCCTGTCTAAAAAAAAAGCTTCGATTTAGCTGCGGATATTCATGCAAATTTTCATTTTTACGAGACTCGAGTAGACAATTGTTTCATCCACGTGTACCATTTGAATATTTTATACAGTTTTGCATATTGCGTGCAATTTTATGCATGCTCGCGCCTTCATATGTCAGGTTATTTTATCGTTGCGACTGGCAAATATCAGTGTGGCCAAAAAAATAACTGCGTTCTTCCGTGTGCGAATGAAAGGTGCGAGAAACAAAACCCTTGGGCAACTTCGTGATTCCGCGTTCAAAAAGATTCTCATCTTTTTTCGACAAAAAGGAGTTCCAAGAACGATTTGATATCCCCTCGATTGATAGTGAAATTTAATGAACCAATTCTGACACTGCCGTAGTTTAGAAGGCTTTTTCGTCGTACACGACAGATAATTTTTTACGAGCTCGCACAGCGTTTCTTCTTTCTTTTTCAAAAATCAGTATGACAAAATATTACGAAAATGTTCCTTTTTGAAATCGATGCCAAACAAACGATAATCGTATCTCCTTCCTTCAAAGGAAGTTACGTTTTAAGATATAATAATACTGCGAAAGAAACAACGCAATTACTTTTTGGCCAACTTAATAGCGCCCTGTCACGCGTATTATATTTTATTTATTATTAATTGGTCGGGCAAAGTCATTCGTCTCGCCCTTTGCCCGACCAGAGAACAAATTACCGCGAAACAAGAAAACTTTGCCTGTCCCCTGATCGACAATCTGCATTCGGTACAACAACCCTGATACACGCAGGGTTGGTCGTCTTCACGAGACACCGAGTACATACGCGAGAGACACACGTGCTCGTCGGCATCTCATAATGCTTTGACGTCAACTTTTCAAGCGAATCATGGTACGTACATGGCAGGGCGCAAGTTGGTTGCCAGACGAAGTCATTTACTAGCCGTAGGAGGAGAGAGCGTAACCGGCCATAAAGGAGGGCTTGAGCGGCATTGTTGTGTCGTTGAAAGGAAAGGGGAGGGGAGGGAGAACCTCTTGAGGAACTTTTATCGCTTCGTTGCTGACCTACCTGCGGCCATTATCAGCGTTACCCCCCTACATGCCTGGAAAAGCTACTTTCCCCGCATTATCCGGGGGATTTACACTCTCTCCAGACCCGTTGATTCGGAATATAAACGAGCCCCGCGAACATCGGCTTTCAGTTTTCGTCAATCAAGTGTCGACGTGTTATCGCACGTCACGTGCAACGAAAATCTTCAAAACCAAAAAAAAATCTTCAAAAAAAAAAAAGAAAACGTAGAAGAAAGGAGAAAGAAGAGAACAAAGTGAAAAAAAAAAAACAACACGAGGTATCGATAGACGATATCTCCCCTCGCGACAGGTTTGATAAATGGCGTTGTCGTTCGTTTCGTTCGTCGTTGTTCGGTTAATCGACGTTTTGCATTAAAAACAAAAAAAAGTGTATCCACCGTTACGGGGGACGAATGAAATTTACAACGTACCCATCAGCCACGCGGACGAGGAAATAAATATTCCACGAATGTACGAAGAGTTTCGCCAAAGCCGGCCGTAAAATTACAATCGGCGCGCCACCGTTGAAACTGCACGTCCGCAGTTTAGGATTTTATATACCGGGGGACCGGCTCGTATCGATCGACTCGTTTGCGAATACGCCGCGCCGAGTCGCCGAGCTACACTACTGAAACGCGCGAAATCACGCGCCGTCCGCGATGCATTCGCAAACCTGTTACTCGCTAAATAACTCCTTCGAAATACGTAAATACATCGACGAATATATTTCCCCTCTCTGATGATATTTTCACGCGACGTTAAAACATGTTTTTTCTTTTATCATTGAAAGTGATTATTAGCGGGGATAACCCAGAAAGGTTCGGGCTTCTTCAGGTGCAACGCTAATGCAACGAAAATTAGCGATTGGTTGATTTAGGTCACGTGACTCGTGAGGGGGCGTGCGGTAGACCTCGATTCAAATGTTTGCATATCGATAAAATTTTATGGCAAAAAAGTCTTCATTTCCTAGTGAAAACAGCTGCTTCTGGGTCTTTCAGTGAGACGAATCGTGCAGTTTTCCTTTCTTCGTATTCATAAAGAAAGCTCGTTCGGCCAGCGGAATCACGCGTTTCGGATTTATAAAATCGAACATGGCGACTTTTATTTTAACGAAGCAACAAACACATCGACGCGCACCGACATTATGTATCAGCACTTCTGTCCGTTCGACTAATGCATCGAAATGCGCTCCGATTTATTGATTTCCCCGCAGTCATTTGCATTTTACACCCGCCCGCGAAGCGACAGTAATTACGGCGTGCTACGTGCCCGCCGGATGGAAAAGTGAAACGAGACTGCAGTTGTCGATAAAGTTGTCGGGATATCATTATCGACGTCGTCTATTAACGAGGTATACCAAAAATCGTATTTCGTAACAATTACGTTGGAGAGAGATCGTATTATTGTCACGCGTACTGTTTGTGTGAGCGTCGGCTGTTGGTTCGATCGGAAAATTTCGTCGCGTTTGTTTCTTGAATGGAAAGAATGAAAGATGAATATCCAAAGTATAATGCTTTCTACAACATTTGGTATGCAAAACAATTTCAACGTTTTTAAATTGTATTTTTAAAAACATAGACTTGCGTAAAAGTCCATAATTGAATAATAACATGCTACAACATTCTAAAACTGTATAACGTATTATAAAATGTCATGTAAATTGTAATAAAATCAAAGTTAAACTAAAATTCAAAATTCAAAAGTTAATTCAAAATTCGTGAATATCCGAAGAGATGAAATTACTCGGGACGATGATCTTTGCGAGATATTTGAGAGCTTGAAATTGGTAAAATGCGTCCTTTTTTCGATCTCTGAACAAACTATCAATTTATTTAAATAACATGTTATACTTGACTGCTATCGATACTTGTACAATATGCAGCTATGAATTTTGTTACAGAAAATTTATCAATTAAATTTTGTTTGTAAAGTAAAAATTGCTTCCAAGTTCTGTTATTTTATTCCATTATTCTATGCATATTTAATTTTCTTAAAAGTGTATCTTGGATGTTCTATTCCAAAATTTTCAAATAACTACACAGACTGCGGTATATGTAATTTTCATTTTCAATTTTATCATTGTCTCAAATTATTTCAAAACATTAAATTTACGAATACGTTTTTTTTTTTTTAATTTTCACGTGAAATTTTCAGTCACCGCAGCAAAAGTTGACACGACCATCAGTAATTAAACGATAATATTTTTGAAACGCATCGCGCGGCGAAAAAAAAAGAAAACTCTCACATCGACCGTTCTATCGGTCGTCTGACGAACTATTTCCACGTATTCGAAAATGAAAAATGGTAGCGGGCCAAAATGGCCGAAATCCTGGCCAAAGACCTCGCGGGACCCTTTATCTGGGATGCGTTGAGCCGCGAGATAAGGAGACCCTGCGGTCATTATCAATCCCATTCGTTCCCAGCCGCGGCTCCACCCTCTGGCCACCGAGTTAATTACACCGGAATTCCGTGCATTCCCTGGTTTTCCTTCGATCCCCTTTCGTTGCATCTTCCAACACCCTCGCCCCTGGGCTACACTCTCTACGTCAGCCCGGTTCTTGCAACGAGAACTCCCGTATACCGAGGCCGTAGTTTTCGAGTTTATCATCCCCTGTCAATCTCTTGGGAGAGCAGCCGAGAGGGTCGCTGGTATCGAGTCCAGAACTCGATATATCTACTTGCGAGGGAATTTAGCAGGGGATCATTGTCATTGCGAGAACCTCTCGCGACACAATTCCGAGTGATTTATATCTGGTTGACTGTCCAGACGGCGAAGAAGGAAACGCGAGAAATAATTTAGCGGGCGTCTGACTTTGCTGCACGCCAAGGGCGCTAATGCATTTAATACAGAGATCGATATTTACTACAGCGGAACGTTTATTTTGGTTTATTATAGTTGAGTCACACTCGGTTAATTTAACTCGACGGAGTTTATGATTTACGATAGTTATTGATCATTTCTATTAGTACCTCAAGTGCCCTTAGTGATAAGATTAAGCAAATTTCCTAAAAATGCAATTTTTAATACGAATAATAACGCATTTCTTGTTGAGAGAACTCTTCTAGAAGTAACAAGAAACTACAATAATACAACATAATAAGTAATAAGAAACTGTCCTGTAATTTCAAAAGAATCACTGTCCTGAATGTTCGTCGTCTTTCACAGAACCGCGAGAAATTGCGCGGGGATCCTGTCATCGTCGAAGTGACACGAGCGTTTGTAACGAAGCAGCGTCTCTCGTCGGGAGTACCGCCAGAATATAAATAAGCAAATTCGTTCCATAAACGCGAGGTGGAACGAACGTCGACCATTGAGTTCGCCGACGGTCGTTCATGGTGTACAGCCCAACGAGGGTAAACGAGGGCGCAGTTAGCCGAGTGGCTTGCGCTATCGAGCGTCAGCTGCCGCACAAGGAAACGGATATAATGGAATCAATAATGAGCCCTGGTTGACACGTTCATCAATCTGGATCAGTCGCCAATGGTTATCCCCTGCATCGTGTCGGAGGATACGAAATAATTACGAGGATCTGCCTCTGATTCTGTTTATCCCCATCGATCAGTATAAGCGCGATGGAAGGAGAGAGAGGGAGAGAGAGAGAGAAAGAGTACACATCGACCGTTTCATCTCGCGTCGAACGAATAAAACGACTCGTGGAGTCGAGAGAGGGGGAGGAACGTGAAATTTAGGTTTATTGGCAATTCGTCACAGTTCGGCAAGTCGCGTTCCCTGCCGCGGGAAGGTCTCGTCGCGGATGACTGGCGCGCCTTAATCGTTCCGCCGATTAATTTCGCTCGCAATTTGCGGAGGAGGAACGCGCGATGGAATCCGACGTTCTTTTTTTTTTTTTTTGGCAACGTTTCCTTGATGACCGGGACGAGGCTGGTCGTCGATTACATCGCGTATTAGACGCGTGTCCGCGGATGGATTCGAAAGGTGAACGCTGGAATGTGTAATAACGCGAATATTCTCGCGCGCTTTCGAGAACATTGGGGAGGGAAGGGGAAGAAAAAAAATCTCTGTCTCGATGAAGAGCGTTGTCAATAAAGTATCTCGATCCGAAATTAAACCGCGTACAACGTGGTATGCGATCCCTTCCTCCAACAAAGAAAAAAAAAAAGCCGGGATGAGATATATCTGGATAAAACGTTGATTGAAAGTGAGTCCGGTAGCAACAACCAGCTAACACAGGTAGTAATCGTCCGGTTTATTAGATTTATGGAAACTTCGCGCGCATTTATCGCAAGGAGAAACGCGGCAACGGGAGGGAGGGGAGGGACGAGATGAATGCACGTCGTCATCGTTCAGTGTCCCGACGCAGCTCGAGCGTTGCAACTGGGCTAATCGAATCTTGCGCCACGTACAGCCACTAACTAAGCTTTTATACAGACGTTCGGCTAGCGCATTAATTGGGCCGATTCTCTCTTTCTCTCTCTTTCTCTCTCTCTCTATTTCGTTTTCAGCCGGTGTCAGCCTATTAGCTGCAAAAAGCCAGGAAGAAAATGAACGTCGGGCCGCCTTGACGCGGCCCGCGGCGTGAAACACGAACTGTCGCCTGTTTTTTTCTTTTCCAAAACGAAGCAAAAGGGAGCGTCTTTGAATTCCCAACGCCGTCGAATCTCTCGTATTTGATTCGCGTCGTGGAATAATTTTTAATTCGATTATGCTCGATACGTCGCAGACGTCGCGCGAAGAATTCTCTGGGAATCTGTATCTTTGGCAATTAGAACAGATAAAAAGAAAACAGAGAACTGCACGACTTGTACCCCAGTACGATTCGTCTCGCTGAAAGGCCCAGAAGCAACTGTTCTCACTAGGAAACGAAGACGTTTCTGTCATAAAATTTTATTGATATGCAAACATTTGAATCGATACAAAACAAATTACTCAGTACCAGACAATGCCTTCTACTCGAGGTCTACCGCACGCCCCCTCACAAATCACGTGACCCAAATCAACCAATCGCTAATTTTCGTTGCATTAGCGTTGCATCTGAAGAGACCCGATTTTCTGGGTTAGCTAAAATCACTTTCAGTGATAAAATAAGCGTCGTCTTTGACCCTCTGGATCGTAACTGGACGACAATCCAAATAGTATGTTTATCGGTGAGTTTCACGAGATTCATTTGTTGTTTTTACTAAACGTTTTTATTTTTTCACAGTTTCAAGTCTCCGACTTGAGGATTTGTCGCGATCTGTGAAAATAGTTGCGGATCTATGGAAAATACTACGTCATTTTAATGCAAGTACAATTTTTCATGGAAAAATAAACGAAAGGAAAAAAGAAGATATAAATTGAACATTTGTGAATGTAAAGAGAGCGCTAGAATGTTTAAATTTTCTTGCTTCGTGGTTTTCCGATTTACCATTTTGAACGAAATACAGTACTACAGAACTTGCCTTGTTTTTACTTTTCCACTATTTATATTAATACATTATGTTATTTTGGTCAGAACAAAATGTCTGTTGGTAACTGGAATTTGCTAGCAGACATTATATTCTGGTAATGTAACGTTTCGAATAATAAAATATTCGAAAAATAAGAGAGACTCTACTGTGCGTGAAATTACTATTTAAAACTTTACTTTTCTCTTGCCTGCGTTTAACAAATGATCCAACTACAGGAAAATGTCGAACATGAAGGATTAAAAAATGAAAGCGTGAAACTCAAGTTGCGACCGAACATCGTTGAATTCCCGTTGCTATTCTCGCATGTTTCTCGCATCTCGCATCTCGCCATCGTAAAATGATATTCAACATAGCATGTAGAACGTCCCACGCGCGAGCGCTTTGAGATTTCCATCGGAGTTACAATAGCCTGTATATCGATTGTAACAATTAACAAGCGAGCGTGAAGAGGTAAGCAAGGCAACTAGCGCCGCCCCAAGGCGAACGAACTTTCGCCTCTCGTCCGACCGCAGGACATCGAGGAATAGCCCGGTCGGCTAATTAAAACGGCACGGATCGACGCAGGAACCGGAGGGTTGCGGCTTAGGGTGTATCGGCGAAGGAAGCGTGTAAACGACACGGCAATAAAATCAACCGTCCAAACGCCGTTTTGGTTTTTGCAATGTTTCCGCGAGGCGCTACGCGAGGTGTGTTTTTCTGATCGACGCGACTGAGAAGGCTCGATTTAGAACACCGGCTAGAAATACGAGGGCGGTTCTCCCACGAGCTTTGCAGGTTATGGATCGTGTACCGCTTGACGCGTGACAACGTAGGAGGATTGGAGATTGCAACGGGCGAAATGACGTGTTTACCTTTGTGTATGCGTGCGTGTGCGCAAGTTTGTACACAGGTCGAGGCACCTAAGACTGGAAGCTGAAATATTATCGAAACTATATTAATTGCAGTAGTGCTTCGTTTGCGCGGGAGAGTCTGTTTATTTGAAGGGGATTTTGGTCGATATCCGATTAAACGAAGTCTCGCTGTTTGAATTTAATCACGCGAGCTCTTCAACTTTTGTCGTGCGAACGAAAAATTACCTTTTATTAAACAATATCAATTAGTTTCAACTACTTTCAATCCTCGACAGATTCAGATGAAAGATATTGTACATCGAAAAATAGTTCAAAGTTGAACGATTTCTAGGGAAATGTCATCTGACACAACTAGCATTTTTGTATTGTAAATAAACGCACGGAAGTTGTACAAAGATCATATTTATATTTTCATGTAAAATCGCAATTCAGTCCATTTTCGGCATTCGCCGTAAAGAAATTGAAAATTTGACGCGTGTTAAGGAATTTCTTGCGATGAATGAAATTTTAATTAATTATAGCTGAAGATCAGAATTAACATCATTATATTCGAGTTATAGCTGTAATTATAATTACGAGTTAATACAGTAATAAGTAAGTTATAATTATAATTATAATTACAAGTTGATGCAATAATGAATAAATTACAATTGTAATTATAATATATACGAAGAAGTTTATTTGATGAAAAAAGTAAAGCCATTTGAGCGAGAGCTCATTAGACTAGCACACATTTTAATTTCAATTTTCTATTACACCGCCTCGCGTCGCTCTTTCTCTTGCACGTGAGATGTTTTAGACAATTTAAATTTAAATATCTGTTAAACTTTATTAATTTCCCGACGATCTTTTTTTAATTCAAAAAATAAAATTGACCTTCGTATATTTTTGATACGATTCACTTCTCACACATTTAGAATGTGTCAAGATTTCAAAGAAACAACAATTTTCCCTGGTAAGTAAATGTTTCACTTGTAGCCACTATCCTTCAATATTACCGAAATTTCAATTAACCTAAACCCTTTTAACTAATTACGTTGAAGACAACCTCGTGATACTCTCATTTTTCAGAAAAATGTTTTTAAATTCACCAGAAAATCCTTTGCCTCGGAGAAAGATAGCCAATTATAATAAATTACTGCCTCCACGAAATAGGACAAGTCGCCTTCGAAATATTTTGCAGCGTAATCAACCGTTTTGAAAATAAACTTAAATTTCCTTAAATTTCACACCCGACATACACGTATGTACACGACTAACTGACATAATCATAAACGCGCGTGCATTCGAGGAATGGAGTCAACGAAAAAAAGGAAAGAAAAAAGAAAGAAAAAAATCAACTGTCTCTTACATTTATCCCGAGCGGATCTTTGGAAGCGCAGCTTTTCAGATAAATCGAGGATGGATAAATCGTCATAGCTGGCTGTGCGTACGTACATCCTGTCCCCGATGCAGTTGCGAACACCGTTGGCACCGTTTACGATCGATGACACTACCGTTCCGTGGAAAGTACCGAGGATTCAGCTGGAAATTACACCCGGAAAAATATGACCGATCCCGACAGCGCGTCGCGAATTAATCGACGAGCCAGAAGGAACGTCCGCGCGCGACAGGAACACGCCGACCAAGTGTTCCAGTTTCGCGATCGAACGGCCGCATCGACCGTGACACACGGTGCCGGAACGCGCGGCTCGCGTTTACGATTTTATTTGGGAGAAATCGTCTCGTGTATCGACGAGTTGTGAAAATCACGAGGGACAGATTTCAACTCGCGAGCTGGGCGGTAAACGGGTGACGTGTAACGCGCGCTGCAGCGTCGTTTGCGATTAAAACACGCGAATACGTTTTAAATGTGAAGTTTTTCGAAAATTTTCTGAAATCTTTGAAACTTAATCGCGTTTGATATTTCAGACCTTTCAGATCGAGATACCGGTATCTTCAACGATCATTGATCAATCGATTCCTTATTCGTATTCAGCGTATAAGAGAAAATCACACACTATAAATATTAAAAACATAAAAAATAATCATAATCTAAATATATATAAAATTATAAACAAAATGAAAATAATATGTAAAAATTCCAGAATAATTAAAAATCTTAAATAATAAAAACTTGATTTATATATAATAAAAATATATAAATAAATAATAATAATAATCAATTCTTTAATTATATATATATATATTTCATAAATTTAAAATTTTAATAAATAAAATTTATTGAAATGTCGTCTATACTACACCACTACAGATTTTGTAATCTATTAGAATAAAATTAATAGCGCAACTAATAAATAAATAAATTATTAGATAAAAAAATTTAAATTTATGATATAAAGATTCAGTATGATCTTGTCTCTGAGACAAAGAAGTCCGTCTTCCAATAAATCTTTTGACAAACCGTTCAACTGTTTACAGATACTAATCTTGTATTATTGACGGTTGCCAACGAATTGGAACGATACCAGATAATTCTGATCGGATCAGAATCTCAATGACAAGGCGATATTCCAGCCGAAGGTGATCACTTCGAGCAATTTCTGTGAACACAGGCAAATAATTGATACAATACAAAAATACGGTTGTATCTCACTCAGAAACAAGGCCATATCGGGCACGTGATTATACGAAGTTTTTTTTTCTTACTTTAGCGTGCTGAATTCCAGCAGTAAAACTGTATTCAAATATTCCGACATCGCATGTATAAAATTCAATTGTTTTTTGGTTGATCATTTCCTTAGTTTTGTGACTACGTACAAATTTATTGTGACAGACCAGAAGAACGTAACAGCAACAGTTTAAACAATACGATTCTTTTAACCCAAATATTATATAAATATTAAGTGAATAACACGGAATGATTTTCTTTGCATCACTACATACAATAAAATGTAATAAAATCCATTTCATGCAGTACTTATATTATGTAACATAAATAACACAACAAAACTACATATATAATATTTGCAAGTAAATGGAAATATTAATAATATAATATTTTGTAACATAACAGTCTATGTATTGAAAAATGCTCCACTTTCAAGTGTTTTTCTCAAAATTGACTTTTATTACTGAGACACCCCTTGCAACTAATAATTAAATACGTTTTGTGTAGGTTTAAATTTTAGATTTCACATCGTGTCATACTTTGTACTTTGTAACTGTATGAAAATTCAAAATTTTAGGCCGCTTTCACAGCTACGTAACTTCTCCAAACAATGTCAGCCAACTTTCATCCTTTGTTTCGAATCGTCTTTGACACGAACCAAAAATCTCGATCGACAAATCGTGCATTTTACAATCTAGGTCAATCGTCGCGTTACGTGCAGGATTGCAAATTATTTTAATACTTCTAAACGACTTCTATGTATTTCTCTGGTAAAAAAAAAAAAAACGTGAACATTAAAACAAAAAAACTCTTCGTACGATGTGGAAGTTTATCATCGTCGGCGCGGTCGAATTTCACAGCCGAGACGCAAATAGCTCGTGTTGCGCGAACAACAACGGGAAACAGGCAAAGCTGGCACGGTTTCCCACTAGCTTGCGTTTTCGCGCTGCTCCTAATGACCGACACTTTTTACCGTTTCTCGGAGCGCCAACCTTGCTCGCAAAAAAGTCTCGCGACCGCGTGGTTCTTGCATAAACCGTCGTAAACGAAACGCCTGCCAAACGCGTTTATTAATCCTCAGTCGTTTGCGGTGGAAAAACTAACTGGGAAGAGCGCACGCGGTATCCCAGTTCGAAAAGCTGACAAAGTTGAAAAGCCACGCGAGATAAAACGATAAAATGGCGCTGCTCCGCGGCAGAGGTGGCGAACTGGCGGCCCGCGGGCCCTTGCCCCTACTTTCCCGATCGCTACCCCCACCACTGCGTCGCTCTCCCCACTTGTTCAGTGAGGAAATCAACAGACTGAAATTTCGATTTAGTGAAGGGGGTAGCGATCGGAAAAGTGGGGGGCAAGGCCCCATGGGTCGCCAGTTCGCCACCTCTACATTTTAGAGGTTTGCAGAACTAGTTTCATTAATTTACACAAAAATTGTGTCTTTAATAATTCAACAATATTTGACGAAATAAATTCCGGAGCTGCAATTTTGAGGATACATCCCTCCAATATAGACTGCCGATGAAAAGTATGTGTCAAAATTGTGTGCTTCCTTACGAGTTAAAGAAAAATCGGAGAAGCTTCTTGTATGAGGCGGGAAAGAATGAAACACAGAGTGGAAACTAATTTCCATGGTGAAGGAACCGGCAGACTGAGCGAACAACAGGGAAGAAGTTGGCCGCCTTTTGCGTCATTTCTTACTCAAATGGCTCGGACCCGTTAACGAACGCGACCATTCTTCGCGGATGAAGGAGCAGGTTCCCTCGTTTACCTCGAGCGAGAAACCTAACTACGATACTTAATAACGCGAGTGAGCTGCAACGGCGCTGAATCGCGTCGATCGATTTTCGTCTGGAAACGATCAACTCGTAACCGAAAGCAGTAATCTCAGGTCGGAAATTCGATTCGTTGGTTCAATTACCAGGACAAGTCCTGATTCTGGTAACGAGGGTACTTTTGGTTGGGCGTTTTGCTTTCGAGTTTGGGAATAACGTTTCTAAATAGGAGAGAATTATGCAACAGGGATCGTTACGTGTTACGTTAGAGTCGGTGGAAGTCAAAATTTCTAAATCGGATTTGCAGTTTATAACGAGAGGGAATGACTTTTGTGAAATTTAATAAAACTGATAATTCGCGAAAGTAAGAAAGTTGTAATTCACAGGAACCGGAAAGATTGTCGCTTGACAAGCGACAGGAGATTTTTATTCAAATTTCTTTCTCTGATAACAGCGCAAGTGAGATGATTAATATCTTTCTAATTTGTGTCAAATCAACATCAATCTGTTCAACATCGAAGCTTCGATTTTCCAAAAATTCCAGATACATTGGATCAAATATATGCCATGAACAATGTAGTTTTTTCAAGAGTTAATTTTAGAACAGTGAAAACCGTTAGTTGGAGTTTCGAAATATTGGAATGGAAAAAGATAGTGAAGTATTGGAAACGTTGGACTGGAGGAAAAAAAAAAAAGTAAAATATTGAAAATATTTGAAGGGAAAAGGATAGTGAAGTACAAAAATACAGAAAAATTCACCGATCTATCGCTAACGAATTATTTTTTATTTTTATGTAGTGTACGAAACCCAACTATTGTTTTTATAGAAAAAAAAAAGATAGAACAATTGAATGACCGTATATCTTAATTACCAATAAGCTAAACTTTTAATTGCGAATAGTTGTTTAACTTATAAACAAAGAAAATTTCTGTATTAGTCGACAATTTTTAAATCAAAATGTATCATGCAAAAAGATATTGCAAAACTAGGATTTTTTTATTATACTTAATAAGCTAGAGATAGTACAATAAAATAATCAAAAGCAGATAGTACGGCTTTGAAACATGTTACACAGAAAAAGTTTGGTCTACAAGTTTCTTTTGCTAGTAAACTACAGAAATCCTGGGAAGATGGCATTGTAAAATTTCGGGAAATATAGAAAAAGGCAATAAATCAAAATGGATCGTACGTAAAATATTATACAATAATATGAAAAAAATTTTCCGAAACACTCCAATATTTGTTCACTCAAATCGTACAGTTGCAATAAAAGCAAAATAACAGACAATTTTCAAATAAATTCAAACATTATTTTGTTAATCAACTTTTCAATTACGATAACCGTGACAAAAGTCATAATAAGATACGTTCAGAAAATAATGATTTAATGCCACGAATCAGAAGGAGCAACGTAATTGCTCTTTGCCAGACAAATTATGAAGATAAACGAATAACTCTCTTCATAATGAATGTCTCTGCAACATTCTCGTAGCGATTACTCGAAAATCTCGTTTTTCGCGTTCTCTTACTTTCATCGCAAGTGTCCTATATGTAATTTTGTGCAAAAGTCTCGAGCTATCTATGGTGATGGCACCCAGTCATTTTATACGAATTTTTCCAACCTGTATTATGCAAATGTAATCAGTTCGAGCATTATTTAAAAGACATTTTGAAAAGAGAACATTGATTGATTAAGCTTTTAACATGGCCCGATTTTTGTTTGATTAAAAACAAAGAAGTACATGAAATACAAAAAACTGCACGACTCGTACCCCAGTACGATTCGTCTCACTGAAAGGCCCAGAAGCAACTGTTCCGACTAGAAAATGAAGCAAACATTTGAATCGATAGAAAACAAATTACAGGCGCGATCAGCACAGTACCAGACAACGCCACTCCTACTCGAGGTCTGTCCCACGCCCCCTCACGAATCACGTGACCCAAATCAACCAATCGCCAATTTTCGTTGCATTCACGTTGCACCAGAAGAGGCCCGATTTTTTAGGTTACCTCCGCTAAAATCACTTCCAGTGATAGTATTAACAGTTATCACGATACAATACGAAGATTGATTGATTCGATGAAACAAAATGAAAATTTGAGACTTTGTGGGATAATAGATCCAATTTTCCATCGCTGTCAGTCTTCCAAATAAATGAACGTTTTGAAACAGGATGCGAACAGTGATTGCCCGTGTTTTGTGACGTGATAGTTGCAAATTCGTTTGAAAGCTTATGAAATGAAGCGCCGATATTTAGCGTAAGGAGTGAGAACTGACAATTTTGATCGATCGATTACACGCCGGGATACACAATCCGACTCTTCTCCTCTGTGTAGCGTTCATCGAGTTATCGCTAGCAGAAATCGACGATCGGTCAGTCGCCTAGTACGAGTGGATTCGCGAAATTGACACTGTGAAAGTCAGACGGCTCGATGATGAGACGCGTACAGTGGGAAACGACGTTGGCGGTTGCCATTTTGCCGGCTGGTCCTCGAGCTAAAAAAGAAAGAGGAAAAAAAAAATCTCGAAGAGAAGTGCGTAGACGAGTGAGAAGCAGATAAATTGTTGAAAATGGCGTTCGCGTGTCAAGGGATAATTCAATAACAGCGGGCGTGCGAGAAGGGCTGACAGAATGGCGGGGGCATTCAGATGCAAACTGGAGAGAGAATGGCCGTGCGGAGTCGAACGAAGAACGCGCACAATGGAAAGCAATCCGGGTGATCTACGAGGCCCGCGCCCAACGACCATCTCAATCCATATGGATAAACTAATTCAAGACGTCGCTTTATATACGTACATCCGCATCACAATGAGAAAGGCTCCTCTTCTCCAGCGGGACGTCGATTCAATGGGGAATGTCGCACGATGTCGTGCCCGCGTCGTTCGTACGGCCACGAGAACCGAGATCGCCATTTTCGGAGACGTACTGTGCGCTCTCGAGTAACCTCGAATCAACGTTTCGAGGGTCTTGAAACTCTTTTGAGTTCGAACTTGAATTCCGCCGAATGAAAGGCTCAAGCTCCTTTCTTTATTACGACTTTGTACTCTTTCTGTTTCTTTTTTTTTTCTTCTTCTTTTTTTCAGAGGGAGATCGACAACGTTTACCCATTCGAAATTTCTCAAATTGAGATAAATGTGTTGAACGTGACCATCTTCGTGCGTTTGTCGAAGAAAGCGTTTGGCAAAAAGTTGGTTGGTGTTTCGGTTGATTCACATTTTCCAAGAAGTGATGATTTTGTCATTCAAAAGCAGACTGGGCGACTTGATGATATTCGTGGAAAACACTGTTCGAGCAGTTTCAATCGCTCGTCAGTCCCTAACGTTACACTGTTATTCACAAAACAAGTATATATATATATATATAGCACACTCATCTGCAGAAATTTTGGCAAAATCAATATTCAATCGTTTAAAACGATTACTTTTTGAATGTTGTAATATATATCAACGATCAAACTTTAAATCAACTTTAAATATATATAATACTAATATACTATATATAATATGTACTAATAATATAATATAAATATCAATAATACACAAGCAAAAAGCTAAGCAAGCAAGCCAATTTACATAATGATGTACAAATAAAAAATTTTTAACACTGATCAACGGAAGATTTAAAGTGCAACAATTGCAATTGTCAAAATATATTTAATCCGGTGAAAGTTTCACGAACCTATTATCTTCAACAAAAACTTATAAACGTTGAAGCTTCCGCTAACAACGAGACTTTGGTAACTGCATCCGCAATTACCTGACAGTTGTCAATATCCTACAAGAGCTGAAACTAATCGAACGACAGAGACAAGTGTATTTCTTTTAACTTCATCGTACCGATGCTACATCCATGGGTAACGATCTATCATCGCAACTTGTTCAATCATATATCAAACGCAACGCGAGCCTGACAGCTCGAGAACAGCATCAATGTTCACCCCTTCTACTGTCAAACGCAGCGACCCGTGGTTCAACATTTCTCAGCAACGGCCAACCAACACAATTCGCAAACACATTCTTTTCCCAGTCGATCGGTCGTCTTTACGAACGTGGCTCGTCTCCTTCGAACTGTCTGAAATTCCACGAAATTCAGAAACGTGCACGAAAAAGGCGAAACGTTTGAGGATCACCCGGAACATCGAAGACGATCCCCCCTCCCCAGCGAATGACGCGAAAAATTCGCGAAAAAACGGAGAGATTTAAAGACCGCTGCAAGTGACTTCAGGCGATGGGAATCAAAATTCGGTGCATCCGCGGTGCAGCGCGCGGGTGGGCGGAGAGGGGGGGGGGCGTGAAATGGTCCTTTCACTCGTGTTTATACGCGGCACCGCTGAAATATCGGCTTTGCAACTGACGCGCGGCATATCCGGGCGAAAGATATTTCAACGGCTCTCAACGTCTGCGCGCGTGCACGCGCGTTGCATCGTCGAATGCGCTCGAATACGCTGCCAGCGGATTTTCCATCCATCTCGAATGTGCACGCCAGAAGTGTATTTTCCCGGACGCGAGTGCGGGAGAGGAACTCTTACGTGTGATTTCTTTTGCCAAGAACCGGGAAAATCGGTATCGTCTTTCGTTTCTTTTTTCCTTTTTTCCAGGAAAAACGACGCGTTTTCTCCACTCACGTTTACTCGCGTAAAAACATTTCGTTGCAACATCGACACGTTAAATCTCAGGAAGAGAACATCGGTGAAAGGTGAAAAGGCTTTTATTATCCAAACGGTATTATATTTGTTGCATCACGATGATCTCCGCAATCTGTGTATGTTCGAATGTATTGCCTTTGTTCTTCGTAGATAGTTCAAAACCCTTCCGAGCGTTACAGTTCATCAATAGTTGAATTTTTCACTCACACTAGCTGTGTCATTCTCGTTTTGTAAATTCACTTTCGATCGTGACTGGTAGATGTTTGTGCATTTTTGAAGTATTTTAGAAATCCCCAAAAATCCAGACAAAATATTCAAAACGAGGCACGTGTAAAAGATTTGAATTCTGCTTCGTTCATAAGGATGTAAAATTGCACGAGTATCTGCAGTTTGATCATGACTGTCGCGCATCAAATCATCAAAAACATGCGGATACATTTTTGAATTAAATTTAAATGAAGAACAGAAACTTTGGTAAATTCGAGTATGTACAAGTTGAAGGATGAAAATTGTACGACGATAAAATTCATTGCGCAATATCATAGACTTCACGGTAAATGTCTACATAATAATAGTAACGATGTAACGAGTTAAAATCTCTATGAGAATTGTACAATTGTCAAAATCGTATCCGCACACTTATGATATAACGGTATAGCCGCTTAAAGAATCAATACCTCCGCAAAAATTGTTCGCGCATTACACGCAACGATTCATTAAGCACGTAAGCAAGGTATAAAAATCTCCGCGAACGAAATCGCAATCGAATACCTGTTGTTTGCCTCTGCTTTGCCTAAATATTGACCGACCTCTCCCAGTTCCGAACGAAACCCGCAAATTCGCGGAAACTCGAGCGAAATCCACGGAAAAGAACAAAGAACGGAGAAACAAATCGCGTTTACAGCACCGCCAGAGGGTGGAGACTCTCCCTAATGAATTTTCCGGAGCGTTCGACTAACCGGTGGCCTATCATTTTCGAACGGCGGGTCCATCGCCTCATTAACCCAATTAAACAGCCAAGCCTAATGACACGCGACTTCTTTCGCTTGTTTCATTCTCCTTCCTCTCGCCTTCATTCTCCCATCGTTCTCCCCCCCCCTCCCTCCATCTTCCTTTTCTCTCTATTCTCTTCTTTCTTTCTTTCTTCCTTTCTTGTTTTTAATACGGCAAATTAGCCGAGCAAGCTCGAAAAGGGCTGCGATCGAATCAGGGGCTCGATTCGAAAGAATCTTCTTGTTCCCTAAGCTTCTCTTCTCTTTTCGCACATCGCGACGTGGATGGTTCGATGAAAGTCTGAAGACGAGCATTCTCCGATGGTGTAATTGTAACAATAAGATTTCACGTCGATGGAGTAATCAGCGTATGATAAACGGTTCAATCTGCTAGTACAAAAAGTTTTGCGTGTCTCGATACAAAAAATAACAACTTTGCGCAATGGAAAGGTAGAAGCGAAGAACAAGACGCACCCCAGAAAGAGATATCTTGGGTCTCGTACCGCAATGAATGTGTTATAGCCAATTTTTCGACATAAAACTCAACTTTACAATACTTTACTTACGTATTCCTTTTTGTACATAACGTTACTATGTCGATGCGTTGTTGATGTACAGAGTGTAATTAGTGGTACGATCAAGTAGGAAGTGATTCTATGAGCAAAACTCGAAAAGAAAGAACAAAACTTTTTCATTAAATTATATTTCACTTTATGCACTACATATTTATTATTTATTTATTTATTATATTTTATTTTATTTTATTTTATTATACGCTACATATTATTCTATATATTTATTTTATTACTGGTATTATAAATATTTATTATTATTCATTAATAGTACACTCATTTTAATAGTTAATTCTAAACGTGACAGAAAAGAATAGTCAACAGAAAGTTATTCTACGTGCAAAAATATATGGAATAAAATTTTTCCACAAGATACAGATTCCTCTCGAGTTTGAAAATTTATGAAGCACACACGTGTGCCGAGGCAATTTTCTACACTTTTTCACTTACTTTCGATTATTCGCGTCTGTCCAGTACGGAATCAAACTACTGACAACTATTCAAACTCGATTTCTTCGAAAATTCGAAAACAAAGGCTCTAACGAAGAACCTTTGTTCTTTCTTTCCAACCCGTTTTTCTTCGCGTCAAATCACCTTCTACCCGGTTATGCGACATCCTTAGCACGTACTCGTGTACTGACGTCACCGCGTTAAGCGTGCTGTTGGTTTAATACCGCGGCTGTTAAATGGCGACACAACAACACCGTCTTCCTCAACGTCGGCCTCACGTCAGCGAGAGAAAAAGGAGACACGCGTCTTGAACGACGTGAAAGACGCCACCGTTCAGAGACAGGCCACCGCGCGTTTAATTGAAGAGCGCCAGCGCGTAAAATAGTTGTATCAAGGAAGACTTCAGAACGTAAAAACGAGATGTAAAAACCCGACTCGACGTTGAGCGCGACGTATTTTTTCACTACGTCGTACTTTTCATACCGGCGAGGGTATGAGGGAGTGCGGTACTAGAGAAGGGGACACCGTAGCCAGCTGAAAACTGTATCGAGGAAGAATTGACTGCAAGAAAGAAAGCGTTTTCGCCCAAGCGAAACGTTAATGCGCGCAAAGTGACATCGCGTTGAAAGCGACTGGCGAAACATAGAGCCGTAGACGTTTGCGTCTCAATTTTTTTTATCACTGAAAGTGATTTTAGCGAGGGTAAGCCAGAAAATCGGGCCTCTTCAGGTGCAACGCTAATGCAACGAAAATTAGCGATTGGTTGATTTCGGTCACGTGATTCGCGAGGGGGCGCGGGGTAGACCTCGAGCAGGAGAGGCGTTGTCTGGAATATCTACTGAGCGATCGCGCCTGTAATTTGTTTTGATTCATTAATTTGTTGCTTCTGGGCCTTTCGGTGAGACGAGTCGTGTAGTTTTTCTTCTCTTTTCTTTTTGTGCGACGCACGTCTTGCCCGGTGAATAATTGTTTTGCCGTTTTCACAAAAGATCGCGCGATATACTCGCTGACTCAGCCTAATTTAACCTGCCATGGGCACATGTAACTTTCAAATAACACACTAATATATCGATATTTTATTAAATCGTTTAATTTTTTTCCGCGGGGTATACGTCTCCTTATAACCAATAACATTCCTGGTAAGGAAGTACCAAAGTAAAGCTTTTGCAAGTTGCCTGCAAACAGAAGGAACCATCTTGTGCAATTGTCATTGTATTTTTTGTTTTATCGAGAAAAAGGACGGCAAATATCCCCGAGCGCTGAATCGTGATTTAGTCTGCATTTCTGTTCACATTCTTTTAACAAAGAGAAAAGGAACGTACATATGTTTACCACTGAAATAGTCTCAACAAATCGACAATTAATCAACAGAGAGTTTTACACCACTTTACGCAAGGGATAGTTTTCCGTGTGATTGAAAGTAACATCGAAGTAAAATTTATCAGACAAGACTTACTGTGTACTTAATTCACTGCAATTAAAGTTGCAAGTGAAATATGTACACAAATATGTTATAAAATATAAAATAAAAATATAAGGTCTCATTATTGAACACCTATCAACTCGACCGTACGGACTAATACAATCACGAGTCCTAACACTACGCTTTCATCCTTCAGAGACCGTGCTCGTGCAGCACATTGTCAGAATCTTGGACGGAGACCGCCAGCGTATTCTTGCCGGTATCAACGAATACTAAAGTGCGAGAGAATGCTGGTCCCGAGCTGGCGGATTAAAAGATTACGAGAAACGAGCCGGCTACACGGGGCCGGATCGAGAATAAATCTTAGAAACGGTTGCCGATCTGCCCGTTCCGCAGACAGGCCGCACCAACAATTAACAACTGTGCACGATTCTACGACGCACGGTTGATTGCCCGCCGGATTCCTCTGGCGCGCGCGATCGATACACACCGGCTGTCGTGTTTTACTCTTTTCCCCGGGCGGACGATCCTTAATGTGAGCTCAACCTATCGATAAATCCACGACGGTTACCTACGATTTACTGAGTCTCTCTCTCTCTCTCTCTCTCTCTCTTTTTTTCTAGTCCTGAAATATTTTCCCTGCACGGTTCTTTTTTTTTCCTCACAACGCAACGTTGAAAAAGACACCGATTGAAACGAACGTTGGCGAACATCGTTAAAAACGTCGCCTCGTTCATCCTCGTCGAATCTTGATTCCGCGAAACGTTATTTCAGTATTTAACCCCGATGCCAGGCAAATCCTCTGTTCGTTAATCCTTTACACTCGCCTACGTTTGACATAGTACAATAGAGAGAGAGAGAGAGAGAGAGAATAAAGCGAACAGCTGCGTTTAAGCAGAAACGGACCGACTTTGGTCAGACGTTTCCGCGTACGCCTCTGCGAGAACCAGGTCTCTCCGCAGCCTTTTAATACCGCGCGTTGTTTCCAGAATTGTTTCCAGCGCACAATTATTCGAGATGCCGTAACGGTATTTTTATATTAAATCGCCGCGGATGAAGTTCGTAATGTAAATTTCAACGTCTACAGCTGTCGTCGAAATCGAATTTCAACCTCTCAGATTCAGACCACGCGTCTACTAGCTTCGCGTGTTTGTATTTCCCAAGTTGAATTTTTTCGCACGAACGACTGTCCTGTCCCTCCAGTGCGATTTCTCGCGAATTTGCAATAGTCAAAAGTTACTTTAGAGCAACTCTTACTTTGTCAGATCGAGGATCCAAACTTTATAAAAAAATAATTTCAGCGTGACAAAATAACAGTCACAGTTGAATTCGGCGAGTCAACTTAAATTTCATTCCACAGCATTTTTAATCGTGAAATACTCGACGATTTTTTCTTTTTTTTTTTGTAAAATATATAAGAACGTATGTCATATAATTAGATATAAGTTCTTATTCAACAATTATACGAATATTTTGCTAATTTATATATATATATATTAATTTTTCAATTGAGAAAACGAAAAAAGTGTCTCAGTCAGCGAACGATCAATCCGAGAGTCACCCCGTACGTACGCGCACGTATCCAGACTGACGGCTCAGCCCCGACTTCTCTCGTTTTTTTTTCTCTTTTCTTTTTTATTGGAATTCAGCTGGTTGCTTCGGTTGGTCGAACTCTAATCACCAGAAAACGCTCTTACCGTTCGACCCTCGTGGAAAATCCCTTAGCTCGTTTCTCTTCCCATCGACCCGAGCTCGGCTCTCGGTAATTTTCGGGAACGGACCGTCACGATAAATCCCCACTTTGGCGGAGTTCATTTCCAAAGTTTTTCTACCGAATCTGATTCTATATCCTCAGCGATATACCATCCCCGTTTCTCTCTGCGCACTGTCCGGCATTTCTGGATAACAATACCGTGCAACTTGGCACGTTCGCGTGCCACAATTACCCGAACGGAGAGGGAAAAACACGGAGAAAATTGGTGAATACGTAACACGCGTGCATGCGACGAGGGATCCTGTTTGTTCGAATAGCTCACACGCTGCACGGAACCGAAATTAAGCACTTGTATACTCCACACAGAAGAGAGAGGACAACTAATTTTTTTTTCGTATTACACTCTTGGTAAATTACCTTTTTATCACTGAAAGTGATTTTAGCGGGGGTAACCCAGAAAATCGCGCCTCTTCAGGTGCAACGCTAATGCAACGAAAATTAGCGATTGGTTGATTTGGGTCACGTGATTCGTGAGGGGGTGTGGGATAGACCTCGAGTAGGAAGTTGGCGTTGTCTGGTACTGAGCGATCGCGCCTGTAATTTTGTATCGATTCAAATATTTGCATATCAATAAAATTTTATGGCAAAAAAGTCATCTTCATTTCCTAGTCGGAACAGTTGCTTCTGGACCTTTCAGTGAGACAAATCGTACTCGAGTACAAGTCGTGCAGTTTTTTGTTTTAATCATCGCGACATTTGATTTCTTACGTGTCAACAATCAACTCTCTTCTGTAACAATTTGCGAGTAGAGAAGTACCCAGAGAAAACAGAATGAATTTTTAGCACGTGAAATATTTTTCAGATATCTAGTTCGATGGATGCTATCTTTACCTCCCCAAAAAATGAATTCGTGATGATAGCAATAATTATTACATTTAATTGCTTTTAAGGAAAATTATACTTGTAAATCTCTTAATATATATTCCATGTTTGAAAGAACATTTGCTACGATTCCGCTGAAACTATCAGTCGTTCCAGGATTCCATCATTAATCGTTAAAGAAAAATCGTGTTTCTAAAAAATTTTATGCGTGTAAAAATGCAAATAAAATACAAAAATATACTAAATATTCAAAACATGCAACTGTAACAAGCCATATCTTCGTTTTAATTGGAGTTAAAAACAATATTCACCACTCTTCTCGCGATCAATGTACCTATTTTAAACCCTAAATGTAATTTCTTATATTTAGCGTTTTAATAAATATTCATTATTCATTCTGTGGAATTTTAGATCATCCGCAGATCAGAAGAAAATAATTCCGCACAGAGTATTCAAAAATCACATTCTGCAATTTTGTTACTCTATTTTGTAGTGTTTCTATACGTCGCGAAACATGTTCTTTGTGAAATTAAAGTTAAAATATCTTTCAATTCTTGGAGTGTCGAGCAATGATACATCGTTATTGGCTATATTTTTTTTTGAATTTTGTAATTACCATTTTAGAATTTTCATACCTTTTTTGCTCAAATCTTATTTATGTAACTTAGGTATTTTTCACTAGATTTGAACTATCGTTACATCTTCTTACACTGCA
Organism: Melipona beecheii; assembly: GCA_032399605.1. Taxonomy (NCBI): domain Eukaryota; kingdom Metazoa; phylum Arthropoda; class Insecta; order Hymenoptera; family Apidae; genus Melipona; species Melipona beecheii. Next base: position 2,394,163 of record JAUCMO010000210.1, on the reverse strand, counting down.
TGTAAATGAGACGATTCGACAAGTGCAAAGAAAGAGAACCTTTAAAAAATTTTAAAAATATATGCATTATTGCAACTATAACTGGAAAAGATGTGATCGTGAACGAGTCTGTCTCGTTTCTCTTCCAACATATTTTTTAAATTTTCTTTTTCCTTTAACGACTTCTTTAAGATGCAAATAAAAATAAGATACATTTTTTGCTAAAGTTGCGCGTGTAGTTATTCGTCTTTCTTCTGAAATTCGTCTGCACTGTTTAGATCCTATCTTAAATTATTTTAACTTATGCTCGGAATTAAGTTCATTAAATTTTTACGTCATTAGATAACAGATTTTAATATATTACATCTATTCTAATGATACAACGTTCGAATATTTTTTTAGATGTTTAAAAAATAGGAGGCTCTGCTGTATTACATTTGAGGTGACAAACGTTTGACAAACTTCTCATCATCACTTTCCAGCGACATTCGCAATGTTTATTTGACACGTTATTTTGAGCAGCACGACGAATCGTCGTCACGTTCAAGCGACACGAGCATCTTTTACATGAAACGTTTGAATACTCTCAAACGTCAAACTACTTTCACGAAGAAAATAAATTAATTATAAACTTGCGAGAAGAGGAAAAATCTACAGTACGGTCGCGGTTAGCACGCGCGATATCTCGTTTCAATTCTTACGCGTGAGTCTTCCTCCGTCGAAGCAGGAGTGCAAGATCAAGATGTAAAAATTCGATGACCTCGGCAGGATTGAATTTTTCACCGAGGGAGAAACGATGCGGCTCGCGCTCCCTTCCCGTCCGAGGGAGAAAGGATCTTTATTAAACGATACTTGGCGCACCAGCAGAAATCGCACCGGCCACGTAATCGCGTTTAGTGATTTACAATCGCAGCCGTCACTTCGGCTGGCAATAACGGCTGGTACATTGAAATATTGCTCGTTATCGATGAGACAGTGTAATACCGTGGAACTATTACGAGACCGACTCGTCATTAGTCGACGATTCACAGGCATTCGATTTATTGCCACCGTCCACGTCGACGTTACAATATTTTCGCCGCCTCGAGCTCTCGCGCGTACCACTCTGTTTGTCCAAACGCGCGTGCAACGTGTTCGTCGCGCGCGATCCGCTAACTCGCATTCGCGGTTCGTACGTTAACGTTTCGCGAGTTTGCTCGATACTCTCGCGGTAATTCAATGACGCGAGAGCTATTAGCTTTGTTAATTAAGATAGCGGGATGATGAATGGATGGGCTGTCGTTGAAATATTGCGCAGTTCCTGATCGAATCAGGTTCGCTCAGGTATTTCGACGTTTTTCATCCTTTCCAGCGAGACTGAGAGAGACGTAAATAAATTGCAATAACTAGACTGCGGATTGTTACGCATTTACGAGTAACTTAGATCATAGATACGTAGATACATGTAGATGTAATTTACTCGTAGCACACTCATCTGTATCTACATATTATGAACGATTTAAATTATACGTTTGTTCATACAGATATAACGTACAATGTGTAGATATATGGATTATTTATTAAAAATTTTTAACGCGATATATTTAAAAAATGTTTAGATCTTAGCTTTTAAAAACAGCCTTTGGAAAAGTACGAGCTTCCATAAATAATCCGCAGTCTGCTAACTGCAAAGTCTATTGATTCTAAGATGTTCACATTTTCAAGTTTTCAAAATTACCAAACCGTAATTTTTTTCAATTTGGAACTTTTGTAGATCTCGTACAGTGTATTTTTTTTTTTTTTTTTTTTTTTTTTTTTAGATAACTGAATCACTTTTTCGTGACGTATATAAGCAATAGCTTTTGTCCTTTGTTGCACTATAAATTTCTCCTCATTTTTTCTATTTTTATTTGTACTTCAGGTCGTCGGTAGTACCACTATACATATATATTTTGTATTTCGTTCCTGCATATTTTCATTTATACAAGAATTTTTACAATGCTTCCTAAACACAATGTTCTAAAATGCCCTGGGTAAGGAAATTACTATTGATGTTAGAAACTAATATTGTACTAATATTAGAAGATCCATGTACTCACACACAAAACTAAACTTTTGATTGATACTAGTAAAGATTAGTGATTTTTATGTATTTATAAATAATTTACAGATACAGAAATAAGAAGTGAGAAAGTAAAAAATATCGATAGCAAACAAGAGTAAATAAATTTTTATATAATCCGTAGTCTCTTAATAATCTGTATCTTCCCCCGAACTTTCACTTTTTCACAAATATATAAATATTCCGCATTCCTCTTCCACACAGTGACAGAAACTATTTAACCGTGCACTTTCAATGGCACGCGAACTGAATGAATCGAACGGGAACACTTTCTGATACGACGCGACAATGAATCAAATAAATCGGACAATTCGCACGCATCGTCGTTGACAATTTGCGAAACTAAAGTTTCATCAAAATAACTTGCACGATTTCTAAAGTTGATTCGTCGTTCTGCAATCGCTCGTTGTTCGATTCGAGTCGTACAATCAAATACGCGTTACTGTGACCGAAGGTCCAGTCCATTCCGGCTTGAAATTCGATATCGCGGCAGGGGCCAGCAGATACGAGAAGATTGCTGGCAATTTGTGAACCTACCGGGCTCGTGTGTGAAGTGAATGGGGTTGGTCGGACGAGCGCCGGGCCAAAGGAAACGGAAAGGAGAAATAAATAAAAAAAAAAGAAGAAGAAGAAGAAGAAGAACAAGAAGAAGAAAGGAAACGAGATGGCTCGCGCGAAACTACCTTTTTCGGCAGGTTGCTCACGTACCGACGTTATTTATAACTGGTACACCGTACAGTGATGCGATATCCCTGGGCAATTTGCCTTTAGGAAGACGTATGTCAAGCCGCCAACGAGATAGCGGATTCATTCCTGGACTTCTGAACCACGTTCGTACGTGGATGAAACGTGTAACGAGAAAATCCCGGGACCCTAAGGGTCAGCCAGATTCGCTGGGAATATGCAGTGGACCCTTAAATAATTACGATAAAATCACTCGGAGAGTGGCGAACGTAGTAGAGTGGCTGGAATAGTAGTATAAAGCGTCGTTACTCAGACGCTCCAGTAGTACGACTCACCGATATCACCGACGTCCACGTATAACCGCGTAATTTACTCGAAGATAAGGCAAATTACGGATCGTATGTTTGTCCGAGTTTAAAGATCCGAGGGAAATGTAAATATAAAACAGTTGTTATAATTATTACAATCCTTGATGGGAACGTACGTTAAACATTTGACGAGATATTTCAATAAAAAAGAAGGATTTTAGTTAACGAGTACTGTATCTACAATACCGGCCAAACGCTTAAGTATAGCTGAATTTGTATTTCATGTTCAACCTTCTTGGTATCTCGTAATTTTTTTTATCATCTGGAGTATTCCCAAGTATGGGAACAGAACGGGAATTCTCGGATTGATATTACTAGAATAAATACAATGTTTTAATGTTTGGCTTCAGTACTGCTCGCTTTTTTATGAGAAAAAAGTTGAAAAAGAAGAGAGATGTCTGAAGAAATAATTTTTACAACGTGAAGAAGAAACATTCTCTGCTATAAAAATATTAATTAAAACGGGATGTTCCAACAGAGTTCATATTTTGCTATATATTATTTCTCGTTTGTTTTCTTCAGCTATAACATGTAATGACAGAGATGTTCATATAATGTACTCAAGGAAATCACTATATTGATATTAGAAGATACAGAATTGCATTTAACTAAATGGACTGTAGACTTTTATACAAATTCATATTACTGAGAACACAATTAAAAATCGTTTCACGTACAAAATGTTACAAAAAGCACTGTACACTGGATATTTTGTATATTCTTTCATGCGGTTTCTGTGTGCAATTGGCAATCTACTTACATATAAATTACAAATATTTATGCAACCGATCAAGAAATATCTAATTTTTCTCTCAGTGACATATGAATCGTTTATCAAATTTATTATTCCTTATGAAAATCTTTGGAAAAACATTACATCTTATTTCTGAAAATAACAGAAGGAAGATTGCCGCATTTAAATAATGGGTCGATGCTTTTCAATTGAAAAAAAAAGAGATCCATTTTTTGAAGCAACACAATCGATTCTGTACGTAGAAATAACTGTTTCGCGATAAGTATTTTAAACACTTACAGGATCAATGCGAACCCGGTGACGATCGAGTTTTCGCATACGCAAATAAATTCAGCAATTTTCTCTCCGGCGCTTTATTTACGATATTCAAATTATTTTGGAACTCCACCGAATCAGACGACAATAAGCTGAAACTTTTCCCGCTATCGATATCAAAGATGTAATTTTTCTTGAAGAGCGCGTCAACTTCACGCGTTCGAGGAGTTTAAAAACAATCACAGCAACGGTATCGAGAAAAAAGGCAATTTCGATAAAAGAGAGTTATCGCGAATTGTTTGGATTCAATGGAGGGGAGAAAAAAGTCGGCACGAAATCTATCGACTAAGTAACAAAGCAGAGAACAGAGTTTTAATTAACGCGTCTATCGTGCTGCGCACGCGAGGCACGTGGAAGTTGTTGACGAACGGTCATCGACTCCCGGTATTAAACACTTCCTGTCACAGCGAACGGAACCAACTGGTATAATCGACGTAATTAACAATTAACATATCGCGATAACGTTTAACAGAGGAAAAGCGCTCGATCGAAATTAACACGTCCACGTAAGTTGGTTGACAATCGAACTTATTAGAGTTATATAATTATAATCAAAATTATTACGTAGTATTCTTGGATCGTGATCGAAGAAGAAGTTGTCCTATCAGTAGAATTAATTAGGATAAGATTGCACAATAATCGGATAACTTTAACATCACACAAAAGAAAATAACGCTACAAGTAACGTATAAAGCAGAACTACTTTTTATACGAACGCCATTTTTTTTGGTCAACGTCGGTTAAATCCACTTGTTTGAATCTAAACTCCTATTGTACAGGATTTAATGTTAAAATTTTGAAAATGCGCACAAGACTGGTAAATTAAGGAAAAAGTGTCTCTCCTTTAGAGAGACCTGCTCGTTTTTTGCTCCATTTTGGAGAAAATTGCGAAAAAAGAAAGAAGAAGATGTTCGTTTTTGCACTTACTTGCATTTATACTTATCGACGTTATCGTTCATTTCATCATCCACATTAGTGTTTTGTAACACCATCTGTTATCTATTTAACGAAGATGTAATATTGCTCGAAACGCATCGATGCAAGCATTACATCCTGATTGTAATTAGACGCTGTTCCAATGATATTTCGATAATTACTTTTCCGGAAATTGAAAGTGTACATCGCAACGCACGTTGACACGATCGTTCTATCACGGGAGAATATAATCAACAAAATTTCATTTGGGCGGAACGATTATTTCCAACGCCACGTCACTTCGATCGCCACAGATGACATGAAAAAAATTGATAAAGTTGGAAAAATATTAGATTCATCGGAGAAAGAAGAAAACAAGAAAAAAGGAAGAAACTATTAGACTCTTCGAACGACGTACAACAGTAGTAGGCGTGACTCGATCCGAAAGTTTAAACAACCCTAATGCTTGATAACGGCGCATTAATATTAATTAAAGGATTAACATTAAAACTACATATACACGGCGAGAGTTAATCTGTTTACTTTGTAAATGGGGCATGCCCCGGTGAAAGTAATGATTTTCTCGATTAGGATGCAAATTAATGGCTTCCCGGGGGTACCCTTCGCGCCGAGCATTTCGCAAATGTGTGCATCGCGCGAAAATAACAGCCAACTGGAAATTTCGTGCGCTGCGACTTTATTATTTTTGTTTCTCGCGGGTGTGTGGTTCGTTGACCGGCGGGCGAGACGTGACTCCGTCCTGGTTGCAAGGAAAATTCTCGTCTCGATTGGGAGCGCGCAAGCCTCGAATAATACACGGAACAATTGGAAAATCGGCCGTCGGCTTGGTCCGCACCGATGATTACATATTGAATTTCGAGCCGGCCGCGTGTCTCATTGTCCGGTGGTTTCCATTACAAACTGCACTCGGTTAGGTTACCGTCGGCTACCTCTCTCCTTGCAGTTTGTTAAATTACCGCGGTCAGCCTAGCGGTGGCGTCGCCATTGGTCTAGCTTCGTTCGTTTCTGTTGCTTTATTTCGCCCGGCCGCCATTACCGAGCATTGTTACTATCGCGCGATAAACGCTTCGATAAACAAGCGAATCAGCGAACGCGGGAAGAGAGAGAGAGAGAGAGAGAGAGAGAAAGAGAAAAAGAAAAAAGCGCTGTTTGATCGTACAGCAAATTCTGACCCCGGTGTGTCCGGTGCCCGGAAACGGCACGATTAAACCCCCCCCCCCCCCCGAAATGATAATTACATGAGGAAATATCGATCGGCCACGTGAGCAGCGTGATACGTTATATCGGCTTTGCTCGAAAATTTGTCGTCGGATATTCCGAATTAAAACCTGTAATTACGTTCGCGCCTCTGATTTGAGAAAGGGAGTTAATTTGTTTGAAAATGTTGACGCACGCGCGTGTACTTTATTACTGGGAAAATAGTGATTATTTCCCCACAGACGAACGTGATTCATACGTAGGATTCATACGTGTTTCGAGAAATATCTTTGCTGATTCAAAAAAACAAATAGTTGTACATTATACCTTCGTACTACGTTATTAAAATTAAATATAGTATATATATTAATATATATTGATGTACTAATTAATTACATGAACGTGATATTTATATTCATAATTGTTATTGATGGTTAATATTTTATCTGTGTGATATACACTGATAAATAAACACATGATGCATATTGCATAAAACATATTATGTAACACGTACATGTTGTATATTAATTATGAGGCTGCGGAAGATTGAAAGATTTCAATTTCAATCTTTCATATCCATAATAAACTAATAAAATAGCGAGTTTTACATAACATTTAACATTCTACCGTAGCATGTATAGCTTTAACTCTACATTATAACTGTACCATAATATTTGAAACAACAAAGATATTTCAGATGAACAAAGTTGGTGAAATACCACACACTCGGTACACATTGCACTTTGCCAACGGGTTAAGTCGCGACCTCGCAGTATCGAGACACACCCGTGATATGAATTGCAACTTTGATTCGGAAAGAAAAAGAAAGAAATTGCAATCCGAAGATATTAAAGATAAAGATCTAAAATACTCACTTGATATTTGAAATTTGAATTTTGTTTTTAATATTCGAATTACGAAGAGAAGAGACCAAGTTGATGTTCAACATGCTGTTGAATTTATTACGAACGAAATTTCATCGTCACTTGTAAATGATGAATTCATCTCGCGTAAATATTTCTGTATTGCAAATTGCTTTGGTTTTAAAGTTTACTGTAAGTAAACCTCGATCAGTGTAACAGTAGAATCATACACTATGTGTATCCTGTTCTATTCGCACGCGTTTCATATTTTTGTCACAACTCGATCAATTATGCAGTTACGAACCTTTTGCTACACGAAATTTCAATTTTATTTTCACCTACGGAACACACTGACAAAGTTCGAATATTGAATCTCGAGGAAACCAGTATGTAACATTTCGATATTTTACACGTCTGTCCAACATGACGTTGCAATTATAGAGCTCCATTTAAATGAGTCTGTCGGAGGACAATCACGTGCAATTATATGCAATTACAGCACACTGGACTTGGATAATCATTTATAATACGTACAATAAGAGTCAATTAATTCTCCCTCCTAGTGGCGAGTTTTCAAAGAGTTGGAAATCATGAATCAAACAACTGGACTCGATTTAATCGGGCCCAGTTGACTGAAATTTAGCTCAAACAAATGGAATTCCGCAAGCACGTTGTACAGTGAAACTTTCTTTTTTAAAATCGAAAGGAAAGTCCCGAGACAACGGACTCGTTGAACAAACATCGTGACGATGTTTCGAGAGTCATCCTCGCGGATCTTAACGAGCTTAGAGCTCGGAATTTTTTCGGACGCGTGATAAATCAAAACGAAATGCCCGCTAGACCGAGAATTCAAGTTTAATCGCTTGAAATACTGTTTAAATCGGAGGCTCGGAGATAGATCCTCGCGCAGCGGCGAGCCAACCTAAGCGAATCTAATTAATTTCCGATAAATTAAATAACTACAAATCCTGGCCGGGCGTGTTACACCGTGAACCAAAGTTTCGCAAATCGTTAAATGGAAATGATAGATGAGCCCCGTCGAATTTCAAGCGCGATACCAACCCCCGTGAACTCTTTTCTTTTTTTTTCTCTTTTCGGGACACAGCGGGCAGAATATCGATTGAACCGAGAGAAAATGAATCCAACAGTTTCGCACAGTTTCGAACCCTTGTAAATTCCGCTATAAATTCACGCGACACAATTCCCGCCAATAATTAATCCGAATTTATTGGATACCGAAAATTCGCGAGACGTTTACGGGAAACCTTTTTACGAGCCGCGTTACGCGCAATTATACGAAACGTTTTGAAATTTAATCAGATTACAGATTACTCTGATTATTCATCGGTCAAGTGTGAAATAAACGTAGAAATATGCGCAGAAGTTGCCGTGTATTTAATTTTAAGCGAGTAGGTGTATATCACGGCAATATTTCATCAGAGATTCGAAAGGTGTTTAAACAGCCATAATCTGTTATACCGGTGAAACTCAATATTTGAGACTGTGTTTTACGACGAATATTGACGTGCTGTATACCAATTTTTGCACAAGTATACATATACTGCGATTCACATTTACATATTTACAAATGCACATATACTATATATGTACAAATATTACAAAATGTAATACAAATATAATATATTATATTGAAAATATAATGTTGCATTACAAATGTAATATAATTTACATACATTTACAAATTTACGAATATACTATGATAGTATTATCAATTTCTTGTCACAGCGACAACGAAATTTCAAAATATAAAAATTGTCCCCAAAGCAGCAAATTTCTCGACAATTTCGCGCAAGCTGTACGTCTGAATCAGTTGCTCCCGTTTGAATCGGTTCAAACGAATCTTTCTCAGAGCGCAAGTTCCGCAAAATAGATTAGCAGACGTTCAATTCGTTCCCGTTCCTCTTAAATTGAATAACCCGAGGGAGACTCCTCTGTACGCCTGTCTGAAACACCTGGCAAGATCCAACAAACAGACATCGCGTCGAAACAAAGTTTCGTCGCGAAAAGTTCCGCGGTACGATCGAGTGCACGATCGTTTCTTTCGCCGAGTCCGCTTCGAGTTTCTCGTCGAATGGAAACGAGCGAACAGCAAACCGGTCGGAAATCGGTTGGCGCGTATTTTTGCGGGTATTTTCGCTAATGATAATATCCGGACGACGCATTTTCGCGTGTCAATTTACTCGCCCGAGGCTACGCGGCTGTTTTCGTAGCAGTACGCGCGAACGCGTGACTGTTACCTGCTCTCCGCGATAGAAATTATGCAAAGCGGCCGATGCCTTGGAAACAGGTGAAAAAGGAGGGAACCTTGGCGGAAAGACTCGATTGACGACTCAGCGAAATTTTAGAATTCAACTCGACGAGCTAATTGTTTCGGGAAAGCCGGGGAAAGCGAAATAGATCGACAGACACATTCGCGTCGAATTCTCTCCCTTTTCGGTAATTTCCGACGACAACACTGGATGTAACATTGTGTAAAACTGCAAAATATACTGTTCACAAAAGTTAGGGGATATTTCAAAATGAATGTGAAGTGCGATAAAGAAAAGGAGCGTTTGACTTTTTTTTTTTTATTAAACAAGAACAACAGAAAAGCAAATTATTCGCATTTGATGAAATTAATTAATTAAACGAATTTTAATACTTTTACTCTTCTAGTATCTTTCTTTCTTTTTTTTTTTTATCTTTTCGCTCGACTATTCAGTAGGTTGAGTTAATCGCAAGAGCTGAAAGAAAAATTACTGCATCAAGCGTGATGCAAAATTCAGTTGGAATGAAAGTGCGGATGCAAGTTTGTTTTTAATTATTCGCGAAAAAAGATGACTCGTGTGGATTTTTCAAAACACTTTGCAAAAATACTGGTCGCGTAAAACACTGGTAAGAAATTGATTTATGCTCGTGAAGCGAAGAGCTAAATGCCGATCGTCGAATTTTTGGAATGAAGAAAAAAGTCACCCAAGTTTCGCTTATTTATAAAATTTGATTGCATTCAAGAATACAATGCAATGTAACTGAGAATTAGAAAATTTTCTATTTTCTGCAATATTAGGTGTGTAACAGAAATAGAAAGCGCCGTTAAAACAATATTAAAGTACTGAGTATTGTACTTGTAAGAAAGTTTAATGTATCTGTCATTTGCAACTACTGTTTGCTTCCGTGTTGCTTAAACAGAAAACCAAACTTAAACTAAATTTAAACCAAGAGCAAGTTATTTTTATTTTTGCAGTGTATTACAAAAGTACGTAAACGATTGAAAAATTTAATGTTCAAGGAAATTTTTTAATACTACTGAACACACTGGCATCTTTCAGTACACTATTGGTAACTCTATTAAAATTTACAAATTTCATTAGAGTATTCTCGCTCTCGCGTGTTATATTCCCAACTAAAGGATATCCGTTAAAAAATTTTTCAATTTTGGTGCTTATAGCTGCAACAAACTCCTCCAATTACAGACTCGATATCGTACGATCGTTTTCAACGAGCAAATGTCACGTTTGACGACGATCAAGGGACAGCGTTGGCTTCGTTAGGTATTATCTTCGGTCACGACGTCTAGACATCGTTGGTGGTAGCTCATTAAGACGATCAGAGAGGGTGTCGCGCGCTCTATTTTCACCAGACACCCAAGGTCAAGCATCGTCATTTAAAATAGTAGCCGGTTTATTAATTTGCTCTGCGCCACTGTAACGAGGCTGTAACGATCACATTTGTCCCGTTTCTGATCGCTTCATTTTCGCTTCGCCGACGCGACGCTTCAATTATTCAATCGCGGACTCGAGCCGCGCGATACGTTCATCTCGATACGCTGATCGAAATTTCTCAAATTTCTCAAGCTGCTTCAACCGTGACTGCGCAAGACAAACACCTGTACACGAGTGCCTGAGTTAAACTTCTGATACAAATATATCTGATTTCTACGCAATTCAGTTGTACTGAAACTATTTTTCTTTCATTTCTCTTAGAAGACGCATTTATAAGACGTTCCAAACTCCCGACTAATCTTGCACGAGCATATTCTCAACACTCTTGAATTCCATCGATACAAATATACAGATATCCATGAAATATGAAAATATTCACTTTCTTTAACTTTTTGTTGCGATTCAGATTTTGCGAACAATTTCTCGAACTGTGTCGCAAACGAGCAATATCATCCGTCATCGTTGGCGACTGATTTTTCGAAAAGTGTAAGTAGACGAACGAGCAGAGACGAAATGAATGACGATGAAAAATAATAAAAGGAAGTGCAAATAAACAGGCTGAAAAGTGTAAAAAACAGGAGAGGAGAAAAAGAACAAACGAGAGGGTGAATAATACGCACGGGTTGAATGAGGTATCCGCCGAAAGAGGCAGTTCGGCTTTTCAGACGAAAGTCGAAACCGGGTAACAAAAACGGAAACGTCGATCCCGGCTGCTGTCTCCGCGAATTTTTCTCCTCGTCGGGAGCGGCGAGGCGTACGATATAACGTTGCTTTAATAAATAAATCTTCGGGGGGCCGATTGTTACGCGTTAAAGGTTGGCGGCGAACAATGGCGCGAGTTTATATTAAATTTGAAATACATTCCCGGCGCTGCGAGTTTCTCGGTGGCAGTGCGCAAAAGCAACCTTATTACGCAAACTAAATCTGTTTCTCGCGGCTATATAAAGTGTGTATGTGTGTGCGTGTCGTGTATGTATATATACGACAACGCCCATCGGGCCAAGTTGACGACGCTATAACTCTCTCTGTCTCTCTTTTTCTCTCTGTCGGTAAGTAGAAAATTCTTGACGATATACTTAACTGGTAATGCTATTCACCCCTACGAAAATTACTTTCAGCCACAGTAAACATCCCGCAAGACCTCTTCCTCTGCTATAACGCGTGTACACAAATCATCTTTCAAGAGGGATGTTCGCCCGTAATATAGGCGAGGAGAACGATTTTAACCCCTTGAACGCGGTATGGATCCGGTCAATAAAAAACAGAGAAGCGGAAAGAAAGATATTAAAAAAATGGTGTTTTTTTCTCCATTCCTCGATCAGCTTGCGAACGAATGATACTTCCACCCGGTGTTTGACATTTCCTAAATTTGACGATTCTTAAAAAACTTTAATACTTGCTCTCGTTTCGATAAACGAAAAAGGAAAGAAAGTTTCAAGGAAACTTTAAGTACTGTGAGAAATTGTGCATACTGAGAATAAAACGTTCTGTTCGCACAAAAGATGTTTGTTCATTGTTGGAACGTTTGTCGAGAAATATTAGAGCTGATAGTTGCAATCAAAAATTATGCAACGTCTCTGATTAGTAGACCCTGAATTTTGATGAATTTGTTGGAAACGTGAAAAAATGCAAAAGTGTACAAAATATTGAAAGCAGAATGATCGTTGTAATATTTCAGTAACGGAAAGAAATATTTCTAACCGTCGTACACTTTGTAATTACTTTGAATTCAATTATTTTATTTTACGTATTAATTCTGTTTTTAAGCCGAATGCAATTCGACCATTAAACTCCGCGAGAAACGTAGCGACCAGTACCATTTCTGATTTGCTTCGAAGCGCAGTTTCTCTGGAAGATTATTTCGTAAATGAATTAAAATCCAGAGGAAATAAGAATGAAGTATAATGTATCGGAGAGTTCGATCTCTGCACTCAATTCTTTTTCTCTCTCTTCTCTCCAGTATCTCGAATAAATATTAAAGGCATTTTTTGTTCTTCGAGAGATACTCTTGAACGTACGTATCATAAGAATTTTTCATTCGTAAGCAAATCCAGAAATGATTTTTTTAGTATCTTCCTTCCACGACGCACGGCTGTCTTCAATCAACGAAATTAAGAGTATCTATTCGTTACGTTATTGACATGCAATTAACAATCATCCTGCACATCAATCATACGAGAAGTAAATGTCCAAGAAGCTTCTATACATAAACGCATAAACAATTAACTCAAAACAAAATGTAAGATGCAAGTTCATATCAAATGTTGATGTACAATTAAGAATTGTATTACGATATTTATAACTATAACAAATTTTATTACAATTTTAATGTAATGTATATTAATATACATGATATAACATGATATTTTCTAACTCAAAGTGAATTTGTGGATTTCATTTATTTTTTGAAGCAAATATCAATCACTGCCCAATTACACGAAATCTTGTTGATCGAGCCTGAAACTCGCATTGTACGAACGAAAAATCACCGCAACAGAGAGAATCAATGGACTCCTACTATCACCAATTCTAATTGTTTGTCGAAATTATTTGTCTCCCAACAAGTTTGTACAAAGAGTTTCACTGTATTACACATTGCACCACACATCTTCACTTACGATTTTTGCTCGTTTTAGCGCGCCCGACATATCGACATGCAATTAACATTCGCAATGAGAACTAAATTTCCGCGAAATTCCCCAAAACGTAGATAGAATCGAAATGTAAGGAACAAGGTAACCAGATCTCTGCTCAAGAGGGATGCACACTCTTAATATTCGGTGCCGTGGATTAACGCGGAAAAGATGAGAACCGTGCCGAGACCACTCGCCGCGCTACTTTCTTAAACTATCCCTTCATTTAGACGAAAACACTCGGCGGAAATTACGGAGCTGCGTCGTTCGCGGTAGACAATGCAATTAACCGATACCGTTGCGACGCTCGGCCGCGGTACATTTCGTGCCGGAGCTAATTTCCCGCGGAAAGAATTTCAGCGAACGGTTAGTGAGCAATATCGTTTCCAAGTTTTCTGAAAATGTAATTGCGCCTCGCTGTTACCGAAGGGAAGCCGCGGTATTTACGCCGCAGGTGGCCCAGCCATTCTCTCTCCAACTCTTGGTAATCGTTACCGCGTCGCGCGAACCTCCTCGCGAACCCGTGTATCAAGGCCAGCATGTAGGGGGGCAACGGAAACAACAAAAATTTAACGTAAACTTCAAAAAATCAATGTAAAGTTTAGGAATTTAGGAATTGAGGAAAAGCGACCAAATCGAAATCTTACCCGCGAAACCTTCGTCTCGCACGCTCGCAACCGTACCTTCTCACACTTTGCGTCTTAAGACGTAAGACAAACAGTCCCAGTTTCGCTGTGACAATCGAACGAATGTCTATGTTGAATGTGACAACAGTTGCCTGCATACGAAAAGAAATTTTGAAAAATGAGACATCCTCATCCCCGCAAATATACGCGGGAACAACGTACGCGGTGTCGTTATAAACCCCGCGTTGCAGGATCAGTTCAATGCCCCGTTTTTCAATTCCGGATCGGTACGCGTCCCATCGGCGGTTTATCGGCGATCCCAGCGACAAAAATGACAACGCGGCCGCGTCTACGTCACCGATAACCAGAGATCGAACAAAACCTCGGCAACCTCGATGAGAACGTATCTGTCGTCTCTCGCGGAGGGAATTTTTATTTTATCGACACTCAAAACCAAGATTCATCTCTTTTAGTGGCGATACCACGTACGAGGAGCAAGTTCTCTCCTGATAAGTTCACGTTCGATGCGTTGCCCATAAACGCAACAATCTCAGCGCGATTGAAAATATCGGAGACCGCGATACTTTCGAATGTGTATCGATATTTTACGTTCGGGGAATTAAATTACACGCGATTTTGTAATTTCGAACTTCTCGACTGTTGTAAACGCAGAATTTTACTTAGTTCGTTCTTCGGTGATATATTTTGGAAACGCAGTTTATATCAAGAGCAAGTATAGTTCATTCAATGATAAAGAAATAATCATATTTAGTTAATAATTATGTTTATGACTGTAAAAGGAGATCTCGATTAAAATAATGCAAGTCAAAATGATTGGATGAAAAAGACACTGGACTTATTTGTAAACGGATAACGGGGAATGAAAAAACTGCAGGACTTGTACTCCAGTACGATTCGTCCCACTGACAAGCCCAGAAGCAACTGTTCTGACTAGGAAAGGAAGACGACTTTTTTGCCATAAAATTTTATTGATATGCAAACCTTATTATAGGCGCGATCGCTCGGTACCACACAATGCTACTCCTACTCGAGGTCTACCCCACGCCCCCTCACGAATCACGTGACCCAAATCAAGCAATCGCTAATTTTCGTTGCATTAGCGTTGCACCTGAAGAAACCCAATTTTCTGGGTTACCCCCTCTAGAATCACTTTCAATGAAAAAGACATCGATCAGATGACCCATGCGTATAAGCAACGCATTACTAACCCTCGGTGAAAATTATTCAAAGTTATCTTTAAAGTTAAACAACTATTATCTTTGATATATTAATACAAGTACACTTACTTACAAGGAAGCGTGTATTGCCTTGTGAGTATAACAATGAATGGCTGAAGGATGAGCCGCGTTTGTATGCACGGGTGTAAAAATATATCCGCGAGAAATACTTCAACGTGACAAATCTACAACAAAAAACACAGGCTTCGCTCTCTACCTTCGTAAAATATAAATATCGAGCAGATAAACCGCATTGTTTGAATTTCGTTCTAAAATCCCGTACAAACTTTTCTCCAATGTCCAACACAATGTAAACATTACGAAGAAGAATACTGCGCTTAAAAAGAAAAAAGGAAGAAAATAAAGAAGAGAAAATGGGTGAAACGTCGTTCGTGCGCTTTCACGCAACGTGATGCGAGATAAACCGTTTAGCAAACCGAGAACGAATGATCGACGCGTAACGTGTATCGTCGTCGGGCCTGAAAGCAGTTGCGATTCCAGCTCGATGCTCGACCATCGCGCTGGAATCTTTTTAACGCGTTTTTCCATCGGCACGCTATTACATCCGCTTTTCTTATCTTCTCCCCCCGGATGCCGATACGGCACCCGCTTGAGCTCGTCGCGCGAGATTCGACGAAAACGCGAAACAATGGCGATGGCAGCAGTGTTCGCGCGACGACGCGTTTCCAACATTCGCGCCGAATCGCTTTTGGACATCATCGAATATCAGCGGTTCGACGAACGTATCACCGGGAACGATTTCACGGAGATGAATCGTTTCGCTGTTACGCGCCACATCTACGTACGCTCGTTCGCCAACTGTTTGCCGGCAGAAATGCCGCATTCACGCTTGAAGTTTGCGAACAGTCGTAGTTTTGCACGCCGGCTGTTTGACGAGCAATTGGTTGTAAACGCTGTACGTATGCATGCGAAAATTGCATTTTCGAACTTGGAAAGATACTTGAGGGAGATCTGTTACATGTACGAGCATCGACGTTTAGATACGTGTCCAAATGTACGTATAAAATACACTTTGACGTAATTTTTCGTCTTCGATTTTGTCAGTGTGTTAAGAGTGTTGATAACACCTTCGACTGTAATTGATTTAAATAATTCAATCATATCTAGAACGGTATTAATAAAAACCAATTAGGTAAAAAAGGGACAATTGACGAGATAAATATAAATCCTTTCCCGCAAACATAAATATATTCCAAAAGATTCCCAATGACTCTGTAATCTTCGTTGGTATATCTTTCGAGAAATGAAAAGATTTTCTTAACGCAAGTTATTCAATACAAATGGAATCAATATGGCAATAATTAATGCAACTTTTTATACAAAAGAAAAAAAAGTACATAACCCACGTGTGTCGAAGAATTGTTAATTTAACAGATATTCTATCTTTGGTAACCCAGAAAATCGGGCCTATTCAGGTGCAACGCTAATGCAACGAAAATTAGCGATTGGTTGACTTGGGTCACGTGATTCGTGAGGGGGCGTGGGACAGACCTCGAGTAGGAGTAGCGTTGTCTGGTACTGAGCGATCGCGCCTGTAATTTGTTCTGTATCGATTCAAATGTTTGCATATCAATAAAATTTTATGGTAAAAAAGTTGTCTTCTGGGCCTTTCAGTGAGACGAATCGTACTGGGGTACAAGTTGTGCAGTTTTTTTACGATAATCTTGCTCTTAATCGTAACCTAAACCTAAACTGGATTTAAAAACTAACACTCTAAGTATGTATCTTTCAACATATAACAAGATTGGGAAAACAATTCGTAATTCCAGTCCAACGACTAAACGCCCGATTTTATTCGCGAGTAACTCGATCCCGTTCTCTAGAAGTTTGCGAACAATTCGCCAACAGTGTGGACGCATTAGCGATCCACGAGATGGTAAAAGTTGGTCGATGGAGAAAGAACAACGCTGAAGGCAGCCTCCTGGCGAAAATTTCATTTCAAAGCTGCCGGCTCCGCGATACAATAAGCGAAGATGGATGACGGAAAAAATGCCCCCCTACCTTCAGACGAGATTTTTATCGAACGCATAATTCGAAGAGAGAAACTTGGAAATTGATGACTCGTTGCTTTATTCCAACGACTATTTGCACCTGCGTTTCCTCCACGTTGCGAAATTTGTTGCTCGTGGAGCGATCCGTAGCAGAGTTTGACAAACACGAACGAATTTTGCTCGCGCAAGAGTTTTAATCAATTCATTGGATTATATGGAAAATACACACGAATAGGCATACTTTCGTGTCGCACGTTCACTGTTGTGTAGACACATGTGTATACAGGTACATAGTGATTCCAACAAGCTGCATTTCTTCTCTTTCTTTCTGTTTTTTTTTTTTTATGATTGAGAAAGATATTGGAAATGGGAAGGTAAATTATTGTGACTCGCGATAATATAATTCTTAGAATAATTGAAAATATTTTTAGGTTTCTTCAACACAATAGTCGCAAGATTTACGAGCCATGAATATATATCAGCAAGCGAACAAGGAAAATTCTGCATAAGGACATTATTTAGGTATTTAATCCATAATTAATAAAGTAGAGAGATCATTTTGTCACGTGAATAACGTATTTAAAAATTTGCGTATATTTCAGAGAATAAAAGGAAGATAGTATTCTGTATTATATTTATTAATTTATTTAAAGATCATTGATTTCTAACTAGTGAAGTAATAGTAAATACAAGACAATCCAAATGAAATTATATTTAATAAGAACAATGAACAAATAACTGTTACTAATGTTGATAAAAAATATTTAATATAAAAATTACTAATTCTCATTCATGTATGTATTTCCACGTAACGTCCAAATAAATAAATAAACAGAAATACTTAAATGAAAATAATAAAAACTATTATATCAACAATAATTGTTACGTAATGCTAATTCAAATAATTTCTGCATAATTACGTATGACGAACATTGTATTACCTAAAACGTTTGCGAATAATAAGTTTTCCCGGCGAGAAAATATTAAAACAGCTTTCTTAATACTGAGTATTTATAATATTTTATAGTGAAATTGTTAATATGAATGACACTTGACTAACAGAGTCTTTGTTGCATAAAGTATTATTTTATTTTTCTCAATTTCGAAACAAATATAGTTTTTGTCTCAAGATTTTTTATGTTAATATCGCCCAGGCAATTTTGAATTTTCTTTCGTTTGTCATACGGAATATTATACGATGAACATTTATCGCAAAAGTAAAAATTATTAATGTATAACAGATCCTAATAACAGACCGTGGCTGTTCGTCCAAATTTCAACCTTTCTGAACAGAGCTGATCCGGTAAAAATTTGTTTCATTTACTAAAATTATTGCGAAATGCATTCCTGCGCTTTCTTACATTTTCGAACTTTTCACAAACGTAAGAAAATCGACCGTCCGTTTGTCAGTTATGGATGAAATCCGGTATACACGAACGGTGTATCCGCACGAGTGGAAATTATGGGTGCAGGTCACAACAGACAATATCGTCCACGATATCCACGATATTCTCGATGGAGAAGTCTACTGTAAGCGGAGAATGTTAAACGCGAAATACCGGTTGCCCGGCTAATCAAGCTCTGTATCTAAGGCTTACTGCTAATATTGATGTTCGAGATTAGGGGAACACCCCAAAATCTCACTGACCCCGGCATTCCTATTGACTCGCGTGTCAACGTTGGCGCACGAACTGTCTCTCGATTCGGTACTCGTCTTGATACTTCCGGTCAACTATAGTCGAGTCAGACCCTCAAGAAGTTGAAATCCAACTTCAGACGTATACAACACTTGCTACGTACTTCACGTATTTCTGCGTATTACGCGCAGTCTCTGCAATTTTTCATTTTTCAAGTTCACCGATTCGTGTGATTTGATTAATATTAAATTCGTTAAAATCACGTGAGTGAAAATTTGTTTCATCCGTCTCTCGATTAATTCAAGAAGTGTTTCAAGCAGCTGGAATGGAATTTCACAAACGGGTGATTTCGGAATTATAAAATGCTTTCAACCTAATAAATTCGTTACAACATAACAGATTTTGGCTATGTAAGTGCAATTTATTAAATTAATAATAATAAGTCGAGCATCGAACGGTAATAGAGAAACATACTTTGTGTACGTGTGTGCAGAGCAGAATTATTCACATCATTTAACATATTAACTGCCACACGAAATTTATACGTTCCCTATTTATAAAATGGAATATTCAGTTTCAGAATATTTGACCAAAAAAGTCTCACATCAGAAAAATTCAAGTGCAAAGAATTAGTAAAAATTTTATAACGAAATAAAGAATATACAAATATTTATTTACGTATTTTAAGAACGAACCATTTAAATCTGTACGAATTCATTGTTGCAAATGTAGAAAATTTCGCTTCGATTACTCTGTTTTGGTTCTAATGTTAATTTTCTTCAAATATTATATTATATAAAAAAGTGAAATGGAAAACATTTGTTAAACATTTTGCTACCACTGTGATAATCAACCTATCAAATGACGAATAATAATGTTGAAATTGCTTCGAATATACGCTTTGATCAAAGATGGATGTAATATTAACGAAAACACTTTGTGACTTCGAAAGTGACTTTTGCTCGTTTTGATGAATAATGCTGCATGTTTTCAAAATTTGAATCAGCCTGTACATACGTATCTATATGTATTTGGCCGGAATTATATATTTGTAGAACAATTTCACATTTACGAGAACTTCTTCCGTTTGCGGATCGCTCTTTTTCTACATTTTTCGCCACATCGTTCGGCAAAGAAAGGGACAAATGGGCATTAACTTTGCCCATTACGGCCGACCGGCAAGTCATTTCTACGTAGATTGAACACGGAATCGCGGACCAAGTTTGAAAGGACTTTACAAACGACGCCACTTTTCTGCCCGGTAGAAACCAAGAAAACAACTTAACGTGGCCAGTTCAATTGCTGTTATAAATATAGATAGCTGTGATATCGTGTGTCCGCGCGTAAGTGCTTGCATTTTCGACTATCGAGTTTCAAAATTTGCTTTCCACATCCATGATAGAAATCATCCACCATTTCTCCTTTCGATTTCTGTCAGTCTTATTTTAACTCTTTTCAAGTAGAATGAAACTTGCTATATTTATATATTATATCTAATATATGTAATGTATTACATTTGAAATTTAACATCTGAAAACAAATTTACGGGTGGGTTCGATTTACTACTCGCAATTAGTTGGAGAAAATACGTCTTAACTGAAACTCGCAGAAAATGAAATCAACGCCTATTGTATATTTTGTACGACTCTACCTAGGTACGTAATGTTTCATAGAAATAGAGTTTGATAAAAGTCTCGATTCAGTTGCAGCAAAAGAGATTTAGATTCAGACAGTGGGAGCACTGAATCTCAAGACTCCTGTCCATGACAGGCACATTCCTACTTGTCAATGACAGAAGCAGGATCAAAGATGGATACTACGGCTAACGATCTTCCTTTTCATCCTTACGTGTGTCTTTCCCACCCCCATTTCTCTTTCCCCGCTTTCTGTCAACTTTATTTTCTCTTACTCTCTTCCTGCTCGTTTCTCCCTCGTCGGAACCGCTGCGACGGCGTTTTCCAGGCGTGAAAAATTCGAAACCCGGAAACGGCCAACCGTACGCGGGGGAAAAAGAGATCGATATGGTAAGCGCGAATACGATTTGCTTATTTGTTTGAACGCGATGAAATTTCACTCCACTCGGCGTCTGCGCGCGAATACGTTTCTGAAAATCACGAGAAAGAATCGCCGCCGCGGCTGAAGTGAAAATTCCTCGCGACCTATTTCCACGCGGTTTTCCTCGGGTTTTCAATTCCGGCCGGAAGAAAAAACCCGGCCGCCTAAGTATTATTTAGTGGAGCTGCAGTAGTGCGCTACGGTGGAATCGAGTTTCATTAGGAAGTCGAAACAGATAAAACCTTCGACCGTTGGCCGCAGCTGTGACCGACTTCGACGATTTACCACGGCTCGAAACGAGAAGAGGAGAAAAAACGAACGATGGCAATTAAAAAAAAAGAGAAAGAAAAAGAAGAGTGGAGAAATAAAACCGAAAAAGAATCGAAGAGAAGGCTCAGGTGTAGAACGCCAGGTGGAAAACAGGGAGACGGAACCGACGATTCGCTCAGACTCGACGACGAGCGATCTCTTGGTTCTACGAGCGAGCCAAAATTGGAACTCGGATCTTTTCCGTGCAACCCATAATTGTTGCCAATTATCCCCATTGTTTTCGGAAATGTGGGGAAACTTTGTAGACGAAAATTATTCAGTACGAATTTTGTAGATTTCTTCACTTTTCCAGAGACCATATGAAATAAATTCAGAAGATAAAAGAAAAAAAAAGAAGTAAATCCGTAATATAAGAGAACAAATAAAATCATAAAGGAAGACATTTAAGTTGTTAGTTGTGTGTCAAAGACATGATATTTTATATAGGTAAAATAAAAAAGCTGCACGACTTGTACCCCAGTACGATTCGTCTCACTGAAAGGCCCAGAAGACAACTTTTTTACCATAAAATTTTATTGATATGCAAACATTTGAATCGATACAAAATTACAGGCGCGATCGTTCAGTACCAGACAACGCCACTCTTACTCGAGGTCTACCCCACGAATCACGTGACCCAAATCAACCAATGGCTAATTTTCGTTGCATCAGTGTTGCACCTGAAGAGACCCGATTTTCTGGGTTACCCCCGCTAAAATCACTTTCAGTGATAAAAACGAAAGGTTTGTTGCTTCTGAAAAATGCACGACTCGTGGCCGTCGTTATTGAGGAATTAATGTGTACTTTATAATTCTTAGACTCGGCTAGATGAAGTGTAAGGTTTCACGTGACAGATATGTGTGTATATATATATATATATATATAAAACTCCCGCTCAGAAATCCTAAGACGACTACTATATTTATACAATAAAGATACGCAATATAAATTGTTGTACTTAACAAATACAATACATAAAGTGAAAAAAACAAAAAAAAACAAGCTTTTATTTATTTTATAAAAAATTATTTAAATCTCCAAAAATTAATACATTGTTTTACGTCTATAATATAGTTATTTTGACCACCTTGGTAGTTCTAATATTAAATGCAATAAATGTAAAACATATTTTATACAATAAAGACTCTGTTAATACATTGTACATATTGTATTTGAATTCACAACAAATGAGAAATCGCGATTCTCTGAAATTACTGAATGTGAAAAATAAAGGTGTCCCCAAGACACTTTCGAGCGGGAACGTGAGTAGCTGAAGGGACCGCGGCCAGCGATCGAGTGCTGCACACAGTACACAAGTTTCAACTGCAGTGGCAACGCGTGTAATGCAAACGTACGCGAACCGAAATCGATTAATGCGAAATTAGGACGAAAAGTCAAGTCCTCGCCGGATGAAATGTCGCACTCTGGCCCTACCGTGATTCGCACCGGGAACGATTTTCACGCGCCTTCGCGAATCGGGTCACGCCACTCGGCCGCGGGGAGTTTTCTCCGCCGAGCCGGCGCGCCTCACGCTCGGATTTCCACTGCGACGCGTTGAAATTATAATGGTTCATCGAGCACCCGAAGAATCTCGGCTCAGCCCGACAACCGACAACGAGACAAAGAGAAACGTTTCGTTAAAGGAGGGGCGGGGGGGGGGGAGGGCGGACCAACTTCTCGAATAAAGGGAAACCTTCTCTGTTTGATCGGGGCTGCGATCAGAGACAATACATCCTTTTAGCTCCCGAGATTTTCGGGAATTTACTCGCGGTTTCAACGCGTTCTGTGATTTTAACGACTCGCGTAGTCTGCTAGAACCTCCTTCGCCGCTAATGTCGACATTACACAATTTAATCTGCAAGTGCGAGTTTGACATAAAAAAAAAAAAAATTAGTCTCCCCGTAGATTTTCAGTATGTATGTACGTACGCTTTTACTAGATGGAATTTTACATTTTCCAATGCAGTGATGGATGTTGTTTATTGTTGTCTACAAAATTGTATTAGACATTTCTGGTGAAAAATCATTAGTTTAGAAGATGTTTTAATTTTAACTTTGTAAACTCTATCGTACGAAGAACGAGGAAAAATACGAAATTTTATAATTTACATTCGGAAAGTTTATAATTTGATTTTTGAAATTGAGATTTATTTATACGTAATTTCTATTAGTCGATAAAATCGACGATTCAAGAAACGAAATCGTACTTGAGTCAATTCGCAAAAGCTTCTTCGGATCAATATTTAAATATCAACTCTTTAAATACATAAATGTTAATCTCAACATCCTTTAAATATATAAATGTTAATCTCTTATACGCATTAAGTATTCTTGTATCATAAATATTAATCCTTAAGCTTGGGATTTAAAGATTAAGTCTTAAGTCGTTACACCAAAGACCAACAGCACACCTTATACCCTGCCCTCATCTAATACCTTAACTTAGTTTAATCTATATACACACAAGTACATGTTTGTTCGGTCAGAAGATAACTTCCAATTGTAAATGTTTCAAAGGTACATTCATATATCACGAAATGTTCAGTTCAATTTTTGAACAACATATTTTCTTAGCTCGTTCTAATTGCTAATCCCTTCGACACTGTCTTTCGCTACTTTCAGGTGTAAACCGTGCGCTTTTGGAAAATAAATTCCGACATATCCACCGACATTGTCAATTATTGACAATATTTTTTAAATAATATAAAAATGTTGGAAATTATTTTCCAAATGGATACAACTTACGCCCGTAAGCACACTATCGACATATTAAAAATTCCAACCTAGGCCAATGCTCGAAATGAAAATCACTTCGATCGAAAACAAGTGCCGCAGCTCGTAAAAACAAACCCACGATAAAAGATTTGATCGTCGGTTGTCTTACCAGAGAGTAAGAAGAGGAATGAAAAAAAGAAAACGATAAATTCGTGTGAAGAGCGAGGAAGAAAACCGAAACAGTTCGTTTTGGCAAGGAGTAGCAACGAACGGTCGATACAACTTTCGACGTCGCGTGAATGGCCATCATTCGGTGCGCATTTTTCTGCCGAGTTCTCAAGAGCAGAGCGAAACGAGAATCCGATGCGTGTCACTGGGTCAACCGACGGCTGAATGAGGTGAAAGCCTGCGTTCCTTTCCACGGGTCGCATCAATTCCGGTCGCTTTCAAACCCGCGAAGCGCACGATAACCCGTGCTTGTTATTATATCCTGTTCCATCGGTCAATTATATCGCGGAAGATTCAATTAGAGCCAGGCACGTGATATCTAATGCCTACTCGAATGATACATCTACCGAGTACGAGATTTCGCCAGCTAATTGGAAATTATACGCCGTGCTAATTTCCACCGATTCACCCGAACCTCGCCGTTCAACCTCTTAACGCTCTAGCTGTTCAAAAGTGTGTGTGTGTGTGTGTATGTGTGAGAGAGAGAGAACGTAACAAAAAGAAAGGGTGGAAGTTTATGCACGGTCGGATCGGAGCCTGGACAATGGCCTGGAATCCGCGATAACGGCAGACAGGGTCCACAAAGCTGTTCTTCCTTCCTCCGTCGCTCGGCCGTTTGCTTGAAAATTCAAGCAAGCGTGAGGAAAGAGCGCGACGTCGAAAGGAATAAAAAACGCTGAAAGAATTATTCATCTTGGAAGAGGGGCTATTCCGAGTCTACACGTGTATCTCTCCCCACCGTGATTCGCGATCGTGAGTTCGACCGTGCCGAACAAAATGCTAGGCAAATCTCCGGCTCCGCGGCCGTTTCCACGTTCCGTGGAACGGGACAAAGCGGAACTACGAGTCCCGGTAGTTTTACTTAAATCAATACCAAGTGGCACGTCGAACTTCAAAGGCGGAGTCCCCGCCTCTTCCGCGAGGAAGTCATTTCGCTCCAAGTCTCAACGTCCCCTCGAACGACACGCCGCTCGATTCGTCCCTTCATTTCCATCGCCACACGGAAACCCGAGGACCGGGAGAGGGAGAGAGCCAACTAATTCCACCGCGTTCTAACGATGAGGGAGCAGTTAACCCTGCAGGAAGCGATATCGGTTCGGTGATTCAAAGCCCTTAACCCATCGACTCCCTCACCCCCTCCTACCGGTCGGTCGACGATCCGTCGATAGATAGGTGGACGCAGCAACCGGAGCAACTACTCTCGTCGGAGAGTGAAGCAGCCAGTTGACAATTGGTGACCCACGAGAGAGAGAGAGAAGGGGGGGGCGAAAGAGACGAAGGGCGGGGCCGGTACTAATTGTACGTCTGGTCCTCTCATCCTGTCTCTCGGCCAGCCTGCAGCAGACTCGAAAAAGCAACCAACAACTCGGTTGCTAGCAGCCGCCCTCATCATCCTGGAAAATAATACATGCTGGATGCTTCTGCCTCTCTCTCTCTCTCTCTCTCTCTCTCTCCCCCCTGCTTCTTCTTTTCCATCGTTCCTTTGTCTGGACGTGGGCGTCCACGTCGTGTTCCTCTTTATCCTCTTCGCGCGCGTTTCTTCCTCCCTTCGTCGCTGTTCGTGCCGTTCTTTGCCCTCCTCGCATTTCCCTTTCCATTTACGTCCTTTCCCTCTGGCACGGGTAACCGCGCCACAAAGGACTTTCTAAGACACGTTTAGACGCCTCTCTCGCCGAGAGTTTCTCTTTCCGTTTTTTCCCCGTTTTCTTCATCCCGTTGCACGCGCGTCGCACATCTTCGGACACCCACGTGGGCGACGCCCACGTCATTAACCTCTAGCCATCGTCTAATTAAGCGAATTACCAAGTGGCCGGACCGAGGACCTTGATTAACCTAGATGGACGGGCGAGAGAGTCGAGTCGACCTTGAACGGGGTCGCGTTGGCCACTGACTCGAACTACTAGTGATTCGCGAAGAACATTTGCAACGCCAATCGTGGAAAAACTTTTTATTTCCTACGTATCACGCGTACGTATTGAAGTTTCGTATGTGCAACGAGCGACTATACGTGCAATAAAAGGATAGCACGCAACGTGGATAGTTGTTATAGTACTATATTTTAAGCAATATATTGAACATCGACAACGAGAATGCCTGCGATTCTGCAATCGAATTACACGTCCAAGGATCGTCGATAAAAGGAGAAGCCGCGATAATTCGTAACAGAGTCAACAATTGCAAAAATCATCGTGGAAAGAGAACTTCGATCCGACGAATGAATATGCATACCGCTGATTCCCGAAACGAATGAATATGCGTATCGAGCGAGAGGAGACGGTCGATTCGTCAGCCGAGACCAATCGGGAAGGGGCCGACACCGCGATTCGACGTGAAATTACATTAAACGCAGGCGTGCGTCCGCG
The DNA here is from genome assembly GCA_032399605.1 of Melipona beecheii. Lineage (NCBI taxonomy): Eukaryota > Metazoa > Arthropoda > Insecta > Hymenoptera > Apidae > Melipona > Melipona beecheii. The sequence goes on along the minus strand of JAUCMO010000210.1, from coordinate 2,367,429 downwards.
AGAGCGCGTTGATCGATCGTTGTAAACAAATTTCACATTCCAAACCTGCTTTCCAGAATAAATATTTCCGGCTTATTTCGCCGGGCCGTTGGAAAATTTCGAACAAAAATAACGAACTTCTCCAACTAGTTTGCCGATACGGCAACTCTGTTGTTTCCTTTTCTTTTTTTTTCCTCTTTCTTTCTTTTTTTTTTTTTTTTTGCTTTTGGAAAGCACATTTATTAGTCTCGGCTTTATCCGATGCTGATCGATCAGCAGAGAGAGAGAGAGAAGGGGGAGAGGCAAGAATATATATCACGGTAGCTTCGGAACGCTCCGAATGGATATAGCCTGGCGATTCAACGATCACGGCGAACGATACAAAACGTTGCATGATTTTTTATAAATGCACGGTCCGGAAGGATTTAATTGTTACACTATTGAATCTAGGATCGCTGTAAACCTACGGTGTTTTAGTTGATGAAATCCGCCAAAGTATCAATTTCCAAATGAACAAGCTTTTTCATCGGTTTCTTTTTGGTAAAAGTAATCAAGTTAATTGTAAATACGATGACGACGAAACGACTAGATTGCGGATTTTTATACATTTACGAGAATAAATTCGACAGTACAAAAGTGCAAAAAGTGGAAACATGATACGTGGAAGCCACATGAACTAATGTAATGATTTGTATTAAATTTGATTTTCTTTTATGTTTCACACTGATAGAAAATAATAAGATATAAATAATAAAGATAGAAAATAATAAACAAAATTAAATTAAATATTCTGAAACCACGCAATCTAACTGAAAATGATTATTCTTAAATCCTTAACGACCCGACAATACCAGCATGTCTCGTTGTGCTAAAGTGTTTCGTTAAACGTGTTCTAGTTCGAATTCGTGAATGATTATAATAAGAAAACTGCAAAACAATAGACGTTTCGTCTATGCTCACGTATGTTTAGGCATTCGATAATTTTGTTGAAATTCCATCAAAAGAGTCAAAATCTCAATGTACAATTCTACAATCAACTCTGAATCAGTATCATTAGATTGTTGAAAAATACTTACAAAATACTTAAATTTGGAATTTTTGAATTAAATTAAAATTACTCTAATCTCAATTTAATTAAACTTTGGTAATTCGACGTAAACTACTGCAGTCGTCTATAACACAGAATTTACAACAGATCGATTCAATTTAATTTTGCTGTTAATTTTCATCAGGTGATAAAGGTACAAGATACAAGATAAAAATTAAATACCCAAAATTTGAGTAATTGAAGACGAATCACTGCACGATACTACTCGATAAACACAAGAATTTCAAACGCCTGATCCAAAAACGGAGCGTGAATTCGTGAAGTTACGCTGTCGGAAAGTTAAACGGTTAAATCCCTCGATTCCAGTCCTAGTGTACTTCTTTACCTCGTCCTGATTTTCAGGTGACAAAGTTACTCTTTTGCCATGATTTCGCCGCTTGTTACCATTTTCCCACCTCCCTCCCAATTCCCAAGGGGGAGAGCAAATGTTCTATTTGCACGCCTAACGAACCCGAACAGCAACATCTTGAGACACGCCGCGGCATATTGGAAAGACAAACAAAAATCGGAGCCGGCTGCCTCCTCGTCCAGCCGCAAAATAGTCACCTGGAGATTTGCGCTTCCGCGTGACCAGCATCAAAGCACGCGGGTTCGAGACGACTCGCGGCGGACCGCTTACCACCTCGAGCAAGAAATCAAGACGAAACCCAAGTGGTAAAGAAGAGGGCGGTGTTCAAAGCGCGCGCGGCTGGTCGATTCAGCGTGACGAGGGGGTGGAACGCCGGAGCGAGGACCAGACGGGCGGAAGAGGGGAGGGGAGAGGGGGGAGACGGAGGAAGAAGAGTTGCTCGTTCTCTCGTTGGAAAATAAATCGCGCGTGCATGTGCAAACGTCACTTCCGGCGGCCGCGTGATTCGCGCAGTAAATCTGCAAGGAGCGCTTCGCGCCGACGAAATAAACAACCAGGTCAGATTTTGCAACACGGCCGGCCGCGAGAGAGACTACGCTCGCACGTAAAAATTTAGAGCGCGTCGAGAATTTCAAGGGGAACGAAAACTTCTTCTGGCTCTAAATGAAGAATATCCATTTTTACACATCGTGATGCCATCCTCTTTCGTTGAAACTTGATAACGCGTGCGATGTTATCTTTCTATTGCCAAGGCTATGATTAAAACCTCGTTTCCCTTTCGTTAATGGGAAATAAATAAAGGCTGAATTTTTATATTCGATCGCATAAATCTCGTCCTTCGTTGTCGATTATGTTCAAAATTATAGACGCTCGTATGCATTCTCGAGAAGGATGAATCGAATGGTATAATAATTAAAGCAATTCACCTATTAAGTACTCTGAAAACGAATATTATCTGCAATTCCAATGATATGTTTTCTGATATCAAAAGTGTCAAAATATACGATGTTAGGAAAAATAAATCTCACAAAAGTTCATCTCGCTATCCGTATTTACGTGATGCAAAATAATATAATACTTTATAAGAAAACTGTATCAAACTGATAAGGTTAATTATATTTGATTCTTTATACCTTGACGATTCTGAAAAGTATTGCTTCAGTATCAGTTTAATTCCTTATTATACTCAAAGAGAAATGTCGAGTAAATCGCTAGAGGATGCACAAAGCTGTTTATACAGATTCTGGTTTTGTGCAATCGTCGCGTCTTGCTTCTTTCACTTTGCCATCTTAAAGGTAATACAGTATTCTCTCTTGCGTGAATCCGATTTTTCGAATATCTTAATATTCGAGTGCTACAATATACGAAGCATTTAATGCAAAAATGAATGACAAGTTAAAAAAGTAAATTTTTGGATAACAAAAATTCTGTAAGATATAATAAAATTAAAGAATATGAGTTATTGTGCAGCTACGCTATATTTGCACAAAATGGAATGAAGATCAAGTTTCCGAAATGTGATGTTAAACCAAATGAATAAAATATTGACTTGTAACCCATTGAACAGTTCGTATAATTAGAATAAAACTGTAGATCATCTTTTATTCCGATAATATAATAATATAATTTAATAAAATATTCCGAACATAAAAGATCAAAGTTACAACTAAATACAGTGTTCTCATTTCTCATGAAAAGGTACAAAACTTGTTTCGCCTGAAAATTAAAAAGCTCCTCTAATCTTCTTTCTTTCTTAATAAAAAGAAAAATCAATCTACGGAACCGAATCGTCGAATCGAAAGGACGTTAATCGCGTTAAACGTAACCTAAGGTAACCTTTAAAAATTAAATTTGGCACGCGACGACATAAAACGGGACATTGCAACGCGAGTTTTCTATTCGCTGCGACTGGACACACTCGTTACCGAATCGTAAGAGAACCTGTAATTAGATTCGAAAATTACATGTAATAACAGAAGCCGGACGAAGTTCACTCTGGTTAAAGCATTGTACGGTTAAATACACGTTGCCGGGGAGTAAACGAGAGAAGAAAACGACGAAAGAAACGGCCGAACCGAGACAGGCTCTATTGAATATCCCCAGGAATCGGTCTGGTCTATCGATTCGTTTGTCGATTGGATTGGAAGTTTGTCAAAAGGAGCGTAGCTTTTGTACGTAGAATCTTGCCAGGGAAACCGCAGAATTTGTCCCGAGGTAAAAAGCTCGGAAGCTCGGCTCCCACGAGCAGGCCGGAGTGGCCGTTGCCTCGAATCGACTGCGAAAACGTGTCAAGGGGGTTAAAGAGGAACACCGCTGCGTCGAACGAGTATACCCGTTCGCGCAATCAAACTTCAAATCGTTGTTGAATAACTGATGGCCGCGGCGAATTCTGCGAATTCTCCACGAAAGTCTTTAAATTTCGTACCCTCGATTCTTTTCTTCTTCCCCGAGTAAGAACCGCGTAACTCGTTCTTTCGAAGATCCTCGCGACGTATCGCGATTTAAAGTGATCGGAAATAGACGTTTCTGAGGGATCCAACAATGCGGACAATCTACGGAATAGATAATAAAATGCAAAACTTACAATATTTGATATACAGCAAGACTTTTGCTACATAAATTTCATTTAAAGTTACACAAACGTGCATATATCCTATCTAGACTGAATGCGAATGTTTTGCAAGTTTAGTTGACATTTCAATTTGTCTTGATCTTCGAATATTACGAGTACTTTGCAAATCGTCAATTTCGTAGCATATTCTTTACCGCGAAACGATTCGTTAATTTATGAATCAAGTTTCATTTTATCACGAGACTCCCATCAATATTACGTTTTTATAAAAATCTTGCGTCTCGTGTTTTAATAATTTCTTTCGCCAATTACGAAAAGCCACGTCAAACTTTTATGTTTTATTCGTATGTACTCGAACATTTGGAAATTCGGATATAGAAAACGCCACTTTGACGCTACGTGTCTGTTTCGATATTTACAAATATACGTCAAGTACAAGTTGATCCAAAGACACTCCAAAGGCACCAAGTTGATCAGACAGTAGCTTTCTCAATAACGCTCAATCAGAGCCGCTGGTTCGGAAAGATATGATTAAAACTGGCGGAAGTTTAAACGTTTGCTTGTTGGAACATTCTCCCTATTAAAGCTGGTCTTACAAGATGGATAACGAAGGATATAGAACTACCAGCATCGGGCTTCAGCAAACTGAAGGACGCAGTTTACTGCATCCTGTCCCATCAGTCTTCCAACGTCGCTTATCTCCTGTCCTATTCCGTTCACTTCCCCCAACCCAGCCACCGCTGCGCCAAACCACCACCGACGAAACAGGCCATATCAATTAACCGAGGTACTTTAATCCTTTAAGGAATCACGAGAAAAAGAGAAAAAAAAAAAGAAAAAAAGGAGGAAAGAAGGGACCACACCGTACGCTGTCTCCGTAGGTCTCGTCTTTGGTATTTCGATTCCGCCGTGTGCGTGTGTGTAGACACGCGCGTGCAGTTTAAAGCGCTTTTAGTTCACCTCGGTTGCCTAGTGCCTCGGGTATTTTCCCTTGGAAGCTCGTCATATTTCCACCCGCACGCAGGCATGTCCCCATCAAGTATCCCTGGGCTATGCATAGTTTTACAAATATTCCACCCCTTGTCAGCGAGCCGTTAATATCCCTCGCGGGGGTGGCGACAGGAATGGCGCAAGTACAGCGCCATGAATTAAAATTATCCAGCGAGCAGCGTGTAACGCGGTAAGAGGAAGGGACGAGGGGTAGTTTAAGTAAGTAAAAGTTTGCGGTGAATAAAGCCTCCCCTCCCCAACCCCTGTTCTCCACCCCCGAGCGTGGTTGATAGGAGTAGCAGTGCCACAGACTAGATACACAATTTTCGATAATTAATTATCCACCGGGTCTGGCCATTGTTCCCCCGTTCTACCGCTGCGTGTTACGGAACGACGGAAATTTCCAAGGAGGGCACACGCCCGGTTCGATTTGATCGCTACCCGGGTAACTCCCCGGATTTGCGCGCGAAAATTGTGATCAAGAGGCGAGCAAAAGACTTGCAACGCGCGAAGGCGAGAACTCGCCTCGTGTCTCGATACGAGGAATTTAATTAAAAGACCAGGCGGAATATATTCGTTAAAAAAAGAAAAGAAAAAAAAAGAACGGGGCGTTGAATTCTTCGGCGCGATTGATTCGCGCGGTATTTAACGCGTTCCGAACGAAGAGAAAAAACTGTGAAACTCGATTTAACGCAAGGTGCGATTAATTAGAACGGAGAAATGTATGTACACACCGACGCGGAATTCTATTAATTCTACGCCAGTCTGGATATTGATAACGATTAATCGGTCGTTTTGTAACGTTGATAAATTATCGAAATTTCGAGATAGTTTCTTGACTTAAATACTGCGTTGGGTCTATCTATGATTATCTTCAGAAAATTTATCATGTATCATGTTTGTGTAGATTTCACGAACGTCTCAGTCTTGAATCGTTGAGAATTTAATGCTGATTATCCCTGGCAGTAAAGTTTTCGATCAAAAACGAAAGTTGTAATTCGGCTGTATCTGGAAACAGTGAGATCTTTTGCGTTCACGAATTGAATAAGAATCGTTAATTTCATTTTCAGAATATCTTATATTTCAATAGCCTGGATACCCTCTCGTCAAGGCATCGTTGGGAACGAGATAGGAAACTTGAATGCCAAGGAAGCATTGACCCTACCACTAAGCGAGTCCACAGACCCTTATCCTATACCAAGAGCTTATACACTATGCAAAACCAACGTCAAGGATGAATGGAACCGACTATGGACAACATCAGATCGAACGAAGATCCACAACGTAATAAATGACTTCTACCAAGAAGTCCCTTTTGTCGGATTAACCAAAAAAGAAAGAATTACTCTGGCTCGATTAAGGACCATCTAACCAAGAAGACTGACCCTCCCTCTTGCGATAGATGTCAACAGTCTGTCACAGCTCAACACATTATCTATGTGACTGCACAAACTTTGAGTGGCAGAGAAGATTCCATAGGATTAATTTCACCGCTGCCCAAAATCGTCTGAAGAGAACACTTTGATACTCGATGGACATAAATCTATGCTACAAAAATATAAGTACCTAGTCGTACCATGACCTCGATGCGACTTTAAATCTACACAAACAAGAAAAAACTGCACGACTTGTACCCCAGTACGATTCGTCTCACTGAAAGGCAACTGTTCCGACTAGGAAATGAAGACGACTTTTCTGCCATAAAATTTTATCGATATGCAAACAAATTACAGGCGCGTTATTTCTGTACCAAACAACGCCACTCCTACTCGCGAGGTCTACTCCACGCCCTCTCACGAATCACGTGACCCAAATCAACCAATCGCTAATTTTCGTTGCATTAGCGTTGCACCTGAAGAGGCCCGATTTTCTGGGTTACCCCCGCTAAAATCACTTTCAGTAATAAAAAAAGAAAAAAACCCATTAGTACGGAGAGATGTGCAGAAGGTTACGGCACTCTCTGCTCGCGTGGCGCATCGATCCGCGCCCGAGCAGGACGAAAACTGCGTCGAGAGACTCGACGACGCGTCAGAAAGTAGCGAAACAAGCGGCGATGAAATTAAAAAGTTCGGTAATGGAAGAGGGAAGGGAAGGACTGAATTAACCACGGGAACGTAAGTTTCCGCTTCGCGCGAGCGTCGAGCCGATCGAGAGCCGAGAGAGAGAGAGAGAGAGAGAGAGAGAGAGAGAGAGAGGGGAAACAGGGGGAAAAAATGGACGCGGCAGGGGAGGACACAGGAAGAGACAGGGAAAAGGAGGGCAGCGGTGTATTAAGCAAATCGGGCTAGTTCGAAAACTTCGTTCAAATCGGATGTGAATTATGAACGATCCCGGCGGGTAACACACCTACAGGGAGTTTCAGTCGAGCGACGGGAGTGGCGGAGTATTTACGAGGCCCCAGCGGCGCGGCTTACTTCCATTGATAAATTTCCCAGGCTGGCTGGCTGCTTTTTGTCGACCGGCACGGCACGGTGCTGTTCTCTAAGAAAACGCTTCGTTCTCGACGAGCGGACTACGATTTCGTACTGGGGAACGAACCAACCCTGTAGCTATTGGATGAATTTATTATTGGGTCGTCGTTCGTCCAATTTTCACTGCATTATATATATGTACGTACGATATTCTATATAGTTGTCGCGAAGGAAATTCCACGCGAAAGACAGCAGCAGATCGATAAAGTCTTTGAATTTCAAAGTAAATAACGACTTCTTTAAATATTTGTTTCTGGTATTAACACTGTCGATATTATTATGATATTATTATAGAAAAGATAGCTAACGAAAGTTCAGATAACAGATTGAAGATCGGACTGGAGATGTGTGAAAGCCAGACAGTAAAAGCGACAATTATCCCGAAAATAAAATTTTAACGAAGAAAATTAAAAACAGAAACGTATTGGAAAATTTTTCAGAAAGCCAGCCGATTAAAACATACCGATTTTTAAACATTTTGATTAGAAGCAACGAGCTGATGATTACAAACGATCGAGAAGTGATTCTTTCGATTCTGTTTCGATCGTCTCGTAACAACATAAAGTATTTTTCGCAACACCGCCAAATGTTTCGACAGAAATAAATATCTCTCACTATGGGGTTGCGTTGAAATAAGCTTCGAGCCTGCAGCTTGGAAAACTCGAGTCGCGCTTCCAGTTTTTACGGCTTCAACTTCGAAGCTTCAAGCGTCGAGCTGTGAAAGCCAAAGTCTTCGACGTCCGAATCCTTAAATCTGGAACTCGAGCTGTCTGAGTTGTGTACAACGACGATTATAAATGGTATATATAGGCTGTCAAATGTCACGTGTTGATGGAATAAACTTTAAAAACTTCGAGAGCTAACTTTTAAAGTTTCGAAAGCTTGAGCTTCGTATGACACTAGTCTTGGAAGATTCAACCTTGGAGCATCAATGTCTAACTATTGTAAGGAAACAAAGTAAATTTCTCTCGGTGATAACTATTGCGACAATAGGTACGAGTAATTGAAATCAATTTTCCTCGTCAATCACGATCAAAAGTTTTAAAACATTTTAGACAAAAAAATAACAATTATTATTATTCTTATTTAGGATACTGCGTTCATTGTGTTCGCCTAATCAACATTTTCGTCTTATTATTATTATTGTATCTTCTTGTTATTATTTCGTCTTAATTCAAACAAGTGAAACATTTAACGAACTACACTTTCGTGGAAGATGAAAAAACTTATACACCACTCGCTGGCGTGGGATCGATCAATTTTTCGTGAAATCGAGTTTCACGATTGAAGACGAGGTGATTCTTCTCGATCAAACTTGCGGGACAAATCTCGTTGTCCCCGACAGTGCATTTCTCGGTGCACTTTACCGGATGAAAGCCACGTCGAGACAAGCCTAGCTAGGAAAAAAGTAGGTTTCCCTTTCTTCCGAGCACTCTTCTTGCATTGCCGTGCCGTTTCTTTCTTACATGAAAGCTTCTTCTAATCAAGTTAAATATTTCTTCAATCGTATTACGGATTCGGGCCGGCCCCTCCATTTTCTTCACTATTACCGGCTACGCTCGTCGGGCGCCTGTGATCATTTGTATTCGGAGAACTTTTGTTCTCGGAGCGGCTTTTTTTCCTTCGAGCGACCAAAGGACTGAATTCAAAGTCGAAACTAGGATTGCGCAGAACGTCCCAGTAATAATGTGGCACGGACAGGGAACGGGTGATTCTATTTTGAATAACAGATCGAATTTTGTCCATATCAGATCCCAATTCTGCAGATTTTAACCCTTCGCGAAATGGTACTTTTCTCGATTCTCACTTCTTGGAAGATCGAACATATTTTCTACACGAACAACCCACGGGAAAAAGTGGAATGTCAAATTTCAGCACTAAATACTTTGACCAGTATTGCTGTCAAAGTATTTACACTAATTATTTGCATTAAACATTTAGAGATCTGTGAAGAATTTTTTAAGGACCCAGGATGCTGCTGGAAGGACTGAAAGAGTGAGAGAGAGAAGTGAGAAGAAAGGCGATTGCGTTTCGTCTCGGAGTCACTGCCTAGACTCTCATCAGTGGGGCTGATGGCAGCGACTCCTTACCCCAGACGCTTGTTGTTATAACTACCCCCGCTAGGCTGGGCCCGGATCACCTTCCTAGCGGGGTTCCGCATGCTGCTTGCTTAACATCGGAGATCGGTAGGACCTCGACGCTAGGCGCGCAGCCACTTGCGGCTTGTGCAAGTCGAGTGTTCGAAACTTGTAGTCGAGGAATCGTAGGGCCGCTACAAACAATTTGACATTCCATTTTTTTCCAGAGTTCTTTCATATGAGATGAAATGAGATTATACAAAATTTCCTGTTAAACAAGAAATAACAAATGAAAATTTCATTGATAACTAATCAACTTGTTTCTTGTATCTTTAATAGTTTGAAGAGTTTAACCCACGTTTCTTACAGGCAATAGAACACTTATTTCCACGACATTTCTCGGTACAGTCGTTGACTAAAGTTAACTAAATACACCATGTACGAGTACGTATTCCAGTTGAATTACCAATGGAATTTTCAATCTCTCGATTGAACGTTGAAAACGTTAAAAATATATTACGCGCGTGTGTAACACTTCGTTACGAGACACGAAGAAACCTCGCGCTTTACTCGTTTTGCCAATTATTAAACTAACGCTACGAATGTAGATTGACGGGACTCTGCACTCGTCAGAGAATTAACTCGTCGTAATAAAATAACTATAACCTTTGCTCGCCATATTTTCTAAAACAGTACGTCCTATTTTGCGCGGTACAACGCGATATGCTGCGTGGATCCGATTTCCCCGGTGCACTCGTTCGCAATACGCAAAACAGGTGTGTTTCGTTAACCAAAGGCGGACAACGATTTTTTTACTTTAAAATTAATGCAAAACCGAATAAAAGAAAAGAAGAGGAAGAATACGTGGTGGTGAGAAGAAAAATCTAGGATGCGACGCGTACCCGCGACCAGAAAGAAAAACCAACCGTAGGCTTTCGTAACGCGATACGTTCGAAACGAAAGGAAAAATAAATATGAATGCAGGGACCATTAAAAAAAACGTGCGTGATACGCGGTGGAAATGGAGAAGTGGGAACGACTTTCCAGTTGCATTTTCATTTCGTTGCGTTTCGAACGGAGAGACGGGGGGGGGGGGAGAGATCGAAAGCTCGTGAAGCCTGACGATATAATCGAAGAGTACGGCAGGCGGGCATAACGTATTCGACCGAAGAGAAGAGACTCTGCTGATTAAAAGGCTTTCATCTGGTATTGAGATGATCATCTAGCATGAAAGAATATAACGGAACAGACGAGCGGTATTGTGCGCAGCTGTTGGCCACCGAATTAGGATCGCGTGCAAAAATTCTACTCTTTTTTACTTATTAACCAGAAGTAAAGAGATTTCTTTAACGATTCGAATTATTACTTGACACTACGTGACTGTGTACTATAAATTATTTTATCTGTTATTACGTTAGACATCGTAGAGTTCGTCAAGTCCGTCGCAGGAAATTATCTTATCGAAAAATATGTAAAATTGTATTTTTGATTAGCAAAACGTTACGACTAAACTTTGATTGACTAAAAATTCTACGGATATTGCAGAGAAAGAAACACAAATTACTCGTCCACTATTTTGTCCACTATTTTCAAATGCATCAATGAGATGAAAGTTTTAAAGTTCAATCGAGGTCGAGGATATATATTTTTCTACACTTGTGTTCTCTTAAGCAACACGTTCATAAAATTTACAGATTTCAAAACTAAGATGTAAAAATCGAAAAATATTTCTTCAATTTATTTTTGGCCTTTAGATGCGACGAGTACTAATACTAATTACACTAATAAACTGCGATAATAAATCAATATTGTTATCGTACTTCTATTATAAAAATAAAATTCAATTTCGCGTACAAGACTAAACAGGGTTGAACGGATTAGTCAACGATGAAACGTATTATATTACAAAAGTAAACATTTGATGGAAACATTTCGTGTTAAAATGAGATTACTGATGTCTATTTATGATCGAAAAAAGCCTCACGGAACATCTTAGAGCCATAAGAGTCTACGCGCGCATAAAGGCAACAACAAGAACGAACAAGAATCGCGTTCCCCTCCGAAACAAACGATGGAGAATCTTCTAACGACGGCCAACGTTTCTATAGTTCGTCAGAGAAAGTCTGCCACTTTCTTATCCCCTCGAATAGCTCCGGTTCGTTCTACGTGACCGAATCTTCGCGCTAAATCCTTCGTTTCGTCTTTGTTCTGTGTCGCGCAAGATCGGCGAAACGACTCGATGTCGCGGTGATTAGCTCGCAGAAAAGCTATTCAGAGAAGAGGAAGGACGTTCGAGGAAAAGTACGTGAACGTTCCCCCAAGTTTTCCCAAGTTCGCTGATTTTTCTAATTGTTTCACACGAGTTCGAACTACTCTGCGATATCTATACGTTACTAGAGTGGAGTTTCTCACTGAAAAGAAAGCGCAAAGGAGGAAAAATAAATCTTTAAACGCGCGAAAAAAGTTTAACCAGCCAGACGACAGAGTCAAATCTAGGAGAATTGCGTTTTCCCTCGAATCATTATATGCAACACTTGGCTATTGAATTAGGACTATTTTTCAATCAATTCACATTTAAAACCATTCGTAATTTTATTCACATTTTACAGGATTTTAGTAGAATTGAAGGGTCTGAATGCAATTTAACAATAAATTTTCTTAGTTATAAGTTAAATTTTACTAATCATTAACTGTACAATTAATGTAATAATTAAACAAATATATGTGCACACATTGTGTACATACACGTCAATATAGTTTACCATTCTCATTGCAACGTCCGTTTTCAGAATATTCTTTCGAATTTTTCTTTTTACAATAAAATAAGTGACATATTTTTAGAGATCCAAACAGAATATTCTCTCAATCTTTCGTAACTGATCTATCATAAATAGCTCGGTGTTTGACTGCTCGTCACGTGCAATAATTTCATCATTCTTAAAGTGTATAAATATACGTGTATTTACAATTAACGAAACTCATAGTTAAAGTTCGTTCAAACGTTCAATTTTATTAAAACATTTTTTATCAAAAAACATTGAAAATTTTCAGTGAATTCAATGGCCAAAGACTGTATTACAATAACTTAACCCTTTACTTCCGAAATTAAGTCATTTACTTTTACTATCCTTTTACATTAATACATTTTTTTGTCATTCGATGACAAATATTGTAAATATAGGATCGAAAATTATTGAAATTGCAATTATATCAATTGCATAATACAAAGCAAGAACACGTAGTTCTTTCCTTTCTGTCATTTTGAGAAGAAATGGTCATTTTTGAACACCACTGAACTGCCGTTAACGCGCAAATGTTTATATAAAATAACAAAGACACGATACGGTAAAACTCCGTTTATTCGAGTCAAATTTTAATCAATACCTGATGAACTCTTGCTTATTTGTACGTGAACTCCTATTACATGAACGAACGAAAAAAAACACTGATTTAAAAGGATTTAGAAGAATCAGCAAACTCTTATTAGCATACAAACTCCAACTACTTCCACTGTCGAGGATCCAGTAAAAAGAAAAATCCGAATGAAATATCCAAAGTGTCCAAAGGCTAAAGAACTCGATTACGAAGCAACAACAATATCCCCCGCTGAAATCAGTCGCTGAATTCTTCCAAACGCGGCGTGTGTTTCTTATCGAAGAGGAGCGTAATATCCGGAGAAGGAGCAGAGCAATGAGACCGGGGGAAAACAGATGAGCAGCGATTTACGAGAGACGATATCGCTGTATCCCGAATCGATACCAAAAGGGAACCGGTTACGCCCGACAGCGGAAAAATGACAAGAATTCTCGGGAACCCGACGTCCCATCGAATAAATCCTGACGAATTTTTACGGCCGTTGGAACTTGCCAGACGGAAGGAAAGAAGCCGGAAGCGTAGCCGTTCTACTGGACCGGTGCCATATTTTTTAATCTGGCGGAGTGTTTTTGCCCATTCGGGCCGAATTCGGCGACGCTCGTACGTGTATCCACACATCGGCCTGGGGCCGATGATATCGCGTTTGGCGAGGGGCGACCAGTAGGAAATACGGCGGTCGGCCGGCGAACGATTCACTGGAAAATTGCTATTCAAAATTTTGGAATGCTTCCCACCGTTCTGACGCTAATTTCGACGTTAATGACGGGCCGTGATTCGCGCGACATCGTGAAATTCTGATCGCTCGATGACCCGGAAGATCCGTTGTTGCCGATAGTTTTACAGAGGGGTGATTTTGTACAATCACTTTTGTACAAAACCCTCAATACCTGGGGTTGTTACACGTGCAAATATCAGATTTTGTTAATTGAAATTCCGTAGCACGTCGCTATCTTGACGTACGATTTCCTTCCTAATCTCCATAGACGAGTATAGCTTGTTACACCGTGTCAGATATCAAATATTGAAACGAAATATTAACATTGCAGTTACAATTCATACTCGATTTAAAGAATCGAAATTAGAATGTTTTATAATTTGGTCTGTTACAACGAACCCTTTTATTAATTCCAAATTAATTCCAAAGAAAAATCGTTTGACCGTGTGAATAAGTATCATATTCTATCCAATGAAAGTTACAGTGATACATTGTACGTGTACATTGTACTTGGTTCTACCAAAATATTTTTCTGAAAAGTGTACTTGTTACGATCGATAACAACAATAATATGAGATCTGACTGCGAAATGCAAGTAAAAAACGCTGCTCCCTTCAATGCAAATCAGCCAACAAGATTATACATTCTCTAGGAGACTTTTATTTGGAAAACGAAGCACGGGAGACGGATGAAGAATGATTCCCGGAATAGTAGAACTCTTAAAGAAACAAGAGAAGAACTATCTGAATGATATCTTCGGGCGAGATTCTGTTGGCAAATCGAGCAGGAACAGTCTCCTTGCACGTTCGACCCTCGAAACTTCAACAGGCTCGTGCAAAAAGTCCTCGTGAAAAGTTCTCTCAGTCGTCGGAGCACCCGGTGATCAACCTTCGAGGGCCATTTCACGTCTTTGCAAACACAGACATAATGGAATATATAATGTACCGATCGAATAACTACGTCGTTTCGTATAACATACTTTTGTATATTATCCTACGTTTGTTACCAATTCATTGTTACTCGAAACAACATTTGTTTCATTAACTGTTTTTTTTTAATTTATTTTTGTCATTAATTTTCAACATCAATTTTCTTTCATGTCTTTCATGTCCCATACCCGCGACCAATAAACTGATTGCTGATAACATAAAATAATTGAAACATGATGAGAAAAATTTCACTTTATAACTACGTACAGTTACGTTTCGAATTAAATTACGCAGTTTTAAAATTTTTGACTCGATTTAATTCTAAATATTCTAAGTTATAGTAATAATCCAATCGTTTATTATCCAAAGATATTATTTAAGAGTCAAATAGGAATAACTAAATAATAACTAAATAATATAACTAAATGTTATTATTTTACAACATTGAACATTCCAGTGATCAACGTGTTAACTTTTCTTGCAATAACGATTATAATCAAATCACCATGAAAAAAGAAACATATGTTGTAAAGCACAAGTATACGTACAATATTTATTGAAAACTTTCAAACAAACTTTACTTTATTCAGTGATACTGAAATAAGAAATTATAAGTAACAAACTATAATTAAAAAAATAAACTGTAAAAAATAAAAGCTATAAAAAGCATTCAATTTTTCCTACATCCCAACAAGCGTTATAGCTTGTAATATATTCAAACTAAATCTTTAGTTTAATTTTAAATTTCGTTCCCCTGAATCTGTAACATCTACGCATACACACACGAGTATCTCAATGATTTTCACGTTACTCCACCTTTTCAAGTTCAACTGCAAAAGAGCGTAACTACAAAAACGCGCAACTCGCAAGACTATTCGCGTGCAACATTGAACGCTCATATGCATTGTTAAAATCTCGTCGCATACCGATGTGATTTCCACGGGGAGCCCTTCAAAGTAACTTTTGTTTGGATTAACTCAAGTTTTTTTCGAGGTTATTCGCCCGCGCTATTGTACGGCTGCGTTTACTCTTTGCCACGTTTAAAGTACTTTTTTCCTCTGGCGCGGACGTTGAACGCCGGATTTGTGGGCCGCTGCTTAATTCCCTTTTTCCGTATCCTTCGACTGCCTTCTATTTCAAACCCCTCCCCCCTCCGTCCTTCTCCTCCTCCTTCATCCGTCCGTATTTCAACCCACGGAGAAAACTAATGCTTTTTCCCTTTTTTCCTTTTTTTCGAAGCTGCCCGCCGTTTATCTGGATACGCGGCGTTGCAAGTTCCATTCCCCGGCTCTTTCAGGCCCGGTACCCCGCCGGACAATGGGGAAAAAACTGTGCGATCTTCCGTTCAAAACCCACGGGTTTTGTTATAAATTGCAATTACCGCAGGAAATTGAAACCGACGAGTTTCTTGGACGCGGAAATCGGCGGACCATTTCTGCATTTCTGTACGACGGTATGCTAATCGGCATCGCGAAATTAAACGGGATGAGCTTCGTAAATATGTAATATACACAGGGTGGTCCGTTTAAGCGAGGTCGTGAATGAACATCTTTTTCAGTGGTGACAGTGCAAAACATATTTTTTGATTTCTAACATTCTGGTAGGAATATATATTCTTTTTTTCAATGTAATTTTCTTTTTTCAAAGTCACTGATATTCTTGTTCAGACAACTATGTATTTTTTTTTTTTTTTCATTGCATCGTGTAACTGGCAATAAGAAATACAATTATCAATTTTCTATAATTCAGATATGTAAAAGAAACCTAACCTGGGAAATTTCAGTTTTACGTATAAATTTCTCTTTATCGCGATCACATGGAAAAAAAACATCAATGACCTTGGAAAAAAGAATATTCTTACTCCGATTATTGGCCTTTTGATACTATTCACGTTTGGACAAAAAATATTTTTTCGTCACAATTCGAAAAGATACTTAGATGAAACCTCGTTTCAATCGTTCTGTGTACAGAGCGAAGATGAAGAATCCTTGAGAAAGTCAAGTTTGAATTCATGGATTTGTCTAATTACCGAGAAAACAAAACTGAACAATTGATGGAAGTTTCCCAATGACATTTCCAAAATTAACATTAGTTGTTATAATTTTATTACAATTATACTAACAACTTATCCTCCGTTAAATATATAAATAAGTAAATTAGTATCGTTTCTGAAAAAAATCGAATTTGAAAATTTAAAAATCGAGTGTTAAACTAAATTTTTCTTTACCAAATACGTTCGAACAAAAACGAAATGTCGAGCGAAAGAACATTTTATATTAACATTTTATAACTGAACTCCCTTTATCTAAATTCCATTATTCATTGAAACTATTATTTGCTGGAACAAAATTTTAGTTAATGCCCGATCAACTGACTTTTCCTTGAATTTGTCTGAAAGTTAACTTCCGTTATCTCCTAAACGAAAGATAACATGTAATAGGAAAAATTTGCAAACTCCAGTTACATAAATTGTTTGTCTCTTGACAAGTTTAGATGAATAGAGTTTCTTCTATCTGTTCCTCGGAAACTAGTCAAATATATACATGCATAGTACTCGGTAACTTTTCGACCAAATTTTCACAAAAATGAAGCGTGCAGAGCGACTTTATCGTCTTTGAGTTTTGTTTCATTTCAAGCCGTACGTGACCCGTCTGACATCGTTAGTTTTATATTTACTAATTTCACTAATTTCAAATTTAATTTACCATTCTCGATCGTTATTATTATTATTTTCAACTATATAATTATTATCATCGTCTCTCTTTATTTCATTTCACCTTTTATCGTTACTTTTTTAACTAAGTCGCTGTATAAAAGGAAAAGCAGAAACAGTACACCAAGAGTTAAAACGCGTTCATTGGAGATTGAACGCAGACGTCGATTCGCGATTATTAAAAATAATTCACAAGCTGACACACCCTGCTCGATGGCTATAAAATCTCTTTATAGCGAGATAAATGGAGGTCGTCGTACTTAACGAGGACAATTTTTTGCAGCTCGTTTTCTCCTCTTCTTCCGCCCCCTTTTTCCGTCCTTCTATCATCGCTCAGCCGGAAAGCTTCCTTCGAGCGTTCAGTGAACCCCCGCCCAACCCTTCCTCCCACCCCCTAAGGTTCGATTCGAGGGCGTCGAATAACAATCTAGACGCGTATAAAGTCTCGAATCGTTAAGCGATTCGGACCGCGCCGTCGTCGACGGCGAAACCATAAACGGTTATCGTCTGCCGCTGCCCCGCCATTAAAACCACGCGGCAACTGAATTCAACGACCGAAACTTTTGAGACCCGCGGAGACCCTAGCGTATTAATTAGAGGATTAACGCCCCGCATCTTCTCGCCACATTTTTCTCATTCTCCGTGTTTCATTTACTTACGGCATGGGAAAGCGTCCGTACGTCGTAAAATATGTGGCATGTATACTCGTCAGATGATGAACGAAAAAATGGCAAACTTCCAGCTTAGTGGCTTCTACCAATTTACTTCAGTTTCCTTTAAATTTATCGCTGGAACGAGAAATCAACTGAGGGGAAAACGATAAAGCAATTTACTGTTAATAATAAACAATGGAACAATGCGACAACAACGTGAGAGGCGAAACAGAAAATTTTGAAAGTGTTAATGTTTCGACTCGTGTTTACTAGAATTGCTTTCTGCACAACGTTAAAAATTACGAATTCTTTTTCTTTTTCATCACCACGAAAATACATTACATAACGTAAAATTGTAACACGCACTGTTCGACTTTGTTCGCATAAATTCCAAATTGTAACTTTCGAGTTACAAGAATAAAGAATTAAGAAGAGGAAAAAATATTGAACGAACAAATCGTTTCGTCCAAGGAAATTCGCCTGTTTCGTGCGACAGAGCGAGCAGCAGAGGAACGAAGGAGGAGAGACGGAGAGGAGACAGTAAGGGTTGAAGGCGGAATCAGAAGGTAGCACACCGAAACCGTATTCCCGACGTTTCCCGACAATTTCAGAAGCGAACGGATCCTTTAAAGCGCTTAAACACGCGGTCATGGTTTACTGCTTAACCGCAGGATCAGCAATGCAGAAACAAGCAAGGGATCAAATCAAGCGAATTTGAGCGAATGACGAGCGAACCGAGATCGTTTTGCACGTCTGTTGCAACAACGAAACGATTAAAAACTCTCTGTTGCGGCTTGATCGATCTTGCCGGTTAAATTACTCGTGACTTTTCGATTGAATTTTCACGTAGTTGGATAAATTTTTGAACACAAATTTCTACAACTACAAATTCAAGTCTTGTTGTTGGAGGAACACAAATTTTGTGTGGCTGCACGAAAACTACATTTTAATAAATTACGTCAGTGCGTTAAACATTAAAAAAATGGATTGACAACGTCCGTCAGGAAACTTTGTAACTAAACAATTACGAATGCAACGTAGCACGAATCTTTACTATTTTACTATTATTATTTTAATCTTTTCAGGTGGTTTAGAAACCACCATGCATGTCAGAGTATTGAAAAGGTGGGACGACATTTTTTAACTCATCATTCACGTCTCAAGTATATAAAATAGAAAATTGAACGTCTGCAGAGAACAATTACATAGAGATTTGTTTACTATTATATAATAAAATTTAATTATTTGTTTTTTTATTGCAGATAGTCAATCTTTTATCGCTGTGTCAATTTGATATTGGAAGTCAAATTAAGTTAAAAAAAACAAAGAACCGATGAGAGTTAAATATAATAAAAAATGTTAGCTTTTCAATGTTTTTTTACGTAAAAATATCCACGATCTAAAATAATATGCGTTTGTCGTAGAATATCGATCAACTGAGTGTCGTCCAATATCTGACTGACAATTGAAACGAAATATTTGTTTGCAATCGAAATTAAATTATAATGTATTTACCTTTTTCTTTTTATATATATTTACTATTTACTCGTTTTTCTATCTCTCTCCAGAGAGATATTTCTGAAACTCCAAAATAGAAATAGAAAAGACAGAGCACGTCTCAAATGCACAGATGAGAAAAATATCGTTTGACTTTCGGAGTTTGTGAAAATAAAATTTGAATAAAAATCTCTTGTTGCGACGATGCCATTTAACATTGTTAATTATTTAGAGTTAAATAAATTGAAAAATTGAGACTACTAATTTAAAACTTAGACTGCTAATGTTAGATTTATAATTTCAATATCAGATTTAAATTTAAAAGTTGAGAGTAATTTTAAACATTGTACAGATTACAACCTTCTTCAAGCTTCTTACCGATTTAAATTTCGCAAAAATAATTTCCCACTTTTCCCCAAGTTCTATTTACAGAACTAGGGGGGGCAAACACGTTTTCGAAACTCTGCTTTCCACCGACTTTGGCCCGAGATGGAACAAAAAAAAATTTTTAATCCCGGCTCTCGCCCCATTTACCAACAATTTACACTCGCGAATGTTCATTACGAGTGTAACGAGCAATCTTTGTTCAAACGCGCGCATTTTACACAAAAGCGATACTTTATAAATTCCATCCAGGATGGTATCGAGTTAGAGGAAAAAACATGTATGCACGGGTGTCACCACGTGCGCCCGTGAGAAATCCAAAGTGACGACGACAGTGACTTTCATTATTAAAAACGGAATCCCGACGACGTTCTTTTTATAACGCTGTCAATATTTGCGCGTTAATACGCCGACGGAGATTCACCGACGTCGGCCCATTTTAATAAAGCAACAACTTTCTACGCGCAACACCCAATAATATCAGCCGGCTCTCCGGTTTTATTGGGACGCGATCGTTCGATGGTAAACAATAATCGAGAATATCTCGTTTTTCCTGTCTATCGATCTACGGGGGGCATGTATGTGTCCTGTAACAGGTGGCACACGGCCGATGACTTTCCGCGAGAGCAAACAAATTGAAAATGTCCCGTGAAAACTTTTTCCCGTCCGCGCGTCCATTTCCGTTTCGATTCTCGAAATATTCGAGTCGTTCGTAATTAACGAAACTGCGGGGGGGAGGGGGGGAAGGGGACGAATGAATTTTCGCAGACGCGATATAACTTGCGCCGGGCACTTCGTTTATTTACGAAGTGAGTTTGCTCGCCAGGCAAACGCTGGTAAATTATTCTAATGCCGGCTACGAACGCTGTAATTCGATAATTTTCGATAATTCTGCGCCAGCTGCTGATTTCCCGTCGAAATTGGCGAAATTATCCAACGGCGAACACAAAGCCGGCTGGCGAAAACTTCGGCGTACGCGTTCGTGATTTGAAGAAAAATCAAGTTCGGTGACAGGCTAATAAACGGCGAAACGTTTGCACAAAGGAAAATTTGGCTCGAATTTGCTAAAACGTCGTCATATAGAATCGCGTTGCAACGTGAAATTTGATCGAGTTTAATTGCCTGAATTTGAGTAAAATTAGATTTTAAAATTAGATTTTGAAGAATTATTATCGATGTAAAGCGCGCTACTTTACACACGTTCTTTCTATGCATTCTGCGGATTTTCGCTTTAAAGCACCCCTAGTCTAGTAACAACTGTGTAAAATATCACAGCTGAGGCTTCTGTTTAATCCATTTGCGTAATTAGCGCGTATATATATATATATACGCGCAATTTTCTTGGCCAGTGTATATACGCTTAATTTACAATGATCGTTATCACCAGAACATTCATATACGCGTTGTTTTCTTAGTTTAATGAGCACGAACAGTTACGTTATTTTCGAGCTGTTCACAAGGCATTTCACGTTTTCAAACGAAAATGTTTGAAAAAATTAGCCGAAGAAATTGTTGAGAATGTTAAAGAAAACAGGAACGTGCAAAATACCTGTTACTGCCATCAAGATTTACTGGTCGACATTTTCCAATAATCATAGAGACAACTTTGTCAAGAGAAGCTCAAAAGCTCAAGTACTATCACACTGAACAAAACAATTAGTCTACACGCATACAAGTGCTAGTACACACGTACGTAATAATTAAAAATCTTTGAGATTTCCTCTTTCTCACATTTTTGAAAATTTTCTACTTAGATACGATGAGAGAAAACGAAATCTGCGAAATCACAAACGAACAAGTTTGTCCACGCGACAGGTAATTATACTACTTCCGCCGAACGCCATCCGTAGCCACGATCTCTCGTCAAGACGAGTCGCCAAATCGCTTGGATCAAAGACAAGAGGGATCAAAGAGAGATCTCGACCAAACGGAGGAAATAATCTCGCCGAGCGGAAATTTTCTCTGGGCAGCTTCGCTGTTTAAATCCTTCGGGTAACCATGCGAAGGAGAAGCAGCTCACGGTTTAAAGTCGCCACTGGACAAGCTCATTAAAAAATAACAATCGCACAATTTCGCCGGACGAGTGTACCTCACTTTTGGCGCGTCCCTCGTGCATCATTCACGATTATGCACCAGTCGGCAGCGTGACTGAGTGGTTCGCGAGAGAGAGGGAGAGAGAGGCTCGCCACAGGCTGTTCTGAAATTCTTATTTTCTAATTTTCCTGCTTTCCTTGGAACTCCGTCAACACAGTGATACGTGGTCCTTCTCTCTCTCTCTCTCTCTCTTTCATTTTTTTTTCTTTCTCCTCGTTTTTCATTTCTCATTTTTCTTTCTTCCCTTTTTTTTTTGGCCAGTGGCTGCGACACACGCGACGTTTAATACTCTTGGCGAGGAGAGAGCCGTGTTACAGAGGGCGCCCGGATGAAATTATTATTGCGAAACATTTGCATTACAAAGTGGTGTGTCCGTCGGTGTGCACCCGACGTGGCCGGTGGCCGCCAACAGAGAACCAGAGGCGAGAAAGGGGAGAAAAATGGAGCAGTGCCGTGGATACGGGTTCTCTCTTGGCCTCGTCGGAGTGCAACGCTGCCTGCCACTTCATAGCGAGGGGCCAACTCGGTCGCTTTAACCTGCATTCGCCACTGCGCCGGCAATAGCCTCGAAATGAAAAATGCAGTCTGTGCATACCTCTCACGGCCGGATGAAAATTCAACGTCCCCGCGTAACAACCGCGATCAACCGCGACTTTATAGATTCTTTGATCGACGAGTCGTTCTCCCTTCGTCCCTCGATTTTACGTCGGGTTCGTACGCACGATTCGTTTGCTCGAAAGACGAAGCATGCAGCAATGTGTACAGAGAGAAGAAGACGAAACACTTGTTTGGCAAATGGAAATGATATAATTATACACGACAATGATGCTTTGACGTGGAGAAGAATTTAAAATACCTACATTGAGTATTTTGTGTGTCCGAATCTCAGTGAAAAAGAGAGTACCGATAGAATGAGCAACGGAATAATAACATTGTTGAGGATTACGTACTTGTTAACAATAATACGGAAAAACACACGATTTCAAGAACATTTTCTCCAGATTCTACGGAACGATCGTTCCAAATTGTTGAACGTACGTCGACGCTAAGCTCGTACATCGACACGTGCGCGTAACGACAGGGGAATTAATTTCCCTCTAAATGAAACGAATTACAATTCGGCGGAAATCGGGCCGCGGAGACAGCCCGAGGAAAACGGCGGGCGACCGATTAAAACAAACACATCTCGCATGGTGGAATTTAAATGGCAGAGAAAACCACGTAATTTCGCGCCCGCGCGCGATATCACAACCAGCGATACCAGCTTCGAAAGCGGCTTTTTAACCTGCTACAGTCGCTACTAAATCGGTACTGACCTCAAAATGAAAAATGCAGCCGGCACCGTTCTTCTCTCCCCCTCTGCCGACGCGACGGATTAACCATCTCTGTCAGAGACGTTAAAAAATGTCGCAGATTTCTCAGCGCGAAACCGATTGCCAGAAAATCTCGATCTGCTTCGCTTCGGAAGCTTTCAAGCTCCATCTTCGGACCGCGCTTTTAATCAATTCGCTATTCGATAACTATCAGCTATATATCCAAATCCAAATGTAGAATAGCAAGACAGTAACGGGACACGCGATCGTTAGAGTCAAGTCACAACTAGGGTACAAAAGATTTCTCCAAGTTGGTAGAGAAATCAATTTTTAATACGCGGTATTTCTGAAAACGCGACAACACGGTTTCCATGCAAACGCGACAACACGGTTTCCGGCTGTTGCGAATTTACGAATTCCAATCAATTTTCTGTTATCCCTCGTCAAACACAGAGTATCATATTTTACTTCAGCTGCTGTAAAATTGTAAATCAAATTATGAGGAAATAGCTGTTTTTTTTTTTTGAAAAATCAGTAATTTTATTGTTTAACTCAATTAATAATAATTAATAGCATTAATAGCAAGAAAATGTTTAGAAATGTAATAGAACTAGTCAAGTCTAGTCTCAAAATATTCTAAAACGTACAAGATTTACAAATATGTTTTATTTTCATTCATTTCAAAAAATTTAATTCAAGCAACAAATTGTAGTTACATTTCTCACATGACGAGTATGCTCGTTATTTACTAAGAGCTTAAGAACAAGATGCTTGAGTAATTACGTAAATATCAATAATCTGGTTCTCTTCTTCTTCAAATTAGACAAACCTAAGATCAACATGCAAATCGCATTATTGACAAATTTTCGTGCAATTTCAAACTTTTACGAATACAATTAAGGGAATAGAGCCCAAGCAGAAATTTATTTTCTGTTAGATTGTTAAATATTGTAACAAGTATTCTGCTTTCGACAATTTTAAACATTTTTAACCTGCCACGTATGGTTCCTTTTCCTTGTTTTATCGAAATATATATAAATGATATATTATATACATACATTACATATTATAATAATTTACACAATATTATGTTATATATAATATATAACTCGTGTTGTATCGAAACTGCGCCGAAGGAAACTTAAAATACAGAAATAGAGTGCCGAGAAAGAAGCTTCAACGTCTGGAGAACGGATCGGGGATCGAAATAATTAAACGCACGAAATAATGATTCCTACGTAGGAAAGAAATTCTATCTGGCGACAGAGGTCGAGGTACAACCGATAATTCGAGAAATTTAGCGGGTGACACCATCGCGAGCAACGCCAATTCGAATGCACCCGCATTCAGACGTCGGTTCGAGTGCAACGCTCGGGATCGATCGATAAAAGGAGGCAAGGAAACGAAACGCTACTACACGTATACACACTCGATTCGTTAAACGAGCAATTTGATGATCTCTGAACCGTACGATTTACCTTGTAACTCTCCTTCTTTTTCGAAAAAAATCGTGCGAGCCTCGCGTTCGTCGGTCTGACGAAATCGGCTGATCTCGCAACGACGATTCGTAGCGAAATAACGCGCGAATTCCGAGGAATTGGTCATTCGTCAGTTCCGTCGCAAAACATGTGTAAAAAAAAGAGAGAGAAAGAGAGAGCGTGTCCACCACTAGCCTGCGCAGCAACTTTCCGCCGGAAACGTTCGATCGCCTCCGACCATTTCGCACATTTCAAACACAGGCGAAATGCAGCGTGCACAAAAAAAGTATCTCGCTAATTATAACGCAAACAAGTTCAACTATGTGGAAAAATGAATTCCTATTCTACTTCCTCCCCTCTCCACTCCCACCCTCATTGTCACTATTTCGACGAACTCCAAAAAGTTAGAGGTACGTTAGAGATTTCATCATCGATTGATTGTTGAAATTTAATCGTCCGATTGACGCAGTTGATATCGGGTAAAAAATGGAATTAATTCGACGCAGCCGTCAATGTCCGTTCGGTGCTCGTTGTTGCTCGTTTGATCTCCGTTTGAGCTCATTTGACGAATTCCAAAGGTTTGTAACGCTCGCGGATTTGCGTAGATTTTGCGGGAAATGGGTCAGGCCGAAAATGGCAAATAGGAAACGAAATTCTGTCAATATAACTACGGTTGCGCCCAGCAGCTTGAAACGCCGCTGATTTTCGTGTTGATTGTGTTAAACTAAGCACGAGCACGATTCGCAAATAGCGCGGAACGTTCCGCGACCGGGGGAATTTTCTGCGTTATTGAAAACTCATAATTTCGAGGCGAAAGCCGATAAACGCCGCGGCGGTTCATGCCCAGGCGGGCTAAAAGGGCGTTCCATTATCCTCTCCTCTCCCCACTCTCCTCCTCATTGGTACGTTCTCCGACGCTTGTATATATCAAACAAGCCGCGCAAGGAAGCGAACGTTTTGAATAGAAAAGTAAATAAAATCGCGCGAATTTCCCGCGCGCGTTCCTCGAAAACGCTCAGTAGTGCACGGTGACAAAATCGATCCACGTGCGGACGACAGAACGGGTAGTTAACCTCTTGACATACAACGACGTCTGAGAGACGTCATGCGTTGCCCAAGCTAAAGTCGGCAATGACGTATTTGAGACGTATTCGCGGGTTAATACTTGATACGTATATAAGGATATAAAAAAATATTTTTCTACATGCCCGATTTGGCTATTTTCAAGTCTTATATCCTCTTATATTATGAAGTTACCTACTTCAACAAAACAATCTGTTATAAACTTTCGTTTGAATAATGCAGAAGAAACGTTATCTCATTTATCTCTACGCGACTATTCCACACGCGGCAGACCTTCGCACAGTAAATTTCCGCGAACATGTACCCTCCGCTAGTAAGAAGAAACATACTGCGAAGATGTGTCACTTGTGCTCAAAACGTAAGACGTAAGAAGTGAAACGACACAGTGTAAAACAGAAGTGGCTAACTGGCGGCCCTTGCCCCTACTTTCCCGATCGCTAGCGCCATCCCCTCCACTGCGTCGATCTCTCCACTGTGCGTTGATGTCGCGGCCACACACTCGCGTTAGATACATACATATAAATTGTTTTCTTTACTGCAGCTGCTACAGTTAAAGAAAGATAGGGAAAACGGTTATTATCTGCTGCGGAACAGTGTGGAGAACAAACTGAACGCCGCATCTGGTGTAAAAAAATGTCTCGAATGTTTCGAAAAGTTCTATACTTCACAGGAGTATTGAATTATATTGAATTTATCTTCTTTTATCATTTTACATTAATTTTATCTATGAGTATTGTGTTTATCATGTTTCGCAGTACAAATATAAGAGTATAAAAATTATCTTTGTTGAGTTTACACAAATATCATTTTTGGTCATATCGAATTTCATTTGTACTCGTGCATCAAGGCGTTAACATCTATCTGTGTGTTTGCTTTGTTTCTGGACTTGGAAAAAACTCTTTCTCTCCCTCTTTCTCTCTCTCTCTCTCTCTCTCTCTCTCTCTCTCTCTCTTCGCAGATCGAAAATTCATCGGAAGATCCCACGTATTCGCACTCTCTGTCACTCAATTACGTTCGAGTAAGAAAATGGAGCAGTGCGGTGGATGCGGTTCACTTGGTTACGTGGTAACACCGACCACTTCACAGTGACCGACCAACTCGGTCGCTTTAACCTGTATCCCTAGCTATGCCAGTCGCTACCCTCTAAGTTAAAAAAAAAAAAGAAGAAGAAGAAGAAGAAGAAAAATACCGATAAAAGTGCGCCTCGACTATTAATTATTGGCAGCCTCTCGTTCTCCATCCTTAATTCCATCATCATCCTTCGGATCAGACCCTTTCCTGATTTCCTGATTTCCTGATTTCCTGATTTCGAAGAATCCCACGCGACTCTCAGGTCCCACGAACGTTCAGCGATATTGGTTATGTATATGCAACAACAGCATCTTATCATGGTAATCATATTAAGCAATTATCGCAAGCGAAAATATTGACGTTGCGTGCACAATCGATAATATTTGCCGGACGGGCATTATGCTGCGAATGCGTTTGGAAAAGGGGAAGTACAAATTGATTAGCGATCGAGTCCTGCCAATATAACTCGACCGAACTGTGCGATATAACTCGATCGAGCCTCGGCTCCATTAATTTCAATCGGGCATTAGATTCGCGTTTAATCGTGCCTTTGTTCTTGTCTGATCTTGTTTCGCTAATTTTACAGCTTACGCCGCTGTACAAGAGCACAGTTAACGTCAAATTTTTATTCGATCGAATTTTGCTTATAACCCTGGAACTACCGACGATTGTAGTATAATATTTGTGGCGAGAAAATTAAAGAAAAAGTTAATAGTAAAATAAGGAACACAAGCTTCTATATATATATTAAAATATATTTTATTAAAAATCGCTCGAGTATCTAAAAATATCTACTGTTACGGATATAAAAAATTTCTATCAAAAGTTATAAGTTGGTCATTTTAACCACTTTATGACAGTGCTACTGTTAATTTATTAATTACTGTTAATTTATTTTGTACTTTAGGTTGTCAAAATAAATCTACAAATAAATTATAGATTTTTGTGCAAATTCATATTCTTGCGGAAATAGTATCATTGAAGAAGTATCATTTGAAGATCTATTTTCGTTTTTTCTATGAACGA
Organism: Melipona beecheii; assembly: GCA_032399605.1. Lineage (NCBI taxonomy): Eukaryota > Metazoa > Arthropoda > Insecta > Hymenoptera > Apidae > Melipona > Melipona beecheii. The sequence continues at coordinate 2,339,551 of JAUCMO010000210.1, read as the reverse complement.
GTAGAAAATATAAATGCATATCAGTGATAAGATTAGATTAATTAAAAAATTTCCAGATTTAACAAATAATTTAACCCCTAACATTCGGTTAAAAACTTGTTACGTCTTTCGTTGTTTGACTCTATACAGTATCATCGCCATATCTGTAACTGTAAAATAAAACGCGAGAAGAACGAGCAAAGCTTAGCCATGGGAATATCTGTTAATTTCTGTTCAGACGAGGAATTTCAACATCAACTCTATAGAATCGCGAATTACACGGTCGATGAAACGGATGAAAAAAAAAAAAAAAAACAAAGGAGAGAGAAAAGAGGGTTGAATCGTCGTCGTTCCGGATTATGCGATAATACGAGTACTAATCTACTGAAACAGAAAATCGAATCGAGCGAGCGATAAAAGAAGGCCGGTTGCTGCGTGAACAAACAGGATGATCGTAGGAAATTCGAAGCCGATTAAAAATCATCGTAAATTCGACGTAGATTAGCCGGACTAGGCCACGAACTGCGAATCGATTTTTTTTTCTTTCTTTCTTCCTCTTCACTTGCCCCGTCTCTCATACTGGCTCGATTTTTATTCAACGGTTATCAACCGGTAACCTGATTAAACATTCTATACAACTTAACGAAACATATATTCCATCTCCGACTTCTGCTAAAAAAAACGCATATGTAAACGAAAGTTGAAAAGTATCCGTGCTAGATGATACAGCCGACCGATGTACGTAACTTTCTAACTCGCGTCTCTGCTTTTCATATTCCATTAACCCATTAAAGACCACACTGTAGCTCCATCCTTATTTCTTCGTGCTTTATTTTATATTATTTTATATTATTTACATTATCTTTATTTCCTTGTGCTTTATTTTATATTATTTTCATAGTGTAAAAGATTAATGCTTTTCATTCATCATTACGTCTTCGACCTAAATTGAATTCCACAAGTTGAAAAAAATACGAATAATACGAGAAAAAATTGAACTTTTTAAAATGATAAATTAATGCTCGGTAAGCTTCAAATTTGGAGCAAATGGTTTATATAAGCAATCGAACCATTTTTTAGTCATCAGCTCTTCGAAGCGAATGTAATAAATGTTTTAATATATTTTAAAATAATGAAAATAATAAAAATAATATATTTTAAAATATAAATATATATATTTAAATAGCGACGCTTATAGAATTCACGAGGAATTTTGCATTGGGTGGTAACCAAAATTGAAAATGAAAATCAATAAATATTTTATATTCGAATCGGACTGTTGCGTGCGAAATGACAGATTTTACAAACGTGTAAAATCATTCATAATTGAATAATTAAAATAATGATGTTTATTATATTAGATTAATCAGACGCGTTGATTTAAAGCTAAAAGCTTGCCGAATTCAACGTGAACGCAATTGTTTTGTCAATTGTTTTGTTACAAAAAGATCGTGCAGCAAAACAAATTACACGCGATCACCGAATTCTTTTTTTGTAAATTGAAAACTTTTTTCATAAAATTTGGCACTTCGACGAGGTAAATATTGATCGCAATACTAATATTGGTTACAGAAAAGCTGGATTAAAAAATACACGAATAATCTGCCATTCGTATGAAAAACATACAAACGTGAACATTGGATCACAAAATTATGAAAATCGACCGGCTAAAAATTTTAATTGCATCGAGTAAATAAAAATTTGTTTCGTCTGATCTGATCACGCATCGTAATCAATGCGCTACTTTGAACATTTTACACATTTTTGCATACTTTTGCATCGTGTGCATTCCCGTGACTTTCAATTTCCCCATAAATGCACAAAAATCCGTAGTCTAGTAATAATTACAGAGTTCGTATCAAGTATATAACGTATAACGTATCAAGTCTCAGAGAGTTTAATATTATTTTCAAGAAAGTTCACGAACGTTGAAACTGAAGCATTAGAAATGTCGCCGTTTCATCTGCAACGACGACCTAACGGAAAGTAGGAATCCGCTGGCAGAGGAAAACATTTCATCGGGAACACTTACTTGCAATAACATTAATTGCATCCTCTTTCGAGTTCGAACGTACCCAGTATTCACCCCAGACGATTCGCAAAAGTTAAACGGACAATTACTGTTTCACTCGTGCAGAAATTCGTGACGATAACAATTAACACTGGCTAAAGAGCGCCGAGTTGTCGGAGAATGAAGTAACCCTGTTACGAAAAGCTGTATAATTACCGTGCGCTGTACTTCAACGGTTCTCGAAAAAAGCAAGAAAAAATAAAAAAAAAAAGATCTCTTGGTTGAAACGCGATTCCAGAACGAAAAGAAAAAAAAAGAAAAGAAAAAAGAAAAAGCGCGAATAGATGGCTTGGCGTGCATCGACCGCACACACACACACACACACACACACACACACACACAGGGTGAAATTAATATTCGCGCGGCAAAAGGTGGAGAAGTTTGAAGAATTAATTCCAACCGCGACCGGATAGTTCCGCGTTTTCGTCCACGAAATACCTGGCATCGGGTCAAAAGAAGAAAGGGGATTTCACGTCACGCGAAGAACCTTAGCGAACGTGACGAGCCAGCGGGAGAACACCGAACACCGCAGAGGCGGAGGCAGACGTTAATTCGAATGTAAATTTCGTCCCTGCATAGAACCATGACGGGTAGATCATAAATTTGAATAATATCGATATATCTCACGTAGCTAAATCACGTTCACGTGATGCCTGGACGATGACAGTCCTCGCGTTTCCGACGTTGTTTCTTGCACTTGATATTTTTGTAATTCCCGCCGTTCTTGCGTGAAAAAAAAAAAATGTAAAACTTGGAAGAAATGACAAGAAAAATTAATTTTAATGTCGCAAACCGCTGCAAGGAAGGACTACAGAGCGTTCGATTTATTGCTTTGCTATTTAAAAAGTTTCAACTTTGAAACGTAATCTCACTTTCTAAATGTCAATGAGCATTTAATATTTAAAATTCTAGGATACTCCAAGACATTTCCAATGTTAATTAAGAAGCTACTTTGTACAAGTACAGAGCGACCGAACATCTTTCACAAGTGACACAAAAATTGAATTTGCGTTTCACTTAAAATTTTTCAATACATTGAATGTGACATGGTCAGGGGATGATTTTCCCCACGAAAGTAAGATTTTGTTTATAAGAAAGTCAAATTTGAAAATTCCTCCAGGCACGCGTTTCAACTTGATTTGAGTGAATGATTTTATTTGAGCTATTTGCAAACTCATTTCTTGAAAAAAAAAAGTCTCAAAAAATGTTGATGTCTTTCATATATTTTTCCGCTTTTCCGGAAACACTCTATATAGAAATCAAAGTGCATTTACTCGTCATTTTTTTCTCAAGTGTTTTCTCCAAACCTACGATCGTGAGGCATTAATCATCCCTGTCGATAACTTACTCCATCCTTGCGAAATATATCGAAATGTATCGCAGCAAATATAAAAGCGAAACGAACTTGTCGTACGCGTTAATATAAATTATCAAACGATGAAAAGAAAGATCTATATTCGTTAAAAATCTATTTCGTTGCGCGAAATATGGAGGGGAGAGGAGGAGCAGCAAGAAGAATCGAAAAAAACGATAAACGCGGAAAACCTTTTGTCGAGGATGTACGATAATACCGGCTTCTGAAAAACTGATGTTTCATCGAAAATTGAACGCGCGTAGGATAGAGTGCTTTAATCAAGGTTTCGCCGATGAAATGACATCGGATCGGAACGCTGCGAAACGCCACCACGTCAGCAGGTTTTGACCATTCGCCATTCGCTCTTGCATTTCCATGGAGACCCGGGTTCGGCCGGAAGTGTCAGGCTTTCTCCGGAAGCGTGGCGGTGGCGATAAAACTGTGGGTCCTTCATCCCGATTACCGATGGAAAACTTTGACTCGAGCTATCGTGAAAAGATTACCAAATCACCGTAAAATTCGAGTCACCATCGTTGCTCTGAGTGAAACATTTTTTTCCCTATATATGTTTGCAGAATCGCAGACATTTGGACGAAATTGACGTTCATTATCTACGCTTAATTCGTGTTCATGTTGTATCGAGGCTTTTGTTGAATTGACCCCTTGACCGGGCCAAGAAAAAATATAGAAAATTATATATCGTAACGACATAGTTGGACGGAGCGATGTGTGACTATAGGGGTGACGATATATTTCGTTACCACAGAACGCACTATGGGCGTAACGATTCATAGAAATAATTGTTCAATTATTGTTCAACGTAAATGTAGCCATTTCAACATCCGCACGAAAAAATTAAGCGATTAAGGGAGCACGTGTTTATTGTGCAACTTGAAAGTTTCATATTCATGTGTCCACGTTTTGAGAGTATCAGTTGCTAGATTTTACGCAGGAATAACTAATAATACTTAACTTTCTTATCTTTCTAATATTTTCCTCTTGTTAGCTAATCAAATCTGGACTAACACAGAGGATTATATGAAAGAATTAATTAGGTACAAGTGAATCAGAGTATCTACGAAGATAGGCGACTGTTGAAACATAATTAAAAGGATTTCAGGAAAGAAGACGTAGACGATGCACCGACAAAAAGAGACATTCGTGAAAATGTCTCTGTATAATAAATACGTATATAGCTAATGGTTGCTGTTTCAAGAGTAACAACCTCGTCGTGGATGAAAATTGAACTGAACGATACTTTCAAAAGTTTTCTACGAACAGTTTATCCTCATTTCGTACGATAAATATTCACGTATATCTTGCAACCAGAATTTTTAATTCCTCTTTTATCATATTAATCACACCTTTCATCAAACGTGCCAACATTCGTGAAAAGGAGTATATAATCAAATCGCACAGCTCTGATATTTCGGAGAACAGTCGGTTTGTATTTCGGTAGAATAGTTCGTCAATAATATCACGTGTATACACGCGAGAAGTACTCCTCGCTTCGATGAAACGTACAACGAAGAAGAAAAGAAAAGAGAGGAAGCTAAATGTGTTGAACGTCAAGGATGATAATCTGGATTAGAGTAAACGAATTTTTAAACGAAACATTCGTTTCGTTTAACGAATGGATTTGATGGACATTTCGCGGATAAGACACGGAAAATTTCGTTCACCCGGTAAACAATCGCGACGGTAGAATTTGTTGACGGTTATATTATCTCTGTACTGATGGAGAAGAGAATCAAACTGAAAAATGAGGAGAAATCACGATCGATGAATCGGCACCCCAGACGCAACTGTTCCGACTAGAAGACGACTTTTTTGCCATAAAATTTTATTGATATTTGAAAGCAAACATTTGAATCGCTACAAAACAAATTACAGGCGCGATCGCTCTGTACAGACAACGCCACTCCTACTCGAGGTCTACCACACGTCCCCTCGCGAGTCACGTGACCCAAATCAACCAATCGCTAATTTTCGTTGCATTAGCGTTGCACCTGAATAGGCCCGATTTTCTGGGTTATCCCCGCTAAAATCACTTTCAGTGATAACAATAAACGTCATTATCGAATGGCGGTCGTAATTCAGAACATTATCTTACGATAACACGAACAACCGGGGGGGATTAAAACGCGGTCGCGGAAGCGAGAACGCAGGTTAATTCAGCCAGTTACAACGGCGACACGAGCGCGATTCCGAGTTCGCCGAGTTTAAACCACCGTTTACATTACCATTGGGGGAACGTCGAACGCGCTGTCAATGATCCAATGAAAAATACTGTTTTGCGGATCGCGCGTCAATTCACGTCACGCCACACATTGCAAATATTGTCGGCAAAGTGAACGCAAATTTTAATCGTGATGGATTCGCGCGTTCGGCAACTACCTATTCGACGGCTGTGCGCCGTCATTTTCACCCGCGCGACATCGCGGGATGGAAACAGTGGAATTGATGATTCTTCGCTCGAAGGATTCTCCTCTGCTCTCGTTTCCCTTCGGAAGCTTGGCGAAACGCGAAATATCAATAAAATATTCAAAAGGGGGCGATAAACCCGGTAGAAAACGATATATGAGGGAAAGACAGTGAGAGGGAGAGGGAGAGAGAGAAGATGGATGGTGGGAGAAAAAGAGAGAAAGAGAGAGAAATAGAGGACTACGCCCAGGACCACGGCATCCCGATGTGAAAGCACTCCGACGTTTTCGCGCGATTCCGCAGAAGCTTTCGGATGGCTTTCCTTGGAAAAAGTTCGAGGGAAGAGCAATTTATTCGTCGTCTTGAGTAAAGATACGGCGCAAACAAGAAAAAAACATTTTCGTTCCGTAGTTTAGTAGGATCGCGCGTCGATCAATCGTCCGTTCATTTTATCACTCAAATTGATTTCGAGTTTTTCGAAAATGAACTCCTCTCTCTCTCTCTCTCTCGGTGATACGACATTCTTTTATACACTCGCTTTCGAGTCGCCGCATGAGTAATAATCTTTGATTAAAAGAACGGAAAAGAACGAGAAATTTGAGGAACTTGCCAACAGCTTTCGGTGAGAGGGAACACGTTAATTTCAATGTTTCCTCGGAACGAGAAAAGAAAGAATGTTACTTTGAGCGGGGTGCAAAAGTTCAGTTGGATTTTAAGATTTGTGTTACAAAAGCGATTGCACGAGCGAATCGGTAACGGGAGCACTCTGTGAGGAAGAGCCTCGAGAGAGGGAGGAAGAATGCAGAATTATTTGTCTGTCAAACGGCAAAGGTTACATTTTAAAGTTCCACTCTATTGAAATCAAGAGAGAGAGAGAGAGAGAGAGAGAGAGAGAGAAGGGAATTCAATTATACGCTTTTGTTTTACTCAGGAGGGCGGACACGTGACAACGACAACGCCCTTAAAATTATTCGCATCGACGGACTAATTAAATTAATTCACACGTGCATTCTGAATACCTCTCGATCGTCCCGAAGGACTGTCCCGAAATTCCCGCGACTTTTATTTGTTTATGTAAATGAAACGCCCTTGGCGTTTTACTTTTCAGCACGTTGAAGGCAACTGCCTCGCTACTAGCGTGTTCTACGACACGCTCGAACGCGAGAACGATCGTACATCTCTATTTATGAAAGTAAGAAAACGAAAAAAGAAAGGACTGGAAGTTTGGTCGAACAACGATGTTTATAAATATCCGTGTAAAAGTACTTCACAGGAGAAAAAGTGAATCATTGCCTAATCTACGCATACGTTGAGATTACTAATTGTAACGTGCAGATAAATTTCAATCCAAGAAACGAAAAGTTTCAACGAGAAACCCGAGTAAAATTTTTAAAAAGACGATTTTTAAAACGATTGAAAAGTGGAGCGAACAAGCTGCCGCACGAGGCAACGACGTCTAGAGTCGGTTAGACACGCGAGGCCTAACGAGACGCCAACGTGACGCGGGCGCAAGAGCTCTGGAGTTGTCGTCCAGAGGAAAGAAAAGTAAGATAAAGATGGACTCACGTTGCTCTGCCGGCGGGTGGGCACATTGCCCGCGGGCGTCGATGAGGAGTAACGGTGAAGGACGAGCTACCGTATTCCGGGCTTGCTGTGTAGGAAGCACGAGGACTTGGTGCGCCGTGCCGATTTACCCGCAGCAGTCCCCAGTCCTCGTCGCGTGGACGTGGCGCACCCGTACATATCCCCCACGTACTCGACGTCGTGGTCGTAGTGGCTGGTGTTGCCGGTGCCGGTGCCGTCGCTGCCGCCGCCGCCGCCGCCGCCACCTCCGTGACCGTCGTCGCGTCGTAGATCGTAGTCGTCGTTGTAAACGCGTCGCGCGTCAAACCGGAGACGTAACAACCGTCGTCGCTGTCGCGATCGCGATCGTCGTCGTAGTCGTGGTCGTGATCGTGGTCGTGGTCGTGGTCGTGGTCGTAGTCGTGGTCGTGGTCGTGGTCGTGGTCGTGGTCGTGGTCGTGATCGTGGTCGTAGTCGCGGTCGTGGTCGTGGCCAGTCACCGGTGGGAACCGTCACCGAAACGCGCGCGAACACCGGCTAGCCTCGTAGCTAGCCGAGAGTCGACCGCACTGCGGGTACGCGGCTACCGAAACGAGGAACCGGCCGGCCGGCACTGGCGGACCTACTAACCCGTCACACGAGGGATCGCTAGACGGCGCACCAACACACCAACACCCAGCACCAGAGGACCACGCAGCACCACCGATAAATAAGACAGACGATGATAGCCCCGAGAAGAGATCCGGACGGCACAACAACAACAACAACAACAACAACAGCACTGATACCAAGGAGAAACGAGACAACACCGTACGACACGCGTTACCTACGCGCTACCAGGCCTTCGATGGCCCGAGACCGTACGAGCCAGCTACCGCGGCATCGTCTACTACAACTACTGCCAGCATCAACATACGAGACATAATCATCATCATCATCATCATCATGATCATCATCGTCATCGTTGTTGTCGTCGTCGTCATCGTCGTCGTCGTCGTCGTCGTCGTCGTCGTCATCGTCGTCGTCGTCGTCATCGTCATCACGCTCGTCTTCGACTCCGAAAAGCAGCCAGCAACAAGAAACTTTTCTTTCCTCGACGTCAAACTCGTCATTGTTTTCCTCAACGATATTGCTGCCACGTTCTTCCTCGTCGTCTTGCTCGTACTCGTACTCGTAAACGTACTGCTGCACCTCGTCGAGACTGTCGTGCTGCTGATCACGCTCGAGCCGTTCGTTCGCAACCTGTTCGTTCTCTTGGACGACGACGCGTTCGTCATGGTTCTCTGGCAGAAATCCGACAGTACGATCCGATTTGCCATAACCGGCGGGATCTAGCGGCTCCTGCCAGCCGCCAGTTCGACGACTGCGGACTTCTGCCTTCTCCTCCTCCTCCTCCTCCTCCTCCTCCTCCTCCTCCGCCTCCTTCTACTTCTGCTGCTGCTTTGCCTCCTTCTCCTCGTATCCCGTCGACGCGAGCTTCCACTTTGCGATGCGATGCAACAACCACGATCTCGGCTCGAGAATCCACCGGAGGATCGCCGCGATTCACCGCGATCGCGACACCCTTCTTCTCCTCCTCCACCTTCTTCCTCTTTTGCTCCTCTTTCCTCCTTTTCCTCTTTCCTCTCTTCTTTCTGTCTGACCAACTTTCTATCGTCGCCCGCGGACTCGGATCATTCGCTGGCGATGATGCGGCACGCGCGGCAGCCCGCATAAGCGGCGGCCGCCTCTTCCACGAGGCTGACGACGATCATTCACCGCTCGGAGCACCCACCACTACACCACTACCACCACCACCACTACCATCACTATCGGCCACCGCCACCCTGAAGCCACGCTGACCTCCTACCGACTTTCGTCTCCACGACACACCTTTCTCTTCCTCCTTCCTCTCCCTCTCTTCCAGCTTTTCTGTCCGCTTCTCCGCGATATATACGTACATACGTGCACCGCGGTCTAGCCGACCAAACGAAACGCTGCTGTTTCAGCAGTGACGATCATTTCGACCAGCCTCCGACGCAACTCCGACTCTCTCATGATTCTCGCTTTCGTCGTGCTTCGCTCTCGAGACGCTATGCTCCTCGTTTCTCGAAAAAATCCAACCGTGTGCCACGTCACCGTGTGCCACTCGCGACACACTACCAACAGCAGCAGCAGCAGCAGCAGCAGCAGCAGCAGCAGCAGCAGCTCAGTCACCGAAATCCAGCGTCTCCTCACCGCGAAGCTGCGCTGCAGCTCCGTTCCTTCCGTTTCCACAAACACGAATGCTGGCAGCTGGCTCCCCGTGTTCCCGTTCCCGTTCCCGTTCCCGTTTTCGCTCCCGTTCCCGTTCCCGTTCCCGTTACCGTTCTCGTTCCCGTTCTCGCTCCCGTTACCGTACGTAACCCTCCCTGCGTGTGTACGTGTGTACGTGTGTTTGTTACCCCCGAGATACTTCCTCTCTTCCAATCTTGCTCGCGTGCGTGCTTACGCGCGTGTACGCGGTTAGGCGCGTGTCGATCAGTCACAGAGCGGAATCAGTCACTTCACCTCACTTCGTCACTCGGTGCGCGCGTTCTCTCGATCCTTGCACCGCTGCTGCGGGTCCTGCACCAGGGAGTCGTGTCGGTGCAGCAGGCACTCCCAGGACGTGTCTCTCTCTCTCTGGCAATGTTCCGACCGAGCAACCCACCTTAGCACTGACGCTCTGCCCGTTCCGAGAGGGTGGAGAGGAGGAGGAGGTGGAGGAGGTGGAGGAGGACGACGACGACGAGGTGGAGGAGGAGGAGTGGGACGGGAGGGGGTGTTGTGGCGAGCCGTATCTTTCCCTCTCGTTCACTCTCATTCGCGCGTTCGACCCTCTTCGCTCGGTTCCTCTCCCTCCTGCACCAGGGTGGCCGCCGCTTCTTCTCTTTCGCTCGTTCACCGCCTCGCTCGCTGTACTCGACGCTTAGAATCTCTCTCCGGTTAGAGCCCCGCCGCACAAGCCACCCTGCGCCCCGGGAGCCAATACCAACCCATGTGGAAGCCCCGACGCGAGACGCTGGCGATGACTTGCGAAGTCGACCGAACGTACCCGAGGGCCGCCGCCACCCCTGCGCGCAACCACCATCGCTCGCCCGCTGCCCTCTCAACCCTCTATCTCTCTCTCTCTCTCTCTCTCTCTCTCTGTCGCTCGCTCGCCCGCGTTCGCTTTCTCGCCCTCTCTCGCGCGATCATGTACAACGACCGTGATCCCCCACCAACCAGGTGCCGCCCCTGAAAGCCTGCGAAGCCCGCAAAATACGACGCGCGGCCATGTGGCAGCACCGACAGGACCGGCTACGAAAAGCACCGAGATACACCGAGCTTGCACGAGTCGACCCCCCGAGAGAACCGTGAGACCATGTGGAAACCTCGAGGCGGCGACGCGCGGACAGATTCCTCAGCTATTTCGCTCGTCTTCTGTTCTTTGGCCCCCATTGCCAGATCGCCTCTCGTTCGCTTCGCCTCTCGCCGACTCGAAAGCTCGACCGAAAGATCGACGGACCATTCGAATTCGAATGGAACAGACAGCGTTCTCTTAAAAGCTCTCCTTTTTAACGGAGAAAACCGTACGACCGACAGTGTTACCGCTGTTCTTACGTGTTCTAAATGGACGCAGTTGACGCGAAAGAAGAGGGTGAAGGGATCGCGAGCAGCGATCTTGTGTCATCTTGTCTTGTTTCATCTGTATAAATGAGAACGGTTGAGTCAAAAGGGATTTTCTCTTTGAAGAATTTTCTCGAATAGGTGCGTTCGAAGCACGGCACTGTGGTACGACCCTTGCCGAACATCGACGAACCGCCCCCCTCCTTCCCTCTCTCTCTCCCCCTTTCGCTCCCGCCCCTATCTACTCCGTGCTTTTCGTTCCACTTGTATGTGTTCAACATCTCGCCTACCCTCTGTCCTTCCTCGTTGCTGTTCTCTCCACTAGGTATCCCAGTCGATACTGACACTAGCGGTGCGAGGTTGACTCGTCAGAGGGTGCTGAACGGAGTGCAGAAGCAGCAAAGGGACCCGGCGGGGGGGCTGGTTATGAAAAAAAAGAGAGAGTGAGTGCTTCGCGTTACTCTCGTCGTACTCTCTCTCGTCCTTTTCTCCCTCCCCCTCAACCCCTCATTTTTCTCGTGCCTTCGGTGTGCTTTCCTTCGTTCCTCTTTTCCCCGCGCTTTCTCTGTCTCTGTTGAAGTTGTACAATGGAAACGAAACCTTGTCCGATGCGGACATATCGGACACAGCCCCCGCAGTCGCTGTCTCCCTTTCTTCGCCGTATTTTTGCCCGTATTTCTCACACCTCCTGCGCCCTTCCAGCCGCTGACGAGCTTGAAATTGTTACGTTTAACGACAAGAGGAGGCGAGAGGAGGATTTTTCAGTGCCTTCCGCCAAATGGCAAAGACGTCAACGAGTCAGCTGTACGAACGGCTATACGCTATCGTTGTCGACGGACGCATAATCGTCGTGAGAGCGGCACTGATAAATAAAATCTCCGAGCATCCATCCATGGACGAGGTTGGACGATGGCTCGTTCAAACGATCAACGCGTTACATCGAGGAATTATTCGCTGCAACGAAGCTTTGATCGATTCAGACGGTCTTGCGAGACGGACAGGATATAGTTTTGAAGAGTATAGTTTCAGTTCGAGCGCGATAATCTCTCTACGCGCCTTTGACGAAAGAGAGATGCAGAGACAACATAGTGATACCCAGGACCATTGGTGCAACGTGAAATATACGGAGCCGCGCCGCGCTCGAGAAAGCGGGACAATGAAGCGATATGCGATGGCAATTTGCACGGATTAACCGCTGTCAGAAGCACCCGGTCGGGGATCTCACCTGGCGCAACAAAAGGGGTGGGAAAGAAAGAGAACGACGAAAAAAGGGACGTTTTATTGAATTATCAAGAGCGCAAAAGAAAGAAAGAAAAAAGAACGAACATGCATTAATGCCGTGCCAGTGACAAAGCAAAGACCGAAACGAAACGATACGAATCGAAATGTACTGTTGTAACTTGTTGAGCAAACGACCAGAACGCGTCGAGAGGCTGGGATATTGACTGAGATTTGTTTGAGCGAGAACTCTAGAGATCCGTTCCACGCGTTCCTCGCTTGCTACGGAGAAGAATAAAGCGGCGACTTTCCGCAGGTTTACTTGACCTCTTCGATTCTCCGATTCTCCGTGGTTTCGGTATACAACACACGAAAAGGACGAGAGCACGTTTGCTCAAAATACATTTCGTCGAAGAAGCGTTCGAGAGATCGACCATGGTCGTCCGAAAAATAATTTCCTTTTAAATCGACACACCACAGGAATTGGATATTCCTATCAACTAAAAGTTGTCCTCGTGCAAAATTTACCCGAATTCGAAGACGCGTCTCGGTTGCACCGAGAGTGAAACGATCGAGTTGAGTTTCTTGTAGCTTCTAGTTCTTGTAGTTGAGAGTCTTGTAGCTTCTCGAGTTGTACTGACAACGAGCGCGAGAAAATCAATTTTGTCTGAAGTTGAACGACGATCCCGTGAGTTTTCGTCAGACGACGGCTAAAACGATGGCTAAAACGATGGCTAAAACGATGGCTGATGAAAGCAAATACGCGGCATAAGGGGCGGAGAAATAGTTGACGAGAGTTCCGACCGCGATATAAAGGGACCGCGAAACGGGGGAGGAACAGGGAACGTGCGGCGGCATGTTGTTGCGTGGCAATCGGTTCCCGATACGTCTCGAATTTTCCCCCGACGAAATATTCGCGTAATGGCGGATCTCGCAGAAGGCCGTCGTTAATCGGAGGGAAACGGGTCAAATCGAGGAAAATATGTGACAAGCGCGTGCACGTAAATGCAGGCAGGTACGCGGGAGACAACCTCAGATATGCGGTAGTCCGTTGCACGCTGGTCTGACGGGGTATGTGTAAGGTATTTCCGGGCGCCTCTCCGATCTACAGGGATTCTCCAAAATAAACGGGTATGCGTGAAGTTCTTGTTTCGGGGCGCAGACGCCGGAATTCCTCCGAGGGCTGCCGGCGTTCTGCATTGCCTTTGGACAACGCGAACACGCCCTGCTGCTCCGAGGCTCAGCCAGCTAGGCCTCGTTACTAACGAAAATTCGACGGAAATTCGGAACTGTTCGCCTATCCAATAGGCATCCGCGAGCGTGTAACGCTCGCAACACGGGACAGAGAGGCCCGATGAAACGCGCATTACCGATGCACATGGTGGTATCAATAATTCATGCGACGGACAGCCGATCGGGTGACCGACTGGCATTTCCCAGTCTACGGTCCATAAATTGATTCGTTATATTTGAAGGTGTCGGGGGATAATCTAAACGATCTCCTCTTAGTTACGTCGTCAATTTACGCATCCCGGGGAATCCCCTTTGGAGAATGAAGCAATTTCGCCCTCCCCATGATTTCGACGCCTCGATGCGATCGAGAGGCTCGTAACGCAAAAACGGATAATAACGCGTTCCAGTAGCCGGAAGCTAGACACCCGCAACATGATGTGAATGAAAATTAACCCGTTCTGTAAAAACTTTTTTAATGAGAGGGGTTTAATTAAATGCGTACCACCACCGTTCAAAAGTGTATGTGTATATATATATATATATATATATATATATATATATATATATATATATATATATATATATCTCGGACAAGCAGAGTTGTTGTTTTTTTGCGAAAAATGCGTTTTAATTAGAAATTACGGAAACAACTGTAACGGCAATGGTTGTATTCGTATGTAATACCGTGTAATCCGATTGCATCGATTTCTGAAAGCCGATATTCAATGATTCAAAACTTGCGTATTTATGGCTTGACACCATCTTTTTTTTTTTTTTTTTTTTTTTACATTATTATTAGAATCTAAATTAAAAAAGATCTTTTAGATCTTTTAGATGGTGATACTTAAATAGCAATTTAGTATTGTTATGCTTTTAATAGATGCTATAAAAAATATTCGTATGGTTTTAAATAAAATTCACTAATAGAATAGAATCTTTTATTTAAAAAAAAAAACAAAAATTGGGACGCATTTTGCAGAAATAAAAAATTCCAGAGTGTTCTTTTGCTTTCCGGGAGACAAACAAACATAGAGAAGGGTCGTTTTTGTTACGAACGCTTCAATTGGAAAGGAAAGTATAGTACGTGTTATTCCATCTCTTTTTCTCTTCAAACGGGTATGGATCTTCTTTATTATCTCGTGAATTTACGGACCCGAAGAATCTCTTTAGAATGGATCGATTCCACTCCACGATTCCGATATGGTATAGCAACCGAGAAGCGAATGTACATCTCGTTTCCTTCTTTTTCCACGTGGAAAAAAGAACGAAATTATATTGCGATAACGCGGAAATTTTAAAAAGCACGAAGCGGCATTAAGGCGTGCCGCAATCGTCGTAACGGCTGACGAAAATTGAAACAATCCACTGCACACACGTGCACGCGCTGGCTACCGGACGTATTTCCCAAAGGTGTTCTCAATCTAGAAGATGGATAAGCTTCCGTCCCAATATCGACATCCTAGGATTTTCTCACGCATTCGATACCTCGCTCGAAGATACAGCCACCGTACACGATCACCACTGAATAATTATACACGAATGCAGTTGAAATTGCGGATGCGAGCGAGAAAGATCACAGTGACAAAAAAAGTTAGTTTCAAGAAATACAAGAAATTCATATCCCCTGTGTTAATTCGACACGTTTCTCTTATAAAATGTATATAAAATTTGTAAGATCACGACCACTAAAATTGAACATCTACATAAACCTGAAAGTATATATTATTTATATTACCATTAAGTATGTGTAGATTATACTTGATTGAATAGAAATTTAGTCTAATTAACGTTAATAAAAGATTTTACAAATTTGACTGTTTATTTTTTTTTATTGTGGTGTCCACCATGTCAATTTGACGAATTAAGTTGAAAAAATGAGGACCGGATGTAGATTAAACAGTTAAATACTCCTTGTGTTATTTGTTTTTAATATTAAACTTTTTTCATAGACAAATTCTGAGTTATGTGATGTAACAATCCATCAATAATTTATCACGATGCTATTCCAATTTGTTCGAAAGCTCACAAAACTATAGAATCTAGATAAAAAAAAAAACATTAAGCCAATCTTTCCAACTTTTTTCTCAATCACGATGTTAAAAAATAAAATTTGAAATTGCCCGTAAAAAATTTCAAATGAAACACGTTGCGTCGATACAACGTTGATCAATATGGATCAATAAATGAAATAAATTTTAATTACAGTGATATATAGAAACACTGGTTTTTTAATATTATTCCGTATTATTGGTACAGAATAATGTTAAAAAAATTCATAATATTGTAATATATAATGAATAATTAAAACAAGTAATAGTAATGAAAAAACAATAATATCTCTCGCCTGAAAATTCCGTTTCTCTTCAATGTGATAAGTCCGTTTGCAATGACGAAATTATTAATAACGGTGAGCCAAAAAATAACTGAATATTTCATATTTATATATTTTAAGTTACATTCGGATTAACTCTTATTTTAATTTTTAATTTCGATCTTTAATATCAAAATTATGGAAAATTCCAAAGATTCGCTCGATATTTTTCATCATTGTGTCAATTTCGAAGAATGAAATTTAAATAGAGCGTGTAAAAAAAGAATGTAAAATCTGATTGAGCGTTTTGTTAAAAAAAAGTAGTAGAATTGTCAGAATAAAAACGATTCCTCCTTCGTATTTATCTCTTTCCAGGAATGTAAAATAAAAAAAAAAATATCTTAACATCTTCAATTTTTTAGCAGAATAATCAAAAGTCAAATTTTCTTTCGAAAATAAATCAAGCCACGAACCATTTTTCATCAATACCGACTAGATCGTTGCGAATCTCGATTTTATACACATACATAATACCAATACACATTTTATTCGAAAAGGGTTCGTACGTCTTGAGATTTTCCTCGCATCCGACAACGCAATTTCGCATAAATACTACGCAAGCGTAATTCGCGAATGGAAACGATCCTCGGAACAGTTCTTCTTGATCGCGATTTACTTTATTAAGCGACGCGAGAATACCGGGCGTATTTCATTAGCGGCGTGCGATATAATTAAGAGACGTAAACAGTAGCAACTGGCGCGATGGCAAGTTATGATAACACGGCGTTACCAAATTCAGGCGAAACTTCGGGATTAAAGAACGGGGCACAATATGACGTTAATGGACAATATTGCAGCCGATATAACGTCGTGGCCCACTTACACAAATAAATTCCTTTTGAATATCGATTCTTCATTGCGGTCGTTGCGGTTCTTGTACACTGCTGCCAGATAATAGAACCGTGACTGTTTTCGAATTTGCCTCGCAGCATCAACCAAACGTATTTGCAACCACTAACGAGCGCCATATACTCTCCCCCTCTCTCTCTCTGTCTCTCTCTCGCATGCTCTCTTTCACTCTTTCGCGTTTAATTTGTAGCATATAAGTTTGTAACAAACTACAGGTGCCAGGCAATCATGTTTGGCCGGAGTTAGGGCATTAATTCCACCGCGGCAACGAATAATTTCTATCGGAATTAATTAAAAGCTAACCGCCACTGGTTCGAAAATTTGACAGAAATTTCTATTTTCACCATTGTTTACAAAATGTGTTATTCAGTAAGTGATACTGCGCTCTATACATAAAAGTTAAAGTTTCATTTTGATGAATAATTTCTAATCGCCAAATTTAATGATTAATTTCACGCGAGAGAATGCTTCGTGAATTGAGACGATAAGACGAATTCATTGAAAGTGACCATGTTTTGTGTTTAAAACATGAGTACGATATATCAGACATTATATTTTACTCTTCTTTTCGCATACTTAAACTACTACTGTTAACAAAATTTTAATAGTCGCGATTTACAAATTAACGCAGAGTCCTTCTTTACAACAGTAATAATGACTCTCATAACGAAGCTGACTTTTTTTTTTAATTAACAGATCACAAATTAACCTCGTTTACGAAGTCACAAAGTATAAAGCCTGTGACACGCAACGAAGAGAGGAAGTGAAAGAGAGCCAAATTTCAAGTGTATACATGAAACCTGCAATGAGAAAGAATGAAAATGGAAATGGAAACCTCACCTAAACCTGCAATGAGAAAGAATGAAAATGGAAATGACCTGCAAGAGTGGAGAGAAATGGAGAAGACCCAAATATCGAAAGGAGATCGACCGAAGATATACGCTTGCCCCGTTAAAATAGCTAGTTTAGAAATTCGAACTCAGGTTTACAGTTCCGCGATATTCGTGTTGCCGAACGACGATCGATAGCCCTTGAATTAGATTCACCGCGTAAATAACGATCCCTCGCGTTCTTTATCCGCACGATCGCTCGTGGAACACGGCCACGCTGAAAGAAAGTCTCGCAAAAGAAACGACCCGATGGAAGAGTTATTCCGAACGAAGAATAAATTTGTTATTCCGAGATATACGCGTTGCAACGCGGCAGTTTGGATTTAAAAAGGGAGCTGGCCGTGCGTCCCGTTGCCTCGTTCCACGTAGCTTTATTATTCCACGATATTATTCTCGACGCGAATCTCTTCTGCTTCTTCCCTCTCTCCCCCTATAATGATGTTTCCTGTTTTTCCCTCGTTTCTGTTTCTTTTTTTTTTTTTTCTCTCATTCTCCTCGGTCTCGGTGTCTTTTCTTTGTCTTTCGTGACGCCTCGTGAGACCGAACATCTTGTTTCAGCGTTACTGAAGATCAGAACTCGAGCGAATGACGTTGGTAACGGGCGCGGACCGAGACACTCTCGCGGGACAAAGACGAGAAACGTCGGCTGAAGAAAGTGGAGCGAGAGAGAAAAGACGCAAAGATAAACCGAATTTTGGTGGTGACCGACTGTTGACACTAGAACTATCAAAGTGGTCAAGACGACCAATTTATAATTTTTGTTGGGAATTTATTTAGGAAGACGTGAAATAATACACTTTTAAACGTTTAAATGATTTTTCGAAAAATAGATAAATAGATAAAAGCTCGTCTAATTTATTGTATTATATAAAGCTTTTCCATCTTCTTACTTTAATGTTTCTGATTTTATGCTTTAGTCGTCGGTATGTTCTAGTGTTAAAGCCAACGGTACGTAACACTCGTGACACGGATCCGGTATGTCATATTAAAAATTTCGAAAACATTTGTGGACAAAACTCGCAGATATAGGATACTCAGAAAAATGGCTACCAAATTAGGTAAATCATAAATTTAGTCAGTTTCAAGTGCGGTGAAATTTATATATATACCTCGTCTGTGGTTTAAACAAGTGGTTTAAACGGTGAGTTGGGGAACTGAGGAATCAAGTAAAACGATCGAAGTTCGTCAAGTGGCGAATGCGCCAGTAGTGGGTTTTTGAAACCCACTACAGTGTTGTCAAATTTTCAATACCAAAATGTGAAGCTAGCGACTAACCGAAATCATTCTGCTGTATATCAAAAAGAGCTCTATCCATGTTCTTTCTATCCACGGTATTGTAATAGTTTTTTTTTTTCATATAGTACATTAAAATTCCGAAGTTATTAACAAAATATTAAAGAACCTATCAGCTCAAATAATTTTCTCAAAAATTCGATATAATATGAGAGAAATTAAAGAGAAGAAGAAAGACAAATCACAGATAATCATAGTAGAAGAAACAATTAATCCTAAACTTTCTAAAATATTTTTCGGATGAAATATTTTCCAATACGTTACCCATACGTCAAAACTACGTATGATTTATTTTTTATTAATCTAACGGACATGAACATCTATACAAACACCTAACCGAGATGGCGAAAATCAGCTCGTATTACTTGTCATATAAATAATAATTATATTAGTTATATAATTGATTAACTGTATAATATGCTAAATATGCTAAAGCATTTATATTCTTAGCTTTCAAAGCATTATAAGATTCTTAGAAGATAAGAGAAACTGAAGATTATAGACGACTGTAATAAAAAATGAAACATTAGAAAATTTTAAGTTGAAAATAATGAAAGATTCTTACATTCTTGGCTTTGGAAGCACCGTTGGATTTACCCCAAAAAAATTAATGCTGACGTGAAACATTAATCTGTAACAAAACGTAAAACATTCTATGAAATTGTTAAATATGAAAAATTGAACAAACTGAAGTACAATATATAAAACTACTTACGATTTTGATCTTCCGGAGAGGCCTTATTTTCTTCAGCACTGATTCTAATATTGAAAACGAATATTGAACAAGAAAAAAAGACAAAAAAATAGAAAAAAAATAAGAAATTTTCAAAATTAAACACGAAGAATGCACGTCTAAAACTCCCGAAAGTATTATAAGTACGCAACGCTATTTATAACACAATTGCGACGCGTCCAGTGCAACCGTGCTGGAGATTGAATAACCACCATGTACAACTCTTGTAGCTGCATCAGGTGATCCAGGAGCAGGAACAGCTTTCCACGAATCCAGTGGAAGGAATTTGGGCATTTTGTAAACGCAACGCTACTGCAACAAACGCGATCATTCATTACCGCAACACTAACAAGAGAAAAAGTAATCGCGAAGAAATAATGTCGCAACACTAACTCTAAAACCAAATTGAATGAAAACTATTATTAACAACATAAAAGCTATTGTGCAAATGAAAAGCAACTTCAAATGTTTCAACACTCTAAAAGCAGTGATTCTATAATCTAATTTAAAACAATAAAAACAAGAAAAATTTTACTATGTACAACTTTAAGATAACTTCAAAAATTCAAACATCAAACCTGCTAAAAACAAAGTCGCGCTATTGTAATTCGCGACTCTAAGACAAACACGATTATCATTTTCTCGCCACTTCAATTCAAACCGTAATCAATTTCTCGTGACACTAACAAGAAAAACCATGATTTGCCCAAAATGAAAATAAACGACGATAGGGAAGAAAAAAAATACAACTACAAATACTAAAAGAGCATAGTGACAAAGTAGTGACGAGAATGATTTCCCATGCTCTGGAACCACTTAAATGATCCAGAAGATGAGGAAACATTTGTTGCGACCCTCTTCGTGGCAGTTTGCCGGGCCTCTTCGGCTTTTAGCCTCTTCTTTCTTCGAGTGCAATGCCCGCTGAAACTTACGTATAGCTCAAGTCTTTCTAATCGCAAATCAAAAAATAACTTAGACAAAAATGAAATAGAAAAATGAACCGCGGAAACTGACCCTATTAATACACATGGACGACCATCGATCATAGTGATCGTTGTCCGTTCGCACGTGCGTGCTCGAGCAATACCTACATAAACGTTCGTTTCGGGACCTACTCGCGACCTATCCGCGATACTAAATTCGAAAAATCGAAGAGTAAAACCAGAAACAAGTGGCATGCTCCATTTGTACCAATTTCACTGTCGATTTTTCAAATTAGATTTCCTGAAACAGGTTGGACACGCGAAAAGGGGACACGCGACCAGAGACTGTGCCAACCTGCCCGGCCCTACTTACTTATAATTAAACACATTCATACCAGAAAGTACGCTACCTATCCTAACCGGTCCTATATTTAAAAAATGACAAAACAGGCACACCAACACACTCGCTCCACGGTTCTCACACATACCACTCGGGCGCAGATAGACCTAAACTAGAGAGGACGTCTCCGGGACGCCTCCGACACCCGAGCTTAACACACAACTTTCACACTCTAATTTACGTACCATTTTCCTGAAATCGACTGACAATGACTAGCGACCATTGCGTAGAACCTGATTAAAACAGCTTCATATCTACAGCTAATATTAATAACTCATGTACATAATTTCTATAGAAATTACATGTGCAAACTGACTTGGAATCATTATTATAACTGATCGTATTATTAGTTAGTAACATAATTATAGCGTATTTAATGAGTATTGTTATATAATAAATTCATACTTCAAATCAGTGCATAAATGTTTTTAATATATCAACTTGGATTGAATGAAACAATACAAACGACGCAATTCCACATCCTAACCACACACACATGCGGAAAATACGTCGTGCACGATACGCTAACACACTGTCAGTCACTGAAAAATTTTTTATAAAATTACAAACTATGGTCATCGTGCCCAATGTCTTTCACCCACCCAAGTAGCACCTGGGCACGTGAGTGAGATCCTGACAATGAACACGGAAGGGATTAAACCTGAAAATCCTGAAAAATGATTAGTTCATATAATTTGTATCTGACGGACCATTGCATTATTTTATTTCAAACTGTAATGACTCTACTCTTTCAGTAATTACTGAAATTGCAAGAGAATAAAGAAAATGAACAAGACTTGAATTTGTTAAAAAAGATATTACGAACAATGAACTCAAACAATCAATATCAAACAATTGATTCCAAATTAAATATTAAATAGAAATAATCTCAGGCGACTTCTTCATCAAAGCACATTTTCGAAAATGCGAAAGCAGTGATCAAACTTATTGCTTTGATTCAAAGATCTACCTGTCGCGAAGTACCTTCTTGCACATAAAATTTCATAAATTCTTCTGCGGAAAAAATTCTGATCCATTACATTTCAAATTCTACTGATTTTCACAATTATGTTTAATTATATTTAACATTATTATAAAAGGGTAGATGAAACTCAAAATTATTGATTATTAATTATTATAACAAAATATATCACCAATATCAATAAGTCATAATTGCATCTTTCATAGCAACGAAGTCGGAAGGTATCCGTCTTCTCTACTATGGAATGCTCAAACGAAATCATTTCGATAATAATTGTTTATAATTTATCTATTCGTATGGATATTCATATTTTATCTTTACAAATATTTATATTGAAGATATTTTGATTTTATAAGCAATTGCTACAAATTTAATTGTTAAAATCGCGATGTGCAAAAAGCCCTATCCTGATCTAATACATAAAAGACCTGAAAAAATGTTACTACTCACGGGTATAAAAAATACCCACGGTCACTATGCTCATCAAAAATTCTACGTATACAACCAGTCACCCGTGCCGATTCGGACCTTTCGTCCTACGACATGACTGAATGATCGGAGGAACATAAATGCATGCGACTCACGCAATAGATGTGAAGAACGTCATCATCAAGATGCTGTACTGCATCAAGAAAAGTTATCGTGAAGATCCTTATCAAGCAGATACCACTGAAAATCCCATGGTGGAAGTGAATGCCGTGAAAAATTTCTTGAAAAACATAAAACATATTATTTCTAAAGACACAGCATTATTCGTGAAAATTTAAATTTTAATTATTTAGTAATAAAAATTGGGACCAATAATTTGAAGTATTTTTATTTTATAGTTATAATTTTACACTCAACTTTAACAGAAAGAGAACTATAGACAATAGAATTACTTCAAGTACAGTATGCTAAATTATTTACATTCTTAGCTTCTGAAGCATGATAAGATTTTTGAAGAATTAGGGCAAGTGGAGACTGTAGAAGATCTGTAACAAAACATTAAACAGAATTTGTATTTAGAAGCAAAGCAAAATCTTGAGTTCAAGATAACGAAAGATTCTTACATTCTCGGCTTTAGAGCCACCGTTGGATTTTCCCCCAAAAAATTAATGCTGATGCGAAACGTCTGTAACAAAACGTTAAACATTACTTGTTAAATTTGAGAAATTGAATAAACTGAAGTACAATGTATAAAATTACTTACAGTCTTGATCTCCTGGAGAGACCTTATCTTCTTCAGCACTGATTCTAATACGAAATCGAGTGTTGAATAAGAAAAAGTACAAAAAAAAAAAAATAAAAGATTATCAATGCGCACATTTAAGTATCGCACGAACTCACTCGCTCTAACTTCGCGAAAATTTAAATGAATTAATAATAAATAATTAATAATTTAAATGAATTAATAATAATTAATAAGAGCCATTTTGCTCAGAGAGGAATTAAAATATTACGCAAGAAACACTGGCTCTACCAACCGCATTGCACGCGGTCACAAAAATTTTCTGAAAATAATGAATATGTATGAAAATAATGAAACTTGAATACGTATTGCGTGTTGGCGTTCTAAAAAGGTAAATATATTGTACCAATCTATAATATAATAAAGTAATAATAAAACTTTGAGTCTAATAATCTAAGGTATATCCATTTAAAAGTATATACTATTGAGGTACTACGATCTCTATATTCGAAATAAAACATTAATTGATTTAATCTTTTCTATTTTCATCCTTGTATCACAAATAATCACGAAAATACGTATTCTGAATTGTATATCAGATATAAATATATATGTTGTATACCAAATGTTTTCCAAAATGAATAAAATGTTACCAACTTTCCATAAAAAAGTTCATCACATTGTACATTAATCATCGTGGCGTCTATACACTCTATGTTATCTTTGCAATCAAGGAACCTGCACAGAAAAAAACCAAAAGTCAGACCAAATGAAGGCAAATGTGTAAAAATGAAAGGATAATCAACTTCAAATTCTATTAAAAAACGTACGAGACAAACTACTGGTAACCGTACAAGTGAAATCGACGACTGAAGAAAAATTGATGCGAAAAGTTTCAAAGCACTACACAATTTCGTTGTCGTAATGCTAATTAATCATTCGACACATGCGTATTAATTAAATGATACTGTTAATAAAGTATTAATTGAAGTAAAAGAATATCGTAAAAGCGACGCTACCGAAAGGTTAGAAAAAAGTACGAACCTAATGCGACGTAACACGTGTTATTGTTATGAAATTCAACAGCCGAATGACTCTCCGCAACACGCTTTATCGCACAATAGAGAAAGTAGTAGGGAATGGAGTGATCCTTTCCGAAAAGGCACGATAATTAAGATGAAAAACATTGTGCTTGTGTTGTTTTTTACTTCGAATTTCGTGCTTCAAAACCTTCTACGCTTTACTTTATTTGAGACCTGAATAGTTTCATTATATTATGCAGTAAAATTATTATTTCAACTATTAAATATGTACATTCTTAATGAATTATTGTTTTTTAGTATTAGAATTGTTAAAAACTACGCAGTATGAAATTAAAGAATCAACAAATAAATAGAAAATGTTACAATAGAAATAAAAGCATATTATATACACATAATAAAAAGTTAGTCATATTACAATATTCATCGTCACAATATTTACTGGTTAGAATTGAAATTAAATTTTGATATAAAATTATAAATAATTTTAGCATAGTATATTCTTTTTAAATCTTTATATGGTATTATTTCCTTAATTCTTGAAAATTGTATGTAATAATTATTGGTTAAACCTTACCTTGAATTGAAGTTAAAATTGCCCATTATATATTAAAAATTGATAACGCAAACACAAATCTATTGACTTAATATTAATTTTTACCTGAAAACTTCTGGATAACACTTCTTTCTGGGTGATTTTTCTGGATAACACTCCCTTTTTTACAAATTTTCCTATTTCGGGGAAGCGAAAAATCGATTATAAGAAATATCGATTACGTTCGAGAATCGTAGGAAGTGTATTGCGTATTTCACTGCACATTGGCGCTGTAATCTTTAATTAATTTAAACCCAATACGCGCGAATTTCGCACGAAATGTTAACTAGGAATAAAGAATACAAAATTCTGGTCTAAATCAAATATACAAAATTCGTAAGAAATTCTTAAAAAAGGACGAAAATATTCATACACTAGATGAAAAATTGTCAGTACTTTAAACTGTTATAATTTTATGAAAAAAGTTGCAGAACAATTAACTTGATTTTATTTCAAAGAGTGAAGTCTCCACTTCAACAATTTTGAGTTTGTTTTGTTCAAAGATATTTATTTTTACACCATGTAGCAAGTGTAAAAGTAAGAATATTTTCCTCTCGAAAATTGTAAAAATTCAATCTCGTTAAAGAGAAATTTTTCTATCACTGAACAATTTTTCATGATCAGATCAATAATGATCTTGAAAATTGAAATCTTCCCTTTACAGTGAGCTCCTAAAACTAGCTGTACGATTTATTTTCACTATTTTACAATGATTCATTTAACTTTAAACAATAATTCATTAATTTCTAACGAATTATAACAACAAATGACTTTGTATGTAACTGAATTCGTCTTAACAAATGATTTCAAAATTTCGAAAACGAACGATCTGCAAAAAATAATTTACAATGTAACTTTATATTAAACAATATTTGTAGAAACATTTCTTTGATACTTTCAAGCTTTTATAAAATCGAGTTTGCATGTCTAAATTCAAACTCTGAATTTAGACATTAAAATAAGCAAAAAACGACGTATCTAATTTATATCTAATTATGTTGTTAAAAAATATATTTCAGTCAATTTTTCCTAATATCCTTTAAATAGATGTAAATAATCAAATATATAACGAATTTTTCATCGCAATTTCCATCAATCGCTGTTTTAAATCGCTTTAATCATATTTCTTCATTGATATCACCAAGTACAATTCAATAAATAACTCTCGAAGCATATTATAATATTGTCCATATTTTTTTATTTTAATTCTCATCACTGGTGCTGCAATGTAAATCGGTACAATTAAGGGGCTCCTAGAACAAAACTCGAAATCGTAGGACAAAAAAATACATTGTATGCGGAGTCTATTCATATACCTCGTCTGTGCCAGAACTATTGTGCAAGCAATGGGACAGTTTCCAGAAGAGGATGGGACCGTTTCCCAGAACTGCCATCCCACCCGAATTACTCTCATGGATGGCAATGAAACATTTTGGAAACCTTCCTCCCATACTTCTTGATTGGTCTTAACACATTTCCCGCTCCACAATTCCTCAGAGTTTTCTTTGGAAAAGGTAACACACGATGTAAAAGAAGACTCTGAATATCATATAAAAGGAACACAAAGTCCAGTCAGATAAAAAGGAACAAATAGGAACAAATAGAACAAGGACAAGATAGAACAATCAGATGAGAAAGAGCACAAGGAAGAACACAGTCAAAAGGAATATAATCAGATAAGAACACGTTTTTAACATTTTAATCAAAATAGAAAACTAATCATCAGATATCAGTCAATATTCGACTAAGGTTATCTTATGAACTCAGTCGTCAGTATTTTCGTCAAAAGCCAAGCTTTCTGAATCTAATAAGCCATCAGGCTTATTACACAATAAAGACAAGTCAACCGTAGTCATTCAATTCTCATTAGAATGGATGGTCCTTCGAACGCCAAGAGATACGTGTGTTGAATTCCGCATAAAGACACTATAGTTTTTGCAACCGAGGTAAAGGATTATGTTTCAAGATCTCTAGTCTGTTTGATGAAAAAGAGTGCTGTTTTCTCTTTCCAGCACATCTTTTTATTTTTTTTTATTTTTTGTTGGCAAATCGAAGGGGGGTGGAAAAAAACTATTGAAATTTTCTAAAAAGAACTATTATCAAGCTTGGTTGGTCATCCAACACATGATCGACACCAGCGATGAGTGTCCTTAACACCGACACCAGTCATTTTTCTCATTCTGCATGAGCCGATGGATGGAACGAAAAATCTTAATATTGGAAGAAATAACTCTTCTCGATCAACCGCAGCGCTTAGCGAAGACGCATCGGTTTCCCAAGCCTAGAACTCTCGTGAAATCGCAACTGGCGTAGCACTAGAATGCAGATACAATAAAATAGCAAACGACTTGGTCCACGTTAAGTAAGGACGTTCTTGAAAAATGGTAACGACAGTTGATTCGATTTGAACTGATCGGTATACATACATCGTGCTCGGATCTGCTCGAAAAGATACACAACTCGGAAAAAATACGTACGTGATTCTTTAAAAGTTACATAACATACACGGTACGTGTACGTAGCTGCACTGTCCACTCTCCGATGAGAATAATACGAGGTCGGACGTTCATAGAAATTTTCCTTGCCCTCGGAATCATTCTTTAGCCACTGTGGTGTATATCTGCTCCGAGTCAAGAAAAAGATACTTGTTTCAGCGTGATGGTTGAGTAATTTTGCGTCGTGCCATTTAATGTTTATTCGCGTTTATACTTCGTGATTCACGTGCCAACAGGTCAAGCGTTAATTATTGAAAGGAGATCCTACGGGACTGGCCGTTATACAGAGCATCCTGAAAATCACAGGTGAAATTAAAGCGGATAATCATCAACGAATGACCGTGGAACGGGTGTGGATTAAAACGACCGAATATTTTTATATTTAGGAAGACCTTTAAAATCTGCACTCTGACGAGCAGCGTGCTTCCCCGTAACAATCTCCGAAAGGAATTCCAAAGAGAATTCCTGCCGGTGAACGAACACACAGATTGCAACGATGCCAGAAACCTTTGGCGTCGACGCGAGCCTGGAAATTACAAGAACAAATGTCGTTTCTTGAGTAACGCGGCTAGCAATTTCTACGGAGAGAGAGAGAGAGAGAAAAACCAACTAAATTCAAACTAAATTCAAACTAAATTCGGAGGACGGCTAAGAATTAAAAGTATTATCACAACGCTAACGTGAATACTACGGGAATGTAGAATGATTAGCCGAGCATGAGGCGTGACGATGAGGGCGCAGCTTCTGAACGATTCTTGTACATGCATACATCGAGTATTTCGAAAGGGGTCACCACAATTTACACACGCGCAAACACTCGTTTAAACTCCGACACGCATTATCCGAGGTCCAGAGCAGCGGCAAAGAGTGGAAAGTGGAGAAAGGCGGTGGTAAAAGAAAAGAAGTAAAAAAAGAGAGCAGGCGACCAAATGTTCATAATGCGACAGGAGATTCTAACAACGAACTATAATGGGATTTCAGATTATCTCGCGATCCCAAGAATTTTCCTTGAGTGAGAAAGCGAGGGAACCAGATAAGGGATACGGAGTTGCTCGATGCATGACACCACATTAATTACACGTATTTATGTCCCCAGAACCAACCAATTTCATCCCTGTTAGCTTACTTTCCAATCTCATCTCCTGGACTATGTTCACGTAATGTCTACTTCATCCGTTTCACTTCGCCTGTTTTCGTATTTTATCACTGAAAATGATTTTAGCGAGGGTAACCCAGAAAATCGGGCCTCTTCAGGTGCAACGCTAATGCAACGAAAATTAGCGATTGGTTGATTTGGGTCACGTGATTCGTGAGAAGGCGTGGGATAGACCTCGAGTAGGAGTGGCGTTGTCTGATACTGAGCGATCGCGCCTGTAATTTGTTTTATATCGATTCAAATGTTTGCATATCAATAAAACTTTATGGCAAAAAGGTCGTCTTCATTTTCTAGTCGGAACAGTTGCTTCTGGGCCTTTCAGTGAGACGAGGTACAAGTCGTGCAGTTTTTCTTCTTATCGCGTTTTCTTTGTTCAAATCAACAGTAAGTCTCGTTAATTGTCCTTGCTCGTTCGAATTCGTAGAAACCTTAAACAATCTCGAACATCTTCAAACGCTGAACAAAAAAGAAGGTTCAATAAATAAATTGTTACTTTGTAATGCTAAAAAAATGATATTTTACATTTAAAAAATAAATGAATGATATAAAAATGCTCTTGAATGATTAAAATTTGTTTTCTTTTTATCAGTTGAGCTATTTTTTAGTAATTTGGGATTTCTCCTTCTTTTACAAAGAAAACCTTTTCAATGAGAAGGATATTAGATAACAGAGTGTGATAGAAAGTCACTAGAACAATTTAATTAATAGTGGAGGAAGAATTGAAATGTCAGTAATAATAAAAAATAAAAATGCGTTTTACGAATCTTCAATTTTAACAATCTTCAATTTTGAATTCTACGAATGGGAGTCTAAGGCTACTATACAATATCAATTATCCCTTGAAAGAGTAGATATCTGATTTGCGGTCATTAGCAATTGTGTCTTAATATGTGAATATTTGTGGGATCATTCTATTTGTTCCAACTACTTGCGCGGACCAATTTCTGACTAACTCATGAAAAATAATCTATTGTGTCTTATAGAGTTGTATTTAACAGGAACTTTGAAAAATTTTCCATATTCAGTGGAAAAAATTCTGTGATGCAAAAAGATTCTTAAAAAAAAACAGCAAGAGCAAATTCCAACTAAAAATTGAGTAAATAAATTTCAACATTTAATTCTTATACAAAGATGCGCAAAAGATAATAATTGTGACAAAAAAAACAAGACATCAAAAAAAAAATAATAATTAAGAATAAAAGAAATACAAAGACACAAAGGAGCTCTCATAGCATAAAAAATCGTTTAAAATGTCAGTGAATTTCAATCGCGAGAAAAATGTACAGAAAGAGGTTTGCATTAAAAATACATCAATAAACAACAAATTTTTACAATTAAAAAAAAAAAGAGGAAACCAGTAGCGAGAATATAATCAACAAAATCTAAAAATGGAGACAATAAAGAAATAGCAGGAATATCGAGGGTTATTTAGACTATAGTAAGATTAGTTACTAAACTAAATAAATTCACATTGAAAAACCCCAAAACGTAAAACCTAAAGATTTCCCAAATTATGATAAAAATTGCAATGAAAATGATAAAGAAAAATTGCACGGGCCATATATCGCGTTATTCCGAGGTATTTCTTGGAAGAAAAGGAAAAGAAGAAGAAAAAAGAAGGATTGAACCTTACTCAAGAAACAACATCGCCAAGACGTTCTTATTCCACTCTAAAACAGTTGTAAGAAAACGCGAGGCATAAAGCGTAAAATACTTCGCAACGCCTTCGGACAGGGCCTCTGTGTTTGTGTTTGGACGCGTGTACACATTTACACCGGTGCTTTTAACGAAATGCATATTTCACGAGAAACGTGTCATAGCACGAGGGCAGACGTTTTTCCCAACCGGGCGAATAATTATTAGTACCTCCATCCCCGGGTGAACTTCCATCTCGGCGAGTTTCTCTTAACGCGGGCTGCCTCCACCCCCTCGAGCTCTTGCAATGAGCCGAAATAAATTCCGGATTACCGGCTATCGTGCGCAGACGTCGAAACCTCGTGAAATAACTCGCCTCGAAGCGGCTGAAATACATTCGACCTGGTCAGACACCCCTGCCCGTTTGCCCGGGATGCACGAAGAAAACGAATACGCAGAACATTTCGGACGGTCGGCGAGCTCTTAAATCGTCCTCGTTTCTTTCTTTTAGCTTCCAGCCGCGAACGAAAATATAACCTCGTAAATTTCTCTCCGGCGAGCCGGTATAAAATCTTGGCATTAACACCTCGAGTGTTAGCTAAGCAAAGATGGGAAACAAAAGCAAGGAAGAAGAGGGGACGAGGGAAACTCGAAATGCAACGCGTTTCGATGCATTCCTCTCTTCAGTATGGATACGCGTAAACGTGTCACGCTTGTTTCTTACGCAAGCTTACGCGATTATACGTATGCGCGTCCGCACATATGCACAACGGGCAAGCCACCCCCCGCCCCCTTTCTACGCTGTGAAAGTGACACTGCGCCTGTAGCTTGCAGCCGGCACTTTATGACGAAGAAACCCGGAAAAACAGTCACGTTTATCATCGAGCTGCTGCGAGCGCATCGAGAATGAACCGACCGTGAGATACGGGGCGCAATAAGACCGAGCAAACGACGTGCGCGTGTAAAGATAAAACGTTCTAATGTACGAACGTGTAATGACTCGTTTCTGTCTGCCAAGAGGAAGTGGTCTCGATCGATGCCCCCCCCCCTCTCTCCCTCCCTTCTTGTTTTAACGAATTGTCATAAACGCGCGACCACGTTTCGACGTAACTCCGACGAAACGTGCACTCGACGGAGGAAAATAAAAGGGTTTTGATGTAACGCCAGCACGCGTGTTTGCCGACGAGTTTCACGCTGCGATTCAGGATAGATATCTCTTCTCTCTCTCTCTCTCTCTCTCTCTCTCTCTCTCTCTCTCTCTTTCTCGCGGAAAATTGATTCTCGTTTAACGGGGAAAATGTTCATCGCCGTTTTTGTTTTTTTTTTTTTAAAGCCCGCAGCAGTTTTTACTCGCGTTGAACGTGACTGTATTTTAAAAAAGAGTATTCACGCTGCGAATTTCGCGTCGACACAGCCACGTAAATACTTGATCTTCGAGCGACCGGAGCATCTCGCTGCCTTATCCATGTTTAAAAAAAAACAGAAAAAAAGTACTTAAGGACGAACTCTGTAAAATGCATTAGCATGCGCGTGCATCCGTACGAAGAGACGAGGGCAGTTAGCCCCGTTTCTGCCGCACGAAAGTGGTGCCCTAGCACGCTTGCTTGCTAGTGCTTCTTCGCAGCAACGAAACCTGGAAAAATAATCCTATTTGTCATTATATGGGCGGGCGTTAGAAGAACAGCCGGTAACAAGAAATTAAATTTGCCGTGGGGTTAGATTTAAAAAATTAACTTCTACCCTGGTTCTTCCGTAAACACGACTGAAACTAAAGTAGATCAACAAAAATGACTAAAAATACTATTGGAAACTTTTCGAGTCGTCAATTCGGCCCAATAGCAAATTCTTTTCCATCGTTCCGATCCAGCCGATCATCTTCGTTAGGTAGATTAGGTAAACTCAGGGAAACCCAGAAAGGATTTTTCTTGGGCTCATCGACGAGCGATGGATACCAGGTCAATTCCATTCTGTCGTTCAGTCCGCTAACAGACTTTCAGAGGCTAAACTGCCGTTTTAATAACGTGCTTGCGACGATTTACATGTTTCGTGACAGAAGACCGACTTCCCGCCCGGTGTTGGAAGAATCGGCTCGAAGATTGATAACGCTGATTCCCCGCGAGGGAATTATTTACCGATTGACCCGTGAACGTGAACGGGCGCAAGAAAAGTGGGAAAATTTTCCGAAGCGAACGAAACGAAGAGGGAGCGATCGAAAAGGGCGTAAGAGGAGGCGGACGTGCGCCTCTTTTTCTACTGACGTGTCGACGAGGCAATGGACAGAACCTGCGCCATAAGATGCCGGTGAAAACGCGCAGCCACCCACGGTCACGCCGGTGCATGCGCAATGGTGTATTGATCCTGGAAAATCTCGAGATACACGTAACATCATCCAGTGGTCCATTGGCTGTACCGAATGTCATTTCTGCTCTGCGCTCGTCCGGCGTTTCGCGAACAAAACAAGACACGTCAGTAATGCGAGACGGTTCGGTGGATCGTCGCGTTCCCGATCGCCGGTCATCACGCTCTCGTGGCAAAGGACCGCGCTACTAGATGTTTATATTGTCGCGAAACGGCCACGAGACAAAAATCGTTTGAGGAGAGTGCTCGAGAAGACTGAAGCGAACAGGGACCCCGAGTATGTAACTTTTCATCCAACTTTCCCGTAAACATTGGTAGATCAGGTAGATAGATAGGGTACCATCGATTTTCACACGTCGATCGATCGTTTTCACACGGGTTCTTCTATATCTAAGATTTTCTTTGTTATTAAATTGATAGATGAATCGTTTCTCGTATATTTGATATAACGCGTCTTTTTAAAATGTGACTCGCGCCACGTTGCAGTTTGAAACGCTCTCGCACCCAGATGATCTTCTGAGAAATCTGAAGTGGATTTATAATTAAGTAAATGCTCACCGGCTGATGCGAGAAGCAACACGTTCGATTGTTAAGAAACACTCGTAGACAAGTAAAAAGTTAATACAAACGAGTAGTTAACGCAACAGGTTCGCAATACCGCGGAATAGCGAAGCGTACATAAACTAGCGAATACCGAGTACGTGCGTGTATAATCCGGGGATGAATTGAATTTATACCACTAGCAGATCGTGAGTTTGAGTTGAGCTGTCGGCCGTACGATTTGTCGTACGATCAGTTCGGCCGGATTATAATTGTTTGAAACTTTCATGTAACAAACAGGATACAAATTGGACTCGAATACTGAAACTAGCCAAGTCAACGATACGAAATGATACTGCAGGCAATCATCTTGATCCTCTCCGCAAGGATATGCTACAGCAATCCCGATGCAAAGAGACTGTACGACGATTTGCTGTCAAATTACAATCGACTGATTCGTCCCGTTTCTAATAACAATGACACCGTAATCGTTAAACTAGGACTTCGTCTGTCCCAACTCATAGATCTCGTACGTTATCCTTTCGTATAACTGATTTCATTGTTAAGAAAAAAGAAAAAAAAAGAACATAGATCAAACATCAGCAAACATTGACCAAGTGCGAGTTTATAGTAACGCGATAATATTGAAAATTTGCAGAATTTGAAGGATCAAATACTCACGACGAACGTTTGGCTCGAGCACGTAAGTTTCGAATAGTTTAGACGATAGTTAGCCAACTATGTGCATTGCTTAATAAAGACAAACTTCACTCAGGAATGGCAAGACCACAAATTTATGTGGGATCCAGCAGAGTACGGAGGTGTCACTGAACTCTACGTACCCAGCGAGCACATATGGCTCCCCGACATTGTGCTTTACAACAAGTACGTCAGATACTTTCTCTACAACTCCAAACTTCGATCTCGAACCTTTCGCATTAACGATCCCTGGCGAGATAAAATTAAAAACACGATCGATTCCAGCGCGGACGGGGAGTACGGTGTGACCACGATGACGAAAGCTATTCTGCATTACACTGGGAAGGTCCTTTGGACACCTCCGGCGATTTTCAAATCTTCCTGCGAGATAGACGTCCGATACTTTCCATTCGACCAACAAACCTGCTTCATGAAATTCGGCTCGTGGACTTACGACGGTATTCAGGTAATCTCTACACGAAAGATACAGTTACAACAGTTACAGCTCCCTGATGATTCCCTGATACGACTCTTTGATACTACGAAACAGATCGACTTGAAACACATTAATCAAAACATGGGAGACAAAGTGGAAGTTGGTATCGATCTTCGCGAATATTACCCCAGTGTCGAATGGGATATACTGGGAGTCCCAGCGGAACGGCACAAAAAGTATTATCCCTGCTGCGAGGAACCGTATCCGGACATATTCTTTAACATCACTTTACGTCGAAAAACGCTGTTCTATACGGTGAATCTGATCGTGCCGTGCGTCAGCATCTCTTACTTGTCGGTACTCGCGTTCTACTTGCCGGCCGACTCTGGCGAGAAAATCGCTCTCTGCATTAACATTCTCCTGTCGCAGACCATGTTTTTCCTCTTGATATCTGAGATCATACCATCCACGTCGCTGGCACTCCCGCTGCTAGGCAAATACCTGCTCTTCACTATGATTTTAGTCGGTCTCTCGGTAGTTATTACGATCATTATACTAAATGTTCACTACCGCAAACCGAGCACTCATAAAATGGCGCCGTGGGTTAGAAAGATCTTCATAAGGAGATTACCGAAACTCCTTTTAATGAGAGTGCCCGATGATCTTCTCAACGATCTCGCCGCGCACAAGATACACGGCAGAGGAAGATCCGGTAAAAAGAGCAAATTCAACGCCGCGGTCGCTGCTGCCATGCAATCTTCTTCGATAGTCTCCTCGCCGGATTCCGCTCGACACCAACGAATCGGCGGTAAATACCGTAAAATGTTTTACTCTTTTAATTTCGTTAACTCCACGTTTCACTTTCATTTAGTCAGATACAATCAGTTTACGGTATTAAACTGTTTTCTCAACATTGTGATTGCGAAACGAGAATTCTGATTTGTTTATTCTTTCTATTATTATATTCTTCTTTTGTCGTAAAAATTAGAATATTTGTAGCTGATTCGTAACTACGTTTATAATTAAAAAGTTACAATATCAAAAAAAATATGTCTCACATATAGAACGAATTTTTGTGATGTAAGTATATCGTTCAAATTTTATCACTGATTTGTAGCATTATAAAAACTTTTTTTTTGTTCAAATCATGGAAATTTCGATTAAGCTTTTCTTTAGTTATGTTGTTCATAATCAAAATAACACGCAGATTACTTCATTCGTATTCTTCAATAGTAGCATTTGCACATATTTTTGATATTATTTGATTGCTTGACCTTCAACGGAGTAAAGAGTAGAAAGAAAACGTGAAAGGCGTGAAAGGGCGATTCTTTTTAGGATGCAACGGACTGCACACGACTGCGCATAACAGATTCCTCGGAGGTATCGGTGGATACAATGGACTTCCCACAGTAATGTCTGGATTAGACGAATCTTTAAGCGACGTAACGCCCAGAAAAAAGTATCCCTTCGAACTTGAAAAAGCTTTACATAACGTGATGTTCATTCAGCATCACATACAGCGGCAAGATGAGTTTAACGCGGTACGTATAGTGCTCCAAACCTTGAATAAAAGAGATCATCGAATAAAAATTTTATAATTTAATTTTATAATTTTTCTTCATACCACAGGAGGATCAGGACTGGGGTTTCGTTGCGATGGTTCTCGACAGACTTTTCCTGTGGATCTTTACAATAGCTTCAATCGTTGGCACGTTCATCATTCTTTGCGAGGCTCCAGCACTTCGTGACAACACCAAACCAATCGACATGGAGTATTCCTCCGTGGCTCAACAACAATTTCTTCCTCATGGTGATTTGTTACAAACCCTCGTGTAGATTTTTTAGAAGTAACAGGAAGCTAGGGTACTGATTTCGAATATTTTTATAGCACGAGGGATTCGTCGTGCTATAACGTCGATTGAAGAGTTTACTTTTCCTTGACAGGAGGTATTTGTTCCAACGAGTCAACACCCTTGGCTTCATTGTCCTTTTCATTATAAAATTTTTTCAATAGCGTCACAACTATCCAAAAGTATGTTCAATTTGTACTTGACAGTATATAGTACGTGCACATAACGAATAAGTGCTGTTGCACACAACAGCAAACGTGTTAACCGTATAACTAAAACAAAACTGCAATATTACTTGTAGAGAAATTTTGTAATGTCGATTATATGTAGAACGTATGAAACGGGATATTAATTGCTGCCCGCCAAAGTCTAGCTGTGCGTAAGAAGAAACATTTTCTTCTCCAATTCGACATCTTTTCGAGAAGCAATGAAAAAAATTATTACGTAGTAGCGTAAATTTTCCAATTACTAAAAATATAAACCTTTTAAAATATAACCTTTTTCATTAAAAACGAAAAAAAAAAAAATATATATATATATATATACTCTCGTGCTCGTTCGATATCTTGTATGCCCATAAAAACTAAATAAACGACAATTATAAAGTATTTTATCGTTTATTCGTGACTACGTGACTGAACTCTGTCATATTTTTTACTTACGATTAGATAAAATTCAATCGCATTTACACATTGACCTATGTAACATATATACTTGAAAACCAAAGTATAATTTATTATGTCAAACACGTACAAGAAAAATGTGACATATTAAAATACATATATTATGTGTTATAATTCTAAAAAATTGATTGTGTAAATCACACGTAGAACTAAATCAACGCAATAATGTTGACGTTTTTTTATTTGCAGTGAATAATACGTAATCGGCTCAGAAGACATGGATATAATGTATTTAAAAAACAAACAAAATCGTTGTGCATACAAATGGAATCATAAAAATGCTTAAGTCGTAACCTTAAACGAGTGGAGTATTAAACGGAGCACGACTTGGACATTTTTTATTAAATATTCTCTCCCCGAAATATTGTTGAATGATCAAAGATACTCACAAGATCATTCCTTTTATTCAAAACTTCCCTCTGCACGAAACTCCGAAAAAGTCTTTTTTACTAGTTGATACTCGGTATAAATTATTTAAACAAAAAATAAACTAGAAAACGGAAATAAGCAAGTCGAATGTCTCTCGTTTTTATTCTTGTTACTAATGTAATTCGGATACTTTTCGTACAATATGCAAATCCATCTGCAATCTGCATAAAAATATCACCTTTCATATGATAGTTTGGCTGAACTTCGTTTTCGAGAATTATTTCTTTTTTTAACTATTCTTTGCATATTCTGATATTCAATGAATAGAAACGAAATATAAAGATTTTGAGTGTCAGAATCCTTTGTCTTAATTGTGCATTGTTAAAGTTTCGTAAATTTGAAATAGCGTACACGATTTCTCCAAAGTTTTCCTCGGTTTATGCATACCGATGCGTAAGTGGATCTCGTGCAATGAAGACAGATCGTGTTTCAGACTCTGTTGATCAACCACCTAATTTATTAAAAAATTGAGAAGTATGTTGAATTAGTACTGGTTAAGTTATATTTTCTGGGCCGCCGGAAGACAACTAAAAATGTTTCACAAATCGACTCATATTTTTATATTATTTCAAAGATCAACGAAGCGAAATTTAGCAAACGATTTATTTATTTATTTATTCATTATGTATTTCGATAAATAATAAAATTTGCTTTGTCACTACATTAAAGAGAGCCACTTTAACAACGTATAATTTTTGAACCAGTGTGAATTCTAACACAACACAAAATCGTTATGTTTATCGGTTATATTTATCAATTACTTATCAGCTTATGCAAAAAAAATTTTTTTAAAAGTGGTATCCAACAAAGTTTAGCCAATAATTTACATATATTATATGTGTAATATATAATGCAGGAGTTCGTTTCACTTAAAGTTCCGGAAGCACCAATAAAATACGAGAATAAGGATATCCGAATATTGTTGCAAACAGGAGATGGAACAACCTTCATTCTATACTCAGTCTCAACTAATCGTTCTCTTCTTTCTTACTCACTAATGAAACACATTGAAAAAAGCAAGAGAACGACTTTCCTGCGTTTCAAACGAATTTTTTACCTTCTCTTTCTTTCTTCCTAAAAAAATCTTCCTAAGGCTATATGGAATATGACAAATGTAAGTGAGAACAATACTGCTCACAGGTTCAACGCTCGAAAATATCTTTATAATATTATTGCATACTATCTATCTCGCAGCACACATACGCACTCGGTCACATCGTTTCGCATATAAATCAATATGGAATCTACAAGTGAAACTATTCACACGTAACAGATTGCATTCATATCTTATCTCGCAAGGAATAAGCATCACATATATAATTGTCTTGTAATATGATCTATGACAATCTCGTCGAATAGCTCTTTCTCTTAACGCAAAATGCGACAAGCGGGGAAGTTGCTTATTCCCCATAACATTACACTGTGTACGATTACATAAAAGACCGCATAACAATATACAAGTATATGTGTCAGCAGGCTTAGCTCAACCCTTCCACGTACCAATATAATTTTTACATTTCGGACAAAAGTGATGGACACTCATAAAGTTGCTCATACAATATGGCAGACATGAGCAAAGGCAACATCTGAAATTTGAAAAGGCATTGGTCAGAATTGATTTTCTATCATCTATTAAACAGACACATACACCAACATGAAGCCAGCATATTCCAGACACGAACAAAAACCTTGTCCTTAGCATGCAAAACCCACATGCTAATGTATAGACAAAATAAGTATTCCACTGGCAATCTGGAATTCAATCAGAAACCGTAAGCGAAACTAAATATTTATAAAGCAGTGTCCTTGAAAGTTGAGCAATCACAAGACAGGAAACGGCAAACAAAACCAAGACCGATATAATAAAAAGAGACATACATACATACATGACCTACTAAACCGATTGCGACAAACGAAATTATTGAATGATTGCAACTGTTTGTGACATAAAACGCACAGCCCAAATAAGAAATTATTAGTTTAAAAGTAAAAATTAATTTAGAACAAGCATTAATTTCCTCGGCACAAACAACGAAGCAAATACTTTAAATACACTTACCCGAGTAAGCAGAGCACGATACAGCATAGATGAGCGCTTGGTTGATGGTCTGATATTGTAGTAGTTTTAATGCTGGTGTGACACGTAGGGCAGGTCGTTTTTGTTGGATTTGGGCTCAAAGAATAAATTACTGGCTGATAAACAACTCGAAACTCCGGTGGAGGAACCGTATTTGGATTTGCACTGTACTGCGTTTGCGGTTGCGACGGTGGTTCGGTGCTGGGCCCTGAATAATTCGGTGGATATGGCACCGTTGTCTGATTCGGCGGCTGATTATCTAAAATATCAATCTATTCATATAATATGCCATCAAATGTTTCCATGTTTCCACTATTAACTATTATGCCTTAAGAATCATTGATATGATACATTATCATTGACATGATAATATGATACATTGTTTCAATATACATTGTAACATTTTAATATATATTACGATATTTAATTTTTAATGTAAAAACTATGTTATTCAACAAATTATTATTTACCGAATAGCATACTTTTGTTTTACAATTTCATGTAGTCGTTATTCAAAATATTTTATGAAATATTTTATTTTTATCGTAACATTCTAATACGTATTTAGTAGACTTAGCTGATGACTTGTGACTAAGATTTCATTGAGAAAACAAACACGATTGATTACGTAGCATTGCAATCATTGCAAATGCAAATGTGTTAAAAAGCTACAAAAACATTGCAAATGTGTTAAAAAGCTAATAATACGTACGAGTTGGGATTGGCATAGAAGACGGTCCTACTGGATATGGTGGAATATTTGGTTGTCGAGATATGCCAGCTGCATTTTCAACAGCCTCCTCATACGATGGAGGTGCTGATGGTGGTGGGGCTGAAGGTTGAGTGGCGAAACCTTTATTTTTTTCCATCTCTTCTAAAACACCATTTAAATACATTTATAAGTTAATCATTAATTAATTACAATAATCATAATAATGAATATGAAAGCAATTTATACTTGATATATAGTCCAATCGTGTTTCAAGCCGGCGTTAACCTTAATTCACAATAAAAAATAATTAGCATCGAATGCATATGTGGGCGTAATTACATTCAACGCGGACGAGCGTGAACAAATGAGCGCGAAAGTGCGAATAGAAAGTTGGACGGATATTAAGTAATAGAGACAGTGCGAAATAGGCTCGTTTGTGAAGCCGTGACTAAGAAATTTAAGGCCTGGTATACATTCATGCTCTCTGTTCCGCCAGGTATTACATCGCTTCAAAGCTGGATTACATTATTGGAACGTAACTCGAATAAATGAATTTCGATATAATAAAAACGCGAACAATTACAATACTAAAATTTTTATAAAAATTACTAATTATTATGAATTGAAAGTCATCACAAAATTAAGCATGTGAACACGTAATAATCATAAAAAATTTGTCTTGTGCCACGTAATCCTTTTCGAGGAAATAATGAATATACATATTGTAAAGTGAATAATAATGATACTACTATTTGTTACTCATAATTTTTGCCAATTTTATAGAAAATCAGAAAATATATCATTGAATTGTTTGGAAAAATTTATCTCTTTTGAAAAATAATTTTTTTGTTACGCGAAGACTTGGTCATCCAAGCATCCAGTTATACAATGTAAAATAGTAGCTCGAAAGTTAAACAAATATTCTTTGTCAATTTACGCAGATGTGTAAATATACGTATGACGTAAACATTTAATGTATTGATGTAATAACTCCTTTCACCATTTGTCCAATTGTGATAAGATTGCTTCAATCAAAACTACAATACAATACATTCTAATTACAATTGTACGCAAATATACTTACAATAAAAAATAACTCATGTGCAAAAAAAGTTAAACAAACATAATAAAATAGTATTCTTACCAAAATTGAAATCTTGTGATTTCGTAGTCACTTAGATGTCTCCCGTTAGAGAGAGGTTATAGTTGAACACTTCAGAGTATAAGTGGTTTGTGTGCTGTGAAAGCAATATATGTCTCATACTATTCGATATTTACCTATCTTGTACCATTATATCAAATTTCTTTTATGCACATTTATAAAAGAAATGTAGAAAAACACACAACAATTAATAAAACCAACCGCGATACCACAGCAGAAATGACTAACAAGACTCTATTGCAAGTTTTTCCAGCAACCAATCAACATGTTTGTATCATTCCAGAAGTAAAACCGAAGAAAATGGCGCGGAACGTTCAAATTATTTCTGTAGACAAATAATTCTAAATAAAATTTAACTATTTCATTAAATCTTCATTATTTTTATTAAATATTTATTAATTTTATAAATCAAGAAGATTTTTGTAGATATATTATCAAATATTAGAAAAGTAGATATTTGATATTTAACACTCATTTGATTCTTCTCATTCCGCAGTACAATACGGACTTTTGCCGCGTTAATTAACGATGAGTATGGTGTGTGTTCAAAATGTGTACAAAAGTGCAATATATTCATTAAAAAGGACAAAAATCGGTGTTAAAGGTAGGACTCAAGCCTTAGCCTTCACATTATTTAAACTATATAAACTATAAATTTAATTAACATAATAATATTTCGATACCTCAAATTAAACGCAGTTGAATTCTACTAACAGGGCTACCAATGCTTACTGATTCAAAAAAATTCATATTAATTTTACATGTTTAATAACATTAATATTTATTAATATTTATTAATATTTATTAATATTTTTTAATATTATTATATGTTAATATTATATATATATATATATTAATATTAGTATTAATATTAATAGATCATATATCTTTTAAAAATTTAGAACTTAAACTATCTTATCCTTGTTATATAATCGTAGAACTAATTTTTGAGAATTCGTTACTTATTTAATGAAACAATTTTCATACTTTATACTTTTTATTTTCTATGCTTATGTACTGACACTACATAATAGGTTTTAACATCAATATATCAATGATATATATATATATTTCTGTGTGTGTGTGTGTGTATATATATCTCACTTTAAATAGATTTTTTTTATATGTAATCATAAGTTGGCAACAGTTTCTGCTAGACACTTCTGTTACTTATTGAATACAGAACTGTAAAAATATTCTGTCAGATGTATTTGAGTATATCCAACTAAATTTTGTATATTACTTACAATGTAAGAAAATGTAGCAATAATAATAAGAATTTTAAGCATAATTTTGAAACATGAGAAGTTTCAAATAGGTTAGAAACGTTGAAAATTTGAAACTTGAATGTTTCAAACAAAAAAAGAGTGATAATATTTTAAAACAAAATGGTAATGCAAAAGTGTAAAACATTTACTCGTGTAAGAGAATAATACTATAGTATTATGTTATATTCTATAATATAAAATTTCTAAAATGATGCATTATACACCTTGGATCCATCATCAAGCGATGTTGGATAATCATCAGTGTTATACACCATATATGACTGCTGTGCCATCCTATCCACATAATAATCATGAGCAACAGCATATTACAGAAGAAGAGAGTGAACAAACTGGAGATGAAACTCATGATACTATGACTTCTGCTACATCAGGAGAGCGAAGTTCTAGTGCTGATATATTCAGATTAGAATTTGCAGCAGCTCAATGGTCTAAACTAGTCTCAAATGCAGAAGGCCTTTTTACTAAGCTTATGACAAGTAATATTTTACCTCATACAGAACAAGATCAAATTGAACAATGGCTCTGTATGAAACAAGAATATGAAGAATGCATTGGTAGTGATGATAATGGTAGCTTGCATGGGTACACAGAAAATGCAAGAAGATCATTGGAAAGAATAGAAGAAGTAACTGAAACTGATGAAAAAACAGACGAGTCTATTCATCAAATGGAAAGAAAGATCGATATAAATTGTTCATCTTGTTCAGAGAGCGAATTGTCTGAAACTAATGATGACGACGATGAAGAGGAAGAAGAGCACAGTGATGTTAGTTCAGAAAATCCAGATTTTTTAGAAAAACTAGATGAATGTATGAATAAACTTAAGATAGAAACGGATAAAATAGTAGATTCTAAAAAAGATGAATTCAGAGAAACAAATATAGAGATTATGCCATCCGTAACAAAATCTATAAATAGCAACAATAATTATGTCCCTATAGCTAAACCTATTCCGCTTAGAAATCCAAATTCCAGGAGGAATTCAATGCTTCCTGGTTCTGAAATGTGTAATGAAGTATTAGCCTTTAACGACAGCCTCAAACCTAACCAAAATCAAATGTTGGATAATAAAACGTTAACGTTTACTAGTATAAAAACCTTAGACAATCGTAAGCCTGAAACAATTATCAATGAAAACATTGCAGTTCATAATGATAATTCACCAGATTTATTAATTGATGCGTTGAAAACAACAGAAGTACCAGAGCCTATAAAAGAACTAAAAACTTTGACGTTAAATAATGAAGCAAAACAGACTCAAGTGAAAAAGATTCAATCAGATTTAGATGGAGCTCACAAACGTATAGAAGAACTACAAATGACTATTAAAATCAAAGAAAAATTCATTGCAGATATGATAAAAAATTCAGATGCACGTGCTAGCGCAAAACAAAAATTTCAGCGCAAATGGAGTAAATTAGAAGAAGAATACTATAATACAAGAAGTCAATTGGCTCAAGCGGAAAACGCTTCTATCTATAAAGATTTAGAAGAAAAATCTTCACATAAAAAGGAAATTGAATTATATAAAAACATGGCCATCCATTATGAGAAAAGATTAATGGATATCGAAATGATAAAACAAATTGCAGGGGATTCTGCTAAGAAAGTATTAGAACTTGAGAGTTCTTTGAACACTTCTAAAAAGCAAATGGAGAAATTGAAAAAACAATTAAAAAAAGAGGAGGAACGTAAAAAACAATTAGAAGGGGAATTAGCAGACGATCAGAGAAAGATTCGTGATCTCGAGGAGAAGTATAATTTAACTGCTTCTAAACTGAAAGAGATGCAATCGGAAAGTGAGGATGAAAAAAATAATAGTAAATCAAAAACCGATTACTCTGATAAGAAAAAAAATTTATTAGATGTAAGTGCAAGAATATCGCATCTTGATCACGTTTTAAAAGAAAAATCCATGGATTTGGAGAGAACAGCAGACATAGACGAAAAAGAAGCTCTACGTCATGAAATTCGAAACTTGAGACGCACTCGAGATTGTTTGGTAGATGAAAAATG
This sequence comes from Melipona beecheii, assembly GCA_032399605.1. Taxonomy (NCBI): domain Eukaryota; kingdom Metazoa; phylum Arthropoda; class Insecta; order Hymenoptera; family Apidae; genus Melipona; species Melipona beecheii. Next base: position 2,295,316 of record JAUCMO010000210.1, on the reverse strand, counting down.
CGATCTAGATGAAAAGTTCCAAAAGGAGAAAACATTATCTACAGTAGAAGAGCGAAAATTATTAGAATGTGGAGAAACTATTGAGGCGATTGATGCTATGATTGAACATAAAAATGAGATGATTTGTGGACGAAAGGGATTTGATGAAAATCAATCGCAACGTGAGAAAGGGGAAAGAATGTTAATGGAAAGATTGTCAAAACTTTCAGACGGCGAAATGAGGACATTATTCTATAAGTATTTTTTAAAAGTAATTGATTTAAAAGAGAGTTCAAAAAATCTGGAAGTTCAGACAGCTGAATTAGAAAGTCATATAGAGACTCAAGAATGGCAGATACAGACATTGACAAATGCCCTAAAACAGACCAAATTAGAAGCAGAGAGAAGAATAGTCCTTATGCAAAGAGAACATGAGGAGAAATTGCATCTCATGTTCAGACATTTTGCAGAAGAAACTAGTAGTTCCGGTCATGAAAGATTGGATAAAGATTCTGAACTTGCAAAATACAAGCGTGAAAATAGAGCTTTGAGGAAACGACTAGCGGATGTCGAAGCTCTTTTGAAAGTTGCAACACCGCCACGTGCAGCTAGTCCAGCGAAGATGTCGCAACAAGGTTTAAAACAAATTGCACCGAATAGTCGACCGACAACCAAAGTAACTAGGCAGCGGAATAAATTGATAATACAAAAAACTACCGACTGCGATAAAAAAAAGAAATGAATTTTTCTAAGGAAAATAGTTCTTTCTGTATTCTTTCACGGTTAGCATTTATTTTTCACTCAATGTTGTTTATCTTTTGTACAGTATTTAGCTATTATGTTATTAACTTAATTGAACATACAAACGCTCATCTTTTTTAAACGTATATTTTTTATCATTTAAAAATGCACCCGAATATTTGTATTTTATGTCACGAATAATCATTTACAGATTTTCAAAAAGAAAATCTCACAATATCAATAACTTAATCGAATTAAGACAGTGAATGCGATTGCATGTTTTCTTAATCTTCCCCTCGTTCAATTAGTAATCAATAATCATTATATAATCATAAAATAAATTCAAATTATGGTATACTCATTAAATCAAGAATATTGAACTTCAATCAAAATAGCATATGCATGTTTCCCAGATCTCAATAAAGAAAGTAAGTATTGCATTTAAATATGATAAGTACAATAGTATTTATGTTCTAAAAAAATAAAATCCGAATTATTAATAATAATTACAATACTTATTGTATTAAATATAGTATAAATATTTGACATTACATCATTGTATGTAATGTTAGTAGTTTCGTTTATTATAATATGGATAAATGCATTTCACACTTAGTAGTGTAAAAATAGGCATGATACTAAATAATTTATATAAAATTACGCTCACTGACTTCCAATATATTATTTATTGAAATTTTGTAAATATATTGATAATGCATTAAATACAATATTTAACCCTTTGGGCCCCTACGAAAATATCAATGAATAATTTGTTTCTAAAACATTATAAAATCACGAAATTTCCATAAAAATATATGAAAGTAATTATTATGGCCAAAAGGATTAATGTCCTTTACACTTTCACAAAATGAATGCAGTGAATAAATCGACTATTGAAAACGAAATGTGTTTCTTATTTTACGATTAAGCTATATGATGTGAATTCAGGGAACAAATTTTATAGTCTGAGAAAGAATCTTTGAATTCACACCGTGTCGAAGTAATTATCCGTAACATCTCGTAAAATCGATCAAGCGAACTTGAAATAGTTGCGACGCAGCATTATTTTACATTCACAATTTGAGAACCATAGTAAAATAAATGACTTGATCCTTTTATTTTATTTTATATGTTGTATAAATTCATTAAACAAAATTAAATTAAAAAGTTCATTTTGAACAAATTGTTTACTAAACATCAAATAATGATAAAATCATACGAAATATAGTTTCCGTAGTGTAGTGGTTATCACGTGTGCTTCACACGCACAAGGTCCCCGGTTCGATCCCGGGCGGAAACAGTGGTTTATTTTTCATTTTTTTTATTGAAAAAATTTATGTTATCATATTATTATACCGTAAAAAATTTATGTTATCATATTATTATGCCATAAGATTAACTTTTTTTGCTTTTTTTAATGTTCTTCATTTCATAAATTAATGTTTTTTATATACACATTAAAAAAATGGCAATGTAAATATAATAATACATGCCTATTACATATTATATTTCATTAAATTCGAATTTATTATATAAATATCTAAAAATGAAACCATTTTATTTCTTTATACATATCATTTATCAGGAAATATTATAATGTCTGATATTATAATATTATTTAATGTTATTACGATATTATTTTAATATATTTCCATAATATTCTATAACTATAAATATAAATATAAACATAACCTGGACAAAATGAGTTTTTGTAATTTGTAAGAAAATATCACCATGTGTCAGGATGGCCGAGCGGTCTAAGGCGCCAGACTCAAGGTTCTTTACCTTATCAGTTATTCAAATATCTGATTTGATGTGTCTTCTGGTCTCCTCTGGAGGCGTGGGTTCGAATCCCACTCCTGACAAATTTTTTTATATTTTTGACAAACTTTTGAGACAATAAATAACAGATATTTCAAAATTTTTATAAAATTACTTTCGAAACTCTCTCATCATGGACATATCGAATGTCTCAAGTTCGATTCTCAGTGTGAAATGATAATTTTTTTTATTTAATAAAATTAAATAAATAATTTATTAATCGTCCATAGATCATTGTACAAACAAACAAAACAGCGAAACAAAATAATTAATTGTTACAAAATTCATAATTATTATCGTTTCACAATGATGTACGTACGTTGCAATGTCCTTTTATATGATCCTTTATATTTTAAATCACGAATAATCTTTTATATTTTAAATCACGAATTAAATAAATATTGTAAAATTATTTTTTTAAAAATTAGTTTTTAATAGTATGAAAAATATATTTGTTACCTGAAAACATACCTCAAAAACTAAAAAAGAGTCCGGGGTAATTACATATATAGAAAAAAGCTGTATACAAACATTGAATTTTAAAACATATTCAAAAGATTATCTAAGTCATTCGTAATCTAAATAATTAGCATTTGTTTAGACTAAACACACTACAAAATTATATAACAGAAAATTCTGAAGAAACAAACGAAAGACAAATATAGACCATCTTATACACACATCTCCGCTTCTTGGAAGGAAAACGTAGTTTATTATTTATTAGTTTTAAAATATCACGATAAGAACAATTACGAGTCGCCAAAATTGTCACTTTTGCAATAATCATTCTATTGAATATATTGAATCAACGTGAGAGCATACGAAGTGATTATCAAAACTATCATCCATAATATCATTCGACGATAATTTTCTTACATACACGTATGTAATTATAATTGTTATACTAATATTGACTGACGATCCTTTTAATAAACAGAAATAGTCGCAAGAATCCGGTATGGTCTAGTGGCTAGGATACCTGGCTCTCACCCAGGAGGCTCGGGTTCGATTCCCGGTACCGGAATTTATTTTTTTTTCATTTTTTACAAAATACAATTGATAAGAAATGAAAAAAAAAATATTAAAAAATCGATGGTAATGGTAATGTTTACATTCTCACAATTTTACTTCTTTCACGAGTGGAACAATACATCCAAAAAATGCAAATGCACTTTTTTCAGAATAGAATTGCATATTAATTTTTTTATATCACTTTGTCGGAACATATTTTTGCATAAAAAGATCTTAGGTTATGTGAGATACAATGTTTAAAAACTCAATATTTTGCGAGATATTTTTTAATAAATTAATGTTTGCTTACATATCTTTTAATGTTTGAATGTTTCACATCATGTGTGACTTCATATATCGTTTCTTTATATTTTTCATAACCAAATTAATCCTAAAATGTATTTACTTATTTGCACCTCTTTGAAATTGCAGTGGTCCATGTACGTTCGCTATGCCTGTTGAATATTCCATTATTCGTAAATGTACTTTTGTAGATAAAACTTTTCGAAGAAAATTTGGTACATTTTCAACTTTGAAAAAATTGACAAATCACATGCGTTATCTTCTGGAAATAAGTGTGTCCCTGTTCGCGCGCGTGTGCAGCGTGACGAGATCGTTTGATAAGTGGACTGTATGTGTGTTCAAGCGCTGAAATATCAGGGGTTTTCCCCTCGTGGTAGCTTTGTGTCGCGAGAGAGTGAACCTTATTGCTCGGAAGTCAAACTAATTCCCCTTTCTTCGGCTTCGAAAAATCGCAGGCCCAGGGTGGGTACAAAGGGCGGATGCCCGTTGTCGTCTTGGGTGATTTCGCGGGCCCGTGTTTCGCACGTGTTCGGGAAAGTTGGTGCCACGCTTCAATCCACGGTCGAGGGCCTCGTCTGCTTAGAACAAAGTCCAGCCATGTGGCCAGGGTTTTCTGGCGACACAGGTCTGCTAAGGGCGCTTAAAAAACCAATAAATTTTCCCCGACATGCCTGCACCCAGACCGTGGGTATTGCAGCATGGAAACTCTCCCGAACAGTCCCAGAAAAAACAATATTCACGAAAGTTTTGTGATTTTTAAATTCTTTGTCTTATTGAAGCTTAGTGGATTAAAATCGACATGTATCGTTATTTGTAATCAGTTTTAATATATCCCTCTTATTGTCAGGTTTTAAAAAAGCTTCATATTCTCGTAAATTATGTTCAAAATTATGAAAGTACTTATTGTCGACTGTCTTCGATTGAAGTACGTATCATTGCATGTACAATATGCGTTTATAATAATGTCTTTCACGAAACATTCCACTCATCAAAAATTGTACCCTAATATCTTTCTACGCGCAATATTTCGACAAATTGATATAAGCAAAAATAAATGTATAATTCCATTTTTTTAAAGAAAAAGTACATTTGCATTTTTTTATGCATCGTTCTCAATACTTTTGAGAAATTTTGTTTCATTAGCGTGACGCACCTTGTATTATTATACATATTATTTATTTCTGTTATTATATTCGTTTCGTTACTTTTTAAAATTATTATTGGTGCATAATAGATTCGAAACAGATAAATCGTATATACAATATTATCCACTCGGTTGACGCTATCACTCTTGCTTGACGTTATCGGAGCAAGAATACATTCATACTGTCGTGACCATGACTGTTTCGGTCACAATACATAATGCAATTGTCGCACTACAACTCTTTTCTCTGTCACTATTCTTTCGTGCAAAATACATAGTGAACGTACTTCTGCCCGCCGATTGGTACGCAATTACTGCCACTTTTATCGACATTCGCGGAAGTGACTTGGGGACCTGACACGTGCACCACGATCGAGTCTGTAATTCCGAAAATCGGCCGCAATTTCCTCAAGAGGTACCGTGTCAGATTGATTGAAAATAACTCGTCATAACGCGCTAGAGTAAAGTACTATGCAACGAATTGTACTCGTACGATAGGGACACGACTTGGTGACTTTGCCAACGAGAAAACATTTTTATCCTTCAAGTCGTAGAGAGACAACTTACAACGTTGAGATGACCCAACAACATGGCCACAAATGGATGAAGTCGTATCGAAAGTTGATCGATTCTCAGATTAGCTATTTGAAGTGAGAATCATGATAGTAAATTTGTCATTCGTGTACACGATTTCTCGAACGGTATAACTGTTATGAAGGATATTAAAATTACATATAGGAAATTTATCAGTTGTTATTTTTCATCGATTTACGAGGTGATATACTTACATTAACAAGTTCACCCTTTTTTGTTCATAGGTACAGTGGTTTTGGAAGCATTGACTCAGGAAGCTCGGCGTTTTTAACCAGTGCCTACTTTGTATACAAAATATGGATATTGACAACGATGTACATCTTCGCGATCACTGTTTTTGCGGATATTTACGCGAACAGAGACAACTTGTCGATAAGCACCGACGGCGGTTGTATCTTTGCTGGAATTTTCGTCATCATATACAAGGCGATGAACTTCCAATTTCGTGAAAAGAGAATAAGAAGGCTGTTGGACGACATATTGAAGTGTATCGATAATCTCTGCGAATTTTCCGGTGAGTACAAGTAACACACGTTTTTTCAAGAAAAGTTGCGAAGAACATAGTAGCATACATTCCGTATGCTATTACTAGATTGCGAATATTTATGTAAAATTATATTTTTAGTAAAGGGGTCTGAGCAGAGATTTCTTACTAAATTATATAATGACTCGCGTGCATTCTCAAATTTCCTTATAGAAAATTATAGAAAAATTCGCAATATAATTATCACATGACACGCTATACATTATGTTGTGTTTTGTGATACAACTCTGAGGGTTTTTATCGGATTGTTTTCGGAGAAATAGAATACAGAAATAGTTTTGTACACCGCACTATTTAATACGATCGTTTTACTCACTCTCACTTGTATGTGATGACTGCTCGATAACGTAACTGTATTCATTAACTATAACTTAGAAACTAATTAGTGCACGTAGTTTTTGTGCATCTACACATTCTCTCTATGATATTTTTCATTATATTAAATCCAAATAGATTTCACAAAAAGTCTCAGGACATATTTGTCTAATCGTGCAAATGAAATTTTTCATGATCACTAATTCTTTGAAACTGATATTCATAGCTATTGGATAATAATGCTCGTCGTGTGAGTTTTTTTCCTTCCAATATTTCATATTGGTTAGTCAAAATTGAAAGAGTATGGTGAAATGATTCGAACGATGTAAGAAAAATTAAAACAATAGAATATTAGATTGACCGGAAAGTTTTTTTCATTTTTACATTGCTGTATTTGATCATATGCGAATATATTACAAACAGTTGATTGTCAGTATATCATTGGATGTAAAAAATGCTTAGTTGTGCTTGTATATGTATCATGTGTACAGTGTAGTCTGATATGTAACATAACACGCAGTAGAATACATTATACATATATTACAATGTTATCGAAAAAATATGAAATAGAAATGCAAAGTAGAAAAAAGAATTATTTACGAGATAACGATAAAGAAAAATGAAGAATTTATGAAGTTTTTTGACTTAAATTAAAAAAGAATAATAATAACTTTTTAGTCAACTTAGTTAATATTTCAGTCAATAATCCACTCATTTGTCAACATTCACACAAAATAGTTATTAATGTTTACACGTAGTGACTCTGCTACGCTCATCATCAAAGATTCGTCAGCATTTCTCGTAACTAATCATTTAGTACTCAGTTAGAATATATGTAGATTCCATATATAGCGCAGAGACACTGATTTAGTAGATTTTGTTGATGAGTCTTTTAGTGGGTCTGGATGAAGCATTCGAATTTTGTTAAACACGATCTAGACTTCTCTCACTATCATAATCATCGCTATTTTCGAGATTTTTCTTCTTGTAGTTAAGGTTGATTCTTACAACAGAAAGTACACCTCCTTTTCGAAATTGCTAACAGAATGTGAATCGTTCAGTCATCTGGAATTATATTCTTGCATACGAAGATATTGTGAATCGACTATTCTGCATATACTGAATATAGCTGAATCCATCAAAAAACGAATAAAAGAGCTATACCTATCGAAACAAGGTCTAAAGCATCGAAGATTGTCTCAACAATGATGGAAGAAATTACTTGTATAGAACTTGGGTCCAAGAGTCCTATAGTACTTTTGGACCGACTTTTCCATTATAAACCCAACTCTATTTAACTCAAATAAATCAACTTTCACTTCACTCTAAACCAACTGAACAATTTATAGTTTGTCAGCAGATTTGAGATGGACAAACTATAATAACGTACAATTTCGGTTAAAACTTTAGGTATACTTTTACTGCATTTATGTTTCAGACTTAGTTTAATATTAATTGTATTTTTTGGTTGTACCATATAATAATAGTTATTCTCATTTCCTACACATAAATAGTCTAGGAAGCAAATGATGATATTGAAAATGTGTATTGATGTTAAAAGACTTCATGTACATGTGTACTGAAACTTTTGTAATTAGTTTTCTGGAATCAGTCAAGTACATTAATCGTGTACAATGGTTCAAGTATTATATACTAGTTAGGAAAAATTTATTTTCAAATAAACAAGAACTAATAGTGATGTGAATAGTTCGCGGATAAAAGTTAATTTTTACAAATATAGCATAGAAATAAAATTTAACAAGGAGAACTAACGCAATTACTGTAACATAGTTGTACTATGTAAAAAATGAGAAATCTGATATAACAAACGTGTATCGATGAGATTTCAGGAGGCTTGTTTTCTGGCTATTAGTGGAAATTCGAAGATAGAAGAGTGGAAGCGAAAGTTGAAAAAAACAATTTTAGATTGTGAAAGTGGATTCGCGCTGGTCTGGCTGCGAATTGACATTGACCAAGGTTATTAATTGTTGAACTTTTATGAACAGTTTTTGTGAAACGTCAAAAAAGCTCATCTGACTAGAATCGTCCGGAAATAATTGAATTGCGTAACAAAAGATACAAAGTTATTAATATTTTTAATGAAGTAAACTGTAATGCGAAGCAGGTTTGTTTCTAAGATCTAAAATCCCAAGAAATGAAAGCTTAGAGGCACGAAAAAGTAACTTCATGCAGTTAATATTCTATAACCACTGCACTGTTCTAGGGTAAGAAAATCTTGAGAACAGTCAAAGTGTAAAATCTGAAGTCGAAATGATGAAATAATAATAAGAAAAGTTTCAGTTTAACAAGAGCTTGCTGAATATATTGGCAACCTAGTGGGTCTAGCCAATGAAGACAAATCACAAGAAAGATCAGATCAGAAATTAATATTTATTGTAACTTAATGCCAAACAATAATTTGCAAGAAACATGAAACGTTAGTAGATTTAAATGCAGATGGCTTCGTGTAGTGATATCGATATTTTTCGACGTGCTATAATGCACTTTACACTCTATCATTCCAATTCATCGACGTGACGGACAACACGAACGAAAGGCGTGCGTAAAAGGCACGCCTCTTGTTAGATGAAAACATGAGCGCAAACTGAGAGACGTATCTTGGATGTAGTAAATGACGTAGCAAATGATGTAGCGAGTGACGTTCATTGATTTCATTAGTTCAGGTCCACTTCATCTAAAGCCTATTCTATCAGTTTTTCTTTTTCTTTTCCATGACGTTCTCTTGTCAAATCCACTCTATCAAGGATTCATTCAGAATTACACGGCACATATTTGACGTAGCTGTATCTTGCATGTAACCATTGCATTTTGCAACATTTCATCCAGGCTTGTTCACTTATTGCTGTATTTTTCACCACGTGCGCTGGTAGCTGCCTATAGAGCATTAGCGTTTAGTTATCCGAGTGCTTTCTTCAGCTAATTAACCGTATGATGTTCTTTGTAGAAGTCGAATATATTAAGGAACTTATCGACAAGTATTACAAACGACAACGAATCATCATCGGTGGGTTTAGCGCGTTAGGATTTACGTTGACAATTGTTCTGTTATTATTCTCACCAATGGAGAACGGACTACCGATCAGAGCCCAGTATCCTTTTAATACAACGACATCACCTTCGCACGAGATAGGTTTCACTATAGAAGCGTGCGCCATTTCTGGTGGTTTGCTAGGATTACTAGGAATAGACGGTATCTCGTCCGTGATCTGCGTTTTGCTCACTCAACTGTTTGATATGTTGAATGCAAACTTTGAAAACTGCACGAACGAGAATGTAAGAAAACGAGATTTAATCCTTGTTATGTAAATATGGGTCTTCCATATTCGAAGTAATTCGAATATAACGCTTGCTTTACTTTGTCGTACAGGGTGTTCCACTTTTCACTGGAAAGAGAGTGAAGTTCAAGTATTTTTTAACTATTTTTACTTGAATTAATTCTGAATCGAAACAGGAACAGTGAACAATCGACATGTAAAAATAAGTGAAAAGTATAGAATAAGAGTATTTCTTCATAAAATACTTTGTTAAAATTTAATTAAAAAATTAAAAATTGCAATTAAATTCAAGAATGTATCAATGTATATCCAATCTTTAACTTTCTAAAAAATATTCAAAATCTATTTTCTTGAAAAGAAACGCGTGAAATGAATATTCTACATTTTTTATTTAAATTTATCTCGTGTCCTTATTTAATTATTTAATTATTTATTAAGGGCATTAAATAAAAAAAATGTTGTTATTTTTTTCACGTAGAATCACTTCTTTTCTCATTGTATATCACAAAAATTGTGACATCCTGTGTAATATATGTGAAAAAATTATTTATCAAAAATGCTATGACGATCTTAAATTTATAAAAAAATATATCATACAAATTTTTTTGAAGGCGCACTGGAAAACGCATCGTACATGGAAAATCCATGTCTACGCTTTAAAGGATTAATTTTCATTCCGAATTCTCATTGTATCGCGACTCTTGTCTTTACAGGCAGCTAAGATTTGTGACGAACACATTAGCACGAATATTCGTTACGATAAAAGGAAATGGAACAATACGTTTCTCCGTCGTTACAAGACGTGCGTTCGATTTCATCAGCGGTTAATATCTATGTGCAATGATTACAACAACTTGTTCAGCATGAGCATGTTCGTTCAGATGCTTTCGAGTACTTCGATCATTTGCCTGACTGGTTTTCAGGCTGTTGTGGTAAGACAAGATCAGCCGAACGTGCTGATCAGATCGTGATCGATTTGCGTCGTTCGAAACAGGTCGGAGGGCAAAATTCAGACATCATGAAGTTCGGTATTTATCTAAGCGCGGGCATATCTCAACTCTTCTACATTTGTTGGATTGGAAATGAACTGAGCTATATGGTAAGGATTAGTCAGAAATACACTAACGCCAGAACTAACGCCGTTCTCGTGTATTTCGTCTATTTGGAAGTGAAAGTTTTTTAGAAGTTTTATGTAAATAGACAAAAATGATAAAACTCTGTTCAGATATTATGATATTGTAAATACTTTTTGAAATTCATAAGAAACATTTCGAAATTTCTTGAAACTTCATAAAATTGTAAAGTCTTGATGGAAAACATAATAATGAAAAAACATTGTACATAGAGTCTTTGGAACTTTCTTTCATAGTTTCAATATAAAAAAAAAATAGAGTTTGATGACAGAAGTTAATTGAGAGGGGTTACAAAAATGAATATTACATTAACACGATGTTTATTTTTAATGGATTCAAACAACTTGAATTTTAATAACTTGAAATCATCTAGAACGTTAGTTCTAGATAGTGTACTAACATAATGGGAGTTTATCAATACCTAATACGTTCATAATTACAAGTAACATACATACTTATAATTCTAGTTATACATAATTAGTCATATAATATAAATAATTAATTACATTATACATACAATAATTGCAGAAATATAAGTAATTATAAGTGCATAATAAAATGGCTACAAAAAGTATTTACATATATACATACTCTTACTTCAGTCAAGTATATTTTGATCAAATTTGTCACATTCGCATCATCAAATTATGCGACACTTGTGACAAATTATGACACTGTCATATTATGTGACGTTCAATTCAACTCAACCAATTATTATAAATATTTTATACACCCACTGTAACTGTAAATCTTTCTTCAATTGAATACACTCTTAAAATCAAATTGCTCGAATTCAAATTTGAACTGAGTAGACGAGTAATGCGAGGAAGCGAAAGTACAAACGAACGAATAAAGTTGGAAATTTGGCGGCACAAGTTACACGGAATTTCTGAAAATGACGAATTTTATATCATAAATTATCGTTCAGAGCTCGACGTTGGACAGAAGCCAATGGCTCTCAGGCTGGCATAACGAATGTTTAACGAATATCGTGCAGATATTCACGTTATCCACGATGTTCACCAGGCAGTCGATAACTTTGAAAGCCAGCGTATTTTACGTGCTATCTCTGGAAACTTTTATCGCGGTACGTACACGTCGATGAACTATGCGATGCTACCTATGCTGCACAACTGTGGTATATTTGTTGCAGATCATAAAGGGGTCTTACTCGATTTTCGCTTTATTGGACAATATGCAAGTAACGAGTTAAGTCGTTAACTCTGTTAGTTTTGTGCTGTGGTATATTGTACAATCTGTGAAAATGATTTTTTTAGCCAATAGTGTACAAATATAAAGACGAGGTATAACGTGTACTATGTTCGTTCGATATACTTAAATGTACGTAGTATACACGAAATTGACCTGACATTACATTGTATTTCGGTGTATCCCCATAATATGGCTGAAGAGCAAGTGTGGATATTCTATTCTGGGAAGTTTCATTATCATTAAAGTTCTCGACAACCTGTTCCCTCGTCACGCTTACGCTGATCCCCCTGTGGCTTCGAGCCAGCAAATTACGGCAGACCGGAACTCTCCTTTTGCGCGTCGCGAATTTACCGATTCGTTCTGTTTATGTTCGGTAATACGCGTTCAACGATAATCGGCAACGGCTGTAATTTTCACTTTGTTAGCCGGAAAGTGGCGAGACCAGGAAAGCGAGACGAAAAAAATAGAGAAATCTGGATTCAAACCAAAGTTTATATTTTTCTTCAAACCACGAGCAATTGGAAATTCGAACTAGTTGTCATAGTCATTAGACTGCGAATGCATCTGCAAAAAAAATTTGTAATTTTAAATTAAAGGTATCTTAATAGTATATAAAAGAAAAATGTATAGAAAAAGTATAGTCCTGCTTCAAAAAATTCAGTGACTTCGAAGATAATTATCATCACGCGTTAGAATACACAGTACAAATTTATATCATATATCTGCAAAATTTCAAATATTTAAAAAAAGGGAAGAACTATATTTTGAACGTTTTATGGATCTTGATTAATTTGTTCATTAAAGTTAGACTGTTTATTGATGATTCGTTTGAAAGAACACGCGAATAAATTGAAAATATAATTTATAAATATATTTCAATGTACTTACAGCAATCGTATAGTAGATTTCACGATTTTCTGTTCTGATTGTTTCATTGTTTCGTCAAAATTTATATAACTTTAACTACAAAATGTTTAAAATCTTGTTCTTCTGTGAATACTTGAAGTTTGTCGATATATATATATATAGACTTTTTTAACTGATTATACATCATTAATATCCAACGCTTTTTAATTAAATATTCAGCAATCCGAGACGAACGAAACACACTGTATATATCTCTGTACTTGTCCTCCCGATATATTTCTACATATCTACACATCTTGCCATGGATGCACGAACATCCGCAGTCCAGTTATTATTTCCTCAAATTCCCCGAGTGTGCGACACGTGACACGCTCGCAAGACTGAAAAAGTTATCAAAAGGCTTCCTTGCCATTTACCCGCCAAACGATTAACAGCTTCCAGAGAAGTGCTCGCTCGTCGATCAGACAGGTGTTCAGGAAATGCTCGAGAATTATTAACAATTACGCGTTCTGTCCGCGTGCGTTGAAATTTCAAGCGAACAAGCCTCGCGCATCCAATGTCGAGTCCAATTAAACGGAATCACGCTTGCCTCGCGTAAATCGGCGCGTCTAATTTACGATTAGGCGTAAACGCTACCACGCGAATCGTTTACGTCTGACGTGAGTATTTCTATCGAAGACGATGGAAATTCGACGGTGATTAAACGGCGACTGTTTTTTATTGTCCCGTGTCTGTCGTTGGCTGGCTGAATCCCCTGAAACACAAGAACTGTATGTTGTACGGTGTACGCTCGTTTCATTGCTCCAGGCTCAATCTGCGTCTTCTCATCTGACCGATGACTATCTGCCTTGATTTATAGTGGCCTACCTGTTTCGTACACGAAGTTCCATTTAACTAGACCGGCATAAATGTTTCGGTTAGTCTCCTTGACGAGAAGGTGCGTTGAAGGAAGAAAGAATCTCTTGTTCGAAAGGCGCTTCTCTTTTTATTTTACGTAGATAACAATTATCTTCGAGTTTTGAAGTATCGAAGGTATATGGATGATTAGTAGTATACTGAGTCAGTATAAATATTTCAGTTGTTTTCGTTAGATTCGAAAAGATGCGTTCGAGGAAGAAAGAATCCATGTTTTTGAGACGTACTTTTTTTCATAGTTTATGTAAAGAATTGGAACAAGTTTTGAGATACTTGCTACGAATGACTCGCTGTGAATATTAAATTCATAAAGCATAAATATTTCAACTATAGTGTATATGTATATATACATAGTATAGTGTATAGTACATATATAATATATATAATTACGAGTTACTTGTTAATGACTGAATACTGGATCAGTATAAATAATATATTCAACAAAGGAAAGATTTTTTTCTTCTAGAAGACAATTGTTTTATAATATCTAGATGATAACCGTGCGTTTTGGAGTATCGAAGATATAGATTATAAATTAAGCAGTCTGTGTAACACGGTGCTATGTCCAACTGTTTTATAATTTTACCTATTGTTCGACTACCTTTGAATGTAAAAATTTTGTCAAAGAAAATCAGTCAAATTCTCAGAAATCATTGCAAATCCATGAAATCTTGACCGCTGTTCTGATACATATTTCTAGCGTCGATGAAGTACTTCCTCGTGGGAAATTCACTCTTTCGGAGTAAAAGTTTCATCCGTACACGTACTTTGTCTAATAAATGACAGACTACAGATAACAAATCGTGAGTCAATAGTACTGCAATCTCCGTCATTCATCCGTTGAATTTTACACTCGACGCTTCCTCCCAGCTTTCTCGCACAAAAGGGAGCAAATTGAACATCTCTCGGAAGAAATTCTAAATCAATTTCACCGCGGAGCGAAAGGCGGTGACATCGACGTCCAATCACGTTGGCCTCGCAACGAGACACCAACCAGCGAAAATAATTAGGTATACAGCCGTTTGAATTCGAAGAAACGAAACATAATTTTCTAGCGCGTGTGCTGCGAAAGCTGCAAGGTGTCTCGACGTCGCCTAAAAAGGAAAAAAGGAGAGAGAGAGAGAGAGAGAGAGAGAGAGAGAGGACGTCGTTGTTCTGGCAACTATTCCACTGGCACTTGCTTCCTAGACAGATGGTCGCTTTGCCACATGTTACCTAACTGTAGACCTCCTTTAAGTACCATTTCTGCCGGTCTATCGCGCGATTCCCTCGCCGGAGCCATAAGCTGACGCTTTGTTATCCTCGCGATTTCTTGCGGCCTTGTTTCTTCTCCCGAAGGAGACGTACTAATCACCCCGTGTACGTTGTTTTGCCATTTTCGCGTACCACTCGTGTCGCGTTATCGATTTTTACGAGCGCAACTGAAGAAGTAAAAGCTAAACAGAGTACTCGTTTCGTCTACTAGATATTGCAATAAATACCAAGCTGCATGTTGCATATACATACGTATTGTTTCACATTTTTGTATCTTTAAATTTTCCATAAATGCATAAATATCCGCAATTTGCGTATCGGTAGTTTTTGGTCGTTCGCGTTTTGTTATCTTTTCAAAATTGTGTCAATAAATTCCTCGAAAAAATATTAGATAGATGTATAAAAATTTCGTCAATTCCTATATTGTTTAACAATATTCTTCTTGTTATTATTTATTGTAATAATAATATCCTTTCTAATAATGATAACATCTTTTTAAATAAATCACGATGGATTTACATATGTACTAATATTTACTAAATAAACTAATTTTACATAGCGATTGCAGACGTTATACGCATCCAACAATGCGTAAAAAAAAAAGTAACTTTTGTTTATTTTACACCAATAACTGAAATGGAATTATTCGTGTTTGAGGTCCATGAAAGTAGCATTAAAGTACTGAAAAGATCGTTAGTTCAAAAATTTGTTTAAAGTTCATAAAGGTACGAAAATATCAAAAAGAGAAACATTTGCAAATGAGAAATAAATCAAACGAGATATTGATGACTTCAACACTTTTTTTGCAAGAGAGAAAATCGTAAAATTAAGTAGATGATACATAGACACGAACATTTATATTTTTCTTATGTAAAACCGACAAAATTATTGCATCTACGTGATATGATAATTATTGAAAATTTTTTGTTTTTGATATCGGAAGAACAAAGATGTAAAATAAAATATCATAAAAAGATTCAATTTATCACCTCATAATGAACCTCGGTTTAGCGTCACTTTATCGAGAAACGTTGCCTGACTGAAGCAACGTAAAGAAAAACGCAACTCGAGAATCTGGAGCAACGTCAGAAATGCGTTTCGCGTGTGGTCCGAAGGATCTCCTTCAACTTATCGCGTACAACTTGCTCCGCCACGAGCATGAATTCGTCGCTCGAAATTTTCATACAACCCTGCCGGATCTTCTCATCTGATCCTCCGAAAAAATGTTCCAGCCTGACCCGTAGGTCAAACGCATCCTTCTTTGTCTTCCGGAGAAGACGAAGCCTTTCCCTAGCAGGAAGCCAAGAGTCTCCAGAAACTGGAACAGCGATATCGAAATTCCTCTTTGTGCGTCTTCAGTGAGAGTTTCTGCTCGTTTGACAAAGTCTGTTTGTACGGAGGCGTTAGCGATTTTAGAGAAGAACGATCTCCGCTCTCGAACGATGCCTTATGATGATTGAAACATCAAACTGTCCCTCGCTCTTTTGATCTTTAGTAGAAGACATTAGAAAGAAAATTAAAATCGAGAAGCTGTTTTGTGATAAATACCGGATGACGTGGACGACGAGTATGGTGTTCAGTCAAATAGTTGAATCATTATGGAAGTTTTATTTGTTTTATAAGCATAGAGCCGTATTATTCCCAATAGTGTGTCATATAATACATTATAATTCGGAATAATTGTATCATAATGTAATATGTATCTTTATTCTTTCGATATCACAAACAACAAATTTTCAACAATTGTCACATCACGTAGATGCAATAATTTTGTCAGTTTTGCACAGTAAAAATATAAATATAAATAAATATAATTTTAATGTAATTAACATTAAAATTAATTTGTGCATCAACTTAATTCTAACATTCTGATAAATATTCGGAATATTTTTCCGAATATTTTAAAAATTTAAAACTTCAAAATTAGATATTGAATCCGATATCTCTTTCATTTGGAATAAATTAAATGCAAAAAAATGTTTGTCAATCCTTAGAGAACGATTCGAAATTTGATTTAGCTGCACTTGTCCTACTTTTTGTACAATATAACGCTGAAAAATAACGCTGTCCTATGTGTACAATTTTACCGAGCAGTTATTCAATCCGACAATGAAGAATTCGAAACGGTTAAACGAACAGTAGTTTTTGATACAATTAAACAAGACCAGATAAAGTGAATGGAAAAGGAACAATTTAATCTCTCAACGAGGATTTATGGGGCCGATGTAATTAATTTTCAGGGCAACGGACTGACTCGGATCGCTATTTCATCTTTGATCGAAAAAATTAATCGAGAAAATTAATAAGCCATTCTTCGTGGGTGTTCCAAAGAAACGGGGTGGATGTGTAACGCGGAGATGTATCGTTCGATCATTTTACGATCGCTTATACGATGCGTGGTCATTTAGTAGATAGCGAAAAAGCCGGTTAAAACAGGCCAGTTGCGGAAATAGGAAACGAAGCGAATAAAAAGTGTATCGAAATCCGCTGGGAAATGACGCGGGATGAAAATTGCAAACTCCATCAGGATATTCGTGAAAAAGCTTGTGCACCGACAAATTATTGCATCGCACGTATCCACGGAAAGTAGCATTGACCGTGTACCGTAAACCGTATATGTGCCTACATGTGTCTAAAAGTTCAAGCTATCATCTTGATCGCGTCAGGTAATCCCGACGCGGAATGAAAAACACTTTGAACAGTAAAAGGAAAAAGAAATTAAACGAAAGGACGTGCTTTCTTTTGAAATCAATTTTAATCAGGGCAACTGTTTCTATTTGTAATATTAAGATTAATTGTGACAAAGGGACTTTTTTTTAAGTTAAGAGTTGAATAATCTAATATTAATAAAGTTTAATTTAATATAAATAATATAATAATTTAATAGAAAATACAAATATAAAAAAATATAAAATAAATATAAATAAATTACAAATTTTTCTATGTAATTTACTTTAATATTGCAGTACGTAATAGAGACAGGCATACCAATACGGACACTTAAATATGTATCTGCTTAATAGTATGAATGTTGTTCTGTCCCATAGTTCCTGTTCAAATTTTTCTAGTGTTCTACAATTGAAAATGTCATATTTATAGCAAATATTTTGTTTTCAAGATATCTTTTGCCATCATTAATGCATATTATTGAATTTAGATTGAATTTCTTTTCCTAACCTAAAACCTAAACCTAACCTAAACCTTGTCTAATCACCTAATTCGCATAATAATTCCGTATAAACTGTTTTTTCGAGTATCGCATAAATGTAAATTTAAAGTCGAACAATTCAAGAAATATTTATTCACTTAACTCGTCATTGCTCGTATTTTCCATATTTTTCTTACAACTTATCAATACAGAATTTCGTCACCCGATGACGAAATCTGCTCGTATTATTTACTTGTAGAAAACACAGCAGAGACACACGTTCGAACGAAAAGAAAAAAAGAAAGAAGAAAAATGCGCGACGCTTCGTATAAATTCATTTAACCGTTACGACGGTTAACAGCCTGAAAAAAATGAAAGATGCGATAAAGCGCCGCGTCAGTTGACAACAGCGGAATTTAATGGCGCGCCTCTACCCGGTTATTATTCATTGTAACTCCAGCCGATTACGCGAATAATTTTACGAGAGTGTTATCGAAACTGGCCCACGCACGACTCGCTTCAGATACATCACGAGCTTTTATTGAGCTTTCCCCAAACGCCATCCGCCAGCGTGTTATCGATCGGAAGTGTGTTGCGCAACATCGTGGAGATGTAATCGGGAAAATGCTGCGCTCGTTAAAATTCCAAGGACACGCGCAACACGCAAGAACCGCGGCGCTTCACCGCGATGTATCAGACGACAGGCCGTTTCTGCATTCCTGATTGACAAAATCGTAATGAATGTTTGAACGGTGGGCTGCGTCGTACGCGAAGGGTCGCGATCGCACAGTGTGTTCGTTCGATGAGTATTCCAGAGGGAAGAAATGCCAGCGGTTACTCTTTAATTATCTTCCGGGTGGTCAGGCCAATATTCGCGGTCTGGCATCTGCATACCCGGTTAAATGAATAAAAACGGCAGCTTTGATTGCCAGATGCTTGCCTCGATCTGACCGTATAATTTCTCGAAGAATTCTACCTTTAGGGGTTCTATGACGCCCCCTAACCTTTAAATTTCCGTATCTCGCAGCGCGAAACGATATCGGCACAAAACGTGTTTGTTTTTGAAATATATATATATTCCGTTATGCAGATGTTAGATATTGTTTTTAGTATTTTTTTTCCCATGCGAACAAAAATTTATCTCTACGATAAAAGATGAATGAGATAATGGCGTGATAAAATTACTATTGCTATTCTATCAATATGCTACGTGTTAGTGATATACTTAAGCATAGCTGTCTAAGATGAATGTGAAAACTCATTTATTACATCTGTTACATAGATTTTATACAATAATATAGAATAGAATTTTCTGCAAACATTAGCTGAAAACAATTGATAAAAATATTCTATTACGATTGAAACGTATTGATTATTATTGGTCAAAAGTTTAGAACAGTTTACATCCAATCTGAGAATTTAAAAAAATATCAGATCCGAATTGCACTAGGGATACTTTGGTATGGATAGAAAACTAGAAAAATGATCTCGAACTCTTGATGAGTAATAAATCCCTCAAACTGTCTTAATTTGCTCAAGCACTGCTTGAAAAAAATCTATAGAAATTGCAACTTTGGTAAACTATTTCGACTTACAAAATTATACAAAAGCACATAAAATAGTCAGTCGAATATTTCGTGAGCTCGATTCGGGTTGATCACTTAAATATCGATAGTCATTAATATTTATACGGTAATACAATTTCTCGAAATTCACTAATAAAATAAATCTCTCTTTCTCTCTCTTCTCTCTCTCTCTCTCTCTCTTCCTGCGAAGATCAAACTTCTCTTTCCAATTCCGAGTCATTTAGATGGATGAAAGCGTAGTTCCGGTTATCGTTGTTGAGTATTCTTAACGGTGGAAATGATATTCGCAGCGAAACTTGACGCACTGTATCTTATCTCGAGGATGAATAATTTCCATTGAAACGTCGGCAGATGTTGTAAATTTTGATCGCCTAAGTTTCTCAGCTGGTAAATAGCCCAGAGGCCTGGCGGACCCGTGTAACCAACCATTAAAAATTTATCATCGCCGATACTTTATTGGGTTCTCTTCACTGGTTCATGCGAAATTATAGTAGTTACGTACGCAGCATCGAGCATTTTATGCGACCTTCGTCATCTCATGGTTTCCTCCAAAACCGTCGCATAAAATATCAATTAACATGCTACCTTTATCTTATCTTCCATGCATGTCTTATATTCTTCCATTCTTTCTTTTTCTTCTTTTTAATTTTCCATCTGTTAGGTGGTCGAAATTCTGTCTAAAAGCGACAGATAATAATTTGTTGTCTTGTGCTGTTTGCATCGTAACGATCTGTTTGTATCACTGACGTCTATAAGACTGATCGTATCACTGCAATAACGATGCAATTCAAAATTTATTGTTTCGAGCAGATTGCACTTTCTAGAGTTGTACATGTAAGTGTACATGCTCGAAATACTATTATTGCGAGGATCTGGAATTTTGTTAAAATTATAACGAGACCAACCCGTTTTCTCTCTAAAATCGTAATTTTCAAACTACCACTTGTAGAATTGCTTCGAACATCACTAGCATCGTGTGTCAACTCGGAAGAAAATTATTTTTAAAGCAATCCTAGTTTTAATAAAAGATGAATAAACTCGAGTTTGTTTGATAAGAGAAATGATAAACACAGTCTCTATTCTATTTGATCTATTATCTGTTGTATAACATCTATTGCTGATGCAAATGGATTAACTCATTCACCGAATATCATCTTAATTAATCGATGCCAGTCTTGATATGTTGTTTGCAGGAGACACTCTCTCTAATTTAGTATACGAAACAATAAAAGAGACATATTCCAATTCAATGAGTTGTCTGACATAAAGGAAGGGGTACTCTCGAGTTGAGATAGTCCATCACGATGGTCAACGATTTCGCGGAATTCGTTTCGTAGCAGCGAGTTGAACGAGCTGAATGTAAAACGATGTCCTGCATAGTTTGTCCGTGGTCACGATCCCGATTATGATAACCTTCAACAATCCGCAAACTAGAAACTAGGGCCAGGCTATCTGCTCGAGCAGACACGTGTTCGTCCGTGTCGAATGAACGACACGACTGATCGTGAAAAGCGTTACGAAACAATGCTCTTCGCAACATCAGAGATCAGACGTCCCCGTTTTCAGCCTTCCTTCTAATACAGATCGCTGGATAAACTGTCTTTCCCCGAACGGTCTCGGTGAAGTCAGCTGCTTATCCCCTAACTCTAACTTCTCAATCATTTCAAATTTATCTCGCTCGATTTCACGTGGAAATTTAGATCGAGACAAAAATCACTCGGTTAACGTTGGATGAAATTACGTAGACGTTTTCAAGTTGTACGAGCATAGTCATTTTTGTACTTTTGTGAATCCGGTTAACCCTTTTGACTATTTCCGTGCTAATCTAAAAATCGATGATTCAATTCGTTGATTCATTCGTTAAGAATAAATATATCAAATTGTTGTTCTTAATTTGTTCTATGCCTCTCTATTTAGTATAAAACTTTTAGACCTTTGGTAACTTTAAGTGGTCAAATCTAGTTTCTTTTCTCAGATATCGTAATAAGTGTTCTTGGTATACTTTATACATCGAATTTTGTGAATTTTGTGCATTTCTAAGTTTTTCAAGAATTCACGAATATAATATATGATTTTTCTTTTCTGATTCTCATTTGTAGCTTCTTACGCTTTAAGATTGGAAACGTCTTGTGTATGAAAAGAGTTTTAATTCTAAAACACAAACGTCCGCAATTTTTACAATTGACCAAGCTTTTGTTTATTGTAAATAATACAGGCTGTTTCGTTTATTATATACTTCTAAATATTTCAATTATATTTATCGATACAAGAAATTTATATAAATTTAACAATCAAAAGCAATAAATAACATGGACTGTAATATATATTAGGTACAAAAGTCTAGCGAAAGTTTTATGAATTATTTATTCGTGTTAAAAAGATATGAAACAACGTTTGCGTTTTATGAATAACTCCATCATCAAAGACAAAGTGAACAGTATTGCATCAAAAAAATAAGAGCCTAACAAAAGAAAGTAATTTGTACTGAAGAAACGTTAAACAACCTTTTATGCTCCACGAGAAACTCCATTATTCGCGGACTGAACAATTTGTCTCAACCGAAAGTAATTAATACATTTGCGGGGCTTTCTTCGGGCGAATCGGTGTTAAGCGAGGTACGTCATGTTCCAGATGAAGTATACTTATACTTATATCTCGCTAGCGATCCTCTCGCGATTTCACAACGCTTCGAAAAAAATCACAAAGTGACGAAGAAACGAGATGTTCGAGCGTCAACTAGTAGGAGATCTTCTGACGAAGGGCTTCTCAAACTTTTCCACCTGGCGAAAAAATACTTTCCGAATAAATACTTTCGCGATCCTGGATGTAAACTAAGACTGTACGAATTGAAACATTTGCTGGTAAAAGAAACAATTCTTTGGTGCCAAACTAATTAGTTTCGAGTCGCGCGTCCAGAAATTTTTTGTTTTGCGACCCCCAAATTTAATTGTGCGACCCATACTTTGAAAAGCGAATTAAAATAATAACGCGAGGTAAAAATACAAGAACAGAGACGTCGCGGTTGATAGTCTCGTCTTACGCTTGTCATTTTTTAATGATAGAAAGTTACCAGAGATTTAGCAACAGTCTAACTTGATTGATGAACATCGTTCTGCGTGTGTTTAACAACGTGTGTGCTCGGTACTTGATAGATAATTTTTGACGATATCTCTCGGGACTTAGGCTGACCTCTCAGCGACAAGATGAATAGTACCTGCATATTGTTAGGTGTAAATTCTGTACGATAGTAGTTTTGTATGGCAGTGAATTAATATCAAGCAGCTTTGAAATGTTCGATTAAAAAAAAAAAACCAACCTGCTACTCGATGAGAAGATTATTTCAGGATTTAATTCATTCGCGTCGTGACTTAAATTTTACGATATATCCGTTTCACCGGAAGTCTACAAGACTAACCGCGATTAACTAGTCATTATTCGTAATTTACCCCGATTGAAATATTTATACTACTCTCTATCAGTGTTCCTCGTCAATACTAATTGATTGCAGATTTTTGTGCATTTATAGGAAATTCGAAAAATATATAGAATGCACGCAATATGAAAAAATAATTAATTATAAAATGTCTAAAATATCTGGACAATATCTGGTACATAGAACAATTTCCTATCGAAAGGCTCCAATTATATCCCAAAAAATATGGATATACATAAAAATTGGCTGTCTACGATTTAAATATCAAACTACGGGGCAGAATATACAATTTACAGAATAATAACAATGAAATCCGATACCTACAGATTATTTTGTAGTACTACAGAATAGACATTGCCCGACATATTACATTATACAGGAGTATTTATGTTACGTTAAATATTACATCATGTTATGTATCAAAAGCAAAGAGTATCTTTATTTTTCCAACGAATCTCGCACATCGTCTTAAATTTTCGAATTAGTCCTGTCGAATTTAGAATCCTTTCGTTCTAATTTCTAATTCCTTTACTTTAACTTGCAATGAAAATATTCCAACAACTTTTCATCAATCAACAATGGAGACTAAATTTCTGACGAGAGACGAAATTTAACTAAAAATTTCCAGTGATCTGAGAATTGCCTCGACATGTAGGCTGTTCGTGCAAAAATGAATACTCCGTATACAGAGTGAGGTATTGTGCAGGCAGTAGTCCACGTGCGATTCAATGCTCTCGAGTCTCTCTCTTTGGAAATAGAAACGACCGTCAGTCGCGCTCGTCCGTCGTAGTCGGAGACATCCGCGAAGTCGCAGACGAATGTGAGCGCCCGTGGTTTCCCGATAAAGGGGAATCGATGAAAATCGACTGCCACGAACAAGTAACGTAACCGCTGGGAAACAATGCCACGAGATGGATATATACCGAGTCGAGAGGAGAAGCGAAAAACGGACAACGAAAAGGGAAAAACGTTTGCGTAAAGGAATAAATTAAAGAAACGATAGGAGAAGAAAGGTGTAGGTTAGTGAGAGAAGACTATTCGCCGCTACTGGCAACGATAAACAGATTAGCCGAGGTGAGAATTTTTCGTTCCAGCGATGAGAACACTGTGTTTCGCGGAGATTGAATCATTTTTCTGACTGACAACGAGCGACCAAGTCCCTCCTCGAAGGAGGAAGGATCGGGTGTGCCATAAATTTACAACGAGATCGAAGACAATAGGACTTCAATAGGACGCTAGGATTCGCAGTAGTAGTTTCCCGTGGTAGTTCGAGGCCGTCACTGGTTGGCGCCATCTAGCAAGGCGAGCGACCGAAAGAGAAAGAAATTCTCCGAGGGATCGCGACGCCAGGATCTGAAGAGGGACGAGGGATCACGAGGGAAAGACAGAGCGGCCGCCGGTGGAAAGGAGACGGAGCAAGATCGTCGTAGCTCCGCTTGCGCTCTCGGGCACAAACTACTCGACCACCAGCCAGCACGGATCCGAAACCCTATCTTCCCGTTGTCTCTTGGTTACTCGCTTCGTGGAGGCACGTTCGTAAAGCTCGTCGCCCCAGGGATCGCGCGAGACAACCCCGAGAACGCTTCTGGATCCTTTGCGTCGTTGCATCCGTCCAACGCGAATCCTTCAGATTCTGATCGGATTCCGAGTCGTTCGATCCATTGACAGACTGATTCAGACAGGGCAATGACTGTCGTCGTCGTTGCTGCGTTTACGCACGACTTCCTCCTCATACGGCAGCCCCTTCCGCGACAATGAACATAAACGAACAAGCAGACGTTACGATTAGATCGTAAAAACAACTGTCCGTATCACGTTGTAACTTTAGACAGAGGCCCGTTCGAGAAACGATCTTCCAAACAGAGTTCTTGCGTACAGCGAGTGTTTCACATCGATTCGTTCGAACATGTGCTGTTGCTCTGTGCCCGCGTGTAAGCTTCGAGATTTCGTAGGGTTCTCTCCGGTCGGCAGAGAGAACGTGATCCTCCAGGGAAGCCCGGGTACTATCGGTTTGTAGAAGTTGTTGAACAGAAATTGGACGGTAGAAGTTCTTCGTTCGCGCGGGGAGGAATACGGACGATCGCGATAAATCGTGGTGAACATTGTGAAAGGAGGGAACAACGGAGAGATCGCGTGGGCGGAAGGAGGAAGATTCGCAGGATGAAGAGGATTGTCTGGACGGTGTGATGCAAGTGCACCTCGGCTGCTAACGGACATCGTGCACGTGCTGCGAGGGTCATCGATCATTAGTCTTTGTCGAACACTGGGAAACCGATAGGATTCATGGCATCGTTGGATCCAGTTGATAATTAACAGGTGAGTCTATCTTTTTATAATCGCGTCTTTCGTGATTTCGCGTGAAAGCATTTTGTGTAATTGACAGGTTAGAAAAAGATTTCACAAAAAAAATTTGCCGCACGGGGAAAAAAAAAATTAACGAAGCGAAATAAATTACAGAGTCGTATCTGTCCGTATTAAACACCTGTTGTAACCTGTTTCATCTTCAGCGGCATAATAAATGAAAGCGATCCGCCGAATCGCTATTCTCGACGCGTTCGTGTCCGCGTCGATTAAGATTTGACATTGTCGGGATTAATGACAGTCGTAGAACCGATATTGTTCTTTCTTAATCAGCGCTCGTTCATTAATCACCTGTTAAAAATTCATCCAACACCGTACCGTCTTCTTTTATAACGCGATCTAACAGAACAAGCTAGTTAATTTTCGCTAAAATAATAGCGTTCGTTCGTTGAACTCACACCGAATGATTAATAAAAGCGACGACGGCAAACTGCTGTAAAGAATTTCGATTTGTTAATTGCTAATGTCTTTTTAATTAAACGCAAGATTTGTGATATTTTTTTTTTCATCTACTTGGCAAAATTCCTCGGTTAAGTTATAACAATAGGAAGTTGGAACGCCAAAGATACTTCATCATCCAATATGAATAAAATTGATGCGAGGTTCGTGATATAGCTGTGTATGAATACAAATAACTGATCAAACGTATACAGTGTTGCGCAATATATTATCGCGTAATAATTATACACAGGCGCAGACGAATTAGAGGAGAAGTAAAATTTTTTTAACGCTTCGTCTTGGGTAAAATGATCGACCAAAAGAATCTTGAATATAATTAATCAACTACTCTTTCTAATGTACCCCCAGACTATCTTAGAACTCTATAAAAATCTCTAGTAAAATTTAGTATCGTCTTATGAATATTCGATCGTTTGTTTGCTACAAGAGTAGCGTGGCTGAGAAAAATAAATTTAAAAAAGCCTATGATAGAAAATTTTGCAATGTGTCTTTTAGCGTTTGCGTTTTGCGCATCTTTGATAAAATATTATGCAGAGATCAAAATCAATAATTATTGAAAAAATTTTTATTTGAATCAAAGTCAGTTGTCATTAAATTTTCGAAAAAATTTTCGATGAATGAAATTTAAAAAATTAAAAAGTATTCAGACTTATCTATTTTTACGAATAACCTATAAATGACTAAAATTGTTTTGGTCACTGGTATTATCAATGGCGGAAGTTTCATTTTGGTTAGACGCAACTAATATCGACGATGAAACTTTCATTTTGTTTCAATATCGGTGTCACTATCAATTTCGTTTTATTAATATTACTAATAATTATTTTATCAGTATTGCTAATAATAACATTTATGAACAATGTAAAATGAATTGTAGAATTATTGTGAAAAGAGGCTTTTCAATTCTGTTTTAATATTGATTTTACGCATTAGTTGAGATGTATAATTATTATTTAGTATTTTTATTTAAAACATATAAATTCTATGATTCATTGCACATTGTTTATAAATACTAATTATTAGTAATGTGAATGAAACAAATAATGATAATGATCGAAAGTAATCAAAACTCCCACCATCGATATTGGTTGTCCAAAAATCTATTTTATTTTACCAAAAAATAATTTGTAATTTATTCGTAATCAAAAAGAATTTTCCGTCATTAATAACGATTGGCAGTAATCAAAAAAATCAAAGTAATCAAAAAGTTATTCACAACCAAAATTTAGGTTGTAGCAATTATGATCTCTGATATATGTGTATTATTTGTTATTTAAAAAAGTATTAAATATTCTATTTACGATAGACTGCGGATGTTTATGCAAATTAATATTTTCATGAATATAATTAAAGAGCTAGATAAGATGTTTTACTTGCTGGACATTTTGCATAATTGAATATTAAGCGTATGCTTTTTTATGTTTGTAGAATGCATAAGAATCCGCAGTCCAATGATACATGTCTTCGTTAAATAAAACGAACTTTGTTCGATAACTTAGTTTTTACTACGCTTTTAAACTTAGTTTTTGTAAATAATTTAGAATTGAAGATTCTTTTACACGTACCAGATTAATTACGATTTCTTCCCTCGTATTTCTTTCAATGCTTCTAACGATAATGCTTCGATACGTGTCGAAGAATGAAACGAGATTAGGGGGGAGGGTTAGTATCGTTTCTTCGATCGTAATCACGATTGCAAGGCTGGTTAATTGTTCGGTTTCCACTTAATTAGCGAAGCGATAAAATTCGAGAGAAATCCTGCGTCCCGATCCTGTGCGTTCGCGTCCAAGGATCGGACGTGGTGGAACGAACGGAGATAGCATCTCCTTCTTGACACCGTACAGAAACGACCTTGCAAGGCCACATAGAAGCCGCCTCGACACACACACCCACTTTATACTCGTAAAATAAGACCAGAGAGACCTCGTGAATGTGCTAGAAACCGGGCAGCAGGTCTCACCTAGGAAACAAGCTTCCCCTTCATCTGCTAGACGAGTTCTGCCACGTTCATTCAGCTTCGCTACGTCCTGCGACGATCCAGTTTCTCTATGATCCGTCGTTTTCTTTCGTTTTCTCTTCTCACGAATGATTATCGAAACGTGCTACTCGCTAACCACAACGAACTCGATCGATCGTATCGAGACGTGGTCTTCGTTTCAAGTCTTTTAAACAAACAACGAAATTTATCGATGCTTCAATTTAATTTAATACAAATTTGATGTAGTTTTATTCCAGTGGGTACCTTTTGAAAAAAAGTAAAATCAAACAGATATCAAATATTGGCACAAGAATTATCGAGATAATTCAGAGAAATTTCATAGAAATTTCACGAGTTTCCAACGAGATTTGAATGAGTTTTTGTGTTACAAATTTTTTTCTGTTTCTCACATCTCTGTTTCTCTCTCGTTTCTCTCTTTGATTTATCGACAGTGAAATTAAATATTAAATAGGAAAGTTTAACAATTGCGTTAAACATTTATATTAAAGAATCTTACGGCTTTATCTTTCTGTGAAATACATGATAATTTTTTACGTAATTTTCATTTTCTTGTACGATAAGAATGTAAGAGAAAGGGAGAACGGTATAATCCCGGAATCATACAGGTTTGGCAAGAAATCGGATTAAGTCGATTACAAGATCGCTGAACCTTTAATTAACAATATTCTGTCGTACCTTTCATCAGGGAGCGATGCTCGGCAATTTAGGTTTCAGCAAGCAACAGGTTTCTTTCACAGAAACGTCGTGCTTCTTACAACGTCGATTATGACAACCAGTGATCGATGACAATTAATTAATCTAAGACTCGCGCTACGTCATTTACGTCGTTTCATCTTAAAAGAGGATAATTTTAATTAGCGACTAACGGACAGGTGATCGAATGATGAAACATTGACGACACCAGCATCTCGTTAACGTTCGCACTCGAGTTTTGCAAAACTTTGTGGTTTCGCTCGCTCGTAAATGACTACGATCGAAAAGAACATTCGGTAATTTCTGTTACGTACATTTGTACAGTGTATGTACATTGTACGCACATATTACACGGAAACGCGAGGCAAATTTGTCGACCATTTACTACCCTAGCGGAACGCGAAAGTTGGATTTTTACAATTTTCACCTCGTCATCTTTTCCACCGTGCCAACAGCGATTGAACTATCGTTTGATCAAACATCTCTTAACGTTGCTCGATATTCAGTTCATGATCCAGATCCGTTTCGTAATATTTATTTTCTACGATAGATATTATGTGCACAAAGTCACATATGGAAGAAATTTATCTCGACTCTTGGGTCCTTGTATTTTCTTCTTCGATCGACCGTCTTTTTTTATCGCTGAAAGTGATTTTAGCGGGGGTAACCCGGAAAATCGGGCCTCTTCAGGTGCAACGCTAATGCAACGAAAATTAGCGATTGGTTGATTTGGGTCACGTGGTTCGTGAGGGGGCGTGGGGTAGACCTCGAGTAGGAGTGGCATTGTCTGGTACTGAGCGATTGCGCCTGTAATTTGTTTTGTAACGATTCAAATGTTTGCGTATGAATAAAATTTTATGGCAAAAAGGTCGTCTTCATTTTCTAGTCAGAAGAGTTGCTTCTGGACCTTTCAGTTTTTTTATATAATCTCGATCGTTACACGACGTGAGAAATTAGTTTTGGAATGATGTAACTAACACCTAGCACACCGGTCATCCATTATCGATGAAAAGGCGCAATCAGCGGAAGAAGAGCGATCCTAAAAGACACTGATTCGAAGTAGCGGTCGATTCCATCGGGTTGCAATTACCGTGATGATTACGTTGCGAGCTCGTAATAGGTCGAAAGTGATTCGAATACCACGGAGGATGTAAAATTTCGACGCTGTAATTTCGAGTCGCCATTCTACGAATTCTATTCATTAAAAGTGATTAATTCGTAAATTGAATCTCGTTATTCAGGTAGTATCTGGATTTCGATCGCACGATGAAATGTCCGATAAGCAATTGTTCGAAAGATTTCAATGACCTTTGAATTCGAAACTGGTTTTCTTTGTGGTGTATCGGACTGAAAAATCCGGAAACATCGATGGACAATCACGAACGCGAAGGTTCTAAACGATCGTGGTAAATAGAAATCGCCGTGCCATTGTGAGGTAACCGTGGAAGCGTTCTCGAATACCTTCCCACCACGTTCGAAATCGGAATACAGGACCGTTATAAGGTCTCGATGAAATTTACGTCATCCGAGGATCGTGAACGTTCGATTTAGAATCAAATATTTTGCATCACCGTGCAAAAATTTGAAACTACTTAGAACTGATGAAAATGTTTTATCTTTTACAAACAGCTTAGAATTATGAAAATTAATTTGATCTTTTAGTGAATTTAAAGACGCTTGTGTGATGCTTGTGTGATGTTTCATTTTAACATTGTTCTTAGAGTAAGATAGTGTTTATTAATAATAATATTTTCTATTTTATATTTAATAATATATAATTATTATAAATATTTTAATAATATTTTTATATTTAATATTAATTAAAATATTATTAATTAATCTTATGGTTAATCACGATTAAAATATTTTAAATGAACTTCTTAGTTTCTGGAATTTCTTGAGGATGTTGTCGAATAACTATTCAACTATTAGTCTTTCGGTAATTTCGAACAATTTATTTATCTTTCTAATTTCGCTTCACTCGTGTATGTTTCTTAATGTTTTAATGATCGTGTAATTTTGATTTATGGTAATATACCTGACACCATAATTATTGAAATTATTTTCTAAATATACCACTTACGTTATAGAATTTTTGCATAATCGTTTCTATTTTCGAAATCAGACATCCGCGAACTTTGCACACACCGATTTATGATACAGTCGGCATGCCGCTGCCGCTTAACCAATAATTCAGGTTTTCTTCGCGTCTAGATTATACATTATATTTGTCACGCCTCCGATCATAATTTATTTTTCCGCCTGCCAGTTATTTATTAAGCAGAAAATGTGTTAAGAGACTCGTCACGCTTAACGGTTCGTCTCGTTTCTGCTTCATTTATTCTCCGCTTTTTCTTTCATTCTTTCTCCGGCCACGTATGTTTCACCTCTGTTTCTTTTATTCGGAAAAGATAGCGCCAAGTATGTCTATGTTTTCGGTTTGTCATTCACATTCGTTTTCGGAAGTAGCTTCGACGTTCCTCGAGTGTTGTTAGTCACTAGCGCGAGATTTACGACGAGAAGACAGAAAAATTTGGCATGAAATTTGTGCCCTTAACTCTCGAACGGGTTCCCTCTTCCCTTTCAGCTACTCGCTTGTAATTCGTTTAGTTACACCTTGTTACGTGCGGACGAGACGCGATAACATCGCGCTTAATTACACTCGCCTATGGCGATGCTGTACTTCGTTTCACAAGAAAGTTTCAAGAAACGCGCGAAGATGGCGAGGCAGAAAGTGAGGATACCTTTCGTAGGCAAATTGCATATCCTTACATAAAAGCATAGCGGTATCTTCCTCCATTAGCCAAATGTTCGTTTCTGAAACGGTTGCAGTAAAAAAAAAAAAAAAAAAAAAAAAAAAAAAAATGGAGAAGAAAAAAGAGAAGCGCTCAATGGACGGCTGGAAATTATCTTTAATGGCGGAAGAATCGGTTGTTCGTAACTTTACGATTATGTAAATCAGGCACGGTCGTTTACGTAATATTCTCGTTAATTTTTCTTTTCACTTACCCGCGAGATTATTAAGAGATTGCTCGACTCGAACATCGATCGGCAAGTGATACTAACTTCTAGACATTGGACGATAAAGTGAAACGTTCGGTACGACGAACGAGGAAGCGAGCGAGGATATTTAGTGATCGAACAGCTCTGCTTTACGCAGAGAGATAGCCGAGCAGTGTATACACTTTCACTCGAACGGAGAGTGTTATAATATGCTCGTTAACAGAATGGCGTAATTACAAGCATGTTCTAATTATAACGCGATCGACAAAGACTCGTCGCAGTCTGAACATCCCTCGAAAGTGAAAGCGTATCGAACATCTTGTTACGTTCACATTTGTTCACATGCTACACTATTTTCGATACTCGATCAATTGTTGTTCGTCTGTTTAGCCTGTTTGTAAGGGAATTTTACGATGAGCTCGTATCATCGAAATCTACAGATCTATAGATCACTAATCATTGACAATTTGTCTTGATTGAAATATATACTATTTTTGATTGCAATATCAGATTAAGTAATGAAATGTATATGGTTTATCAGTAGATATTATTAGTAATATTAATTATTAATATTGAATATTAGAATTAATAATAAATAATAATAAATTGATTATTGGATGTTAATAATTACGACTAGTGGCGAAATATTCGTCTTCGTGATTAATCCATTTAGTACTCAACAACGATAAATCACTGTGATATATATGTTTAGAAATGTCAACTTATTTGACAAAATATTACAATATATTATTAAATATATTACTGTTAATTATTGTATAAAATACAATATATTATTATAAGTAATAATATAAAATTATTGTTACTTATTCATCATGCATTATGCTTATGATATTCTTACACGCAATTTTAACAATTTTTTTAGTGTTCTAATGTTTTTATGTTTAGAAAAGATATATTTTTATTTGGATCGAGTTATGCAGAAAGCTGTCAACTCTCAATGATCTGGAATTGAATAAGCCATATTTTATTTGTTATTTTTTTTTTCTAAAACGTTTTTTACTGGTACGATCAATGATGAATGTTGTAATTGCATTAATGCAATTAATATTTAGTGTAATTAATATCACAATAAAACGCCGACAAATAATTGCCGAGGGACACATAATTGAAGTTCATTGAGACTCTATTGATGATTTTTCATTCATACAATAGGAGTTCAAGTGAGAGTTCAAATAAGAGAACTCAATCAGCAACAGTTCATTTAATTGATTTAATCAGGCATTGACTAAAATTTGGTTCAAATAAACATATTTCTGTTATTTTACATTTTTTAAAGATTTTATCAAAGCCAAGCCTAAAATAAAATTATGGAATCTGTAATTAATTTTCCGTATTAATTTGAAGTGATAGGTTTGTATACAATGGCCCATTAACAAATGTCAATAATTATTCGTAAAAAATGATAAATAATTTTCGAAAAAAGTTTCTTTGTAATTTCTTACGTGTTCTTTTCTAAATTTCATGATTATCACGTAAAACGAAATTCTTATTATATCCTTTCTAAAATCTTTACAATGCTCAGGTTTAACTTTTTCAGTCAGCACTAAAAAGGTTAAAAAACGATCAATGAAATGATTCTGACGCGACTTAGGAGCTATTTAGGAGCTGAATTGATCAACTTAATATCTTGAAAAATTTCTTTGGCATCAATATATTGTGATTAATATTCAATTCTTCCATTTTTTTTTCAAAACTAAAAAAGTAACCCTCTCGTGGAAAGAAGTTTGACGCTTTGACTTTTAATACATATTTATATTAATCATCTGAAATGTAAATGTATTCCTTACTCGTTGCCAGATTACACTTTACGAATGTATCTCCGAACGTTGCACTGTTACTACTCCTATTTGGTCGATAAACATCCATGGAACACGTGTCTCATTAACGTGTCTCCAATTACTTTCTGACGTTCAGCAGGAGTACCGCTATATCTATCAACCACGATACAATAAAATGTCCCACGATTTTCTCTAATCTGTCATCAGTTCCGGTGAGAAAATTCAATTCCGCTTGGAAACGCCAGTGAATCGATTATACCCGGCAACTTCGTGGTTTCATTAATATCGCGATCCGAATTGAAATTGTTTGATTTAGAAAAATTGACGCTGGGATTTACGAAAAAATTACACGCATGCGCGCAGATGCACACAAAACACGCAGTGCGTAGGTTTAAAGTATAAAACTTTAGTTAGGTTAGGTTCTGTATAAAACTGTAAAGTGGAAATATTATAAAATAATTATAAAGATAAACATTTTGAACAAAATGATTATTAGAACATCAATAGAGTTTCCTCGGATCTTGTTCTTTGATTTTGTTATATTTGTCAAAAACAAAACAAATAAATTATTAATGCGAAAATATATCACATTTTTACAAAATCAAAATGTTCGAGAACAATAAGTTTGAAATATATTTTAGAATAGATTAATCTCACATAACAATATACAGTATATAATACAGTATATAAATACAATATACCGTATATACAGTATATAACAATAGACAGATTACAATGATGTCTCACAATGCCCCATAAACTTTCTGTTTTACGTATAAAATAATAAACGACATACCAAACAATGAAGAAATCAATTATTTTTATTTTTTATTTTGTACTGTCTGATATTTTTAATCCGTATATGTTGCAAATTCCTCCAAATAATTTGAATCAAGTTTTTGATTGAACAAACCTACATAAGGTAGTGAAATATATACATACAGACCTATGTAAAGTGAAAAATAGTTAAAAAACAGGTTTCATCTCGCACCATGATCAAATAAACGTGTTTCAATCTCCCGTACATACAAGTGTGCAAAAAATAAGGCGCAAAAAGTGTTCTCGAGCTGCCTTAACTGGAGTAACAGGTTGCAGGTGTAAATATCCACCGGGTAAAGAATTCAAGTGCAACGCAAACTCAACTTGCAAAACTCGTGACGTACACACGCTTGTCGGACTGTTTCATTCTCGCTAGGCTACTGCATACTTAATTGCAATACTTAATTGATACCGTTATCGCTTAATTGATACCGTTATCTCCTTAAACGTGTCACAGAAAGCATTTCTGTTGCATCTTAATGAACCTGCTTGCTTAGTGAACTCGTTTCTCATTTCATACAACAAACAATAAATAAACAATATTTTTTTTTTGTTTGCCTTGAGACAGAAATATAGTACACTTCTGAAAGAATGATTCATTGCGTGCAAAAATGAATATACAAGATCCGACACAAGACGAGATTCTTTTTATTAAATAATTGATTCAACTATAGTCGTCTTAAAATACATAATTCAATAACGTAATATAAAATACTGTACGTTCATTATCTATTAATAAAACGAAAGAAATTTTTGAGATAATATTTACAGGAAATTTTTATGATTGTGTGTTAATCAAAACTTTTGAAAATTTTATTAGCGCAATGAGGCAAAATTATTATATTATTGTTTGAAATATTGCAGAGGTGATATAATCTATTGATAAATCGTAATATTTAGTAAATTTATTGTCTACTACTGTATGTTTAAGATAATTAGAGTGTCGATTCTTTATTCGTTTGTGTAAAATTTCAAGATGCAAAAATCCACAATATATGTAATATAACATACGTACAAAAGTACTTATGTAGTTATAATTCTGTAGAACTACATAAGTTCTTTTTCTGTCCATTCAAATATACATTTCCATAAAAATTCAATCTGAAGATGATTATTTATATTAGAATAAATTAGTTGGTGAACTGGTTCTCTACAAATTATAAATATATGTTTGCAGTATAGCTTATTAGCCTTATAATATAGCGTTCATAATATAATAATAAAAATTCTCTGTGTAAGTGTTCAAATATTCCTGAGAGTTACTGTACACATATAATTCATATTTGCACTATTTATATTTCCAATATTTAACTGACAACAGTGAGACTTATATGATGGGATTTAATTGTAGTCAATCATGAATTCATACGATCCCCTAGATAAAAGGTTACACCTTAGATAAGAGTCAAATATACTCTGTGATTATAATTTAGTGACTTTTAACGAATAACTGTGTATTATTTTTTTTCCAATGCTTGCGTGTGGAGTTAGTCTAGGTTTTCGTTTGTTATTAGTTAATTTTGACAAATTAATTTACAGTATAAAAAATTAACTTACCCAATAATTGAACAAGTTGTAGACTATAGAATTCTACCGTGTAAAACAATTCTAACAATTTTATTCTCGTTATTCTTCTATATAAGAAATAAGAAAAGTGTTCGATTTATGATTTATGTAGAAATTAATGTACACAGAATTACACATTGATACAATTGACACAATTAATATAAAAAATAACGCAGTGTAGATTAAATAAAGAGCAATCAGATTCAGTTAAAAAGATGAATAAAAAAGAAACTGTACAAAATATGTGGTAAAGTACGCAGTATCGAAATAATGAATCCTGAATCTTTCCACAAATAGGACTTTAAAAAATACTTAAAAAAAAAATCAAACTACCGTGCTGATAATATTTCAATACTAGTCGTCAATGAAACAAGAAATTATCAAATTAAATTTATTGACCACCATTATATGATCTCTCTTCTTTGTCTAAAATTATTTATTCCTATGCATATATTCCTGTATAATCTAAATATTTGATCAACACCGTTTTTGATCAGTAACCTGTGATGATATTCAGCAGATTATCGATAATCGTAGTATCTCTATTGCAAAAGTTTGCAATTCTTTTTATAGAGATAGTCTTTGGTTTTGCAATGGAATAAAAAAATTCATTCTATCATTTATTTACTTACAAGAATGGAGATCTCTTCAGTTTTCAACGTTCCGTTCCACGGAAGGTGCTAATGTATTCAGAAAGTACACGCGAACAAGCTTCTTCCGCGTTATGATCGTCGTGATACGCTTCTGCCGTTGTTTTCTTATTACACGCTCATCGACGTTCCTTTTTTCTCTGGATCTACATTGTTTCCACCTACCCGAGAGGGTGGAGAAACCCTCCTTCCGATTCTCTATCGTTTCCTGGGCAAACCTTTCGTTTTCTAATTAACGTACACGTTCGTTGCATCCAGATATAATAACGCATAAATTTAGCGAAGAAGATCGACTGAAACGGAAAGTTTTTCCGCTCCTTCCACACCTTTTTTTATCTATGGAGGCTGAACATCTATAGTCTCTTCCGACGATCGCATAATTCGCAAATTTTTCCAAACAGCCATTCTGAGTCGTTACAACGCGGCGTGCAGCAAGGTATGTATTTGCCTGGTGAATTTATTTCATTGAGGCGGAGAATCTGCTTTCTCGAAATGAGTGAATGAACGAAGGCTATGTAGCGCAGTGGGTTTCTCACATCCAAATTAATAGGAAGGCGAAAATATTTTGAATTAATGGAATTTTATTATGGATTGATAGAACTGCACTTTTTTTTGATGTTAAGTTACAAGTATAAGTGGAGATGACATACGTTAAAATTAATAATTCTCTTTTTCTTTTTGAGAAATGAAATTGTAAAATAATAAAATCTTTATTATACAAATTTGAAGAAAAATTTATATTTTCTATTTGTTTCCTACTTTTTTCTATACCTCCTCTTGTTTATTCAGAAGTTTCTTTTTTTTTAACAAGATGATTAGGTTGGGTGCAGAACCACATTAAGTGATCAATTTACGGCGTAGACTACGAGCACATGGTTTAAATAAAGAAAATTCAAAGATTTTTTAATTTCATGTAACATTTTATTTATTTAGGTTGTACATGTATGTATATTAGATTTTGCGAAATATTTAAAAATTTTTTTTTTTTTTGTATGAAAATCAGGCTTCAAAAATGTACAATTTCCATGCAAAAATCAATATCTTTCAAGATTCTACATATTTAAGCTAAAAACTTTTGGTATAAATTACGTAGATATATGTCGAGTGAAAAAATACATAATATTTCTCAATATATGTATAACAAAGACATATTTCAAATTTTTTCTTTAATTTTGATTTTTTCATTATTGAATTTTTTCTTTATTTATTTGGTCCAACTTCTTCTTGAAATAGATTAATCTAATAATTTATTTTCAATTTTTTTAAACATGTTATATATTT
The DNA here is from genome assembly GCA_032399605.1 of Melipona beecheii. Taxonomy (NCBI): domain Eukaryota; kingdom Metazoa; phylum Arthropoda; class Insecta; order Hymenoptera; family Apidae; genus Melipona; species Melipona beecheii. The sequence continues at coordinate 2,257,390 of JAUCMO010000210.1, read as the reverse complement.
TTAATTGCTAAATTACCTTACTTTTTTCCTCCAGCAATTTTCAATTGAATTTGTATTCTGTTAACTATATTTCTAAAAAATAATGAATTCTTAAAAACTTTCATTTTATTTTATATTGTCAATATTGTATGTAAAAGACATTCTTTCTTACAAATATGAAAAATATAAATCAGTTTAGTACGAGAAAAGGTATTTATTACTTTTAAACATCTTACTAAATATTCTGTTCGGATAACAAAACGTACAATGGTATTGTAGAACATTTGAATATTAAGTATTCGGATAATGAGGATTCACCTTATGTATGTTTCTTTATTTCATGAAAAACAGATTTTGTCCCTTTGACGATTCTGGTTGTTTCTGACATCAAAGAAAAAAATGTTTCAAATCTCTTCCATATTTCCTCTCGACAGGTTATTATTCTCAGTTGGTTTCTTCCAGAAATTTACGATTTCCACGCAATTTCCATATAAATCCGTTCGATTTACTCACCTCGTAGATCGATTTCTGCCAACCGTTTCAGAACGCTGGCAAAATTCCACCGTTACTTGGAATCGATTCCGCATTATCCCTCGTGGCATCCGCTGACGATCTTCGTGTTTATATCCTTGAAAACATTTCTTTTCCGCTGGCACGGCGAAAGGAAGAGGGCACAAACAGGGGCGTGGAACCGAGGATCGCGCGATGGATCGCGCTCACGTCACGCCGCGATGATCAATACGAATAGTGGCTGGCCACTCCCGCACGTTTCACGCGGACGTACAAAGAACCGCGTACTACTATGTACGATAATATAGCCAGTCTGAAGTCTGCCATTTTGTCAAGAATTAATTTCGGAAGCAGAAGAAAAGAAGTGTTTGGCAGACTTTATGAATTATAAATCGGTGATCTTTAGAGTTTTTTTTGAAATTATAAACAATCTCTACGAAAAAGTTTTCACGTGCAAGTCTAATTTTATAGTTGGGAGCCAAAACAAGATTTATTCTCGGATATTTATTAATGGAAATTACCGATCAAAATAATATTCAGCTCGTAATATTTACAGATCGGTGCGCTTTTAGGGATTCAAATGATCTTTCGTGAAATATATAAAAAGAAGCTCATTGCTTTCTATTATAAATCTTTCAAAAGTGTTATAAGTCTTTTTCTTGGTCCATTTCTTTGCGCAAGATCAGTCTTTGGTAGCTCTTGTATTGTACAGTTGTCGAAAATCGAAAGAAACGAATATATCCAATGTATCAAATTGTTATTATCTTTTAATATAAATAATAATATAATTTCGATCAAAGTGGAACAAAGATAACTCGAAAAAACTTTGCTTCTTCGTTGCCGGTTTTTGCAAAACGAACCAAAACAAGCACAAGAGATGCGCGTTTTTACTTTTTAATGGAAGTGGCACGATGAAGGAAGCGTCACGGTTCGCGCGAAATGAATATAAATATTAATTAAATTGGTCGTTGTTTACGATGTTGTTCAGCCGTATTTAGCCACAACTCCGATGCTTTATAGAGAGAAGAGATGAAACCTGGCAAGCCTCGCGTTCACGTTGTACCGCAGTTTCATTAAACAGATAAAATCAACTTGGTACAGCCGGCGTTTGAAGTGAAGAAGGAAGACGTCGAATAGGCGCAGCTACGATCACCGACCACTTCTTGGAAAGTCGATTGTGTGAGAAATGCCAAAAGAGAACGCATCCTCTCGGTGAAGCTCTCTTGAAAGACTGCCGGTACACACGCGATGCCTGCTCACGTACACGTCGAAATATAATTGATAATCGACGATTGCTCTTTTTCATTCCCCTACGAGCTGTTTTATATTAAATTTCAATGATGTACGTGCACTATTATATCTGTGAATAAGATTATCTAAAAGTAAGGGCTCAAGTAAAAATAGACTTTTTTTTAATTGATATAGTATCAATAGCAAATAGAGGAATCTTAACTAGGAATCTTAAATCTTGATATTAATTTAAAATTTTATTTTATCATTAATTATTAAAAATTTATTTTTTATTAAATAATAATTTATTAATAATTTATTAAAAATTCATTTTGATTATTAATAATTAGTTTTGAAATTTGGGAAGATAATTAGGCATATCTAGTGCTGCAAATATTTATTCTCTTTTCTTCCTATTCTATATGCAACACACACTTTCTACATAATTTTTTATTACTTTTATAAAATTGAAGAATGAGACCTTCTTCATCATTTCTCAGATACTTTTGTCATTGAAACAGTCCTAATTCATCGAATTTTTAAACAGAAAAGTTATCTGAGTGTTGATAAGTATTTAAAACGTAAAGAAATATTTTAGCTGACATTAATGGACTGGTTTATCCTTACTTTCTAAGATCAGGCAATAATGATACTATATACAACACTTAAATATCTTGAAATTTCATAAAATTTAACTGAAAGATATAATTTGTGAAATATAATAAAATAAAATATTATAATAAATTCCCTTTTCATAATGTTCTAATATAAAAATTAGAGATTTCATAATACAAATTAATCCAACAATGGCAATTGAAATATTTGTGATACTGTTTCTTGATATTTGTTAACAATTAAACTCCAACAGCAGTATAAAATTATTAAGTTAAGGTTACGCCTCTCTTTCTCTCACTTTTCATCCTGTAAAGTTATGAAATATTAAAAGCTTTCGCAGAAAGCGTGTTTCCTCCCTCTGTAAGACATGGGGTGTATCTATTACACAAATAAAAGTGTTAATTTCTCTAACAATCAGGTACAGGTAATTTTAAATGATAATTCTTTTACCAGAGGCCAATTCAGGCCTACTAAAGATTTACAACATTTGATTTTTATTTACATGTAATACAAATCAGCAATTATTATCCTTAAAATGTAAAGATAGAAATACCAAATTTTTTATTTAATATGTTTCGGTGAACCCATTACGCAGTCCAGATATATAACATTTACGCGTAAATTTTCCGGAATATGGCGGCAGCTAGTTCACGACGTATAAGATAGAATTTAACAAATAAATTGCTACAAACAGGCTGTTTCGAATTAAGAGTTATTTATTCCTTCGACTGCATAAATGGCTGGATGCACGCGAACTGCGCCGCAGGATAAATTGGACAATGGTCTCCGCCTGCGCCGCAACAAAGAAAAAAAAAAAATTTGTTGCTTTAGGATACACGTCTCGAAAACGCGTTGTCTTTTTTTGGGGAATCCGTTAATTATCGTAAAATACGGTACTCAACTTACCATCGGCTCTACGTTATCTATACGTATCTATTCGTGCCTCTGGATCGATTGACCGGTTTACGCTGCATCTTAACGTTCGCCATCCAGGAGAGCGTTTTTTACTCTCGTAATTTTCTTTCTCACGCAGAAGCTTCTTCTCTCGTTGCTACTCGAAGCTTCTAATCTCCACGACCGTCTATATACTTAAAGGCTATTGGAAACATTTTCAACATTTCACGTGACTCGAAATTGAAGCGTTTGAACAAAGTTGAATTACAATTTATTAACTACAAGTTAAACACTTATTGTTAGTTGGTGTGAGGGGCAAATAATCCGATGTTAATAGTTTTTAACGGATCAACTTCGCTTTTCCTTAATAGAATCATTGTAATTGTATTACATTAATGCATGAATGAGTTCATCTCGACATTTTCTATGAAAAAATATTTATTTATCTATCAGATTAATTAAGATATTCCAACTTTAATTTTGTAAAATTTATTGTATTAAAGGGCAACATGCCAACCTTGTCTTGCCTTGTCATTCGTACGATAGATTTTACGAAATTAAAATTAAAATATACCAATCTATAATTTTCAATATAAACAGGTTAATACGTTTCCATACAGAATGCTGAGGTTCGTTTACTAATGCATAAGAAATTAAAGGAAAATCTACTTACTATTAGAAAATAGTTAGATTATAGAAAATTACTATTAACATCAGATTGTGTGCATTCGATCTCAAGCATTTTTTTTATTACACCAATACCAATTTTATTACAATCAAGGTCTGTTTTAGATACCTCATCCTATATATTGTTAGATTCGTGCATGTTGTTTCACCGAAATTTAAATTTATCAATTATTAACTATTTCAAAGAAAGAGAAATTTACTATAAATCACACATGCGAGATTTATGTAAAAATAATATTAACGATAATAAGTTATAATAAAAATATTGAAACTTTATTATCAATCACCATGAATGATGATTTTCTTACGTAAGTCTACATTTAGAGGTGTCCTGAAAATTTCTGGAGATCATTTATCATTCGGAGAGGATCAAAGACATTTTTACATCATTCATCCTCTCGTGCTTCACGATTTCTACTTATCGTAGGGACAAGTTTATTCCGCGATTTGTAATGATACGATCAGGTAATTCCTCTTCAGTTTCGTTAATCGATATAGCTTGATCGGTGAAAAAAAAAAAAACATCGCTATCGAGCATTTTTTTTAATCACTTTAACAACATTTGAGCCCGCAAATACCACAATTTTCGCTCGTGCCCAATTGATTGCGATCTAGAGAGAACAGGTTTCTTCGCACGTTTCAGACCTCTCGTTTGTGCTTCCGCCGAGTTTCTTGGCCTCCTTGAATAATGCATCACACACGCGTCTAATAACAGACGCGTGAAATTACATCATAACATTACCATGAGATGCGAGCTTTAAAAAAACATAAGAAAAGCTGGCATAGAAATTTTTCGGCTGAACCCACTACTATTAAGTTAATAAGCGGATATGGTGATCTAATCGACGCAAGCAACGGAGAACTTCCACAAATAATAGTATTAAATACAAAATATTACATCATTCCACAGTAGTAACCTTCGTAGGTATCTGTATAATTTTAATACGTAAAAATTTTCTCGCATTTATTGTTGAATAATCGACTGCATAATCAGCCATTACTTTTCACGATTATGTTCCTCTCGTTTGGTAATTGTCGAGCTGCTCCCTTGAATAATTATCGAATATTCCAAGTTACTGCTTCCAGATGTTTTTGCTTTTCTGTTAGGTTAAATTTTAAAGCATTCTGTACTGATGGGAGTAGGTAATTGAAAATTTGTGATAAATTCGAAAATATGCTTTCATGTACATACAGATTGTACATGAATTCTTATAATTCAGCATTATATAACGTTATATAAATTATAATTATAATTAAATGTAATTTATGAATATAAATAATAATCTTTTATGATATGTGATTCATAAGTAAAGCATACGAAGTTATAATGTAGTGATTTTTCAAACTTGGATGTAAAACATTAATTGCCAAATTCATTTCTTTTTTTTTCGTTACGTTGAATTTTCTTCCTTTGTAGCATTTTGTTAAAGTAATTAATTTATTTTTACGTTGTACATACTGATCAAAATGATTCAGAAAAGAGATGTTTCCTAATCCATTTTACATGCTAATAAGTTATTTTCATACAAAATTTATTGCTTTTATTCTTATTTAGGAATATTTGGTTTCACATCAGAATTAGAATTTTCAATCTTTTTGGATATCACTGCTCATTTGTAATTGCAACAGTATTTCAGATATAAAGTGTCGAAACTCTATATATAATTTTTACTTGTCAGTTCAATTGAAAAAAATTAGATTTCAAATTCGTGGGATCGCAATTTGTTCTCTCTCTCTCTCGAGTCGAAACTCCAACTCTTGCCATTATAATACGAGATATTATAAGACGAGAGAATTGATAACTGTAATGTGCATATCACGAAATAACCGTTGAAACGTACGCAATGGATATGTAAAGTGATGTTGACCACTCTGAAACAGATATTGATAGATTGAACTTTGGCGAGGAATCTTCCGATGCGAGAGTTAGAAACCGTGGAGCCTGCAAGTTGTGATTCGTAGTACAGTAGAAATCCATTTATCCGAACAGTTCCTACAACTGACCTTCGCAACAGATTCTTCAGGCAACATATGATTCCTCGTCCAGGAAATTCATATTCCGACATAAGTGGATTCAATCGGCAGAAATTCATACACACAATTGAACGACAAAGTGGATAGATTTTTTAATTCTGTGATATTATTAAAAATTTCCTTATCGACGATATTCGTCTTATTTTCATCATTTGAAGATATTTTGCGAGAATAGAAAGGCCGATCAGCATTTTCATTTAGCAGCGACAATTCTTTCGATTAAACGTCTTGTCGAAAATTGGGAAGATGATTTTTATACTGAATTGTTTACATCTGTAGGAAACTTTAGCATCAAGTGAACTTAACGAAATTACACAGAACGTATGAGAAAGTGTGAAAAAGTGTGTAAAATATAGTGTTTTTCCTCTTTCCATTTTTATTCTTAGAAATGTTAGAATTTTACAGAATACGACCTTACGCCGACATCGAGAATTTAATTAACGTATTTAATTAACGCTCGGGGAGTTGTTTAAAATTCAAGAAAGTTTATTGCACCCGAAACGAAAGGTTCTAACGATCGTAAGGGAAGAAGGTTTGCTGCAAGGCAAAGGAATAAAAGTTAATAAATATCGTCGAAACGGTGCAGTTTGTTCTCGGTAGTTTTCCTCCGGCAAAAGAATTCGATCGTAACCAGTTTCGAACGTTCCGATGTTTCATACGGTTTTAAATAACCGATGGCAACAGTGTGTCCCCTCACGAATGCAAGCACCCTCGTTAAAAAGCCGTCTTTGGCCAATTAAAAATACCATAGACTCTGTTTGCCATAACAGAGGCCGGTGGCCGGTGATTGGAATGTCAAAGAACGAGAGGAAAAAAGGGAAACGAAGCCGAGGAAAATAAAACGCAGGAAAAACGCGGGAGTTCGGGGTCCAAATTTAATCGTTAAAGCGGAAATGATGGCGGGTGTGCCTTTGTAAAGATAACGTCGATCCGGTCTTTGCTTGGAAATGTGTACATTAACACTGCAACTCTGTGAAATTGCAATGAAGTTAAAGCGAGCAACGCTGTTGATGGCTTCATTCGTTTTTAAGGGCTCAAATTTACGATTTCTGGCCTGTCTTCGGACACATTAATTAACAATTAACGCGATCGGAGGACCATTTGTCTTTCTCTCACGGTCTCTTATCTCCTGTCGTCTCTGATTTAAAAAAGCGAATAACGTAACGTGGAAGAAACTGTGGCTGGGAGATCAGTTCTTCATTTGTTCGTCAAATCTTTGAGCGAGATCATCATTATTTCTATGCATTCAGTCATAATGTACATAATGTGTGTTCCGCAAAAATATATAAAATATCGAAAGTAGAATACACTCGTTGTTATGTTTGGTAAATGAAAAGTAAGTAAGATTCTATTTATGTTCGGATTTAAGATTTAAAAATCCGTAGTCTAATCATTATCAAAAGTCAGGAATATTGTATATTTAGTTATCTGACAAAAAAGAAAACAATGTTTTTTAATGTTTTCCATGATGAGATTGTAGCAAGTTGACTATAAAAATATCTCGTTAGCAACTTTTCTTAGTAATAATAAAATAGCACAATGTAAAAAAATTATGATCTAATCGATTAAAATCTTTCATTTTAATTCGACTGACGCTCACAATTTGAGAAATTAATAATTGAAAAGATAACAATTACGATGAAAAAAAATTGTCGGCAATTAATTTAATCGACTAATAAAATCCCATTACTCGAATGTCGAAAATGTATCTGATTATACTACAACGAATGTGATAACGTGTGCTGCAGACGGTAATTATAGAGAAAGAGAGAGAAAAAGCACAATCGGTCATTCGATCGTCGCTCTTTTCCTTTTTCTTCTCGCGACGACAGGCAAGAGCACTTTTTGCGTCACAGTGGTGGTTCTTTGCCACTCGAGAATTTCCGGATCGTTTATAGCAGCGATTCGGAGGAACGTTAATGACCAACCAAAATTCAGACCTGTTCTTCGCAGGATCAGTCTCGTGTCTTTTTACGACACTTTCTTGCATGTACGACGCCGGCGCTTGTTCCTGTCGTTTACGAACAAAAGAGTAAACTGCCACGTAACCGCGACACATCGCTAGCTGATTCCCGTGGGAAGATATTCTCGCGATATCGAGACTTGAAGATGCGACGAAACGATCGGGCGCGAAGACTGCGGAAACGATCGGGGGATGGTTAGTTAAATATGTTGGTACCGTTACGTTCAGAAGGAGTCCAGTTTCCTCTCGTTTTACAAAAGACAACACGTTTGTGCGGATTTTTAGAAATTTAAAAAATTTCTCTCATTATCCGATATTTTATAAATATATACGATATATATTTATATGATTGATAAGTATTTCACTATTCTATCAGCATTGAAAAACTTGGACAATATCCGCTCACTTCTTCTGCAGAATTTCCCTATTCTATTAATAAAAGTAAAAGTAAAAGATTACGACAAAAATATAAATGTATAACAGGTAAAATAATAGATTGACAATACACTGCCGTTCAAAAGTCTTAAAACGCTTTAAAATATTTAATATCGTATTTTATTCTATTTCAATCTTTAATAAATTCTTTTTACTATCTTTAATGAATTATAGTACAGAGTAAATTATGCTCGGTATTATTAACAAAAATTTTTGTGCACTTTATAACACAACTGTTAGTGTACTGATATAATTTCCAATTTTTTTGTTGTTTTGAAATTTGAAATTTTTCCAGTGTTGAAATAAATGCAGTAATTGCAAAATTTTCAGGCAAGGGAATTATATTCATCTAGTCTCACTTCGAAGTATCGCTCATTGCTAAGAACAAACAACAAACTATTCTTCACATCTAATATTTACAATATACAATGGTATTGATATATATTCTTATTTTCCAACGAAACGTTCTTTTATCGGATTCTTTATGTCATTTCGATAACATCAAATGTTTATAGACATTATATCATTCATTTCATTTGCGTATCAAATTTTCGTAGGATAGATCCATCAAATAACAAGAAATTCGATACAATTGAACCTGATTAATTAGAATACAAATTCTGTAATAAACGTGAGAGTATTTCCGTATTTAGTTTTCATCATATAAACGAGTGGTTAATTGTTTTTATCTCATTAATAAAAACGTGACTTTTTATAAGCGGGATCGAATAATTGGAAACCTACTATATTACCGACAGTGTTGTTTAATGTTTTTCAACTTAATCGCGCGTTCGCGACTTCTCAATAATACAAGATAAAAATGTCTAGAGATTTTGTATCGGACGAAATGAAAATCCGTTTTAACGACCTACATACCCAAATAGGCCACGATGTTTTCTCCGTTCTACGTTCAAATTCGAACAGCAACCTGGCGTATAAATTTCGCAGAGAAAGTCATTCAACGCTCCGGCGTTCGGATACATCGGGGGATCTGAATGAAAAGACACGGACGACAAGAATTATAGACACGATTCACGATTTCCTCGCGCTACTTTCTCGTGACCGGGTATGCATCGGTTGTACGTTCGAATAAAAGTTTCAGCGTTCGAGTCTAACTTACATGAAGATCTTCCTCGACGTCCCGGATATTCCTTACGAATCCTCTCGCGAGTGTCAATTAACAGGTCAAACTGTGCCAGTGGATTTGTCATTAGATTAGAATTCAGATGTTTATGCAAATATACATGATACAGTTATAGGAAATTTATATCGTGATTAGAAGATTTAAAAAACTCTATCTTGCGTATATTTTTCATATGCGTTACATATGTACATTATTACATACGTTATTATACGTCGTAAATATGTATATTTCATGCTGTAATAACATTTTTCACATCTCCAAAAACAAGGGAAATGCTTGAAATGGTCAACTTAGGTAGGACACCTTGTTGTATATAGATATATTAGATATAAAGTTAGAATTAACTGCGCATATTAATTAGATGTTAATTTATAGTATTTTCGTTTTTGAAAGATTGAAAAAGTTTAACTAATCACGAAACAGTTAGTTCTTTTTTTAAATACAAATACAACGGTTGTTTCATTTCTAAACTGGTTTCGTTGCATACATCTCTCATTCAGGCTGACGAATCCAATAGTTCCTTACGACTTAATTAATGTCTATAATACTAGTTATGCAGATTATTTATATTCAAAGTATGGAATTTATGGCACTATATATTCGATGATTTCCTTAACTCCGTCTCAAATCGAATAGAAAGTATAAATATATTATTTCCCTCATTCCGAATTATTTATCGCCACTTATGCCTCAATACATGTATACTAATTCAATAATTTCTAACACACAAGCATAGGAAAATACCAATATCATTGAAATATCTATTATCAAAAGATGTCTTCCAATCGAAAATATCATAAACTTAAATGGGTTTCGCTTTTACATAACGGTTGAGATCTTTTTGGAACAAAAATGATCATAGTATTCTTCTAATAACTTAATCTTCAGTCCTTAACGCCATTTCAAATTTACCCATTATTTCTAGGACCTCGACGTCCTTTGTCCTTCATAGTATGCTCAATTATTGCAAATTCATCGAACGGTGCACACTGGCCCGTCGCGTTGCAAGGTTACATAATGATACATAAGGTCGCATAATGGCGAACAAGCGTTAACCCTGGCCTCTACGAGACATGAGTTGTCGAACGATCAAAAAGTTCTTCGTCTCTCAAATGGGTGATCGAAAAGGATCAAATGACGCTAAACGATCAAAGTAAATCAGCTGGGATGACCGGGTGTGAGACGAATCGTTGTCTTTCGGTGTCTATGCAACAATGCCACGAGGACGTTGTTCGACAAGCTGTTCGTCTAAATAAAAGTTCTCGCGCTTTTTATTCCGTTATACCGAATCCGTTACGTTGCATCACACATGATTACACGCTCTGGATAATTGACCCGAGAACTACTGTATCCCTTCCTTCAAACAACTTAATTGATCACACGTGTTCGTTTCTTTTCTCTCGTTCGCTGGGAATCGAAGAACGTGGTACGGCAAAGAAAGAGATTTGGGACTTAAAAATTAAAAGTCCCAAATTTATCGCGATAAATTGCGGGTTCAGGCGTAACGCAGGCAGTGAGCAATTCGTTGTTGCGTTCTGGAATTTTAAATTTTATCACTGAAAGTGATTTTAGCGGGGGTAACCCAGAAAATCGGGCCTCTTCAGGTGCAATGCTAATGCAACGAAAATTAGCGATTGGTTGATTTGGGTCACGTGATTCGCGAGGGAGCGTGGAGTAGACCTCGAGTAAGAGTGGCGTTATCTGGTACTGAGCAATCGCGCCTGTAATTTGTTTCGTATCGATTCAAATGTTTGCATATCGATAAAATTTTATGGCAAAAGAGTCGTCTTCATTTCCTAGTCGGAACAGTTGCTTCTGGGCCTTTCAGTGAAACGAATCGTACTGGGATACAAGTCATGCAGTTTTTTTTATTAAGCATTCACTCGGAACTAACAAAGGAATATTGCTACAATAAAGAATAAGAGGAAAATCCTTCTAGCTGAATATAAATATTCCATGCGCGGTATTTCGCGGTGAGCGTCGTAAAGAGGGACAGGCAAAACGGCAAGATTTACGTGTTTGTTCATCGTACGGGAGAGTCGTCGTCGGCGATTTATTTATGAGTGAAAATGTACGATATTTGTCGGACTGGAACGACACGACTTTATGCCTACTTTACCATCATTTTACCTTCGACCGTGACTTCCCTGAGTTATCGTTTCCAGTTAGTGGTATAACTCAATATCGGCCGGCCAAAGGTAGAAAGCGACTCGAGCGACGTCGAAGCGCGTCGAGCGTTTAACGCATTACATACATATGTACGTACTTTACTTTGCGCGTGCTCATCGCGGCATGCACGCGTTGATGCACTTTTAACGAGAGAGAAATCCCCGGGATCCGCGAAAAGGGACATTACAATCTCATTACGAGTCGGGGAATCATTGGGTGAAACCCAAATCGTTGGGCCTGAGTATTTGTCAAAAGTAGAATTCGAAAGCGGGGGAATGCAGCCAAACCACGCAACCACCTGCTTTGTTAACACTTTGATCTAACGTTGATGTATTCAGATCTGCGTCGAAAGATTTATCTCCTATATTTGTTATTTATTTATTTTCGTTACCAGGTGTATTCCTCTGGGGTTTTAGATAAGGATTTTGCTTGCCAATAAATTGCAAACGTATCTAGGTCTCGTTCTACATAATTGCTTTCTCGTATACAATTTTTTTTGTAGTTGTGTGGCCTTCTTACGCGCAAACGATTAAACAGTTGAAAATTGAATTAAATTACAGTAAAATACTGAAAATGTGCATCAACAGAAATAATAACACGGAATGAGCAATGATAATGATGTTGATTTTACCAAAAAAAAAAAAAAAAGGAATCTAACTCGAATCTAACGAAAAGCTATAATGGATAAAGTATTGAATTTCTGAAAATATTAATTTTTTTCATTTTCCTCGACGTAAATTCTTTTTGCATGATTTCTGTTTTTATGGGATGCATTCACAAAGCCCAGGTGTATTTGAAAGCATTTGATGTTATTAACAAATTGATTTATAGGAAATTTGAAAGTACGAAAAATGCATGACGTACAAAGATATATGAATTATCCGAAACATCCGTTATAATATTTGATACAAAAGAATTTTTTACCTAGATTTTATTTTTTAAATTATGTTAAGAACGTCTTAAATGAGAAAATGAGAAAATGAGGAAATATTATTCGTTCTCTCGATTTTTTTCTACGCTTAAATAAGATTCCATAGTGAGATGTTATTGCATATTATTTATTGTAATTAAACATCGGCAATCTAGCAATGTTTAACGCTAAAACTATCAGAACGGTCAAAATAACTATATTTTTATAATTTCTCATAGAAATTTTCATGGATTTATAACAAAGTATTTTTCGAAATTTTGAATGATTTTTCGTAAAATATGTAAATAAAAATTTGTGTTCGTTATTATGTTATAAACATTACCCTATTTCTCTGATAATTTCATACCTTAATCACCGACAAACTAAAATTCTTATTAAATTAGATAACATTTGACACATTGTAACATAGAGAAAAGTAAAATAAATTTTCTAATAATTTGAATTCCGCTATTTTTCGAATATCTCTACTCAAACGTATTGTTAGAACAGAATGCTAGTAACAAATGAACTTTTAGTTACACGTACTAACAGATATTTTGTTTTGATAATATAATGTGCAAATATTGAGATATTCAAAAAGCAGGGACATAAAAAAGTTCTACTGAGCTTCGTTTAAAGTGGTGAACCAAAAAAAAAAGGAACGTTTAAATATTCTCTTCCAGTGTGTGCGTGATTCATAAATGTTCAATTTATATATCTTCTTAAGTGTTATGAGGAATTGTGGTCACATTAAAATGATATACGCATTCGTATAAAGCGGGACTTTGAGTACCGTCAAGACAGTATACAAGGTGTCCCAGAATGGAACGGACGCAACCGAGGAGGGAATTAATTCTGTATAAAAGGAATAAGTCAAAAAGAAAGAAAAATTTATCAACAACATTTAAATTTGACTAATTTTTTAATGGTTAGAAATAAATAATAAGCTATTCTAATGATTAATCTACATACGAAAATAAATCAAAAATGTGGAGTATAATTTTTTTACAAGATGCTCCCTTTTTTTAAAAATCAAACTTTAAACGAAAGAATTTCGTTGTTCTTTATTTTCAATATTTATTTTTTCATATTCCTCGGTTTTACGTCTGATTTTGGGACACCGTGTATAAAAAGTTAATAAAAAGAATAATACCTAATTACTGAAAACAGAATCGGGACATTTGCAATCGATTCAAATTTCTAGTTTAATTCAACATACTGCTCACAAAAAAAAAGAAGCATTTCATTTTTTTTATCAAACAAAAACATCAGACATTTGACTTATCGTTTGCTTTTCTGATGTTCTTGTTTAATATAAAAAAAAAAAAAAAATGAAATGTTTCTTTTTTATCGCTTCATATTCATTTTGAAATATCCTCTGTCTCTTGTGAGCAATATATATTTATCTTCAATGCTCTCAGTGCTTCTTCATCCGTTGCACTCTATCAATTGTCATCTCGCTGTATCGATTCCCACATTGATCCACGACGAAGGAGTCGAACGTCAGGCTATAAATAATCGTGCAAATATTTCTCGATTCGAGTATCGCTCGCGACGAGCTCGATAGTGGTTTAGGCTCTTTGCGCCTTCCTCTCTTTTCCATATTACCCTGTCAAGACGCCGAGAAGTACGATCTTCACCTCGTCTCGTCAGGACCACTTCGATCTTGCGCTGGGCTCAACAAGCCCAGAGTTAAAGTGAGGATCGAGGATAAAGCTGTCTCTCGTGATTGCTCTCGTACGGAAGCGTGGGCAAACTTCAGCCAAGTTTTCATTTGTTTTCAATTGTTCTTGCTGCCTCGCGAAAGAATCCTGCGCCAAGGGTCATTTTCTACTTGAGCATAATACGAAGACACACGCGAGTCTTTGTTCGTAAAGATGAAACATTGTTGTTTCCATTTAAAGGAGCGTGGAAATTATATTTGACGAATTTAAAAATATTTCCAATTTTCATACTTCCTCGTATGTTGAATTTAATCTGAAAAAATTCGAAGATTTTTAGTCTAAAATTACATTTAATGAATTTAAAAATGTTGCCAAATTTCAATCTCAAAGTGTGCTTAATGTTGCTAATTTGTAATTTGAAACGTATCTTCGATTTTAAACAAATGGTTATAAATAAAAGATACTTCCATTACATATTTTATGTTATCCTTTTCAAAAGATATTTTCAGACATATATTTTACATATTTTCTACATTCTAATCACCGATAATAGTTATTCACAACCGTTTATGCAATTTTATGCACTCAAGAGAAATTGAGAGATGTAAAAACGCATTTCATTTTTCTAATTTCATTCATAAAAAATACCCGCAGTCTATTTATAATAATTTCCATAATCAGTAAAACATTAAAAGCATTAAAATATGTAAAAATGTCTGTTTTAATTATTGGTTGCTTGTTATAATATAATAATAATTATACTTATTTTATTATTGATTAATTATTATATTATAATATAGTAATAATTATATATTAACATCCAATATATTAAAAAGATATGAATTCTTATAACAATTTAATTTGTATTTATAACAATTACGATCCTTCGGGTCACAATCGATAAGTGTAAAAACATTATAGATTCAGATTCAACAATTATTTAAAAGAGAGGAAGTGGCATCGTAAATAATCGCAGGATTTCGCGACATTTATTACGTAGATTTTAAAAATTGTTTGGCTTTCGCGGGGTTCGATCACTTTGTAAAGCTCGGTGAACGTTTCACCATCCATACGCTTGAGCGAAAATTCAAAGATAATGCACACGTGCCGAATACGCAGCTAAAATACGCATTTCGGGGGGAAAAAAATGATATCGTCGGCATTCTTTAGAGCCTCGAACACGCTTTTTGCCTGAAGAATCTTAATGTGACAATCCTCGAATCAATTAATGGCAGTCGTAAAAAACTCGACAGAAATGTATATCCACTCTCTGTCCGTAACATCTTACGAACCGGATTTTCAAAAGACGTGCGTGATTAATAATTTTGTCGGATTCGAAGAAGCCACAGGTGCAAAAACCAAGCAAGTCCTGATTTTTGTGTAAATCCTGTCGTGGAAAATTGAAAAGGTCTGTATATAAAGCGTTCCTAAAATCGACCAAGAAGTGATTCCACTTCAAAAAATTAGTCGATGAGAAAGAATAACTTTATTTTTGAGAAAATCGAGTTTGAAAATTTGTGAATTATATTAAAATTTCGAGAATGGGCAAGCTTACATACTACATACGTGTGTAATTTTGAAAATATATAATAGATGTGTCGTCTATTATTCTTTTGTTGCAAAGTGAACGATGTTTTAAATTAAATCAGCCAAATTCCAAATTAATAGTCTCTTTACTCAAAGAAGTCTAAAAAATTCTATTCTACTTTATGGAATAATTCTTCGTTAATTACTCAAAATATAGTAAAGTTCGAATATACTTACTTGTAATAAGCAAATGTACTCGCTTAAATTTTCAAATTTGATTTTCTCAAAAAATGTCAAAAGTCTCAGATGCAAAAATATTAATCCCGACTTATTTTTCTTTCATCATGCTCTTGTAGACACTATACTAGTTAACATAGTATGTTTAAATAATCACATTTAAAATATTAGCATTTAGCAAAACAGAGATGTCAAGGAATACAAGCAACGATACTTGTTACATTTTTAGAAAATGTATCTAACAAGTTGCTTTCAATATCCAGATTTGCTAAATATTCGAAAAATTTGCAAAGTTAAAACATTATTAAAAAATAAACAACAGAAACGGAGAATCAATGATGCTTCCTCAATAATTTCTCGTTGTTCAAATATCTTTTCACAGTATCTTCGTAATATTTTTTTAAAAATACTTTTTTTTAATCATTTTGGAAACAGGCAGTAAATTTTTGGAAAGTAAATCTGACAAAATTTGAAAGACTAGTTTCTCACGTTGCGTCGTAAATTTTCTTTTGTCCGGCACTTGTACCCAATAAATTGACGATGAATAAAATACACAAAACTTCAACAGGCGTAATTTTACTAAAAAGAAAAAAAAAAGTTTACTAAAAATTTAGTAAATTTCACTAAAAAGACTACGCGCGAAGAGGAAGTGAACAGCGTTAATAGTTTCTCGTTGTGGACGTTAAAGTTGCCTTAATAGTGGCGATAACCTCGAGTCGGTCCTCGAATCGGTCGTTCGCTCGGTTTTCGCGCTTCGTATCGTAGTGTAAATAGAATCATAAAAAAAGAAACACGAGCGGTAGTCCATAAATCCGGAGGAGCCGTAAATACCGCGGCGATACGTCTCAATTGACGGCCAACGACCAGCCGATCTCGGCGGAGCTCCACTCTAAATTCCACGAAAAACAGTAAAATCGACGGGATTGAGCGATGTATCATGCGGCGTAGCTACCATCTGTTACCGTGACGAAATAGAAAAGTCTTATTATACGAGACGTATTTATGATTTGGAAAACACGCGAGGAATCCCTAATTCAAAACGCGTGAGATGAAATAACGCTGATACGACGGTATATTACACGTGTTACAAGCTCAGGTATTGATACGAGCTTCTAATGACAAACAAACAAGTTGATTTTTTGATCGAATCTCTCTATTTTTAGCCTCTAAATTTTAAAATCTCGTTAGAGAAGGCCAGTTTGCGATGCCACAATTTTACAAGAACAAACAAGTGTGTAATTCGTCCTTTTTATTATACACACTTCAGTCTGGTCAAGAGACATGATGATGATCGGTAAAGGCAATATAGCGTTTCAGAAATTATTAAATGCGTAATGTTCTTTTTTACAATTACACTGTACAATTAGTTTGCAAAAACAACCTCAATATATAATATTATTAGTATAGCCTTTAGCCTTAAGATTATGTTGGCTATAAACTATTGGAAAGGGATACAAAATTTGGTAACAATCTTGCAATAACTTCACTATATATGTTTATCTTTTAGACGCAACTGACTTTTGCCACTGAGGCAGAAGATTTCACTTGAGAAATAGTACCGACGAATGCGAATGGAATGTCGTTCCGTTGGTTATCGTGACATCTTAACGAGAATAGAAATCTTTATTTCACCTACCGCTGTCGCTCCTTTATTATTTCTTTTACTTTAAATACGATAAATGTTCCTCGAAGTGATACCGTTCCTTCAATTAAGCGTATCGAGGGATTTTCATGGTTCTCGTTTTCAAAAAGATTATAGGAAAATTGGACTTTTAATAGCAATAATATCTGAAATAACTTTAATCTTAGTACAATATGCAATACATGTGTATTTATCATGTAAAGCTATAATTGAAAGAATGTTTCCAAATTGATGTTAGTTAATATGATATAAATTTATAATTTATTATAATTGTTTTTGACATATATTCAAAATTCATGTGTAAATACGTGCAATTAACCCTTTGCACTCGAGAGGTGACTGTCACTCACCACTTGGTTCGCTGCGGTAATTGTTTACGTTTCGTTTCTTCGACGCGGGTTCCTACGCTCTTGTTGTACAATCTTACGAAGTGTAAAATGATATCCCTTAAAATGGAGATAAGACTTTCTTATCTAAAATTAGTACGCAACTACGAACCGGACTGCATTTTCCGTCTCAGTTCGAACTTGACAGCCGTGGCAAAAGAACTAGAAAAGTTGAAGTTTCTGATCCCTTGGAACGTTACCATGGAACGTAGTAATGAAATAAGCTCGAGTGAAGATGAGTTTGATTTACAGTTGCTAAACGAGGAAATTACAGCCATACACAGAGAGTTGGACGATAGAGAGAACACGAGCAGTGATGATGATAGCGATGAAGTAAAAGGTGTGTAGGAAGACGAAAGATTAGAATAATAGACAGTGAAGGTGACAGTGATAGTGATGCTTCAGAAGACCCACGATCCGACAGTTCTGAATGGATTAGTTGTCCAGAATCCGAAGAAATACCCTCGAGAATACCGTTTATAGCCGGCAACACTCCTGCAGGGCCGCACATACTCGCAGACAAGAAAGAACCGTTGGATTTTTTCAAACTGCTTTTTACCGATGAACTCGTGAATGAGATAGTTATTGAAACAAATAATTACGCTAGAAGAAAGTTAGAGAACAAAACGCTATCACTGTACTCGATATGGCGAACTTGGGACAGTGTGACTACCGAAGAAATGTGGGTATTTATTGGAGTCATAATAAACATGGGGACAATGCCGTTGGCGAATTTGCAAGAGTACTGGTCACGGAATGATGTCAGTTACATTCCTTTTTATTCGAACAAATTTACCAGAGACAGATTCAGCCAGATTTTTTGGATGCTTCATCTAAAAACAATCCCAACAACAGATGCAGGTCCAAGAACACGTTTGCAGCTAGTAAGCTGCTTTCTTGAGTGTATCAATTCCAAACTTTTGAAGTATTTTACACCGGGAGAAGAAATTTGTGTGGATGAGTCCACTATCAAATTCAAAGGTCGGGTTTCTTTTATTACGTATAACCCGACTAAAAAACCAACTAAATGGGATATTAGAGTTTACACAATGGCAGACTCAAATACTGGCTATATCTGTGGTATTCTTCCTTATTATGGAAGTCTTACCACGGAGAAATTGATAAGGCCCGACCTTCCGACATCAGCAAGAATACCGCTGCACCTTTATACGATGCTCCTGGAGAAAGTGCCTGGTAGTCAAGGACACCATATGTTCACCGATCGGTATTACACCAGCTTTATCTTGGCTGAAGAGTTATTCAAATTGAAATGCCACTTGACAGGAACAATCCTAACGAATAGGAAGCATTTGCCAAATCAAATAAAAAAACCAAAATTCGGCACGAAATCGACAGTAGCATTCCGCAAAAGAAATACCTTAGTTTTATCATGAAAAGACAAGAGGGTTGTCACGTTCTTGACGAATTGGAATAATGCAGGAATGACTCCTGTGAGAAGAATGTTACAAGGTGGTGTTGAAGTTACCCTCAAGAAGCCTAATGTTGTAATAAATTATATAAAACATATGGGCGGTGTCGATCGTGCAGATCGATTAGCCGGAACGTACTGTTTCTTACGAAAATCCTTGAAATGGTGGCGTAAACTGTTTTTTTTGGGGTCTGGAAATTTGCTCAATAGATTCATATATACTTTATAAAATGACTAAACAGCAGAGAGGAGAACAGCCGCTAAGTCACTTGCGGTATGTGAAAACCTTAGTTCGGCAATTGACTGGAGATTTTCGTCAGACACGTGCTCGATCTTCAACTTCAACCTCCAATTCCGAAAACATCCGCTTAGATGGAAAGCTGCATAACGTTCTAACAGGAGTTAGGAAGGATTGCAAAGTCTGCTCTCGAAGAAATAAACATGGCAAAAGACATCAAACGACATACTATTGCGATACTTGTCCCGAAAAGCCGGGCATACATCTCGGCAATTGTTTCATAAAATATCATACAAAGCAAAATTACAAAGACTAATGTTTAAGAAATTATCTGTATTGTTTAATAAATGTATATTAATGTATTATTAATATTATGTATATATATATATATATATGTACAGATATTATTATTATTATCATTATCATGTTGTTACGTCAAACATAATATACGTATATACAATACATTAATATTACATACATACATACATATTATAATTACACTTACAATTATAATTATAATATATATTAACATATTCATACATTTCACTCAAATATTCGCAATTTTTAGTCCACAAATTAAATTAAACAGACGTATCAATATATACACATATATTTTAATTGCAGCAGTTACATTTAACTACAGAGATCTGCAATTCCAATAAACGAATCACTAAAAAACTAAACTGATTAATTTCGTTTAAAAATTGTTGCACGCTCGTTTCTTAAATCGTCGAAAATCAAGTGGTTAAACTCGAAAATGGAAAGTCGAGCAGCGTAATTTCTTCTTTCCATTAATTTACACTCAACATTAGCAGGAATTCCAAAGTGTTCCAGAAGGAGTAATAATAATGAACTGAACGTTTGGAGAAAACATCCATTAAATGTAACGATCCTCGTGTTTTACGCTTCAAATTAATTCTTGTAATTAATACGCTGAACACCTTCGAGGATTAGGAAGAAGCTCCATCCATTTATATTCATCGAGTCTTTCAAAGAAGTTTCGTGGGATAAAAGACTGTTAATGAGCCGGTTAGAACAGATTAGAGTTTGGCACGTGCTGCGTTCGCGCCGCGCACGATCTTGGAAATCCATTTAAGGGAACGCGTCCGCCATTTTACAGCTCGTTGTCGAAGGAGAGTGTGGCGTAATTGAGAAAAATAGTAGCCGACCAGTGTCGCCGGTTTAAAGGATAGTGTCCACTTGTTTCAGTTAGCAGCTTAATTGAATCGAGTCGTGCCGCGAAGATTGAGCGAAGGGCTCGCTGGTTTTTGCGAACATGCAAAGAACGGTCGTCTGGAAGACGATCTCTTCTCAGACATCCGTTACACTCGGAGGTGTGAATAATTGAACAATTGAGAATTAATTGTCTCTTAATTGAGTAGCGTTTAGCTGGATTTTTAAATATCGGAGAAATTCGTAAATTTCTGATTATTCTTCGAAGAAAAATACCACCTTCTGCTTCGCGAAAAATGTACTGACCAAAGGAAAAATTCTCCTGTTAAACGTATCATATTTCATATTCCGGGCATTCCGAAGTATTAAGTATTATAATGTAGTGTATTATAAGTATTATAATAATTATAATTTCAATGATTTTTCAGATTCGTTTCTTTTCCAAAAATTCTGTCAGTAATCGTTGATATATTGTTTTGTGGCAATTATATCGAAATAGATACACTTCGTCTGTATCAATTTTCAAATATATCATAAAGATCGTCGTTCCTGTTGAGTCGCAAGGAAAATAGTATCTTTGTTTCTCTTTAGAGGTGCAGAATCACGCTGTAGTTTTGGTTTTTACATTTAATTTTTTTATACATCCCGTACGTTCAATCGATCTGTCGCTGTATGTCAACTCCGGTAGCTTCGGAGTTTTCACGCGCAAATATTTTCATTCTAGTTTGATTGAATCTCAAACTATCCTCGCATGGAATTTTACACTTATTTATTACGCGATGGCCGCGATTCTAGTGAAATTCCAAAGACATCCTGCGTTCCTCCATCGCGTCGCGAGAAAAACACAACCAAATTTCCGGTACCGCCATCGTTCCGAGATCCCAATCTTTCGAACGACAAGGACTTTGTGCATGCTCGAGGCGACGGGTGATTGCTCCGAACAGATAAAACGGTGCTGATTTGTGTGTGAAACGGAACGATGTTACACGTATCTGTCAGGGCTGGAAATGACTCGAGAAAGAGAGTTATCTCTGTTATTTCTCGAGATAATTCATGGGACATAGACCGTCCTTCTTCATCGAACGAAGAACCTCGGCAGATAAGGTAATTAAGGTGGTATTTAACCTCGAATCGACAGCTCGGCTAGCCGGATCTGTTCTGCTGTGTGTTGACCGGTAACCGCTGATAAAACCACGACGAAAAGATATTTCAACAGCGGCGGCTTCTTTTCGTTGGCAATTAGACGCGATCCGTTCGACAGGAAGGTTCGATCTTCACAGACGTTACTTACCCGAGGAATTAATTATCAATTACGAAACGAGGCGTTCGAAATGACGCGGTGATGCGTCGAAGGGAAGTGAAACTGTCTTATCCACGTCGGGTATTGAACGAACCCGATATCAATCGTGGGATGTATCTTAATTAAGAGGCGCGATGAAAATTAGAAAGCCTCTTCGTAACGAATCGAGGTCTTATTCGCTCTCGTGAAGAATCTTTGATCGTGCAAAACGCACCAATCCGATCCGTGAAACTGGTTTTCCATCCGTTCGCCTCGCCGATTCAGTCGGTAATCGGAGAAGTTTATGAACGCGGCAATTACACGTGTTCCGATGTGCAAATGTATAAGTAATAATAATAAGGACTAATCCGCGCGAATTATTCGAGTCGTTTGCAAGCGCGAACAAGTGCGAAGTAACTTTATATGGATAAACCGCGAAGAATTTCTGCAAAGAAAATGAACGAAAGAGGAAATTGAATGGACGAATGAAAGCTATTCTCCATCTGTTACTTTATCCTCGATATCACGTTGTATCTCTGTCTTCTAAGATAATCTTTTCTACGAACTAGAACTGTTCTTTCACGTTCCATCAAACGTGAAAATTCTAATTTTGCGTTTTCACAGTTTAAAGATAACCTATCTTTCGTGTTGCCATTGCAGCTATAGTATTGAATCTATGTACTGCTAATGCTATATAGTGTAATTAGTGAAAAATCGAGCATTTCTTTATTTATATATTATACATTTTTTTTCCTGCGGAAATTTACTCTAACGATGTAAAATTCACCCCTGAAAAATTTTCGATTTTACATATTATCGCAAATTATAAGAAATAGAAAATGCAGGTTAGAACAAAAAAAGTTACTTTTTTTAATTAGAAATATCACGTGGTAATAAATCTGTCAATTTTTTATTTATATGTATAATTAGAAACAGTTTGCAAATAAAAATAAAAATAAAAATAATATTAGGGTAATGCCTCATTGATATGTCCTATATTTTTCAACGAATTCTTATTAGTAATAATTGGAAAGCACGTTTCTTATTACCCTGGGAATATCAGGATACGCAATGCTGGAGCAATAGGAAACAATATTTATTTCCTACGTGATTTAATTGAAATGGCGTGATATTTTTTCTTTAAAAGCACTTAGATGAAATGTTTATCGAATAAAAAAAATTAGAGCTCCAGACTTCAAAACATCTGCTATACTAATTTTGTATGTATCTTATTACCCCATTCTTCCCTAATATTGCTATCAAAGAGAACTAAATATTAATGTTAGGATAATATGGTAATATTATTAGTAATATATACTACGTAATAATATTGTTGTTATTATATCAGAGAAAGTAAATATTGTTACTATAGTAATATTTATGATATAATATAATATTATTGGTAACATACAGTAATATTATTATTATAGTGTATTATTATTATTATGTAATAATAAATAATATATATATTATGTAATTTATACTAAGGAAAAGTAAATATTAGCAGTAGCAACGGAAGAAAGGAGATAACTACCTGCTACTAAGGATTTTCATGGTACCTTCCCTTTCAACGATTTGCGTCGTCTGTCTTCCTCGCTGTCGCTCGTCACTCTTCTGACGAATACAGATAGCTGAAACGGTAGAAACACGGAACCCGGCGATTTCTCCCTACTGTTATTTGCAATTGCTTTGCACAAAAGCTGCTTAGTCAAAGTCGACGGGTTCCGTGAGGCAACAGATGGACGTAAGAGAACGCTCGGGAAGAGTAGCAAAAGGAAACGAAAGACAAACAGAGAGAATAGAAAACGTGCAGACAGTTCGAACTAGACAGACAGACTTTATCGTCGATGCATGGAAACACGCGCTCGGGCATTTATGTCCACAGTCTACTACACGCAAACAAATGTGCGAAACCTCCGTACGTTTCGTACATTTGACCAAATATTTTCAATTAATATTCCGTTGATTATTTCACGGTTGGAATTCATTCGACTCTCCACGTCTGTACGAACTAAGTAAATGCAAATTAATCTTCGGTGGATAAAGATTGAACCATTGCTGTCGCGAACATTAAATATTTTATTTTGTAAATTTGAATAACATATTTTAAATATATATTATAAAACATATACAAAATATATTATTATTATATTTAATATATATTATAAATTTTATTAATATATTTTGTAAATTTTTGTTAACTCGTATTTTCATAAATGTAGAATTTACAAAAATGGAGCCACTTTTGATTTGGGTAAATTTTTTAACATATCGTCAAGGTTATTATCCTACGAAAGTTTTATGTTAAAAAATTGATTACAATAGATTTTAATTTCCATGCCATTTTTTCGTACATTAATAATTATTCAAAATTAATGCTCAAAAAGCGAGAACTTTGTAAAAAATTTATCACTTGCACTGAAAGCTTCTTGAAATTACCTAAGTAAATTATTTTTGTTACATTTGTTATATATTTGTTGCTTCTTTATTACTTCTTTTACGACAAAACTTATATTGAAATTAACTTATCGCATTGAATTAAATCTTCGTTATAAGCTTTTAACATCTATGTGTATATCAATTCGATATATCCAAATTATCCAAATTATTTCACTGCCTGACTTTTTAAGAATGTTACGTATCCTTCCTTACGTATTTATATTTTCAAAGAATATAATATTACACCGTATTTTTTATTATATAATACTGCACTATATTTTAGTATTATATTTTATTATTCTCCCTATACATGTATACAAAGTTGGTGTCAAATTTCAGAAATGTATAGTACTCATCGAATAAACAGAAAGGTTTTAACAAACAGAGTTACGAGAGATTTTTGTCAGTAAGATATTATAGCATATGTTTGATACGTCCCTCGTTCATTTCTTCAGCACACACTTCTACACATTTGCTACATCATTTCAGAGTTTGAATACGAACGAATCGTTATTAACGATGTTACGAAATAACAAGTCACAATCACGCACGAACAGACCGCAATATTAAAGTGACAAGGTATATCTTTCTGATTGAAATTATTAATGTTAAGAGTCTATTACTCTGTAATGTTCAAGTGAAATAAAAAAAATCTAATGACTCTGGAGGTATTGGTTTATTAAGACGTTGTGCCCATTTCGATGAACAAATATACTACACGCTCCTGAAATTTGAGTACAACTTTTATAAGCATTCTACATATTTTTTGCATCTCTTAATTTTTTATAAATGCATAAAAATATCGGCTGAATTTTATTTTGAGAATCAGAAACTATTTTTGAACACTAATATTGAACACAACATTTTCAACGCTAATATTGAATTTCATATTGTAATATATAACATAAATTATTAAATTAAATTATATAAATAATATATATGATAATTCTGTAATATATATCAATATGGTATGCATGTAGTTTAAACATATATATATATACGTAGTAATAAATTTGAAAGCGACGAATCTGTGGCTTTCGAATTTTCTTTTTTTATAATTGCCAGTATTTTTGTCGATTTCTGTTTAGATAGAAACATAATCATATAAATCTACTTATTTTAATCATTTAAATTATAATAATTTACATGTAGAATATTTTGATCCTCAGATCAAAAAAAGAAGAGAAATTAATAATTTTTGGCCTAAAGTAACAAAAACAAACTTGAACAAAATGCGCAATAAAAATGATTGTTTAACATTTGCGTTATTTATCTAAGTGCCCCTAAGTGCGAGGCTATCGTACAAACTCGGTAAAAAAGACGGTGGAATCGTGGAACGTAGCGGGATCTTCACGTAGCCGAGAGCGAAACGGGCAAAGGTGATAAATCCGAGCTTCTCGTTTTTTTTCCTATCGACGACCATAAGATGCACCTCGAGACTGCATAGCTTGCCGCTGCGATATTGTTTGTTTCGTGCATTTGGGTGGCTGAAAGTGCACGCCGTAGCGATGCTCAAGATAAGTTACAGTTACGGGGCGGTCTCTCTCGAGACAAAGACCCAGCGGAAGTTGCCGTCGGGCTATTATACGTACAATATATCTCTTACGCGTTTGTAATTTTTGTCGAGGTGTGAGTCAGCATCGACGTCTCGATCGAATAGAATTCGAATTTATAGCTCCGTTGCGTGTGCTATTGTTCCGTAGAGGATCAAATTTAAAAATGACAATGGCAATTTGGAATTGAGTTTGGAAATTAAAAACTGGTTATTCGAGGTCGACGTTAATCGAAAGATTTTTTCTTAACCGTAACGTTAAACTGTTTTTTTTTTTTTATTTAAACGAAACGTTGAACGTAGCTACGAGAAAAAAATGAAAGAGGAAAAGACAATACTGAGCAACATAACGATGTATGAAACATTTTTGCATTTGTGGTACTTTTTTTTTAGAAATGAAGGTGATCTTTAATTATTCTAAATACAATTAAACCTTTGTGAATATATTTTTTACGTATTAAGAATATTCTATGTATTAGAATGAAAGAAATTCGTAGAGAAAATGGTTCGAAATATTCAAAATTTTTCTTTCCTTTGTTTAACCTCCGTTTTTTTTATTTAAATTTTTAAAATAACTTTTTATAATACCCCTTGCATATTTTCTTTATGTCACACATTTAGAATTAACGATGGAGAACGTTGCAAATTTATACAACGATATGCATTTTGAGCAAAAATTTAGAGTAATCTAAGTTACAAGTCAAATTTTAAGAAGAAATTAAAAAACCATTTCGTCAGCACTTCCCCTAACCTAATATAAGAGTGTTGCGATGACTTAAATAAATTTGTAAAATTTGTGTTAACGAAACATATATATTGATAAAATCTTATAGCTGCATGTCATTTTATACCACTTGAATCCTAACAATCGAGATTCCGTGAAATATTTTTAGACCGTAACCGCAGCACGAAATTAGCATATCTCAATTCCATCCAAGGAAACATTTTCGCATACGCACTGTCGTATAACGCGTTTCATAATTTCTTCAGGAGAAATGTAACTCCACTTTAGTAGATCGTAAGCATGATAGCAGTGGCATAATGGACTCTCGTTATTTAACGAATAATTTCAACCCTTTCGCTCCAGAAAAACGTATATCTACATATATATATATATATACACGTGCTGAAAAAATATTGGCTCACAGAACGTACAAACACCCCGGGACCGAAAAAGACAGTACTCTATATTTTCTTATATTATATTGTATTATATATATTATAAAGTGGAGAGTATGCTTAGATCATCGCATCAATATCCTTGGGCATGGATGTACATGTAGCCTGTTGAATGTCATTACCAAGAAAATTCAAAATTTCTCAAAAATACAGGGTGGCCACTGAAAAACTGAAGGGTTTAAAAAAGTCACAACTTGTTCATTTTCAAAATGGTGGTCACTTGAAGGATATTATTTTTCACACATAATACTGAAAAAATCGATCAATTATATTTTCAAATGAAATAGTAAAAAATTAAAAAGACGTGTTTGTAAAAGTTATTTGTGTTTTATGTCGTTCAGTGACCACCCTGTACGAAAATGTAAATATTCAAATAAGCTCGAACAAGTCGAATAGTTACGTTTCTCGGTCACACAGAAGATATCGAAAGCGTAACATTCGCGCAACAGCAAAATACAGTGAGTTAAATGCGTATTAACGTAATAAATAAATTTGTAAAAATGGATCGCGGGAGAAAGTTATGCCCAGCTGAAATTAAACGAAGAACATTGGTTCTGTGACAAGAATAGCCGAAACAATTAACAGAAATGGTAAAGTGATGGTGAATTTACTAAAAGATCTCGATGATTATGGACGACCGCAGTGTCTAACAGCTCGGGATAAACGTCCTACAATATGTACATATATAGCGTCAAATTCAATCTTGACTGTGAGTCAAATCGTAGAAAAAGCTGGAGTTATGACAAATTAATCAATATATAATAACTCAACCGCCGATAAATTTTATCGCAAAGTTTGCAGAATAGAAAACGCAATCGTGTCGTACTCACTCCATATATTGTGCACACTGCAGAGTGAAGAGATTAAACCTTAATCAAAATTAGAAATCCTCTTACCTAAATCAACAACATTACCGCAACCGATTCAAGGAAATCACGTAGAATAGGAAATTGGTCAGGCGCCGTTTAGGTAAACCATCACGAGAACTTGGTTCCATTTAGCCGAAAAAAAATCTCACGGTGCTACAAAATCATTCATACTCGCATCGGCCAGACTCCATAGTGAACGAAGAGGAGCTCGCGTAACCCAAGTCGCAGTTTATTTGCATCAAGTGCTACCGTGGAACAGCATGATCCTGGTTCACTCGCGCTCTTTCTTCTCTGAATAGTAATAGCCGTGGTAAACTACGCACCGCGGATCGTAACGATTCACCGTACCGAGATGATACCACAAAATTACAGACGATAATCAAACCGACGAAGGATAGACGTTGATCGAAGAGAGAAAATCAACGCTGGGTTATTTTACTTGAGATGTACACGTACGTTTTTGTAACAGTGTACACAGTGTACAAAGACGGAGTAAAATGTGTTATTGTACAATTTTATTTTGCATGTAATATTTATTATATTTTTGACAATATATGTGTATATTATAATAAGTAATAATAATGTTATAATTGTAACAATATTTTATATAATTATACATTTTATTCTGTTTCTGTTATGATAATGCAGTAGCATACTCTGTTACATTTAAAACGTATTATGTATAAAATATGTAAAGTTTACAATTTATAATAAGTTTGTAAAAAAAATACTGGTTGTAATATAATACTAAAATAATTTCAAACTAGATATATCAAGCTTGGTCTGCTTCTTTGCTATTCGTATAAGTTAATAACCAAGATGTAGTTGTAGCAGATGTAATTGTTACATGTTACATTGCGCGATGGCGAAAAAGCAATTCTCGAGTTATACATTTTTCAGAAATTTAGACTTCTAAAGAAATCTATCTAAGAATGCATACAATATATATAGCCATACAAGGACACGTAAAATGTACAAAGAAATATAAAATATTCAAAGCAGATCACTTATTTTGATATTTAATCATGCTTATGAAAATAAGAAATTCATCCTCATATTTCGACTGCTAAAAAATGGTTACGAAGCAAGAGCTATATATATTATTTTGAGTTTTTTGTTTTTTTTATTAAATAGTGTGTCTAATTACGTTCAAACACTGTTTCTCTCTTCTCCTGGAAAGCATACTTCTTCGAGTATTGCGTTACTCTCGTCACGCGGCATTACGTTAATGCTTTCGACATTGGTGCAGAGTGTCAGGCCTTCGTATTTAAGCTTAATGGAAGTTCAATAGATCGGTCGAGGAGAATTTCAGTTTCGCATGCACGTGAGCGGGAGGAGCTAAAAACAGCAATTTAAACGATTGCTGGTGCAACGAATGGGCTGATGCGGTAATGTTGAGGCGGCTCCGATTTCCTTGAAGCGAAATCACAAACGAGCAGGACCGATACTTTCGACGAAAGTACTCTTGTCGTCATCGTTTCACGGCGGAGTGACGATTATCGTATAAATTCCAACTGGTTGAATCAACTGAGAAACACGCGTAGCTGTTCCTCCCTTTTACAGTGAATATTAATACCGTCGGGAGGCAAACAGTCGTTCGTTAAGATCGGCGTCGTTAAAAATTCTCAGTTGGGGACATGTGTATCTGTTTCAAAACGTCGAAGACGGTAAGAGGAATCGAATCGAAATAACAAATTGTAGTTAGCGCAGCGTGGTTTTACTATTCGAAGAAGCCTGTGTCTCGACACATTGATCGAATTATGTACAGTGACTCCTGAAAATACTTCTATGTGTATATTGTATAAAATACGTCATATTATATATATGTTATATATATAAAATATGTTACATTGTATATATGTTATATAAATTTCATTGACACTGAGAGATGAGATTACGAATGTTTTTGTGAACGTAAATGGAGAAATGGAGATTCATTTCGCGTAATAGATATTGTAACAAATACTGTACTTTGTGTATGTTATATTTACATATTTTATTGTAGAATGTTTTAATAATAATTTCATAACAATTGCATAGAAATTATTAGGAGTACATAAAAGCATGTGTATAGATGATGTTTATTTAGTAAAATGTTGGTGTACGGCAAACTATTTTAAACATATACAATATATTATACAATATATGGTCTCACAAGATATTTTGGTTATTGATATAATGGATTGTGCCTATTCAAATAATTTTACAATCCGTGAAATATGTACTTGCATTGACATTTTTTAGACTTACTTTTAGATTTGTTTCAATCATGTCCAATATAATTATAGTCTAATTATAGTCGAATCTCATTACAATGTCAAAATGTTTTATAGTGTAGCATAATATATTTATACAAAGTCCTTATATTGGTATTCGAATAGTTAAACAACTATAAGATCCCATTAAAACTCAGTTATAATATCCATATAAATATGATTTATTTATATGTGCAAGAGCTTCTGATTAAACAAAAGACAATCGCTTCATTCTCCAAATACGATGTTCGTAATAAAACAACGTAATTACAGCTACTTGTCACGTTAATTAAATAATTCTCTAAAAGTTTCTGTAAAATATTATTAAAACGAATTGCGCGCGTGTTAAGGAAGAACAAAATAAATTTGCTCGAATATCTTCCACGCATGTACGTATCGCGTTTTAATGCTTACGGCAAACAAATTTTGGAAACACGCGGCCTTATGCGAAGCCTAATTACCGTTATTTATTTTAGCTACCCCGAAACGATCCTCCCATTTCACTTACGTACTATATTATGCATATCACTTCCCCCTCCGTTATTTGTTGTGCCGTTTGCTTTAATTACTCGCAGGACTCGGCCTAATTGCACAGTTCGGGTTCACTTCCCACGTAGAAGTTATCGGAGATCAAAGGACAGTCAACGATCGCGGGAGAAACATCAAAAAGAAATTCGATTAAAATTAATAACCGATAATCACACGATCTGCTCGTTCGCGATGCAATTACGAGCGACGTGCTTGTTTGTTCCAATTTCGCCCGGCATTAACGAAGCACTCGCTCGCTAGCTCGTTTCCCACTTCTTGACGATCTCGATGATTACACCACCTCGCCCGCCCTGACGATTTCGTTTTTGTTCAATCTACTCGATGTCGTTCGGCAGCGACAACTCGTAAATTCGAGTAATGCGTTGACGTGAATTATTATCCACGTGTATTCAGAAGGCTCGAATCGACGGAGGAAGATTTGACGACGGTTGTCGGTATAATAATCTACGGAAATTGATCCGCGATCCTGTTACCAGCAAGAAATTCATCGTGTTCCATAGGTCTCCGTAAAATTCGAAACCGCATTATGAAATCTTTATCCGAAGCTTAATAACAAAGGAAATTTTTACAAATTGATACTTTTTATCAACTCGTTACTTTTACTCGAGCCGCTGAGAACTAATGTTTGAAGGTACTTCAATTTCTTGAAATTTCACAAAATTACAGAACCTGAAAACGAAAAAATATCAATATTCTTCGAGTTTGCTTCGATAACCCAAAAAAGTGAAAATAAATAATATGAGTACAATATAAAGTTTATTAAGCGGAGAGAGTTGCAAATGAAATGTTACGTTAATGAAGTGTAACGTTGGTTTTTGATAGATTTCACAACATTTCTTTGATTATAGAGGGTTGAGTCGTTTAATCTTACCACTTTAAATTACTCGAAATTCATTTGTTATGTGAAAAAATGTTTCAACAAAAAGTTGCACAGTGCAATGTAATACTTAATCTCCTGTTATTTTTTTGTCTTTTTGTTCAAGACACGAATGTCATTTCGAACTTTTTAAAATATAATGTATAATATTCGGACTATTACGACACATGGCGTCACACATTAGTCATTTTTTAGATATTTCTTGAATATTCTTGAGAAATCAAATGTTACATTTTAAAACGTTACGTTTTCAAGACAACTATAATCTCAAGTACGCCGATGAAGTGAATATTTTACAATGTACCCACAATTTCCACAATTGCCAAACATAAATCTAATTAAATACTTATTAATCTTCATCTGTTTATCTTTAAACGCACAATTTCTTAAAGAAATTGTTGTAAATTTCGCAACATTCTAAATTTTAGAAAAATGAGTTGAGAAAAGCATTATTAAAAGAATATTAAGATTTATGTTAGAAAATATTAAATATATTTTTTTTTATATTTAATAAATGAAACAATGATATATTTTCTTAAATTAAATTATTTTTAAATGTTTTAAAAATTTATTTTACAACGTTTTTCTCTTATGAATTCTTTACTCTACATTATTATGTATGTAGGCCACAAAACCACTTTAGTATGTAAAGATATTAAAAAGAAAGAAAAAAAAAACAATGTATCAATACTTTTTTTCACTGTAAATTTAAAGCTATCCGATATTAAATGAAGAAGTGAAACTTAATAACATATATCTCGTTCAAAACACACACGTTCTTTTTTCTTAAATTACGACTTGCGTTGTTTCGATTAAAATTTGATTTATGCTCGTTTGCCCGCTCACCCCGGAGAATTACGAGTCTCGCAGGAGGGAAATACGAAATTACAAAGAGACTCGTCTCGAACGGCGTAATCGCGATATCGATCACGTACGATGATTTTCGCGCTGGAATCGCGATTATCTCGGTAATTACACGGCATCAGTCGTCAGATGTGCCCTGCTGTACTCCCTGTTTACGTTATTGCCACGAACCGGTGGCAGCGAGCGCGTTCCACGCATCCGCGTCGACTGTTAACCGAATATTTGCATAAAAAGCTCGTCGTCCAGTTTCCTCGGGTCGTTTACTGGAGGAGTGCTTTTATCCGTTAAAATTCCCGACCCGTCGTCAGATATCAAGCTCATTTCTCGCCGGTCTTTACCGCTACTTACCGCGGCCGCGATTCACCAAAAGCCCGCGACGATTTCTCTGTTAAAATTACGTCGTCGTTCAAACATTTCGTACGAACATTCTTACTCGGCGACAAGTATCGAATTTTCAGCTACTTCTCACTCGATGTCAGCCTCTTGTTAAACATCAAAGTCGGGGAAAGAATAGTTTTTCGTTGTTGGAGAAAATTAAAGTACGCACACGTTGCTCGTAAGTAAAGGGTGGTCACTGAAAGACTGAATGATATAAAACAAAAACACTTTTAATTTTTACAAACACATGTTTTTTTTATTTTTTATTATTTCATTTGGAGACACAATTAATGGATTTTGTTCAGTATTATGTTTGAGAAACAACATCCCTCCAATAACCACCATTTTGAAAATGAACAAGTTATTACTTTTTCAAACCTTTCAGTTTTTCAGTGGCCATCCTGTACTTGGGGAACTTGTTGATATTTAGTAGAAATTATTATGTATATTAGACATGTTATTTATATTTATATTTTATACTAGTTATTATTACTATCATTGTACTCACGTCATACATATTTTATAATATGAAATAATTATGAAAGGGAGCAAAATTTGTATAATTTTTTCAGTAAATGTAAAAAATAAATGTCGTTATACACGTGGTTGTTGTTACAAAATTTTTTACATCATTGCGTTTGAGATCTTGAATTTTAAAAAATATTATATTGAATAAAAATCTCAACGATAATAGAATTGAATTTACTTCCTGTATAGGGAAATTGAATTAAATCTTGTTCTTTATTGTTTTTTCCATTTTATTGTACATATTTGTTTTATTTAATTTATATATACGCATATTGCATGTTATACAATATCGCTAATTCAAACTCAAACATCGAATAAACTTTTTCAAATTTTCTATACTTAATTAACTTGAAAGTTTTTATAATTAGATAACTTTCACAAATTTTGTTCTACTTTTTTTAAGATTAGAAGCTTCCTGATAATTTAAGACGATAGTAACATCGTAAAATCCAAAGTTAATTATTTGTGAAAGCATTTCATACGTTCAAAAGTATCCCCTCGCAATAATGTTTATTGCATCTTTTCACATTATACCTGAAACAAAGAAAAACTAAACGTACAGTATGTTGGTATCGAATTTGAACGATTGACATTGTTTTAAATACAAATTTAAAAATTCTTTCTAGTGACGATGTGCATATACTGAAATAATTAATTAGCATCCTCACCGATACGAATTTTAAAACTTGTAATAAAATAATTAGAATTAAAAGATATAAATCGTATAATAAAATATTATATAAAATATAAATTATAATTATAAAAAATATAAATCGTTCATATGTAATAGCTAAACAGAAGAATAGAAGTATAAATATTTCTACTCACTGCAAGTACACACACTTGTCAAATTCCACAAGACATTAACTCGTAAAGCTAACCGGAAGGCGTCTTTGCTCGACTAAATTGTTTCTTTGTCTATCGAGGAATTTGTCAGTCTTCGTGCCTGTGACATTACTAGAAATAGTAGTTGAAGATAGTGTCGTGTGTGAAAAGAGTTAATTTGTCTTTTATCTCTCAATGATATGTAACCGAAGAACCGACTCTGACGAGATAAATAGAGGATAGTGGGTTAATGGACGAAGTGGATTTTTAATTATACGAAAGAATACTCGAGAGATATGCGTAGGGAGGCAGCGATGAGTAATTGTGAGTGAATATGGAAATTTAAAAGCAGACGAATTCAGACGCGGAATATGGTCGAGTGCTTCTTCGTATGTAGATTATGCGTACATTAACATGTTGCCTAACAATTTGATGCGTTCGAGTACTACCTGGCCGGTAGTGTTGCTCGACAGAGGCGTTTAATCAACTAGGCGGAACAGGTAGGCCTCATTTCTCATTCATTCCGTGCCTCGAAAAGGTCTTCTTATCGTAATGCTTCTTCGTTAGCAACCGAATCTTCAAATACTCGTGTTTCACTACTCGTATCCCACTGTTTCCTCCTCACTTTTTTCAATCAAAGATGGATTGTACGGCTTCTATAGACACACGTTCGAAGAACTAACGATAAGATAGATTGAGATTGAGATAGGATAAATTTTTATTTCTGTCACACCATTGGTCATCGTTGAAACAGTGTAAAAGTGTAGATAAAAATTTCTTCTTTTTTTTTTTTTTGATACTAAATGTAAGTTTCTACAGATTTGATTCAGTATTTCTTCTCATAATTCTTTTTACTTTTAATATCACAAAGTCGGATCTTTATTTTTTAATTATATTTCCTGTTAAAATAAAGGCAAGACTGAAATCCAGTCGCAGATTCACAAGAAGAAGGCTGAAAGGAAATAAAAAAATTTGGAATTTCCTCTAAAAAAAAGAATCAATGACCGATAGATCTCTATAAGAATCTTTGTATCGGAAATCTAGTACCGTGGAATCAAACCAAGTTACCATGAAAGGAGAAATACGTCGATAGCATGTGATTGCATCGAGACACGCTGCATTGAACTGCATACAGATTTTATTTACAAATTCGACGTTTGCCGTTAGCAATAACGTTTCGACTAACGTTCCATTCCCATTTCAAGGCGCCATTGCGAAATCTCCCGCGGTATCATCACGCATGCTGTATATCTTGCACAAATGAACATTGAGACGAAGCTTAGACAGAACTGATGATCGGTTACAGCACGTGATTTCAAGTACAAGCCGTGGTTAGTATGATCTATGCCCGCGAACTTGCACTTTTCAAATGGTTTCTCGCGTATTCGTAAATACGTTGGTCTTGTATTCGTAAATACGCCATACGTATAATTACGTAATAACTGCAAATTCCTTATATCTTCATATGTGAGAAACGTAAAAATTCGAAAATGCACACAACGCGCGTTGTATGAAATATCCAAAATGCAAAGCAAAGCGAGTTAGTTAAGATTTTTAAGCATTTGTAAACTTTTAGGAATATAATTAAAAGAAAAGGAATGGAACCTAACTTTTGTTTCGTCCACTATGCGATAAATATTGCATTTTGGATACGTTGCATTATTTTTTTCACCTTCCAATTTTCTTAAACGCGTAAAAATTCGTAGTCAAAATAAATTACTCGTGGAT
Source organism: Melipona beecheii (assembly GCA_032399605.1). Classification (NCBI taxonomy): domain Eukaryota; kingdom Metazoa; phylum Arthropoda; class Insecta; order Hymenoptera; family Apidae; genus Melipona; species Melipona beecheii. The sequence goes on along the minus strand of JAUCMO010000210.1, from coordinate 2,221,202 downwards.
TTGTTTACATATTTCGTAATAGGTCTTTTTATTGAAATTCTATTTTTAAAATATAAAATTAATCATAAATGTTACAGTATCTTTATTCACATGAAATTTCATCAAATTTCACCGGAAAATGAATGTCCTGTTAGAGTTTACTGTTAGACCAAGTTTATGATATGATCAATAATTTTCACTTTAGCGTCCGAGTGCCAAAGTCAAAGAATTAAAACTGACATGAAAAGAGCAACTCAAACGTACGTGATAACTTCTTTTCAACGAATTGCCGGATAGAAGGAATGGGAAATTTCTGGTAAGGTTGGTGATTGAATCACGGGGACAACGAGACGTGGAGAAACAGCGTCGAAGGGATCGAGCCAGAAGCAACGGATCGTGGTGATCCTTCATCGAGTTATCTCCTCGTTGATCAAACGTAGGAACCCAACCGGTGAGTGAAGCAACTTTGTGAATCGGATTAGCAGTACGCGTTCCCAGCCTTTGGACAACTCGTCGGAGAAGAAAAAGGGAAAATTCTCTGAATTTTCTCTATGCGTAGAGTGAACAATACGGTGAATTGGTAACGATAGAGAAATGTTGTAAAAGAAGCTAATAAGAAGCTTAAAGACTCACGCCTAACAATCAATCATGCATATCGCTAATATTCACAATTTGTTTAATTTATTTTATCAATTTGCTCAATTTAATATACGCAATTTGTTCAAATGAAAATCTGTTGACCTGATCAAAACCGCGGTATTTCTGATTTTTATATCGAGAAAGAAGCATAAATAACCAATATTTGGTAAAACTTGTGCAAAATTACTGTACAATTTCAATCATAAGAGGTATTAGGAGTCATCCCATGAAATAAAATTATGAATCGAAATAGGGAAGAAATTTCAAACTCCTCTTTCTTGGCAACTTTGCACTATCTTTTCATTAAAATATCTTGGAAAACAACATTGTCCCTTTCTCGAATGAACGGGCAAAAATGAAAGAGACTGCAACATGATTGTTTCTTATCGTTGAATGTGAATGCCTAGATCAATGCTATTTTACCGCTAAATCAGTATCATCAGAATATCTGCACACTCTGTAATTGTTCATCTTTCGTTGTTACATTTTTCACATATCGAGGTGGCAATATTAGAAATCAGAATTAAATTTCTTTAAATTCTTTCGTCAACCACTGTATACGCTCTTCATAGTCGAAACGTCTATTTCTCGAAAATGTATATATACCTGTTCTTCAAAGCGAAGCAGTTAACTCGAAAGAGTTAAATCCTACATTTAGAAAAAGAAAAAAAATAAAAGAACTAGAAAGAAAGTACAGGATGGTCACTGAAAGACTGAATGATATGAAACAAGAATAATTTAATTTTTATTAACCAACAAAACAAGAAAATAAAAAAGATTGAAAATGAACAAGTTATGCCTTCAGTTTTTCGGTGGAAGGAAAAACTTCTTTGCCATAGAAAATCAGACGGGAATTCGTAACGAAGAATGGAGGAAGCCAACAGGGGCCTCGCGGGAGATCGGATCGTGCCTCGTGTATCTGTCATAGATCGTTGAATTAAACGTGAACATTTGTTACGTGGGCCGCGTGATGCGCTCCTGCGTGACAAAGTCCTCAGCTTCATTGCAACTCGCGATGTTATCGCGATATTGCCATTGCCCGTTTACCGCTATATCATCGTACAAATTATGCACCTTACCGCGAAAAGTAATGTATCAACGTTTGAATCGTAACCGTAACTAATGGAATTAACGTCGGGACATTAACACTGGCAAACGTTCCGAGACGTGGCTCGCGAGCACTACAATTAATAAAATTGTACAACTGCGCCATCGGGTAAGAAGTTCAGTTTACCACCCACGTATCGCGCATCTGAATCAACGAATCATGGTTGCTAATCGACCCGACTGTTTGCCATATGTCGTTGCTAACGTTCCGACAAACGGTCCGTAGCTGCGAGTGATCGTAAAATAATCACGACCGCTGTTATTGTTGTTATCACTGGTGGATTTTTTCGCGTGAGACACAAAATGAGATTTTGGAACACTAACTGTTCTCTACTGTTCTCTGTTCCAAGTTCTTTCTTGCTCGAAAGAATCAAAATTTCGCTGTTTAAATAGAGTTTTCGTGAAATTTGGCAATAAGTGTATTGAAAATTCAGAAACGTAAGAGTGTTGTAATTGCAATAACGAAAAATTGTTACCTACTTATTATTATTGTTGATCGATTATTAAGTCAGTAGATTTTTAGATGTTGATGATTAACTATGTTAATGAAAAGAAGAGATTTAATTGCAACTAGATGATTAATATTCCTTTATATCCGTGCATTCAGCATGTGTTTAATTTTTTTCTCTCTTAGAATTTCAAGTATAAAAAGATTTTTCTAGAAAAAAATCAAGTGTTATAACATTATTTCAAAAATTTTTCTCCTATCAGTTGGTACAAACGTGCAGTAATATTTTAAATCACGATGTACTATATGCAAGAAACATTACAAAACTAAAGTTTCTTATTACATTTAATAGATTAATAAGAGAGAAAGATCATTTATGTGCCTGAGCTGTGAACAAATGATGAGCTGTAACTCGCGGAATATGAATACACGAAAAGTAAGAGGAAGAATAAGGAGAGGCATATCCATTTTTCGTGATAACAGCAGGGGCTGTTAAATACAATTTATGTCTAAAATGTCTTCGTAATATAACGTTAAATATTTGGTATGTTAATTTTTTTACTGCTATACTAAAATATTTAAACTTAATAATAATTTTCTTAATAAAGTAAATTTGTGACATTTTCTGTTTCTTCCCTTTATCCTTGTACGTATACGTTTAAAAGAATATCGAAAACAATGAATGATATGGCTCCGAAATATGTTATACAGAATCGCAAATATTCGCCTGTACGAATAAGACATTAATATCTGGTATAAAAAACAAGAACTAAGAAAATCGATTAAAAGTTAGAATAAAAACGAAAAGTATCCCTTTTGTTCTACGATCGCAGGAAGCAATATCGCGTCCGAAATCTACTTCTTCCCAGAAAAATAGTTAACTTTCACCCGAAGCAGCCACGAATTTCACTTCGACAACCTGCCAGTTTGCTCACTTGTACAAACTGGCAGCTTCGCGTTGGACCGTAAAGGATGGAGCTCGCAAATATTAGAACAGGAATCGGAAGTTCCGGAAAACGAGACGCAGCTCGGTCAATATACCGTATTTGTCATCAAACACGTGTCTCTCAAGCACGTGAGAAATGTTTTCTCTTTCGAACCGCGAACGAGATTTTTCTACCACTTCCACGGAGTCCTAGCTTTAAGAACGTGTTTCTGTTAACCACGAACACGGTGTTTCCCACAGGAGTTCTATTCAAACGGGAGCAACGTGTGCATCGTTCCCTTGAAGTTCATTGCCTCCGAAGCCTTCGATTCGACGATCCTCCACGACCGATAAATATTGCGTTCCAGGTGATTTACATAATTACCGAAATTTAATAGACTAACGAACACGCGAATGGCCGCTCCGAGGCATGCTTCAGCCTGTTCAGCAGCTCCGAACACGATACCACACTGGCCACATGAATTTCTCGAATTCCTCTCTCGAAGAATTGGACCAGATGTCGCCGGTTCTTTGAGTGAAACTCTAAACTCTGACAAATGTTAACTGGACAGGAACACCCGAGTAAAATAAATAAGAATGGCCAAGCAGCTCGTTCTCTTCCCCGTTAACACGAGGAGACCACATCTGATAGAAGATGCAACTCGTGTTCGCTGGAAAATGGAACACCCTAAATCCTCGAAACGACGCGAACTGGCCATGTTCGTAACTCGGACGACACGTCGACCACGCTATAATAGTAAATATCGTCATCTCCGAGTCAGCGACCGCCCATTTCCGTCTCAGCCGGATCCTTGCGTCTTGCGTCACGAGCTGGACCGAACACGTGTTCCGGCTGCACTTAAATTCGAGTTCGACTATTTGGAACACGGTCGTCGCTGTTACAATTTTCTGTTGCGACAAACAATTACGGTCGCTTTTAACAACTTGACCGTTTGTTACTTCGAACAGTTGCACTACTTGTAATACACTCTGGTGACTAGAGTCTGATAGGTCGTTGGAATCTTAACGTCTTAAGTCGATTTACCTTTTACGACCGGAGATACTTGTCAAATTGTAATCTAATAAAGATTAAAAGATGAAGAAGTAAAGTTAATCAAGATAAGAATAAAAAACTAGATTAAAGAGTAAATTAATAATGATTGAAAGAATGAAGATTGAAGATTGAAGAAATAATAGTCTAATAAGATTGTATAGCAAATTTTTCAGTTTTCTAAGTCCTTGTTTTATGGGAGAAACATATCTTATCAGTTTATTTGAACATGTACAATATAAATTATATATAATACAAAATATGTGTGTTATATAATAATATAAATTGATTATACAATACTACATAATACAAAATGATAATACATAAATAAAGTATTACAAGTAATACAAGACAATACAAAACATAATACCTACATATAAAATATTCGAGAAAAGTTTCGTTTAAAAAATTATGGAAATTAACAAGGTTACAATCAAAATTCCATTTTTTTGATTAAAAAATATTCCAAGATAAACAAGTTCTGGGTTGACATGTGTTCAAACTCTTCAGTTTTATGAAACCGTAGTGATTTAAAATTTTCGATCAGTAATGTCTTCACAGTGCCTGTAAATTTTTTAAGAATTTTTACTTCGAAATTGCTTTGAGCCTTTTACTTTTCAAATTAAGTCACTATCGTATCGCTATTCATAAATTAACTTTCTATAGTCAATAAAAACGAAAATTCTCATAATTAAAAGTGACAGAAGATAGTTAAGCTTGAACTAACGAAGCACTTGATCAAAACTAGAAGTATAAAGTGAAAGAAGAAACCTTTTTAACGTTCGATAACGAGACGATCACGAGTCGTAAAACTATTTATGATTCCGTCGTAAATCGTCAGGAATATATTATACAATTATGTCAATTACAATAATTAACCATTATAAAAGTTATATAATCATTATATTAAACAATATTATATGTACGATTGATTAATATAATAATTTAATACATTAACTCTGAACCGATGTCATTGGATCTCTGGTGAAATTAAATTACTTAATTTCGGAACTTTTAATCTAATTCAATTTTACTACCAACTTCAGTCACAGGAAGTGCAAAATATACAATAAAATTTTTCTGATATAACATAAACTATTATAGTCATCTATAAGTCGACAATGTGCGTTATATTGTTACTGTTGTTACTAATCAATTTATTATAAATATTATTATACAGTATCATACAGAATAATTGTAGTAATATTATACTATGATATTATTACACATTTGATGAAGCTATAAATAACTAGTAACATTTAATATTTACCTTTGAAGAAATGCACTTGAACCGTTCTCACGCTAAATTTGTGAAAAATCCACGAACGTGTAGAGTACAAGTTGCTTTGAGAATTACGTAAAGTGGTGGTTCAAACGGAGCAACTACCTATTTGAACATGGATAAAACGATCCACGTGATTTCACGCCATTATTGAACATCACGTTGCAACAAGTAAGTACTTATCGCAAAAACTAACGGTCCGAGAATTAAGAAACTCCTACGAAACGGTATCTTTAATAATATTGCGATACACGCTTCTTTGGACGAGACGTCAGTGCACTAATGGGACGACAAAATGATGGAATTCCGTTTTGTAAAGTGACGATTATATTTTATCGAAACGAAAGACAGGGAATTTGTACTAATGGCATACGATTAAGCAGTTAAAAACTTTTAATCGTTCGAGCGTGGTCCATGAAATATTAAAATCTCGAAAATGTTAGAAATGTTCATTCGGCCGGTCGCCGTCGTTTTTATGGTGTCGGTGAAATTTATTCCGATTCGATTTATCGGTTGTGATTTGAAAATCATACGTATCGCTAATATCGATACGCGTGGCGAAACAGTCACGAGTATGCAGTTTCCATATAATCACGGATGCCAGTAATTATCTTCAATTCCAGCTAAACGCTCGTGTAAATTTAAACTAAAATATATATACATGTTTATACGCGTATAAACATACATACGTGTTTATCAAATAAACTGAATTTGAATCTTTAACTTCTTGCACCTTTGAATTTCTCGAACATTATACTATAATATTCAGAATACAAAATCGAATGTATTTTTCCGAAGGTGTTTCAACTCCCGGAGGATTATTTTTCATGGAAACGAACTGATTTCAGAAACCCAGTGTGGGTTTGGGTGGTTTTCATATGAATATTTGATTAAGTGTTACTTGGATGAAATCCAGTCCTAGAACTCGTAGCACTGACATGCTAATTTTGTATTTTTAAAACATTAAAAATACAAAAATTACTTCAGAAATTCCAACTCCCCATATATAATATTTACATGATGTTAGCTTGAATTTTCATGCTAACATACATTTTCATGCATACACGTATAAATACATACACATATCATTATTATACAGATTGATTCGTATGAAACAAACTTAAATTGTATTTCGGTTGTTATTAGTAACAGAAAAAGAAATAGTTTGAGCTAAATTTGGTGTCGAGAAGTATATAATCGTGGATATTAACCCAGAAAATCGGGCCTCTTCAGGTGCAACGCTAATGCAACGAAAATTAGCGATTGATTGATTTGGGTCACGTGATTCGTGAGGGAGCGTGAGATAGACCTCGAGTAGGAGTGGCGTTGTCTGGTACTGAGCGATCGCGCCTGTGACTTGTTTTGTATCGATTCAAAATTTTATGGCAAAAAAGTCGTCTTCGTTTCCTAGTCAAAACAGTTGCTTCTGGGCCTTTCAATGAGACGAATCGTACTGGAGTACAAGTCGTGCAGTTTTTTTTTAAACGGAATCGTATTAATTAGTCTACCTATTTATGCCAGAAAACTATTAGTTTAGCAGATATTTTACATATTTAATGTTATAAAATCCATCATATGGAAAACAAGAGAAGTATATATTTTTGTCTTTATTCGTATATTGTTCCTTCATATGATTGACGACAAAAATTAAAATATCTTCCAAACCAACAATTTTTCGACATTTATGGATCAATGTTTTTTTTTTTTTATATTCGTGATTTCATGTAAAAAATCAAAATCCTTCACGAGTTCTTTACACGTCCCACGAAAAAACTATTAACGTCAGATTGTGTGCTTCTTCGCGTCAAAAAAATTGAGCCTAATGCATTTTTTTTTATCATCAATTAACAATCGAGATGTTTTGCGCGGATATTACCCTATATGGTAATTTGTACGTTTCCACGAGAAACGCTGGTCATTTTTAACCTCAACACCCCTTAAAAACCCCTGAAAAGCTTCATTCCAGGCGAATATTTTATGGATATTATACACGTCAGACAACGTCACGTACACGCATAAACATCCACAATCCAATAATTATAAATTTTCAAAAATTACACCGAAGGGACGGCCCCTAACTCAGTTTCGCAGCTACTAAATTATAAATCTAACTGTTTGGGTCTTATCTCGTACGTAAACGTCGACTTGCGACCCGCTTCAGATCTGATGAACTCATACCGAAAGAATTATTATACAAAGGGTAACAACGTAATTAAGCCCCCCCCGATAAGAATCAGCTTTAATGAAAGATCGTCAATAACACGGATATCGACGATCGCTTGCGAAAGATGAAAGCGGTGGACGCAGGAGACGCAATGTTACGAGTTAATTGTAAGCCGGTTGTTATTTATTCCTTCATTTTCGTAACCAGGAATGACAGCTTTATGCCCCGTCCCTTTATGCTCTCAATTTCCTACTGGAGTTCGTTGTAAATCTTTATCGGATCGAGCACCCTTTTATCTCGAGCACCGCGCTCTCAGTAATTAATGAAATTCTTCTTTGCGTAAATTTCGTGGCCACTTCGCTGCCCTGCGTGTAATTACCGCAAGTCCTTTTTTTCTCTTCGACGATATCAAATACGCCCGACTTTCTGAGCAATTTTAGTGAAAAGTTTTTCTCTCTCTTGGTTCTGGAAAAAGTAGTAGAACACTGTCAAACAGGTAAATGTAATTAATTATCAGGATTCTACGATTTCAATTTGATCAAATCTCAGTTTCTCTCACAGACTGAGATCGCTTTGAACGAAATGAAAAAGGTAAGATTGTTTGATGGAAAAAAGGAGAAAATTATTCAACGAATGTTGCGACAGTGACGAAGTAAATGTACTTTCTTCGAAACTTATAGCACGTGTATGAATCGACGTAAAGTAATCTTCAGTTAACAAAAAAGTAATATCCAACGTGGCGAAATTATGTTAAACTTTTTTATCGCGATATTTAATGTTTCATCTCGATCAGACAAAGAGAAGATTAATGAAATATTTTTCGTTGATTGATCGATCCATTCTCTGTATAATTGCAATTTTCTTCTGTCCTCTTTCTTTTGATAGATCACCTAGAATTATTTAAAATTATTATTTGATTCCTCGCTATTAACGATTCAGACGACTGAAAAAAAAAGTAAAACGCTAGCTTCTCTTCATTCGCCTGGGACAAGTGTTATCGATCACTTCAAACCTCTGTTAATAATACTTCCATCTCGACAGGTGTTAAATGAGAAATGCAAAACGTGTCGATTCACACTGTAATTTTTTTTCGTTTTTTGCCTCTACGTTTTCGCTACGATCTGAAATCGATGATTTCTTTTCAATCAGAGCCATGATTTCAAAGCGTGAAACCTTCATTTCTCTCTTTTTCTTAACTATAAATCGCAGGCGAGATATTTCTCTCGAAATCGAAAGAATGATGTGGACAGTTTTTGAATTATTCGCGATTTTGAGAATTAAACGATTCTATATGTCAGTCGACAAAGAGTTTACGAAAGAACGAGAAATATCATTATTGTTATTTTAAGTTATTTTACGACTACATGTTTTAATAATTAATTTGTTTTTTTTTTTTTTTTTACGTTTATGCATGACACGAAAAGTCAACTTTTATTCGTTTCGATCTGTTTGTTTAAAACAATTTACAAAATATAGAGACATATTAATTACGAGTGTATAGATAAATTGTCAAGTTTGTGTCTTAATATCACTGTAGAGTGTAAGCTTTAAAGTTTTTCTCAAATCATAGATTAAGGTTAATGATGCGTAACGTCGTAAATTTGCAAGAAAAGTGTGTATTTTCACGTAATAAAGCGCATATTATCTATACGAAGTAGAATTTTACAGAGACATGTTTTTTTCGGTCGAATCGATTTAATCTAATTATCCATACTACGAGAATAATACCCAGGTGTTCTTTTCTTTTTTTTCAAATCAAAGAGTAGTTATACATTATCTCAACTTTACTTAAAACTTGAAATCAAGTTTACATTAATTAAATACTTTAAATTACAAAATTAAATAATAATTTGATCGATAAAGATGAAAGTGCTTGACATTTAAAAGCAGGAGAATAATAATCAAACAAATAAAGAAATTTCAGGATCGTCAAATTTTACAACCAAATTTTATGGCATTCATGTTGTTAAAAGCGCTAAAGTCATTGAGCTTTACCAGGGGCTTCTCAAAGTGGAGGTCGCAGAAATTTTATCAAAATTAAAAGATTGGTACGAATATTTGTATTTAATACATGGTAATGTTATATTCGTACGTATACCAACGAATCGGTTTCGAATAAATTTTCTTTACGATTTATTTGTTATTATTTCAATTCGCATTCCTCGTCTATATTCCTCTATGTCCAAGGTCTCTCGAGTGGAAGGGGGTGGAAAAGTTTGAAATTCCTGTTCAAAAAACCGTCAACCGTGTTCTGTTTTGCATCGCAACTTGAGTACGTACACGATAGAAGCAAAACGAACGAACGACAGAAAGGGACATGTGCCTTTACAGCTTCAAGACCCGTGAAATTGACACGTTACGTCCAAGCGTCTGTCAAATCTCTCGTCTGTTCAAAGAAAATGACGAAACGAACAGTGGACAGATTCGAAACGGATAGTTGATAGATTCGAAACGGTAGATAAATTCAGTATTGCCAGGAGGCGATTCGTGAGGCAGATGCAATCTCCTCTGGCATCCACTTTGACACAGAGCGCGACATCCCGGTCGGTAATCGGTCACGTACGATCGTGCCCGCGCGTACTGCGATCTGCTCTTCATCTATGCCCATTCGCAACCCTCTTTCCTCTACATAATCTCGAACTGTAAACCGGAAGTGTTGCACGCACCGTGGTGAACGTGGTCGATTACCATCGGTACGATGCGTGTCTGGTGAAATGCAAGTTAACTGCACGCATTCCGGTTCTTACCTTGAAACGGCGTCGGCCATTTGCATTCACGGGGACCGCTCGATTGCGGTTCTCCCGCAGATATCGCTCGATCTTCCGATAATCTCTTTAACCTCGCAGTCGGAGGCCACTCGATGAATGAATTAACCCTCGGACAATGGACAACTGGGTAAACTTTGACTTGCAGTCACAAACATCTGTCAAGTTTCAAATATAATAAAGAAAATCAAATGTAATAAAAAAGATCGAAATCAATTTTACAAGAGTCTACGTGAGAAATTTCTCGCTTCGTTTCAAAATAAATTTTATCGCTTCATATAAAATGCTCGTGACAAAGAATGATCTAATCTCTGCCAGACAACGAACGAAATAAATGTTTAGGCCTCTTAGCTATACGCATCCAAAATCTTCTTTTCTTCTCACGGATAAATTCGCTCAGCCGACTCTTACTTTCTTTCCTTTTCTTTCAAGAATAGTTCAGTTTAATGTTTGTTGTGACTTGGATAATTTAGTATTAATTTCCTGTTCTCTATTTCTCACATTTCAACTCATTGTCAACTCGCTGTTCTTCCACGTCCACCAATTTTCATTCTGCTCACATTCGCCTGCGTTTTCTGTAAATTTTACTCTACATCTTTGTATCTATCTTTGTGTATAAACGAGCAAATTAAAATTTAATTTATCGAGCGACGATTATGACTATTCGTTGGATAATCATATGCAAGTTCGTTAGATATTACAAATATTACAGATATATAACGTCTTTCGATAGACGACAGAAAATGATTTAATTTTGAGAAATTTATGACGTAGTCACGGTTCTACGTATCCCGCGGGGTAGTTTCTCGTGAATTTATCGCGGCGCATTCCAAGAATAATGAATTTATCGCGGCACATACCAGGAATTTTTCATTAAGGATAACCTCGTTACAAAAAGCGGCGGGTTCGCCTCAGGTGAAGTGCAATCAGAGAATATTTCATGCGGCACAGAGTCCGTAAAGACTCAGTTTCAGAAACTTATTAATTCCTCCGCGTAGCACTGACACGAACCCCGTGAACGTATTACAAGTTCTTCGGTAGCTCTGAATCGATTTCGAAGCGAAATACTCCCGCGAACGTGATTAATGGCTGCTATTAATCGCAAGGAAACCGGCACATTCGCAATTCGTATACACTGGTTACCGAGAAAGAACAAGTGAATATAATTTTAACGTATTCGCAAGGGATAATTTCTTTTTTTTATTTTTTTTTTTTTTCATTAAGTAATTCAAGAATGGACGTTTCAAGAGCAGAGACTTTAGGGTACAGTTTGAAAAAACTGTTTAATGACCTGGTTACAAATTCCTATGCAAATTTATAGTTTTGCGAGTACATAAAAGGGGGTATAATGAACTGAATAATCTTAATACATTGGCGAAAGAACGCTTTTTAAGAAGGCAGTTTATGATTCGACATTTTAAGAGATATCAGTGCAATTTAGACGTTGAGGAAAAATATTCAATGACTTGGTTATGGCATATTTATGCAAATTTGTATTTTTATGGAGGCCAAGAACATGGAATTTAGAACGTGGATATCTTTCATCGTCTACGTTTCAAAACGAATGATTTATACTTTCTTTATACTTTGTGTGTTTTTGCGTATTATTTAGTGAGGAGCAAAGCTATTAGTATAATTAGATTACGTTATATGATAATCTAATATATCTGTATGATATATGATTATATGAATTTCAGTATAATGATACGAATTGCGATAAGATCAATTCTAAAAGTTAGCTATTTGACGATTAATGACGATAGACAAACGATTCGTCGACGACTTACGCCGATAATAATCATTCTTCGGTTGAAAAATTGCACCGTAACAAATAATCAACTGTGTAGACTTTATAGAGTAAAAAGTTTCCCTCTATACGGTAACATCTGTATGAAATCGATAGATTGCAACGACGTTTCGGCAATTCGAGTTAACAATATTCTCGTTTGGGCCACGCATAATAAGCGCATGCAAATAACATACGTTCGGTGTATACACGTATGAAATTGCATTCACCGTGCGATGCATTCATCAAATACGTAGTGGATTACGCAGAATGCGAGAACGAACACGATTGAAAATACGAGGAAATAAAGTACACGATTTTATCATTGTTCGCGAATGTTTGTGTGAAATTAAAAAGCAATAATGCAGACGAAATTTAGAATTCTTAAATTAATTTATAAAATTTTAAGATTAACTTGCAAAATGATAATATAAGTTTTAGTTGTATATAATTACGTAAGATTTAATTATATGTAATTACAATATCATTGTGTCATTGTAATTTTGTAACATTTGTAGAGTGAGATAAATTTCTAAATTTAAACCCAGTAATTCGTTTAATCAATTAGTACTAGAAGACAAAAACAGTGCAAGTGTTGGTTGAAAAATTTTTTAAATCTTCTACTTTGTGCATTAATTTATGAAAAAGGAAACTCTGTATTTACATGCCACCTATTTGGCGTAGAGAAAACTCAATATGTCTTTCATTTAAATTTATGATCATTGTCAAGTGCCAATGTAGAAAGTTTTATGAACATTTTAGAAGAATAAAGAAGAAACTTTTGTTCTAGAGAAATATATATATTTATAATACATTCTTTTTATTTTTTAGAACGTGTAGAACGTGTGTTACAAAAGTGTATGAATATATCAACGCAAACTGAAAAATTTTCAATTTTCTCTAGAAAGGTAACATTGAACTTGTTAATAATATCTTTTAGTATCATTGGCAATTACTTACAAACTTACTTACGTTGTATAATTACTTATAAACTTACTTATTGTACTCTCATTGATACGTGAAACATTTCTTAATTATAAAGAACAAAATATTTTAATTTTGACATATAATCAAATTTAATAAAAATATACGTTTGCATAAAGATCCACGGCCTGGTGATGAACAATTTAGTAGAAATCGAGTTGAAATTCTCTTGAAATTGCGCGATAAGTGCCAAGCACCACCGCTTGTAATAAAAATTTGGTTTATGTAACATATCACGCGGCCAAAAAGAATGTGAAATAATCGTTTCGCCGAAAATCTTGGAAAGTGCAATTTCTCTGTTGAGGCTCTAATTATATAGAACGTTTAACTGTATAGGCATTACTCCAAACACCCTCAAATTTACTTTTCACCGAGCTTGCGTTACCAGTTATATTAATACAGAAAGAAAAATTTGCATTTTGCACGAGCAATGGGTAAGGAGTAATTATTTTCGAATTACTGGCTCCTCGATGCCTTTTTCCTTTATTACCTCGTGTAATACTTCTTCTCGGGTAATTCACATTCGATGATTAATTGTTGCGTAAGGTGGCAAATGCATGGAAATTTTATGGTAGTCGTTGCGTAAAATATCAAATAATACAGTAGAACCTGTCACATCTGAATTGATAACAAGGACACCAAAATGTTTGATTAATAGAATTATGACAGACCAACTACGTACGTCTCGTATTAAATACACACAGAGTAGTTAATCCCGCTATTGTTAAATGTTCAAATGGAGATTAAAAAAATTATTGATTCATTTCAGTATTTAATATTTTTAACATAAATAATTTCCTAGAGTTACGTGTCTATTATGCTTGAAAATACATTTTCATCGTTTTCAATTGTTATTAAAAGTTTATAGAAAAATGATATCTATGGTTGTTACTTTCGTTATTCACAAAATGTTCTGGTTTCTATATTTTCTTTTTTTTTAATTTTGCACGTTGCATCTTAGCTTCTTTCTTTTGCAATTACAAAAAACACGAGAAGCATATAAGAATGTGCTGTATGAAATAATTTAGTACCAGAAAAAAAAGCATCTATCGTTAATAAATGTTCGAATAACAGAAGATATTAATGAAAGAGTCTGCTGCGCTTAAAAAAATTATTTTAATTTGAATCAAATAAAAATTGTATCTAATAAAAATTATGAATACTTATTCGTTATTAAATTTATAAAATATAAACCACGTGATCGATTATTTCACTGTATATCAAAATATCAAAATATCAATCTTTATTCGACGTTTCTTTGAAACTTTTAGCTTTCCTTTGTATTTTAATCTTTATGATGTAGTGTTGCTTTATTTTTTACCAATAATTTAACACGTTATTTGAATAATGATCAGCATTCGAAAACCTATCATTCCAGTGAAATAAGAGCTCCATCGTAAAAATTACTTTCCAAAGAGGCAAGCTCGTTAAGTTGATTGATACTCTCATTAACTATCGAGCCTGCCGAAGGAAACAGCCTTTTCTCGAACATCCTATGCCGGGAAATTAATTGGATTTCACATTTAATATTCACTCGTGTCAAACGGCGAATTAAAATGTAATAAATTCAATTTTTATTGAGCCGTGCCGATTCCACGGTTTCCCTCTTTTTTCGCGGTCGGCGAAGATGAGTTTCTACGAGCGAGAGTTGAACACGTGCCCAGTTGAGGATTCGCTCGCCGATAAAAAGTATTGCGCGAACGATCACTCGTTACGCAGAACGCGTGTCGGTTGACTGTAAATTTCCTCGGCGCGTAAAATAATACCCTCTGACCCGTTGGCCATCTGCGTAACTCCTCAAAGAGGAGGACTTAAGCTGAAGCGTATTTCACCGTAATGGCTCTCGAGTTGGCAATTCATATTTCCAAGCGAGACGAATCGGAAACGTTGTAAACACATAATGTGGAAAAATATTTCCCCCTTCTGGATGATTCTCGATAAAATTTTAAGAACGCAACGTATCATCACGATGTCATTACTCGATTTGACTTAATAGTTAATAATGTTTCTAATAGTCAATAACGTTTCTTCGATAATGTTTCTAATTCATACAAAGTCGAATTTTTGTTATAACATATTTATCTTAGTTCACAGTTAATTTTGTTAATTACGTTGGAATTAAATTTGCTTGGAATTTACGTGATTTAGGTAAAAATAATAATTATAAGATATTAGTCTAGATATGTTTGATGATAATTATAGGACAATGTGTGATCAATTTACATAAAAATCTGGATTATAGACACTTTGAAATTGCCATGAGCACAATTTAAATAAAAATTTGCTTTATCCGTCGCTTAAAAATGTTGGGGAAAAATCATCAAAGTATGAGAATCCAAACGTCATTATTTTCGAAGATACACGAGATCGAAGATAAACCTACTATAATAAGTTTTATTCCAGTTTGTATCTAAAACCGGTTCAAAGAAATTCAGTCGTGTTAACACTACGCAAATAAACATACGTATTAACATCATTCAGTACTCTTAATTTAGCAGAATGTACGTACTTTGTCATTTTACTGTTACCATATTACGTGTTTCCATAAACGACTTGCATTTGTTCTTCAGCTTCGTTAATAATGGTTCATTCGCATTTAAATCCTGAAATATGAACAAGAGATATGTTGGAAACGTGTAGAGATACGTGCTGAGATACGGCGAGCATACGCTGTAAACTGTAAAAGGTAATGCCTTTCTGAGAAAATGTCCCATAACTCTGAAATTAATAGTTTTCGCGCGTTTATTAAAATTCTTTCGCTTGTTCCAGT
Source organism: Melipona beecheii (assembly GCA_032399605.1). Classification (NCBI taxonomy): domain Eukaryota; kingdom Metazoa; phylum Arthropoda; class Insecta; order Hymenoptera; family Apidae; genus Melipona; species Melipona beecheii. Next base: position 2,205,302 of record JAUCMO010000210.1, on the reverse strand, counting down.
ATACTTCTACAGTTTTCCTCCAATAATTTTAAGTATCGTGTCCTATATTGCAACAAATAGTCTATTATATTACGTACATTTTATATTTCATATATATGTTTTAATATTCTTACATACAGCACGTTACACTATAATTATATGCTATTTTACATATATATATATATATATATCAATTTTCAATAAATGCATAAAAATCTGCAATTTAATAATTATTAAAAGTGGAAGCTTCGTTCACGTAACAGGTTAATTAAAAAATTTCATTTTCATTAAAATAATAACAATGATATTACAATATTTTTATTTATTTATAATAATAAATTTTCGTCAAATTTTTTATTGTTGTAAATCAGAGACGACTGCAATCTTCGAAGAGATTGATTAGCATCCGGAGCTAACACTCCGGAGAATTAATATATAATACAAGAATTTGATAAATATAGACATTATACATTGCTGTGATTTTCATACTTTCGTCTTTCACACGTCCCAGTAGAAAATATTCTGTTCATAAATCTTACAGCTTCTATGAATTATGGAGTCTTACCTAATAAAATAGAGTTTTAAATAACACTAATACGTTAGGACAAAATAATGAATTGGCTGCGTATTTTACAAATCCATTCTACTTGTTCAAATATAATTAATGCAAATATAAACGAAAATGTAAATATAAATATAAATTTTAAAAAGTATTCATATTTTTGAAAGTGATAATTAATATATAACAAATATAGTCATCACTATTTCAATGTCATATTCATTTCTTCATATGCAAAAAATCATAGTCTAGTAACGAACGATCTTCCCTTCGATATTATCTATGTATACGAGACAAACCGGTATCTTTGCTGCTCAAATAGAACATGATCACCAGCTATCGGAGAAATCGAGAAACTCGTAAAGAACGAAAGTAAATCACGCCGTAAATTTGAAACGGGACTAGAAAGAATCCCTGAATAACCAATACCACGGACTTCACATTTCACTCTGGAAGCTATTCATTCTAGAAGCAATTAACAGGGGAGAGAACAATTAATCGGAAGAAGAACGCATGCGTTTCTTTGAACGAACATTCAACATCCAACGTGTGTGTGTGTGTGTGTGTGTGTGTGCTCCTTTTTCTACCGCAGAGTCTTTAGATCCGATCACACTGGACGTCAACAGTCCAAAAGGGGCACTTTAACAGTCGAGAAAGGACTTTAAAAGATGAACTCACTATTTCTGAACGTGATCGAACATCTGGACTTTATCGACCATCTGGCATTCCATTAGACACCTTTTGTTTTTCACTTTGCAGTAATTTCCTACTTTAATAATTTCTAAAATCTGCCCAATCGTAGTAAATTACGGAATCAAAAAATTCGAAAGAAGATGAGAAACGAAAAAGTAAAGAACATATTTAAACGAAAACTATATTTAGTAATATTTAAGAGAATAATTTTGTATCGTTAATGACACTGATTTTATAACCTAGGTAAATGTTCATATTTGCTTACCTGTAGTTAAATTTTCCTAATTTCATTATGAATTTTGAATAGTAAAAATAAATCTTGGACTTCTTTTTTTCATTAAAAAAGCTAACATTGATTAACGTATTTTAAACGTAATTAAAATAATTAAAATCGTTCAATGAGAATTAATTGTACTAAAATAAATTTGATATGATATTAAGACAATTAGTGTTGTTTGTCAGCAATAATCTTCCAAGAACAAATTCCTTTGTAGATGCTTCGATCATCACATAACGATAATGATATTTGTGCACTCATTAAACAAATAATTTCGGAGTTCCTCTTTCGTACTGTTCTCTGTTCTTATATCCTAATTTTTATATTTTTTGAAAATACCCAATTCTGATACTGTACTTATACAAATAAATGCTCTGTTTTTATAAAAATTTCGTTATTAGACCACATATTCCTGTGGAAATTGTAAAAATGCAATGTAATACGTAAACGTAATATAAAACGTGATGCTTTTTCTAATATTCGGTACATAAAACTTGTTATTTACTTTTTCAATTGCACTTTCAAAAACATGAATTCGCGATCTGTTCATCATCATCGTTTTGCTCAAAAAACACGTTTCACCAACGTAGAAGAAATATTACGTCATTAAAGACGTATAAATTTCACTTGCACGAGTAAGTCTCGACGAAACGTCGAGGGAAGCTAATTCCAGCTAATTTTCAAGCATCCACACTTTTGATTTGCGGTTCGGTAATCAATTATGAAATAATTCTCAGATTTGCCGAGGGAAATATATCGTCTCAAAGGCGTAGCCGTGAAATTAAAGTGATGATAAGGTTGACGTAATAAAAACGCGCAGCCGCCTCTGTTGACTGAAATTAATAACTGTAATTAATCAGCCTTTAAATGTTTCGCAGCGATCGAGCGTTGCTTGCAGGTATGTCGCGTGAGATTTTCCTCTGTTCTCTCGTCGATTCGTCACGTTTGCGGCGTCGACAACTATTTAGAAATAAATCTCTTTGATAAAGAGATTCCTCGCTTTCGTAAATCATCCGTTGCCATGGGTGACCAAATTTAGTATTCGTTACATCGTGCCATGGATATTTTTAACTCGATATAAACGAAAGTTCGGATACAAAAGAGGCACGCTGACGTAATTCCTATTACATGTAGGAAATTAAATCGAAAGACTTGAAGAACTCGTTAAATACTCATTAAAAAGTCATTAATACTCATTAAAAACTCTAACTACCTTCATCTCTATTTATGTGAGCAATCTCTTTTTAATTTCTTTATCAACAACATTTGCACTGTTTACTATAGAATGTCCAACCACTTTTTGAATAAAATGCTTAATTAGATTACATTCTTTCCTATATATGAAGGATTTGCGTTTACAAACGAATATTTTAAGAATAAAATTTTATATAATTTATAAACAAAACATTCATGTATTCCCTATGTCAATTTGACATACTTTTCTTATAAAATGTTATATACAGATACATTCAACATATAACATACTATATATACATATATTTGTACCAGGAGCACACGACCTCCAAAGAGGTGGCACGACAAGGCCCCCGAATCAGCGATGCTCCTAATACGGCGGTTTTTTGAAAAAGCTTCAAGCGGGAATATCTAGGGAACCAGAAGGTTTGTCTCCCTGAAATTTCCTACATTATATCAGGAGTGCACGACCTCATAGGAGGTGGCATGACAACGCCCCCGTGCAACGGTGCTACTGATACGGCGGATTTTCGAAAAAAATTCCAGCGAGAATATCTAAGGAACAAGAAAGATTGTGTAGCTGAAATTTCGTACTTTGTATCAGGAGCACACGACCCCCTAGGAGGTGACACGACAAGTCCCTCCGACCAGCGGTGATCCTAATACAGCGGCATTTCCAAAAAGCTTGAAGCGGGAATATCTAGAGAACCAGAAGCTGTGTCACGCAGAAATTTGGTACTTCGAATCAGGAACACACGGCCTCCTAGGAGCTGGCACGACGACGCCCCCATTCAAGCGATGCACCTGATACAGCAGCTTTTCGAAAAAAATTCCGGCGAAAATATCTCGGGAATCAGAGGATGTGTCTCGCTGAAATTTCGTACCTTGTATCAGGAGCGCACGACCCCATAGGAGGTGGCACGACGACGCCCCAAGTAGGGCGGTTCATCTGATACAGAGGTTTTTCCTAAAACATTGAAAGCGGAATATCTCGCGAACGACAAGACGTTCCTGGATGAAAATTGGCATTTTGTATCAGGAGAACATGATACTTGAGGAGGTGGCACGACGTAACCGGCCGATGAGCAGTTCTCCTGATACAGAGGTTCTTCCTGAAACATTGAAAGGGGAATGTCTCGTGAACAACAAGGCGTACCTGGATGAAAATTGGCATATTGCATCAGAAGAACAAGATCCTCGAGGAGGTGGCACGACGTAACCCGCCGCTGAGCGGTTCTCCTGATACAGAGGTTTCTCCTAAAAGATTGAAAGCAGAATATCTCTTGAACGGGAAGTTGTTTCCGGCTGAAAATTGACATTTTGTATCAGGAGGAAATTACAGTCGAGGAGGTAGCACGACGTACCCCCTCCGATGAGCGGTTCTCCTGATACAGAGGTTCTTCCTATAACATTGAAGGCAGAATATCTCGCGAACGAGAAGGCGTTCCTGAATGAAAATTGGCATTTTGTATCAGGAGAACATGATACTCGAGGAGGTGGCACGACGTAGCCAGCCGCTGAGCGGTTCTCCTAATAAGAGGTTTCTCCTGAAACATTGAAAGCAGAATATCTCGTGAACGGGAAGGTGTTTCTGGATGAAAATTGACATTTTGTATCAGGAGGAAATGATACTCGAGGAGGTGGAACGATGATGCCCCCTGTCGATCTGTGCTCCTGATATGGCGGCTTTTCTAAAAAACGTCGGTCGCAAATATCTCGTGAACCAGAATGTGTTTCCCGCTGAAATTTCGTACTTTGTTTCAGGAGCGCACGACTTCCTAGGAGGTGGCGCGGCCACGTCTAGCACCGGGTGGTTCTCCTGATCCGGAGGCTTTTCGAAGAAACTTTGAGCCGAAATATCGCGTGAACCAAAATGTGTGTCTCGCTGAAATTTCGTACTTTGTTTCAGGAGCGCACGACCTCGTAGGAAGTGTGACAACATGATAGATATATATATATATATGTATGTAATATATATATATATATTGAATATTTTTAATATGAAACGTGTAACATATACTTTCGATATTTTTGATAACAAAACATGCTGTCAGTGCAGTATGCGATGATTTTCTTTTATTATTATTATATTATTATACAATTCTTTTTATTATTATTATTATATTATTATATTCCTCTAATTATTATTATACTATGCGTACAGACATTTATGGTTTCGGAACATAATTGTAACAATTCCAAAGCGAATGATCATAACTAAAAGAAGTAGTATGACGATATGAAATTGATTCACATGTAACTTGTACACGCGTGAGTGTATCTTACACGCAACTGAATTTTTTTCACAAAATTTGATCTATTCGCTATCAATAAAAATACAAAAGAAAAATAAAAGAATTTAATAGAAATCCGACTATTTGTTTTTCCACTGTGAATGTTAATTTTTTATGAATTTGACACCGCAGAGACGAATGAGTATTAAAGTACATTTTCCATTTTCCTAATCGTCTCAAAAAAAAAACTTCCAAAATGGACGGTCCACGTGAAATATTTCACTTTTCAAATGTTAGAAGTGTTCTTCTCGAAACTGAAACCGTTTCTTGCCTCGTCCAACAGTACATTTCCATTTTTACATTTAGATAACGCAATCGGTGCGTTTCGTTGCAAATTCATCGCTCACCGCTGCTCTATTCTGAAATAGTGCTTCCCCGCATGACAGAACTTCTCGAACGCAAAATTACTGTTCGCGGCACCGTGTCCAGCGCGGTATGTTGCTTCCGTACTTGCAAAGAAAAAAAAAAAAAAAAGATGCTGAAGATGACTCTTCCTACAAGCTGGAATCGTATCCCGGCGTGCGCGCGCGTTTACGGTAAACTACGGGCGCGCGCGAAGCAGGCATAAATTACACGTTCGATGCATGTCGCGAGCGGTGCATCAACGCAACGTGTGTCCACGTTATGCACAATCGAGCCGATGGCACGCGTGAGATAAGTCCAAACGATGAGAAACGCGTAAGAAGCGGTTGGAATGCCTTCCTACCGGGGAGATTCACCGAAACTCATCTTTTCTCGCTACCAGTCTTGCTCGATGCTTCGACGAAAGTTCGATCCCGAATAATTCTTCGAACAAGGAATTTTTTTGACTCCTGCATTTTACTCTCGTAAAATGAAATTCTCATTGGCGTAAGAGATGAGATGTGTAAGATTTCATGTTTAAATTTTATTGAAATAAATGTTTTAAAATTGTATATATATCGTTCAAATGAAATGCGATACAGAGTATTGAAAATTACAGATCCGTTTTTGCAGACTTCTTTGATTTTACCGTTATCCAATGTGCAAAAGATAGTATTTACAATAGAACAACACAAATAACGAAAAAATAGTGTATGAAATAGAAATAGAAAATTTATAAATAAATTTGTTAAATTCAAGGGAGTTTGGGAAAAAATCGAGGATAGTCTTAGTATTACAGTCGATTATTTTAAAAATTAATATTATTCAAATTATTTCGCTTTAAACATACAAATTAAATTGTTTTATTGATTTCAAGAACAAAAATGTAACTTATATACACACAAAATTACTTGTTTTATAAGAAAAAAACAAAAATATAATTAATGGTCGTATCACATTATATCTGACAATGTACCTGAAATGATATGTACCTTATCTAGTATACATAATCATATTCCTCCCTCTGTAGTCCTTGATTAATAATAACAAGACAATGATAACTGTGCAAAGTCATTATCAGACTTTGTACGAAAGTATTTTAAGAAGAAGCTGTGGGAAAAACCGGTTGATTTATTCGTGACCGAACAGGAAACAAGTGTTCCTTTCTCGTATTTTCTCGCGAACGTTTAACTCGAAAGAAAAAAGATTAACGTAATTTGCTCCACTTTGTTTCAGAATGCAGTGGAGAAGATGCGTCTTTTAGTCCTCGTCCTCGCGGGCTGCTTGAACGTTCTCAAGATCGTCCGTTCTCAAGAGCTTTCGGTCATCAGGCACTCCGATGGAGATATTTTCACATTGGAAGGTAAGGCGCGCATTAAGTGCAATTACAAATCCTTTTTGTGGAACAATCTTTGTTCAGCAATTTTTGTCGAGCACTCCGCTGACGTTTCGAGACGAAACTTCGATTCTTTTTCGCGGAAGAGCGGAACCGTAAATTGCGCAACCGTGAGGTTGCAGGGTAAAAGTCGTACTTACGGGATTCGATATTAAAAACAACGGTGCGCGCACACGTTTCACGCGGGTCCGATAAACACAAAGGTAAGGCCCGGGAAAAAAGCTCGTAACAGATTAGCCATGAAATTACAATGTAACGATTTGACAGCTGTATTTCACCTGACCAGATTATATGTCGTGCTCTGTAGGTACCGCCGCGGATGAAATTCTCCCCCCTTGGAAGTTTATCTACGAACGTTTCCTGGTATGAGTACAGTTACGTGCTTTTCTTCCTATTTTTCTTTTTCGAAGGAATTCCTCAAAAGGAGTCGAAATTTTCACGATGACAAAATAATATTAATAATGATATAAACGAAATATTTGCATAGTATCCAATATATTCCTAATATTGTTAATATTGTTTCTTCTCAAATTAATATTTCTTTTGGCAAGTTTATATAATTTGATTTCGATGCGTTTGTCAATTTGTAATTGAATGTATTTTTTTAACTTATTATGTAAGAAACGAAATATGATTTGCGATAATTACAGTTTGCTGCATTACAGGTTGATGTAAAATGTTTTTTTCTCAAATTTGATTTTGACACACATTAAACATCCTATAATATAAAAATAAATGATATAATATAAGAATGAATATAATATAATATAAAATAAATGATATAACATATAAAAATGAAATGATATAAAAATAATTAGTTATAACTAATTATTAAATTTTTTATATTATGCATCAGGTATATTCAAGGAAAATCATGAAAAAGTATTTACTGAAATTTGATTACTGTGACATTAATTAATAAGTAAAATATCCATGTGATTTTATTATAAGAACTAAATTTTCATAAACGTAGTTAGAAATATAAATTTATGTAATATTTATGCATATTATGTTATAATATAACATTGTGTGTTATAAAGATTAAAAATAATTTTCATTCCATTTATTAAGTAATCTTTCAATTCATAAATTACTTTTAAAAAATTCATAAATAAGTAATTTTTAAAAAATTCATGAATGAATTCTAACAGTTCCATTCTAAAATCATCAATTCTTACAAATCTGGAGTACCGAAAGAAAAAGTAGATTAGAAAAAACTGCGTGCAATTAAAGTTCGATTACGTAAAACTTTATACGCACCAATCTAATAGTCAATTACAATCTGAGTTAATTATTAATTAACTTTTCATTTTAACCCTCCTTCGCCTGTAATTGAAAACCACGAACAACAAGACAACAAAAGAAGAAGCACGAGCGTGTACTCGCGGATTAAAAATTAAAATCGACGAACATGATTGTTCAGGTTCCTGCACGGAGGCTTGCACGGTGCTCAGCAGCGGAACAGCTAGCCCTTACACACGGAGTCCTTCGACCGCAGGACTCGTTCCTCCCAACAACACGTGCACCTGTCAGTGCAACCACGGCCTCCCCATCTTCCGGGAGGATCTTCACATCTGCGTGAGTGATATTCACGGTAAGCCGTTTTAATCCTCGCGCCGTATGGCTATTTTTTTAATGAACGCAATCAATGCGCACGAGTGAGTCGATCGAGTTCCTCCAGGGGAGATCCTCCATCTGAATATCCTCCATCTAAATATTTTTTTTTTCGACAATGCATATCATTACGACGGGTGCAGAACATTGTCGATTTCTCGCTGGATTACGATTATCCGACAAAAATCGAGTGCACGCAACGGTACCGCACACGTGTACGTCTCGTGACTGTCCATTTTCTCGATGGTCACTCGAGCTGCGTTTCAAAGGTCCTCCGATGCTCGATCGATGACGAATCTCGCGACATTTATCCCCTCCAGAAGGCAGGAGATCGTTTCTCCGGATCATTTCTCCGAGATTTCGAGAAGGTGACGCTGAAAGCATCGTCTCCTTATCAAAAATATATATTTCACATATAAATTATAACTGTCAAATGAAAGAGTGGATTGTTGGTCATGTCTTTCTGAATTCTCAATTTCCGTTACTCACAATCTCTTTTACCATAATTGCTTCTTAGTAGTTTATTACATATACTGTCATATATAGACACTTTCTTTATAGCTACTTTCTTCGTAGCTACTTGGAAGAAGGATATGAAATCAATCAAAAACTGAAATTGATTTTATTCTAATTTGAAACATATCAGAGAGGATATTTTACTAATAGTTCATTGTATATCTGCATATCCACTGTGCGTGTAACCGCGCACCGTGTACGAGTATGCTTCTTTCTCTGAAATATAAATAAGTTTACTTTCTACAAATTCTATAAATCTCTTCAAAATATCTCAGTATGGTCTATCATGAGAAATTCCATGTTTAACAGTGGGTATCACAATAATGTCATTTCTTTTTGCAATATTAGATGCACCGAATAAATATTGAAAAAATTGGAATAACTAACTAAAAACTATTATTAAAATACATTTTATATATATATATATATATGTGCGTGTGTGTATATCCTATAGACTATTCATTATTAAAATAGTAAGTGCGCACGTACTTTTGAGTTGGAACGTAAATGCTCGCATAAAACAGGTAGTCTAAGCGTGTTTGAAAGAATGGAGCGTATGTTGTCGTTTAAAAATAAATTTGCGAGTTTTATTCATAAAAAATTGTCAAGTGAAAGTTCCAATTCATTTGTACAACACGACTTTCAACTTTATATTTTAATTCCTTTTTAAATTAGTATGTCACTAGTTTCAAATCCTCATTTCCCAGAACATCGATTGCCGATTGCTGCAACTGGATCGAAACGATTTGAAATAAAACATTCCTGTTGATTTATAAATAAAAATATATAACGTAGGGTTTCTTCGATTTCAAAAAATGGGATTATCCGCTGTTGAAACGTCATGGAAATTGGCTTGTAAAACTTGATTTTGAGGGAAATAAGTTTAAAGCTTTTACATAACAATTTATTTGTTACTTTTAATCTTTTTTTTACTTTTAATCTTCTGTTTCTACCAAGTAAAAGATATTCTCTTCCACGAAACATTTTATAAAAAAGACTGACTGATCAAACAATTAAGTATTAAAACCGATATTACTTCTTCGAAACCATTATTTAAATACATGTCTTTGAATTATATAAATCCTCAAGGAAAATTCAAAAAAAAAAAAAAAAAAAACGACGAATTGTTGACTCTTTTAGATAGAAATACCCCTTCAATGATTCACATCGTAGCAAATAAACGAGCAGTACGGGCAGAAACGCGATTAAACTAACAATAAAGATTCAAAGATTCTTACTTAGCGCACAGTACTATTTTAAGTACCATCGACTTAACCTTTGAACCAGCGAACAACCGGTAAATGGAAAGGATGAAAATCAAATTGCCGCTTTTACAGTGAATATTTTACAAAAGGCACTACATAAATAGATGGAGAATTATTGTCCGAATTATTTCGCGCCGCGAAAAATATAAAGCGCTTAAATTCGATCTTTTAGCAATAATTTGTTTCATCGTCGAGACACTGTTGCTGCGTTTCCCTATTTCGTAGCTCGTCCGCGAGCCCTATTCCGCAGGATCGAGCAGTTACATGCACGTACCGTTTTCAATTGAACCGTGTCATCAGAAATGATTGCGCCAGCCGTTCAGGCAAATCGTCCTCGGGCCACGTATTTCTGGACGATCTTGCCGCTGCGCTGCACCGAAGAATTACTCACGTGCAGTACTAGGATCTCAATCGTCATCTGGTTGTACTTTTTCTGAAAAATTCGAATTTCAAATACTTATACTGATAGGAAACCGAATGATTCTCCCAGCCACGACGGGAAGTGGCGAATTCCCATTTTTCACATTTTTCTAACTGGTACTTTTGATATCAGAAATCTCTCAATCTCTTAATCATTGAACATTAGAAGCTATAATAATAATTTACATTTTGTTTCATTTTAAAATTTTGTTGATATTTGATTGAGTTTTATTAGATACTAGTCTCTAAATATACATATGACAGAAGTGAAAGGAATTTTTTATCTGATTTAACACCAAAGAAACAAAGTCAGCTAAATCAATTGATCAATTTGTAATTTCTAGTGGAAATTTTATAGATTTATGTTTTTCGTAAAATACACAAATTGAAGCTTACGTTCCGTGTATTTTCATAGAAGTTTTAGTCGTTGCTATTTCCAAGTATCAATTTTATTACTAATCTCTATAGGGAGAATGTAAAATACAAAATGTAAAATTACGTATCTAAAAATTTTAGTAATCCAATAGGACTCTACGATTATCTATCTAATCCAACAATACCATTTGACGCTATTTAGGTTTGGGAAAACCTAACAAAATATAATTAAAAAAAAAAAGAAATTTCACTTGAATTGAGAAACTGTGAGACAATCTCGTTGAGACACCGATTAATGGATTGACGTGATCCAACATCGTATAATTAAGTCAAAGGATAGTTGACCTGACTAATTGAGCCAATTTGCAATTTAAAATACTTTACGTGTGGTCCGTATATCGGTAAGAAATTAATAAGTCGCGTAGCGGTTAGCCAATACACCTTGCATACATGCATATTTCCGATTTCGTGGCAATCAATTGCAATTTTATAATGCACTATACTTAAAAGCGAGGCGTAACGATTATCTTTATCGAATCTTGTCTACAGGGACACGGACTACGAATTTAAATGTAAAACCGTGTATACGATTATGGATAACTGCAAATATATGTCAGCAAATGTGAACGTTAACACGATGGAGACGTAACGGTAAACAAGAAAATATTGTACCATTAACTACTGGCTGAAAGTTAAAAAGGTTAAAATCGTTTAAGAAGCAGATTACACCGATATTTAAAAAAAAAAACCCATTCGAGGTGTCTATGGAGAATAACATAAAACGCATCTACATATTCTTCGATTAAAGCAGTTTCACCAGAATTTGCGTCTTTTTAAGTGTCAATAGGAGAAAGATTATAATGCGAGATGTATTAATATTCTATTATCTCGTGAAATCTCTATATACGCGACTCTTAACGACGTAGAGCAACGTCTTTTCTACATAGCCTTGTCAGAATCACGAAAACGTAGCTCGATATTACTATGGTACAACTGGAGACTTCGATGCGCGCACAAGATACGAGGGCGCGAGAAAAGTTGCGTCACTGTTCATTCGCACCGATGGCATCGACTAAATTATTGCTATTTGCGAAGCTTGTTTCACGAAAACTTTTCGATTAATCGTTAAATTTCTCGTAAAATTTTTATCAATTGCGACTGGGCAACAAATGCTTGCAAATTTGAATAATATAATATTACAATGAAATTAATCTAAATTTTATAACAACAATATAAATAATATTATTAATATATATAATTAACATCTATATTCGATATAATTTTTAAACAATCTCTATTTGGATTTAATTTCTTTCTGTCCAATTAATATTTTAAATCACAAACGTATCTACAGTTTAATTATGAACGTTAAACGATCATTGACAAATGTTTAACATGCTTGTAACTTAATTTAATATAAAAAAGAAGAACGGAGAAAAAAAATTCTATCAAATTGATATAAATTCAGAACTATACATTTTAATAGATGACTTTATTCGTCAATTATTGGAAGATATACTTTATTAAAAAACGATAAAAAGATTTTGGTATAGTCGTATACACTGAATACATGAAGACACGAATGGATCTGATCGCCGATCAAGGAGTCGTGATTCGTCGCTGATTGTGAGTGTATCTCCTCCGGTGATCGTAAGCTATGAATAATAATGGAATACCTCCACGATTGCTGGCCGCCGTTAAAATCATGCACGTTTCACAGTATATCATCAAAATTCACTTCTTCATTTCACGAAGTTCCGATGATGCAACGTATGCAATTATATTCCTGCATATCACTTGTGTTGATTGACCCTAAGATGATCGCGGTCGTAAAAATTCCTCTAGAGGTCACGATGCATCTGAGAGATACGGTAACGCGAAATCAGTGCTAGGTTTTTTCGCTGACAACGAAAAACTCAAAGACGATCGAGGAATTAAGAAAAAGAAGATACGAGAATAATGTTCAAAAAAATGTAGCAGTAAAAAACACTCGAGGATATGAAAGGAAGAGTTACAATAATTTTAAAATCACAATCGGAAGAAGAATTACTTCAAAAATAACAGAAAAAAGGACGAAAGGAATTCCAAGTCGTCGGTGAAAAGAATTCCAAGAATAAAACAAATGGGCAAGGACACTAATTGTAAGATTAAAATTCAAGTAACAAAGTCATCTGGCTTGAAAACAAATTTCTCCTTGAAATTTCTAGAATACCTAACAATTCCATTCAGATATTAAAGGACTATTCATTTATCTGAATAGCAATGACAATGTAATACGACATGATTAATAAAATTACCACAAGAAACGGATGTAATACACTCTTCAGAACATACATATGTATGTGTAATATGGAGATATTATTATATACAGTAATTTTATTCGGTCATAAACTTTCTTCGTACAGTAATAATAATAATTCCTGTCTGCAAAGATATTCTTCGCCACATATTTCGCTAATGCAGATCACATCTGCTAACACTTCCATTTCATGATCTTCACAATTTTCATATACTTCGTCGTTTAAATAGCTAATCAACTATATATTAACTATAAATATCTAATTATTTTATATATTATTAGCTATAAATATCTTTATTAATTATTATATTACTATTTTATAAATAGTGATATTGAATGAAGCGCTCTTGATATATCAAATACTTATTGTAGTTAGTAGAAATACTGCTATTATAATTAGTAGAAATATATATTTATTATATACTGTATGCATATAGTTTTTTTTTACATAAGAAATGACAAACTAAATAATGAAAAAAAAACAAAAAATTTCAGACTGAACAAGTCACATTAAATTTATATTAATTTTGTATATTTTAGATACTATCTTCCTATGTAAAAGCTAAAAACTTCTTATTACATTATAAACTTTTTATATTTCTCATATTTCTTCTTACATTTCTCCTCTTATGTAAAAGCTAAACATTTCTTATTACATGTATTAAAAATAATCTAACAACATTGCAAACAAATATACATGAAATATATATGACTTAATACAACATAACAAACAATTGCTAGAGCATTGCGATATCCGAATATGCATATATAGATATATTGTGAAAAATCAAACAAGTTTTCAAAATTTGAACACTCGAAAGAGCATAATTATCCCACATAATCAGTAGTTCGTGTCAAAAGGTCACACGGAAGTTTCAGCTTATGACCGAACCCCTCGAGAAGTTATCACTCAGTAATAATACAACAATGTGACTCTAATATCCTCTGTCACATATTATGCAAAACTTCATTTCCAGTAGCCTTCAAGGGTTTCTTCACAGACACGTGACAAGCAAAATACTTACATACTTTATTTTCACGAATTAATTATCGTTCAAACTGCAAATTTCAATAGTACTTAGTTTCTATTCTATTCTATTCTATTCGAGGTAAAAAGGTCAAAGTATTACAATTTCTATTCGTTCGTTTAATGAAAATTCAAATGCAATTCGTTGAATAAGTGTCTCATTGTTTCTGATGTTATAATCGTGCGACCTTAATCTCTCAAAGATCTATAAATCATAAAATGACTGCCATTCACTACAATCTTAGTATTAATTGCCCTACGCTTCTACGTACACATTAACTATTAGTTGGGAAGATCGGAGCAAATTGATGCGTTTTTCAATTCTTAATTTCTGTAATTTTTATTTGCTTGAGTTAGTTACACCTGGGTCTCGTTTTACACGATATTTTTTCCAGAAAGATTCATAATTAGATTTCTTTTATTCAAAGATTCGCAATTTCGATACTTTTTATTCGCAATTGCACGATTCTTTTTACACATTCTGATTACAGTTACACGATAAAACGATACAATTGAAATTAATCAGATAATGTTAATGAAGATGTGGACAATAAGAAGAAATTATTTCATCGATGATTGAACTATGATTTTCATTTTTTCGTTGTTTCGTTCACTCCCGTTCCAATCAATGATATCCTAAACGTAGTATTACAGATTATTAATCAAAAAACTGTTACTCACACTTGCATTGTCGTATCACTTAACATTTTCAAAGACTAAAAATGCAATTTCCATATGAATTGTCGATAATTTTCGTAATATTCATTTGCAATAAAATAGTTCGTTTTTGGACAAGGGAAGCCATTTACGAAGATCTTGTCTTTTTCATCAATTTATATTCGATACAGGTTTATTACGCTCGTAAATTACAATGGAACAAGAAACAAAGTCGAACGATGACAGAACGATAGTGGCTAACGGGAGTGGCTATAAAAATCGTCGCTTTGCATTTTGGCGCAACCTGCTCAAATTACACCAAACAGACGATGTAACTACTGTTTTGTAACCGGTATTGGATAACTTTCGCCGCTAAATCAGCGAAGTAAATTAATCCCAATAAGATAAACTGTCGTCGTAAGTTCGTGTTTTAAATTTCAACGATATGCAAATGATGTGTTAATTAATATGAATAATTAAAATCGCCGCGAGAACGTCTGTTAAGAATAGAATAATTTCACAATCGTCGAATCGCAATTTAAAAGATTTCTAAGATTTTTTTATGTTTCTTCCGTTTTTTGACTATGGAAGAACATTGTGCCCACTAAATATTACAATAAGCGTGTACTCTGTACATTTTATAATATATATTCGTGCATTTTAATTTAATTAAACTACACGATAGTTTGTTTTATCTTGTATTTTACATTCTTAATAGACACTGGACACTAATGAAATTAATTCTTTGCGGGAAAGTATTTTCTTGATTCTGGTTGCCGGCAGATTAGGATCAAGATAATTCAGAATGGAAAATATGATTGATGCAGCACATTAAAATAAAAAGAAAAATTCATGTATTGTTATTATATATAAGATTCTTATTCATACTTTATCGGTATTACACATATATATTAAACTACAATAGAATAATTTTAATTTTCATAGTTTTGTAAAATATTATTTTCCAAAACAATAGTCAATACGCATTTCGTCAGTCTAATTCCAAACGGTCTCCAGTAGCTGAACGACACCAATTAAATTTTCTATAAATGCATAAATTCCACAGTCGATTTATCACAAACATTGTCATCTTCCTTTACAATAGTAAACACCATTAATACTTAAAGTTGACTATTCAAATGTCCATCATCTCCTCTGTCCACCGGAGAAACAGTAGTTAAATCGTCAAACTTGTCTCTGTAACTTAGAATTATAGTTAGACAGTTATTTCAACATATCTTTTATGAACGACTGTCAGTTGAAATTACACGTCGTAGACGCAACCTTCTTGTCAGCAAGGAAATACTAGAAACTAGCACTTGTTGCAACAAGGCTTGAATATTGATACGTACAAATTTTTTTCATTTGTCTGGACATCGTGGCAGCCGTGTACACTTTCGCGACGTTGACATCTTCCGGAATCCTCGTCGTATTTCGCATAAATAAAAGCTTGTCGAACTTGTTTGCCTAGGTGTACAATATGCATCCAACGCGTTCAGACTAGATTTACACTATCGATCTGCTCCTGATACGCTCACGCTTCGCTCTTCATTCAAACAAATATTAGTCCGGATTATGTAGATTGTATGTTATTTAGATTTAGATTTAGATTTAGATTGTATATTTTTGTATGTATTTGCATTATGTAACGTAATGGAATAACGCTTCAATTTCAGTTCGATCACGTTCTAGTAACGATCCTTGGAAACGTTACTTTGCTCAAGAGCAAGATCGAATAGAATTGACAGTTACCGCCAATCAATCGTCGCATCATGTGGCGATTTTTTGAGTATAGTGCGGGAATGAGACGGATATGGCTAAAAAAAAGTGGTGGAACTTCCAATTATTAATTAATATTTCTTTTAACATTTGGATGAATAGCACGCTTGTATTATATATTATTATTATATAATACGTAATAATATATATGTATTATATATTAAAAAATTAAATAAAATTTTAATATTAAAAGTTAATAATTAATAAATATTTTAATATTAAATTTAATTAATTAATTAAAAATTTTATTATATTTTTATAATTTTGCATTAAAACGAAATTCTCGTCGAATTAGTGAAAGCTGGTCGTTTGCATAATTTGCAGTATAAAGAATTTGAGAACTAGGCCATTTCTGTAGGAATACGATCAGCAAAATATGACATTTTCGAAGGCATTTCGATAATGACATTCAGAGATGCGATCTAACCAAGAACAAGGTATAAGCAAACCCGAGAGCAGAGCTATAGTGTGAATCGAGCATAACAGTACCTCACCGCCTAAAGATTATTTCATTAAAATGTCCTTAAGGACCGTCGTCATGGGTCACGTCATTAGTCATGTCTACAGGATAGACGAGTCTTTCTGCAACTCGAGGCCGTGTCATCGGCTGCAACAGAGCATTCTCATGAATTTCACGGTTTCCCTGTCATCGATTTCCCGCGAGTTTCGCGAGGCACTGAACGAACGGTGCCAGATTTACCAGTTTCGCGCGAAAACAGAAATACTCCGCGATATTTTACGAAACGGAGGGGATATTTTACCGCGACACCGCGGGAATTCCACTACTCGCTGCTGGATTTGTCGCGTCGGGATCCATTCGCGCGTTAATCAACGAAACGTTCCCAACGTGGGAACGAATGGAAGATTCGGCTGAAATCATCGAACATTGAATCTCTTTCTAATCTCGTTGGGTTATAGATAACTAAGGTAATTCATGTTAGATAGATTACTGAAATTTTGGATGTTGAATACTAAAGTGATGAAATGTCAGGTAAGAAATAGGAAAAAATTTATAACACAATGAAAAATGCAAGCTTTGATTCCTTATTATCATTCAAATCCTAAATATGCACCATTATAAATCTATGAAGTTTGTATAAAAAATTCTACACAAAAGATTAATAATAAAATTTTCAATTAAAGAAATAAGTTTCTTTTATCATACTTTATATACTTATATCATACATATGTGTGTGTGTGTGTGTGCACTTTTTTCGAGATCAGACCAAAAAATTAAAATTTTCTTTTACTTGCATCATACATGTACTTACAATTATTAATTAAATATTATTGTAATTAAATTATACAATATAACTGTATTTAATATATAAATATACTAAAATAAATAAAATAAAATATATACCAAAATCTTAAATAATCTAAAGGTATATACTAAATATACTTTAGTAGTATAGTATATTTACTAGTATATATTATATATTTAGTATAAACACAAATATGAATATACTAAAACACAATTATAATTTCAATAATTAAGCATTACATAATTTTGTTTGGTAATGAAGAAATTCTTGTATACTATTTCAATAGTTTCAAAACTAAAGTAATGTAAAATCTAAATATCAGAGTTACGACGTCCAATATCAGTCATGTTGAAAAAAGAAAATTCAAGGATGCAGGAACGTTGAGTCATCAGACATTCTAAACATTCCAAACCTGCCTACCGATTTAATCCAAACGTCTGGCAGAAAGTTGCAATTTCTTCTTCATAATAGCCGAGGTAATTTATGAATAGATATCGTACACGCTTCCATGCCGATCGTAGCTTTAAAGGGAACGGAAGAAACGAACGTACTAATATGTGCGCGTTTGTTTTTTCACGAGTGGCTAACGCTTAACTCGTGGTGGCCGGTAATTAAAAACGCTGGCCACAAGCCGTAGTAGACCGGTGCCGGCGTCGCCAGGGTCAACCGGTCGTGTCAAACGTGTCTCTCGCCGTTTTACAAGCTCGCTCGTGTGTCCTGTGCAACCGATAAATAACAGATTCGCCGGTACAGCTGCGGCGAAGACCGGAGGCCGCGGAAACACGCGGCATGCAACCATGAATTGATCAAAAGTACCGCAAGGAACAATATCTCCTCCTACTTTGACTCGTCCACTTTGACGCGGTCTTCGACAAAACGACGTGTAAATGTCAATGCATATTTGCGCGATGATTATAATCATTTAAAGCCAATGATCGAAGTAAAAGTTTCGTTGACATAAATAGCATTTTTCGACTTTCCATAATAAATGATGCTTTTATTTTGTTCATGTATTTCTATTGCATTTGTATTTCACACTTACTTTAATATTTCGCTATATTTTAATTCTTGCATATTTTTTTACTCTACTGTACAATAGACATGTATTCCTATACATGAGAAAAAAATTACTACTGATTATTAAAAATATATCAGTTATCAGTTCTCTATGTGTTTCACTTAAATTTTTGACTGATTCAGTTCCAAATTCAGTTCCAACATCAAAAAATGAGAAACAGGCTCCAGTAATTAATAGTTTATTTAATAAAATAATCCATTTGCTTCTATGTGCAAATTATGGCATATCTTCTATTTGATATTCATTTGATGTTGAAACTTCTTTCTATGCTTCGAATTCTTAATCCGTAATAATTAAAATTAATTCCCCGTTTCATTTTTAATTAATTAAAATTAATTTGTAATTCGAGTTAACTGTAATTAGGAATTCGAAACTCTGCGGAGAGGAGATTACCTTTTTCTTAGCATGGAGCGCGTAAATTAATTCAGTTACAGCGGATAATTTTATCTTGCTGATCAAACGATTTACAAGTTCTTAACGCTTCTTCACGTAGAAAGAAAATCATAGATGGGAGTTTAATAGACAGGCTACGGATGTTCTCTTACTAGATAGCATATAATTACCATAGATAATTATAATCCTCAACCGACTTCTCAACCATCCTGGTTACCCATAATCATTCCGATGGATCACATTTATACCAACGTCCACGGTCATTAAGTAAATTCGTACATCGCTCGTTGTTTACTTTTTTTTTTGCATTTTTAAATAAACTTATAAATACTTTCCTTATTTCTATCCTATTTATAACATCTTCTTTCTCTGTAGAAATTGATAAATCATGTGAAATCGTTTCTCTGTATTAAGTTTTGCGCAGGCAAGTTACTGAGAGCAAATTTATCGCCGTTGCATTTTAGAATAAAAATAAAATGAACATCCGTTTCAGAACCGACTGTCTTATATCCTAAAGAAAGTTAAGAAATAAGTACAAAGTCTTTTATAAAAGGAGTTCGTGTAGTACAATTAAAATTTTTTTGATTTAAAGTTTCTTTCTCAAGAAAGTCGAAGCACCCGCTTCCTTTAATAATTAACAGTTAATTTAGCGAAGAAAATTGAGTGATTTAATTTTATAGAAATCATTCGGAAACATAGGACAGCCAGTGATCTCATCTTTTTAAGAAAGCTATTAAATAATGAAATCAACAAGTTAATCTGAATTCAGCTAGTTAATCTGATCAATTTCAGTGTTTTGTCTCAATTAGATATAAAATACATTTTTTATGTGTTATTCTATTCTTCGAGATTTCAGAATACTAATCTGCAACTCAGTCAATAATTACAACAGCCAGCAATTGATTTTTTCTGAACTTCCAATCATCAATGCAGATAGCTTGTTCTATTTTTGATAATAATCACTCTCTCTAGCTCGCTCGCTAATTTTTTGTTCTACGGAATAATAATTTATAATTATATATGTACATCTAATACTAGTTACTTGGATATGTTCTATCCGATCAAACAAAACTTACTCTTTTGTAACGATTCTCATAAAAGTAATAAATTAAATTAAATTCAATATAAGGAATATAGATGAAAGAACTATATATGTTAATATCTAATTTCTAACCCTCTTGAATCACTTTATGAGGCTCTACTGAATTTTTAATGATCCAAAGTATTCGTAATTTCATTTTGCTCGTAATCTCTTCTGCACCGAGCATTAAATTTTTTATTTTATTATTATTCTCATTCGGAACGGCCAATTTTACATGAATTATTAGATAAAAAATTACAAGATCATTATCGATTAAGAGCTTCGAAATCTTGCACGCTTGTTTAATCATGTTTCGAGATAACAGAGTGCAATTTTTGCACAATTATTATTCAAACTTACTATTATTTAATTAGTGTAATCTATATTGTAATATTTATCCTGTAAACTAGAAGGAAACCGAAAAATGTTTATTAACAAAATAACATTAATTTCCTCGAGTAAAAAAAAACACATTATCGATATTAACATAATATCGCACAAACCAAATTTATTGTTTGACATCAATACGTCATCATCGTATCATATCGTAAGTTGAATAATAATAAAGATAATTATACAAAAATTATACCCCGTGCATGATCAAACAGACACATAAAATTCCAAAACCTTTAATCTATGATAATTCAACAAAATTTCATCCAATAAATCACTCAAAAATCGGCACCTCCTTCAGTTAAATCATCAAAAAGAAGACAAAGCAACGGAACCATATTGGTATCGTCGGCTATCAACGACGAGCAACCATAATTTTACAATTCCCATTCCAACGTGACACTATCTATCAGGGTCCGTGGTCTCGCGAAGCGAGAAGGCAGGAAGAATCGGTTTCGAGGATTGGTCATGGTTCGACGGAGGTCAAGGTTCATCGGCGTGTATCGTCCCGCTCGCTCGTTCCCGGGGCCGAGCTTGCTGATCGTTAATCAACGGCTTGTTATCCACTGGCTGATCGTAGAAGGCACAAGTAGCCGGGCCAGCGTCCTCCTACGAGCAAACGGGGACACATCGAGAAGAGAGCTGCCGGCGTTAATTGCTTTCTACCGTCGATTATCATAAATCCCGTCGTTCGGTGGTCCTTTTTAACGAGACACCTTTTTAACGCCGGTGGATCGCGTCGGCCGAAAGAAGTTGAATGAGAGATCCGACGTACTCGAGGCCCGTTGATGAAAGTGAGAAAACGACCGACGTCGATTTCACGACTTTCAACAAAGGTGACTTCTTACTACTTCGAAGAAAATCGATCTGATCCGTTGAATTATATATAGAGTGGTCACTGAAAGATACAAAATGACTGAATGATATAAAACAAAAATAACTTTTACAAACACATGTTTTTTTAAATTTTTTATTATTTTATTCGGAAATATAATCAATGGATTTTTTCAGTATTTTTTTCCTATAACCTACGAAAAAAGAAAATAAAAAAGATTGAAACTGAACAAGCTATGACTTTTTCAAACCCTTCACCCTATGTATTTACGTCCGTTGTACGACTACAGTACAGGTTTTCGACGTAACAGATTTCTTTACTAAGCCAATATATAATGTTGAAGAGACAAATTTCACCGGGATGGTCGTGATTAAAATTGGTGACATTTCGTTACATGATGAAATTTCGAAACACTTTTGTACACCACCGTCCATAAGTGCAATTCGGTTAAAATATCAATACTTTTGTCACAAAGTATATACTTTTTAACACAAAAGAGTAATATTTTCAATTCTTATAATGAAGTTGTGTTCTCTGTTATTGTACATTGTATCTGCAATGTTTCTCTGTTATTAATTTTCAACAACTAGGCCCAAATAATGTGCTAAATTCTAGTATTTGTAGAAATCTGTGGGAACTTTTAAAATTAACTTCAAAGTCCGAATCGAATCGATATCGAAATAGATTCATTTAAAGTTTGTTAGTATTTTAGTAGATACTCTTTCGAGATCTATGACCGAAGCATTTAAATTAATAGATCTTCGTTTTGAGATATACTGTACATGGTTATGCGAGGTACAATTAGAGAGGTAAAATTAGATTAAAAAGTTTTATTTAAGGTATTTTACATGTTTGAACATGTTTAAATTTTGAACGGTTGATGTTGTTGTAGAACATAAATTTCAAAATTCTTATCAATGATGTGTTTTGGAACAAGTGAAATTAATTAACATAATTTAATATTTGTATTATTATTTTAGTTTGCTAGCATTGCAAATTTTATATGTTTCCTTATACAGAAATAAAAGTTTTTTTTTGAGAAATAGTATTTCGCATAAATATAGAGCCACAAAATTAAGAAAGTTAAATATAGTAATTTATACAGAATACAAAATCTAAAAGAAATTCTAGTTAAACATTAACGATCGCTTCAAAAATTAAATATTAGTATGCTATTAGTAGCCTTGTGTACAAAGATTAAAATATTTTCAAAAAAAAAATGAAAGTACAGTAGATAGTAAAATAAACATTGGATGTAAAATGTTTGCGAAATCAAGAGGTTATGTCTAATAGAGTCATTCGAACGCTCATCAAAAACGTTTTATTAAGTAAATGGGGTTATTAAGTCTGCAAAGAGGTTTTTATTACAACCGCGCAAAGAGCGAAACCATTAGGGATTTACGAATCGCAATTTACATCTGGCGATCGTGATACACGAGTCCAAGCGCGTTCAAATGCTGTCCGCAAAAATATCCTCTCGTTGGTAAGCTTAATCGACCGCAAGTTCCTCGTTTTGCCTAACCGAATGCACTTTCGAATTCCTCGCGACCACCAGGAATGTGCCTATAGCTGCCCGAATATTAACCTTAATGCAATTCATCCTCGCACGTCTGCAAGAAAATATCCGAAAGAATACAATTATCTCCAGTAATAACGACTTCTCTCTCGTCGTTTTTTTCCACAAATTTCATGGTGAAGATTCGATAATGGCGCACAGCGAAAATAAAATGCTGAAACACAACGAAAGAAAATTCTATTTCTGCTGCTACCATAAAGCGAATCGAGCAATTAGTTGAACACTCACGGTAAATCTGGACGATCGAGGTCGAGATCTCAGGTCGGTGAGTATGCGCGGCCAGGTTCGTGACATTTTCTCTTTTGGGACACACGCGCCGTCTCCTCTGTACAAACCTGCGTATCCAGCGAGGAAAGTCAGCAAATGATCTACGAGACTCTCCCTTCGGCTTTCTCTTTGAGGAACAATGATGCCCTACTAAACGTGGCCAAAGATCTAACACGTTGAGAAAATAGCATCTAACTTATTGCACAGATCAGTTAGGTATTCAGTAGTCAGGCATTATTCGCCACGTTCGAACAGTAGTCAACAACGCTGATGTCTCAATAGATTTTGGTTTAGAGTTTCAGAAAAGTTACGACTGAATGTGCGAGTCTTTATACACTTTTGTATTTTTATGAACATAATTTTAAAAAAATATAATAGGAGTTTATTTTATCTTTTAAATATTATAATAAATATTCTATCTTAGATACTTTATATATTTATGTACAATGTATAAATGCATAAAAACTCACATAGTCAGTTCACATAATTTGGATACTTTTACGAATATAATTAAAAAAGTAGAAATTAGAAAAGATTGATTTGTTTATATTGAATATTATATTTTGGATATTTATACCTTGCAATCACAAAAATAAGGACTATGATCCCTTATTCATACATTTTCATACCATTTTTTTATTTCATACATTTCTAATTTTATTTCTAATCTTATTTCTATATATGGTATATACACATATTCAACCATAATATTTCCATATTAATAATTTAAATCTTGTATTTAATTTTAAAATTTGCTACTACTGTTCTTTTTTCCTTTGGTTTTAATTTGATCTCTTCTTTCCTTATTTACAACAGCTCTTTCTCCTACTATCACTCCCATTATCAGCTAATTCTATCTCCAATTCGCACATTTTACATAATGTTTCATTAATTCTTCACTCTGCAATAATTGTTCCCTCTTTCCCAAGATATTTTATATATTTTTGCAAATATTTACACTTTCTAAGAATTCTTGCACTTATAAATTTTCCTAAATTTTATGAAATAATACTTTAATAATATTATAAAATAATACTTTAACACTGTGACAAGGATTTTGTATTTTGACAAAACACGAATATTGATACCGTAAGGTCGCTTGATAACGTATGTATATCGAATTTTATACTTGCTTCCTGAGAAGCAGGACATTTGATATATTAAATTCTTTCTTAAATATTCTCTTGAAAAATCCCGCGAGAAACGGCATTTTCCGGTATAACCCGTTCCGATTTTCAGGAATAACCAGCGAGCCGCGCAGCAATTACTTACGTTAAACACCTAAATCTTGATAAACGGGAAAGTATTCCACAGCCTTTTCTCGTTAAGGAACCGGTATCGTCTTCACCGCGATTTGTGACCGCACACCGTCGCTCTCTCTTTCACTCTCCGTTTACTCCATTTCTATGAATAACGTACTTTTCTGTTAATATCCAACGATATTAGCACTAAAAATCCTTTAAAGACAAGAACTAAGAGGTAAGAATCGTTCGACATCGACATGTACAGCTGATTATTGAATTAGAACTACTTGTAACTTTCAACATCTCGCAAGATTTTAATCAATTTTATTAACTAACCAAAAGTAAAGTAAAGTCAATTTTATTAAGTAAAACTTGACTAAAATCCGTAAATATAGATACACACGATAAATATAGATACGCATGTACTCTTATTAATTTTTTTTATCAATTTCTTTTTATTTTTATAATATCTTACACTTTTAAATATAATACACTTTTAAAGATTCAAATGGAATATATTCTCTCAATTGTACATCCCTTGTTTAAATTATTACCTATTGTTAGTGCGCAGTTACTCGTTATGTATAATAATTCGGTTCATTGTCAGCAACAACAAATAATAAAATATCGTGTATAGTAATTACATTATCTACTACTATAAAAAAATTATATTGAGAATATAAGTCTCATTTACATTTATTCTATTCTATTTTACTATCGGCAAGTACTATTTTAAGAACAATAATATGACAATCGTACGCTTGTATTATTTATTTATATTAACATTTAAGCAATCGATACCCATCGTGTCAATACAAAATTATTAACGTAACTGCATTTGACCAATTTTCTTGCGAGAAGCAAGAGCTAAAATATTATAACTGTATTAAATTATAATTTTTTGGAAATTAATTTTAATTAATTTTCTCCAAAAAAATCGAGGTTCGTAAGATTCGATGAAAGAATACCGACACGTATGGTTCTTTGTACAGTTCCCGATCAAAGAAAGCGCTCTGTCCATTGCACCTTCGTGCAAAGAATTCCGAATTTTCAAACGAGCTGTATAATTGCACCGCGTTCTGATGACCACTGACGATACGCGACTGAAAATTGCAAGTCGTCCCATGAATACGTACGAAATTATCATTTATGAGAAAACGTGAAGTTGCATGGGAAGGACACCTTAATTTGTGCCATTTCTCTGAATCTGGTATTTTTTTCAGGGAACACTAACAGAACATCATCGAATTTCAAAGTACAAATATATGTTTTGGCATTACGTGTACCAAAACGAGTCAGTAGTAGTATGCTAAAATCTTCTTCAATTTGCGTAAATCAATTTCGTAATCCTAGAACAGAAATATTAAAATTTATGCGTGCTGTAAAATTTATGATATATACTATTACAATTTAGTCTCTCTCGTTTCACATATTTGCTGTACACTGTAGCTCATCCGTACAAAATCACTTAAAAATTTTCAATTCTTACGCACGCAAGTACAACTACTATTATGCACATAAATATCATTTTTTCAGCAATCTTTACATATTATAGAAAAAAGAGTACAGAATACAAGTAATTTCACCTAATTGAATATTTTCAGAATGCAACGTCGGTGGTTTCGTCAGCAACACAGGCCAAATTGAAAGAGTACCGTATGTGTTTTTACCGCAACGTGGCCAAATAATCTACCCCCATGCGGAAATTCAATTCGAGGGTAAGTTGTCAATCTGAACTCTAAGAGATGACAACTCTCAAAGTTCTTTCATCCTTTCATCCTTGTATCCCGCGAATTTGACGATGATTTTGACAATTAAAGTAAAGTTATCTTGATCGCATGTGCTCTATATAACTGTTATCATCGTCACTCGATCAATTTCTTCGTCGTTGAAAGCACTAATTTCTCATACGATCAACGAAGGTGTAACTACGCCAGTGTGTGGTATAACCGGAGCTCAGCAATTAGGACGTGCAGGATGGTCAGAATTGAAGAACCTTTCGGACACCGAGCCACCCTTCAGGCTGTTCCGTGACGAAGGAAGAACGTTTCTTCAGGTTGGTATACATGAAATAAGTCATCACGCTATCAGGAAACAATATAAACATATCTTTACATATTTAATTTTTATTTATTTATTTATTTGTGAATAGATGGATTTTTATAGAAAATTAAATTATATATAATTAATAATTATATAATTATATAATAGGAAAAAATGAATAAAATATCCAAAGTACAGCGCTTTCTGTGATACCTAATATTTGGCATGTAAATCAATTTCCTAACCCAGGCATTAGTTTTTAATTTAAACTTAAAGAAATATAGAGAATTCACACAATAATCCTTGAAAACTTGCAATGATGGCTATTTTATTGCGACACATTTATTTGACAATAGAAGTTTTATCAACTTCAAAATTAACAATAACGATTATATAATTTTAAATTAGATTGCAATTTCAATTAAATTTTTTCAATTTTCGGTCATTAATAATCTTATTAAAACGGCTTCAAAATTAGCATTATAGTGTCTTTATTTAATATACATAAATTTTGGAATATTCGAATTGTTTTCGAATTATTGCTTCATTTAATTTTTACATCAAAGCAAGAATGATGCTTTCATCGGCATTTGCATTTTCTATGAAGTACCTATAAAATATCGGAAATATTGCAATGGTTATAATATTCAACGAGTGTGTAATGAACATTTTACAATTTTATTTTCACTTTAAAAACTTAAAAACGGGTAAGTATACCTATGTTACGAAAAACAAAAATGTAAAATGTAAAAGTACAATTGTACAATTATAGATTAACAGGACAATGGTATTTTATACATTTAAAGATTGTAAAACGAAACGTCCACAGAGAGAAATAGAAAAACCGAAAAACATAGACCAAAATTATCAGCAATTTGATTATCATAATTGCATAATTTGATTAATTAAAACTTCTCACTTCTGTAAAAATTAATTCGAAAAACTTTGAAATTTCTAATTGGGGCGTCGACTTGAAAAAGCGGACAATCGATGAAATTATTAACAAACTTGAATGAAAAAGATATATCAATTATTTTTTTTTATCTTAGTTCTCCAACGTAAGCATTCAATTTTAAAGGAATTATATCGACGAGCTCCATGATATCAACAATGACAAACTTTTTCGAGAAAAAATTAAAAAATATTTTCAAACGAAATTGCCGACTTAAGAGAACGTGAAGAACGAACGTGTGCAGTTTTAAAGCTCTTCTGAGCGATTAACATTCCTCTTTTGGTCGCGTTGTAACTGATGCAGGTGGTGTATTTTTACGATTTTTTTTTTCAGTAGCACTGATGCTTTTTCCCGTTGAGTAAAATACAGTCACGTACACTATAGGAAACATCGCGTCGCGTCATAATTTTGCGTCAAACCGACATACGAACGTCGCCCGCCAATTTGTCCAAGGCAAATGAACGAACGATAGACGTCTACCGTTTCTTCTCGATACGTATAAAACCTTTGACGTAAGGCTAATTAGGAATCACGAAGGGAGCCGCTCGCAGAAACGGAATGCGAACGTGACGCTAAAATTTCATGCATTTCAAGAAATTCGAAGCTTATAAAATATACGGCACTCGCGTAAATATACGACATTCGCGTATGTTTCCTTCGAGCGAATCATTTCTCGTGAAAATAAAAACGGTAACGGAAGAGAAAAGATCTGCTCCAGTCTGTTTGCTCATACGAATAGTAATTATTGTCTAATACATATTGTATTACTTTCTTTTTTTTTCCTTAAAGTGAAATTTTATTAATATTAAAGTTTAATGCAAATTAACAGACAATTATTCCTAAACGTGTCCGTGAATAGAAACTGTTATAATTTAGTAAAAAAAAAAAAAAATCATTTAACTCGGTTTTTACTTTTTAACAGTCTTTTATTTTTTGATAAAGACAAAGCGGAAAGTAAAGATACTTTTCCTTCGATAATTGTAAAACTTCAAACGTCTCCCTAAAGATATTAAAAAATTTTCTAGATCTCCTCTCTACAACGATCCCTTAAAATTTGTACAATTTTTTTCTCGCCATTTTATTGAAAAGAAAATTTGTTTCCGAAGAGCAAACCTCCCTCAAGTATATGAATTTATCAGGAAATAAACGAATAATTCATATAATTCTTCCTTCTATCTCCAATGATTTTTCGTCTGTATCATCAGGCTTAAATAAGTAGATTCAACCAAATGAACAAAAGCGTTCATTTAATTTGTTTCAAATAAACGGAGTTCTATTGTACATGTCTCGCAAATTACCTGCGACAGCAATCTTGATATCTTGCTCAAAGATATGATTAAGCGCACGACATTGTCTGCAGTCTAACGACTCCTATAGACAACGTATATGAACTGTGTATAATGTTTGTCAGTTTGAATTAGTTTAACAGATACATTTTTAACTGAATAATTCAATTCAAATAATTGTATTTCAGTGGATCGGCGAAACAGGATTAAGAGCGGCAGCTGAAGGTCGAGTAGTGACGGCTAAACTCGTTTGCAGAGACGCCTCGCCAAAGTCGAAGCTTTCTGGTGTCTTCACCCCATGCGTGGCTTTCAGAGTGGCCGGTTCACCATCTAAGAGTAGTCGGTATTCGTGGCTCGAACGAATTTTTTCGTATTTTGTAGTTTGTACCTTGTTCTCGTCTCCGTGATCCGTGATCAAAGGAAAATTAATTTTTCCATAAAATTTTGGATATATATAAAAATGTACAGGGAATACTAATTTCATTTTAGAACAGAATATTTTTGTTTGGCTAATTAAAATTGCTGTTATATTGATATTTATTTAATACTACTGTTATTGTCTGTTAATTTCATAATTTGATAATTTAATATTATTATTAATATTATTACTGTTGTATGATATGTTATTACATTAACCTTCGTACTGCACTATAACATTGTGTAACTTCAAAGTTAGATATCCATATTCGTATTCACACTTTGAAAATATTTACTGCATTACTATTGTATTTTACACCATTTGCTAGTTCCCACATTTTCAGTTGACAGCAACACTTTTCTCTTACAAGTAGACATTCTGTTAGAAATAGAAATTCTGATTATAGAGGGTTAAAATTGTCTTCATAATGTCTTCATAGTCATTTTTGACAATTTATATTAAATAAAAAGAGAACATTAAAAGCAAACATACTTATTCATTTTCTTTATTTAATTATTCGAAATTATTTTCTTCATTTGATAATAAAATATCTTTTACGAACATATTTTTTACAGTGCATAGTGAGTCTCGTTACGACTTGAAATAACTCACTGTACGAAAAAACTTTTCGTTTTTGAGGAAGTATGAAAATCACCTTCAGTTTTTTAAATATAATAATGTATTTTATATATATATATATATATATATATTTTTTTTATTTATTAATCGCATCCAATTTTTTATAAAAAAGGAAGTATTAATTCAAAGCAAGGATACAGAACAGTGCTCCTATTTTTCCTCATCGTACGATAGAATCTATCACATGATAGATTTTACAGAATTAAGATTTTAAGAAAATCAATTACATTGTGTGTAATTCTCTTTGTCTCTTTTCAGACGTTCGAGAAGTGATGTTCTCTTCGACGACACAACTCTCCCAAGGCCTCTCCGCCGCGGAATACACGGCCATTGGGCTCTCGTCCGTGATCCTTGCCTTGATCTACGTCGCCAGCGTGTCCTTGTACTTGCACAGCAAAAAGACCAGAAGAAAAATCATCGAAGAGCCGGAAATAAGTCTGACTCCTGGTCGAGAAGTCAGTGGATTGGTGAAGAACAACCCTTTGCTCGCTGCCTCGAGACACTTTGAAAGCGATACAAATAGCGGTTTAACGGAGAGCGATCTTGGCGATGATCTTCCACCGAGCGACAGTGAACAAGGATTCGAAAATGTTCGTAGAGCTTTTCTTTTAAAGTGTCCTATTTGAAAGTAGCGAGAGAAAAATATACACCCAATAATTTTGTCCGCTTTAAATATCTTTGTTATTTTTGAAAACATAAAAAAACTTTGTTTGTTGAGATCTTTTCTGTAGGTTTCGGAGATTTCAAAATCATTCCCAATGGAGTCATACACTTTTTGATCCATTAATCGATGCAGCTCGACATTCTCTGTAAAAACAAGTTTAGTTTATTAATTTAGGAGATATTTTAAACTTTAATTCCATGAATTTCAAATAAATTCTACCGCTCCTATCTTTCACAAATTTTGATTGAAGTTAAAACATCTCCCTGATATCTTCTTTAATAAAAATTAACAATTTCTCAATACGTGAGTTAATACTATTTTTTTTAGCGCGTGACTTTGAAATCTCCAAAACTCCTTCACTTACAAAAGAATCATTACTGCCATATTATGGCGTCCTTTACACTAAAAATATAAACTAAATAAATTTTTTCATATCTCCGATAATAGAAATATTCAAGATGGATAAAGTTCATTGATTTTAATACTTTGTTATTAATCACTTTGTTAGTAATTTGTTAAGTCCAAGGATATAAACTTTTTTTAAGTAATTAAAAACTAATTAAAAATACAATTATCAAGGCAAGGAATATTTTAATATTATAATAAGCAATGTTTTAAAAATTTGTAAAAAATGAAAGTGTATTAAAAGACAATTTTCGAACTGTTTTTCGTATACTCAAAAGACAAGAAATGTCATTTATCATAATCTTTGTTAATAATCTTCTCGTGAGTATTATTATTACTAAACATTTGTAAAAATGACGACTGCTCGATTGAAAGTACAAATAATTGAATTCTTCTCAATGAAATAGGATAAACGAAATTAAAAATCACGTTAGATATTGAATTTGTTAATTAAAACATTTGGAAATAGCATACTTATTGCAAACTTCGATCATTCTGTGTAAAACGATATAGAAATACATATTTACATGTCAATGTCAAGCTAAAAATGCATAAAATACTTTCAAAGTAAGAATCATGCAAAAAAAAATTATATTGTTATTAAGTCTTCGTTGTTCTGATGCGATTAGTATGTGTTACTCTTTATCGTCTAACGGATCATTTGATAATACGTAATTGTGAAATATTTGTCACTTTGTCAAATATTCAATTAACAAAACAAAAGTTACATATATGTAAACAGATTACTTCAGCTATCATTCATCCCCATTGCATTTACATGGAACAATCCGAGGGTTGCTTCGGGACTGGATCGATTTTAGGCGAAAGATTACCAGAAGAGGATGTGCGAGTCGTGGAAACTGCGGATAATCCGCAACAACAGGATGTTCCGGTGTTACCCGGAGCCCAAAGAAGAAAGCTATACTTCAATCCTGCTTACTTCGACAGGCAATTGTTACTCGTAAGTCTGCCATTCTTCGCAACTTTCTCAACTACGAAATAAAAGCAGATTTCCTCTGGTGAAAAACATCGCAACGCGTATTTTTTGATAATTCCGAGATAATTTAAAGGCAGCCTGGCATTTTTCTAGGCGCCCCCTCCAGCAGCCATCGAGTTCCTTCTCAAGATTCGAGAAGTTATCTCCATCGCGAAACACAAAATGGCAGCGAAGAGATTCATGCCTACTCTTGTCGGTTAGTAATCCCGTTTTTTAATAATCAATAGCGATGGGATTAAATTCAATGTGCACTTGTAAGTCCGAAGAGAAGCAGATTCAGTATTTAAAATTCGCTTTGTAATATCGAATATTACTGATAAGGCACAGTGATTCGTTCACTGTACTTGTCGAATTCTAAGAAGTTGATTTGCAATTTTGAAATGGATACCTGCAAAATAAAATATAATATATTATATTTTAAAAATTATATTTATAATAATAATATTTATAAAAATACAAATAAAATATTCTATATAATTTCTATTTTAATGTTCGCATTTGCAAACTATGTAAAAATAACAATCGAGAAGAATGATTTTGAGTAAACGGAGAATTTGGTAATTTCAAATCTATTTGTATTTGATTTTACTTCGAAGAATAGAGGAATCAAACTTATCACGTTCAAATTCGATACGTACATATTTGTACATATGTATCGTTTATTTTTTTCGAAATATAATCGGTCAGCTCTCGGTGTACTTGATCTCATCACTGACAATCAAGAAAGATGACAGGAGCTCTCGATTAATTCAATCTGTCCACGATTCAGGTATCCCGGAGGAGGAAACGAACGCGGAACACTGCGACACCACGAAGAATCAGCAACAATCAGCTTCGAATTCGGCTCAGAGTTCCGTCACGAAGTCACGGAAATCTCAACGATGCACCGGGTGTCCAGGTTGCAGAGACTCGTTTAGGGACGCCCTCGCGCTTTCGGAGCCTAACCAACCAAATCCAGGCGAGAGTAAAGTTCGAGCGTGGTTGGAGGACGTCAGATCAACGCCTCAGCGACGCTGGCGAGACGCCGAGGAAGCTCGGAAGACGCTTCAGGAAAATACGAAAACGTTCAACAAGAACTTGGAGTACTTGAGAGAATTGGCTAAACGAGAATTCGACGCGAACATGAAGGGTTCAACAGAGAGGCTTCTTTCCTCGTGGAAGGACAATCCACCGATGATGAAAACGTTCCAAAACATGGCGAGAAGCGAAATCCTCGAGATGAACGATCAACACAGTGTTTCAAAACGGTCGACCAAGTCAATGTTCGAGGAGTCGAGCTATTGCTCGTTGAAAAACGGTGATTCTTTGATCGATAATGGCAACGATATTGTCAATGACAAAGTGAGGAAGGCCATCGAGAATTCGTTCATTAAACAGATGGAGGAGAACGTGGCGTTGGAAAAGGAAACAGTGGAAAACTCCGAAACCAGAATGGAAAAGAAGATCGCAGTTCCTGAGGACGAAAATGATAAAACGAAAGAAAATGGTAACGCAATGGAGAGTTCGCTCCAGAAACAAGCAAATAAACGCAACGAGGATTCGACACGATCGAAAAAAGAACTACCGGATATGATCAACGAGCTTCCAAATGCTAAGAACACGGCGAAACGTATAATGGATGCCGTGATCCGTGAGATGGTCGACGCGAAGGTGCTGGATCATTCGAGATCAGAGAATATCGTGGATTACGAAGTGGATAGCCTAGAACGATCCAAGTCCAGCCGAAAATCCTCTACTTCGCCAGAATCTACCGATCAGTCGAGTCCAGCGTTATCTACCGCTTTGCCAATGGACGAGGAGCTGACGATGCAGAACGCGGTGATCAACACCAAGACCGGTGAAATGATGATACCCAACAAACTGAACAAGGACATTCTCGAGAGAGGCTATTACAACAGTCTGCCGGAATTAATCTCTTCGCAAAAATTGGAGAGTTATTCGCTTGTCAGCGAAGTATACGTGAACGACGGCTACGACAGTCCAGCTTGCAGCGACGATTCTGGGCCAGAGATTCAATACGAGCCCGAAAATCCTGGACATTTAACCATCAAAGTTCAAGATTCGTCAAAGAACTACGTGAAACACGACGAGTCTGAATACGAGCCCGACACATTGGACAGAAAACCAATGAAGTTGAAGATCAACGACGACGTGAACTACGAGAAAGATGTTTCCGACGAGATTTATGTAGACTCCCTCGAAAGACCTGCTCAAATCCTCCTCAAAAGCAAAGGCAGCTTCCGCGACCAGGACTCGTCAAAAAATGACCCTTGTTTGCAGCGTAACTACGGCAGCCTTCGAGAAATATACGAAGCTAGGTTGAAATCGTATCCCAGAGATTTGGCCAATAGCAGTAAATCGTTGAACGACCATTCAGAGGACTCGATGTCTTGGAAGAAGTGTAAATATTTAACACCAGAGACCAGACAATTGAAGAGGCAACGACAACCGAGCAACCAACCGGACGTGGTGCCATTACCGCCTACGGAGGATATCTATCAGCAGCCGAAACCTCCGCGTCGCGTAAAGGACGGGAAATTATTATCGAGCTCTCTGTCAAAAAACGGCTGGGACAGGAGTCCTGCCGAAGCGGGTGACCCTACAACCAGCAACGGTGCTCCTGTCCCCTGTGAACACGCCCACGTAGGGACCACTTCGCCATCTTGCCCCTGCAAGTCTCAACAGCAGCCCGAGGAATCGATGACAAGGTGCAGACACCAATTGGAAAGCCAAATCCGAAGCAATTCCACGCGAGGCAAATCAAAATCCAATCCTGCGTCGTGGAGCAACTCTCGTAATTACAGAGATAAAAGAAAAATATTCGATCAGTGCCACAAACAAGATCACCAGAGAAGAAACAGCGAGTCTCAAGCTAGCAAGAAACATCTGTCGAGACCTTCCAGAAACGAATCAACCAGCGATTCCGCGAGTCGTATATCTGGTTGTCAACAATCACGAATAAAAGTGGAAGATAGCGGATACTTAAGCAGCACGGACAGCAACGGCTCGCACAAACAGCTGCTGAAACACGAGGTGAGCAGCGTATCGGAAACCGACGAGACCGAATCAGTCTGTGACGGAGCGAGTGAAAGCGGCGCTGAAAGCATCGGAACGGACAGCGTTTTCTTTGGAAATTTCCGCAAACTCTCAGGCGTATCCAACTTTTCGAAGAGCGTCGATTCAGGAGTGGAGATCGGCACGAAGAACACATACCTCCAACCATTTTGCGTCAGAAACGAGAATGGAATTGTAGAGAGAGCAAACTTTAGCACCAGCGATAGCGAGACTGAAAGTTTTATCACAGTTCTTTTGCCGTATGGACCCAAGGAGTCAATTTAGTTATGCATGAAACTGTTCGATGAGGAAACTATATTGTTTTCTTATTATTTTGAAACAAAGTTAGTAAAGAATAGATTAGATGATTAGAGTGGATTATAGTTATTGTACCTGTTTAGAGGTTGCAATTGACGATTGTGATGGTAATTATAGAATCTCTTTTAGCCTTGTTTCCTTGTTTCCTTTCTTTTTTCAAAGGCTATATAAAAAAAAAATGAAACTCGGAGATACAGTATTACACACGTTTGGAATGAGTAAAAATCAAATATTAAATTGCCATTTATCTAGATAGATATTTTCACAAATGGCAATCAACAATTCCTCCCACAATAGACATATTTAATATCGTTTAAGGCCAGTACTTTCATATTATTCCTTCACGGTAGTTACACTTTATTTTTTACAAAAACATTAATTTTTAAGTAAGTAATTTTTAACTACGTTTTAAGTAGCTATTTTTCTTTTCATTTAATTAATTAAACGTGATGCACACATCTAAAAGTTCGCCAAACGGGTAAATGTATAGTTTTGTATTAAGTCTGAGTGAAGCTCAAGTAAAAATAATCTACTTTACATTTGCTAATTTGCTAGCTTTCAATTTACTTATATCACATGCTACGAAAAGAATTACTAACTTTAAGAAAAAAGATTCATTTAATCGTATATCATATTTATGTAATTAGTTTATAACAAAGAAAGATATGAAGACGGCCGACGAAATATGCAAAGATTGCCATGGTAATATAATTTGATAGTATGTAAAACGGCCGGAAGTGCAATATTACTTGACAGAAATATAATAGATAGTTATTTATATAGATTACTTATATACTTACTAGAATACTGTATATATATTACAATTTATAATTGCTAGTCGATGCGAATTTCGTAACTAAAAGAAAATTTTTACATTAAATGATGTGTAAAAAATTTATTATAATATACATAAATAGGAAATTAAGATAAGCAACATAGAAATTGCTTTGTTTTTACATTGTACATTGTTTTACGATGTAGTTATTCAATCTTAAATTTAATATCAATGTTATTAATATACCTGTTATTGTTATTTTTTACAGTAGTCATTAAAGAGGAGATTATAATATATTTCATAACATACGTGTATTCGTCAAATGAGACATTGACTACTTATATACTGATGTTTTAAATTTTATTTAATTCTAATTTAATGTTCATTGTTGACTTTATTGTTGCAAAATATTACGCTTTATTCAATAATGGCATGTATCGCAAGATATAGTTAACTATATTTGTTATTCGAAACAGATTTATATACATTTTTTTACTTATATGTATAAGTTAGTTTATATTCATAGCATGATATATTCTATATATTCTAATATATTCTTTCTTTATTTTATTACTTTCATTATAGTTCTATATATTTATACGTGGGGACAAGAGATAAAACATTATCTAAGAGATAATTATTATTATATCTTAGAGTTTAAAAATTTTAATAAGAGTTCTCGCGCCTCACTTCTCGTAATAGAATCGTCTTTTTCATATCAGAAGCGCATGCTTCAATGTACCTGCCAGATGTACATAAAATAGATTTTAATATATTGAATGTTTATAATGCTACAAGATAGCAGTGCTAATATATTTTATATTATTATATTATTATAAACATTATATATATACATGGAAA
The DNA here is from genome assembly GCA_032399605.1 of Melipona beecheii. Taxonomy (NCBI): domain Eukaryota; kingdom Metazoa; phylum Arthropoda; class Insecta; order Hymenoptera; family Apidae; genus Melipona; species Melipona beecheii. Next base: position 2,168,072 of record JAUCMO010000210.1, on the reverse strand, counting down.
ATTTTATTTATAGATAATATAGACGTATACAGAAATCATGCGACTTAATTGATTGCATGGAAAATTTTTAATAACTACCTCTGATACAGCTAAAAAATTTTCCACAAAAAAAGCTGCATATAATAAAAAACAATTTCCAGCACAAATATATGTAATCAATTTGATTGATATTATATGTGATTGATACTATAGGAAAATATATATAGACAAACTGACAATCAGTAGATTATAATTTATTAAAAATTAATATATGTAAATTCATAAAAATATTCTATATTGACTGTGAAATCATAAATATTTATAAATGGCTAATGGAATTGAGAATCAAATTTTTTACATTCTCTTCCATGAATTTGGGAACATGGTGTTGGCAGGATTTTAAGACTTTAGTGAAATGAGTAAGTATTAAGATGCTAAAAACTAGATATCAAATTCTATTGAATAATTATATAATTATATAACAATGATAACACAGAACACAAATACAAAAAATACAGTAGTATCTTTTGAAAATTTATACTAGGTAATAAATAAATAAAATTAAAATAAATATCAAAATTATATGTCATTATTAACTAATTAGCATAAACTGGACATCCAATGCTTTTTCATGTCCCACGTTTTCTGGATCACCCTCTTACCATTTTCTTGTTACAACCTCTCATACTCTCGACTTACACAAGTATTGCCACAGATAACAGACGAGATCACAGACAAAGTATATGAACTGACCTCGATACAATCATCATCGATACATCATATACCAGTATATCGATTATATTTGTACGATCATATGTATTTAATTATATTTATACATAAAATTTATTTATTTATATGTACAGTTTTTTTTATACATATGAACAAAATAAAAATTAAAGATTCCGTCATACAATATTATAAATATTATAAAACGATTTAAATAGTTAAAATTTTTCTAATATTTAACATCATTTTCAACATCACTTTTAATATCATTTTCAATATTATCGTCAATATGTCGTGACGATTCCGTCAACAATTCCGAAACTAAATCCATTAAGACCTTTCTAAACGGTCGAATTAAATGTAACTTATCTTCACAATCATCTCTACCTTCATATCTAAGTATAAAATGTACAACATTCCACAATATACTCCGAAATTCTAATAGCACATCCGCGATTCTGAAAAGAAAAATGTAAAATAAATATGTAAATTAATCGTGGAAAAAAGATAAAAATACAAATACAAACTCTGGTTCACATAACAAATGTAAATTCTTTATATTATTTATGCTAATACAAATTTGTTCTTCTTCAGTGGAAGCATTGTCTTGTATCTGCAAGAAAAATAATGTTTAATATTATATAAACATACATATATTATATTCAAAAACATACTTTTTGACACTGAACATCAGTTTGACTAAATAACAGAACTGATAATGGCGATATCATACTCGTATCAAGAACCATAGAAGTATGTCTGTTAACAAACTCTATCTTGTTGATATAAATTAATATATCACTTGGCCATGTTTTTCTCTTATAATTTATACTCTCATTTTTAATTTGAACGATGTTGTTTGTTCTAAAAAAAAAAACAAGAATTATGTAAATTTTAACTCTTTGTTGTACAATCATATATATTTTTCAAAAAATATATTCACTCAGTAGTTAATATGTCTGCTCTTTTTGTAAAAATTCCTCTTTTATATCCATAATGATTTTTTTTTATCAAATGGTTCGTAGCAGCGAATAAAATCGCTCGAATTAATTCATTATTTTGGGAATAGGCATTCAAATAATCAAAATCAGATGTGTCTGAAAATATTCCACTGTTTATAAGTTCATCCATATGTAGCATAAAAAATTCTACAAATAAATAATAATTGTTATTAACATTGTTATTAACATTAAACATCATCTATCTTCAAATATAATAACACTTACTTTGTATCTGATAGTATGTACTTTCAATAGTCTGAAAGCAATTATCATTACTGGACTCCACATAACTAAAATATTCTGAAACAGCAATATGATCACTTGTTTTATGATATTTCAGCTTTTGTTTTCTCAACATTTCAAATGGATGTGAGTTTTCATTTAATGAAACACCATAATTAGAAGCATTACCAAATATAGTGGCTATCGTTAATACAGGATTTAAACACCTAGAAAAATATACAATATACACCAAAATATACAATAAGCAATAAAACTCTTTAGAAATATTAAATTAGTAGAAGGAATATACAATCTAAAATCATAGAACCATAAAAAATAGAAATATAAATATAAAATATATAGAAAAATAAGAATTCTTTTTTATACGTACTGCAAAATGCAAGATAATATCACTGCTTTACTTATTTTCGAATTTAATGAAATATATGAAACACGCTTTCCCAAACTTGTAAGATTTTCATCCTCATCAAGAATGCCAAGATTTTTCAAACTATTTACAGCTGAAATTATTGAAGTAACACTAGGTGAATCAATCAGATCATTAAAGAAATCGGATGCTTTCTGACGAGATACTGTTTTGCTAATAATAATTGCGTCATCCAATGAAATTCTTAATATTTCTGGTTTCGGGTACAAGTCTAATTCATTGTATTTTTCTCGAGTAATTAAGTGATAACTTTCGCCAGGCTTCAAACGCCCAGCTCTTCCTTTCCTAAATTAATAAAAATGTTTTAATAAAAACATTAAACATTAAAAACTGTTTTCCTCTTTTGGAAAATAATGATAATTTTCGAAAATAAAATCGTAACACCTCTACAAGATAAATTACCTTTGACAAATGTTGGCTTGTGATATTGGACAGAAACATAAACTGGATAAAGATTTTTTTTCATTCCATAACGTTTCTCTTTTAATTGCAGTATCTATAACATAACTTATATCTGGAATGGTAATACCAGTTTCAGCTACATCTGTAGCTAATATTATCTTTGTCATATTCGCAGGAGCAGGTTTAAAAGCTTTCTGCTGTATATGATTTGATAATTTAGAATGAAGTGGTAATATCAATAAATCATCCATTTCATTTTGAAGCATATCATGTAAGAGTTTAATTTCTCTCCAGCCCGGAAGAAAACATAAAATTGCTCCTGGTGGTTTATTATTAATGATCCATTGTATTAGACGTACTATTTCCTTAAAAGGAATTTCTTTCGTCATGAGAGTATCCCAATTTGATAAATTATTATTTAAGAAATTAATATCATCTATAAAATGCATTTCTACATGATGTAATTTTCCAGGAACATTAATAGTTGCAGAGGAAAAGTATTCCTGGAATATTTCTGCGTTTATACTTGCAGACATAATTATAAGTTTTATATGTGATTTATGTTCCAGCAAATCTTTACATAACTTCAATAATAAGTCTGTATGTAGACTTCTTTCATGAGCTTCATCTATAATTATATGTGACACTTTTTCTAAAGTAGAATCGTATTCTAATTTACGCAATAGCATACCAGTTGTGCAGAATAAAATTGAACCATGACCTTTTGGCGTTTTATTATAAAAACGTACATGATATCCTACTGTATTACCTATCTTTTCATTTCTCTCATATGCAATACGCTCAGCTAAAGAAATAGCTGATATTTTACGAGGTTCTGATACAATTATATTGCATTCATGTCTTTTATTTTGTTCTATATAAGCATCTAGTATGAACTGTGGAACTTGAGTACTTTTGCCGCAACCAGTGTCTCCTTTAATTACCAAAACTTGGTTATTTTGTAAACTGTTAAGAATTTCTTCTCTGAAAAAAATGTTTAAGTAATAAATATTTATTATAATTTGTTTATCATGTGTAAATATATATACATACTTATAGTTCATAATAGGCAAGTCCATCTCCATTTTTACATTCTTTCTTCTTTGTAGATTCTGCATTAATTGGCTACTATTTTCACTTGATGAAAGATCTCTTACTTCTTCTTTTACATTGTTTTCATCAAGTTTAGTCATGCATGGTATTGTTATTATAGATTTTATTTCCTACACATAATCATAATAAATAAATTAAAATATTTATTAGATATTAGGCAGATATTTATGTTCTTTATAAATCTTACGTTATTAAAAATATCAATCACAGATTGTATTTTATTCTTGGACTCTGATGTAAGATTAATTTTGATAAACTGTTGAGATTTCAAAATATCATGCTGACTTTTATAATCATAAAATATAGGTTTTAAATCATTAATTTTCTTATTTTGATATAACCAATCTAAGCATATTAATGCCGCATTATGTGCAGCCATCTTTTTGTTAGATGCGATACTGCAGAAGGATGCTTCATAAGGCCATGTGACATTGATGATACATTTGTATTTAATAGTAGATTGTTTTATTTCTGTATATACATATGATATGCATAGCTTGTCAAATTCACTTTTTACAATGTCATAAATCCTGTCAAGATCACATTTAGGCTGTGGATGTACTTTTTTAAGTTCTAAAATTTTATATAAAAACATTAATGAAACAATATATGTACAATATATACATTGTTTAAATTAAATTGACATACTCACTTAACATTCTATTAGAATTTAATATATCTGCAGTTTGTTCTTTATAGTCCTATAAAAATAATTTTGTAATTAATATGTTTACATACTGTATTATATACTTCATTACTACGTATAATTTATGTTTAACATTTATTATAATTTAAAATTATGTATGTATCTTTTTAACTTTATTTTCATTGACATTTAACATTCAACTTCTAAAAAAAAAAAAAACGAAAATGACATTGACTGACGAATTACTTACATTAAAAAATGTATTGGGTTGTTTATTAATTTTCGATTTCCCTGCATAACAACGATTAAATGTTGTTTGATAGTTGTACAATTTTTTCAAATGTAATTCATACATTCGATTTGTATAATAAGATACTATTCTATTCAATAAAAATACTTGGGATTATTATTTATACGTATTTAGTTAAATTTATATGTTATAAATTACTTACTGAATGCAGAAAGATTTTCTCAAATTAAACATAATTTGAAATGAAAGCATTTTTTCTTTTACACAATATATTTGTGATTGTAACACTTCAATTTGAAAGGTTAGTTTCACCATATAACATAAACTTGTAAATTGTATTCATAATATGACTTCTTGTATCTTATCTTTTCTTTTTTTTTTCTAAAACATGAATGAAAAACCAACGTCAATATTTTTTAAAAAATCATATTTTAAATTTATAAACATATATTTGAATTACATTTGTAAAGAATCTAGAAAATACATAGGTTTGAATGTTTTGATACATATGAGTTTCTTATCTATATAATACGTGGTCTTAGATAAACGCCACGTCTATGATGATACCAATTTGTAACCCGCTTGCCGGTTGTTAAAAGTGCTACTCGATAGTGAATTGAAAGAAATTTTTACACAAAAAATATGATTAATCGTAATATAATTCTATTACTATGTAATGTTGTGTTACATGGAGTATATGTACAATCATTTGCTGCCGCCAACATTATCGATCCTGACTTAAATTTTAAAAATGTGGAGAAACATATCGATTTACAATCTCAGTTAACAAAAATTACAACTAGACTTATATTAGAAAATGGAAGTAAAGATCGGCATATAAGTAATTTCCTTTTTTCACTGGAACCTGAACAAAAAAATAGTCTTAGCTACATAGCAGCTTATAGAGAACCTGTACGAGTTGAATTAAAATTAACTGAGGTGAAAGTAAATGTTTATCCAGATGAAACTTTTTATGAAATTGAATTAAAAGACCCGCTATCTCCTGGGAGAACTATGTCTGTTGAAATTGAATGGATATTAACCCATGAGCTCATACCTCATCCCAAGGAGATCACGCAAAAAGAAAAGCAATTAGTGAAATATATAGGTAACATTTATCTTTACGCACCATACACTATAATGAAACAAACAACCACTGTATCTTTACCATCACGTAATATTGAAACCTATACAAAATTTAAACCTGTTTCACAAAGTGATTCATTTATTACGTATGGTCCATATGAAAAACTTCCTCCATTTTCTTATGAAGAATTAAATATACACTTTGAAAACAATAACAAATTCCTCACTGTCACCAGACTTGAAAGGAATATTGAAATATCACATTGGGGTAACATAGCAGTAGAAGAACATATTGATTTATTACATACTGGAGCATTATTAAAAGGCTCATTTTCACGCTATGAGTTTGCTAGAGAACCAAAATCATGGGAAGCAAGCATTCAAAGCTTTGATACCATTTTACCTGCAGCTGCCTCTGATATTTATTATAGAGATGAAATTGGTAATATTTCGACGTCACATACTCGTATCAAGAAAGATTCAGTAGAATTAAATCTTCGTCCAAGATTCCCACTGTTTGGTGGTTGGAAAACTAAATATATAGTTGGATATAATGTGCCTAGCTATGAGTATTTGTTTCATTCTGGAGATTTATATACTCTAGAAATGAGATTATTGGATCACGTTTTCGATGATATGGTTGTAGATGAATTAGTCATGAAGATTATTTTGCCAGAAGGATCTAAAAATATTGAACTAAGCCTTCCATATTCTGCAACACGTTTGCCAGATTCCCTTCATTACACATACTTGGATACTACTGGTCGTCCTGTAATTTCTGTCACTAAAAAGAATTTAATTGAAAATCATATCCAGAATTTTAAGCTAAAATACACATTTCCACGCATATTGATGTTACAAGAACCATTGCTTGTAGCTGCAGCTTTATATTTACTGTTTTTGTTAGTAATTACTTATGTAAGACTTGATTTTTCAATTGATAAAGATGAAGTTTCAGAAAGTAAATTAAGAATTGCTGGGCAGTGTGAAAAGATTTTAGCTGCGCAAGACCGTAGAGTAACTTCTTACAATGAGCTAGATGATCAGTTGGCATACCTTAAAGCAAATAAAGATGCCAATACATTCTTATCTGTGGTAAAAGGTATTAATCAAGAGTATAAGAGTACAACCAATTCTATTACTGAAATTGCACAACGTTTAAAAGGAGAATCAGGAGATGTATATGATCGTATTCAAGAATTACAGAAATATGACAGAACTTTAAAAGAACTTTATAATCAACAACAGGCATTGTATGTAGATAAACTAGTACCAGGCAAAATAGGACGTCAACAATTTGTAGAAGCAGAAGCAGCTATTACAAAAAAGAAAGAAGAATGTGTTGAGAAAATAAATTCTATCATAAAGTCACTTCAGTAATAAAATTTTCTGATAAAAAAATATTTGAGAACAAGAGACTCAATAATAGTAATGTAAAAAATAAATTAGAATCTTTAAACAATAAATTGAAAACACCTTTTCCTTTTTAATAAAATAAGATTTGTAACGACAAAAAATTGTAATAAACACAATTTGTAATAAATATATATTATAAACTATATATTTTATACTTAATGTTAATTTAATTGTAATATAATGGTGTGTAGAGATATATGAATCTCTATATATAGATCTCTATAAATATAGATTGTATGTACTTAATATTCACAGTAGAAAATAATATAATGTACAGCTTATATTAATTTTTATAAAATATAATTGTATTTAAATCTATTATATGCAATAAATGGCAAAAAAAGTATAATTTTTATTTCCATGGAATGTCAAATATCTACTAACTCATGTCAGTACACAACGCCGGTTAAATAAGACACCTGCTAACCTTTCAGGCAGTACCAGTGTTTGAGAAAACTGTCATTTCATTGATAGGTTGAATGCTCGGTATTAGAATGAGTAATTTAAGAAAATTTATAGGTAACTAAGTTCTTTATTTAATAATCATATTAACACTTTAATAATCGATGCTTTTATACAAACTGTAATGTATCTTTGTGTATCTTTTGATATATTTACAAAAAGGTTATACTTTAAAAACTAATACATTCTATCGTTGTTAATTTCAATATAGACATCGGGGCCAATTTGACAGATCCTATGTATCAAGGAATTTATCATGGATCACAGAAACACCTACCAGATTTGGATAAAGTTTTAGAACGAAGTTGGAATAATAATATTTCGAAAATTATAATCACTGCCGGTAATATAGAAGAAAGTAAAAAGGCTCTCGAAATAGCACGAACAGATGGTAAGATGCTTTTGTATAAATGATAAAACTATAACATTAATTAAATATAACTTAGTCTACTGTCGCGTCTCTCTATCACTAGGGCAGCTATATTGTATAATTTTCAAATTCTATTTTTTATGTAGAGATATCGATGTTTTAGAAACAAGTACAAATGATTTTGGTACAATTAACATTTTATGCACCTTACAGGCTTTCAACTGTGAGGGTAAAGACTTATTGTTGTAATGTACAGCTACTGTTTATTTCTTATTATTAGACTGAAATACAATCATTGCATATGAAGAAACCAGTGAAAGAGAGATGCAATGGTTGCTGTCATTCTATTCTCTAACTACGACAAGAAAATGCATGTCAATGGAAATATCTAGGTACATATTATATTATTATTTTTTCTGTTTTCTTGAATCCATTCATATATTGATTGTTACGTATATTTCAGAACGACTGTTTTCTACAGTTGGTTGTCATCCAACACGTTGTAATGAATTTGAAGAAAGTGGTGATCCAGAAGTATATCTCAAATCATTATCTGATCTGGCTGCAGACAATAAAGATAAAGTTGTTGCTATCGGTGAAATGGGACTAGATTATGATAGGTTGCAATTTTGTTCCAAAGATATTCAGAAAAAATATTTTGAAATGCAATTATCTTTATGTTCTACTTTAAAATTACCAATGTTTCTACACTGTCGTAACGCTAGTGAAGATTTTGTAAGAATTTTAAGAAAACATAAGGATACGTTAACAGCTGGTGTTGTACACTCTTTTGATGGTAATCCAGAAGAAGCTAATTCCATTTTACAAATGGGATTGTACATTGGTATCAATGGATGGTATGTTAAATAATATATTTATTCTAGGTCAAATAATTAACATGATTTTGTTTATAGTTCTCTAAAAACAGAAGAAAATCTTTTTGCTGTTACAACTATACCATCAGACAAGTTAATGATAGAAACTGATTGTCCATGGTGTGAAATAAGGCCTACGCATGCTTCTGCAAAAGATGTTATTACCAACTTTCCATCTATTAAAAAAGAAAAGTGGCAACCTGATAAAATGGTCAAAGGAAGAAACGAACCATGTACCATAGTGTAAATATATTGATCAATTTTTTAATTAAATTTTGTACTGATTAAATCACATTTGTATTACGTATTTGTTAAACAGATTTAATATATTTAATTTCTTTTTACAGCCAAATTTTGGAAGTGCTTGCACGAATTAGAGACGAAGAAGAAGAATATTTATGCAATCAAATATATAAAAATACAATGAAAGTCTTTTTTCCTCATGAGCTCTAACACAACAATTCAAACTAAAATATTAACTTTATAATCAATGTGCGTTTTAGCATTGCACGCTCATACATATAATCAGGGAAGAATGCTGTGAAACTATATAAAAAAAAAAAAAAAAAAAAACATAATTTCTACTACATTCATTTCTGAAAAGAAAGGAAACAAAAAGACTCATTTTTACGTACATAGTTTTAGGAATGTGATGAGTGTCACTTCGCTAATCTCTTATTACTTTAATATTTTTCTTTTTTCTTTTTCTTTACTTTTTTTGTTATTATTAAAATTACCATTGTCACTATAATCACCACCATTAAAGTCGCACTGTTAGCGCTATTATAATTATATATAATAATAATTATATTACTATACCTATATTTATCATTATTCTATACGTCCTATAAATATTATTATTCTTATTGCTGTATCCAGTGACATTGTGTTAATACTCTACATGTATTATAAAATTAATCATACTCTATATTTCCCCTTTATTTTTGTAAAAAAGAAAATACCAAAAAGTAACTTTATTTAATACATTGTCTGGTTTATAAATCAACTTGTTATATTACCATTCAACACCATATTAGAAACATTAAATGAAAATATATTAATGAATATACAAATAAGAGGTTTTAAGTTTGACACTACATAATGTAGTCTATATATTACTTTAATAATTATTTTGACAGTAGTAATTTAAAAAAAGAACTGATATTTTTAAATTTGTGGAGCTTTAGAATATCATGTCGGAGTATGATACATTTTTCAAATATCACAGGTAAAATGGCTGTCACAATATATTTGGAAATGTATATCAACTTTGGAATTATAGAACTAAATGCAGAGGTATGAAAGAAGATTCTCTTGATCATCGAAAAAATTAGTACATAAAAATTTGATGAATTTCATTCACGGAACTTTAGAAAGTGTTTGCACCTTTTCATAAACCCAATCATAAGTCTGACTTGCTAACGTCTGTGTGGTGTCAATAGCTTTTGAGGCATAATTTTGTAAATTTTCTGGACTTAATTTTCCACTAAAAAGATAAAATTATGAAGTTTAAATCTTTATATTTTAAAAATTTTCTTTTTATACTTACACAAAGACATTATGTTCTAGCCATTGAAGTGTTGCAGTTGAGCGTTCAGTCAACATTTCCACTAATAAATTTAAATAAATTTTTAAAAATTCTAAACCTTGATTACTTCGTAATTTAATTTCATCCAACATTCCTGGGACATAATGCTCTATCTATAAAGTAAGTAAAGTTCATAAAATATCCAAATACAATTTATGCATTAAAATTATTAAGACTTACTGTTTGTATAACCAAAGGACCATTTTTCTCAATAAATTCTGCAATATTGTCATAAATTTTAAAAGACATATGTTTCATTACAAGATAAATATCTCCTGCTAATTTAATATAAGGTTTACATGTTTCTACAGTTATTTTATAATATTCTGGTGAAGTAGCTTCTATGAAATCAATCGTTTTAGAAAAATATTCTTGCATTATAATCCATGATTGTTGTCCATAAGCAACTAACCCAGTTCTTTTCAAAAACTTACTTACTAAAAAATTAATTATAAATATAAATTTTTTATACATAATTTTGTGTAATATATATAAGTATGTATGTATGTATGTATGTATGTATGTATGTATGTATGTATGTATGTATGTATGTATGTATGTATGTATGTATGTATGTATGTATGTATGTATGTATGTATGTATGTATGTATGTATGTATGTATGTATGTATGTATGTATGTATGTATGTATGTACGTGTGTGTGTGTGTGTATGTATAGATATATTTATATATTACCTTTAAAATCATCATGTTTGTATATATCATAAGCAAGAATGGTACTAATAAGAAGTAATAATAGAATAATTCCCTTTTTCCAAGGAAATTTCTTATTAGCAGAAACTGTCATTTTTAGTAATAACGCCTGTAATAAAGAATTAATAAAACACTATATCGTATTTTAACTTATTTACAGTTTAAAACACTGATAACATATTCGTATTATGTCTAAAGGTCAATATGATTATCAAAATATAGTCTCATTACAGATGTAAATAAATGAATTTCATTTTTGAATACGAACTTTTTACCCACAGAGTTGATGAAAAAAATGAAAATATTTTCTAAACTATTTGTCTTAAAATATTGTTTGTAATCTTTATAAAAAAGTATCGCAATAAGTGACGTTAATGTCATCAGTAGCAATGCCGAAGGGACAATGTGCGATCGATAATCTCCTTCCGAAAAAAACAAACGTACATAACCTAAACTATATTTAAAATTCAACTTTCTCAAAATCATTTAAATATCACACTCACGATTCTTTAAACGTACATCCAAATGGAAAATTCGCAATTTATTGCTGGGAAATTGTACCGATGTTTAAACGTTCTTTCTTTTACGTGCAAAACGCAATTAATCAAAACACGATTTATATGTTACGTAGTGTTCCGATATAACATGATTGCGCATGTATGAGACGTACAATACAAGAAGCAAATGTTACGCGGGTTATTTCAAAATATTCTAGACATGTACAAATGATTATTCATTTTTTATACTATCTTAATTTTCGTAATAAAGCATTATTTTTTATATAAATATTAAATAATGTTCCTATTTGATGCAGAAACACAAATTTAAATTTACCTTGCATATTTTAGTGCAATTATTAGCAAGATTTTCATCTTTGCCCTTTTTCCACTTTTCATTAATTGTTTGAAATACTATACATGTTTCTTTCAAACATTTAGTGTCCAATGTTGTGTGTAAAACGTGGTATTTAGTGTCTAAAAAAAAAAATTAAATGAAATTAAATTTAATAAATTCATCAATCCATAAAATCAAATCAATATAATCTTACCAATATACATTAAAATTAAATGGGACTGATATAAATTTTTAGCATAAATGGATTTCCAAACAGAGAAACAAAGTGGATCTGTAGCTAAACAAGCCACAAGTGCTTTGATTAATTCATCCTTATAATCTACATGTACTTTTTGCACAACTTTTGTAATTAGCATTTCAAATAACTTTGCATAATTTATATTTTTGTTTTTAAATAATATCAACTAAAAAAATAAAGAAACATTATGTCTAATCATCCTAAAGTGATATTTTATATAATTTAATATAATACTTGAACACCAACTCTTAGTTTTTCAAGGCTGTTATTAATTTCTCTGCTCACAGAAGCAGAAATATTATATTTCCCAGAACATGTATCCTCCACAATGTCAAGATAAAGTTCTGGTTTAAGATCATAACACATTTCGTGTCCAAATACAAGATCGTTCAAAATTTCTGCTACATAATTACAATAACTCTTCGTTTCTAACATAGGAGACATTACTTCATGCCACACTTTCAAACCCACGGTCAGATTTTTTTTACCAGCTTGTGAGATTGCCCATAATAAAGAAAGACCAATATTTTTTCTATTTTGATAAGAATTTTTTACACGAATCAATTTAGAAATGTTAGCAACTGTCAATTCAGAATTAATATGCGCTAGAAGTTGTAAAAATATTTTGTGACCCACAGCAGGTGATCCTTTAACCATATCAGTAGCCATAGCAGTAAGAGTATTTTCATAAAAAAGTTGTACTGTTTGTTTGCCTGCCATATCAATTGCTTTTTCCAATATGGAAGAAATTGGCTTAGGTACTATACTTAAAGGATAGTCTTTAGATTTCCCAGAAAAGATTGCATCTTCTTTATCAACAGGTATTTTTATATTAAGGAACGCAGCAAGATCTTTCAACCAAATTAATGGAGCTTCAGGAAATCTAGTTTGACTACTAGTAAAAATATTGTAAAGCTCCTCTGCATTTATCTATTAGAAATGATGTTTTAATATTAACAAACTCATATGTAAGCATTATAATATATTTAATAGTCATATGTAAGTATTAAAATATATTTAGATATATGTATATATATATATATACCATATTTAATGCATCTTTTATAGATTTTGGAAGTTTTTCTTTAGGTTGTTTTTTTTTATCAGATTGTTGCTGTTTCTGTGACTTTTTTCTTTCCTCATTCTCTTTTGTTTTATTTTCTTTTCCTTTAAACTTTTTATTTTCTTTATCATCCAAATTATTATATGTTTTCACATTATTATCCAAATTATCATACAACGTTTTTACTTGACTCAAGGGAACTGAAAAAAGAAAATTTTTTAACAAACATATTTTCATTTGTACAATGCAATAAACATATTTTTATCAATAAACATATGTTTTTGAACACATACATGGAATAAATTTTATAATAACATTTTATTTGAATAATAGTATTTATAAATTTTAAGAATTTTTATTGATGATTAAAATAAAGTAGACAAAAGTTTATAAAAGTTGAAAGAAAGTACTTACGAAAATCTTCTACCTTTGGTGCGTTTTCGATAAATTTTTTTTTCTCAACCTTTGTAAGTTTATTAATTTTCCCATCGTTTTTATCTTTTTTGTTTCTTCCAACTAATTCCCACCCACCAGACATAATGTAATAAATGCAATAAACAAATGGACAGCTAATATTACTATCAAAAGGCACTCAAGTGTTAGAAGTCATACGTGGTCACGCTTGCGTGGTACATATGTACATTGCCACGCGCTATTCTTGAATAACTTTTTTGATTCTTACAGAAAAATGTGCAATAGTAATATATATGTACATCATCTACGTATTTATTATAAATATGTAGATGAATAGTAATATATATATTTATATCATTTTCATATTTATCATAAACATTATTTAATTTATTACTAATTATTTTAAGTCAATTGTTAAGTCAATAATTATTCGGTTAAAAATTTTTTTATTTAAATTTTTCACTTTATAATAAATGTTCATTTTGTAACATGATTATACAACTATAACTATATAAAAATAATTATATTTTTAATAATGATATAATGCAATATTGGTACAGATATAATTTTGCAATTCAAACGAAATCAGAGTTGATTTTTAAAATCCTCGATATTCCTCGATTTATATGAAATTGCAATGTTTGAAATAATATTTTAAAAAGTATTGTTATAATAAATTAAATATAATCGAAAAGTGAATGTAAAATTTTATGAAATTAACTCTGTTTTGAATTTTATACCTCCATTTACATTCGTTATCTAATACTAATAATGAAATCAACTAGAATTTAATTTTCATATCAGTTCCAGTAATATCAGTTATCGATAAAAAATAAAATTACAGTATTATTATAAGCTAATAATAATCAGTATCTTCATACATATGTGCCATATGTATGGTTTTAACGATCATTGTATGTCGTTTGTGCTATAATGCAACAACACAGGAGAGCACGTTACGTTTTAATTATATTTCAATTAAATATTATTTGACTGACTAAAAATAATGTAACAGAACAGAAAACATTATTTTATTGAAATATATATTATACATTTTCTCACTGTCAAAAAATGATTAATGTAATAGATCAAAGATTTTTACTTATTTTTTTAACCTTATTAAATTAATATCCTGTGAGAAATTGGTTCTGCTCTTTATTGCATAAAACTATTTACTAACAAACATGCATTTCAAAAATGAATATCGTAGGTCCATAGACGAATACAAACCTGCTGAACCAATAAAAAGAAAAATGAATCTTTATTGGGCCTTAGCACTCTTAAGAATCATATTAACGCTCATTCCTCAAACGGGATATATTCATCCCGACGAATATTTTCAATCTATCGAAGTTATATCTGGTAAGTAAAATATTTTTACATAGGAACAGAGATAATCACGATTAATTTGTGATATAAAAAACTTATTGAGGAAATTTTCATTTTGTAGGGGATCATTTTGACATTGATGTCAATAAACCATGGGAATTTAATTCAACATTTCCCATAAGAACTGTTTTAATACCACAAATTACTGTTGGTATACCATATTCAATTTTAAAGAAACTTTCACAATATACCGTATTTTATTTGGGTATATCATTGAAATCACCATACTTTCTTATATTATTCCCACGTTTATTAGTCTGCGCTTTGTCTTTTATCTCAGACTACTGTTTATACAAAATCTGTTATATATATGGTCAAAATTACAAAATAAGACTAATTATTTATGCCAGTTCCTATGTTATGCTTGTTTATGCAACTCATACATTATCAAATACCATTGAACTGGTTTTAACAGCCTTACTGTTATATTATACATCATATTCTATGGCATATTCAGAAAAGGTACAAATATATTATTATGATCGAAATTTATAGATTAGTTTTATATAAAATGATAATATTTATTATTTCAGATAGTTGTTCAAAGTGATTATTTATCAAGTAAATATAATAAAGCAAAAACTGGAGTAGAAAGAGTAAAATACTATAAACTTAAAGCTTCATTACCCCAACATTCTTTAAATCATTGTATGAAAATTGCAACAATTACTGTGATTGGTATATTTAATAGACCAACATTTATTGCATTTGCATTTGCTCCTATTTTCTTTTGGCTACAAAGAGGTTTAGGTTCAAAAAGTATAGGTTTCGGAGATTTTCATATTCGAATATTCAGCTTTATTGCCTGTGGAATACCTATCACTCTTTTTTTTATTTTAGTTGATAGTTTTTATTTTGGTTATTTAACAATGGCAGAAATAGGTAATTTTGATATTAGCATGAATAATTTTGTGGTAACACCACTTAATTTCTTCAGATACAATTCAAATATTAAAAATCTAAAAGATCATGGTTTGCATCCTCATTATTTACACTTAATTGTAAATGTACCCCTTTTATATAATGCTCTTGGAGTTATTGGTCTTTGTACATTTGGAAAACTGTTATACAGGTAATTATTTCATTTTAAATAAATAATATTACACAAAATATTTGAAATACGAATTAATTGATAGAAAATAATCATCATTTACAGTGGTTTAAAGGCACAATGGCTAAATTTGCCACGGATACAAAGTGTTGTTGGTTTAATGACGACATCTTTTATTACACCTATTATATTACTATCAGTATTTCCTCATCAAGAACCTAGATTTATTATACCAGTATTATTACCTTTAACTTTCTTATATGCTCCGAATATGAGTCAAACACCAGGAGTTGATACTATTGCACGTATTGCAAAAGATGATGAATGCCAAAGTTCATTTACAAGAAATAAGTTGAATAAACTACAAATGTTTTGGTTCATATGTAATATTGTATTAACGTTCTTTTATGGATTTGCTCATCAAGGTGGAGTTCTACCCTTATCATCTCATATAGCAACTGAATTAAAAGCAAAACCAGATCTTACTCATATACATTTATTTACATCACATACTTATTCTATACCAACAGCACTTCTACATTTACGAAATACCAAAAAAACATATGTAAGTAGTGGAAATCATAAATATAAACTGATAAAAGATTTTTATCTTTATGAACAGAATTCAAAATCTATAAGAGATGTATGTAATGTTATTGCCTTGAAACTTCGTGAATGCGAATATAAATATGTCACTAAGAAAGTACCCTATAGATTGTATTATGCTCTTCCTGCCACAGATTTGGAAGAATTTATTTTCATTCAAAATAATATAAATTTATTTAATTATCATATTGTACATAAATTCTATCCGCATGTCACAGTTGAAAAATTACCATTCTCAAAAACTACTAAAAATATTACGCATTTAACAAATTTGACTATATTTTCAACAGAAAAATTGATTGAAATTATGAATAACATATTTGAAGCTTTCCAGCAATTTCAATTGTTATTAATACGAATTGAATATTTAGAAGATAATAAATATAAAAATACTTATATATTATGAAAAGAATTATAATTCATAATTATAATATTTTTACTTAATTGTTAAAAAATTAATGTAATATTTATTTATTTATTATTTAATCGTTATAATAACTACATCTAGTTACTGCAATAACAAGTTATATATATTTCTTATAATATAAAAATATTGGTAATTATTAGCAGTGAAACGATATTATATTTAAAACTTAACATAGCCACAAGTTAAGATTCATATAAGATATTTAAAATGTATATTAATAAAATTTTTTAAAATGAAAATCTATTGTATATATATATATATATACACAAAAATTATTTAAACTAAATAATTTTGTAAAATTAAATTTGCTTGTACATTACAATCTATAATTTTACTTTTAAAAAATTATTTATTCCTGTCTTGAATTTATTATTTTATTATTATTAATTTATCCAATGATTACTATTCTATATAGAAAAATAGAATATATTAGTAGATAGAAACTACAAAATATTTTCAAGTTATGTTAATAATTTATCTAAACACAAAAATCTGTGTTTTACAAATGTTATGAAATACATAATGTTAATTACAAAATTTTGTCAAATACATTTTTATTTCAATTATCATTATACGTCCATGGTAATTCCTCGTTAAATTTACTTTGATGTACAGCATTACGTGCGGCAAATAATTGCTATAAACATTATCAAACATACTTTGTACACAGACAAGATTATATTAAAATAAATATTTTCAAAAGAATTTATTATAACTTACCGGATTATCTATGTATGCCTCACATTTGTAGCACCAAACCGATAAATCACTAAAACTTAAAGCCAATGGATGTTCCATTTTTTCAGCATGTATTAAACCATGTTGATTAATGCTACGAGCACAATGAACACTATAGCATTGTAAACAAACCCAGTTTTCAATGTTACTTTTGCATTCTATACATGGTGTACGTATATCAATTCCTGAAACTGGTACATCCTTAACGCTATTCAAATGTGGACATTCTCGTAATGGTACCACCGCAAACATGTCTCCAGTTATTAACGACTAAAATTGAATTTCAATTATAAAAATCATAATTAATTTTAAATAAATATTTATAATATGAAAATTTAAATAGTAATTACATGCAAATTTTCCGAAAAATAATTCTGTAAACTTTTACTATTACTCGTTTGTGCCCTTGCATTTTCATTCTGTTCACCACTACTACCAGCAGCAGAACTACTAAAGTTTTCATCAGAATGTCCTTTTTTATCTGGATTTGTGCATCTTTTTGTATAGTTAAAAACTGTGAAAATAATTTTATGTAGGAAGTAAACCTTTAATGAAGGCACATATGTTTCTAAATTACTATACCTTCATCATGAGTATTAATCATTTGTTGCTTATAAGATGGAATAAGAATCTTCTTTTCTAATTCTTTCAATTCTTCAGAAACGGCTTGCCAATCTGTGTTACATTTTTTATCTATTATCTGCCGAGTTATAGGTTTTCTCCGCATTTTTTCAGTTTCTATTTCTTCCAGCGCTATCTTAGATTCTGAATGTTTTAAAAGTTCTTCATTGTTTATAATACGTTCATTTGTCTTTATATATGGAATTTTAGGCTTAGGAAGTACTCTTTCTTTTGGTAAAGATAAATTAAATGCTAAATTTGGCCAGTATTGTTTTTGTGTTTTTATAACATTATTTATAGTGTGAATAGCGCTTATACATGGAATATGTCCATTTTCTAATATCGGTAAAGGATCACCAAGCAAAGATTTTGTACAAATAGCCATTGCATGAGCGATTGAATTAGTATTATAACCTCCTTCGAGACTAAGAATAACACGACCATTGGCTAAAGAAGATAACCAGTGTGTTAAATGTCCATACATTTCTGGCGTTACAAAGCAGCCTAAAAGTGAGAAAAATATTTAAACAAATAGAAAACATTCACAAAATTACATATACATACCTCCTAGAGGATCACCAATACATGCATCAAAACCCGCAGAAACTAAAATTAATTCTGGGTTAAACTGATAAGCAATCGGCATTACTATTTGTTGAAATGCCGCTATATATTCTGCATCACCCATTCCTTTCTATACAATACATAAATAATATATCATAATAATTCTGCTTCATTAATATTAACTTATAGCATATTTTTTAAAATTAACCTTATTCCATGGTATATTAACAGTAAAACCTTCTCCTGATTGAGAACCAACGTAAGAGTAGTTTGCTCGTTTAGAATTTGGAAAAAAACTGCCATTATCGTAACGATGAACAGATATATATAAAACTTTGGAGTCTTCCTCAAAAATGGATTGAGTTCCATTACCATGATGTACGTCCCAATCTATTATCAATACTCTGAAAATTACATTATTTCTTATACCAATGTCACGTATTATTAAAAATAAATCAATCATAATACCGTTTTACATGATGAAATTCTATAGCATATCTAGTTGCTACAGCAATATTATTAAAAATACAAAAACCGCATGCTATATTCTCCCCAGCATGATGTCCCGGAGGCCTAACAATAGCAACACCAGACTGACTTTCTCCAATTAATACACTACGAACTACTTGTAATAACGATCCAGTTGATATACAAGCACTTGTCCAGGTTTCAGGGTGCAAATAAACTGAGTTATAAGTTTTTGCCTGCTTTTGTAACTCCTTTGGTTTTAAAGTTTCTGTACCTTTTATTTTATCGATATATTCTTTTGAATGAACTAACATTAATTCTTCTCGTGTTGCACTTCGTCCCTTTAAGACAATCCATGAAGAAAATATTTCATTTAAAAATTTTAATGTTTGAGAAAAAGTTTAATAGATATATGAATATACCTGTTGCACATAACACCGATCAAGTAAATTGTACTCTTGATATTTTTTATAAATAAAATTAATACGATCTGGTTTTTCTGGATGATTATCGTCCGACATATCACAATGTTTTAACATTCTATCATCGTAAACAATGCATATCTTGTTTGGTGCTTTAGACAAGTTAGTGACTAAACAAAAGATTACATTTATATAGTTCATTGTTATATATAGAACCATTAAATTAGATACATACACTGTATTAATGTATTTAACTGCTTTTCTATGATTTCTATAACATCTTTATTTTGAATTGGGTAACAATTTCGAGTTTCATACACCTCGGGCTTAATATCAGTTCCCCTAAAATAAATAAATAGTATTTATATATAATTAAAAGCAATAATAAAATTTTTGTTGAAATTATTTTAATTTCTTACTTGAATGTAACTATAGGTAAATATTGATCAGCATTTTCTTCTTTATTACTTGTTGTACTATTAATACTGTATGTATCTTGATACTGATAGCATTTCCAATATGGTCTATGCGCATAAATTGCATTTAAAATTGTATTACGTATACTAAAATCATATTAAATTATGTAATGAATGAATAAAATACTTTATACTAAATATTCTTATTTACCTTATTGATGGTAATGTAAGAGTTTCTAACATAGGACATGGATCACCTAACAAAGTACGTAATGTTAATGCTGCACTTTCTGCTAATGATTTTAAACAATAACCACCCTGTAATGAAAAATATAATGAAAATATATTAAAAATGTTATAAGTACATAGCAGAGATTCAACAATTCAATGAAATTATATTTTATACCTCTAATATAACAGCAACTTTTCCAGAAGCCAAACTCAATAATGATGATAGTAAATGAGCATAACATGCAGGTGTTAGCAACATTTCACCCTGAATACAATAAAATAAAAATATTAAAATATGTAGTTTATTGATATATATAATAATGAATTTATTATATATATCAACCTTTTCGTCTCCAATTCCAGAATCAAATCCAGCCGAGACAATGATAAAATCTGGATTAAACTAAGATAAAAAGAAAATTAATAAGTAATATTTTACCTCTGGACAGCCCAAAGCTGCATCATAACCAGCTGATACTATTATAATATCTGGTTGAAACTAGAATAATTAAAACTGATCTATTATAAAACTTTCTGTATTAATACTTCAAGACTCTTGCACTACATTACAATAATATATAATAATAATATATATACCTCATAGGCCATTGGCAATAAAACCTGTTGAAATATGGCTAAATAATCAGCATTGGTCATACCAGTTTTATTAAGTGGCACGTTAAAATTATATCCTTCTCCTAAATCATCTCCAACAAAATGAAAATTAGATTCTCTAAGATTTGGCCAAAATTCACCATTTTCATAACGATGAATTGAAAAATAAATTACTCTGTATAAAATTTACAAACAGTAAAATAATTATTCAGAAACATTCAAAGAATATTAATACATATACACAATATTTATATACCGTGGATCATTATAAAACATTTGCTGAGTAGCTTGTCCATGATGCACATCCCAATCAACAATTAAAATTTTACTAGCTAAATTGCTACTTAAAACTTTTTCAGCAGCAATAGCAACATTATTAAAGAAACAATATCCACAATATTCTGATTTCATTGCATGATGTCCCGGTGGTCTGAAACACATATGAAAAAATATAATTTCTTAAAAATGTAATTATTTATTCATTTATGTACGGATCATGGAATTACATTACCTTATAATGGCCATACCATTCTGAATTTCTCCTTTACAAATGCTTTCCACTAAATTTATTGTAGAACCCACAGCTAACAAAGACAATTGATAGGTAGACTAGAGCAGTTTTAAATGAATCAATACTTAAATCTAACAATTTAATATATTATTTTATTTTATATTTGAAATAAATATTTACATACAGGATGTATATAAATGGCATCATATTTCGATGACAATAACTCTAAACTATCTATATCTGTACATTTGTCAGTGGCTTTCAAAATATCTATCTGTTCTTGGCTGTGCTTCATAAGTATTTCATCCTCTGAAGCTTGTCTTGGTGTGATCAATTTACATCTATTAATTAAACCTAGTTCCTCACATCTTTGCAAAACTTTTGTCAATCTAGCAGGACATTCTGGATAATTTGGATCCCAGAGGCATTTATGTTCTGTCATTGAATGATCAAATACAATGCCAGTTTCCATTCTCTTTGTGTTATACGCATCAATAGCTTTTTGATATATATCATGTACAAAAATATTGTTTGATTTTTTCTCTTGCAATATACGTTGTTGAGCTGCTTCTCGTTTCGCTGCTAATAAAGCAGCAGATGGACGAACCTAATTAAATAAAGAAACTAGTAATTATTATAAAATCATTTTTTTTTTTATTAAATTTATACTTACATTAAATTTATACTTACATTAAACGGTTTTGCAGATTTTTTAGGCCTCTCTTTGTCTGTTACAGACATTGTATTTTTAATATTTTTAGTGTTTATCTTTTCTGAATCCTTTATTGTTTTTATTAACTCAATTTCACTGTCTGCCAATTGTTTAACAGCAGTGAGTAAATTTTTGCATATCATAGAATCAGACTATCAGAAAACCCAAAAATGGAATTAATTTTACAGATTATCAGAAAAAAAATAAAAAAATAAATTTCAAATGAATCTATATCTTCACTTTATTTTATATCATGGAATAAAACATCAATTGACAGAATTTCAATCGTACTTCAAAAGTAGCTTTAATTGTACAATAATGTATTAGGAGTAAGATAACATACTAAAAGTAAGATAACAGAAAAAATTCAAAGCGATAAAATTTCAATTGAAAATACTATTGCACACATGAATAACGTAAAGACAAATAACATAATTAAAAACATCACACACGCGCATACTTATTTACTAAATTACAAAAAGTATTACGGAGAAAATTAAACATCAAATAACACATAAATGACGATATAAGACATATCCTTGTATAGCTATTTGT
Source organism: Melipona beecheii (assembly GCA_032399605.1). Lineage (NCBI taxonomy): Eukaryota > Metazoa > Arthropoda > Insecta > Hymenoptera > Apidae > Melipona > Melipona beecheii. The sequence continues at coordinate 2,144,878 of JAUCMO010000210.1, read as the reverse complement.
ACCCCTTCCACTCGAGCGTATTGTCGCGAACGTTCATTTCATTCAACAATCAACGATAACGAATACATATGATTATAGAAGTTTCCTCTCACCATTTATGTTTTCAAGTAACCTCTAAACTTTCAGTGAAAAATTGAACTCTTTAACAGACAATCTCTATAAACAGATCATGATCGAATGCTAAAAATTTCGACTTATTTGCATAAGATTTATTTTATAAATCAAATATCCTCATTGCACAGTTGCCCGGAATTTTTTTCATTTTTCACTTTCAATTTTATCCCTGTACTATTCCAACGAAGACCTAAAACACCATTTGTACCTACAGACTAACAACCACAATGATGTCGTGATGCCACCACTTGGTCAAAAATAGAATCACGATTTCTCAGACTGTCAATATTGAATTAAATATTAAATATATGATAAAATCATTGTACGTTTAACTTCTCACATATGTACTTTCTTTTTCTAGTAGAAATTCACTTCCAAACTTATTTCATTTTAAATTATTGTATTATTTTATTGAAAATAAATACAGTATAATGCAATTAAATTATTACTAATGGTTATTTGCAAAAACGAGATTATAATAATTTTTGAATAATAATTTTGAATAACAATTTTCTTCATTCTTTTTTACATTAACATATTATTCTCTATTATTTGAATAAATATTCTAATTCTACGTTTTATCATTACAGCATGCAAATTGATATCTAAGTGTCGATTGTATGAATATAATAGAATTTTTGAATGAACATTATAATTTCTGTCAGTACAAATTACTTAATAGATTATAAAAAATGATTCAAGTATTGAGAAAGCAATTTTCAAGAAGCTATAAAAAACACAGAAATGTTAATACGTGGTCATCTCTGGCAACAGCGTTCAATTCTATTAGTAAAGAAAGATATGGTTTTGATTTTTTAAAAAAAGAAACTGTAAGTATTTATTTTTCGAACATGTTTATAACTTGTTTATAAATGTATTATATATTAAATAATATACTAAATGCTAAAGGTCTTCTGTATTTTGCAGGGATTGTTTGGAATATCTGAATTAAAAACATCAGAAGGATTTAATATTTTAAAAGATCAAGCAATAAATCAGACAAATGCACTTATAGCAGAATCTACAAGTCAAAATAGAAAACGAAAAATGGTAGAAATTTTTGATGATATGTCTGATACATTATGTAAAGTTGCAGATTTAGCGGAGTTCATTAGAATTGCGCACCCAGAAAAGAAATTCGTTGCAGCTGCAGAAGATACTTGCCTGTTTGTTAGTGGCATTGTAGAAAAGTAACTATCTTTTCATAAAAATTATATAATAATATTTGTATTATCTTCAAATGATAATGTAAAATTCATTGGAAAATTTTTTCAGATTAAATACTCATCGTGAATTATATAATGCATTAAAGTATGTTGTATGTAATGGAGATATCCAAGAAACATCTCTGGTGGATAAACATGTTGCAACATTATTCTTATCTGATTTTGAATTGTGCGCTATTCATTTACCAGAATCTATAAGAGAAAAAGTTGTGCAGTTGAATTACTACATATTACAAGTATATATTATAATATTATGTTACATTTTATTTATGAATTTGTTATATAATTATACTTTTTTGTACATAGGTAGGCCAAAAGTTCATGACAGGTACTAATAATGCAAGAGTAGTAGATGCTAATATTGTTCCATCTAGTGTAAGGCATTAGTAAGTATTACAGTTGGATAACTTTAAATAACATATTTCTTAATAGAAAAAAATTTTTCTATTTTTAAAATACATATTTCTTTTAATCTGAAAATATTTGAAATTTCTTTTTAAATTTTTCACAGTTTCAAACAAAAGGATAATAAAATACATGTTCAAGGACTATATGTAGATTCTCCTAATCATCTCCTTAGAGAAACAGCATATCGTATATTTTTATATCCTGATGAAGAACAAGAATATCTTTTACAAGAACTTTTAAATTCTAGACACATTTTGGCTGAACTCTGTGGCTTTTCATCTTATGCTCATCGGTAGGCATAGTATCAACAAATATTTAAATATTTGTTGATAAAAGTGAAATTGATTAAAATTATATATTATTTATATATAGCTGACGTTATTGTACTATATTTGTACGTATTAAAAGTAAATAATTTATAGAGCTGTTAAAGGAAGTACCGTAGAAAGACCTGAAGTAATATACGAATTTCTTAATGTTCTAAATGATAATTTAAAACTTAAAGCAATGCAAGATTTTAACGAAATGCAAAAAATGAAAGATGCTGAATCGCCTGTAAAACAGGTTTACTGAATTTATTAAATATAAATTATAATATTAATTATAAAAATATGTCATATTATTTATTTATTTATTTCTGTTTTTCTACATTCTTATTTTTCATGTGTAGAAAATAATGCCATCGGATACAGCTTATTTTACGGCGAAAGCAAAACGAAATTGGTTAAATATGTCCATTAGTGAATTTGCGCCATATTTCTCACTTGGTGCTTGTATGGATGGCATTAACATATTGATACAAGCATTATATGGTATTCGATTGGAATATGTACAAGTTTTGTCTGGTGAAGTTTGGGCAAATAATGTACATAAGATTGCCGTGATAGATGAGAATGAAGAGATTTTGGGTTATATATACTGTGATTTCTTTGAAAGAGAAGGAAAACCTAATCAAGACTGTCACTTTACCATTAGAGGTGGAAGGCTATTACCAGATGGATCATATCAAGTATAATTTTAATAAATAAGAAAAATATATAAAATATATTTAACAAAATTTTAATTACTATTCAAATATTCAATTTCAGAATCCTATAGTAGTATTAATGTTATCATTGCCAGTTCCAACATGGTCTAAACCATGTCTACTTAGTCCTGCCTCTGTAGAAAATTTGTTCCACGAGATGGGTCATGCATTACATTCTATGCTAGGTAGAACAAAATATCAGCATGTAACTGGAACCAGATGCAGCACAGATTTTGCAGAGGTTCCAAGTGTTTTAATGGAATATTTTGCAACTGATCCAAGAGTGAGTTACTATTTTTACAATTTAATTATTAAGTAAATTTTATTCTATTAATCATATAATACGTATTATTAGATTGTGTCCACATTTGCTAAACATTTCCAAACTTTGGAGCAAATACCAATAACATTATTAGATAAATTATATGCCTCAAAGAACATATTTTGTGCTTCTGAATTACAAAATCAAATATATTATAGCATGTTAGACCAAGTTTATCACAGTACCAAATTAAAAAAACCATCGATCGAAATTTTGAAAGAAATACAGGGAAAATATTATGAGCTTCCTTATGTTGAAAATACAGTATGTATTCTATTTTTGATTTTCATAAAAGAATTTTTATTATTTATACTATAAATTTTATTTACAGGCATGGCAATTAAGATTTTCTCATCTGGTTGGATATGGTGCGAAATATTATTCTTATTTAGTATCTCGAGCAATTGCCTCTTGGATATGGCAAACATATTTCCAAGCAGATCCTTTCAGTCGAACGGCAGGTGATCGATATCGAAAAGAATGTTTAGCACATGGAGGTGGGAAACCACCTTCTAAATTAGTATCTGACTTCTTGAACAAGGATGCTAATGCTAGCAACTTCGCAAAATCTTTACTTTATGAAATCGATATGAAAATGGAAAATGTAGAAAAATTAAGAGTAAAAAACCGTTCAAAAAGTATTTAGAAAAATATCTTTTTAGAAATATAAAATATTTTTATAAGAGTAGAGAAAAATTTTATAGCAAAATATTTATGATATTTAAAATAATATTTAAAATAAATATTGTATATATATGTTATTTCAATCATAATTGTAAAAACATAAATTTTATAATCCAATATTTTATTTGTAAATAAAATGTAAATAATTATGATTAATATATCATGTAAAAAACATAATTTGAGTTTTTTCTTTTATTTTATTACAAGTATGGAATCTCTTACCCTATTTACAATCTTGGTAAATCTACGAACGATTACACAAAAATAAGTTCTTCAATGTAATACAGAGGAAACGCAGTATAAGGTAATTTATGAGAAGATACAATATTTATATAATTTATTGTTGAATTGTATTCTAAATGGCGCAAAAAGCCTTTCAGAATTTTATTTAAAAAAGAATAGAATAAAATAAGAAAATTCTAACATAAGAATATTATTTTTTTCTATTCTGTTTTTTAAAATGACTTCCAGTAGATTTTTACCATGTACTGCGTTTAAGATGGTTTTAATTTATATTAAAACTTTCCATCGGGACTTCCATTAAAATTAGCTAAAGATTCATCAATCAACATCCTTTTCCATGTTTATACAAAATTCTATTAAGCTATTTCATAATTACATCGACATAAAATGACAACAAGTCACTGAATAATCAAAATCTTATCGATTCTATTAATAATAATAATAATAATAATAATAATAATAATAATAATAATAATAATAATAATAATAATAATAATAATAATAATAATAATAATAATAATAATAATAATAATAATAATAATAATAATAATAATAATAATAATAATAATAATAATAATAATAATAATAATAATAATAATAATATGTTATATATATATATATATAATATATATATATATATATATATTTTTTTTAATCGACCTCTACATTACGAAATTCTGTTTACTTTTTTTCTGGAAGTGTTTTCTTATATAGTTTACGGAATATAACTAGATATTTGTATTCACAAAAAAGCGCTGGACCTTTTTTTTTACAATAATCACTGTCTTTTTAGATTAGACTAAAAGAGACAGTAAGAAATTCTGTATTCGATTTAATATAGTTACAGTAATTTCATTTATATTTTACCTTCTTAGAAATTTTATTTTGCACAGCATTTACATTAATTATAAATTATTTCTTTAACAATCATTTGTGAAATAACCTTGTAATACAGAGTTATACAAAATTATAAAGAATTATAATTAATTTATAATGAAATGTATATTGGATCATAATAAGTTATTAGGAGCACAACATATATTTCTTCAGATTTCTGATACTCTTTATAGAGCATAGTTATAAAATACAGCACAGTACAATATTGAAATATATAAATTTAAAAAATTTATTTTAAATAAAATTATTAAAACTTCATAATTTTAATTAGTTTCGACTTTATGATACAAGTGAAGCAAATTTATAATTAATCAAGAGTAAATTTGTATCACTAATTTTTAATTTGGATACAAAGGTAGAAGATACATACAACTTTAAACTTGTACTTTATTAAGTTATGATTCATTCAAAAGATATGCAAAAAGTATCATATTATTTGTATTCATATTTAAGTAGTAATATATTAAAAATTGTAAAGCTAATGGCAGAGCATTTATCATTTTACAATAATATGAAACACTTTTTACTGTTTACATTTTATATTATCTAAAGAAGCAAAATTATTTATTGATACAGAAAATTGTTTTAAATAAAATACTAATTCTAATACGTAGTTTATAAATAAAATAAAATAAAATTCATTTGAAAAGTGTTTCATATTACATATTATCAAATTTATTGTGTGCGTGTGTGTGTGTGTGTGTGTGTACAAATGCTATATATATATATAGCTTTCTAAGTGTTATATATATATGTGTGTACAGCTTTCCTATTGTTTTGACAAAAATGGACATCATTTGTACAAATTGTGTATTTTCTCTTATTCATAAACTCTGTATTATAAGGTAATGTACAAAAATTTGTTATAGAAATTCATAATATTATGTCCTTAATAAGATTTTTTCAAATATTTTGGCGTTCATTTTTTCAATATGCACATACTGTAGTGTCATATTTTTCTTTTCAACATTTCTAAAATTCGGTAATGAAGTATTTTTTCATATAGTGAATATATTCAATACACGAACCTTTATTTTATAATGCAGTTTCCACTTGTTCAAAATTATTTCAATGATCAGTAGGTTCAACATCCATAGCACATTATCTTCTATTTTCTATAAATAACGCATTCCTGTTCACTTTCAATCATCGCTTCTTTTTTTAATTCTTAGAATATTCTTATTGTGTTATCTTCTTAAATCCATATGCTGTGAAAAATTGTTCTGCATAAAAAATTCTTGATATATTTTTTAAATGCTGTATCATTTAAGGTATTTTGCACATGGTCCTTTTTTAGCGAAATTCAGAAACAAAAGAATAACAACGATAAAGCACTATTTAAAAAAAGATCTTAATTGTTCAGTATTCATTATGCACTATAAAACCTGAATTAATAGTGTCCACTCTAAATTTTTTAATCAACTGACCACATGATGTAATATTGTACCAACATTCAATCAGTTTTAAGTTTTCCATTTTTTTCTTATTTAACATGTCACATTCACAATAGGCAAACACCAAAACAAATTGGTTTTTTTGCTATGAAACACAGTGACCATCCAGTCTAGAATGACTTTGGCATTTGGTTCAGGTTATGCAACGTAATTGTACTCGTTTGCATTATCTTTATCTCGTTCCATGTAATCCCTATCTATTAAAGATTCAATCCTTTTTTTTAAATCTGCAGGCTGAAAACAATTTCCTATATGTAATTACATGTCTTTAAAATATTTAAAATTTAATATTTAAATTTTGATTTAATATTATTTTAAATTATTATTTAAATCAATGATATACCTTTACAGGAAATTTTAGCTGATTGTATAATTCACTAATCAACAAATTGTGTGAAAGCGTTTTTCTCATTTTCATAATTCTAACAATAGCTGCATCTATCTGATACTGTCTATCCTGATATACTCTTTCCTCTGTAGCTTTTTGTTCCTCATTCTAAAAAAACATAAATAAATGATATATTTTAAAAATCAACATTATACAAAAAAATATTTAAGGAATTATTCTATACCGTTTCTTTCATTTGAATTTGATTTATTTTAATTCTGAATAATTTATTTGTAAAATCTGCATTAAAAACAAATCTATCATTATCTGCAACATCTCTTCCCCTTGGATTTTTTTGTAATACTCTTGCTTTTCCACAAGCTAAAGATTGTAAAGTTCTTCTAAGTTCACCATCCTCTATATTTGTTGCTGCTTTTATATCCTCCAGAGACAAGTTATCGGCATCATTAAATAAAATTAATACTAATGCTTGAAATAATGAAACCTGAAGTTCTTTATTACCCTATTTTGAAAATATTTTTATGGAATATTATATTTAGTACAACTATTTAATAAAAATTTATTATAATATTGTAATAATACCTGATTAAACCAAGCTTTTAATACACAATGTCCTAAAGTAGGTTGCCATTGCAATTTTCTACCACTATGCTTTCCCAAATAAAATTTATTAAATACATCTTGATATTGAACCATTTCTGGCGGTAATGTTACTTCCATTACAGGATATGTTGGCCAATAACCCATTGTAAGTATTGAAACAGTTAAATCCAAATTACTAGCAGATAATTCACTTTGCAAATTTCCCGCATACTAATTCATAGCATAAAATTTTATAATTATGTAATAATTAATGTATAGATAAAATTTCAAGTTAAAAATATATTATTAAATATAAATACAATACTTACCTGTTTAAAAGCAATATTAATATCTTTACTGAGTTCCATATCTTTGAACATTCCTTCTAATTTACTGGTAAAACCACCACCGCATTCTTGTTTCAATTTAGATAACATGGATTTTTCAGCATCAACAGAAGCTGATTTACCAACTAATAAACGTTTAGCCAAATCTTTTTTATAAAATGCCTCAAACACATCTTTTCCATGTATAAATCTAAATAATACCATGATTTTATCTAATAATCTCTCTAATTCTTCTTCTGTCGCTTCTTTATTGCCCGCCCTTAACTTGCAATCAACGAATTTCGCTGCAAGTACACTAGTAGTTAATACACAAATAATTGTTTCAAGAAAGCTCTATTACCTATTAATTCAGCAGGTTTGTTTGCACGTTGGTTAATAAAGGCTTCAAAAGCTTCTTTTAAACTGTTCGCAAATTTTTCATTTTTATGAAAACATGTGTTAACTATATTATCCATCTTATCTTTAAAGTCTAAAAGTTCTTGAACCATAGTTTTATCTTTTTCAGGGTCTATAACTATAGTTTTACCTTTTTTCTGTGAATAAAAGCAAAAAAATGTATCTACTTGATTTGGTTTTGGAATAACATTAAAAAATTCTTTAAAAAAGTACTTAAAATACCTTAATATAAGAATTAAAATTTAGACAAAGTTCTACAAGGCCGTTTTTCACTCGACTATATAAATTATAAAGTAAAGATAAATCATTAATTCTATTTTCATCCAGCAAACCACTTAATCCTTTTTGTAAAATGCTAGTAATATGTTCGGATAATAATTGCTTTTCCACTGTGTGTATCAATGACCATCTGTAACAAATAACGATATTATAGTTACAATATCAAATGTCAATATGTACAAACTAAATATTTACTTTGTTGATGCATCGAGATAATGTAACAAACGTTCATTTTCCTCTTGAAGCCGCTTATCCACGTGTGCTAAGTACTCAGGAACATCATGTTCATTCATTAATCGTTGACCTTCAGCGGCATATAATCTTTCAGTGGCAACCAAAAATCTATCAAAAACAAAATTTAATCACAGATATAGATTATTTCAATTTGTACTAATATTTAATAGAGATTCATACTTAGTTTCAAAGGCATCTTGGTAAATTTGTAGATCTGATAACATTCGTAACAATGATTTAAGAAGTGTTCTATCCACTGTATCACCTTGACGTTCTTTTTCAATAAGCATAAGTAATCCTTCCACTGTACGTGTTTGAACTAAATTATTTAGAACGATATATACTCTAAACAAATGTAAGCCCATATCCCTAAAATAATGTAAATACTGAGCAAGTTGCATAAAGAATTTGGTTTTAATATTTTAATGTTTTTAAAATTTTGAAACATACCAAATAGATAAAATACTTGGATTTTGTAATACATATGTTCTATCCAAATATAGAAAAATACTTCTAATCATAATCATTTGCCTACAATGTGATTGCCAACATTCATTCATTTTTTTTAAGAATATATGCCTGTCCATTGATTCTGCTAAAAACTGTTCTATGTTTGCTTGCACATGAGCTTCTGTTAACCTTGTTAATTTTGTATATAATGTAGATGCCATTTTATGATTACACATATTTTCTACTGCCTGATACAGCTCTTCTAATGAATAACGGATACTTTTACTAGTTTGTATTGCAATTACAGCTTCTTGTAATTTCTCCCATGTTTGTTCTTGATAATTTTCTGGCAATTTTGGTTTATCTACAGAAAATATATAATTTTTTAAATATTTATACTTATTATTATTTTTATATAACTATTATTTACAAAAAGTTTATATATATATATATATAAATTACACACTAATATGTAATAATTTATATACATATATTTTCTCTTTAATTTTTGATGATATACTATAATAAAATTAATAACTATAATATTAATAAATTTTATATGTAGTTGGTCACAAATACAATGAGATTAAGTAGATAAATATTCAATACATTTATCAAATTAATATATTTTTTATAATTATTGTGAGCTAATAGGTTTATTTTTTGTATTCCTTTTTTAAAATAATTTATTGTAGAAAGAGAAAATAAAATTAAACTATAATTACATTCTCAAATAATGCTATTCTATCATTGTTGAAATAGTTCATTCATAATTATTTTTAATTAATCTAATAATAAAATTGAAAACATATATATACGAATTAATATTTTTGATTAATTACACGATCAATGTCTGATAAATGCATAAGAAGCAAATATTTTAAAGATATTTATCCAGTTCGGTTTTTCATGATGTCAAGTTAGGTTATGTTAGCTTGGTTTTATTAATCGCATTTATGACTAATTCGGCCTTGGCTAAGGAACACGGGGGGGGAAAAAGTGTTACAAAAGTACTGAAGTCGTATTAAAAATAATGTTGCAATTCACGAAGGCACATTGCCAACCATAAATTACACCACGAATCTTCACGAATGGTAGCAGCTGATTTTGAGGTTAGGTAGTCCCATGGTCTTGCTTACTTTTGAAGTTTTTAATGACGAGCTTTCTAGCTGTGCCAGGTTTTGCACTTGCCAAACTTGGTGAAATCTTGTTGACGCCGTTTGGATTTCCAACGGTTAAAGCCGAGAAATTGGCTCTCTTTTGAGTATCAGTTGTGGCTGCAGCTGTGTCCGTCATGTTTTCAATCTCGTTGATCTCCGTGACCGCAACGGCGGACAGCTTGCTGCGTTTTGCAGCACCGAAGTTTAATACCGCTGGGTGATCAGCGGCCGTCCTCTTCACTTGTGCTGTGGCTAGAACCTGAGTCCCCCCGAGCCTAGACATATGCGTGCATCACTCGGCCACCGGCCCTCAGCACACGGAAAACACAGTTTTCCACTGAAAAACTGAAAGAATTCTCCCTCTTCGTTCTACCTCTTTATCCCTCTGTTCGACAAGCGGAAAAACTTATTTATCTCAAACCCTGCTTCTGACGAAACTCACGAACAATTGGTAATCTGTGCACATGCGCGATACATTTAAGCAGCGCTCTTCAGGCGTTTGCCGCGAAGTTTTAACCATTACAATTTCTTTCGCATTTCTTCACATATATTTTATTGCATACATTCACATTTTTTTTTTCTTTTTCGGAAGAAACCACATCAAATATTTCAGTATATTAGAAATTTTATTCTATGTTTTTAGATATACATTCGTTTTTTGAGGTGGAAATTTTATAATATATTTGTGTTACTTTGAATTATGTGGAAAATAGGTTTCAAAATATACATTGCACTTCATTTTATAGCCATTTTAGAAAATTATCCGTATCTAAGAATGTATAGACATTTTTATATTTTCAATACTTTAGTAATGTATCTTAAAATATTTAGTGCCTTCTATTCATACAGCTTTATCTAAATAAAATTCATTAATCAAAATATATCAAAATATATACGTGTGCGTATAAAATATATATATATATAGCATTTTATTAAAACTGTTTGGTATGTTAAAATGCATTATTTTATCACTTGAGTTCAAAAATTATGCTTTTATCAAAGTCTTACAAAAGAAATAACATTAAAGCAAATTCCTTTTAAAATTTTGTGTGTTATTAATATTTACATCTTATATTTAAATATTTTAATTATTGAATAAATTTTTTTCATGTACTAAAAATTTCTAAATATAAATTGCAGTCAACAAAATTGTAAGGAATGACATATTTTATGCAAAGAATCTTATAAAGCTTTAAGAAATATCAAGTAATATCAAAGTGACAAAATAGAAAGCAATAAAAATATATTCTATGATAAATTTAAACAAATAAATGATGTCTTCCATTATATATACATGCATTATTCTCTTGCAATTAAACATGATTCAATTATATATGAAAATATTATATCAAATTCGTTCTATTATTAAAATGTGTGCTTTGAACTATTTGCTTATAACAATTCATTTTTTAACATATATGTGCAATTTAAGCACTGAAATATCACTTTCACTTTCTTCTCTTTTGCTTAATATCTTCCAATCAATGTACTCTATAGTTATTCAAAAAATACATACTGTACTGACTAAAAGTAGCTTAAATTGTTTTTAAACCAAGGATCATACATCTAGATTGCTAAATTTAGTCAGAAGTCATTTAATATTGAAACTATTTTTCCATTAACTACATATTGCCCTTTTGTTTGTAAAAGGAAAACAAGGTACATTTTTTCATTCAACATCTTAAAAAAGCCAACTGAAAAGGCCTTTCTTTTTCTCTTCTTTAGTGGTTTTTAAGAAAATGCGATCAATGTCTTTAAAAACGTTTGTAGGAGATTGAGCTGCATTAACATAATAATGAATCCCTTGTAAAGCATAATAGTCAATCAAAGGTTGAGTTTGTGTATGATATGTTGCTAATCGTTTCTTCAATGCTTCTGCATTATCATCAGATCTTTTAATTAATGGTTCTCCAGTAATCTATTAACAAAAAATTATTTATTGCTCTATATATTTTTGGATTTCATTTGTAAATTGTGATTGAATAAAGATAGTCGTCATTATTAATTACATCATCTTTCATATGTTCTTTAGGAGGAGAAAATTCTTCATGGTATGATCTGCCACTCGCAGGATGTATTAAACGCCCTGTGATTCTCTTTATCAATAGATTATCATCAATCCCAAACTCTATGACAGCATCTAACTTAGTTTGTCTCTTTTTCAACATTTCATCGAGCTATTTTAATAGAAAAGATATGAATTTAATAAAAAAAAATACATTGTTTTATATCTCTTATCTCAATGTTATTTCAAGGTCACTGATAACCTTCACAAGTTGAATAAAAATAAACTATCATTAATGACGTTAATTTTTAATTATTTAAGTATCATTTTGAAAAAATAAAGCTTACTTTTTCAGCTTGTGGGACGCTTCTAGGAAAACCATCCAATAAAAAACCACGTTTACATTCAGGTTTGTCTAGATTACTATCAATCATATTAACTACAAGATCATCACTAACTAATTTACCCTCATCCATTATTTTTTTAATTTCTGTTCCAATAGGGGATCCAGAATTGATTTCTGCTCTAAGCATATCACCTGTGGATAGATGGCATACACAGTATCGTTCTTTCAATAGTGGAGCCTAAAATACAATTGGTATTCGATTAAATAATTAAATAAATCATGTTAATATTTTAAACATATGAATTGAAATTTTTGTAAAAAAAAATTAATTTCACCTGTGTACCCTTACCACAACCAGGTGGACCTAATAAAACTGCATTAATTCCTCCAGTCGGCACATTTTTTGGAACCTCTGAAATTTCTTTCGGCACTGCTTCTGCACGCGGAGCCATTTTTTTTTTTTGTTAATCGACCACTCTTAATGAAACTTAACAATAAAACTTAAAGAAATTTACGAAAATGATTATGTTAAAGACCACTACTAAAAATATAAGTCACTATTACGCACAGCGTGACCAGTGACGAATAAATCAGTTCCTTCCAAGTCTTCTGAAAGAGTACAGTGAAATGGTTCGTCGTGTATATGCTTACCTCATCTATCGTTCCTTGTTTAAATTAATATCGATATAAATCGAATTTGGTCGTAAATTTAAATTTAAATTTAAATTTGATTTCGGATATTATAAAATTACTTAATTGTGATAATCAACAAATATGAAACTTTATTTATTTATTTAACAATGTTTACTAAAGAACACAAATATTGGAAAATGTAGAATAACATTTTATACATATACTATATATATAACCATATTTAAAGCATATTTATATATTTCTACCGCGAAATTAAAAAAATAAATTAGATATAAGTAAAAGAGGAGAAATTATTTTCTGAGTTTATATATATTTTTATCTTATTATATTATATTAATAAACACGCAGAAAGTACATTAAATAAAATACAATACTAATTACACCAGTCTTAACATGGTCTAGAATTATTAAAAACTATGACTTTTATCGTTGTTAATCTAAACATAATAAGTACATTATTATTATTATTATCATCAATTTCAGCCTGACAAAGATTAAAACAAAATTTTATTATTTGAACAGAGAACTGTTATCTAAATTAATTTTTTACTAAAATGTTTGACAAGTTTATTTTTAATGCCTAATTTTATCATATATAACTTATTATTTTTCGTTATTCTTGTGTAAAAATAAATTATATTAAATTTAGCTCAAAAGAATAACAAAAGAAATTTTTTATTAAAACTTACATCCGAAATTTCAACTGGAATAAATTTTTTTTTTAAATTTCAGATTTCGATTTTGTAAATAAAGCTAATATTTCTCAGGATATTTTTAATCATTATATTGTAATTCTATTAATATTGTACAGAATAAACATACTTCTTTCCATTAATATCATTCTGTTTTCCTTTCTAAAAATAAGTAACATTGCTTCATTTGCTTTAAAAATTATTATTATGTCCTTAATACATTTGTAACAGAATCATTCCACATTTGATATATTATTATTGTCTATGTATTAATTTAATATTATCTACAAAAAATTCCAATAACCTAAATATTTATTTGCTCTTTTCTAGTAGGATATATATTACAATACAAAAATCTGATGAAAAATATAAATAATAAAAAGTAAAATTTGCAATTACTTTTTTAATAAAAAGTATAATCAGATTTAAAATTGTTTGTACATTGTAAATATCTGTACACCCAATTATCAATATTGCTGTATCTGAATATACTTTATATCTTTAAAAAATGTATAAGATAAATTATACATTAAATATCGAATAAAATAATTTACTTGATGAAATTCTATAACTAGTCAATATTAGGACGGCGTAAAAGTGAATAAAAATGATAAATAATAAACTAAAACTTGAATTAATTTTACACAACATAATACTTTTTTAAATTATAAATTAATAATATCTTCTTCGTCATACTTTACCAAAGAAGGATATACAATTTTCTTTGGTCAAAAATTAACATCTTCTATTAGTAAAACGTTAACAATGTAACTATCGATCTTATTTTCAAATTATTCAAATATAATATTTATTATGATGATTATATATTATAAACATAACATAAATTTATCAATAATGGCCATATTACTAAAATAAATTATTTGTACTCAACATATATATCTTATAATCACAATAGTTTTGTTATGTATAAATAAGTAATATAAATTATAATTTTAATCATAAAATAAACAATTATTGCACATTTATCTATGAAAGAAAAATATTAATTCATAATATAACATTTCTTACTTAATTTTTCTATATCCATATAAATTTTCAGTATAAATTATATTATACCTACTTTATCATCATTAAATATTTAAGAAATTCATAAATTACCAATTCTGTTAAAATTGCTTTTTTTGAAATATTATATTCTAAAGTTTATTACAGTTCTATATATTGCACAATGCTTGGTGTTAATTTTTATATTTTTGAAAACTTGTGTATATATTGCTTAATATTCTATAACATTTCCTTTTCATTAAATATTTGAAATAAGCTATTTGTTATATACTAAAATAGTACTAATATCAAGCTGTTTGGTCACAAAGATTTATTAACAGTATATTCTCTATTTTATCTATATTAATATGTTAACAAAGTACTTCTGCTAAATTTTTATATTTCATTCGCAGAAGCATTAAATAAATACTTGTATATTTATTTTAATTTTAAAGATTTTTTAGTTAGTTTCCAATAAGTTACAAATATTCTAAATTTTTTTCTGTATTGGAAACAATATTATACTAAATTATTTTTGAAAATAAATGCAATATTAATGATAATGTAATATAATAAATATATAAATAAATTTTTTATATAGTTGAACCATAGTGTACCTATATAATTTTACTAGAAAATATTTTATAAATATAACACAGATATATCTGATTTTTTCCCGTACTTATACATAAGCTTATTTCAATATTGGCTAATAATACAAAACTAAAATATCCCAAATCTAATATAAACTTTGGAATATTTGCATATAATCAAATATTATACAGATCACAAGTATAGACAAATAGATTTTAATTTCTAATGTAACTTTTATGGAAGTAGTAACTATGTGATCAAAATGATTGCATCTTATTATAGTTATTTTCTTTGCAATATCTTTGGAAAATGCAAAGAAAAGAGTTAAATATAAATCAATATAAATTACTTATAGTAATTTTATTGTAATGTACGTATATGTAAATATGCATATGTGCGTGCATAAACTTTTTAATCTACTATCCAAATACGTTTTATACAATTCTATAAATATTATTCTTTTGTAAGAATAAATCTAGTTAATATTATATAGTAAATGCAAATTTTATTTGCTTGCATAAAGCACTTTCACCAACAAATTTTTTCGTAACATTCTTTATGTAGTAAAAAAGTTCATGCATTTCTTCATTCTCTGATTCCTCGTTTATATTTATTTATACTTTTTTATAGAGAATCAAATAATTAAGTTAGTATCTTAAATTTCTTCTCATCTAATTTTTCATTTCAAAAGTTATATATAACTGTTATTCACAGATTCATTAATCGAGTAAATACATATTGCTATATCGTACAATTTAAAACAAATTTCATTACATTGATGAATGTATATTATGCAAAATTTCTGAAGTCTTATCTATATTTTTGTATGCATTATAAAATCTCCCAATACGTGATTGTTAATACTACACCCCAACGAATGATATTCTTCAAATACATGCTTGAATCTAACACACTAGGAAAATCTAGTGTGTTAGACGCCTGTTTCATATAGTTTCTTGACTATTCACTGATTGCGAGCTACGCGAAGTCTTTCGATTCATTGGTTCCAGGTAAGCTGCTGGTGCCCATCCTTCTATTCCAGTGTTTATTAATTTTACAAACCACCAACCAGCACATCCAACTTTAAGGAGTTCTAAATTATCTCCCTCGCGCATTGTAACTTCTGATTGACCAACTGCGCAATAATCGGCTAATGCTACGTATCTTCCACCCTAATTAGATATAAAATTTATAACGTATTAACTTTTAACTCTAAAAGTTTTAACTATAGCTCTGCTCTTAATAACAAATTAATTTTATCATTTGAAACGAAACTTACAGGAGCAGGACCAGGATTTTCACTGAAAGCATCTTCGTCATCCGTATTACTGTTTTCCGAACTCCATGCGACATCATCTTCAGTTGATTGTGAAATATCTGTAATATGTGATATAACACTGCTGCCATCAA
The DNA here is from genome assembly GCA_032399605.1 of Melipona beecheii. Classification (NCBI taxonomy): domain Eukaryota; kingdom Metazoa; phylum Arthropoda; class Insecta; order Hymenoptera; family Apidae; genus Melipona; species Melipona beecheii. The sequence goes on along the minus strand of JAUCMO010000210.1, from coordinate 2,128,000 downwards.
CTGAAAGTGTTCTCAAAGACCCTGAAACGCTTCCTTGAGCTTCCCATGAAATCGTTTGCCGCAAAGGTCTAGAAATATTTTGCGTAAAACTATTATCGTCATTAGAGTTTTTAATTTAATTTAATTTAAGTTTTATATAAATAATGACATATACTTGTGATTGGTTTTTCCAAGAGCAGAATTTTGTTTCCCTTTAAGTTCAGCTAATTGAGACATTAAAACGCCTTTAATTTGACGCACCCAAGATTGCTTCACATCAACAGTAGGTGCTTGTATTGTATGTACTTCAGCTCGACCTTGTAGCCAAATTTCAAAACGTCTTGCATCGCCCTTTACTGATTCTGTTAGTCCAATTTGTGACATCTAATGAAAAATGAAATTATATTTTCTACACATATGATAAAATTAAAAAAAAAAAAAAAAAAAAAAAAAAGTTATTAAAAGTTACTTTTAGATATCTCTTGAAGTGGTATGTAGCTTTATCATGAGCTTGTGGTTTACTATGTTTACAAAATATAAGAGCCTTTTCATATAAGAATATATGTCGCTGTGAAGGTTTTAACCTGAGAAGTCGCTCTCGTTTACTACTACTCCATACACTGAAAGAACTTTGCAATAACAGTTCACCTTGCGCATTTAGATCACCCTAAGAAGAATATTAATTCTTAACATAATATCATTGACTGAGATAACAAAAATTTGTAAATAATATTGTATTTACACCAAATCCAGTAATTGCAGTCTGATGCATACTATCGTTAACGCACTTTAATACAACAAGCATACAATCTAATGCTTCTTGTAATTCAGTACAACATGATGGTTCATCACTATATTTTAAGAGATCTTTCAATAACAATTGGTATTTTGTTATACGTTGAACAGGCTTTAGGAGATATGCAGCAAGAGGTAATTTGTGACCAAGTCTTTGTTGACAAGTTGTAAGAAATTGTGGTTCATTTTGTATCTGTTCTCGCAATCTTTCGGATCTCGGGATATTTTGACAATAGTAACTATATAATCTAAAGAACACCTCGCGCTAAAAATAAATATATTTCATATTAAAAATATTTATATTAATTTTTTATTAACTAATTGAATACATAGATACTTACCCTTTGTACAAAACATAATGCAACAAGTTCAGTATTTGAAATACAATTTTCTAAATCTTTTAAAAATGTCTCCCCGTGAAAAATGTAAATATCTTCTAAGTTTCCAAATAAAATATCTCCTTTACCTATTAATGCCGTTGGTACTAAATGAGCCATTGCTTCATTTGTTAATTCCATTTTGTAACCTTTAATTATAGAACCTAATTCAGCAACATAGATTCGTTCAGTTTCAACTAATTCGGCTAAAACATGTCCACGCTTTAAACGTAAAGCTTCTGCGTCTTTAGATTCACTTTCTGGAGACGAAGATTCTCCTTCTATAGGACTCATCTCCATCTAAAAAAATATAATCAATGAAAATAAGTACAATAATTAAAGAGATATAAAATTAAATAAAATTTACCTTTGGCATAGTGTTAGCCTTTTTAAGAATTCTTCCAGGTTTAACAATTTGAGGCAGTGATTGTAACGGTTTAACTGGTTCAGGTGTTACAGTTTGAACTGGCCTTGCTGGTTTAATTAATTGCTGTTTTAATGTTATTATTCTTTTATCACACATTAAAGACACATCTTCTATTCTTTGTAAAACCTAATAATTTATTTTATAAGTAGAATAATTTTTAAAAAATAATTTTATTTACAGGAAATACATACTTGACTAATGAGAGCTTTAGTTTCAGGCATTACAGAATCTTGAAAAATACATCTGGGATGATGAAATTCTTCAGCAGCTTCTATTAATTCTTGTAATTCCTGAAGTGCTTGATCAGGTGGTGTTGTGTTATTTTGTGATGCAAGTAATTCTATACCACGTGTACACCATGTGTTTGCCTATTATAATTAAAAATAGACTTTGTTTCAGCTAATTTCCAATAATTTTGTCTTTACGTTCCATAACTTTGTTTCAGCCAATTTTCAAATAATTACCTTGTCTATACGTTCCATAAGTTCTCTGCATTTAGTTAACATATGTAATCGTCTTTCTAATTTTTGACTTAGAATAGTACAAATTCTTTGTAGTTCAACACATTTTGGTTCTACAACATCTGTAGGACATTGATGCCTTCCAGATAATAGCTGTTGACCAGCAGATATTACCTCCTCCGCTCGTTCTATATCTCCCTATAAATTTATGTAACTTTATTTATGTCTATAAGTATGAAAATAACATTAATAAGAAAACTACGAACAGTCATAAAATATTTTCATCAATTGTCATTGTTTAGTCTAAAAAAGTATTTTAAAAAAAGATACTATCTTACGTGCAGTGTAAAATGAGAAATAACAATTCATTCTTAAAGTCCATCATGCCAGTATAAGGCATGAATTAAATCCCTATTTTTTGTTTCTTAATAAGGTTTTTAAGGTTTGAATGCATATACGCATTTGATATAATTAAAAATTTGATAGAGATTTAATTCACAAACCCATAAATTATATGTAAGTTATATGTAATAATTTTTTTTATTGCATTTCAAGATATGATAAATAGAATTGAAAAATTGAAATACTAAATTATTATTATCGTATTTTTAAAAATTTAAATCTATCACAAAATATATGTATTTTGTTGAGTGGATTGCTTACCAAGACCCAAATCCACATGGTATGCAACAAATAGGACTATCGACAAAATGAGGAAAGCGGTGCAAAATAACATTTGTGCATGATGTGCATTATATGTATGTGTATCTACATATAAATATTATTCAAACCAGAATTTTCATAAAAATTTTTTTAACAGAGTTTGAATAATTTAAAAAAAAAATGAATGCTTTGTAATACTGGTTTGAATATTATACCTTGCTGCCTTAAGTGCATTGTGAACATTCTCAAACTTAAAACTATTAATATTAATATTGCTTGTATTCCTTTCATTAGTTATATAATTTATAGTGATTTATAGATAAATGTTTTATATATAAGTATTTTTAAATATTATTGTCCTAGATTACTAATTATTTTTAGAATGGCTTAATTTCATTGTTTGTGTACTTCTGTTGTTTTGTACGTTAGAATGTACATTTGTTTAATAATAAAAAGTAATATGCATATATATATGTATATATACACATGTATAAATAAAGGTACATACTCTACATATTCTTTGAAATGCTGATGTGTCACAAAGTAACTGCTCGATCCTTGCTTGAGTTTCTCCTACTTCTGTCATTTCTTCTATAGTTTTTAAATGTTGATCTAATGTTGCTTGTAACTCTCTGAAGTCTGCTTCAAATTGCCTTAATGCTAAGCAGTGCCTCAAACGAGAGCTATGATGTGTCCAAAACAAGTCAAAAGTACGTTCTGTTTCTTCTAATTGAACAAGTAATCTAAAAATAAGTAACAGTTTTTAATTTTTTTTTCCAATAAATAAAAATAATTGTAATTTCGTCAGTATCAAATTTTAGTATCAAACTAAATTATTTTATACCTTTCTATTGCTGCAACATTTCCTAATCTATCAGCTGTTCCCTTGCCAGTTAATTGCCTTACACTATCCAATAGTGCTTCACCATGTCTTGCAGCACTAAGAATTTCTTCTTTTAATTCATTATATTCTATTTGTTGTTGAGATAGTAAAGATGTAGTTGCAACTGTATTATTAGGAAATTCAATTTCGGCCAAACGCCGGGTGAAAGAATCTAACGCGAGAGATACGTCTTGAGTCATTGATGAAAATTTTTCTAAACTCTGAAAATGTTTTAAATTGGATAAATTTTTAAAGTTATTTTTGTATTATTTTTATGATTCTACTTACAATCCTGTTCTGTATCCAAGTATGATGACAATATGGCAAGGTACCACCTAATTGTTCAGTTAGCTGATCTTTATCTATAAATTCATGGAGTTCAGTAACATTTGCTAAAAATATAACTCTAAATTTGAAATCTTCTCTAAACAGCTTGTTTGATACTTCTGAAATAGCTTTTTGTAAAAATCCAGCTGGACGCAAAACATATGCTACATGAACTAAACCAGGGAAAAAACCCTATAATATAAAATAATTGCATTAAAACTTTTCGTCATATTATCACTGTGTGAATTAATATATATGTATATGCTTACAGAAATCTTCAACAATACAGTTTTTACAGAGTTCCATTTATCATTTCTTCTATCAATTATTAAGTGAAATCCAAGATCAGCTTCTTGTAATCTAAAAATTATTAGATTTTATTAAATAACTTTCCCAACATATGTATATATATATTTTATTATTTTATATAAATATATATATTTTAATAACAATAAAAGACTGAAATCTTACGTTGGCACAGATGTAAGATACAACATGAGACGTTGGTAATCCAAGTCAGATAAATTATGAAAATTACCATTATCTGGAAAAGTAATTATGGGACATCCTTCTCGAGTTTTTCCACCTATATATGTGAAACATATATTATTTAAAAAAAGCAATAGTTAAATAACATATTCTTTAATAAATTAATTAAATTTCAAATGTTTACTCACCTGCTATAATAGCATACTGTGATTGAAGAAGGTCTGCAACATCCCGGATTGCCAAATCTCCATTTTCAATCTCACCTGTCATACTCTCTACATCGTCTAACAAATATAAAACCAATGAATTACATATTTTAAAATACAAGCATACATAACATGATATATGTAATATTAAATATTATATCTTATGTTTCTATCATATTTAACATATAGTACAATTGTACAATTTGTAAATAAAAATATTAATAATTTTGAATAAGAATAACTGCTTAAACAATTATATGGTTATTTAATAATTGAGTATTTTAATAAAATTATATACAATTGCATTGATAATCACTTATGCAATATTTCCTATATGTCAATGTGAGATCAGTGTGCACTTGCTGACCTTGCTGATTCTAACTCACTAAAACAGTTTCCTGCTATATCTACAGTATTTCAGTTATAACTGTAAAGCAAGAGGCTCTCAAACTTTAAATTAACATTACTTTAATTATAAAATATCCTTTTATGGAAAAATAAATTTTATTTAGAATAAAAGATACATTAATGAACTATAATAAAAAATATATTAATAACAAAAGATATTCCGAAATAAATATATAATATATAATTTGTTATGAATTAAATTTGTGTTTCATTGTTTTAAATAACAAGATTTAATACTTGCTTGTACAATTTTCCCTTTTTGTGATTTAAGTATTTAATTCTAATATATTATTTTTAAATTTGATCTAATATTAACAATTTAATTTATAATATATTAATTTTTGAAAAGTGATTTGAGAAACACTGCATTACTGATATTCTAATTTCTTGATTTACATATTAGAATTAAATTCTAGAATATAATTAAAATTTCTACATTTTAATACTATTCTTGTTCTACAATGAGTGTAAGAGGATATAAGAAAAAAAAACTCATAAATTACAAAAATATAAATTATTTGTTATATATAACATTTATTATATATCTGTTTTACAGATTACAAATGTGACAACATAATACAATCACACGCAAATCATATATTATGATTCACTTCTTTTTTTATAGAAATAAAATATTTAATAATTAATGAGTAAATTTTTATAAACCAATAAAAATCGTTAATACATTATTTCTTGAATACTTAAGCTATCTCAAATATGATATTTTTTAATTATGACAATATAAACATACAAAGAAAATGTATACTTTTCTGCATTTATACACTGTCATTTTATAAAATCTAATGATTAAAATATCATTTAAATATTTGTTTTATATTTATATATTTTAATATACTATCTTTGTTTCAAATATCATTTGTCTTAGACAGGTAATGCTGGTTTATTGACTAGAAGTCCACTTGTAGTTATTTGATAACTTATACCATCTTGTAGTTTGCTAACTGGTGTTAAAAAATAAGTATCACTTTGTCCTGTTTCATTAGCAATTAATAAAGGTAATAAGGCACTGCCTTCTGTTATCAAATCTGCTGAGTCAGATGCTCCATTATCAATTATATCTCTTTTTTCTAAATCAGTTTTAGTACATCCTTGACTCTGTATATTCTGATTCCTGATCATAAATTCTAATTTAGCAAATTTTACTTGTGGAAATTGAACTTTCATAAATCTTCTAAATGTTGAATACCCCATTATTTTTATATCAGGAGACATTTTTTTACAATACTGTATATAAGAATCATATACTATTTTGCGTGTAATGTCTGATGGAAGATGCAACTGTGCATTTTTTGCAATTTTTGTCTTTTGTTTTGTTTCTTGCAATTCAATAAAATTTTTCAAAAATTCTGTTGCAATTTTATAGATATCTAAAGAAAATGTATTATGAGGAATTTTCCCATGATTCCCATGAACTCGTGGGGTGACACCATGCGTCATTAAGTGTTTCCTAATTCGTTTTATTTGATAATGTGTACAGTTTTCTAAATACAAAAAAGCATCTAAACATACTCTTCTACCCTGGTATACATATTGTGCACGTAATCTACGCCGTTCTGTATGTCTTGCTGTTTCATATGGATTCGTTAAACAAGCCATGGTAACACCCATTAAATACATATCATGTTCAGCCTTGGTTAATTCTGCAATATTCAATCTATGACGATATACTGTTTCAGGATTTAAGCCTTTAAAGCACTGGTCATCCTGACATTCGCATCCTCTTTTAAATCTTTCTAATACTTCAGTTAGACTATCTTCTAACTTTGTGGGTTCATAATTTAATTCTCTTTCACTTTTATGTTTCTTCATTTTCATTTTTGCCACATTCTTCTTTGGCTTGAAGGTACTACTTGTTGCATCCGTACGTGTTTTCTGTAATACAAAAATCTTTTATATGAGATGTCTCAGCTAAATAATATCACATAAATACTGCTTTATTTACTGTTGTATGAAAAACTTTTCAGAACAAAGTTACATTATTTCAAAGAAGATATGCGATAATAAAAAGAATTTTTTCTCATGTTTTTACAAAAAGATTATTGATCTGATTTTAAATGAAACTCTATATTTTATTATACAACAATCAATCCAAAACAGAAATAAAGCACTTCTGTTTAAAATATAATTCAATTTTAATGTCATTTAATTTAGTGCATAAAAGACAAGGAAAACATATCAAATTTTATAGAAGTAAAGTTATAATAACTTTTATACTAAGCATTTTTAGACACAAAATACTTCAATAAAAAAGATCAATTGATGAATATACAAAATATAGTGTTTTATTAAAAAATACACCAATAATCTTGAAATTACATTAAAAAATGATCGAGTGAGAAAATTCCATTATTATACAGTCCATTATTTCATATGTTCATTAGAATAGCGAAATAATATAACTCTGTCCTAAAAAGTTTTTTTATGTAACAGCAAATAGGTAGATATTTAAGTGATATTATATGGCTGAAACATAGGGCAATATGCTATTAAGAGATCATTAACATAATATTAATATAAAATTAAAAATAATTAAAAAATATTCTTTTTCCTTTATTGCTTTAATACAGATGTTTACTTACCTTTTCTTTTATTTGTGCATATGTCAACTCATCATTAACCATAAATTGACAATTGGATACTTCTATCTTTTGGTTTTTATTACATAAAGTATCTTGCAATGTTACAACATCTGCTTTCATTTCTACTTCATTTTTTTCACATAAATTAGTATCCATATTCCACTTAATATTATACAATGAGGTATCTCTTAATTCTCTATATGTTCTGGTAAACAGTAATAGTTCAATGATAAAACCACACAAATAAAAATTAAAAGAAATAAGACTAAAAAATCAAACGTTACGTGTTTAAAAAATATACAATGAAAACCTCGTATTGAAAGATCCTAAATGATCAGCTGATTAATGTTCTTTGCGTGTTTATATATCAATTATAAAACTTGTTTAAATTTATTTAACAAAAAGTGAGCGAAAATTATAATGTAGAACAATAAAGAAAATTACAATAAACAACAATGACACAGCAGAGATAAATTTGTCCTTGCGTTTTTATTTTGAAATATACATTTGACGACGAAGTTGAGAATCGCTACACATAATAGCCTTCCATCTTTATGGGTATGTGGCAAGTGAAATTTTACTTACCTTCCTTTAACTTCGGAATTATTTCCGCAAAGTTAATCAAAACATCATTGAAAAAATACCACATTTGAAAATTTATGCTGTCACGGCATTAATTTCATGTAAATTTTAATAATACCGGCTAACAATATAAAGCACAACATTTAATGATATGGCGAATCTAGCTCTTAACATTTTGTGGAGGGGATAACAGTACTAGTCCCGTATAAATGGAACAAATCTCCACATTATATTCGGATATATGTAGAAGAATAATACACCAACGAAATAATTAATGCTAATTTAAATTCTTTTTAATTTTGTTGAACAAAAATATCTGTCATTCTGCATTGAATGATTATGTCGCATATATTCTGCAGAAAACATTGTTTCAAATTTATTTGTAAAATATTTAAAAAAATTCGTGATATTCAAAAATATATAATTTACAATATATATTCATATGTACATATGTACATACATATATATATAATTATATGTAATATATATATAAGAATATATTATATATTCTCATTTATAATATAAAACTGAATGATTCAAATTATCAATTAAATTAAATTACAATGGATATTTATAATTATAAATTATATTGGTTTTTTTGTGTTTATGTAATATGATTATAGTCATGTGAAAATAAACTGGGTAGACCTATAAATCAATAATCTCTTTACAATTCAAATAAAAATGATAGAGAGGAAATATGATTGTCACTCGAATCGTTTACACTTCGAATTTTTGAAACTAGCAATATTTGTATGTATTAAATTAATTTAGATAATAGTAGAGAAAAGTATATGGTCCAAACCTGCACATTTCGTCGAACAGTGTTGATGGCAAGGGCAATTGCAACCGTGAGCTGATTTTCGTCGAAGGATCATATTGTTCTTTTTTCTTTTTGCTTCACTGAATAATTGGATTTTTATGTACTACAAAATATCACGATATTATCGATAAAGTTTACACTTCACGTGAGAATTCTATTTAACGTTAATATTACAAGGCTATTCTGTTACTTTCATGTATATACTTCTCCCATGTATATGTATATATATATGGGAGATATTCTAATTTTATTGCGCGCATTAATTTAACGGAAGTTCATGGTGGTATCAGTTTCTGTTCTTTATTCGAATATTTTTATGCGCCCCCTAATGCCCCGATATAACTGAACAACTCCAATGCTATCACTTCGCGCAAGAATAAATATCAACTAATTAATTTCGTTAACAATATATAATATATTGATGTAAAAGTTCCAATTGTAAGATGACAATTACATTGATTCGGTACTTTTACTATTCTGTTGAATGCATTTTGCAATCCCGCAGTTTTACAACTCCTGACCACCACAAAACACCGACAACGGACGACGACCTCTATCGTAACCTAACAGAATGCGACGCCATAATGTTCCATGATAGAGGTAAAGACGAGACGAAACAACCAATCACGAAAGACTCGATTCCTAAAGGGGGGTAACTGCACGTGACTTGCAGCGTGTCAGTATTAAAAGTCCGATTAAGCCAAATTGCATATAATTCCACTACGTTATTATTTCATTGATTTGAAAATACGCTGAATTACAAAAGAATTGCATATTCGCATCTTTCCAATTGCTACATTCATGTTATAAGAAATAAACAATACGAATGTGAATTCATACACCAATTTCTCCATTATACTATTTACTATATTTCTCTGTTATACTATATAATGAAAGTTTTAACGAATTGAGTCGAATAATATGTAAATTATATCGTAATTCTGTTCTTTCAATTTTTAATTCTTTAAATACATTGTAATTTTTAATTAATATCATGCAAGACAAGTACATGGGAATAATTATTCCTTAATTATTATTGAAACAAATGTTTATACATATAGATTCTGTCATATTATGTATCAACAAAATTAAAAAAAAATATATATTAAACCTGAATGAAAAAACGAACTTACACATAACATGACAGACACTATAAATAATCAAGTTTAAATGTGTACAAACTAACAATACTATGAAAAGACAGATGCATCGAAATACGCAAGAAACGCCCGAAAAATCAATCATCAATAGTGGAAAATTAAAAGAAATTGCACGTAGCATTGGGAGTAACAGGAGGAGCAGTAGAAAGTAACTAAAATTTAAATCCGATAAGATAATACATCATGTTGAAGTAATACGAGGCTCTTAAAAACTTACCAGCTTCCAAGATCTCGAGATCCAGATTTCCACTCCGGCTATGACTGATACTACTGCTGCAAGCATTGTAACTGGACCTGTGAGACTCTTCCATAGCGCGGGAGGCACTGCGTTTAAACTGTTCCAAGAAACTGTCTATTTGATTTTCGATGCTGGTCGGCGAGCTGGCCATCTTTTTGCGCGCCACTCCTCAGTAAACGTCAACGTGCTAGAGATGGGAATGGAAGTTGATCTCATGGGTGTGCAGTTCCCCAATCGCAACAACGAATTTAGTCTAAGGGATTAGAGCTACATTTTATAGTGTCTATCTACACTATTGAATTAGAAGAATTATAGTACACGAGCGAACAAGTCGCTACAATTTCGTCAACTGTCGTATTTCCTCCCGCTACACGATGCATGTTTGTTTGTCGTCGAGGAACGCCCGGAACTGAAACGACGCATCGCTTATTGCAATATTTTCGCGGCAGGTGTCGCGAAGGGCTGTAAAATTCACGTATACAAAGATATGGGCACAGCCAAGTATATATATATATATATATATATCTCTCGTTTGTGGATTACACTTATTTATTATGTACATCCGTCCTCCCACGCGAACTTTTTTTACGCGGTAAATTAGAACTCTATGTACGCGATACTTTTTATACGCGATCTCAATTTACGCGGCCAGAAAATATACGGTCGTCTCTCCATTTACGCGGCACTCTTCACGCTAAATTATAACACTACATGTATAAAAAGCATCGATGAAACAATATTTAATTTAAATATTAAAACGTTAGAAGCATTTGGCCTTAGCAACGGTATATCATTCAATATACAGTAAGTAAGCAACGTTTTTACCGCACTTTTCAGAATTACACTTTATATTGTAATTTTAATTTAAAAATGTTTAACAAACGTTCAATAATAGAAAAAAGAAAATCTATGTCTTTAGATGAAAATGAAAATTTTAAGTCGACTTGAAGAAGAAGAAGAAGAACCATCAGCAATAAATGAGTCCACTATCTGAACAGTCAAGGAAAGGAAGGAAAATATTAGAAATAGTGTGGCCTCTGGAACTTTATCGAGTTCACAGTGTTCATCACACACAAGAAATCCTGTAATAGAAAATATGGAGAAAGCATTGATTTGGATGGAGGGCAACACGCAAAAAAAAATACCCATAAGCAGTGTAATGATAAGAGAAAAGACATATATTTAATAAGATATATTTAATAATTTAAAAGAACAAGTTTCAGCAATTGATAAAGTGGATAATTTTTTTGGTAGTAAAGGATGGTTTTAGAAATTCAAAAAAGCTATTCATTACGGAACCTTAAATTCAAAGGTAAAGCTGCATCTGTTGATAAATTTGCAGCTGAAAAATTTTTATCACAAATTGCTCAAATAATTGAAGAAAATGAATATGTTCCAGATCAGGTATTTAATACTGATGAGGTAGCGCTTTTTTGGAAGTAGATCCCTGACAAAACTTTTGTAACACAAAATGTAAAAGATGTTAGAGGCTTTAAGGTCAACAAAGATCGTGCAACATTGCTACTTTGCTGTAATGCATCAGGGGATTACCTGATGAAATCTTTGCTCCTTCAATCACAAGCAATGGAACAAACAGACTTAAATGATCTTTCCGTACATTGGTAGCAAATAAAAAGGCATGAGTGACTGTTGAGGTTTTTCGCAATTGGTTTCACAAATATTTTGTTGTAGAGGCAGAACATTATTTGAGAGGCAGAAGAAGAAAGGTCTTCCTTTCAAAGTATTTTTAATATTGGATAATGCATTATGTCATGCATCCAACTTAGAGTATCTTATATACATATTAAACGTAAAAGTGATTTTTTTACCACCAAATATAACTTCTTTGATCCAGCCTTTAGATCAAAGCATAATTGCTACCTTCAAAATTAATTACATTAAATGGACTTTTCATGATATTTTTAATAAACTTGGAAATGAATCTCTCACAATTTCAGAAGCGTGGAAAAAATATATTATTTTAAATTGTGTTAAGGATATTGCTTTGACTTTAAGTGATATAAAACATTCAATTTTAAATGATTGCTGGAAAACAATATGGCCAGAAGTACCAGGTAATAAAGTAACAACAAAAGAAGGAATAACTAGTATTATTAATTTATCACAAAAATTTGAAAAAGAAGGTTTTGGCAATTTAAATGAGAGTGACATTAATGATTTACTGGATCGTGAATTAATCGGTATTCATACCTGAAACCCATCACAAGGGTGACTATGAATAACCAGTTTCATTCACTGCAGAAAATTTTCATAAACCTCTTCAATTAGCCACAAAATTGGAAAGTGCCATTATAGATATTGATCTAAACGTTCAACGAGTTTTAAAATTTCAACAAAATTTAAAAAAATGTTTCAGCGAATATCAGAAAATTTATGAAAATTTAACAAAAGTTTAACAAAATTTAACAAAAGACCAAATTATCCAAAAAAAATTAACATTAACGATGAAAATGAAGTCGAACTTCCAAATATTTTAAGCGATGAGGATAATGAGTTTGTACCAGAAAAGAAAAGGTTGATTGTTTTGAATTACAGTAGCGATAAAACGAATAAAATTTACTTTTGTTTTCTGAAATGTCATTATTATTATTTTTTTCGTTAACCTATGTGAAATAAATATGTATTTTTATAACTTATACCAGCTTTTCTTTCCAGTGTTTTCTTTTGTATTGACAAATTCTATTTACGCGATTTTTATTCAATCCAGGAACAGATACTTTGTAAATGAAAAGTGTGTGTGTATATATATGTATTCATTGCGATTTTGATCTTTGATAGATTTATATGATTTATAGAATAAATGCTATATATTATTTCGTTAATCGTTAGTTAGTAAGTATATTTATAATTAAGTGTTCACATCAATTGAAAATGCAAAGAAATATATTATTGAAAATTTGATCGTCTTTTGAATACGAAACAATATTATAATATAATATTAAAGTAAATGTTAAATAAATTTGAGATAAAGTTCCAAAATAGAATTTTGCATTTTTCTTAAAAAAATTAAGTGACTCTACATATAAACGTATTTCCTATGTATTCGTATAACGCGTTAAAAAGGCGTGATAATATTCATAGATCTAAATATGTTTGTATAACATATTAAATAAGATTAATATAATTTTAAAAATACAATTTTTATTTTTTATTAATATATGTGTGAAAAAAGACAATGACAAAAAATATACATGTATATTCATATATCGCGAAACATATCCTCCATATTGTTTAGAAATTCAAATTATATGTTAAATCAACAAACAATTAACAGTTATAAATTTACAACTAAAAGACTTCTATATGAAATCATTGATTAATTAAATAAAATCTATTATATATCTTGTTCATGGTAGTAGTACCATAGATGAGGTATCTATGTAATGTCTCGTCTGTGGTAGTATTTCCAAAACCTTCAGTCGATAATACAGAGTGAGGACCAAGTGATGTTGAAGGAGGGGAGAGCGACGTGACATGGAAGGAGATTCGCAAGTCGTCACTCGTTTTGTAGTGCTGATGAAGTGCGTATGGTTTCTTGTTAGTTGTGCGGGTATCGGCAAGTGTTGAGTGTATAAAATCGGTCTATTAAAAGAAAAAGAAAAATTTTTCAACCATGGGTGGTAAGTTCAAACCCGACAATATATACTACAATTCTTTTATTCTTTCACGTGCATTGCCCAAAGATTACGTTCATTGAAAGTTCAATTGGGATGTATGATAATGTCGCCGGTAACCGGTCTTGACCCAATGACCTTCATATGAATTATATCTTCCATAGACAACGAGCAATAACCTCTTAAAACATGAAAACGTACATCTTCATTTTAATTTTGATTATTTAATTTATTACTTGCATTCGAAAACAACTATTTTCTTGTAACATCTCGTTAACAATTCGAAACACACGTCCCTTGTTTTAATTTATTTTGCGAAAATCGGTATAATTCGCGCTAAGCTTTACAGCGTTTTCTTTGAACGCATGCGCAGAGTAAAACTTGGCGCGAGTTTAATATTTTATATTTTGTATTATGTATTATGTATACCTGTTTTCACATTAATTATTTTTCGCTTCATCATATGTTAAAGTTAATTGTTTAAAGTTATTGTAAGTATCGAATCATTATCATTTATTTTTCTTCTTCAAATTTTTATGAGCATAATTGAGCAGCCATATTTAAAAATCTCATGTGATATATCTTATAAATTAGAAGATAAAATTAATATATTTAATCGAGGGTTTTTTAAAATTGTAAAATAAATTATGTTTATATAGTTATCTTTGAAGTATTATATTTAACAAATATTACATATAACAAACATTTAACTTTGTATTTAGCAAAAATTATTTAATTTAATTTAATCTAATAATTAAATTTAATTTTATATTTAAGGAAAATTATATTCAACAAGAATTTATATAAACAAAATTGTCTTTTAAGTTAGATCTATTTAAATCATTTACGTTGCATTGCATGGCATTCGAAGTATAAATACGAAGAAATTTCTTATTCTAAAAACTTAAAAAAAAGCTACAGCTTCTACATAAAATAAAATGACTACCGGTGGTATTCCTGGTGGCAGATTATTCTTAGCCAGTCGGGGGGAGAAATTACGGCTCTTTGCCAAAATTTTCTCTCTCTTTGTATTTATTTCGAACTCGGTAAAATTTGACTTAATGAAAAATTTGCTTCTGATGTTATTTTATTTATTTATCCAATACTTTTTTAGTAGATGCATATCAAAAAAATAAGATGTATATACGTCTCACGCTTTACTTCCATTTTATTGTAAATATTTATTTTCAATTTGTTGCTTTTAATTTGTATTACCTAATATTATCTAATTGAAAATTTTCGTAATCGGTAATTACTTAACATTATTATAACGATGATATTAATACGTATATCGATCGACATGCCCCGGTGATGTAATATGTATGAATCCGCGATATACCTATAAGAAATCTTCATTCATGAAGAATAAAAATTTTGACATTAATCAAGTCGCTCGGTATTTTTTCTTCTTACTTGAAATTCACCTTTTTGGTAGAAATTATATTAAGCAATCAGAGTCGAATTGTGTATCGACTTATATATTACAGGAATATTGTATTTAAAATTTTTGTATTTTGGATAAAAATGTGTATGATTGTAACTGATATGTTCATGTGAAAGTTTATTGTATGATGACTGATGCAAAATTGTACACTAGTTTTATATAGATTTAGTCTTGACCGTCTAGATAGAGGAGCCCGGAATTCTAGATTGTAAGGTTTGTGTAGACATACTTTACGATTTGTATCATATCTCTTGCTATAACGGATTTCTAATTAAACACGATCTTTCTTGATTCTTTTCCTTCATTCTTAATCTTCACTCTTTGTCTGTCCAGTATAGTTATGAAACAAATATTATGATGACTAATTTCTAATGGACAATCCTTTTATCTTTTGGAGATATTTAATAATCTATTATATTCGAAAAGATTTAATAATGACAAAATTGACAAACACTATATATATAGGTACGAAAGTAATTGTAAGTACAAAGTAATTGAAAAAAAATTAATAGCTTCAAACGAGATCTGCCTAAACTAAACTTAAATAGTTTCATACATTTCTTTCTGCTGAAACTTTTTTCTATATTCCAAACTATTTAGCATGGAATTTCAGAACATAATGCAGTAAATAAGTCAATGAAATTAGATTTAGATAATGGATACTTTATTTCATCGCACCAACTTCATCAGTAAACCAATTTTCATATTTCTATTTATAAATTAAATCGAAGTTCTTCGTTAATACAATATAGTATACTAAAATGGGAAAAAATTAAGAAAACTCATATATTTCTCTAATTCTTGCTCCATAAAGAAAAATCCGGGAGAAACTTAATAAATTTCTTAATATATATTATAAATCTAGAATTTATAATTCCAAGCATGAAAATGTACAAGGTGTTTTTAGAATCTAAGTGATTCTTAGAAAAGTTTGTGTTTCTTAGAAAAATTTTCCCAACTCTAATGGTAATTCGAACTTTGATATCGTGATTATAATTCGATATAATTCGATATAATTCGATATAACGTGTATTGATATGCACATCGTTCCGAACTAAGGAGTGATAACAATGATTCACTCGCGTTGCAGAAGAACGCGCGGGAGAAAGTGTCGATTTGTAGACGTGTGTCTGAAGTATGATCATATAAAGAAATCTGGTCAGACTTGGGAGACAAGTGCTTGACCTAAGGCAACGTATATGAATGCATTTTGTACAAACGCGAGGCTGGGTTGCTATTATAAGCTAGTCGGCTTGTATAAATATAAACCTGTGTGGCACAACGACGCCGGCATTCTGCCTCTCGGGTTTCGTCTGCGTATTACAATATGCGAGAAGCCGAGCACTACCTTTCTCATAGTCAAGATAAATGTTTTGTGTTTTTTAACCCAGTCTGTGATAATGTCGGCATATTAACAGATAAATAGGGAGGCACCACTGCCAAAGTCGTGATACACCAAGGGTGGTGAACATAATTCTTCCAAGCATTGAATAATTAACTAATTAACTTACAATTAGATTCACGCGTAATGACGAAATTACCGCGATTTTCACGGTAATACGAATCAAATTTTCAAGTTTACCAGATCATTAGTTCTTGAATGAAACTTATTTAATTCCTTTTAGATTCAATAGGTGTGGCGAAATATCTAGCATTAATATGAATATTAAAACTTACATACTTAATATTCTCAAATTGTCATATATAAATAATAAACAAATATTAAAAATGAAACAATTATGTACTTCATACAATGATATTTTATGAAGTTTTAAATACTCGTTCTAGGATATCGAACAATTTAATAATTATTCTACAAATAAATTATTTCTATCGATGGTGACGGTAACAATTTATTAAAAAAAGTTATAACGATTTATGAAAAAAGAAATTATAAATATTCAAGTTGTGTAATATCTCTAGATTGTTAATTTGGACCAATTATTCATAATAAATAATTCTGAGTGAGGTATAAAAGTGTATATGAAGATTCGATTCGATCCAACGCGTTGTTTCGGGATAAACCGGTAGCAGAAATCCGAGCTTTTCTCCTGTATCTATTTTCTTTCTCAGTTCCTCTCGCTCTTTTTTCTACGACTCTGACTCACAGTTCCTTTGCATTCATTGCTTTTAACTTTACTTTACTAGGCCTTTGATGCGACTCAATTCCGTAAAATTCCAATTTCTTAAATCAAATAAATCTAACGACAAATAAAGAATGTTAATAATGATGTTCCACAAGTTGGATGTTCGAGAAACCAGAAACCATAGATTGCGAAATCATATCAATATTACGCGTATAATCCTGAGACGATATCAGGCATTTAATGTAAGTGATAAAAAATTGTTAATTTCGTAAGTAATGTAAATTATCATTAATTACCATTCGAATTGAATAAAATAACCCTGACATAGAAATAGACTTTACTCATTCTTATTTTATTTTCTATCAAATGAATGTTAATGAATAAATTCTTATAATTTTATAATATTTATAATTCCATGTGATCTTCTTAATTTAGTTAGTTTATAAACCTCTTTTGAAATCGATACGTCGAAGACATTGGACATATCAATTAATTCGTTTATTGAAGAATTCTAGAAGAAGTCTTCATGTATTCGAATTGAAATTTAAAGCAGTGGAATTTGCAGTATATATATTATGATACAATTAAATATATAAATAATATTCAGCGAATTATATGATAATTAATGAATGCTGAATTTAATTATCAATGACTGAATAATTATTATTGAAAATATTTCATTGAGTAGTAGTATTTTGCGAAAGTATCACTTCCGTGATTATAATGATAATCTCGTGAAATGCAGCTAACGCAGGAAATCTAATATCTCATTCAATGTCGATACATATAGCGCAGCCCTTCCAGAAACGTGAACGGTATATTTTCAAGGTTTATGAAAAAGAGAGACTACATGAAATAATTCTACGTACATGATGTACATAGCTGCACGTTTCGCTTTCGCGTTTCGTGAAATATATATTGCGTAATAATGAAGTTCGAAAAACTGATTGAATTCGGCCGTTCTGTTCTGGCTCTCGTGCGTAGAGAAGAGATACTAGATGGATGTGCTTTGAGGAAATGATTGTAAATGCTTATTTATGACTATTAAAACATTTAATCCAGTATCTATATTAATACTATGTGCACTTCTTTTTTACATAATTCTTCTTCTTTTTTTTTTTTTTTATAAAATAACGAAAAATGGATTAATTGTTCTTTTGCTCTGTAATCTCTAATGTTCTTAACGGTCTATAACAACGGTGGGCAAATGCGGCTCTTCGTTGAATTAAGTGCGGCTCCCATTAAAAATTTAAATCCGTTTTTTTTTTATTATTTTAGAACTTTCTTCGCCGAATCTTGTTGAATTAACTAAGTAACTAATATTTTGTTATATTATGATTTTATGTTGCATTTATTTTTTTCTTATGTCTAGATATTTTGCTATTTTTATTTTGATTATAAATAAATCCGCAATGCGGCTCTCATTGACCCCATGCGTGCTCACCCTTGGTCTATAACTTTATAATTGAAATGAATTACTGAATGAAATTAAAATTTACGTTCGTATATTTAAAATACTCATTTGTAACACTACTTGTGGACTGCTTGAAGAGTTGATAAGAAATTATCGTAAGAGAAAACATAGTAAAATATTTGATCTTTCATATATATTCTGATGTACTTTTTATTTCTTTATCATATTCTATCTAGCGAATTCATCGTTGAAGCACAAGTAGTATTCAGATAAATAGCTAAAAATAATATTTTTATTTTGGAGCTAAATTTCTCGAGATCGAACTACCCGGGGAGAACTACACGATGACATTTACGAAATAGAAATAGAAAGGGTTATAAATACAGCAGCATCGTTGGATTTCTTATTGGTGAAAAATAAGTTAAACGCATTTAACTTCGCTTGCTTGGATCAAATGGATTCCTAGCACATGTATCTTCTTCTATTTTTATCATTTTAGAAAATATTTATGATTGCGTTATTAAAAGCGTATTCTTGTAACCTCTTGAATTTGAAGATATATTTCTTGAAAAACGTAGTCGGGAACAATTCAAAATTGTGTTCAACACTTGCGTTGAAATTATTTGCAATAATTATACATTATTCAACTTATTATTATATATTATTATAAGTAGCTTTTGCGTTAAACAATTGTTAGAATTATCTCTGTATTTATGTAACCGTTAAAAAGAAAACAAACACAATAAACTCAGTGACAATAATAATCTTCAGAATATTATCATTAATGAGCTATCTATATTAGAAGAATAATATATTTTTATTTATAATGTTTATTGATGCTATACCTAATATTGAAGATAATTCAAGAATTAATATTTCAACGTCTCTGGTCATTTAATTTTACCTAACAAATGTTTTATCAATTTAAACGCATAATGATATGATGAATCCCAAAGTTATCAAGAAATTTTTAATACGTGAATATTATTCATCCATAAAATTATAAAGAGATACCAACTTTCGTTTCTTTTTCTTTTCTCCTTTCTTTCTTTTTTTAATTACAATTAGTCTGTAATATTTATTTTTATTTCAAGGATATGCTTGGGTTACATTAGCTACCAATGATGCTTATTCTTTGGGAGCTTTAGTTTTGGCACACTCTTTACGACGAGTTGGTACCAAGCACGAACTGGCCGTTTTGATTACTCCTGGAGTAACGCAAACGATGAGGTAAGCTATTTCTGATTTCTATTAATACAAACTGAATTTCTGTCTATTTTGATATATTTATCTAATAATTTTTTTTTTATTTTGAATCGCAAATTAGTAATTTTTATTTATGATATGATATCAATCAACATTTTTTTATCGTAATATTGAAATATTTTCTTTTTAATTGTATTTAGAGAAAAATTATCAGCAGTCTTTTCTGTAGTAATGGAGGTAAATGTACTTGATTCAAAAGATGAAGCTAATTTAGCACTTTTAGCTAGACCAGAATTGGGTGTTACATTTACCAAATTGCATTGCTGGAGATTAACTCAATATGAGAAATGCGTGTTTCTTGATGCAGATACACTTGTAAGCTTGCAAAATTTTTATTTTCACTTTAATGAAAACAGATTTATTTGATCTTTAAAAAAATTTTATGTTTCTACTTTTGCACGTAGGTCGTTAGAAATTGTGATGAATTGTTTGAGAAAGAAGAATTATCTGCTGCTCCTGATGTGGGTTGGCCTGATTGCTTCAATTCCGGTGTATTTGTATATAAACCATCCCAACAAACTTTTGTTTCGATTACCGCATTTGCTGCTGCTAAAGGTTCGTTTGATGGTGGAGATCAAGGATTATTGAATATGTATTTCAGTGATTGGGCTAGAAAAGACATTTCCAAACATTTACCATTTATCTATAATATGTGCTCCACTGCTACATATTCGTATCTTCCCGCATTCAAACAGTAAGAATATATATTTATTTTATTATATTTTTTTTACGTTTTTACATATATGTATACATATATGAAATGTAACATTTCATATGAACAATACATACATAAATAAAAAATCAAGTAACTATAAATATTGTTCTTTAATAGATTTGGAGATGATGTTAGAATAATACATTTTATTGGTATTACAAAACCATGGTTACAGTATTTTGATACTTTGACTAGTATTGTTCAACCACCAGTAGGTTCTGCACATTTGCAACCATTATTACAATTATGGTGGAACATATTTTGTGAAAAAGTACATCCTCAGTTGTCACCTATTATGGTAAGTTTGACTGTATCTTGTTCGTTTAATTAAAATATTAATGAGTTTAATATATAATATATAATTTGTGGATTTTTGGATTTTTTCTGACTCTCACTATAGCCTTAAATATTAATAAGCAGGTAAGATTTAAACAATATGCTTTTATTTTTCTCTTATTATTCTAAGTATATCAACCACGTTGTGAATATTTAGGCATAATATTTCAAAAGCACAATCATGCATTATTATATAAACATGCTTGATAAAATGTAGGCTAAAATTGTACATATTACACATAACAAATAATGTGTATAAAAATTATTAATAATCAGAATATTTCAAAAAAATCTTTGAAAGATTTAATTTCCTAATTTTTATTAATTTCTTGATCAAAGATTTTTTTTTATAAAATTGGATATGCATGTTATTATCTTAAATTAAAAGTAGATATTTAGTTACTGATTTTAGGAGTTGTTCCATTATAAATTATTTAATTGTATAAAATATTTATTGCAAATATATTATTATATATTGCTTTTAATTAAGAGTGACATTTCCTAGCATAATTTGTTTTTTGTTACATTTAAAATATATTTTTTAATTTTTTTTTGTTTTAAATAATAATATTAATAGCTGTATAAATTTAAAGTAAAACTTGTAAAATTTTTTGTTAAAGTTTTATAAATTTTAAAAATATCACAACTATTAATGTTTTAACTTTATTTTTTTTTACATATTTTTTTGGTAGATCAGTGTCCATTTTTTCTCCCCTGTTATTACGTTTGTAATATTTAATATTTTTTTATATTGTATAGTACTATTTATTGTCTATTGTAATTATTAGTACTAAAATGTAAATTATTTTTAATCTATAAATATATATTTATACCTAACATAATGTTTTTATTATATTAAATAGAAGAAAAATGGACACTGTTAAATTAGTTTTCTACTAACCAATTGAATGTGCATTTTTCTGTTTTGGCATGATGCTTGCATAGGCTACCAGCACATTGGCACCAATTTGGCACGAATTTTCTCCTATGCCTTTTGAATCCTTTGTTCCAAGAAGTCCCATTTACATGGACATACAAAACAAAACACAGAATGACATACACTTAGAACAACCAGATTTTTCAGAGTTTCAAGATCCATGGGAAAATTATTATGTATCAAATGATCCAGATATTTATAAATCAGAAAATAATGAAAGAAAACAGTATTATTCAACAATCAACAGTTCTTCGCCTATATCTGTATTAAATGAAAGCTTAAACTCTGTGCATCAGACTCGGTCATCACTAGAATATAACAAGAAATCCTATCATAATCAACAATATAGTGAAAATATGTCTGCTTTATGTACTCTAAATCATTATAATGAAATAGAATCTGATCAATTAATTAATGAAACTGAGCAACAACATTTTTCTCATTCTAATGATATAGACAGGAAATCCTATCATAATCAACAATATAGTGAAAATATGTCTCCTTCATATACTTTAAATCATCAAAATCAGTTAGAATCTAATCAGTTAATTAATGAAACTGAGCAACAACATTTTTCTCATTCCAATGATATAGTCACTTTAAATGCAAACTCTGAACATTGGAAAGTTCAAGATAATATAGAACAATATAATCCTCTACATAATGTGCAATATTATCATTTAAATGAATCTCAATATCAGCCTACTAACAATCAACACATTCCTCAAAATACTTGCAATAGATTAGTATCAGAAGAAACAAACCAACATCAGCATATTGAATACAAATGTAACTATCAACATTCTTCTAATAATAACAACAAATTGCTTTCAAAAGAAATAAAACATCAACATAATGAACCTTATATTGATCATCATTGTAATTATTATCAAATGTTTGATAATGTAAATAATAAACAACTTGTTCAGCATTGTGAACAAGAAAATCAAACTAGTAAATCTTTAGATGTCAACATTAATCATGTTCAAACTGCACCAAATAATATAGCTTATCAGAATAATCTTTCTATTAAACAAACTACTGAACAAAATGAAAATAAGAACGTTACAGACAAACGGACAAGCACACTAATATCTACTAGTCCTCATCCTGATTCCAAACCTTGTACAGATTTCCACAATGTAGCAACGCAATCTGATTCACACATAATGGATGATTCAAATAGTTCAAATGTAAGTAATTGTAATATATCTTTTTACATTAAAATTAAAAGTATTTTCTTATTACATTTTAAAATACTTGCATTGCAATTTTGAATATATTGCTTGAGTATATTTAGTACTTTTTGGGATTTGCAGCTTTAATACATTTGTTTAGTATAAAGTTTTTATTATTAAATATTTTTAGTTCCATCTACATATCACATAATTATTAAAGAAAGTCAAAATTGATCAAAAATTATTCAAGAAAAATAGCTTCCCTGAAATATAACATAATTTGCTATTATTGTTGTGTGGTTAATTTGCTTTAGATTTGTGTATTACATTGTTTTTTTATGTTTGTGGTATATGTATTTATAGTATTACTACCATATATGACAATTGGGTAAGGTAATTATGCAAAATAATCCATATAAATGTGTACTGATATAATTGTAATCTATATTTTAATATTCCTTTATTTTATCATATTAAAAATTGAGGACACATCTGAAAAAGAGGTTTATGGATCTATGTCATTTGGTAAATCATTTTTAACTAACTGTTGTATGTTATAAGTGTTTTGCTAAAATTTTGTTTCAATATTTTTCATAATTAACGATTCAAATGTAGCAATACTGGAAAAACTATAACTAAAACTTTTGATGTGGTTTATTCAATTCATTATTTCAGCTTATGAGACCTTTTTTCAGAAATTTTTTCAATTATTAAATTAAGACGACTTTTTCTGATTCCATAGGCTGGTCTAGCTGGTGCCTTGGCTCAAATGACGTTAGGTGAACCCAGAAGTGCTCAACAAATTGCATTAGAGGAGCATATGCGAAAACAAAGTTGGGAACAAGGTCAGATAGACTATATGGGTCGTGATAGTTTTGACAATATTTGGAAAAAAATTTGTGAAACACTTGCTCTTGCACCTCCACGGTTACCGTCTCCTCCTAAAGTAATTACTTAAGTGATACATAATAAATTAATAATAATAACATTTATATATAAATTTATATCACGATTTATAGGAAACACAAAAAGAATCGACGCTAGACACAACCGACAAGACTGATGAATCTATTAAATCTATTGAAGTTATTCAATCTACTGATTCTGTAGACGAGGTGGATAAAGGAATTGGTATGTATTACACAATATGCATGAAATTATTTTTTACAAATATATTATGATTATAAAAATTATTCAACTATGGATAAAACAAAGAAGCAAGATTTTTAAGCTATATAAATAACATTTTTTATTATATAGCTAGTATTGAACCAAAAAAAATATAATTTAATTTTACATAATAAAAATTTTAATAATAATAGAAACTGTGTACGAAATCGAAAATTAAAGTGCTCATAATGCAAAGCCATTAACTGTATTTATAAAAATGCTTTGCGATTTTATTTTCCTCCCTTTTTTAATACAGCATGTGCCATTCAAACTCATATTTGGAAGTTAAAATTTTAATTTTATAGGAATTTAATTTGAACAAAATGTCACATTGTATTTAATAAAATATCAGAAAATTTTGATATAATTTAAACAAGTGAAAAATATATGTTTTTTATACAGTTTATCAAGTTTAAGTGTTTGAAACAGGAACGGAGGACAGCAACTAACAGATCCTGGCGCCATAGCATTGCTACGTCTTGTAATGTCGTTTTGCTTTAATGGGGTAAATATTTTAAGAACTCGCATCATCAATTCGCGATTTTTAAGTAAATTAAAAAAGTTTGTGGTATATAACTAAACCAGCACATGGTATATACTTACATTATTAAAATTATATCATTTTATAATAAGTTATATTATATTATATAATCATATCATTTATTGTGTTTTAATATTACATATCATTTTGATTCCTATAATTTACAAATCAAAGAAATGTAATATACATTAATATTAATGTTTTTATCAACATATTTGTATTGTCAAATTATCTTAAATTCTTTAGAATAATTTATAAAAAAACGCTTATGTTATCTATATTTATGTAGCTTATTTATATGTATTTAAACATCAAAAACATTTGAAACATTGAATGCTTGATACAAATTTAATACTGCACTAAAAAATTAAATAGCAATCACCATATGCATGATATCTTTGTATCATTTTTTTTTAAACATTTTTTAATTTACTAATACTAATTCTATGTTTAATGTGCATTAATTAACCTAAAATATTCATATTCCATCTATATTATACTAAACAGCATTTCATAAGAGCACTTACAATAAATTTCAATTACAATCATTATATCCTTTGTGCTAAAATTAGAGTTTTATTTGGATATATTTTGCATATATATTAAAAAATAATTTTAGACTAAAATATTATTTGTACATATTTTTATTTTATAAATTTTATTGCTTAATATTTTATTTTAAATATTTTATTGCATATTATTTTTATATTTATGTAGAATTCATTTTTATTAAATATATGTTTAAAAATAGTAAATTTAAATATAAGAATTATTAAATAAAAAATGTATTTAATTGCATTCCTATAATTTGTTATATATATGCAAATATAATATAATTATTTTTTTTTTATTTAGCTCAGGCAACTATCAGTCATACTGAAGAACAATCTCTAGTTAACAATGTTCCTATAACAAACGTACCTACATTATCAGGAGATCAAAAGAATGAAGATGATAACAAATTTTCAAAAAAATCAGGAATTGAAACACTTGATACAAAGCTCCCAATACAAATATCCCATAAAGAAGTTGCAGAATTCAATTCAAATTTATTATTAAAAGAAACCTTAGAACAAATAAATCTGCCTATAAAATCATCCAACCTAGTTCAATCATCTTCAATTGAAGAACAAAATGTAATTACCTCACCAAAAAAACTGGAAAACAAGTTACAGGATGTAAGAGATCTTAAAATCACAGTAGATATTGAAGAAACAAAACAACCTAATATTAGAGATGAAAAACATGCAAAAGAAGTCTTAACTGCTTCTGAAATTCTAACAGTTAGTCCTGTTCCTATTCAAGTTGCAGAATCTGTATTACAAGTGGAACCAAAAGAATCTATGTCAGATTCTCAAATAATGCCACAAGAAATTCTTTCTTCCACAATTACACCTGTTCACTTAACAGAAGTAGAAGATAAGTTACATACAAATGGTTCGACATCTTCAGTTAATTTTGCGCAAAAGAAAGAAAAATCAAATTTGAATAATTCCTCAACTGTAATGAGTATCGATACTGCCAATAAATTAAGTCATTCAGAAGAAACTTCACAGAGTTTGTCACCAATACAGCAAGTTCAACTTAATGACACAGCTGGATTATCTTCCAAAAATTTATGTATACCAGAGAAATCA
The DNA here is from genome assembly GCA_032399605.1 of Melipona beecheii. Lineage (NCBI taxonomy): Eukaryota > Metazoa > Arthropoda > Insecta > Hymenoptera > Apidae > Melipona > Melipona beecheii. The sequence goes on along the minus strand of JAUCMO010000210.1, from coordinate 2,101,222 downwards.
CTACAGGAACAAATAGTAGAATTAGAACAACAAGAACAACAAGATAAAAAAGGTGAATCTGGCACAAACAAAATAGTAGAATCAATTAAAATTTCATCAGAACATGAAGTAACTGAATCATTACTGTTAGACAAAGCTCCAATTAGACCTTCAAGAACAAAAGAGTTAAATGCACCTTCGACAAGTATCCAAATAAATGCACAATCAGATTTAATAGATCAAGAAAAAGTAATAAAAAAAACTGGGAAAAAATTGACAGAAAAGTCGGTATCAGAAGTAGAACCTATAGAAACAACAGATGGTGATAGCGTTGAAAAGAAAGTAGGAAGAAAGATAGTAAAAAAAGTTACAAAAAAAACGAAAACAAAATCAGAAGAAGGACCAGATGATAGTGCAGTAGACAGTAGTTCTTCTAATAAACAAAAAAAAACTATAAAAGTTGTTAAAAAAGGTGTAAAATCGTCTCAAATAGGCGTTAGTGATACTACTGTCCCTGAAACTCCATCATCTAGTACTTCTGATACACCAATTCCACCTAAGAGAAAAATAAAAACAGCAGCTGCAAAATCAGCTATTAAAAAATCCGATATAGAGCAGTAATTATATCAAAAAGCTGACAATAATTATTTAAAACTATACATGAAAGTTTAAAAACTACAAACTGCGAAAAGAATGGAAGGTGATACTCGCTAGTCTTTTCTAATTTTTTATATTTTTAATACACCTTTAACTGTATCACCCATAGCTTTGCTGTTTTTTTAAATATGTTGGAATTTTGTTAGATAACATTATATTCCAATATAATATTTGCTTTATAATTTATATATATATTTGATTACATGTCTTTTTTTTAACCATATGTTAGTACTAAATAAAATTCTTTTATATTGTATCTCTATTTACCTATTTACATATATTGGAATGAAATTAATACTATTTAATGATACTATAATTTTCTATAATTGTTAATAATATATATATATATATATATATATATATATATATATATGTGTGTGTGTGTGTGTGTGTGTGTGTGTGTGTGTGTGTGTATATATATATGTATATATATATATATATTATATCAATATGTGTTTTAACTAATTTCTTACTCATTTATTAGCTTCAATCTATTTAGTAACATATATATGAGTAGCTGTGATTGATTATTTTTAAAGTATATATTACTTTTACAAAAATACAAAAGAATATCTTTACATTTTATAAAACTATTGGTCAAGAAATATTGTAAAAATTAATTATACATTTATACATTTTATATGTATCAATTTGTATTTTTGTATACTTACACATATATACAAAAAGGTATATAGTATACAATCATACCATCATTATATGAATTTCTAATTTAAAAAAAAATGTCAGACATTGTGTTTGAATATATTTGTTAAGATCAAAACATACAGTCTTATTTATTTCCCAGTTATAAATAACCCACTTTAATTTGTAAATGTAACTTGCTTAATTTAACAATCAAATTTATGTACCTACATGTTTTCTTATATTAATTTATCTTTTACTGTATTTATTTAATATTTACAATAAAGAAATAACTGAGCAAAATGTTAAAACTATACATATTTAACATCCATTTAACATCCGTTGAAAAGAAAAGGGAAAGAAACTTATTTCAATAATTTACAAATTCGTATTAAGTTATAATTATTGATTTTACTTTTTACATAAAACATATTTTGTATTTTCAAAAGTCTCCCATAATGAAAAGATTTTATTGATCAATTTGATTTATAACGTATAATTAGTAACATTGGTAAAAATTCCAAATAAAATATGTTATTAATAGTAAGAAATTGAGATGCATTAATGTTTTGTGTCCATATGTATGATACATGTTAAGATATAAAGTAATGGTTAGGGGATACCCCTACTGTCAGATAACCCGCATCGCACAGCAGGCGCAAGCTTGCGCCGCAAGTAGATGCGAATCTACAGCAGTCGCTACAGTCTTAAGCAGTATGGTCGCTTGTACAGTTTTTCATGAGTGACAAGTAACGGTTTTCACATAAAGAAAACGTCGAATAATGATTTATTATAACTGAAGTGAATCGAAATTTGTGTAATGATCAAAGATATGGCTGATGATGAGGCCATACAGGCCACAAATGACGATGCAAGTGAGTGTAAAAGATATGCGGTTCAACTTGGTTACTGGTCCGATCCATTTATCAACTTTTTCGTAAAACAAACTGGACGAAAAGCGCCGGAAATCAATCGTGGTTACTATGCGAGGGTAAAGGGAATCGAAGTGTTCGTTGACAAATTCCTGAAGGTACGTACTGATTTTGATTCCTCTGAGTTTCGTTATTGCAACTTCAAAATTGGCATAACCTAGAACATGATAGAAACAATCCGGGATACAGCTGATTTAAGTAGCTAAGGACGTGCAATACCGGAAACCTTGACCTGGCCGAGGCCCTGTCCTAATTTCCTAACTCCTCCTTTTGTCATGAAATAGTGAAATAGGTTAATCTCATGTAGACAACAGATCTTTTCCGTAAAAATAACAAATGCGTTTTTAATTATTGAACAATTTTTCGACCATTGTTTTCTTATTTTAATTATGATAATTAATTAAAATAGTAAAATAATATATATTATATATTTTAATGAATACATGAAGTTATTGCAGTCGTTTATTATTGTTTGTAATTTTTAATTCATGTGAATTAATAATAGAACAAGATGAGTACATTTCAATTTTTTATTATATAAATAAATTAGGAAATATATATGAACGCATCTAAATAGCTACAATACACTGATAAAATTAATTTTGTAACAAATATAGCTATCAGGTGAAAAAGGACAAATTATAAACTTGGGTGCTGGATTTGATACACTCTATTGGCGACTTAAAGAAGCGGGAAAGTGTCCGGCAAATTTTATAGAACTTGATTTTCCTAGTATTACTGCTCGAAAATGTTATCACATTAAAAAACACAAACAATTGATAGATACGTTAAATACGGAAGGTAAAGTATTAAGCTTTGTATTTTTTTCTTTCTTTATGCAGGATCCTTGTTAATAGTAAAAATTTACTTTTGCAGATGGAGAAATTAGATTTTCAACAACAGATCTACATGCTGCCAATTATCATTTGGTGGGAATAGATCTACGGCATATATCTGAACTTACTAACAAATTAACACAAGCAGAAGTTAATTTTAATCTTCCAACCATGTTCCTTGCAGAATGTGTCTTAGTATATATAGATACTAGTGCAGCTTCTGCATTATTAAAATGGCTTGCTGGAAAATTTCCAAATAGTATTTTTGTTAACTATGAGCAAGTGAACATGAAAGATAAATTTGGTCAAGTTATGTTGTCCAATTTACGTAGTCGTGGATGTTTGTTGGCAGGTGTAGAAGATTGTGAATCTTTGGAAACTCAACAAAGACGGTATTTTAATTTTGTACTATTGCGCATTATCATAATAAATGTTTTATTAAAAATGTAACCTAAATTGTATATTTCAGCTTTACAATAAACAGTTGGGAAGGCTCTAATGCATGGACAATGGTAGAAGTCTATGATTCACTGCCTCAAGATGATCGTAGTCGAATCGAACATATAGAAATGTTGGATGAGCGAGAACTTTTAATTCAGTTATTGCAACATTACTGTATCTCGGTTGCTTGGAATGGACAAACATTTAAAAACTTGTCTATAGCACAGGGTTAGCTTTTCTAACTCTTATAAGTTACTCCAGGTAATGATACTATGTCATTAAAAATCTATAAGCTTGTAAGTACATAATGTGGTACCTAATGATAAAAGATTATTGTTTTGAATGAAGTTAGTAAGTTTTGATCTTAAACTTTTAGTATAGATTAATACATATCTTGATTTATAACAATATACTTTTTTTATTATGTAGATATCTTTTTCGTATGTTTTTAAAGTATAAAATTCAAAGTATTAGAAAAAACAAGTTATAAAATTACATAAAACTGATCATTTATTCAAATGATTTTATCATGTTAAATTTAAAACAGATTTGTTTTATTTTCATTGTGATTTATGTGTTATAAATATCGTGAATATAATATTAAAATGGTATTAATGAAAGTTTGAAACCTTCATATTTTTTTGAGCTAAATATAAGATAGCATTAAAAATGTAAAGCTAATTTTCAATCATGTAACATTTATTTAATTTCTATGAATTTCGTATATTTGTAAAATTAGTTTCTTAATTAGAGGAAATTTCAATTATTAACAAACATTATTTCCCTATCATTTACTATATTTGAAATCTCTTATTAAATCTCTAACCAAATTCATAAATTTTCTACTAAAAAGTTATATTTGCAAATAGTATTTTAAATTATTCACTATATGCAGTTTCATAAGAAGGTAATTTATGTAATGTAACAACATGCAACGAAAAAGAAAGATTTTACTTAAACATAAAATAATAGAACAGCACATGTTTTTGAGTATACCGTTTTACAAATGTCCTAATTTAAACGATTATTTACATGTACAGAAAGAATTAATTAAAATACAGTTGCTATTCACATTTATAAAATATTATCACTTAGACTATTAAGATATAACACGTTTCCATGTATTAAAAAATGTATACAGAAAATTGTATTTCCATTGTTATTATTTTCGTAAAAACATGATAGATAGACTGGTCATAAAGTCATACAAAAATTTCTCAGGAAATAAATTATTGATACATTAATTGGACAATATTTGAGTCAGTTTCATTCCAATGAATTCAAGTTGACTCATTAAATTGTCGACAACTTAGTAAAATATGAACAGTGTTATTTTCTTATAAAGGAACATCAGGGTTGTGATATAAAAACTAAAAGTAATATGAAAGAGTGGAGAATTTATCAGATAAAAATGGTATTAAAAAATTGTTATATTAATCATAAAATCGTTTCTACGTTCTAATATATTGATTTTTATTTGACTTTAACCATGCTTCTTTTTATTCGTGATAATATATTTACTAATATTCTTATAAAGGCTTATTAGACCACAAGGTATAGTACATAGGAAAAACACAAATACACAAATACATATATTAACAGATTGTGAGTTCGTGTTATAGAATTCATATGTTTTTAAAAATAAGATTGCATACCTGGAGTAACACAAATACTAAGAAATAATCTAATATTCTATTTTTCTGAAAAGTTATGAATCACAGTTATATCTGTCAACAATGATAAATTCTTTCTAACTTCATGTTTTAAACATTCAATAATAAAATCACATTTCATCATAATAGTTTCATGCCATCTTATTTACGTTTGAATGGTATTTCTTATAAATATTTTACATAACTTGAAGTTTGAGAATCAAATTGATTTATTACTAATTAATTGGAAAAAAAACACTGCCAATGTATAGTTGAAAAATCCTGTAATAGAATATGTTTATTATCAAATTGTAAAAAATTATAAAATTTCAGATGTTGAAAGAGTAAGTATTAAATATTATTTCTTTATTGATTTTTATATAATCAAAAATGTTGAATGATAAATTTTATTTACTTAAATTCTAAAGAAAAACTAATATATAATTTGAATCTCAAACTTAAGTAATACTTCTTATAGTAATGAAATACACAATTCTGGTTTTGCATGTACTTCACAATTAATGTTATTAATGTCTTATATGGATGCTGTAAAAGTTAAATCGTACAATGGCTATATTCTATGTGCTTCCATATTATAGACAAGTAAAAAAATGATCAGAAAGTATATTCTTACCTTTGTGTAATGTTGTGATATTGTTAAATTGTGCATTTATATTATAATTAAAAAAAGATAATCAAGAGTTAATATTAATTATAAATTAAAATAAATACTGTGGTACTTTTTTTCTTATATTTAATATCGTATTAAATGAAAACGTAAATAGAAGTAATGTTATTAAAAATTTTTAAATGTATGCTACAGAAAAATTTTACTTACATTTAATTTATTATATGAAAAAGCTACACACACAAACTTACTGTACATCTATTTCTTAAGCATTCAATTCGCTATTTTGTGAAATTTAATGAAAAATAAACAGCATCTACTTTCATGTGTATATTTTTATAACAATTTATTTATCTCTTTTATGTAAAAATATCAAAAAATTTTCAGTAACTTTATATTATATTAATTATTTTACAATTGATCACATTATTAAAAACCTAGTGGGTTTAATTGAACACATCCACCGGCTTCACATATATTTTTTGAAATTTTGCTTAAGTTACTAAATAAATTTAATTGTTTATCAAATTTTAAGTTAAAATTCACACGATTGGATGCCTGTAACATAATGATGATTATTACGAATACAAATATAAAACTACATGATTATTAAGAATACAAATGTACAACTATAGCCTTACTTCAAAACACCAAGTTTCTGCCATAAGAAATTCATGTTCCACACTCGGAAGTTTTTTATTTGCAGATGCAGTTGCTCTGCTTAATACAGTTGTCATAGTAAATATATCAAACGCTGCTTGAGCTAATCTATTGAGAACAAATTGTTGCTCTACAATATTGCGTGGTCCATATTTGATAATAGCACCTTCTATACTTTGGCCAAAAATTTCTATACTCTACAAACAATTATTTATCATTCAATACAAATTAAATATTAATATTTATTATTTATATTAATGCTATGAACTAATATAAACCTTAGCACATAATGCAGCACTTTTGTTTAAATTAGGAGGAACTAAGTGTGTAAGATTACGCGTTGACGGCAATCCAATTGTTCGCATTGTCCTTTTACTTAATTCTTCAAAAATCAATCCTAAATTGATAGTAGGGATTTTAAATGCTGACATTATTTGTTTCAAATGAATGCCTGCATGTTGAAGCCCAGAGAGTACAACAAAAATACGGAGAATATCATTGGTTCCTTCAAAGATTCTAAAAATGCGTAAATCTCGCATAACTCGTTCAAGACCAGTATCTTTCATATATCCCATTCCACCAAGTATTTGAATAGCTTCATCACAAACCCACCATGCGGATTCCGATGCAAAACACTAAAACGGTTGTTTTGAAACAATAAAATAAACAAATTATTAAACTTTATATTTTTGAACAAATTTTACTTTAGAAACTGCAGCTTCTAAATAATAATCTTGACTTCCGCTATCCATGTTACCCGCAATTAAATATGCAAGACTTTCAGTTACATAATGTAACATTGCCATACGACCTAATTTTTCCTGAATACTTCCGTAATAATCTATTGTGCGCCCAAATTGTACACGTTGTGTTGCATGTTCAACTGCTTTTTTAATACAATAACGCATAGTCCCGGAAAGTGCACTGGCCATACCAAATCGACCACTATTTAAAACATTCATTGCAACCTAATAGAATATGAAATTTTTATTAAATATTTTTTTACAATATTTAAAAATTTTTTTTATCAAAATCAATTAATACCGAGAAACCTTGTCCTTCGCCTTTTATAACATTTTCTGCTGGTATTTTAACATTTTCAAAATATACCTCTGCTGTATTACTACATTTAATACCCATCTTTTTTTCTGGTGGACCACTTGTTACTCCACCAAAAGATCTTTCAACAATAAATGCTGTAACTTTGTTCTTAGTTTCACCAGTTTTTGGATCTTTCATAGGGACTTGTGCAAAAACTGTCATTATCTCTGCTAGACCACCATTTGATATCCAAATTTTATTGCCATTTAAGATATAATGCGAACCATCTGCAGACTTTATTGCACGAGAACGAACTGAACCAGCATCTGAACCACAGCTTGGCTCTGTAAGGCAAAATGCTGCATATTCTCCATTGCATACTCGTGGAAGATATTTCTCTTTTTGTTCTGGAGTACCATACAAAAGTATGCCCTATACGAGTTAAATTGTTTAGATCATTGTTTTTATACGGGACAAATAAATAAATAAATACATAAAAAATGGACCTTGAATCCTATACTTTGATGTGCACCTAATATGATACTAATACCTAAATCATGGTATCCACATATTTCAACACATCTACTATACTGGGTATTAGTTAATCCCATTCCACCATATTTTTGAGGAACTTGAAGACAAAATGCGCCAAGCTCCCACATTGCTTGCGAAGTTTTTTCATCTATTGATGCATTTTCATCATTTTTCATTGGATCATTTACTTTCTAAAGAAAAAAAGGCAAATAAAAATTTAAACTAAATTGATAAATCTGTTACAGAAGATTTGAAGGATTCATTAAGTTTTTATTAATATTTGCTACCTCAAAAAATCTTTCCACTGGATCAATAAATAATTTTAATGTGTCATATTGTTCTTCATTTAAAACATCTGGATATGGAAATATTTGACTAGTCTCTAATTGACCAAGGAAAATATTCCTAACAAAAGACTGAGACTTTGACTCAGCTATATTTTTTTCCCCTTTTTCTTCAGATACATTTTTTACAGCAGCTTGTGTTGCTAAATATCTAAAAAAAATATCATATTATATAAATACATATATTTAATAATTTATTATTCAAATTATATTTAATAAAGTATAATATATTGACTACCATATAGAATTCAAAATATAACCGTCATACGTACACGAACAATGCATAAGTATAAGTAATATTACATGTTAGCCAAATTTGGTTGTGTTAAATCGTACTTTTTGTTATATTTATTTATAACATTTGTATTACACATTAATTCATACATTATTCACATTTGTTTATATATATTCTATCAACAATATTTATTGCATTTTTCAAAACATATTTATAAATACATTATAATTTCGTGAAATTTGTGCATCTGTTTATTATTCATTAAACTAGACTAGTGTATTATATTCAATAGAATTCCTTATCTAAGGATTAACTTATTAAATCAATAATCTGTCAAAGTCCAATTAATACAAAAATAAATATTTAAAATTATAATTTTTTAATAAATTCATATTTAATGACTCAATAATATATAAGAAATAATTTTTGCCTACTACTTAAAAAAGTGTTAGAATTTTATTATATAGAATGTGTAAATGGAACAAAATAGTCTGCAGCAATTTCTTGACAGATGACTATTGTATTCCATTATGTGACACATACCTTTGACAATGACACAAAAATATTGTTACAATATATTGTAAATATATACTTGATAAAAGAACAATTTACCTGGTGTTTGAGTTAACGATTTTGGTAAAATTTCGAGACTTTAATCTAATATAATTTGTAACTCGTAGCATTTTTAAAATTAACGTTAATAAACAAACTTTACGGAATATTTCTATCCGATATAATAAAATGGTCCAAAAATTAATTTTGCACTCTGAAATAAAATTTAATATAAAATAAAAAAGACTCCGAAATAAAATTTAAAATAAAACATAAAAGACGTGAACAACTTTATACTTTTACGAAATTAGGATAAGATAATTTTATGTCACTACTACTACGAATTGGGTCACAAGTTAAGAAATGCATCTTATGTATACGAATATGACATAGGTATATATACATATGTTTTAATGAAATACTGGAACTGATTAATAATAATAATAATCATATTAAATAATTTTATTTACATGTTTTAATTAATATTAATTAGAAATATTTAAACAGATATTTTATAATTCATGTTTTTTAAAATATTTTATTTTTATTATTCTAACATTTTGCTACGTTTTCATCGTGAATTGCGATACACAAGTAAGAATTTACTTTTATAAATATGTTTCTAAAAAGAACTAAGTGACATAAGAAAATTACACATTTGTAATATATAATATATAATAGAAGTGTTTTGTGAGGATTTATTAATTATTTTGAAATATGAGTAAAAAAATGATTTTGTTCGGTATTTATGTAAAAAATTATGTAAAAAATTAGAAAAATATATTTCTAGTAGGCAAGCTATGATACATTTACTTTTTTGATGGATTTTATTTAGATTATTTGCACTATAATAGAATCTTACAAAATTACAATGGATCAAATGTACATATTATTAAATCGTTCTTATAATTAAAATTTAAAATCTTATTTATAATTTCACAGAAAAATTTATTTCTAATTAGAACCTATGTTCAAAGCATTATCATAAATAACAACTTAACCTTCTGTAACCATTGATTAAAGATGGAATAGACCAGACATGAAATGAGACTTTTGTGTCTGAGAGTCTACAATATCGCACAGAAAAAAAATCACTGGTTTTTTTGTGCATTCTATGCTTAAACACAGATGAAGTATATGAAATTGTACTTTAGAGTGTGCTAAAATCAGTGATTTTTTTTCTGGTCGGTATTTCAGACTCTGAGACACGAAATTTCATTTCATGTCTAGTCTATTCTATCTTTAGTCAATGATGCAACACGCAAATGATTTTCAAAAGGTAAATACAAAAAAAAACATTAGATATCTAATCTATTTCCAATTCTTAGTTAATGGTAATGCCAAGAAATATTTGAAGTTTGACAGTTTGTACGTTTTTATTGGTTCATACATACTTTAATAATTGGTTACCTTATCTGGTTTTACGAAAAAAAAAGAAAAGAGTAAAAAAGATCTTAATAACACAAACCGACATTTGAATAATCAGTACTGTTCTCACACAGAGTACTCACAGAGAAAATGCTAATTAAAAACTTGAGCTAAAAAGCATACTTATGCTAGATTTAAGATACATATGACGTGAAATATGGGTTGAATCATGAATCGTGCAAAATGTAAGTTATATATTTATAAAATCATATATTTACCGTCTACAATAAACGCAGTATATAAAAATTACATAATGTGAATAATAGTGAAATATTTTATATATTGAAAATGTATAATTTATTTATTAATTTTGCAGGTAAATGATTTATTTGATTTGAATAATGTAAGAAGTAAATGATACAAAAGATATAATTATGATTGGCTGCTCTAAATTTTTTGTATAAATTAATAGATAAAGTATTAATATGACTTCACAAAATATTTCGTTAAAATCATTATTGACGCTTAATAATAATGATTTTAAAGAGTTTGTTTGTGGCTGGGGAGCTGCAGTAATTAATGTATCTATTACGTTTCCAATTAACAAAATAGTATTTAGACAGGTATATGTAAAATAAATTATTTAGTAATATTTTAAGTACCTGCATGTATATATGTGTACCAAAATTTCATGTTTGTATGTATTAAACAAATACGTTTCTATCGTAATGGCAGATTTTGGAAGATGTTCCAGCCAATATTGCGTTTCAACAGATATCCAGAGAAGGGATAAGATTAATATATCGTGGAATTTTACCACCTCTTTGTCAAAAAACTCTTTCGGTTAGTGTAATGTTTAGTATGTACGAAGGTTGCAAGGAACGTTTGTGTACATTAACAAATAATGATATATTAACTAGAATAATAGCAGCGCATTTTGCTGGTACTGTTGAGGCTATACTTATGCCGCTTGAAAGAGTACAAACATTGTTACAAGATTGGCGGTATCATGATAAGTTAAAAAATACTTCGCATGCATTTAAGTATTTATTAAAAAATTATGGTATATCGGAATGTTATCGTGGATTAGTCCCAATTATATATAGGAATAGTTGTTCCAATCTTATGTTTTTTATTCTTAAAGAACAATCAAAACAATACGTAGGTGAACAAGAGTCATTATTTACAAGTTTTATTAATGGTGCTCTAATAGGTGGTTTCACAAGTACTATATTTTATCCGATGAATGTAATAAAAATTCATATGCAGTCAAAAATAGGTGGTAATTTTGAAAAATTTATGACAGTTACTCGTGAAATATATGTTGAAAGAAACAGAAGTATAATGTCATTTTATAAGGGTGCGCATTTAAATTGTATGAGATCATTTATAAGTTGGGGAGTTATAAATGCATCTTATGATTTTCTAAAAACAATCATGTTTTCACAATAGTTTATGTTAAAAGTATTTAATAGTTATGTTAAAAGTATATAAATTTATTTGAAGAAAGATATCTCTACATTGTTTGATGTATAATTTTATAAATGGCATTTTTTAATTAAAGCTATTAATCGCACATTCTTTTTATAATAAAATATAAAAATCATGTGAGAACATAAAAATTTTGGTATTATAATAATGAAGTAATGTATTTTTATTTAAATGAATGTAAATTATAATTAATAAACTTATATATTAAAATTAATTATATAAAAAAGTTGTATAGATTTATTTTTTTATTCATTAATAAAACCATCTTTCTGTTTAATAATGCAATATTTATAATTAAAATATGAATTGTACAACAAAAAATTTGTATTTTGTATTTCCTTTAAATATTTTTTAATATGATAATTGTGTATTACTATGCTATGTTATATACAATGAAGAGAATAATCGAACTAATAACAGTTAAAAATTGTTGATAATTTAAATCTGTTTGTTACAACTTTGTAAACATTCTATAACAATTCACTTAGTGTCACTTCAAAAGTGTAAGATAATTGTAGATAATTGTAATGTAATGGGCGGCAGAGTAAAAATACTTTTTCCTCGAAAATTGTAAAAATTCAAATATCTGTAAAAACATTAAAAAATTTTTTCTGTTTTGAAGATTGAGATCTTTATAACAATTTCCTTAAAACTTGCTGTACGATTTTCTTTTATTATTTTATTGAATTTTGAACATAAGAATTATTTGACAAATATTTAAGAAATTCTAATCCCAGCTAATCCTAATATTAATAAAGTAAAGTAGAAACAAGTTTTAAGGGATTACTGTAAAGGGAAGACTTCAATCTCCAAAATCATTTAGATTTAGTCAAAATAAAATTTTTCAATGTTTTCAATGTTTTTACAAATGTTTGAGTTTTTATAATTTGAAGATAAGTATCTTCATCTTTTCATTCGCTGCATGATGTTAAAATTATTATATAACAATATATATTATATTGTTTGAAAAAAATAAATTCAGAATTGTCAAAGGAAAGACTTTATATTTTAAAATCAGAGATTAACTGAACGTATAATTTTTTGTTACAATAATAATTATTAAATTATCGATCATTTTTCATTGTTATTGGTTCAGTTATGTCGTATGTAATGCACTTTTATTTCGTACTCCTGAAAAAAGTGAAATTCAATGAATTGTATTATACAAATACTTTGTGAATTGTATTGTACGATAATATATATTGTATAATAATATTGTATTATACAGTAAGTATTTTATTGAAAACTGAAATAATAAACTTCGATAATGCAAAATGGTCGGAAAAAATAGTAATATTTGTTTGTATTTTATATTATTTGTAATATTTGTAATATTTATCTGTATATTGAATATTATTTTACTTTTCGTATTTCCCGCGATTTGAAACAAACGAGGTATCATCGATGCGCGTTGCACTGCATAAATCGATGCGCCTCAGCCGCGGGCTTTTAGCTACTTTTAGCCCACTCCAATTTTTCTGCGTCCCGGTTTACGGGATTTTTACTTCACGCCGAACATTTCAAAACGTTACGATGGTATGATCTGAAAAAACACAATTCTCGATGAATTTATCTCGTTTTGAAATATCGCGTGTTCTTGATTACATATCATTCGCGAGTACTTTGGTGTATTTTTCCAATAAGAATAATAAGAATATGATATTGGTTTTTCATTGTTCGAGTACTTGCCGTAGTTGCGTCGAACGATTCGTCCGAGGCTAACATGTTACTTATAATATTAACGATTTGCAAAATTTCGTTAACCCCGGAAATTTGCGTTTGGCAATACGGGGACTTGTGTGTATCAGCTGCATAATTATATTAAATAATGAGAATCAACGCAACGAAAATGAGTACTCCGATCGAGGAGAAGATTGATCAAAAATTGAAGGTGAGCAATTAATATTCTTTTAAACATACTTTGCTGTTTACTCATTATTTTATTGAAATCTAAACGTTGCCAATGTGTAGCAGTGTACTTATTTTCTAGACAAATTTTTATTGTCGATTTTCAGATTAACATTATCTTAAAATAATGAAATAAACATGACGAGACACGGATAATTACATATTAGTTTTGAAAGTTATTTATTATATTAGAACTGTAGTATGATATTAAAGAAATAAAACGTTTACTTTTCTTTTTTTATTTCAATCGTATAATCATCTAAATATCATGGCATATCAAAAAGATTGAAAAATAAATAATTGTAAATGGAGAAACGAATTATTTGAGAATATATCCTTAACTGAATACATATATACAGAGCAATGTGGCAATACAGTTAATTAATCAATATACACAAATATTTGTAATTCAAATAAAGATTGTATTTCATTTTCTAAATTTATCAATGATGGAATTTGATATTTTGCTATTTTTGTAATATATATATATACAATTTTTTATAACTGACTTTTATGACTTAATGTAATTTAATTTGATATAACATATACATAATTTAATATACATAATTTTTTTGACACACATATATGCATGTGTGTATACATACAGTTGAAGATAAATTAATTTGAAATTAATAAAGTAATTTAAAAATGAAGTAAAATTTTAATTTTAATTTCCTTTAAAAAGGTAAGGACTGGAATGGTAAGTGTTAGTGATGGGAAGAGTAAACCAGTCCCAATGCGTTTACATCTGTCTATGGAAGTTTTAAAGCTCCAAAGAGAAGATTTAGAGGTAAAGTTTAATATCAATGTCTTACATCATTACCATCTTACCTATATAGTTTATAAAAAAAATGATACTGATTTTCAGCAGGCAGCGAATCATAATAAACCACCGTTAGATGCTAAAGAGAGAATGGTGCAAATTACTAGACAAAAAGTTGGAGGATTAGGATTAAGCATAAAGGGAGGAGCAGAGCATAAACTTCCTGTACTTATATCTAGAATTTATAAAGGCCAAGCAGCTGATGAATGCGGCCAATTATTTGTAGGAGATGCAATAATTAAAGGTAAATTCAGTAATCATAGAAATATCAATTATTCAAAAATTATTATTTTTAAATTTAAATTTTTTAATTTTTTCTTATTTTTCGTATCTGAATTTTTAAATAAGGTTTCCTTAAATGAATATTTGAATAATATGAACTTTGATATTCCTTCATGAAAAGATCTTTCATAAATGAGAATTGCTTTTGTGTGTATAAATAGTTCTGAATGCTCATTCTATTTGTATCAAACCTGTCAATATTGGTTTCTTTCTTTGAAATCATGTTAGCCTATTAATGTCATAAAGTAAAACCTATATTTAAACTATTAATAATAGTTACTAGAATTACATTATTTAGAACAATAATTTTATTTTTTTATAGTAAATGGAGAATATATAACTGCATGTAATCATGATGATGCTGTCAATATTTTAAGAAATGCAGGTGACATTGTAGTTTTAACAGTAAAACATTATCGCGCAGCAAAGCCATTTCTACAGAAAAGTGGTAAATTTGATTTATTGAATTATAGTATAAAATATTTTCTTTTAAATTTCGTTCACAACATTAATATGATTTTTAGAAAAAGAAGAGAAATTAGATAATGTTGCAAATGGAAGTTCAGAAGATGAGTGGTTATCACCTAACAGACAAAGTGGTAGTCCTAGATGTGGTCATAGTAGACAAAGTTCAAATGCATCTGCTACATCAATGCAATATAAAAAATGGATAGATGTTATAACAGGTTTAAATAATTTCTTTTAACATCTCTCTTCTTTAGGTGTTTAAGAAAACTGAAAATCTTATATAATTCCAGTTCCATTGATGATGGCTTATGTTACAAGATATATCTTTGGAACAGATAAATTAAGAAGAAATGCGTTCGAAGTAAGAGGATTAAATGGTGCACGTACTGGTGTAATACACTGTGATGATAGTGCCATTCTAAGCCAATGGTTAAAATATATTACTGATAACATTACAGGTTTAACGCATTTACAGGTAAGAAACAATATTCCATATATCATATTTATATAATCTTTCGTAATGTACATAATTATTTTTTAGATGAAATTATATAATCGCAATTTTGGAGTTGGTGAACGTATAGAATATATGGGCTGGGTCAACGAAGCAGTAAGCAATAGTAATCAGCCATGGCAAAGTTATAGACCAAGGTTTCTAGCGCTAAAAGGACCTGATTTATTATTATTTGAAACACCTCCTGTAAATATCAATAATCAACATATACATATATATTATACAATGTATATATAATTAAATACTATGATTTGTTTATAGTGCAACATAGGAGATTGGTCACGATGTGCATTGACTTTTAAAGTATATCAAACAATGTTTCGTGTAATGCGAGAGTCTGAAAATGTAGATGAAAGACAGCACTGCTTCTTAGCACAAAGTCCGGGTAAACCTCCACGATATTTAAGCGTTGAAACTAGACAAGAACTCTTAAGAGTTGAAGCAGCATGGCATACGGCAGTGTGTTCAGCTGTTACACATTTAAAAGTTAGTAATAAATTTTTGTCTATTACATCAGAAATTATTTATGGAATGTTTTATTATTATGTACACTCTCTTACAGAGTAAAACATTTCCTGTTACTTTTAATGGAAGAAGTGCAGGACTAACCTTAGAATGGACTCAAGGTTTTACACTTTCTTACGAAGATATTGGAGAAACTGTATGGCGTTATAAGTTTTCACAATTAAGAGGATCTAGCGACGATGGAAAAAGTAGACTGAAATTGCACTTTCAAGAATTGGATAGTATTGCTATTGAGACGAAGGTATTTATTTTGTTATAAACAACAATAATATATATAAATTTTATTTCTTTTATGTTCTTTTCTTTTTCAGGAATTGGAATGTTCTCAATTGCAGAATTTATTGTTCTGTATGCATGCATTTTTAACTGCAAAAGTTGCTGCAGTTGATCCAACATTTTTAACATCGACAACTCCGTAAGATCGAAGTAAGTATTATTGCCAAATAAATCACAGAAAAAAATAGATCACTGTTCAACATTCATATATTTGCATAAACGTACAGAAATATTCTAATTATCAAATTAGATCAAAGATACGTCAAATACTAGTCAATTTTTGAGAAAGATATTTATTGTTTTTGAAAAAAATATTATATAAACATTTTACCTTAATGCTTCTAGTTTTATTTGTATGGAATATTTGTAGTGAATTTTTATAATTGGCAATGTTCATTGCTATGAGCTATTTTATTTATATGTGTTATTGTATACCTTATTATTAATTAAGCACTGCTATTTATTTTTTATAATTCGTAGATTAAGTCGATGATGAAATACAGATTGTTTCTTTATTTTTAAAAACGTTTTATATAACATTTCTTTTTATATAACAATCATATTTGCATTTACTAGGAAAAAAGAAATGTTAAGTTAGAAATTAAAAAAAAACTCGCGCTCGTTCATGATTTTTAAGTTGCAATGATAAGGCAATCTCTTTTGAGCAATAAGTTGCACAGTTATGTGTTAAGTTTTGTCACGTATATCGGGTGCCTTAAAAACCATGAACAAGATATACATAATTAATAAATTTAAAGAATTGATAAGTTAAACTGAAGTTAAATAGTTCTCTAGAGCAGCAAATTTTATGCATCTAATACTACCAAATATGTATTATACTAGAAAATTTCATCTTATGTTAAATACCGACATTTGAGATTACATTAGCTTGATATTAATTTTAAATCAGTATTATTTGAGCAACACAAAATCATGGTGTAATAATCTAATAGCAATAAGTAGTAGACCATGGTGGCCATCTATTAAAAAATTTTATTTACAGATATTATAAATGATGAGGGATAGATTACAGGAGGTAATTAGATTACGAATTATTGAAGCTTATCATCAAATGAGGGTTATAAGTAATTCAATTACCAATTATTTCTTTTAAATTTTAGCAGTGCATTTTTATATAGATCTTGATTTATACGTACGATATTAATTTGAAAAAAATAATCATTTTAATATTGTAAACTTCGTTTGTTGGATATTTTTCATTTTTCCTACATGAAAATTCTACTGTATGAGAATTTATTATTACATCGTGAGATTTCATTTCCTTTATCACAATTAAAAGTTGTAATGTTATTATATTATATATTAAATACATTAAAGTAATTTTCGGAATAAGTATCACACTTTGTGCAATTAATCTATCAATTTACAAATCTATTTAGAGCAATAAATGTATAATGAATGAAGAACAAAACAAATGCTGTTTAGATCACTAACTGCACTTTATATTAATCATGACACACAATTTTTATTGTTAAGATATGAGAATTTTATCATAACCATCTCAAAAAATAAAACTATGTGTGCTTACAGCTACATGTATAAGTATATTCTATTTATCAATTAGTTACTCAACTTTCTTCATTGATTTATAAAAAAAAGACATATTTTTAGCACGTATATAGAAATGTATTGTAATAATAAAAAAAAGTTGTTAAAAATTTCATTTTCATTGCATTTTGAAGATCTTTAATTACTTGTAGAAAGTGCCTATATAAATGTATATAATACAATAGTAATTATGAAAAAATTCATTATTTGGAATTAATTTTGTTTGTTTTAGTCTGAAAGTTTAAAGCGTTACCATGGTCAGAATTTTAAAGAATGTCATAATAATTTAATTTATGATTAAAAGGCACTTTAGAAAAAAGGTCATTCTATTCTATTCAAGTGTTTTATAATAGTATGCTTTATAATTTGGTATGTTATCTTGTTTATTTAGAAAACGACCATATGCGTATAATATTGAACAATAATATAGTTTAGAAATTAAGTAAAACTCATTACTGAATTTAATTACAGAAGCATTGCGGTGAAATTTTATAAATTTTAATGTCGTTAGAAAGGGCCAAAATAGCCCAAAGAAAAAGCAAATACAGGGAAGTATTATTCAGCAGGCAATCACTTGTTAGATTCGCAATTTCGTAAAAGTATAATAAAAAAAACATAAAAATAATTCAAATACGAGTCAATCATACAACAATACACGTATCCATACAACAATTGTAACTATCCCTAAGCATATGTTGCGATATTCTATAATATTGCTGTTTTTTATTGTACACGTACATCGCATGCGTTCTATAGTTAAATTTAGATTATTATTAAAAAAAAAACTGCACAATTAGATTAAATAGATAAAATAAGTAAGATATGAAATTGAACTGCGAGAGTTGAGCGTAACGATAAACGTATTTGTTATTTATTTTTAACATTTATTAAAATTTATTTGTTATTGATCATTGTTTAAAAAATGACTTTTCAAATGGAATCATTGGAGAATTAATCCATGTGAAAATTTATAATTTTTTATAAATAAGAATAAGTATTTATTAAATAATATCTTAAAAATGTATTATGTTATAAATTCATTTATGAAGTTGAAATAATATAAGATTTGTATTTATATTAGATTTGATTCATGAAATATTTTATTGCATTTAATGAGCTTATTATATTATAATATTTAACTGGATTCTATAATACATTTGCACAAATACTTGGAATCATTGTGTTGTACACAAATATCAGTGTATATAATAGAACATGGCCATACATTTTCTAAAAAATAAGATTTAAGTTGAAAATTGTTAATTCTGAAATCCCATTTCTTCCTAATTCTCATTAAATGCCAGAAAAAATCTTCAAAATATCATTAGATTGACATGGGATTGCAGAAATACAACTGCTAAAAGCAGAAAAGAAAACATTCATCTTATATTTTAAAATATAGTTTATATGTTATAATGTCTATCCACCCATTGACAATATGTTTTAAAATATATTATTGTTAGAAGTTAAAAATGTAAATTTACATTAATATTTTCTAAAAACTCCTATCAACCATCCATAACATGTATATGTACCATTAATTGCAATTTATTTTTTAAATATTTGGATAATCTTTTCTAAACTTTTTTATTAAAGTCTGGTTTGAATACTAGAATATAAAATTATTTTTCATAATCAAATTTTTATTACAATTTTTTTACATTTAATGCGTTTTATTGATACGTAGAAAATTTTTTTTTTTTATTAAAATTCAATAAAAAAATCAATTTATTTACTTATAATAATATGAAATGAGTAGTGATCTGCAAATTATATATTTCAAGCAGCTGCAAACGTATTTTATAAGAATAAAAATGAAACAAGAGAAAATTCAGATTTAATTTTTAAATATACATGTAATATCGACAGTCATGCTTTATTGAATTAAAACTCCGAAAAAGCATGATTGTCAAATACGCATTGTATAGTTAATAGTATGAATAAATGACCATGTGAAAAGTATTGACATTATTTGTATGTACGGAGTTATTAAATGGAAAATAATACGTTCGCAACATTTAAGTTAAGAATGAAATTGTTGAATAGGTATTCGCTATAAAGTGTCAACTTGTGTATCAATATGGCGGCGAGTTTCGAGGAAGAGCAAAGTTTAAGAGAGTGCGAGGAATACGTACAGAGACACAATATTCAACAAGTTTTGAAAGACTGTATAGTACAGTTGTGTGTGGGACGTCCTGAAAATCCCATATCATTCTTGAGAGAATACTTTCAAAAACTGGAACGGGTATGTATTGAATCCTGTTCTGTTAAAATAACCTCAGATTCGTTGTTCGTTGCTGGTTTCATCATTATTCATAAATCGCGCGAGTTGTTCGATATTTTTATCATGTATTTTCTTTTATCGGAGAGATACTCGTATAAGTATTCGTATTACAATAGTACAAAACTGACAAAAATAAAATATATCAGTTGTGCTGAGGTTTCAATTGTATGTAGCAGAAATCTGTCAAAGAATTAAGTGTTAACGTCTATACATATATACCAATCACTATTACTTGAGTTTATTAACATAAAATTACCAATGTTATTTATACTTTCATTAAGAGAGTTGGTTTGTAATATTATCAAAAAATTGATCAATGCAAATGGAATGATACGCACTTAATGTACATATATCTCATTAAATATTATTTTATGTTGTACATATCAGTTTCATGTTAGATTAAAAATAAATAGGAAATAATTAAGTTTATTATTTTATGAAATTATAGTTATTAAAACGATTAGTATTAATATTACTTAATCGAGCAATACTAATATCATGGTACAAATAATGTACATTGTAATAAGAGTTGTAAGTATGTAGTTGTTACATATTTAAACTTAAAAACAATATTATGTAAATTTCTTTCCTTATGCTTTTTGATCATTGATACATATATATATATTATTCGACTTTCTATATTAATTCATCTGTTTTCAAAAATATTTATTGCTTTAATAACGGTGTTATTTTGATTCTGTATGTTCAATGTGTATATAATTTTTAACATTCTAATAAATATAATAAAATCTAATAAATTCTAATAAAGTATTTTCAACTGAAAATACAATCGTTCCAATCATTGCTTGGTTTTGTACTGGTTTTGTTTTAGAACATCAAACGAAGATATTTCACTTGGTAGTGAAGTAAATCACTTTGGCAGAAAAAGTAAAAATAATATTTCTTCGTTAAAAAAAAAAAAGAAAGAAAAAAAAACGTACAACACACTACACTAGCAAAGAGTTAATAGTCTAAAATACGCGGCGCCAAATGTATTTATTTAAACGCATCCATTTCTAGGTGGGGGATACTAGTTAGTGGAGGGGACGACGCTCAATATTACTAGTTATAAAAATCTCAATTCCATCATTTTTATCAACAGTTATCTTTATTTTCATGCATGAACATTTGTACACTTGATATTTTCGATTTTTTAGCTTGTCCTTACCGCAATAAAAAATATGGCGTTTTCATGGACAATAATTGTATCTTACATGTGCAAGCACTTCTAAATAACATACATATTTTTCCTTGGAGTTTATCCTTGACATTAAGATTTTCGTATCTTCGCAAACAACGTTTCGCATATAGCTAGTTTCCCCCTTTTTACCGTATCGCGGACAGAACTATACCGCGCGAAATGATCGATCGTGGTTTCCATTTCTGAATTGCGTGGTTATTAAGCGGATGCAATATGGAAATACGAGCAATAAAATAAGAAGTTCGTCATCGGCCCCTATTGCTGTGGCCGTACACACGTATCGAAAAGATACAAGGTATGTGCGGCTACAGAGACTACTCTAAATATAGCACATGCTCGAAATATAACGAAGCGCCGCAACCTTAGCCAACGACGACGAAAAGCTCTGTAACGCGTCGTCCTCGAAAATGTGCGAAGCGCGCTTGCGACAATGCGTTTTAAACGGACAACGCTGGAAGCAGCACGTTGTTATCCATTTGATTCTCATCTATCAATGAGCCCACCCATATCGATCTGATTCTGAATCAACGAGAATTTTCGCCGCGCGTCGCGTCGTATATTTACCATCTGGCACTCGGCGCCAACTTTGCTTCAACTACCACGAAAGATCGTGCCGCATTAATCGAATTTGGCGAGACCTTAGAAAATTCTGAAGCGGCGCGCGGCAGACGTGGTAGCGCGCGATCAGCAGCAATTGTGATCGTGATTTGTGCGTTATTTCTCTTGCTCTCTAACTGCTGAGAGAAACTTTTATATTGTGATAAGATTGTATTCGGGTGTGTAAGACGACAACTTGTCAAAAGGGGATATACGCGTGATCGGGTAAAAAAAAAATACGTGTGTTCGTGTCCTGAATATCGAGTAATATCGACAAAATAATGGATGAGGTACGATCGCGAATAACCGATCTTATACACGCGTAGTGATGAATTCTTAGACACCTCGAATCGTTTCGAATATGTATGCCGCAAAATTCGGATCATTTATTGCACATGATTCGATACTTCGAATTTTGAAAGGCTTAGTATATCTTGAATTGAGTATCGATAGAGCCTGAGTGTTTAAATTTTCAATAGAATTCGTGAATATTCGCTATGAGTTATATTTACATTTATCTTTCGTGTCTCTTAAATTTTGTTTTCAATAATTTGTATTTATGATAAATTATATAAGATATTAGCGAATGTCTACTAAGCTCTCTAAGATTTATCGAAACTTTGAGGACTTCCGATCTATCAAGATTTAAGAACCTATAAAAATTTTAAGTTTCGAATCATATGCGAAATGATTGAATTTTTGCAGTACAATTGACCTTCGAGCAACGCAAGGGTTAGAGACGTAGATACTAGTGGAAAAGTCAAGGACAATTTCTTTTTTAACCCTTCACAAGACGGAATTACAATAACTTATTATTGACTGGAAGCCTTATTTCGCACGTGCTATTACTGTATTTTTATAATGAAATAAATTAGAGAAAAGAAAGTGTTGTTAAGAAAATTATAAGGAAAATTATAAGGCATAACAAAGTTACGGTTTACTACACAGATTAGTATCTTTTCGAAGAAACTTCTTGAAACTATAAATATTAACATGGGAAAAAATCCACTGTGTTATTCAAATCCGTGTTGTTCGAGGGTCAATTGTATCAAAAAAACTTCGGATCGTTTCGAAATTGAAATTCAAAAGCCCGTCACTATTCACGCATTCTAATATCTCTACGTATGTATGTTGCTTCTTCATTCTTGGCTATTATTTGCTAAGCAAGAGACAATTTATGCTTCGACACTTGCTATGCTACAGTTAAATCGCTTTGATTTGGTGATCATTAGGAGTCGTTACTGCGTACAATGAGATCGATTGATATGATATTTTGCTATTTCTTTTATGGAATTATTGTAAAGTAATAAATCTGGAATAAGTAATGTCGGTGAAATTTTAATCACAGCTTGTTAAGAAATGATCGAATGGCATTTGTGGATATTTCCTTATGATATAACGTGATATTTTATCGTTTGAATATCAAATGAATGCCATTTCAGCACGTGCTAAGATCACTGACCAACTAATCTTTATTGTACTATTGTTGTAGGTTTTGTATATAAAAAAATTTTATGTGTGTGTGTGTGCGTGCGCGCGCGCGTGCGTGTGCGTGTCTTTTAGAATATTTGTATTATTTTTCAAATACATTTTATTAATTTTTTTTTCACTAGAAAAAATTTGTTCGTTTAAACTTGCATTTCATGATAAAATTATATAAAATATGATCAAACAAATGAATGTGCAAACGTTATAGATAGCCTCATTTTTTGATTACTTAATGTTGACGAATTTATTAACATACATTTCCTAAATAAATAAGGACAAAAGATATAAATCATAATTCATCTCAATAAAAGAGCTCTTAATTGAAAATACAATATCGATAATTTTCGGTTTGATACAAGTTAGCATCTGATTGCACTAATTTTTTTAGATATCACGATTTGATAAAAGATTAACGATTTCTAATTTATTTTGCTGTTTATATTCAATCGTGCTATTCAAAAATCTTCGTTTTTAGTAACTATTAAATTTCGATACAACATTCAACAGTCAAATTAATTGGATATTTAAAAAGGGGTATAAAAATCGAGCAGTATCGGCAATTGGTACAATATTCTTATGTTATATTGTGCCTTTATGAGGGAGCACTCATCTGTATAAACGCCAAGTGACCTATGGCATTATTTGTCCACCTTTTCATCGACGCTCATCTTTCATAAGCCATATATAATATTTTATCCAAAGTTTTATATAATTATGCAATAAGCAGTTAGCTTTCGATGGATGAAAAGTGATATCTATCACAGACATAGTCAATTATGGGAATTTGTTATTTTTCCTACTTTCTGTAAAATTCTAAAAATATTCTACAAAATTTATTCTACAAACTTAAAAATATTCTACAAAAGCGTAGGCTTTTCTGTTTCTGTAATGTATTCTGTTGCACGTTATGGTCGTTTAATTTATATTGATGACTTGTGAGAAATAATGATCGATAGATTTGACGTTATTTATGATTGGAAATGTTTGCAAAAATAAAATACGTTGTGTATTTTATTTGTCACGTAAGAGGCCTGTCTTAATTGCAAACAAGTGAAAAAGAAGGATCTTATAAGCATACGAAATACAGTTTTTGTGGTAAAAAATAACTTTGCACAACATTCTCTGTGATCCAGCCAGTATAAATTATCTATGTTCAACACGTATGTGTATGTACTACGTATTATATACCTAGAAAATTAAGAGTACATGATTTCGTTAAAGGAAGGGCAGAGTATTGTATATTGCGCATGTCTAAGCAAAATTGACTTATAAAAAGCGACTTGTTTTTCTTACGTGACTCTTCCAGGGTCGTAACGTTCGTTTTGGAGTAAACAGTGAAAGCGAGTTTTGTTAATTTTTAAAAAGATATAGGATCGGGGATAATAGTTACAAAACGCCTAGAAGAACATCAGCTTTCGACATGGTGCAACAGGCAAGTAGAGCAAACGTGAATATCGGTAATATTTTTTAATTACCCGCAAATGTAAATAAATGGAAGTGTAAGGTACAGAAATGAAACCAATCAATTGATTGTACCTGATAATAATTAGGTACAATTCCTTCTTTTATTTTTTCCTCGAGTTTCGAGAGTTTTCAAATTTGAAAAATGCTTTTTCTAGCAATCTCTTGTTGTAAAATTGTTTACTAATGTTTATTGAACGTAATAATAAATTGTTGATAATCGAAATTGATCAAGTTCCGTTTACTGATTTCAGGAGCAGGCTCACGATGCTAAGCAACAGATCGCAATCAGTCCAGAGGATACCGAGGACATACCTGCTGGACAACAAGGTCCTCAAGTTCCGAGGCGAAGAGGAGGCATCTCTGCGGAGCCGGTATCCGAAGAGGATGCGACCAGTTATGTTAAGAAAGTCGTACCGAAGGATTACAAGACAATGGCTGCCTTGAGCAAAGCTATTGCCAAAAATGTTCTCTTCGCTCATCTCGACGAGAACGAACGTTCTGACATTTTTGACGCCATGTTTCCTGTCACGTTTTTACCCGGAGAGGCAATTATTCGTCAAGGTGCTAAAAATAGCTTTAGGTTTCATTATCGACCCCCGAGAAAATTCGTCGCGCGAAGAAACTTGCTTAATCTAATTTTTTTGTTACGTGTTAACAGGCGATGAAGGTGACAATTTTTACGTGATTGATCAAGGAGAGGTCGAGATCTTTGTCAACGGTGAATTAGCCACAACAATAGGAGAAGGTGGAAGTTTTGGTGAACTTGCGTTGATATATGGAACACCGCGTGCCGCGACTGTTCGAGCGAAGACCGATGTAAAATTATGGGGTATCGATAGAGATTCCTATAGAAGAATACTCATGGGATCTACAATAAGGAAGCGAAAGATGTATGAAGAATTCCTTTCCAGAGTTTCAATTTTAGGTAATTAACCATTCCACCGTTTCATGAAAATGTAACAGAATACCACTGTGAGTATATTGTACAAAAATTGTTGCTTTTAGAATCTTTGGACAAGTGGGAACGGCTCACGGTGGCTGATGCTTTAGAACCGGTGGCATTTGACGATGGTGAGACAATAGTTCGACAGGGTGAACCAGGTGAAGACTTTTACATAATCGTCGAAGGCACAGCTGTTGTTCTTCAACAACGTTCAGAGGGTGAAGAACTAACGGAAGTTGGTCGTTTAGGACCATCTGATTATTTCGGTACGTTTTCATATTTCTGAATAATTAAATTATATAGAAGATAATATTGAAAGAAAATTTTAAACATTATATGTTAATGATATTTTACTGATTGTAGGTGAAATTGCATTGTTATTGGACAGGCCGAGGGCAGCGACTGTTGTGGCACGAGGTCCTTTGAAATGTGTGAAACTCGATCGAGCAAGATTCGAACGAGTTTTAGGCCCGTGCGCGGATATTTTGAAACGCAACATCACCCAGTATAACAGTTTCGTATCCCTATCCGTATAAATTACCGCGCCGGTAATATTATCAGCTACCCTGATTTCTTTTTATGAAAGTACGTTTCACTTTTAATATTTTTTATTTGAGTAACAATGTAAGTAATAATTGTACTATGTCAGGTAACGATACTTGTGTTGAGAATTATATATGTTGTCCATTAAAATTGAATGTATGACTGAATTAGCATGAAAATATTTTAAAGCCAGTTTAATATTATTTTTTTTGTTTAAATTTTGTTAAAAATTTAAAGTATTTTACTTTTTTTAAAATAAATCAATGAAATAATTGAATTATTATTGATTAGTTAAGTAAAGCTAGTTTAAATAATTCTTTAAAAGTTTTGAGTGGGATGTTTTTTTCTTTGTACTTCTTACATGAGTAGTTTTTGTTGCTTATTTCATTAATATATGCGATAGAAACATGTTTCTGCGATACCATATATAATTCTTAAAACACAAATTAAATAATTAGGAACGTCGTGATACATCAAGTTATTACGCACTTTGTAATTCGCAATACAGCGGTATAGAGATCGAATCTTAGCCACTTTTACACAAACATATTTCCCGAAGATATTCGAAATTGGTGGAAATATTTGAAAAAACATTTTATTTTGCAAGATTTTTTGATGTTTGATGAAATCAATAAAAAAAATCATTGTGTTATTGCATCTTAGGTTTTAATTTCTGTTACGATAATGCCTTCATTTATTATATCGAATTTCAAAATTTTGTAACGTTATATGGAACAACTAGGATTATTATATGCATTTCACGACGTAGTTAATTTATACACATGCATGTGTATGATTGAAAAAAATATACATATAAATATATATAAGAACGTATTTAATTTAAACATTTGTGTAACGATGAATTTAAAAACTAAAACTCAGCTGTAATATCGCACAATTTTATTGGCAGTTTGTGCACAAAATCCGAACCGAGTAAAACAAATTTGCATTAAATAACGACATTGATTGCTCATACAAATTTATCACATTGTAACTGGATATTGTCAAGTCAATAAAATGTTTTAATTATCAGGAAATTAATTTATAAAAACATGATTTGTGCAATTTCCATATTTGCAATGCAACGAATAATTGCAACAAATCTGTATTTTTTGTAACGAAATCTTTACTTTTATGTCATATAATTCTGATAAAAATTACGTTATTATTATATAAATTACGCGATAGGACATTTATTTAACTTCATTTTCTCTATATAGAAATTTCATGAAGAAGTTATTATCAAAGATTTTACTTTTTAGTTATTAATTAAATTTTGAAATAAAAGAACGCGTCATTGTGTCTAAAGTTGTAAATGACTGAAATTGTGCATCATATGAAATATGATTGCTCTTATTTATGATTGAAAATAGATTTACATGATGACTGCCGTATTGATGTTTTTATAATTTTTAACGATGTTGAGAAAAAGTTATAGATTTTAGCAATTATTTGTTGTTTAATAGTTGAAACATAAAATACACATACGATAAGTTTTGTGTTTATTAGTAATAAAATCAGGATTTAATTTTAATTTAAATCCACTACGTTCTAGTGTAACATAGATTAACAAATAATATTATATCCGAAAATTAAATAATTTATTACGTACAACACTATATTCGAATGTGATCGTACAATGAAATGTCTTTCTTCTCTTAATTATACCGTTGTATTCCTGTTTTGGATCAAAATGGAGATGAAATTCTCAACACTTGAGAATCGATAATAGAAAAAAAAAAAAAAAAAAAAAAAAAACATTGTCCTGCGATAAACACTTAAAAAGATAAAAATATTCACTCTTCACACGCGAAAATTGCACATTAATATGCATTTGTCCCGTCGAAAGTTCCTAATTGTCGATTCTTGAATACATTACGTTGAATATTTTCTCTTTCTCCTTATGTAACTGTTTGATGTTGCTACAACCAAGCCATCACTTGAGATCTTCCTTCTCTTTCTTCTTTGTTAGCGTGATGTCAAGTATGCCAATATCTTTTCAGACCTCTCAATGCATTTCTTACCGGAAAGCCCTTTGTAGCGATTACATATATTCAATATGTTCGTTAATTCCAATTCTTTACCATTTTTTATTGTAGAAATAATCACTATACTTCCATTCGCGTGTGAATCCCCAGTACAAAATATCAAAGTTCCCCTTTCCAAATGATGACAGAATGTAGATCCTTCCGTAGAGCAAAAGATTTGCCAAATGGTTGAAAAATCCCAACTCCTTTCAGTAGACAATGTTTGGAAAAAGATGCATAGAATCACCAGACACAAGAATAAAAACACATATAATATATAACATGAACAAATTTTGGAGAATCGATGATCAATGAAGGAATTTAAAGTTCCGATCAAACGAGAGGTGTTTGTTTTCCTGAAGATAATTTTCTATCATTTCCTTTCTCCTTTCATAATTTACTACGAGCATCGGTTTCATACCGAATTCTATTTGAGGTAGTTGCGGACAACTTTAAAACGGTCATCCTATTTCTTTTGTACAATTCGTTTCAGCCTGTAAGTGGATTCTTCGTTTGCGCTGGGCTGAGATTAAGACACGTATATGTACAAATTATTGCGGGGTAAACTTTCATTTATAAATTGTTGCTCGACTGTGTCGATCAACGAAGAGAACAATGATTAGGGGATGGTAAGAATTATCAATAACAGACGAATGTGTTGTTAAATATATGCACATGTATATGCATATGTATATAAATGTCTACATATGCATATAATCGGGAAACATATGCATATATACACACAGATTTGTGCCTATAAATGTGCACGACAATGGCTTTTGTTTGTACATCTTCCATCAAAAAACTGACGTTGCTTTTTTTTACCAAGCACCTATAGAACCACTGCTTGTCTTGCAGTCGATTAGATGGTGTTCAGGATCAGCATAAACCAACCCCAATTCATTGACAAATTCATAAAACTTGTCCAAAGATTCAAAGGCCAATTCTGCTACGACGAAATCAACCGCCAAATTTTGCCGGTAGCTAAACAGCAGAAGAAATGCATCATTAGATAATCGTGCAATAAACACATGTATAAATATATATGTATATATAATACAATAAAAACAAACAACAACAACAAAACTAGTCATTTTTCAGCAACGATGTCCTGTAACAGAAATCTATGTATAATTATAATTGTTAAAAAAATTATTTGCAATCTTTTACTTCCAATTTTATCTACGATATAATGTTTATTTTTATGGAAATTAATAATAAATTGTTTTGCCTTTTTTATATCCTTATCCATAAAAAATTAGAAAAATGGTTAAACATATTTCCGTCAAATTTATTTATGGAAATATATTTGAAGATTGTTTAAAACATAAAAAAAGATTTGTTTTACTGGTCATAAAAAATTGCAAAAAAATTGTCAAAATTATTATTTTAAAATTAGCTATCTAACAATTTACCAATTAAATGTACCTGTTAATACCAAATTAGTTATATTTTAATCTATTATATTTCTTAATATTTTGAAAAAACGTCATATATATAAATGTTGTTTGAAAATATTTTGAAAAGTAGATGTAAATGATTATTTCTAAAGAGTCTTGTACGTACGACTTTATCATGCTCTTCAATGCGTTCTTGCGTTCCCTTGCAACAAACCAATCCATCAGGAAGGCTGCCATCCTCGGAGCAGAAGTGTATAATTGGAAAAAGGCATGGAAATTTCCTAACCACCAAGCTGAACGTACTCTGAGCGCATGTTTTATACACTCGTCATTTTTATCTTCCGCTGACAAAGCTGCTAAAATAGTCGTTAAATCTGTAACAAAAATATTAATTGTTTTCTTTCGTATATGAAAACAGTATTACAGTGCTACTAAATGTATATAGAGTGTCTCATTTAATAAATACGACCTAAAATATCTTTTTTAATTGTGTGGACGCAAAAAATATTATATACATAACCATAATTTATATTAAGTATTTAAATAAATAATATATATATATATAAAGTAAGTAATTAATATTAAGTCAATATGCAACTATTGTCTTTTTTTTCAAACTACATATCTTTTTCTATTGCATCACATAGTGAAAATACTGAGAACTTTTACAGCCCAAACCTTTGAGATTCTAGCTTTCCAAGCTGCAGATTCAAAACTTATTTTAATAACACTTCTACATCCTCACGATTAAAAACGATATTTGGAGTTACACTTAAATGACATATCCTATATAAAATGAAGTAATTAAAAACCTTGAGTATTTTTTGTGAAAATATAATATAATATCCTATATGCAATAAATTCGCATCGGTTTTCTCCGCCAACGTCTTGATACAACATTCGTAGTTGGGTCTGACACTGGTTGAATTCTTCATGATCTCCTTTTTCTAGAGCAACGCGAGCGTGTGTTTCATATACATGAACTGTAAATGCATCCCGAATACCTTGGACGGTAAGATCTTGACGAATAGATTTAAGTTGATCACAAGCATATCTATAGTCCTGATCAGCCACCCAGCGCTTCTTGACATGTGCCAAAGAATTTTGAAGTACACTTACCGGTCGAACGGCGGAAGGAGCTGGAGCCTGTAATATAAAAGTTAGTAAGTATTTTAATGAATTTTACGAATTGCTATAAATGAATTTAATCGCTGAAAAAAATCTTACAGATGTCAAACGTAAATAAGGTTTTTCTATATCCTTGCATACTCCCACAATGTGAAGTCCGGTAAAATCAAAGTCTGTAGAGGAATCATCTTTAACACCATTGCTGACTGTCCTAGAAATAGTGTCGTTGAATCTTGCAGCACGTTGTTGTAATTTCTCCTTGGATCCTAATTCCTCAGTGTTTCCTGTATCTAAACCAAACTCTGAATAGAAATGTGATTTCATCTGTTTAGTCTTCTTTGTTTTCTTGCTGCTGTGACTCTGTTTGCTTTTAGTAGATTTTTTCGTTTTTAGTGATTTATAATCGTGTTCCCGATCACTAACATTCGACGACGACGATGTACTACGTCTGTACTTTCGTGATGGTGGGCTACGTGTATTTGAACGCGACCTCGACTTCGATCTTGACCTCGACCTCGACCTCGATCTCGACTTTGATCTCGATCTTGATCTTGATCTTGATCTAGTCCTCGACCTTGACCGTTTATAATTCACAGAGAGACGCGCACCAAGCCGAGCCCCGAGAGAAGTAGAGAGACCTGGCTTGCGCAAGCCTCCCTGTGCATTCATCAGCGGATTCGGCAAATTATTTAATTTCAAAGCCGGTTTTTGAGGTTTTATCGTCATAGTCATACGTTCACTGTGAATACTAGGCAACGGTTCTTGATCCCAGTCTTTCACCCAAAGGGAGCCATCATTCGCGGCACGCGTAATCTTTCCCTTTAATATAATCTCAACTTGATCCTTGTCCACTGCCGTTTTGCATTTTTCATAACACCTGTTTACGTAGTTCTTTAAACTGTCAGGCCAATCGCCGACTGGGCTGGGATTGGTCACAACAGAAGGAGTACCTACCGCTGGTGTACCAGCACTAGGAATTGTATTATTTACAGTTGTGATAGCAGGTGTAGTAGGAGTGGGGGATTCTTCAATTGGTGGAGGAGGAGCCACTACTTCACGTTGTGCAGGAGGTAAAGGCGGTAATTCGGTCTTCAGGTTAGGACCCGGTACGAAATTTGTTGTCGTTGGACTGTTTGCCTGAAAGCTATTGTTGAACTGTGCTGCTAAATTTTTATTCCGCTTACGTTTTTTCTTTGCAGCTCCACTATTGCCAGATGGAGAAAGAAAAGACAAACCGTTCTTTTTGTTGTATACATTAAAACGAATTTGATTGTTGTACTCTGAAACAAGAAAACAAAATACATAGAAGTGTCAATATCATTTCTTTGATATCTTTTATCTAAGACAAAACTTACGAGACATGTCACTATGCATTCCATTCCAAGTACCATATGGAAATGCATTGTACATATACCCTGGATGAGGTTGTAAGGATGGTTGTACTTGATTGTTATGTTGCTGAGATGTCTGCACAGATGGCGGAGGTCCAGGAGGTAAAGGAGGAAGTTCAGAATCATCATCTAAAGACATTGGAGTTCCGGGTACTGGGGGTTGTTGATGTAACTGCTTTCCC
Source organism: Melipona beecheii (assembly GCA_032399605.1). Taxonomy (NCBI): domain Eukaryota; kingdom Metazoa; phylum Arthropoda; class Insecta; order Hymenoptera; family Apidae; genus Melipona; species Melipona beecheii. Next base: position 2,068,217 of record JAUCMO010000210.1, on the reverse strand, counting down.
TGATTGTTGTCCTGCTGCTGCTGCTGTTGCTGCTGCTGCTGCTGCTGTTGTTGCTGCTGCTGCTGCTGTTGTTGCTGTTGTTGGTGCTGTTGCTGCTGCTGTTGCATTTGCTGTGGAGTAAAAGGTTGTCCATATCCAGGCATCATTGCATGATAATAACTGAATGTCTGTCCTTGATGAGGTACACCTTGATAACCTGGTCCATACAACTGCCTACAAAGAAATATAATCATATGTCATCATAGATATGACTAAATTGCTTAATATCATAAAAGATCTATTATTAGTCATAGTTCCAAAAATTTTTAAACATGAAAATAATAACACGCACAGAAATATCTTTTAACTTTTATTCATTATGTACTTGTACATTATGATGTATTTTACTTATTAAAACAATATATAATTACTCCAAGATATTTATACTACATATGCTCATCTAAAATTAGGTCATTGCAAAGCGTCTTTCATTATATTGATGCGTATTATTTCCGTGTAATGATATACATTATCTACACTACATCTTTCGCTTTCATTTTGTTCGATAAACAGTTTTTTTTTACATTCATTCATGTTGCAAACAAAAGTGCAAAGAAAAGCGTTACGTGCGTAATACATTATGTTTCGAACGCATACGAGATTTTGATAATGGAAATATCGCATTGCTCGTTAATGTGTTGATAAAACGATAATTCCCCGATTAAATCGACGCGTGGAGCTAATAATTACCCTGAATATGGAGGAAACATGTTATGGATATTGTTTGGCGAGGGATATTGCCATGCCATATTCGCCATTGAGCCTACTCCAAGTTGTGGCTGTTGCTGAAATGGCTGCTGTTTCTTCTGCGACGCTGTAGCCTCGCCTTCTGACATACCGAAGAACAAAATCAGAATTGCTTAAACAAACTGTTACGCCTATTACGTTTCACTGCCGTAAACACTTTTGCATTACCACGGATTTTATATTGACCAGGGAAAAACAGTTCTTAAAACGTTTCCGAGCGAATTTTATCGAATCGTACTAGACTTTCAAGATGACTAATCCGTCTCGCGACAAACTAAAATGGCGCTCACATATAACTGGCTTTTGTTAGGTGGCAGTATTGTCGTTTGTGGCGTGTATTTTTAAAAACGAGTTGATTACAAATGAAAAAAGAAGAAAATAAAATAGCGGGAAATATATTGTAATCTCAGTTAAGAATCAACCAAAGCAAACGGTCGTCATAAAGATGTTGTTATGCATAAATTAAAACAAATAGTTATTGTTACAATTTCTTGTTAAATCTCCATAGGATTTTGCATCAAAATATTCTCAAACATAAATTTTATTCTTAATATCGTTCGATTGCTGGAATGGTTTATAGATTTCGTTATGTTCTTATTTATACTGTTATATATCCATGAATATGGAATTAATCCGAGTTATAAATGTATTATATACATTATATATCGCCGTTCTGTTAGAAGTATGCAGCAAGTAAAAAAAAGTAATTTTTACAGAAAATCTATTTGAAGTAATAGTTACGAGGAAATTATTAGTTGTACATCTATTTGAGAATGAAGATGTCTTTTTTTTTTTACTTTCTAAGTTAGGTTCAGCTTAAATTCTATTTTGAATTGTTATGCAATTGTTTTTGTACAGTAGTATAATTATGGCATTTTTACCCTACTTGGGACTTATTTTTAGAATTAATTTTTACAGTTGTATCAAACATAATTATATTTACACGATATAATAAAAATTTCTATGATCTCTCTTCGAGTAAATCAACATTTAATGATAATGAAGAATTGGCATTTAATTTAGTCTAGTCTAGATTTTAATGCAATAATAATTTGAAATAGAATGTAGCTTCAATAGAATGAAGTTACTTTTTATTCATGCATATTTAAAAACAATATTTCTAACGATGATCAGTGTTAAAGTATAATACGCTTGTAAAGCTATGCATTTGTTTCATGTTGTCCATGATTCAGATTTTCTCTTATCCCCAAGAAAGTGTTTGGGGGTGTGTACCGCGTGTCGTGAAACAGTTGTACTGTACGACGAATTGCCTCGATCTGCCTTTCATTCACTGCCGCGAAGAATTTATGGGAAACAATCATCGATGGTTATTATTTAATGCGGTAGCATAACGTAACGAAACACCCAGGTAGTTTTGCAACGAAATGGTAGAAATGGAATATGGCCTAGCACGAATGTAACATTATATCCGAAGGATATCGAATGAAGTTGTACGTAGTTGTGTTTGTTTTTTTCTATGCCAGAAACACGACTAAAGATAGATTCGAAATACATATATATATGTATGTACAGAGGTGTTGCAGACCGCAATCTGTTTTATCTTTTATCTTTTAATTCACGATTAATTAGTCTGTGACTGAATTTTGTTGCCTCGATTTATTTGTTTTATTTCTTTTTTCAAGTGTACAATTAATGTTGTGTGACAATAAATATACAATTCGGCGATCATGATCGAATTTACCTATGTATCAATATAAAAATCTTTTTCAAAATATAAATAGATCGTATATATATATATAAGGACTTTGTTATTTTAAGTGTTTTTTATATTTTTAACGAAAATATAAGTAAATATAAAGAAACAAATTTATCGTTATACCTTTATGCGAAATATTTGTCACTAACATTCGATAATGTGTTCTCGTTTTATGAAGCATATTTTTGGCGTTTTACTGATATCATTGCAAAGAAGTATATTTTCGAAATAGAAAATACCTTTTTGCAAATGACTCGGGTATGATGCAATAGCATTGATTGTTTCATGTTGTTTTGTAAATGAAATATCAGATTCTTAATTAATAGATGCTTATAGAAGTAGTTTACCTTGAGTGAGTTATGGACCTTTCTTTTAAAAATATCGTCCAACAAAAAAGAAGTATGCATGAAATTTTTAAAGATTAAACATTAAAAGATAATAGGTAGATGCTATTTTCTTACCTATAATGGAATTGAAATTGTTTTCAAAATATATTCTCTTTTATTTAAAGAAGCGGCCCGAGAGAAATAAAAGGATCATTTCTTTCGGCTGCAAAATATAACGAATCCTGTGATCGTCGAAAGCGTGTAACCTACGACAACATTCTTTTTCCCCTTAAAAATTCATTCCACCATGCTGGAAATCAAACTCAACTATCGTTGCTGGTTGCATCAGCATTTTCCACTTTCGTCTTTCAACAAACTGCAAACGTGTGTACCTAGTGTCGGCATCACGTAATCTTATCATGTTCGAACAGACTGGTAAGTAATAGTATTAGAAAGCCTGTATAAACTGATGAAAAAAATTGTGAAAATTGTATAATCGTTTGCTAAAATGTCTATCGTTATATTACTATAAATACTGCATACTGCTATTATAAACTCAAGTGTTATTCTTTTATATTTATGTTTATTACTGTTATGGTCGTGCGTACGCGTGACAAGTCACTTCAAATAAAACATCCTGCTAAAATACATTTGTTTTTGCAATGAACCTATGAAAAGAGAAAGATAAAATATGCAATTGTATTTTGCTACATTTTCGAGGAAAACTTCTTGTGCGCATTTCCGACGACCAAAGTATCATCTAGGTAAAATCATTTATTAAGTGTTTTACATTTAAATTATAATCTGTACAATTTGATATGGCTTAATTACAAGTGATCAAAGTATTTTATTTTTTTACGGTACATGTGAAAAATATTTCAATAAAATATTTCGATAAAGATCGAAATATTCAATATTTAGTCAGTTGTTTAGTCAAATGTTGTTACCAAATGTCGCAATTTTCAAGATTCAAGTAATAAAATTGATGGACGTTAATATTGTTTTACGAATCAAATTTTATGTTATAAAATTAGAAGCACATTTGAATTTGAATGATAATAAACAGAAATTATTTTGGCGATTTTTCGATATTATCTTCCTCCCTTTTGTCAATTTTTTCTTCTTGTGTAGGAGTCTTTTCTTCTTCCTTGTTACTTTCTTCTGATTTTTCGACTTTTTCTGTCTTTTTCTTCTTTGGTTTTTTAATTTTTTTGGGTTTATCAAGAGGAGGAGCGACTTGCGGTTTTCTTCGAATTATCTTCGATAAAAATTGTACAAATTTTTTAACTTAATTGTTCTTTTGTAAGGATATTTTTTTTATTGAACGAATTTAATGCGTTAAAAGAAATTAATTAATTATGGTCTTTATTTTCTTTTACCATGCGGTGTAGTAACTTCTTGCTAGGTGCTTTGCTCTGCATTCTTTTGTCCCATGACGCTTTCTCTTGCCACCAGATTCGCTGGTATTCATTCGTTAATAATTGTTCTATACAAGGACGTTTTTGTCTATGACATTTCAGAAAATGTATCTTGATTATTTGTAAAAACATTAAGCGTGTTTTAATTTAATTAAAGAAATTTAAAAATACTTTTCGTATGATGGAATGAATGCTTTCTGGGTCGTGAATTGCGAAGAAACAATATTATCTGGAATTTTGCAAGGAACAGAAGGTAACCATGTTTTTACCTTTAGTATATCTCCGACCGTACTCATTATTTTGACATAAAAAAAGAAAAAGAATGATTTTCGACTTTAAACTGTATAAACGTCTTCTTATCAGCCTTTTAACAAATAACTAAAAACGAAACGCGATAAAATGTCAAACTATTGAAAAAAATTTACACGAAACAAGTGAATGTTAGTAAAAATATGAAAAGCTTAAGCTGGAAGTTAAAATATTATCGAAGGCAAATATCGATTGTTTTTATTTATATATTTTAACATATCTGTTCATTTCTGCTGAAAATAAATTATGTAATTTTTTATTTTTAAAAGAATTAAAATTACGTTTTAACAGTTTTTTTTCGTATCATTCGTATTTTTCGAGATATTTGATTGTTCTCTGTATAATAGTATTTATAAAATATTTTTATTGCAAACAGATCATAGAGGTCTTAAAATGATTTAAATTATTTGAACCATATTAATAAAATTTAATATACGTATATTAATAGCATGATACGGTATATAATTTGCAATAAATATTTTCTAATTTTTATACATGTATATTTTTAGATTGAGTTTAGCCATTATGTGTCAATAGTGTCACATTACATAAAACAATAAAATTTCAAAACGTTTTTTACGATAATAGAAATGATTTGTTTGAATCTAATCTTGGTCAATAATGGTTGACTAAATTCATTTATTTGAATCTAAACTTCTATTATATAAAAGAAAAATTACTGGTACAGGAGATCACTAAACTCCTACTACGTAAACTCTGATTATGAAAATATTTTGTCATTAGACAAGTTCTATATTTATGAAAATTTTCTACGAGAAGGATTCAAATACTTTCGTGAATCATTGTATGAAATTAATTTCATTTTTTCATTAGTATTTAATACCATAATTTTTAGTTAAAAAAAGATAACTTGATTGAAATCATAATCAATGTCAATGTCGAACTTTTATTCTAAAGCTGTGATTGCAATTTTTGTCAGAAGATCAAGATTATCTTATCAAGATTATCAAAACGAGTTAACATATTTTTACGAAAGAATTGTGATCGACAAATTGCAGCACGTGTCATTACATCTTGTCACGTGCTGCATACAATTAAAATGTCACAGATTTCAACGAGAATAACAGTATAAGAGAATGTTACGATAAAATTCCAACAATTTAATGTGAATATGAATAGAGGAGGCTAATCCCCTAATGGGTAAAACGGGAACCGATATAATATTGTGTTTACTCGATAATGACCTGGAATACGTACTTGACTCGTGTTAATAAGTTTAACATTAGCATGAAGTAGCGTGAAGCTGTGTCCTACAAACTTTCTACAAGGTTTGCATCCGAATTATCAACTTTTATAAAGTCGAGTGTCATTTGTTTCTTCTGTCAAATCAATTAAATTGGATTCTAATGGAGTCTACAAATATTTCATTAATTAAATTTTATCGCAAATAAATATACGTTTCAATTATTTTTTATCGTATCATTACAAATAATGTCATGTTTTTTTTGTTTGAGTTTTACCATTAATTTTAGCGGTTCTTAACCAATAGTACGCGACTTGTACAATATTCGTCATATAAATTTTATCGTCTAAGTTTATTTTCATGGTTGTTCTTGTTCTAGATAATTAACTGGAATTAAAATGTTTTGTTATGAATTTTACTAAAAAATTAGTCCATTAATTTCTGTCGGTTCATTATATATGTATAGAATATTTATTCGAAATTAATTATAAAATAATAATATAAAATATATTTATTATTTATTAACTATAAATATATTTAAGTAACACATCTTGTTAAAAAATTAGCAAGTGCTAAATTTGAACACTTTCGTATTGTAGTGTAAATACTTTTATTACTTTTTTACTTCAAATGTGTAAAAAATATAAACAGATTCCATTTAAAAAGTAGGTCAGTCTAATAATCGTCGCTAATTATATTAAAATATTTGAAAAAGAGGGCAAGTAACAGATAAAGATAGCCTGTGGGTCGATTATTTTCTAATTGAAACATAAACGGAAGCGAATATTATTCTATTTGCTTAATTATCATGACCTTAATAAAGTGTTCTCTAAAACAAACGTGATTTGTGAGGCACGATATTGTTGCTTTCACTCTATAAGTCTGCCCTTCCTGTGCATTTTCCACGTGAGAATCATAAATCTTAGTGCTCCGTTAACTTTGTTGTTGGTTGTCCAATGATTTCTTGATAATTCAGCGTTTCTTGATAATTTTTCGATGCAAAGGTGGCAATTTATTCTTATCTGAATTAGGATTACTCTCGGATAGAATATCAGTGTATCGATTTTTACTTTCTTTTTCGGTTTTTTGCAAAACATTTAGAAATTATTGGCATGTATTATAGATAAAACTACCGTTAAAATCACTTTAGTGTCCAAAATACTCTGAATTATTCAGCTTCATAAACTTCGAAATTATATGTTCATCTTGTATAAAAATCAGTGATGTATAATATGCACTATCTGGCATTTAATTCTCCAGTGTCATATATCATATATATATTCTTTTTTACTTTTTAAAACTCTCGAATGATACTCTCAGGTGTTCGAAATTCTGAGGAAAATTGAAATTACGTTCAGTTATAAAATTAAATATTTAAGAAGAAGATATATGATAATAAATTATAGCATTTTACAAAAAGAATTATGCTGAATGATATAGAATGAATAATAAGAAAAATGGTGAATAAGGGCTTATATTGCTGAAGTTTAGAAAAAAATTGATAGGAATTTTTTTAAAAAATTGTTTGTTCAAGGAATGTGATTTTTTTATGTACAGAAATTTTTATGTACATACAGCAAGATCATTCTACTGTTCAAAATTCAGCTCATGAATTCTTGTGCTTCTTTACCATAGTAATTGTAAGTAATAAGCATATGTCAATACGTAGATTTTTTAGAAATAGAATTTTGTACAGGTGACAAATAACTGAAATTTGTTGGAACATTTATTTATACGGAACACGTTGCTATCATAAAAAATCATAAAAACTTCAATCATAGATAAATTAATTTCCTATGATACATTATTACGATATCTTTTTTTCGATCGTTCAGTTATTAACGAATATACTTTTTTGATTACCACGATGATCAATGTTTCTGTAAATGTTTTAAATATTTTAAAACGATCAAAATAAAGTGAATATCATCGATAAAAAAATGTTAAATAACAACTAAATGATACTATAAAATGAAAAACGCGCTGTTGTTGCATTATTCTTTTGTTGTTGTTTTATAAACATGAAATATTCCGCCTCATAGCTAAGACATATACATTACGTTTACCTTGTACGTAGTATTAAAAATAAAATGTCTGATTAGAACAATTTACAATCAGTGGGATGCAATATTTCAGTGAGAAATCATTGTTACAAAGTGATACAGATAGGATATCATCATCGAGAAAATTACAACGGTGTCATTCCATTTAATCATCAATTCGAATGTCCTCGTGGCGATACGATGGGAAACGCAAGTATATAATTTCAAGGAGGGAGTAGAGCACCGATATGGGAGGAGTTCCTTCGAGTTCTCTCTCCGTTGAGAGACTGCAAGGAGCAGAGGTGGTCTCTGCTCACCTGAGGATTTCAGGTGGCAGTCGCCCTGTTGAGTTGTTCAGCGACGGGTATATCTCTTGAGCACTCTGCGATCCACAGAATTCCCGCGAGTTCTCAGTTGAGTTCTCGTTCCTCTCTGTCTACACTTTTATCATGCCGGAGTCTTACACTCGTTCTGACACGTACAATATCGAATCGTCCGAGACACGCGTTTTTCACGGTCAGTTCTACACATCTACCTATTACCGATGACTTCCTCTTGGCATCTTCCAATTCTCTTGCAATTAGAAGCATTTCTTCCGAAGCAGATCATTATCTAGTAGCACAATCGTTGAATTTTAATTTCCAATAATTATCAAGGGCAAAATAATCGTAATAGATCGTAAGAAAGTAATAAAAATGATGGATTGAGCAATTTGTTAATTTGTGGTTGTTGACGTAAATTTTGACGTAAAAAGATTAAATACTGTACGAAATATATTCGCACTGGGTCAAAAGAAAGTGAACGTTTCGAAGAGTGACAACAAAAATTTGTATTTCATAGATACTTGATATCGAAAATCTTGCCTGTACGATTCTTGTGGGAAAATTGCTGTTTTACGCCGATTAGGTAATAAAATGTTTAAGTACAAATTCGTCAAATCTCTTTTGATGATCAAGGTGTTAAATCGACGCCGTGTCTTCGCGAACGTCATCATTCGAATTCGATCATTGGTGTAAACTTATGGTACAACGAAACAAAGTGGATACTGAAACTAAATAAAATATTTATATATAAAGTAACGTGTAGTGTAATGGCGGTGAAGTGCGGTACATAATAAGTTATTGATTAAATTGACGAATACATTTCAGTGTGTAACAAAATTGCAATAGCTGCAAGTGTGTAAAAATCGAACATTGTTGTTCCATGTTGAATATGCAACAGTGCAGCGGGAAATTAAAAAAAAAATACTCGTTATATTGTGTACAAAAAGGTCGCACGAAATTTACAAGTTAACGGAATATTTCACAAAATCGATTATTTTTGCAACCATGCTGCAATAAACGGATCGCAAGTATTAATCTAAAGACATCGAGGTATTGGTCGATAAGCGTAAATTTTTATTACAAAGGTCTTATTTATGATAATTATACTGATGTCTATGCATGAACATGATTAAAAAAATAATGTCTAAAATGTGTCTTATTTTACGTTTTCAATATAAAAACCATGGATGAAAAATCTTTATAAGAGAGAAATTTTAAGATTTAATAATTTGTCAACATCGAAATTATCTTTACATTTGATTTTAGAGTTAAATATGTAGTTGTCATCTTATTAGTCACACAAATTGACATTAATTGAGTAATTTAATATTCACAATATTTCTATCTTATAAGACAGAAATATTAAATATCGCCGATTTATCACCTAGTTTATTAAGCTTACATTTTCAAATCTATAAGGTTGTTTTCTTTTTTAACTTTTTTAGATTGAAATACTTTTTTTTAGTTATCAAGTGACGCAGAAATTAAAATTGACAAAAGTGGACTTTCTTTCTTACGTGATCTTTGTATCATAATGGATGCTAATATCTAATTTATCAAATCTAATGTATCAAATCATTAGTCATCGCGTAATGTTTATTAATTAATCAGAAATACTACTATTACGATAGTGATATATTACTAAAAATTATAGTAGAATGGAAAAAAGATTCATTTCTTGCGAAAGAAATATGAAAAATTTGATACGAAGTTTCTTCATCCGAGGTTTTCTTTTTGAGAAAATAGAGTACAACTAAATGCTACTTAGCTGTAGTGCCATTTCATTAGTAATGATTTATACATGGTTTATAACTATTGATGGTTCAAATAATGTAGTAGGCTTTGCAAATTGCTTGCTTTTTCAATTTCTTACCGTGTCATTAGTAAGTATCATTATCATAAGTATGCGTAATCAATTAAATTAACGGACCCTAATTAGTTTTTTAATTTTTAAAAATTTCTACATAATTTTCTGTTTTAATTATGTATTTTTATTGGTTTTATTAGTTGGTTTTATCTGTTGTTTAATTTTCTCTCATATATAAAAATGAAAGATTAAAACATTTCTGTGCTTTCATTATTCGGGCTTTGAACAAAAAATCATAATAGGCTGTATTCAAATTTAATTTAAAGTAGAATTTAACACGTAAATAGATATCGTTCAAAATTTTTTGTTAATTTTTTTTAATTGACAATCAGCTGCATCTTTCCAAGCATTTTCAATTTAATTATATTTTTTTAATATTAAATATTTCAAGCTTGTGTAAGATATGAAGAAACTGTTACTATTATACATGTTCTCTCGTTTTAATTTTGTTAATATTCTAAATATTTTCTCAAAACATTGAAAGAAAAGCAAGAGAAAAATAAGTCATAAATCAAGGATCGCAAAAGAAAAAAAACTAACCTTGTCCTATTTCTTTAAATGTTTGTCTTCTTTGTTTCCAATTTACATGTAATAGAGCACAATTCGATAGATTATTTCAATTTGCTAGTGTTCTAAAAGTGCCAACATAAACTGGCACTGTTATCACGATAGTAATTAAACCGAATATCAAGGCTAGCGGGTCATTCTTCTAAATCACTGGGCAATGACAAGCGGACAAGTGCACGGCGACGGCAACTCCATAAATCTGATGCGTGTACCCTGACTCTGCTGTTTTTGATAGGCAATATTTTGATTAGGAGTATTTCTTTATGTCTGTGCGATTTTGCGAATACAACAGTCGACTGGATATTAAAACGAGAATCCAAAAACAAAAGAGATACAGAAATGGTTTAACAATGTGAAAGTTTAAAGACGTAGGAATCCAAGAGTTCAAAAAGTCTGAAACTTTAAGAATCGAGAAAATACAAATTTTCTAAAAATTCTAAAGTCTAAGGACTATACATACGATATGAGAATTTCAGAATTAAGATTTGAAAATCCAGAAATATAACGATCTGTTTGTTCAAAAATTCAAGTATTTTCAATATCCAAGAGTTTGGAAATCCAGTCGAAAATTTTAGAATTAACAAATTTTTAAATGCAGGAACTTGAGAATTTCACTCTGAAGAGTCTTCAAGAGTCTAAAAATTTACGAATCCAAGGATAAGAAAATTTAAAAATGCAAATGTTAGAAAGTTTAAGACGCATTAAAATTGGAAATTACATTAATTCATTTTCTTCGTCGAATGAAAAAGAAACGATATTGCGTGCTGCAGTCATAGATTTGTTTCCTTAACACTGGACTATATAAAAGACATAAATAACGTATTTATCATAATGCTACCATCTTGTGACACAAATGGGTACAGATTTATTTGTAATTGATAAGCGTATGCAAAGTGGTTCCAGAGTTTATTAAAATAGCAAGCAGCGTGGCGCGAATAACCTTGTTCAATCACGCGTATGACAAGGCGATCTACGTGCTGCACGTTTCGCTCGGGGTGTTATTTTACGGAGGGTATCAATTTCTTGGCCACAAAGTAATTTCACAGTACAATGGTATCACAGCCGTGGTCCACGCAAAACCGCTAGCCCAGTAAGCTGTAATAAAGCAGCCTCGTCAATTTCTGCTATTATAATACAAACGATGTTATACCACTTTTAAAATCGCTGAACGATTTATTTCTTTATTTATTTATAAATGGATAACAGTTTCTATAAGTTTGATATATTTATCGTCATTTGTAAATGGATTTTCATACAAATTTGGGTGTATAGTTAAAAAAATAGAACTTTGAAAGAAAATTGTTTTATGTATCAAAACTGTAGACATTTTAAAAACATAGCGAGTAACAAAAGTCTGACGTACAATTGAAGATTTTAAATATTTGAAGGATTTTAAACGTTTTATAGATTATTTTAATATTAAATTTTTAATATAACTGATATTTTAAAATTGGATAGATTAGCTTTCAGTAGGTTTTTAAAATAAAATCTGAATTTAACGAAAGAAAAATTTTCTATGATCGGTCGCGGTACATGTTTCACAGTTGACAGGAAGTTTCAAAGGTGAGAATGTATCTTGATTGAAAGAACAAAAAGAAGAAGAAAAAGTCCTTACATGAAAAAGTATGCACGAATAAGCTACACGTGGAATTCATTGAGACAAACTTGACGAAAACTGCTAGATAATAATCGAATCACTTCGGAAGCTTTGTCCATTGGAATTTTTATTCGACCGAGTTTTTTTCTTTCTCTTGTAGCTATGCCGGCTATATCGGACATCAGTGAACGGAATTATTCCTCTAATAATTGATTTCTATTTATAATGAAACGCCGCGAGACGTTTGACAAACACTGATTACCTCATCATGTGGACGTATATTTTATGGAAATCAGTATATTCGAGTGCAACGTGCACATTCACGTCCGACGAAATGAAGTTGAATCTTGACTGACGTGTACACACATTCACTTGAACGAAGAACATTCAGCCAATAAAACGTGATACTATTATGGAGAAAAGTTGAAACGCTCGGATCTTTTGAACTGTTTTTTACCGGCTGAGAAGAGTATTTCGTGGATATAGCGTGTTATCGTAATCGAGTTGGAGCATGATGGGAGAGGTGATCAGAGTTTCTGGGAGGGCACCGAATGTCGGCGAGTTCCTCAAGGAGGCCATGCTGTCCCAAAGATTCGCCGACGTGGCTCTCTGTTGTCCTGGCGGACAAAGGTTTCTGGCGCATCGTTTGGTTCTCTCTGCGGCCAGCCCTTATTTACAGGTTGGTGCTCTTTTTTTTTCTTTTGCGGATGTAATCGTTATTTTCATATTAGAGAGAATATTTTTACAGTGATGTCTCAAGAAAAACGTTAAACAGTTCGGAATAAATGATGTGTACTGATCGATGAATGCAAACAGATAAGTTACATAAGATTAATACTAGTACGTGCTTTATTCTAAATAATTCGAGTTTGCCTATGAATATTATTTTTCTCTCTGCAACCGTTAATCTTGACTGTACCAATTTACAACTTAGATCTACAACTTTTTAGTTGTACAACCTAGATAATAAATAGTGCAGAAATCTAGCAACTGTCAAATAATAAAAAGTTGATGAGATGCAGTATAGTATAGATTTTATAATTTTGTAATCGTTATTTTATTCAACAAATGACGAAATAATAACAAGTAATGAAATTATATAATAGAAATAATAACAAATAATAAAATAGAACAATTTTTAACATTGTACAATTGAAATAATAACAAATAATAAAATAGAACAATTTTTAACATTGTACAATTGTTAAAATTATCAAATCATGGTTTTATTTTAGGCTTGGCTTTGATGTGTATGAAACTAAAACTGAAATTACTGAATAATATTCATCTACAAAAAAATATAGAAAAACTCAATTTTTCAAATCATTGAAGGTTGATAGTTTTCTATGGTCCAGTTGTTAGATCAAAATTCATTTCTCAAGTCTACGTAAGATCTTCTGTTTAAGACTAAACAAAATGAATGAACATTGTTTTCCCAATTGTCATGAATTTTTAAATATACAAATTATAATAAATATTATAATTAAAATTTCGCTTCGTAACTTTGTTACGAACTTTGTATTTATTTCGAACGTAACGTGCGAAATGCAGAATAAGAAAACAACATTCGTTCGAACTTTGCTTTATAACATAAGTTTTCGTTTCAAGATTTGATATTAAGTGACTAGCCACATTATCCATAGAAACATCAATCACTCGTATGCGTGTGTACAACTGCGTCTTAAATGCAAAAAAAGAAAACGAAGAAAGAAACGTGTGTATATACGTAATCAAATCGTAGAAAATATGGCTTCCTGTCGTCCGTGCGTCAAACAGCGAAATTATCATTCTGGATACGTCATTGCAATCGCGAGTATTTACAATGTAGAAGCAAGTCAACCATAAAGCGAATTAATTTGCATTTAAAGATATTAATGAAACGTGTTTGTCATTAATCAAAGTGCATCTTAGATTGATAGTAATAAATGACAAGATATAAGTAGAAACGCTTTATATGAAAATAAACAGTGAAAGTAAATTGAATTAATTTCTTCTGTCCGTCACGTAGTATCGTTCAAAAACTTTCTTCTCGTTTAATTAACAACTTGAGTTTTATCATATCTTCCTTCGTTCGCTACTTAAACGCCTCGGACTGTTTTTGAACTATTGAAAGATAGAGTTTCATTTTCCAACTTACGTCTAATCGTCGTTCAAGATCAGCGATTAATCGAGTATCTAACACAATGAATTATTACCAGACTATTACCAGATCTCTATGAGTAATAAATGTGAGCACTAAAAAGAATATGATATTTATTGTTACGTGAAATGTGCAACATACTATTAATCATAGTGCATCCTAATCACAGTTCACGTATTAATTGATATATTCGATATGTCAAGTATTATTTACGTAGTATTTTACAATAGATTTTTAATAATACTTTTGCTTAGCATATGTTAATAAACAACAACATAACAATATATTGTTATCATTAGGTTTAAAATATAATATGTTTATCTGTCTTTTTGAATGTTCAGCATTTTAAGCAAATGACAGAAAGATTTGCTTCTTATTTGCTTCGTATTTACATTTATATTTAAATATTCTTAATCAATAGATAACGCATACTTAAAGAGAATCTGGCATATTGCTAATTAAAATGCCAGGGAATAGGAAATGCAAGATATGCTGTTGAAGCGATACGCATCCATTATAAATCAGCTCATTTAAATGTAATTTTATTATTTTTGTATGCACACGCAGCTCCGTCACGATCGAAAAATAATTAACAAAACAGTATCTAAATATGGTATGGAGCTATGAAATTCTATGGAATCGTATTAATCAAACGATAAGCAGCAGCAAACGTTAATTAAACAACATTTTGACATTAACAAAACCAGTCCGAACAATTAAATTACGATAGACGAGATCAATTTATTTGCACGCTGTAAATTCGATGATTATACCTCCTCTCGTGTTACTGACAGATACATATTAAAATAATTACCTGGATAAATGGCGATTCGAGGCATAAATTGAAACTAATTTTCAATAAGTGGGAGCGTTTATCGATTTTATTTCACCATTTACTTTTCGCGATGTTAATGATAAAATCAAATTGAAATTAAAAGACAAACGTCGATATCGTGCTATTAAATGTCAATGTAAATACATTACAAATACATACCTCGACATAATTAAATCATCACATCAGATTACTATAAATTGATATATTTGTTTCTAATTTCAGTTATATCTAACAAATCTTGAATAATTTCTCATAGTAATTACAAATTTTCTACAATGAAGAATTATTACGGAGCTTTCGATCGTTTCTTTTTTTCTTTTCTCTAGATATACATACATATGTAAGTACCTATTTTGTATTTCGTCGAACTTTAATCCGATTACACGTTACATAATCCATTCCATCTCACATCTTTGTAAAATATTTCCCCATCGGCGGAGCAACGATTTTCTGGTAATCGTTTTCGATTCGATTGCTCGTTGGTAAACACTAGGGAACGTGCCTTAAAAACTACATCTCTGCTGCGAAATGTTGGATCACGCGTGTTACCATTTCGCGTGGTTTTTCTTTTTCCCCCTGCTTTTCTCTTCTTTTCTCTCGACGTAGAAACACGCACTCATGGCAACAAATGTCACTCTCTGGACATCGCTGATTTCGGATTTCACGTTTAACCGGTCGATAATGAGTACTATTTATGGAGACCGTTTCCTTTCATTACTATCTTTGTCGTTCGGCTGATCGCCATATTAAACACCTTGTTACGACTTCTGTTACGCCGATGACGAACCTTAGATAATTAAACGTTTCGTTTTACACCAAATTCGATCGTTTTCACTGTGCCGCTATGGGCACCGTTCAATGTCACGCTTCCTGATCTGTGCCATTTCCAGGCAGGCAACGCCAAAACACGATGGAACGTGTTTCACGTATTTGAAGTAATTGACCAGACAGAATGGAAATACGGCGACAGTTACATCGAAATCTAATGCACAGCTGCGTGGACAGTAAGTCATTTTGCAATCGACAACGGGGAAAATCACGTTGCTTAATATATAAAGAATTACACGATTATTTCTTCATTTCAAAAATTGATTCTGCCATTAATCTCTCAAGCGTCTAGCTCGCTACTGATAAGAGTTTTTCGAAAAATTTTAGGAACGATTCTCCCACTTTTATTGCACATACGATTAATCCTTTGAGTGTTTAAGAGTATTGTAATAATTTTATAATTAGTAATAAAATAATTGGTTTATAATAATCAAAAAATATAGTTTAAATATACATTTAACATTTTTCAAGGATTCCAAGAGAAACGAAACATTGAAAGCAATTCTGAGAAAGTGATCGAAAACCAAGAAGAATTTTAAAAACAAAATGTAGTACATGTAAAAAAACAATGCATAGAAGAAAGAAATGAAAAACAAGAAATAGCTTGTGAAACGTTCCTGAGATGTTAAATAAGTTCTATCGTGCACTCCAGAGTATTCATTTATCTCAGTATCTGTGTATGTACATACACATCATGGAGGAACAAAATTCCATGGTATTTTCATCTTGGTATCTTTCACTCTAAATTTGTGAATCCATAATCTTCATTTGAGACACGACGTAGTTCGTTCAGTTTAATTAAAGCGCGGCCACAATTTACAAGGTGTGACATTTTCATTTTGTGACCTTTTTTTTTTGGTACTCTTTCCCATGAGGCTTCCAGCCGGAGACTGGAACATTCAATGAAATAGAGATCTTAATAGCTGGACACAATTAACTCGCATGAGTGTGCTCTAGGAAGTTGGACAACGATCTTTACGATCTTACGATGTTCTAGGAACATCGCATTTGTTAAGCGGCACTGTTATGTCTTGAATCGCGGACATTAAGCGGTCAACGCGGTTTACGTTTAATTAACCACGAGTGGAACGTCTTGTGTATCTTGTTGTTAGTAGAATAGCGACGTAAGGTTGACCTTTGACCGAGGACATTTCTGTAAATTTTTACGAATAACTAAAAAAAATGGCAATTCCGTGCATTTTGAGGCTTTTAAATTTCTCGTGAAAATCCAGACTTCAGTATCCAATATTATTTTTTACTGGTTATATTTATTTATTTATTAAAAATATAAATGTCTAAAAAAGAACATGTGCTGTAATACTCTTAAAATGATTTAAATACAAGCAAAAAATTGATTTTTCTGCTAATTTTTATACAAAGTATTTGAATAGTTTATATATTTTCGCATATCATATGCATTTTCTGCATTTCTGCATCTTCAAATTAATATAAATAAAAGTCCGCAGTCTATTAATCGTTAATTCAAATCTCAAGAAATAAAATATAAAGATTAAGTACGAAAGTAATACAATTCCAAAAAAAGAAAAGAATTCTACGGCACGTAATGATACATAACAATGTTTGAAAAGAAAAAGCTGTCGATGTAACTACTTTCTACACTTGATAGAAACATTGTACGCGAGTAAGTGTTTTCGTTTTTGTTACTGTTATATTAACCTACGGATTATCTTAATATATATGCAGTCATAATTTTCAAATTTCATATCTCGTTAAGAAAGATATTTTCACAGTCTTCCTGTTAACAATCTTCTCTTCATGAACATTCAATGAATCAGCATTCCGACATATATTAAAATTTAAGTCATTGAAGATTATTCCACATACGTAATATATATAAGCAACAACATGCTCGCATAATTTTCCTCGAAGTCTTGGCAAATATTTTAAATATCTGAATATCTAAAAATTAATTTGCGATTTTCATTCAAAGCTGACTATTTTTACAATGCATCAATAACCGCAATATTATAATTTTTTAAATCGCAATAATTGTGATTTAAAAATCCATATTTGCTATACTATTGCTGGAGAATGTATTCCTCTGCACTTTGTGAGACTTCGCGTTAATTATGAGCGACAGATAACAGTGTAGCAACTAATCGTAATTAAATAACAAGAACAAGTATCATTAGATTGTCTTGTATAAAATGATGATATTTACAAAGTTTGAATTTAGCGAATTGATATATATATATATATATAAATCATTTTCTGCTGTAACAAATAATTTTTAAAGAATAAACATGTACCTAATCCAATATTTTAATCGAAACAATCTAATACTTTAAAACATAATGTAATCTAATATTTCAATCGAAATGAAGACAAAAGAAAAAGAAATATTGCAATTTTGCATTTCTGAGATAATTAGATCAGTGACAGGTAGCATTAATTGAATAATAGTCGGTGGCGGTGTTGAATAAATCAATTCACCATGAATGAAGAACAGTTGGTTATCGTGGAAATAATTTATTAATTATTCCGTGGTGGTAAACCGTAGCAAAAAAAGAGCATAAATACGATTGTCCTTTCACTCTGCGAACACCTTGACATTTTGACCCATAGGACGCGATGATTTTACGTGGCACACGATGGAAAGTCGATAACTTATTTCTCGTTCTCTCCAAGTCTACCCTCCGTGTCTCGACATTCTATTTTGATACAAAATGGATATAATTGGTGTCTATCGACTCATTTCTTAATTTATTTCCTAGTAGTAAGTATGTCAAAAGTTAGAATCTCTCGATCTTCTTCGTCTGCTCTAATATCTATAATCGAGGCCACGTGTTGCATTTAGTCGCTATTTTTCCTCGCCACTCTCGACAAGTTCAGTTTTCTAAATAGTCAATTGAATTGCAGTAATCGAAATTTACGGTTGTTATATGTAGTTGAATAGAATAAACTTCTAATATTTCAGTTATTAAATTTATAATAAAAGTTAGTATTCATTGAACGTTTGATACTGTTGACGCATGTCTCGTTTAATAACAGTATTCGCAATGAAATATTATTACCACGTGCTAAAAAGCTATTTATGTAAAGTTTATAAAAATTACGATCCTGTAGAGTAGAATTCACACGAGAAGGTGAATAAATCTATTGAATACTTGATTTCTAAAATAGTTATTTTATCTTAATTCTCGAATTAACGACAATTATAGCATAAAACTTGTAACAGATTACACAAGACTTGCATCAATTAAATCACGAGAAATAGAGAAAGATGCATGATGCATTGAAAATTACAAGCTCTTGTGAAAAATCATTCAAAGCTCTAAAAAATGTCGTACATCTAGAAAACTTTTATGAAAAATTGTTTTAATATTATTTTAATCGTTCTACTAAAGAGATGAACAAACGAAGAGAAATGCATCGTAAAATTACAAAATAACCGTAATTACATACTTATATTTTAAGATAGTAGGCTGAGTAATTTCCGTGGATTTATCGGGTATTTATACAAATTTTCAAGGTATATCGTCATAATCGTCACTCTATCTTGTGGAACGTATCGAATGGTATCTGATGTCACGCAGCTTAAATTGACAATAAATTTACGAGCTATTAATGAAACATTACGACGAAGAATAACGAAACCGGTTAAAGCGATTAGCGTGCAATGATGGTGGCTAAGACCTTATCAAACAATTAATCCTTCCTTGTTGATGAGAGTAATGAATTATTTGGTCGAATGGTTTATTAAGAATGAAATAAAATTACCATGATCTCATCACGACTAAAATGAGATCTTTCTGCTCGTATAAATTTAACTTACGCTAAAGTGGGACGACATTCGGTTCTAAACACTGTAACTAAAGATAATTGAAACTTTCTTGTTCTTTTTTTTCAAATATTAAAAGTGAGTCAAAATTGTTACAATGAATGATTAAATATAAAATACATACTACAAAATTTTTATTCGTGATGTTAATTTCATTTTAATATTTAATAGATCAACTATTCTACAGAAATTTGTTAAACATACTTTTCGATTATTGCAAAATTATGTTAATTTACGTCACTTTGCAGACGATAATTCACATTAATTTCATCACCTTTGTCTTCTTTATTTTCCTCAAGAAAATATTAAAATCGTTTAATTACCCTCGAAACAAGGGTATGCAAATGAAATTGCAAATTAATGAAAATTTACTAGCTTACTTACTGGAGTAATTTACAGTCATTTCTAATTTGCATAGTCTTATTACTAAAAATACGCCAATTTTATTCAACAAGCAAGAGAATTTATGACTCGGAGACATACGTGTTACATGCAAAAATAACATTCCACTAGCATTTTTTGAATAAACTGACTCGTCCTGATAACGATCAAAAGAAAATTCCTAGTTATCATGATTTGTAACGTATACAACAGAATTACTCGAGTTCCCTCGGACAGATGGTAAGATTATCTTGTTAGAAGATAACTAATATTGTGGATACAAGAGGATCGCATTTTCGCGTTCATGTTTCGAGCAATTTTTCTCTGAAATAGTATCAAAACTCACGCATGAGAAAGAGTGATTTCTTGAAATCGTTTAAGCCAATATTATGACAGACAACTAGCGAACGGTCCCTTCCACACAACCCGAGCTTTTCTCTGGGCTTCGAGCCGAATTCATTGATAAAAAGCGGCCAGTTTTGTCCGCGAAACAAAAACTACGAGTAACTATCCAGGAAAGTTTGTCGCGTCACACAGTTGTTTTAATGCAGTGCGTCGTCTAATCTAATTTCTTAACTGATGACACGTAAAGCGATTGATCAGTTCCGATAGATGTTCTTCATTTCGCGATTTGTTCTTTTATCTTTCGGGTGTATCTTTTGTACACTTATCAAATAATTCCAGATAATTTGCAAGATGCTTCATCTCCTTCAAATTGTGTTCATTATTGTTACTACTGTTCGAATCAAGTTATCTTGAATTTCAGAAAAAAAGAAATACAAAGAAATTTAACTACTAATTACGATTATGTTTTGTTGTATAGTAGCCTGCTAATAATGTTGGTGAATTGACAAATTATAAATTACAAATTTTAAGATTACTATATTGTAGATTGGGCAATTCTTCATTAAATAAAACAACAAAACATGTTGTAATTCATATTTATATATATTTACGTTATAGCATATCAGATCAATTTTCTCTTTATTGTTTCTTTAAAAAAAAAAAAAAAGAAAATGTATGCAGTAAGAGAGAAAGAAATAAAAATATAAATATTAATAAATAAAATTTATAAATAAAAATATAAATATTAATAGAAACAGTGAAAAAATAAATCTGCCAATTACGATTCAAAATGTAATCTCCACATCCACTTGGAAAAGAATTCTAAAATTTCAAACAAAACAAGGAGGAAGATCAATTTTTTTTACATACTTTTGGATATCTACAGCGCCTTGAGGAACTTGTTTCACTTCGTTATCTTTGCCATTTAACGAACCGAATGTGTAATAAAATGCGTTGAAGAGTCATCATTTCTTCCTTCTTGTCTCCGTCCTCACAGCTCTCGATGGGCTACATTCAACTTATCTCCATACGAAATGGTGAACCAGTTTCCTGAAAAAAGAAAGAAAGATTCAGAGGAATGCACGACCCACTACGTGATAATAAGCTTCAATCATTAAATTACGACATGTGATGCTTTTTATAAACGGTATAACGTAGTAGCTCCTCGACACCGAGTTTTTGCGGTGAAAGTCATCGGTTATAAATTGTCCCAAGTTTTTCATCGTCCGGATTAAGCGCTGACATAAACAGAGAAAAATGGAATAATAACAAATGGAATGCACTTTGATGATTTACTTAGTATTTAAGACTTCTGTTTGGATTAGAGCATCTGTAGATTTAGAAAGCGTCTATAAAGGATGTAAAATTATATAAGCAATATTTTAGTAGAATTCTTTAAAGATTGAGAAATTTATAAATCTGGAAATTGATAATTGTTGAAATTGTGCAATTTACTAGTTTGAAAATAACACAGTATTTAAATAGATCAAAGAGGTTGAAGCATTTTTGAAAAAATTTTACAGCGTAGAAGAGATTTTAATCTTTAAATTATTAAATTATTATAATATTTAAATTAAAATATTATTATAATATTTAAATTAAAATATTATTATAATATTTAAATTAAAATATTATTATAATATTTAAATTATTCGCCTAAATATTGCTAGATCTTAGAACGCCATCTCCTTTGGAATCCCATTAGTATCTTTATCGAACATCATTACACGGAGAAAAAGATGTTAATATCCAAGAAGCTTGTCGAAATAAAGAAATCGATGAATTTACACTCCCAAAAAAGTGTAAAAGAAAAATCTTCATTCTCGGTCACCAAAATTTCTCCGTTCGTTCACCGATCTAAGACTGTTCCATCAATTCCATCCGTGAGTCAACGCTGTGTCCTCGGTGTTCGTTTTCAGTCCACTAAACAAGCATTAGAAGCTTTCAAACTTATTTCCATCGACTCTCTTTGTACACGTGAAACGGTGGACATCGTGTCACAACTCTTTATCGCTGACATTTATTGAAGAGCAAAGGAAAGAAAACGTGCAGGGCGGCAGTTGCGTTGTGCGCGATACCGATTTACCATGTTGCACAACGTGTGATTAACGGCGCTCTGATATTAGCTTCTCGACGCGTCGCGACTCGTTGCCGGTTCAATGAAAGTCGGTTAGCCTGGAAACGAAAGAGAATACTCACAAATTAGTTTGGTGTACGAGCTTCCACTGTTTCAAGGAAGTATGTAAAATAATTTCAAATGACCGTGGAAAGGATATCGTCCTGGAAATGAATCAGATCTTTCCTTGATAAAAATTCTCTAGTGAATCAAATATCTAGCAAGGATTTAGCGCTGTTCGAGAATAGATTTGACACATCACACATCAAACTTTCGTTTCGCTTAAATTACAGGAAGAATGGAAAGTGAATTTATCTGGCTGAAATGGAATAATTTATTTCTCTTATCTGTCATCGAGCATTCGATGAAACTGCCGTTAATATTCCTCTCTTTCTTCCTTTTGCATTTTCTTTTATTTTCTGCGCTCCAATCTGCGAATTTGGCATTGAAGATCGAACGGATTCGAGATTAAAGAAAAATAACTGACACTAGAATTACTAATTGCGGTATCAATGTCGTTTATTGGAAATGAAAATAAATTACAATTTATCGCAAAATATGATTTATTTATCTCTGAAATAACTGGATATCTGAAAAGACAATAATTGTACCATGTTTTTTGAAAAAGTGATAAAACTATTTCGCACTTATCTTGAAGAAGTAATGGAAGAACATAAAACAGCAAACATTACAATATAAAACGAATGGAACACTGGCAATCATTTGATAAGAGTGTCAATCTCTTGGTGTAATTTACTTGTACGAAGTTTGTTTGCCTTAAGTAACATGGCAGGCGATTGCTCCTTCACGAAGATATTGTTTGACTTGTTCGAGAAATTATTACCTTATACTCCATCAATGGAATCATTAAAAAACCAATTCAGGATTCTCGATCGCCAGTAACAATACCTAAGACAAATAATGAAACTATATCCATTGTTCAATCTTCAAACTCAGTCAGCGAAGAATTGGTATCTTCCCTTCGAAAAAAATTCAACAGGAGTTGTAGTCATTTTGTAATTGTTGTCAAGAAACTGTACACGACATTAATCGTGATTTGAAGTTTTTGTTTTTAATAAAATAAACGACAGCGTGAAAATATATGCTCGTTCTCACAATCAGTTAAATGGTTGAAAGATCATCACTAGTTTCTTTTCGAGTACCACCTCATTAATTACTAATAACGATGATGGCAATGACAAGTGATCGAACAAGTTCGAATCAAATTAGAGAAAAAGGGTGAAATGACAGATGAGAGATCGATATATGCTATTTCGTACTCGACGTGCAAATCGATTCGATATTTTTTCCTCCAGACAATCCGGGGCAAGAAAGTTCCCTTGAGTAATCACGGTGAACTAGTTTTAATATAATATTTGGCCTCCGTTCATCGTACGGAGATATTTACGTGCTTTCTTTCGGATTTCAATACGTCGCGTTCAAGTCGAAAAACATGCTAATATCGTAAAATTACAATTGCGTTTTGATGAGAATATTTGATGTGCAGAGAAGAGAAAAAATTCGAAAACTCGAAAAGTAATTCAATTCGCTTAGTTTTCAATAACGCCAGTTAAGAGTTAGTATTGAAAATATTTGAAATAAATTATGTGCTCGTTCTGAGAAGTTTGTTTTAATTGACTCTCTTAAAGTCAGAATCTAAAAAGAATCTCTTCAAGTAGATGCTTAGTTGCTCGAGATTTATTACTTTACTAGTTTTATTCGTACACTCATTCGTACACTAGTTGATATACAGGGTTGAGATACGTCTTCAAAGAAAGAGCTCGATGTCATTTATAGACGTATAGATATCTTGATGATATGTCTCGATATCCGTGGGTCAGTGCACCCTGATGATTTCATTTACCGTTTCGGTTTCTTGAAAAGTACACGAGAGAGCTTCTAGCACGTAGGATGCACTGTATATGCGTTATGCGAGTTGACGCACGCTAAACGCCGCGCCGTTGCTTGATCCATCAGATAGTGGCTCACGGGACGATTAAAATGCTTGCACGCAGCAATTTTATGGCAGTTGATTCACTTATTCCCAAGATAGTATGACGTCGCCTCTATGGGGGTTGGTCATAAACAATGGAGACAGGTGGGTTTTCGTTTGGGAAAGAACGATCGCGTCGATCTCTTTTTACAACTTTTTGTGCCTATAAGATGAAATTATATTTTAGCGACTGCGTAACTGACAATAAGAGCTGTATACGTGTTCATTTTTATATTTTTATAAACATAACTAAAATTGAAGTGTTATTTACTGAATGTGTAATAAGTACGTTATATGTGTACGTAATATGTATACGTACCTTATATGTATTTTATATATTTTTGTATACCATATGTATTCTAATCTATTCTAGTTTCAATTCATTCTTTCTGTTTTTTTCAAAACATGCAGAAATACATACATCCGTGTTATATCAATTAGTTCAAATATTTCTACTGCAATTTGAACTAATCTCGATAAAAGACGTACATGTTTCTTTTACGGTTTCTTTATCAGTTAAAGTGAGAAATCTTAATTGTTAATTTCTATTTCACATGGAAATTTATACTTCTTCGCTAGAAATATATCTTACATGATATTCACGTTGCTAATAAAGCGTTGGTGTATTTCTTCTATCATTTTATTCAACGATAGAAATCGCGAAGATTATTCTTGTTAATTCAAATTAATTTTCACTTGTTTCATTGTAGAAAAAGAGTTAATTGATACTAATTTATATGTAATCGTTTAATGGTGCAAATATTCTATTGATTATAGTGAAACATTCGAATGTTTTAATTCAAAGAAGAAAATGTATTTGAAATTATTTCAAACAAGCACAGTAATTTCTGTGAAATTTATTCTTCTTAAAAAAAAAAAAAAAAGAAGGAAAACATAAATTATTGAACACGCATCAAAGCGAGTGAGAAACAACAGATTCAACTGTTGGTGGTGATTCGTCAGGAATGAATTAGTAATTGATATTTCAGTTGTCGAAAATGACAGGATGGGTTTTAGGCCGGAAATTTGAAATTAAAATCAAGTAGGCGCGCCAGGCGGTCGCTCGACGTCACGTACAATTAATGATGCTTGTGCAAAGTTTTGGTTGTGTGTTTAACGGTATAAATTGTAAAACCAGGCATTCACGCCGAGATGTACGTGTATATTTTGATTTTATGTAAATCATCTACCGTTTGATAAGACGATGTGTAAAGACGATGTGTAAAGACGATCGTAAAATTTTCGCACAAAAATCGAACGTTACACTGTGATCGAGCGATCACTACGTT
Source organism: Melipona beecheii (assembly GCA_032399605.1). NCBI lineage: Eukaryota > Metazoa > Arthropoda > Insecta > Hymenoptera > Apidae > Melipona > Melipona beecheii. Next base: position 2,042,332 of record JAUCMO010000210.1, on the reverse strand, counting down.
GAACATTTAAATTACCGCTCCCTAAAAGATAAGCCCATATTTATAAGTTCTCGTATCTGCTTGCATGCAAGCAACTGTTGCTTTTGTTTTTCATCGACGAGACACTTTCTAAACAAAATAAACATCCGTTGCGGAACATTCGCAAATCGATTAAATAGCAATGAACTGTAGTAAATAATAACGAACGAAAATGAAATAATAATTTTGACATCCGTATTAGATACGGGTGGAAAGAAAAGGAGTTAGATATGGAAATATTCCAGTTGTTCTTGCGTGACGTTTATGCTGACTATTAATGACTAATTTTCAGTTGTAAGAACCAAGATATCTACTCTATGAGAGTAGATTCTTAATATTACACTTCAAGAGTCTTGATTCGTATATCTCATTTTTTCCAAGTGGGTTATTATATTTTTTTGTCTGTTAATGTATCTACAACTGCTATTTGAGTACAATCATTTATCACAGAATGTCACATAAGACTAAGAGCGGACAATAAAATGATCTAGAAACTCGCGGCGTCGTGCAAGTATACTTTCAACTGGTTAACTCGACAATTATTAAGATCAATCCACAAGATTATGATATTACATCGGTTTTAATTCGTTGTCAGGCTAGAAATTGATTTTGCGATTTTTCTCGTAGAACGAGAATACAAATCTGATATCTATAGTTATGTTATTGGAATCAGAAATATTTATTACGAATGATCTAAACATTTATGAATTATTTTTATATTTTGAAATTGATTAGACTTTAATGTTTCGTGAATTGTTACCAGAATAACTCAATTATTTCATTTAAGAAAAGATGCTATTATTTTTTATTATACGTCTATCGTATTAGTATTGCAGTATAAAAAAAAAAATAATATGCATATTTATCTACAAGATTTTATTATAAATTTCGAAACATTTACGAGTATATGTAATAATATGTAATAATATGTAATAATACGTTTTAATGTTTCAAATGACTCAGATTTTTCTATTAGAAAACGCTTTTCTGCACATTATTTCGTAATTAAAGAATTGTACCATTTTCTAAAAATTCGTCAAATATATCTACACTCTGTACCAAATGATGCACATGAATTCAGGAAAATTACACAACTCAAGCCTAACAAAATTTTGTCATGAGTTTCATTTTCACAAACTGACCTTGAAAACTAAATGGGCTGACCTCAAATAAAGAACGTTTTTTCTATTTTACAGAGATCTTTGACGAAATATTTGCAATTCATGCATACTAAAACAATTTCCAGAAATTGCAGAATCATATTACTGTTAACTCAATTTCGATCAAAATGTAACATACACACCATTTAATTTGCAAGTATACTTGAAGTAACAAGAACTTTATTTAATTTGCTTAAACAAAAGCAAGTAACTTACAGAAGATTATTCTATATGCAAACTTAATTTTTTCATTTCAGACGTTTATTAATGAATAGAGTTTGGACAATTTTAATCATCCAGTTAAGAATCAGTCCAGTACACATGCATTTAACAAATAAACAAAATTGGAAATTTTATTTCCTTGAAAATAGAATTTTGGATGAAAAAAAATATCAATTATTCAGTCAAAAATTAATCAAATGTATTTGAGCTCTATCTTTTCAGAAATGAAGACTTTAACACAATTTTATTCCTATTTTAAGTCAAAGATGGAATCTCTATAACTTGACTTGTACCACAAAATTAAATGTATGAAGGATTCAAGATTTTTTTACGATATAAAATTATTATATATAGTTCAGTTTATTGTTTATTACAGTAAATGAAATTTGTTGTGTCCGTCAAACAGTAAATTTAGTTCTTCCTGATAATAATTTTTTGAAATACTAATCTCGAAGATATCTTTGTGCATCATACTCGGAACATTGTTACAATTTAGATAACGTATCCGATAAGGTTTATGACTATGCATCTAATTAAACCGCGTACACATTAAGTTCACGCAAAAGAAAGTATTTGAACGGAGGAGAACGTGACAAGTTTTCAACATGTACTTAAACGCCATGTATCTTGTACATGGTGAACGGATGGCGGCGGATGCATCGTAGTTAACGATCTAAAATGGAGCAGTGTTATGCGTAAAATTTGCACTCGTGGATTTATTGATATCCAGCTTTAATTACCGACACTAATTACCCTATCTGATTGTCCGAGGCCTGTAAAATGTCGGAAATGCAACGAAGTTACATGGATCGAATCAAATGATTTAACGCAGGCGAGTAACAACTGTTTTTACTATATTTATATGTCTACGTGTTCCTGTATAAAACCTTGGGATTATTTTGTTCATTTTTATTAGATTGTTTATGAATCGAAATAAAATTTTATCGTGTTTTATTTCTCATAGTGTTTCGATAAAGAAGCTGGTTCATCGACGATTTATTAAGTACTTACCCGACAGTGGTAAAAAGTGACAAGTGCGAGGAGAATAAAATTTGATTTTTCATTGAAACAAATTGTTACGAAAACTGAAAAGTGGTCTGTTGCTAATTCTAATTATTAATTAGAATGATGAATTGTTTTTTGTCACTCTTTCGTATTACATTTTGTTCAGCAGTACGTAAGCTGAAGAAAATTATAAATTCATCTTACATTTCAAAATTTCTTGTGATTTACTTTCTGTGATAATCACAATGAAATGTTTAATTTTGTTCTGTGATTTATCTGCAATGAATTGTTACGATTATTTAGAAAAGCTTTTCGAATCGAAGGAAAGTATAATTTAATATTACTAAACCAAGCGGAAGTTTATGCAATTTTATATTCTTAGGAATATAATTGTATATTTACATTATATATTTTACATTATATATACTTTTGTAGATTTTGCAATATACACATTTTGTAGATTTAAAAAGTCTCCAATTTCTTAAAAATGCATCCACAGTCTTAGATATTATACTAAATCTAGGAAAATTATTTCCCACTTGTATTTATCTGAATAATATCCCATTACACATACCGATAACAGAAAAATTCGATTTACCGTATCATTTTTCACATACTGTTACGTAGACCTACAAATAAAGAATTAGTCACGATTTATATTATAGACGTTTACGTTAAAAAATTTGTGGAACGTATAATCCTATCCGGCAGTGTGTGATTTTTACAAAAATAATCGTCCTTATTTGTAAGAAACTGGGGGGAAACGTGTTGCCGCATCGTTCCAATTACGATGCAAATTAATGCAACAATTAGTTTCGGAATATTTGTGGAATTCTCAGGTGTTGTGCTCCTGTATTATCTAAATAGAAGAAGAATTATATTCGGAGAAAGGATCGAGTAATGATAAAAGAAACGAACAGTATAAAAGAAAAAACAGAACAGTAGAAAGAAAAGAAGAACAGGATTACGAGTTAGATGTATCCATATGAAAACTGCGAAATTCCACGGAGTATGAAATCGATCGATGGCCTTTCTGCATCCGCGTGCTTGTCCTTTCATCTCTGCTTGTCGACTTGGTTACGCATCAAAGAAAATTTCGCCGCGGTTCTTTAACGATCGCTATTACTTACGTCGTCCTATCGTTCGCGGTTCTATCTCGATGGAAAATTAGCCTAATAATTATGCGTCCGGTGCAAAGAACGTCGTTGATATCTACCGATTTATCTTTGGAAATTGTTCTACCGTGAAGAACAAGTGTTAAACGCTTTGGAAAGTTCCGATTGATTTTTCTTATTACAAATCGTTGTAATAATCTGTCAATTTCTAACGTTACATTTATATTCAACCCCTTCGTGTTTGCGAATAAACTATCTCTCACAATACAAATGTGGTTATTACATATTGTATCGTATCTTTGATACGAAATAGTCGTAATAATAAGTCCAATTATTTTTGTTATTAGAAAACCAATAAAAATTTCTTACTTTGCATGCCTGTTTTTTTTTAACATTTAATTGATCATTTAATGCACGTGCTTGAAGTATACAAATGCGACTTATATTTAGTTTAATCGTTGATCTTTATGAATTCAAGGGGAATTATATTTTATGTATTAAAATATCTATGTGTACATATCGTACAGAAAACGTGTCCTGTATCGCGAAACATTTTGTTTTATGTAGAAAAGTAAGAAGAAATTATTTGTTTTCAAAAGTAGAGAAAAATATATCGTATCCATTTGTGTCCAAGCTGTTCTGTCTTACAAAAATTTTCATTAATGAGCGAAGAGAGAAATTTCTTTCTCCTTAACAAATTATGTGACGAAATATTGCTTCATGTAGAAAAGGAAAATAACAAGGAAACTTTGTGTGTTTTTGAAACTGTAACATGCTCTACATTTAACAGGATATCTTTGCAGTCGAGGATTATCCAAATTGGTAAATGAAATGCTTTGCACTGTAATAAAAGAGCACATAATATTTTTATTATGTCCAATCCTGAATGAAGTATATTGCGCATCTTTTCCTGAGTATTTACATGTATTTTGCATATTTGGAAGAGAATAATATCTTCGAGCTAACCGACGAGCGTTAATTATCTGGAATTATGTCCAATAATTTCAGATCAGTAGCTATAAAAACGAGCTTGAAAAGATTCTTGTAAATCAACGAACATGCACTTCGCGTAATTGCACGTACTTTTATTAAATCACGAGTCGATAATTTCACTACGTTATACCGCGATACTTTTTGAACATTTTTCCCACGTTGCTGTTTTACGTTATACTAAATTTAATGTGATGTGCCATTCTATATTATCATACTGAAGTTGTTAATTTTTAATAATTTTCAATTATCTCTGATCATTTACGGAAAATGCGATATTGCTTTTCACGAAACATTGTAAACTATAGTCATACGTGGCCGATAGTTCGAGCAGTTTTCTTATTCAGCTGGCTTACCGTCAGCATATTCCCTGCTAATTTGGAATGCACGACCGTTTTGCGTTCTTCTGTCCTCAAGATTTATGATCCCAGATAACGTTTGCTTCGTTGAACGTTTTGCATTGCACGCAGATTGCGACCCAGGCGAACCATTTAGAGAACTCGCGTCGATTTTCACTTATGTGTCCGATAACATTGGAAGAAGGCACGTTTTAATCTCGAGAATATCGATAATTCATCTCGCTCCCGTTTCAAGAAAAACATTCGTTTCTTTAGAAGACATAGAAAGGCTTTGAGGACAATTTTCGCCGAGATCGAATAAAGGAATGAAATTACGAGATGAAATTTGGTAAATATTTTTCTAAATATTTTCAGTGACAGCTAGAATCGATTTTAATTCGGATTTTTATTGAGTTAACCCAATAGAAAGTAGATTTTTCTTCTTAAAGTAACTTCATTTTCCCAATTTTTCTTTTGAACAATGATTAAGGTAAAAATTCCTTGATTTTAACTATAATATTTTCACGTAATCTTTCTCTCACCTTTAATAGAATTAATCCAATAGAGATTGGAATTTTAACTAATTTCAAACAAGTCGATTGTTATCATAATAAAATATGAAATTTATTGAAACGAACAAAAAGTGTCTTAATTATTATTTTTATTTCGCTGATATATTTATTACATTTTTGGGAAATTTAAAATTGTAATAAAATCTACCAAGGGCATATAACACACGTAAATATATAAAACATTGAGAGTAAATTAATTGCATAAATTGCACTAATTATTTGACAAGACGCTTGAATCCTAAACGAAACTCATTATCAATAATAAGGTAAAGTAAACCAAAAGAAACCAAGAAACAACTGAATAATTCACTCCAGACTCTACTTTCGTTATCGTGAGAGATCATAACTGTTCACTTAAATTCATTCCAAAATTATCAAGGCGAAATTCTAAAATCTCCAAGAAAAAAAAAAATAAAAAGAAAAAGAAACAACTAGGATAGCAGATCGTCTCTGACCTTTACCCGAGAACCGAGAGGGGTCTCCGCGACGCACGCGCGGAATTTAAATTCACCCGTTTGGAGTACGCGAATCTCGACAAGTTGGTCAGCGAAAATTTCACATTCGTCCAACAGAACCGTTCGCATCGTCCATAAATAAATACCTTCGTGTGCCTCTTTGAATAACCCAGCCGAACTGTTCTGGTTTCAGGAAGTATTGCTGGCGCATAGTAGAACGTCGACGCATTGCGAGCCGATCACGGTGATCCTGGCCGGAGTGGAAGCGCCGGAGTTGGCAGCGATCCTCGGCTTCGTATACACAGGAAGCGCGACGGTGCCACGTCCTCGTCTGGACGCGTTCCTGCATGCCGCCGAGGCCCTCCACATCAGGCTTCCGCCGGTGCCTGTCGTGATGACTTGCACGCAGCCCGACTGCAAGCAGGAAGACATCAAGGACGTGAAGATCAGCCCCAAGTACCTGCAGTGCGATCAGTATCCGTGCTGCGACCGTTGGTACCGTCCGCGCAGGAATCAAGATGGAGATCCCGCGAGTAAGGAGGAACCCTATCCGGCGATCGAGTCCTTGGCAAACGCGAGAGAAATCGGACCGCTTCCTGAATCGATGAACTTTACCGGGCCGAGATACGGGCCAGGCAGATATTGTTCTACAACCTGGCCCGTTCCTTCTTTCGCGAGCGCCGCACAGGAAAAGATCGCACACAGCAGCGTGGATCAGCGTGTAGATAAGGACGTCAGACGATATCATCCGATCTCCGTAATGCCTGGAATCGATAGGATTAGCGACACGGCGAGTGGACACGCGGAGAATTCGTTCGCTGGCTGCGACTCCACGGAGACGACTTGCCAGCGGGAATTCTGCTTCACCAGGAGTCTGTACGACCTTTGTAACAGGCAGTTGGACCCACTCGAGGCAAGAATGAGGGAGGACCAGAATCGTTTCCAGGTTACGAACGAAGAGGAAGCTATAGGGAAGGATCTATCTGCCTGTGGTGGCTGTCCTGATCAGGAGATCCCCGGAGGACGTCTTAGTGTGATTCATCCTCGAGTCAGTCCCTGCCAGGGTAAAACCGTGGCTTTACAGCTACCAGAACGTGGCGGATCGTGCGAGAAGTCGGACTCTGGCGAGGATTTAACTTGCCGTGGAAGCTGTTTCGTTTGGAAGTCACCGAGAAGGCAGGTGGCTAACAGAGTCACAGCCTCGCCGTGGAAGCAAACCATCAGGCCCTATCATTTGCCCAAGTTACAGCCGATAGTGCTTCAGCCTCACGTCGACGATGCTGTAAGTGTTTTTCATCGATTCTTTCACACGATGGTCTCGCTCTTTTCGAGCTTACCCTACGCGAACAGATTGCGAAAGTTCGTAGAGAAGATTACAGTTTCGTTAAGAAGGGAAAATCGCGTAGCAAGAGACGTTAATTGTGAGTGAGTGGCGCGTAATCGATACTTAGACGAAGCACACGATAATCTTTTGTAACCGAAGAAATGTCAGGTACATGGGAATCTGTCTGTCTATCGTGGCGTTAACGTAAACGGTCGTATTCTCACCCACAATTCATACACTACGTACGTTCGAACACTGAGCTAAGTACAATCACTTGAAGAGCAAGCGGTAATTTTCGTTGTGCGGAGTACTTGGAGGACGTTTAAATGGCTGCCGCGGTCATTTACTGGCCTGATACAAATTGAATAAGTATTCCGTAAACATCTCGTATAGCTGGAAGGTAGGCACGAAGCGGGATTTCTGTTTCAAGGTGCCCATTACATTCGACTGTGGTATTCCTCTCAGAATATTATTTATCTTGTAAACTAATCGCTCTCGGGATATCCGGTTGCACAATCCGGATGAGTTTGATAGTAGAGAAAAATACAGGAACTTGTACATACATAGATGCATATATCTAGTAAATGAATCTAGGTCATATAATAAATGCAATTAAATATTACATTGGTTGTGTTCTCTCGAATTTCGAAAGAAAGTAAAGGAAAGATGTTCCAATATAATCTTTCATTGTCGTATTTTTTTCAGTTTCATTATTCCTCGGACAGGCCATAATTGGGTCGAGCTTCTTTCAATTTGATGTCAGCTGGGGTCAGCTACATGCACGTTTTTTGAGTTTAACATTACATTCATGTTTAACCGGGTTTCTAGGCAAAAATATAATAAATATCTCGGATCTAGGATATTTTATGATAGGCCAAGGTAATCACTGCACTTAGGGCAGTCAATCAAGTTTCACGTCGTTGTATTTTTGTGCGAAGATCCAACCTAACACATTCGTTTTATTTCTCTTTGTTCTGTGTTTAGAAGATGTAACAGTTTTGAGGTCTTTTTTCCCTTCGGTCGACTGTTATGCTTCTATTGGAAGAAGAGCGAAAGATAACGTCAAGATATTTCCTTTCACCGCTTTCAAGAAAATTGGAACAGCATCTTTCGATGCTCGGGGAAGATTGACGAAATACCGGAGAAAATTTCGGCGTGATGCAGTGCCTGAGAAGGTCTTTTTCGTAACATGTTAGATTTTCAGTTGCACAAGACTCGATGAATTTGTTCGGTCGATTATCGGCCAGATACAATTACCGATTCCCGTTTCGTGCCTTCATATTGTTACATCACGTCGCACACACGGATCTCGGCCAGATCAGGTTACTAATCTTGCTCGGTAGCAATCGCTATCCTTTCGTACAGAAAGTGACTTGTTTACTATGGCTTTTGATCAAGATGGAGGGACTTTGCGCTCTCATTCTTCGAGATTCTTTACCATATGGAAGCTAATCACGAAGCTAGAGTTGCTAAATGATAGAGTACTACATTACATTATCTATATATTTTAATAAATATATTTGTATTTTGGTATATTTCAACGTATCATTCGATAATAAAATGATTCAGATACCATATTCTTCAATCATGAAAGATTTAGAGTTTGAATAAATATTAATTTCAAACTGATTTTTTACTCATTTGTGTAGTTTTTATCGTAAATGCTTTGCATTATGATTAAAAACTATTCATATTATATTATAGAGAGAAAATATCGGTGGATTAATAATTGCTGCGAATGGCTTTATAAAATTTAGTAGAAACCTTTTTATACCTCCGTATAAAATAATTTCGAAATAATATCCCTTCGATTGCTGCCTCTCCCTATTATTATTAATAACATGTACTTTTTTTTATTGTCAAGCAAGTTATTATTATCAAGAAATCTAATAAAATCTTCATTTTAAATAGGACACTCCATCTTTAAATTTCACATACAGAATAAGATTTATCGAACCGGAAATGTAGGTGATCGAATGATCGAACGGAAGCAAAATCTTGACAGATAACGGGGCTTTCCTTCGTTTACGAAATTGGAAATGCCAGTGGCTCGGTTCAGTGAAGCAGCGAAAGATTAACGAGTGAAAATACTTGCATTTCCGCCATAATGGTTTACGTGTCACTGTGCGTTGGTAAGATGAGTCGTTTCAAAGGCTAATTGAGTGAAACCGGTGTAGGCCGACCGCGCATGCGAAACGTTCCCAAACTCCTTTTCCTGTAATTATTTTCCAGAATTATCGCGGAACTACGCCGCTTGTTTTTGTAAATTAAACGGTCCATTAAGCAAACGGGCTCTTTTGCAATTTCGGTTGTAGCTTCGTCGTAAAATCAACTAACCACTTAATTTACCTTTGCTTTTATTTCACACGCTCGGGCTCCTCTTTCCTTCCCCTTTCGTTCGTTTTGTAAATCCTTAACGTGAAATCACGCGTTCAGCATTCCGTTCGCTCGCTACTTCTTCCTCCTTCTCTTCTCGCGTTTGATGATCTCTCGAACATGCTCGGGTCATTGCATAACATTCAACCGTCTGCACTGCTCGAGATCGTCCCCGTTTCAGATATAAAACACTTATGGAAAGTCCGCGAACGCGGCTTGTACCGCCTTAGACGTTTTAAATATATTCAGCCATTTGTCTTCTCGCAACGGTATTAAATTTTAGCTTTATTCAATGTACGCCTCGGAGTCCGATTTCTTCTCTAATGTGTTCTTCATCTCCAGATCAACTAAATGGTATATCGCGTTTCAAAAGTTCAAGATTGTTGCTTTAATTACCGACGAATATTTCTTCAGTCAGTAATTAACATTTGGAACAGAATTCCATCCTATGTTTCTCAGAATCAATATAATTAATTTTCAGCGTAGAGCTGCAGTATCTTTTCGTAACGATTTTGTATTTCTCCAATTGGAAGTCAAACTTGCTACTGCGAGTTTGACATTTTAAATATTTTAAACATCGTAGCACATAAAGCGAAGTGACTAGTATTTTATACGCGTTTATTAGAAATGCAAGAAATCTCGAAGTCAAAGAAATAATTACTTTTTAAATCATTGATTCTGAGTCATTCGTCATTTTATCAATAAATCAAAGGAATAATTTCATTTAAATTTTATTTGCAATTACTCTTTTTTTCTTTCGCTACCTTCAAGCTCGATTTTTTCAAAAAGGAAGCCGAAAATCAAAAGATTTTATTTTATATCGTCTTTTTATTTTTTCGCATAACGTTATGTTAATCAGACTCATTCTGTATTTATTGGACTAGTTATTCTCGCAAGCAAATTTGCAACTAATGCACGCGCAATCGATACAAATTGGTCTCTTATTGATTCAAGTGTGCGCATGCGGAGAACATGAAATATTGGTCATTCTCTGAATCATTTAAAAGTCAAAAGGTTAACCCGCTCGGTAGTTTTGCCGATCCTGTTTCTCATTTCATGACTGAAATCTGCTATCTATCGTGTCAATCGTAAAAGAAATGTTTTCGTTGCTGATGCAAGTAGAGCAGAAATTGTTTTGAACTGTCAAGGCGTTACGTCGTTAGAAACGTTATCGAAATCGATTGACAAAACTAGGCTTCCGTTAATCGTCTGCAAATAATTATCTTCTTTACGCATTCGATCCGATCGAGCATGTTATGCTAGAAGCGATTCCGAGCCGACAGTTTATTTAAATTGTCGAATAATGGTGTTCTTCATCCATTATCTTGATAGGCATATCGTTGAAGCATGAAATTTCTTGATTCTACAAAACGTGATGTTAAGAGCTTCTCTTTGAGAGGATTCGCAAAATGTTTCAAACAAAAATTCATTTCTCAATGAAGTTTATTGTCTGTTTATTGATTAGAAAGTCAATTAGAGTTTTGATTCCTTGAGAAAGAAATTATTTAATTGGAATTTATATTAGTCTTCAATGTAGTGTCGTAATATCATCTATGAGTTTTTATTTACTTGGCAATTTATTTGTTTCGTTGATGAAATTTTCATTTATGTTGTTAATAGATTGCGGATTTTTAAAAAATTTAAAAATGCAAAATATATGCGATATAAATATATACAAATTTTTTTAAATTATTTTTTTAAATTCTTAACACATACTCAAAACGAATCTATATTCAAATTTTATTTTTTTATTCATAAAAGAGATATAGATTAAAAAATAAAAATATAAATTAAAAGTGTAATTATTTAAATATTCTTCCAATCTATCTCTACAATCTGATTCTCAATATTGAATAATTATCTTCAAGTTTTATGAATTTTTAAACGACCTATCAATTTATGTAAGAAAGACTCTTCAATTGCAAATTTTTCTGTTTGACATTCATGCAAAATATAACGTTTAAAATTTACAATCTGTCAATATAAACTTTTAATAAAAATTAATTCTTCCGACAATTTTGATAGTTTTATAATTTATAGTTTCGTAACGTGATTTAATCTTTTATGAAAAAAAAAAGGATGTGCATACTTTCACAGTTGTTTTTCACGAAAAATTTGTTAAGAAAAGTCACAAGTTGCGAAAGTGCAATGTATAATATGTAAAAATATATAAATATTTCATGGATGAAACAAATTTCGAAGCTGCACTTCTTCAGTTACGTAAAAATATAAAATTGCATGAAAATCCGCAGACTAATTACAAATATCGTAGTGACCGATTTGCAAACCACCCTGTACAGTCCGATCGCTTGTTATTTCTGATGGAAACAAGAAAGACGCAAGAAGCGCCGAGGGAACAAACAGGACCCACTTTATCGACTTCATCGACCTTTCACCACAAATGAAAGCACGCGGTTAAACTGTGCGCGTCTCGATATGCCAGCCCCGTTCATTTTGCTTTCTTCTGCAGAGGAATCAGTGCATCTCCGGATGTGCACTTTTTACGGGCTCATTTAGTAAATTTGATACACGATAATTCGATGGTGCCAGGTGATAAAAACATGCTCGCGACACTAGCAGCTGCCCCGTCTTGCTTTTTGGCCAATGTCATTTTTATTAATGAAACTATCAGTTACACGCCCTTTCCTTTTACTCGTTTTTCCATCTCTTTTCACCCTCCCTCCCCTCTCTTTCTTTTTTCTCTCCTTACTTTTTGTCTTTTTCTTTTCCTTTCCTTTTTTTTAATTTCGCCTTTTCGTTTTCGAAAAGAATGGGCCAGAAGGTGCGACAGACCAGCTGGTGGCACCAGCCAGCTGCGGGAATCGTTTTTACATGTTATTACACGCAATCTGGTGAGGAGCGTTTTCTCTTTCGACACGTGCACTGATATGCTCCAGATTTTTTTCTGATTACTTTACTACCTTGCGCAATCTGGCCCCGTGTACCTTCATGCAAAATCTCTCCTCTCCTCTTCTTTTCCTTTCTTTTTCATCTTATCGGGGGCGCAACGAAATGCACCTTTGTTTTTCCTTTTACTTATCGGTGCAACGAAGCGCACCTTTCTTTTAACTCTCGGACGACCGTGACGGGTTTATCGGGATGTATTATTTTGAAAAACAATGTAAAAAAAATGTTGATTTCTGTTTTTACATAAATGTCGAGAAAGGAAGTTATTGGAACTGAAAATTCTGGAAGTGTATAACCTTGATAGTTTCGGGAATTAAAAAAGCTTGAAGATTAGAAAACTATGGGTACATGATTTCCAAGACTAATAGTGGAATTATTGGTAGAAAATAGATCGCAGGATTTTTATTTGCAAAATGAGTGGAATGTTTTTCCTTGAAAATCTCATGTTTAAACATCTCTCAATGTTTCACGTTGTTTAAATTTTTATTTATTTATGTTCATGAAAATACAAATTCCTATAAATATCGACAGTCTAATTAACCGGAAACTAATTGTCATTATAATTACCGAATTCACTTCCATGGTCGTCTTCTCATTTTCCATTTTTTCAGTTAGGAATTTCTAGAAAATTCTTTTATTCCCGATCTGTCAACGTGAGCTGTGTGATCAGAATAAACGCACATTGATCATTAACGAGCGAAATATAAATAAATGAAATCTACATGCATTCGTGCAAATACTCTACTCATTTAGATGAGCATCGATTTGTATCTGTTGGAATTCCGTCAGTGCGTTATCAGACTAATAAATTACGCTAAAAACTTTTCGTGCCGTATCGCGCACGTGTAAATTATTAGAATGATGGATGATCGCCCGTAACTCGAGAATAACAATTAGAAAATTACGAATCGATGATTAACGGCCCGACCGACACTTCTCCGAGTCAGTTCGGCTTAATTGCTTCCGATGATTTTCTCTAATGATAATTGAGGGTTTTGCGAGGAACAAGCAAGAAATCTGTACGGTCTTTATGCTCGAGTAAATCACGGATGATGAATTACACACGCCACGCGCATGCATGTACAATGTGCAATAAAAAATGCAGCCTGATAAAGTTAAATGTAGATCAAAGGCGTGAAATTGAAGAGGGGATCATAACGGTTTCGGTATGTTCTTGTTACAGAGAACCGGGGAAAGTCTACAAGCGCTCGAAGCCACGCGACCTCCTGCGATCTCCACGAGTCCCAATCGACAATCCTTCAAAAATGTTACACCTGCGGACCGTTACTACGATGTTGAAGTTCCTACTATTCACGAAGTTACGTACGATAACGATAAGAAACTACTGGAACCGAGTTCCACATTGGTGCCGAGGCCTCGAGAGTTTTATTCGCCTCAAGTTCCATCGTCGACGATCGCGCAAATCTTGTCACCGTTGCCGAGCAACGACGTTGTCAGGAACAACGAGGCCGCGGTACAATCTCAAAACGTAATATCTACGACAACGAAATCGTCGGAGAATAACCAGTCGAATGCGAATCGAAAGGGTGGCTATTTCGAGCAAACGTTATCACAGTCGCCGTTATCACAGAAGCTGGAGATTTCCCATCCCGTTAGCAGACTGTGCGACACGATCGAGTCGATTGGTAAAATCGATCGTTCCGTCAGCCGAGTGGAAGCCGAGAAGCCGGAGAACGAGGCGAGGATCGACGATAAACTGGCTGAGAGATTCATTGTCAACAGTGATAACAATAATAACGACGCGGTGGTCAGTCAGGATGGCGTACAACGTGGCAAAGCAGCGTCGGAGAATCATAGGTGCGATCAGTGTGGCAAGACTTTCGTTACCAAAGCCTCCTTGAAGGTACTGACTGTCGATTGGCTGCTTGATACTTTCTCTGCTTTTTTCTTCTTCTTCTTCTTCTTCTTCTTCTTCTTTTCTCATCTACTCATCTAATAACTGTGTACATTACTGACCGTTACGGCTGATTAACTGTCGACCTGGTAGAAACAACATATCGTTGCAATATTGCGCGATGTAAGAATTTTTCTTACGACTTCTTCCTGCGTTATTAAAATCACAAATGATAACACTGCTGAAAGAATTCCGTAATTCGTGATTCTCTTACAATTTCACATTTCGCTGTGCTACTGAAATTACTGCAATTAATTCTTAAAATTTTGTAATTTCTCGCTATGTATCGCTGAAGCTATTATTAAGCTGGATATCGTAGCAAAATTCCATATAAAGCTTACAATTTCTTGTCTCGTTATCAGAAAGATTTCCCAAATCATTAAAAAATTACCGTTTTTTAACCGAAATTACTATTAATTTAAGATTTCGATATATCAATCACTGTTATCTCTGACCGTTTGTTATCTATTTGCTAATTTATATTTATTTAGTAACTAGAAAGTTCTTCGTGTGTTGTTATTATTAGAATATATATACTTCCAATGATTTTACAAACTGATACTCTGCATTAAATTTCATTCTTGTCTTTCAAAAAGACTTAATCAAATCAACGACAATTTGATTTATACAAAAAGATTTTCAAAAACGTAATACCTTAAAATCGATAGAATTCTCGACAGTAGATCACTCTGACTTTTTAGCTTACATTCCGACAGTGAAAATGTACATTTAGATACATTTCACTTATCCTATAACTTGTAAAAATCCTTGATGAAAAATTTTTACTAATTAGTTACGGCTAACAAACGATATAATTAAAAGAAAATTTATTAGTTCCTTTTCCTTTATATTATTATAACGCATCTCAGGAGAATTTATCAATTATTAAAATCATTATTAATGAGCTATATCTATATTTCTTATTTAAATTTCGTATTCGTGTGTAATTATAAATTTAAATGCCTGCTGCAAGAATTTTCAATTTGATATCATTAATTGCTACTAACTGTAAAAATATTAAAAATTAATTGAATTTTAACGCCAATTTTAAATGAATATAATAGTTTTATTACTATTACAATCTACAGACTTTTGCCAATTAATTCACTAATTCTTTTATTAATTCTTTTATGGCTCTTAATTCATCATCTACTTGTATCAATTAATTTGAGTAAATATTTTCATAAAGATTATTATTAATCTATTTTTCTAAAATTTGACGTTTCGGCGTTAATAAATTCTTCGAAGGCATTTTCAATAGTTTTCTGATTCATAATCAGTTCTTTTTTTTTTTTTTGTTGAGGAAATGGCTCAGAATCTAAGTTTTAACTGTTTAAAAAAATATTAAAATCAAAACAAAGTAAAAACAACGTTAGCAAAAAAGAAAAAGGCTTAAAATAAACTATGTATATATAACAGAATAGGACACATCTAGTAATTCGTTGCACGAATTTTTCACATAGGTAACGCAACTGTCGTTAAAATCGGCAAAGATTTCCTATTTCTTTTCTCTAATTACAAATCTAGAATTGGACAGGAATTTTCTATTTTGAATCATTGCTAAAAGTAACTATGACCAATGAAAAACGTATAAAATCTCCTTACTTCGTTTTTGCAATCACAAATTCAGAACTGCACAAGAATTTTCGATACGCGTACAACGCTGAACTCGTCGAAGGTTTTAGTCATCAAATACGATTACACACACAAAAAAAAAAAAAAAGAGAATAAGATACGACTCACTTATTTCCCTTTCTCTAATTACGAATTTAGGTGCACGTCAGAACGCACTCAGGGGAGAAACCGTTTCGTTGCACCGACTGCGGCAAGCAATTCTCTCAATTGCGAAATTACAAGTACCACCGTAGCGTCCACGAGGGTACGAGGGAATTCGCGGCCACCTGTCCAGAATGTGGCAAATACTTCAACGACCGCGGCTACCTGAGCTCTCATATGAAGATCCACCGTAATCGGAAGGAGTACGGCTGCGCAGAATGCGGCAAGAGTTTCAATCAGCGGGTCGCCTATAACATGCACGTGCGAATCCACACCGGCGTGAAACCGCACCAGTGCGAACAGTGCGGGAAAGCGTTTTCCAGGAAGATGTTGCTGAAGCAGCATCTTAGAACCCATTCGGGGGAACGGCCGTATCAGTGCCAGGTCTGCCAGAAAGCTTTCGCCGACAGGTCGAACATGACGTTGCACACGAGATTACATTCCGGATTAAAGCCTTACCAGTGTACGCTGTGCTCGAAGGCGTTCACGAAAAAGCACCATCTGAAGACTCATTTGAATTACCACACCGGCACCAAGCCGTACTCCTGCCCGAATTGTGGATTGAGATTCTCGCAAAGCAGCAACATGAGAACTCATTTCAAGAAGTGTACCGTTAACAATCCGTCAGAGGGAAAGGACTCGCAGTCGGAGGGCACCGTGAACGACACGTCGAAGATCGTACAAGCGAGAATGATCTCGAGAACACCTACGGACACGTTAACGCCGCCGAATTCCGACCAGGAATTAAGCATCTTGACGCCGATTTCGAAGAGCAACGGGATAGAAGGGAACGGAATGGGGACCTAGCGAGAGCAAGGATTACATTAATCCGTCCACACGAGCGTCGAGTACATACGTACATATTTGAAAAGGGTATCGCTTTGATCGTTAAAGCGGTGCTCTTACACGTTAGTTTGAACGTGACGAATCGAGCATCTGACGCGAGGTCACGCGATGAAATTAGCCACGTGATGCGGTGGCTACGTACATACATAGCTGACAAGCTGATAACGCGAAATTTACACGTTCTGCAGGACTGACGTGGGGAATTCATCGTAAGTTTTTTCTGGCCCGTTTGCGTCAGAGATGCTTTTTGCCCGGCTGCTTTTTTAGATAAACGGTTGAAACGATAATGCACGGCAAGGCAATTCGATGGATAAATCGATCGGGTTGCCGCTGCCCGCAAATCGGTAATCGAACGGTAGAAAGTATTGGATTCATTTGAAAGTAGCACTGTCAGTTGGTAATCCGAGATCTACCATAACAGTACGAACGGCCGCCTTTTCCTAGAAATTGTCGTTTTACGGTAGAACGTATCTGATTCAGCCCGCAAATCATTACGTCAATCCTGAATCCCTCTTTTTCTCCGTTTGTTTCTCTCCTTCTTTTCGCGTACTTTTCTTCTCTCGGACTTTACAGTCGCAAACGAATTACGTTCGTGGAATTAATTCACAATTTGAGAGAGCGTATAGAAAATTGTTTCCCTGATCGCTGTCGTGAGAGAGAGTAATCGCGCGCAAGTAACGCGATCCTTTTGTACGAATGCGTGATGTATAATGTAATATAAATACGAGCATGTATATTTACTGTGTAAAAAATATACAACAATAAAATCGAGCCTGAGAACGGTGAACTGAGGTAATCAAAAGATCAAGGCTGTACTTTGATTTCAGTAAATCCCCAGAAGTATTCTTGAGATCTTTAATACATCGATCGCTACGATAGCGGATTTCTATTCGTATAAATATTTTTAAACGACTGAAAAACGTGAATATTACCGACAAAAATAACACGAACGAACAAACGCAACTATAAAGTGAAAAATGCGCTTTCGTTGCATTTTTATTTTACTCTAACATTTTACATAAATAACATATACAAATAAATATAATATATTCCGTCTCATAGAAAAATTCCAATTTATTCCCGAAATTTCCTGGTCCCGATACTTTCTCTTACTTCTTCCTCTATCAGTTCGTTCAACGTTTTTCATTTCTCATCAAAAAAGAAAAAAGAAATTTTACCTCCACTAACAATCAGAAATTCCGACTACTTTTATTTACTGGTGTCGTCTTGCACAGTCATCGGACAGAGAAAACTTTCTAGCCAGGCTTAACAATGCGTCACCATCTCCTGGATAAGAGGTCCCCCCCTCCCCCTTGAAAAATCTAACGAATCACCGGTGCAATTAAGATCGTAATTAGAATGACTAGCTCTTTACGAGTGGATTCTCGATTGTATTATCTACAGTCCGAGAAAGACAGCTCTGTTGCACTTTCTCGTGCATCATCGGAAACGTTATAGTGTAACTACAGCTTACGTACTTCCTCTTCAACGGCGAGCCGAGGGATTTCTTCTGGCCAGTCGAGAGATCGTATCACTTCGAAGATAGCTGTTCCACTCTCTCTCGAGTGTCGCGGAAGCTTCGGAATGGTGGCTACCTGTGTACACACAGGAGGGAATCAGCAGGCCTTTGAACACAGGACAGGAGGTCTATGCGCGCTCCCATATTTGCTGAAAGCTCCGTTAAACGTTAGAATACAACGAGATACTACTTGCTGTAATTTATAGTAGACTCGGGGCTCCTACTTCATTGAGAACGTTCCGTTGCGAAAGAGTCGGGTAACGTTTACGGGACTCTCAAGGCTATATTTTGTGGAAATGTTCAACGAACAGCAAAATGAAAATCTACTGGATTCAAATGGGTCCAAGTACGAATTAATCAGCAAGAAATCCGGTAAGAATTTTGAATGTTTGATTTAAGTGTGTTCATTTGTTTAGAAATCTGAGAGTATATATATGTCTCGATTTGAAATATAAGTCTAACGTAGAATCGATTTTTCAACACAGGTGTCAAATTTTTAATATTTTAAACGGGAAAAAAAAATGATGTCGGATGTGTCGTGTATTTTAATTAATTTGCTTAAACTTGTGAAATATATTTCTTATATTTGTGAGAATGAACATATGAATACATACAATGAAAGCACTTTTAAAGTCTGCATACAATTAGCATAAAGAATATTAAGCGAATAAATAATAATAATGATACATTTAATATGATAATTGTATAGTAAACTTCATAATTTTTTTATTTTGATCTATTTATGTCTTCCAGTAAATGAGTATGACATTTTTTGCAATTTTGACTAATAAATAATTAATAAATTATTGTCAATGATATGTTCAAAATTCTTCTTTTCCTTTAAATGTTTGAAATCTGATAAAAGTGGATTGTTCTACGTGTGATTGGAACTTTCTGAACAAGTTAAAGTGGAAAGATTGATCTCTTTTTGAATTTTTAGATGTATGTAAATCTCTAAGTATCAAAAATAGATTTTCATAAATAAATTTTTATATAAATTTATGTTATAAATGATAAATTTATATGGTAAATTTTATTTAACTTTTTTCGGCAAAAGAAAATATTCATTAATATTTTTCTAGCGTTTTTATATTTTTATTTGAACTCCATTTATTTGAAACAAATTTTAGTCAAACACTGGATTAAATGAACTCTTGTTGATTGAATGTACTTATTTAGACTTGAATTCCTATTATATATGAATAAAAAATCATTAGTAAGAAAGAGAATCAGTGGATTGTTATTATACGAGCTCCAATTTTTATAAACTATTTTTTCCCAACAAGTTTATATAAGCAAAGTTTTATTTAATTCTTGCATTTTTCATTTCTAACAATAAATATTAAATATATATATATATATATAGCTCTTCAAGAATAGATATTTTGTACATCTTTTTCTAAATAAATAGAGATTTTTGGTCACATCACTGCTCTGATTATCAGCGACTATTCCACTATTTACTATTTTTATTTTTAATTAATGTTGATCTTCCTGCACTCTCTAATATTTATAATAGTCTCTAATATTTCATACTTTCATTTGTAAAAAAAAAAATTCAATCCTTACAGATGTTCAAAAGACTTTAATTAACCCCGATTTAGAATAATAGATAAAATTTCTACCTGACTTAACCGATGTTCGACGCTCGAATAGGTCGATTTCCTTTTAGGAGCATAGCAATCTGATAGAAATAATATTTTACCAACCTGGAATTCAAAGTGGTTCACATGTCCATCATTTGAACAGTGAGTTCCTAGAAATGTAAAAGTGTCGTAATAGTATTTCGGCAAAACGGAATTAGAGAAGCTCGGAAAGCCTACAATCGTCAAATTCCACGGTTAAGACCAGTTCGTGCCAACGTCTTATAATTCCTAACGTAACCCACCTCAAATGTAAATGTTTGATAAAGATTCCGACATCGGGCGAGCTAATATTTGTTCATAGACGCGCTCTAAGCGAAGTGACTATATATTCCTGTGAGAAGGGACGAAAAAAATCTATACACATATCAGTGATGTGGGCACATAGTGGTATATACATACATACATATTCATGTACGCATCGGTATGAATAGAAGAATCTACGATACGATACATTGTTTATTTGTCCGGCTTTCACCGAGATTCGTTCTATCGACTATCGTTCGAGCAGCTAATGGTTATTAATCATTGGACGATTGTGAATTTTCTGACGTTGAACATCCCCTTTCGAATACATCTTATTCAATGATATTCCTAATTGCCGTGATATAATGATTGCCAGCTAGATTCCCGTTAGATTGGCGCTTTAAAGTAAATGTATAATTAGAGAAGATCGATAAATTTCAGTCACGGATAAAATTGAGAAATGAACGCCAGCCGTCTGGGCTGGATAGAGTTTCGCATTATTACATAAAACGCAAACGATAGACTGAATTTATTATTTTAACAATTGTTCTTAACGGCTTCCTTTTCTCTTGATTCTATTGCGCACAGAAGAGAAAAGAGAAGACACTCTCGTCGAAAGTTAGTTCTTCGTTCGTTACGTTAAAAAGAAAAAAATCTACTTTCATACATTCGTGACGTGTAAAAACATCGTAGATACGGATGCATCGAAACGTTTCTACGATTGTACAATCGGTGAAAGGAACAGGAATACATTAATTAATGCACCGATATTTTTTCACGGTACGTACAATTATTCGAGCGCATAGTTCAGCGTGTAATCATAGTTTATTAACTTCGGGAGAAATAAAATCATTGTGCATTGCTAACACTTTCACTTCGAAGAATAAACGAAATCTCCAGGAGGAACTCTCTGATTGTGAGATACGGTTCTCGTGAAATAATCTTTAAATTGTATCTAATAATTCTTAAAGCGTATTGTCGAATGCAAGAAGGGTTCAATTATTCAACTATATCTACTAAAGTTGGTACAAGACTATCTGTGATGTAGAGCTTCCCTTTTCAATTGTTACATTGTTAGAACAAAATATCTATTAATAACTAAAAGTCCATCTGCTAATAGATATTCTATTCTAGCAATATAACGAACTTCGAATTGGATTAAGATACTTTGACATAATCCGGACTGTAGTACATTATACATTAATGAATAGACTGAATTTTGTTATAGTCTTTTGTCTAATCTTGGTTATAGTTTTTATTGCATAAAACAGTAACATTTCTCGTTTTTTTAACGTTATTTTGTGTTATTCATTTAATATTTACGCAAATGTACGCTGCTGGAAATAATATAGCAATGAAAACTAATGTCCTGTGCTGATTAATTTCAGCATTACACATGTGCTGTACTGTTCAAAAATTTCATTCTTCTAATTTATTATGGTAAATTTGACAATAACTATAGAGTTAAAAAAGACCGGCTAACCTTTGGTAAATTAGATTCTACTTACTAATTAACAAACAACTAAATATATATAACGTCACATATGTAAATCGTACTGCATTGAAATTAATTAACGTTTCATTTGAATATATCTTCGAAAGAGAAAGGATCAGTTGGTCAACAAAATTTGCTGCAACTCGGCCGATTTTACAAATACGATAATGATATTTAGAATACGCGTAGGAACGTACGCTGAATCTAATTAAGCATTTTACTCGGAGAAGGCCTCAGCAGCCCGAGGCCCTTATGTTCAACAGCCAAGAACCATACGTAAACCTTCCTAGGCACACACGTTTCCTCTCACGAAAGGAAAAAAATTCATTCCAACTAAATTATATCTGATAATTCTTAAACCAAGAGTTAGACACTCTACACATGTACGTTCTACGCTTCGCAATGACCACGATGACTCGACTAATTCGAACATGTAAATAAGACACATTCACCGCGATAGATACAAGGAAGCGGAGCGTTTAAGACGGAGAGATATCTCGGAGCTATTTTGCGAAAGCATCGCGGTAATCCTCTTGAAAATTAATTACGATTCCTCTTAGCACGCGAGCAGATCGATGAGTCACCGTGTGGTCGGCGCGGCGTTTCTTCAGTGGCCGTTTTTAAGGTCGATGTTCTCGCGCCGTGGTTCGTGGTTCGTGATCCGATCGTCAAATGGCACACGCTCGCTATGCCGGGCTCGGGGATCTGTTCATTTATCTCTGCGAAATACGCCGCGTGCTGCGATGGCCGCCGCGCATTCGTTTCACCTTTAGGTATCGCGTACCGACCCGCTGAACTCGACGATCGAAAAGAGAAAACTCGATAGAACTCGACCGACCAGTTCCAGATTGAAAAATTCGAACCCCGTCTTCCTCGCGAATCGATGATAATTAGGACTTTACGTGAACGAGAACAAGCCTGGGAAAAGCTGGCTTCGGATCTGTCGGAGCTGATCGATCATTCTTGGTTACGTTTCAATTTTGTATTTATTTAAAATATACCGTGATTCTTATTCTTATATCTTACATGTTCGGACATCACGGACATGGTGACTGTCGTTGATATTCGGATACTAAGTTTTTCAAAATGTTATTACGTATTTGTTTACAACAGTTTTATTGAATTAATTGCTTTTTAATATATTACAACGATTATTCCATAGCTTCACTTATACGAATTCCGTTTTTTATGAACTTGTTGGGAGACAAATATGTTTATATAATTAGAGTTCATATAATAGAAGTCCATTCCTCTTGCTTCAATTTTAAAATATTAATATTAATATTTTAATCTCCCCCGGTGATCGAGTTCATACATACATATCAAGATAGATATTTTGTTCGGATTAATTACCAAAGAGCTTCGAGGGATTTTATATTTCTCTCAATTTTTCAACATATTCATTTATTCATTTATAAATGAATAAAATTCCTTTTACTAATGGAAAATTATTTTCGAAAATTGAAACCATTAGTATATTAATAGATTCGAGTAAAATTTAAAATCTGGTATACACGTAATAAATGAGATAATTTACATATAACGACAAATAAAATCATTGGAAAATTTCACGCAGTAAAAGGCGTAATGATTTTTCATTAAATTCTTTCTAAATTTTCAAGATTTGAAGACAGTTATGATCTCGATTTAGTTACAGTCGATTTAAGTACAGTCATTATTCTCTATAATTGTTACAAGGAACTGAAAATAAACTGATATATTCTTTATCAAAACCTCACTCTTCGAAAACTAAAAGTATCTAACTTTTGTCGAAGATTATCTTTAGTCACTGCAATTTCCAGATTTGTAAATTTCTCAATATTTAAAGAATTTTATACTAAAATATTGCTTACGTAATTATATTCCTTCATCGCCTTTCTAAATTCGTAGATGCTCTGATCTTAACAGAATCTCAAAGCAAACCACCAAGGTGTATCCCGTTCCTTATTATTTCATCTTTCTCTCGTTCTATCGGCGCTTGATTCGAACGCTTAAAACTTGGGATCATTTATAACCGATGACTTTCACCGTAAAAACTCAGTGTCGAAGAACCGTCACGCTATACCGTTTATAAAAAGTATTGCAACACTGTATACACGGCGCGGTTGTTCGATATCGTAATTTAGTAATTGAAGATTATCATCACGTAGATAAGTTATGCGTCGCATTCCTCTGATACATATTTTTCTTTTTTTTTCTAGAGAACTGGTTCATCGTTTCGTACGGAGACCAGAGAGGAGAAGATGGCTGTATGTACATGCTACGTAGCCACGTTTGACCTCGGATTATAATCTCTCCCTTGTATAAGATCCACGCATATTGAATGTAGCACCCAGAGGACTAAGAGCTGCGAGGATAGAGATAAGAAAGAAGAAATGATGACTCTTCGTATTTTATTACAGATTCCGTTTGCTAAATGGTAAAGACATCGAAGTGAAACGAGTTCTTCGAGGCGTTGTACAATACATATTCGAAGATCTAAAGAAAATTGATCTTCTTTCTTGTCGCGTTTGAAATTTTAGACTTCTCTTCCAAGCGGACGTGAAGATTATATTTTGAATCAATCAAATGACAGATCTACTTCTTCACTGTTCCTATTAATGTTTCTATTTTTATTTGTTTACTCCTTTTTTTTATGAAATTGATCGAAAATGTTTATAAGTATAAAGTACTATACAAATATGTTTTGTTGTTCTATTTGACGAAGAATTGTCCAATCTACAACTGATAATTTAAAAAAAATTTATTTGTCAATTCATTACCAAAAAAAAAAAAAAAAAAAAAAAATTAATATCTATCCTATTTCTGAAATTCAAGATGAACTTAATAATAACAATAATAGACACAACTTGAGGAAACATCTTGCTAATTATCTGGAATTATTCGATGAGTGTGCAAAAGATTGATTCGAAAGATAAAAGTACGAATCGCGAAACGAGTCGTCAGTAACTAACAAGAACATTTATTGCGATTGATCAATCGTTTTACGGCCGTACACACTCTCTATTTCGTGCCTTCAAGTACGTTCGTCTCATCAATTAAGAGGTTAGACCAGACAGCATGTAAACTGGGTTAAAACAACTCCATAAAGCAACGAACTTTTTTATGTGGTTAGTCGTAATTTGTTTCGCGAACAGAACTGGCCACTTTTTATCGATCGATTCGCCTCGAAAGACGGAGGAAAGCTCGGACCGTATAGAAGGGAACATTCACCTCGCTGGTTATCCATGATTAGGTCAAACAGTCTCACAAGTCACCGCGAGTAGCCTCTTTCCCATGCGTGATTTTTACGCGCCTTCAAAGAACGAGAAATTGATAGATAGAGCATGATATTGCACCGACCTAGCACGGACGTGAAAATGCGATCCCTTTTATATCCTCGACATTAGTTATCTCGCCAGAGGAGTTGATGCGTGACTTCAACGAGATAATATCACCATTTGTCCGAGTAATTTTATTGTGTATATTACAAATCGCTCGATCATTCTGCAAATAATTAGAAATAATTTTCTTTAAATCGACGTCAGTATGGATCAGCTTATTCAAAAGATGATAGAGGATCATTATTTTCGCGCGTAACACGTACATATGTATGTCTCCGAGCTGTCAATTCTACTCTTTGTTGAGTAAGATCGGCGTATTTTTAATGATAAAGTTATGCAAATTAGAAATGAACTGTTGTGAATTATCCTGGTAAAAAAGCTGAGAACTTTTATTAATTTGCAATTTTCATTTGCATACCCTTGTTTCAAGGGTATTAAATGACTTTAATATTTTCTCGAAGAAGACGAAGAAGACGAAAATTAATGTGAATTCTCGCTAAGAAAGTGATATGAATTGTAAATAATTTTGCAGTAATTAAAAAATACGTTTAATGAATTTCTTTTTGAACAACTTATTTATTTCCCGGAAATGTTAAAGTGGAATTAACGTCACAAATGAAACTTTATTTTACAGTAGGCATTTCATATTTAGCCATTCGCTGTAACAATTTCGACTCGCTTTTAGTATCTGAGTAAAACAATAAAATTTTAGTTGTCAGTTACAGTGTTTGGAACCGGATGTCATCTCACCTTGATGTAAGCCAAATTTACGAGCACATAGGTCGATCTCGTTCACTTTATCCGCGATGAGATCACGGTTATTTTATTTTATTCCTAACCAGGATCAGCTTTGGAAATACGCATAAATGCTTATAAATAAACCAATCAATCGGACGACTTTTTTGTTACTAATGAGAGAGTATTAATTGTTTGATAAGGATCTGAATCACTTTTAATGCACGCTAATCGCTTTTATTCCTCGTCGTAAAAAGTTTCATTAATAGCTCGTAAATTTATCGTCAGTTTAGGTTGGACGACGTCGACGTTTCACAAGATAAAGCGATTGTTTTATATCATGGAACTTTGTACAAATATTCATGAAGGGTATGAATTTCCCCGAGATTTGTTCAGTCTATTATTTCAAAATAATTACGGTTATTTTATTTGTGAACATCAATAAATATCCACGATGCATTTTTACAAGGTTTATTCTCTTTAACACTAGAATTACTAGAATAATTAAAATAACCAATTTGCAATTTTTTTATAAAGATTTTCTACATTTAGAGCTTTGAATGATTTTTTACAAAATACGTAAGCAAGAGCTTGTGATTTTCATTGTATCATGCATCTTTTTGTATTTCTCGTACTTTAATTGATAAAAATCTTGTCTAATCTAATACAAGTTTTATACTATAATTCTTGTGTTGAAACAAAGTAACAACTATGTTAGAAATGAAATGTTCAATAGATTTATTCATCTTCTCACGTGAATTCTACTCTACAGTAATTTTTATAGACTTTACATAAATAGTTCTTGCACGTAGTAATAGTATTTAGCATTGCGGATACTGTTTCATTAAACAAGGTATGCACCAATAGTATCAAACGTTCCAATGAAAACTAACTTTAATTATAAATTCAATAACTGAAAATAATAGAAATTTATTCCGTTCAACTAATCACTGCATAGTCACTTTAATTGAATATTTAGAAAAATAGACACGTGTTTTCTATTATGGATATTAGAGAAAATAAGATAAGATTGTGCGATTCTAACTTTTGATATAATTATTGTTCGAAAACAAATTAAGAAATGCAACGATCGATGATACCAATTACTGGCACAATTTACATTAAAATGGAAGGAAAGACAAGGTGCACTTGAAGAAGACGAGAAATAAGTTATCGACTTTCCATCGTCTGCCACGTGAGATCAACGCATCCCATGGCTCAAAATGTCAAGGTGTTCCCGGAGTGAAAGGACACTCGTATTTATGCCCTTTTTTCGCCGCGGTTTATCACCACGGAATAATTAATAAATTATTTCCACGGCAGCCAGCTGTTCTTTACTCACTGAACTGATTTGTTCAACGTTGCCACCAGCTATTGTTCAATTAATGCGGGCTGCCATTGATCTAACTGTCAACCTCGGAAACGTAAAATTACAGTATTTCTTTTCCTTTCGTTTTTTCTTTCCGTTAAAATATATCACAGTATATTTTGAAATATTAGACTGTTTCGATTAAAATATTGGATTATATATTTGTTCTTTAAGAAAAAAACAGAACAAACTGTCTCCTATTTATTAGAATAAAAAATGGTCAGTACGTGATTGATTCACTAAATTTAGTCTTTGTTCTGTGCAGATAATGTAATCTTTCGATAACCGATAAAAAATAGTGTCAGACATCATAATCGCTAGAGTGGATTTTCATGAGAAATTTAATAGAAATTTAATTTTAAGTTTCAACTGTTATTATTATTTTTTTATTTTCATAAAAGTATGAATTTGCACGAATCATCGATCATAGCATTTCTGTTCAACCTTACGTTGTCATTCTAACTAACAATATGATGCACAGACAAGACGTTTCACTCGGTGGCTAATTAAACGTAAAACGCATTGGCCGCTTAATGTCCGCGATTCAAGGAGTAATAGAGCCGCTTGTTCACTAGAACATCGTAAGATCGTGAAGATCGTTGTTGTTCAGCTTTCTAGAGCACACTCATGCAAGTTAATTGTTTCTAGCTATTAAGATCTCTGTTTTATTGAACGCTCGTTGTACCAGCGTCCGGATGGAAGAGATCATGGGAAAGGGTACCAAAACAAAAGGCTACAGAACGAAAATGTCACACCTTGTAAATTGTGGCCGAGTTTTAATTAAGCTGGACAAACTACGCGGTGTCTTCAATGTAGATTACAGTTTTACAAATTTAGAGTGGAAGGTGAAGATTCCATGGAATTTCGTTCCTCCGTGATATATGTATATATACGTAAAGATGCTGAGATAAATGAACTACACGGTGGACTACACGATGGAACTTATTTAAGGTTTTGGTAATGTTTTTCAAATTGTTTCCTTTGTTCTATACTGTGGGAAGTACGTGTTATTTTTCGTATTTTTTTTGAAATTTTTCTTAGTCTTCCAAGAAAATATTCCATCTGTTTTGTTTCAGTACAAACAATTGTTCTTGTCTAAAGCAATAAATAAATTATACTCTATTTTATTTCAAGTTTATTGTAATTTAAACCTTATCTTTTTATTTCTTCTGTTGTACGTACATTATAAGAAATTAGAATTAAAAAAAATCCCATCAAAGTTCAAAGTGTAAGGAGTAATCTTTCGACAAGTTGACCAATTGATTTATGTACAAAAATAATTTTTTCCAATTTTTTGACGAATCTATTACGGAATGCTGTGAAATGTAGTAATTGTAATATATTATTACAATATATTATAATTAATAAATAACTTGTGTTAGACATAATAAATAAATTGTATTATGTCGGATTCCAAAATTAAGCAATTTCATCTTAAATTGTCATGATATCCAATGACCCAATGATACCAATTAAGAGTCAAAGTTGTAATATTTTGACAGATGTCATGAATTAATGAACAATCGAACAATCTATTGAACAATCGAATCGTTATTTTCAACGAGGATGATGACCTCACACGTGGGATATATTAGTTTTGACAACTGCAATTTCGTTGAACAATAATTTCCACGGAATCAATTACAATCGCTAATCGAGAGATAGTCGTTGGCAAGGTGTTCCGTGTATCGAGTGGATAGGATTTTCAATGCTAATACATAGGGGTATGTGTATTTAGATATGCATCTCGCATGCATATGGATGCCTTTAACGTGTATTCATTAGGGGAACGAAGCCAGGCTACCATTCAGTGTCTATCTTCATTCATGAAGCGATCGTTTGGCAACAGATATCGTTTAATATAATTGGACAAATGGAAGACGGGATTTCTGCTAATCTGTAATTAAAATTAAATTTTGCAAATAAGGCGTCGTGCAGAATTAAAGAAAAATACATGAGTATTATAGAAAGGATATATATATATATATATATATATATATGACATACTAAGAGATATTCATTTCCGTATATACAGTAAATACAGTTCAAATTTTCGAATACTTACCATAAAAGAACTTTTACGATACGTATATTATATATATTACGTGAAATACTTAAAATCTGGAAATATACATAGAAATTACAAGATATACATCACAAACACTTATTTGGTAAAAAAAAAAAAAACAGTATACAGTCATCGTGACACTTTTATTCTCAGAAATATTTTAAAAAGAGTAAAGTAAGATGAATATCATTATCAAGTAAGATGGTAACTGTATAAATTAGAGCTGAGACCTGTTTCACTTCAGTATCTTTGCCATTGAGCGAACAGAATCTGTAATAAAATGCGTGGAAGAGTCATAATTTCTTCCTCCTTGTCTCCGTCTTCACAGCTCGTTGTCCTCTGGGTGCTAGATTAAACATGCGATGTTTCTCAAGGGAGAGATCGCAATCCGAGGTCAAATGTGGCTGCATAACATATATGTACAGCCATCTTCTCTTCTTTGATCTCCATACGAAACGGTGAAACAGTTTCCTGAAAGAAAGTACATATCAGAGGAATGCGATGAATGACTTAACTACGCGATAATAATCTTCGGTTACTAAATTACGATATCGAGCAATTGCACTGTATATAAAGTGCCGAAATTTTATAGCGTAACAGCTCCTCGACACCGAGTTTTTGCGGTGAAAGTCATCGGTCGTAAATTATCCCAAGTGTTAAGCGTTCGCATCATGCGCCGATGCAACGGGAATAACGAACGGGATGTGTCTTGGTAGTTTGCTCAAGAATTTCTTCTGGATTAAAACATCTATGAAATTAAAAAGGTGATGAAGCGTTTACAAAAAAAAAATATAATCATGAAAACTGAGAAATTTACGTTTGGAAATAAAACAGTATTGATCAAAGAGATTAAAGCATGTCTGAAGAAATATCACAGCGTACAGAGATTTTAATCTTCAAAGATTCGTTTAAACATTGCTAGATTTTAGAACGCTATCTCCTTTTGAGTCATTAGTATCTTTATCGAACATCATTACATGGAGAAAAAATGTTAATATTCAAGAAGCTTGTCGAGATAAAGAAACCTGTGAATTTATCACTCCCATAAAACATCGCCGTGTAAAAGAAAAATCTTCATTCTCGGTCACCAAAATTCCTCCGTTTGTTCACCGATCTAAGACTGTTCCATCCACTAAGCATTAGAAGCTTTCAAACTCATTTCCATCAGTTATTCGACTCTCTTTGTACACGTAAAACGGTGGGCATCGTGTCACAACTCTTTATCGTTGGCATTTATTGAAGAGCAAAGCAAAGAAAACGTGCGGGGCGGCGGTCGCGTTGTGCGCGATACCGATTTACCATGTTGCACAACGTGTGATTAACGGCGCTCTGACATTAGCTTCTCGTCGCGTCGCGTCACGTCGAGTCTCGTTGTCGGTTCAATGAAAGTTAGCCGGTTAGCGTGGAAACGAAAGAGAGTACTCGCAAATTAGTTTGGTGTACGAGCTTCCAGGAAGAAAGTAATTCCAGATGACCGTGAAAAATGCATCGTCATGGAAATTTATCAGATCTCTTCTTGTTAGAAATTGAAGCAACTGTCTAGTGCTGCGTTCGAGAATAGATTTGTGATGATGTATCACAGGTCGAACATTTGTTTCGCTTAAATTACGAGAAGAGTGGAAAGTGAACTTGTCTGGCTGGAATGATGTAATTTGTCTCTCGTCACCAAACATTCGATGGAGAGCCATTAATATTCCTTTCAACGATTAATCTCTTTTTCTTCCTTTTACATTCTCTTTTAATCACTTGCTCTCCAGCCTCTGAATGTACATATATACGCGCACAGTAACTTCTGGGCATTTAACATTGAATGGATTTGAAATTGAAAAAAAAAAATAATTGAAAAAATAACACTAAAGTGACTAAAGTATAAAAAAAACACCAATTGCAGTATCAATGTCGTTTATTGGAAACGAAAACAAATTCTAATTTTTCGTAAAATATGATTTATTTATATCCTAAATAACTGAATATCTGAGAAAACGATAATTGTATATTGTTTTTTAAAAAAGTGATAGAACTATTTCGCACTTATCGTGAGTAAGTAGAACATAAAACAGCAAACACTACAATATAAAACGAATGGAACACTGGCACTCATTTGATAAGAGCATCAACTGGCAATCTCTTGGTGTAATTTACTTGTACGCAACTCGCCTTAAGCAATATAACAAGCGATTGTTTCTTCACGAAGATGTTGTTTTGATTAGCTTGAGAGAATGTTACCTTATACTCCATAAATGAAATCATTAAAAAGCCAATTCAGGATTCTCGATCGCCAGTAACAATACCTAAGACAAATAATTAAACTAGCAGTCGCTGTATACATTGTTCAATCTTCAAACTCAATGAGCGAAGAATTGGTATTTTCCCTTCTAAAAGATCAGACAAGCTAAATAAAAAAGAAGTTGTAGTCATTTTGTAATTGAGTTATCAAGAAATTGTACGACGTTCGCCGTGATTTAAGTTTTTGTCGTTTTGTGATAGTAGTTTGATCGCAGTTTTTAATGAAATAAATGAGGACGTGAAAATATATGCTCATCCTTTGTTAAACGATTGAAGATTATTACCAGTTTCTCTTCGAGTACCATCTGATCAATTACTGATAACGGTGAAGTCAGAGATAAGTGATCGAGCAAGTTGGAATCAAATTGAAGAAAAGTCCTAGAGAAGTGTTATAAAACAGCTGAAATAACAGACGAGAAATCGGTACATGCTACTTCGTACTCGACATGCAAATCGATTCGATACATTTTCCTTCAGACGCACTCACGGACAATCCGGGGCAAGCAGGTTCCCTTGAGTAATCATGGTGAACTGGTTTTAACATAATATTTGGCCTGCGTTCACCGTACAGAGATATTTGTTATGCGAATAGGATAAAATTATCGACGACAAACGTGCTTTCCTTCGGATCTCAAGGCTGCGCACGCAATGCGTCGCGTTCGAATATGGGACGTTAATCGAGTTGAAAATATCATAAAATTCGTTACGTTTTTATAAGGACATGTGCAGTTTGAAAAGAGATTTAGTGGACTGCGTATTTTTATGCAAATTTAAATATTCACGAACGCAACTAAAAAAACAAAATTTACACAGATATACATCACAGACCGAAGATTTTTATGCATTTATGAGAAATTTGAGAGTATGCAAAAATATATAAATATTACAAGAAATACTCAAAGTAGAGTATCTTGTAATATTCATCATTATTGCTATTACTTATACTTGTTTTTAGTCATTAGCGATCATCGGAAGATTACATATTTATGAACAATTTTGTAATTATTTAGATTTCATGTTGCAAATACTCAAGGTGATCAATAGTATTGAAAAACTGTAGAGATCATTCAAGTTTGATTTTATATCTTCTTTGATATCACAGCAATTCTTTACTGTTGTATATTTAGAACAGTTTAATATGATAGTATTTGGGATAATCCAATAATAGTTGAATATTATCAAATCAGACATATCACATTCAGAAAGATTGTCCTATAATCCGGAATTGATCTAGTATTAGATGAAGCAAACTTTTATTTAGTTTTCGTTTAGTTTTAGTCATAATCATAATAAATAAATCATATAAACATTCGTAAAAAACTGTAGTCTAGATGTTTTAACATTTAAATATTACGAATGGTTTGCGAATTTTTATGCAAATTCTTTTCTTTGTAGATGTGTAGATTGAAATAGAATATAGATTACAATGGATACTCTGTATACTGTATATATTTTCTGTATCAGTTTCTATATTTTTGAGTCTTTTGTAAATACACATTCTGCATTCTGATTAGGAATATTTTTCTTTGGATATTTTATACACTTCTGAATACTGCATTCTATATATTTTTGCACACTGTAATTTTTTTTAGAAATATTCGAATATCCGCAGGATAATCATCATGTTCGCGAAATAAATTTAGGTCAGGTTTCTCATAATTAATTAGTCTGGCTGTTTCAAAGTTAATAATGGTATAAAATATGACATAGTTAACGCTGGAATTATCGTAAAACGCGATTAAACTGTAAAAATTCTAGTAAAAGAAAAAAATTTACAATGCATATCCCAATTGAAATTTTGCTTACAGAAACTTTTTTTTGTCTTCTATTTAATCCTTCGGATGTTTAAAATTAATAGAAATCTAAAAGTTTAATACTGAATGAGAAGCATGTAATAAATTAAGAATGCGTCCATCTTTAAATATATATCTTTTTAGATATATATTATTCATAATATTTTGTCCTTCTTAAATCTCTAATAACTGAATCAATTATTTTATTTTTGATTAGAAGATTATCCGTGATTATTCTAATACAAATCACACTCTGTAAGTTTTATGTGTGTATATTCTACAAGTTTTACTCTTGTATATTAAGAAATATTTTTAGCTTTGCGTGATCACGAATTCGCGTTAGATTTCTAACTAAGTTAAAGGAAGCACAAAATGGAAAACCAGAGCGAAGATTTGCACGAATGGAATGTTGTAATGGAGAGAAACGGGCGCGTGACTGACAATTTTTGAACACAAAATTCATGTGTCTGATCCGAACCTATAAATATAATAGTATACGCGAAACGGGTTTGATTATATTCAACGGCTGCATGAACTTGATCTATTAGTATTGTGCAATGTGTCATGGGTACGTAGACTACTCGTTTTATCGTCGCTTGACACTTTACAAAAGTTTCAGGTCATTTGCGACAGTGATTTCATAATGGAAACTAATCATACATTTAAAGGACATTTCTATATGCTGTTCTATAATCATGTGGATTGTCTCTTTGTAATACTACTTGTTGTTGACCTTAACTGGTATATTAATCTATTTTAGAAATACATCAATATAATGTAAGGAAAAGCATGATTTTGTTGATTTTTTTTTAAATTTAACGTTGCTTTAGGATTAAAAAGGAATATTTTAACATAAACTAAATATAAACGCAGGAAACAGAGCTGACAGTACTGACTGAAACAAAAGATATATTCACATTTTCAATATTTTAATATTCTAACAAACGATACTTAAAGTTATGAAAAGAGTGGAAAAAAATACATTTTTAGTTTTAAAATCATATAAAAGAATAATTTTGATTGCATGGGATTAATTAATAATATAGATAATAGATTTTAAAACTAATCCTCTGCAAGAGATTGAAGATTGAAGAAATGACCTATCTAGATACTTTCCAAGTGTTTAATTTCTAAAATAACGATTTACAATAGGCGATGAAAATAAAAAAGAAAGAAAGATGGAAAGAAAATATGAATAAATTATTGGAAATACTAAAAATGGAATAACAGATAGTAAACTATTCGGCGAGATCCCTTTGTTATCAAGAGAACAAAAGAATACATAAATTAATCAGATTGCTAATAATTCTCGAATTGAATATGTTTAAAATGATATTGAATATCTTTATATTGATTGATGAAAATAGAATAATTTCCATTAGTAGGTATATGATACAAAACTGCTATAAATTGTGTCAGATCTAAATGGACCGATCGCGTTATTCGTCGTGCTGTTCAAAATGTTTCAAGACATTTATTTTTAGATGAAATTGTCACATTGCTTTCTCTGCTCCTTCTTTTTGCACTCCAATTTGATCTAATAACTTGACCGACTGACAAATCTATCCCTGTTTAAAATTCAAGATCGAAGGAGGAAAGGAGGCAAGAAGCAGACTTTCTAAGAGAAAAGAAGATTGGATAATACGAGAAAGATTAAGTTGGTTCAAACGACGGTTCTATGATACGAGTGAATATTAATGTTTGGCAAAAGGTAAAGACGGACGTGGCTAATAGACTTAAATTATTGTCTCGACGATCGAGATTGACGAAGTGAATGACTAATTTAATGAAGCCCGATGGCTGTGGAAAATAACTCGCCTCCTTTCGGGGATCGATTCGTGAAGCTTGACAAACCGGCAGTCTTGTCTCTTGACGTTGTGTAACGCTAGTCATATTGTAATCGAATTCTATCTCTGTCATATTAACACGTACCGCGTTCGAGAGAAAGTGGCTCGACGGAATGCCCAAGAAAGTGTTAAATTTCATTTCAGTAGTTAAAAAGTCGTATGTTTCATTAGATGAACAGATGCACTTTTCCATTTTATTGGCTGATTTATCTTTGATTTTTGGTTCTTTAACATTTGAAGAGACGTTTCATTTTTACTTGATTCAAACCTGATTTCAAAACATACGGAGGTGTAATGGTTACGTAAAGTTAAAAATAATTTTCAACATTACTTCTCTTGTTCATTATTTATAAATACAGTGATTCTTATTAATATTCAAGAAAACACGATATTCAAGAAAAATTATCGCGTTATGCAGGTTTCCTTATTAAATTAATTATTTTTTGTTTCAATACGTTATTCTAGTTTACAACTACGTAGTACAAATTTTATTTATTTAATGCATATAGCTCTTTTTTATATAAGAAGCGATAGGTTAAGTAATGGTAAAATTTAATTAATTTAATTTTATGCAAAATTGTATAATTGTATAAATAAAATATATATGTATTCAAAAATTATAAAATTAACTTAATTGTTCAGTTCGTTCTAGAATGCTGTACAGATAATTGATTAATAATAATGTTATTGGTTTACTTGTTAGAAGTTCAAAACGAATAATATATATTGAATAAATATATAATAGCATAAAAGTAAATAGATACAAAATTGAAGCATAACATAACCAAGAATAGTTGGCCAGCCGACTGATCTTGAAAGCAAGTTTTTCTCAGACTCATTCTCGTTAAGTTAACTATCATCGATTCAAAAGACATAGTTCGAATTTTTCAATCTGGACCTGGTTGGTCGAGTTCTATCGAGTTTTCTCTCCTATCATCGAGTTCAGCGGGTCAATGTGCGATACCTAAACGGATGAGCGCGATCAATGCGGCACACGCCGTGTATTTTGCAGAAATAAATGAACAGATAAATGATTATCGTGCTACATAAGCGAGCGTATGCCATTTGATCGGATAACGAACTACAATCTGAGAACAATAAATTATTGGTTTTAAGATTTAGATCACTTCGGAGATTGGACAATTCTTCACCTAATAGAACAATGAGACAACTTTCAATTCATATTTATGTAGTAATATATATTTATATGTATTTTTGATCAATTTTCTCTTCATCGTTTCCTTCTTTTTAAAGAAAACGGCTTGAACCGAATTAGAATTACACATGTAAGTGCAAGTGACTACATTTCACCTATGTATTTCAATTAACTCTGCCCTCGACAAACTTTTTTTGTATCATCTACCAGCAATTTATCATTTCAAATAAAATAATACAGCATTGGAAATAATCATTCAAACGGTATGTAACGCGAAATTTTATTGATTATATCTTTCTAACATGTGATATAACGTGTTTCAATTTAAAGCAATCGTCAATGTGCATTACGGATTTGCATAGAATCAAGTATAATACACAAGAGTTAATGATATACAGTTTCAATCTTTGGAAAAATAGTATCTTCCACCATTTTTTCAATTTTCATAAGAAGCAATAAGAAGTCTAGCTTATATGAATTACTCCAATGAATGTTAATTGACTTAAGATTCTTTTCTTCTTCTTTCCCTCTAAGTGTCTGTTCAGATAGTATATTACTATTATAGTATTATATTATACATCGCATCATGCAACACCAAATGTATACGTTCATTATAATTATCAGCAAATTATAAAAAGAAGAAGTCCGAGCTGTTGGCTAGATTTAAGTACGATGTCCCTTCAGAAGGGACAGTTAAGTGCAAAGGATCAACAATAAATACTTGGTTCGAAAATCGGTTAAATATTATACGACAAAGAATCTGTAAAATGTTAGTAAATTAACAGTCGTAATTGTAAAATATACCGAAAATTCTGATGATGCACGAATTATTGCATGTTAAAAATAAAAGAGTTTTGATAATAAAAAAATTTTTAGATTGGCTTCAAATATTATCGATATATAAATAATAATAATCACCGCTATGTATGTAAAAAATTTTTGGCAAGCATTCAAATATTTTTCGTGAGCCACTGTATGTAAATGTTCAACCTTTTTTTTCTTTTCGATTAGAAATAATAATGGAATGGTTAGAAATAGAAAAAAAAAAAAAAAAAGAAAAGAAATAGGAAGAAGGAAACAATTTTCCATCTATAACTAAAATTTCGATCGATTAGCTTGTATTTGTCAGACGTGATAGCGAGCTAAGACGTGTATAACAGGAAGTTTCTTCGAACGATTCGATTTTGTTTTTTATTTTAGAACGATTAAATGTTCGTAACGAACGGGAACGATCGTCTTTTCCTTTTTCATATTTTAAGACTGTAATTTTCAACGTTAAAAATAATTAATAGAAATCAATAGAAAATTATGGAAAATGTAGCTAGAAAATATGGTTCAATTCAAGATCAGAAAAAGAGAATAGTTCCATGATTTTTCTCTGATAACCTGCGCAAATATCATCGACTTTTAATCTATTTCAAGTGGTATTTCTCAAATTGTAATTATCTTAATTAATTGTCGATTTTTAAGTTTTACAATTTTTAAGATCAAATATAAAACCATAAATTTTATAAAGTTATTGTTCTCCTTCGTTTTTTGTAGGTTCAAGTTTCGTTAATATTTCTTCTTACTATAGTGGATTACTGTAATTTCATATAATACTTTCAAATGATCTCACCCGATGTTAACTAATTATACAAGTTTATGAAGACAAAAAATCTCTACGTTGAAGACAACATTCTCAAAATGTACAAGAATCGATTGCGTACGATTTCTCCCATAAAGAAGATTATCGCCCCAGGCTTTAATAGTTTCCACTTAGGTTGAAAAACTAGATGCGCTTTCATCGAACGATGGATAAGAAATCGCAACTGTTTTACCGATTGACAAAATGAATTAATGGAACGATTTTAAGATCAATGATTCATCCGACAGCGATCCAATTGAAACGGATGGATCAATTTAAAATTACGAGAGTCGAACATCCCACGATTTCAATATTGAATACTTGTTGTTAATGTTTAATTTAATGTACAATGTACCCCAAGTCGGATGTCTAAATCATTTTCACTGCTACAGATAAGAAAAAAACAGCTGAAAGAAGTGTAGATGGTTTTGAGACACGTTTAGGAAACGATTATTCCCTGCAAATTACCATTTTAAATGCAACGAACTTACGTAAAATCATTCGAACAAGCTATAACCGGTGCTATTGTGCACCCATAGTAATGCCTATTTATTATCGTTATAATCATTGTCGTCGCTTCGTTCAGTTCTTGATGGACGGATGCAACTACCTACACGTGCGATTCCGTGAATCCCATTCCCTGCGAAAAGTCTTCAAAAGGTGCATCAAGAAACAGCTCGTGCTGCGTGATTAAAGTAACGCCGATCGTATCTTGTTGCGCATTTCATCTCGCTCCTGTTTCAACCACCAGGTGTAACTGTATAATATATTTTTTTCTCTACCAACTAACTGTACGTATACGTATAATCTAGAAACATCTAATATCATTTAATTATTTTACTTATTAATTATTTATTTATATTTTTATTAATCTTTTTTGCAAATTCTTTTTTTTACATAAACTACCGTGCATAAATAACAATTGGATAGTGGAATTTTATTAAAAGGTCAATATTTCTGTTACGTGTCGACAATCACCATCGAATATTTTCTTTCTTTTTTACTGTTAATTTTTTCTATTTTAAAGTTTTATATTCAGTTGCAATAAATAGTTGATAGTTAAATAAAATCTGTATAAATTACTCGATGTGATTAGAAACACATATTTCAATCGTTGTGAAATTTTGACACTGAAGACATGCTTAAAATTGTTCTACGTCTCATTATTATAATATTAGTTATTCCTTCTGTCAGCATCTGTTGTAATTAATATATATATTCAGTTGGAATTAAAGAGATTTAAATCGTATTTTACACTGCAATTTAAAAATGTCTAAATACTTATGCGCGGTAGTATATGAAAATATAGCTAAATACTTAAGTTGCTTGTTGTTGCTTTAATATTTTATTCAGATAGTATAAGATTGATATCTCAAATAATATAAAATTAACAGAAAATATCTTCAAATTCAGCAAAAGTCTTTCAGAATTAACACGAGAGGAATAATTGTTCTTCATTTACGTTCCATTATGTTAATTATCGTTTACATCATTCTCAACTTTTTTCAAGTTTCAAAAAGAATGGAATAAAATTGAAACGTTGCCGAATTGCATTTAGTTTTAGTTAATCATGAATCCTATTCACGGTCGTGAAGAAAATTTCACTGTAGGCGTCGTTGTAACAACCTAATTATCACTTGGTCAACTAATCATTTCCTTGCAATGAACTTGGTATGACTATGAATAAGAAGAACAAGTCGTTTCGTTTCCGCTGCTAACCTGCTTCAACTTATGTTTATCACAGGAAGCATTGACCCACTCGTAAATAATCGTTAAATCAAGAGTCTAGACGATCGATCTTTGATTTTGATAAATAAATCATGCGAGTAAAGTGATTCCTAAATTAATTATCAATCCAGACAATGCATTTATATAAATTTTTAAATAGCAAAGGTCCAAAAATAAAGGTCTTGCGTTTATGATATGTAGAATCTTAATTTTTGCTTTTTTAAAACTGTTACATCTGTATTACGCCAGGATTGTTGATAATTGTATCGAAATCCCCAAGATTGACCACTATTTTTGCACATTCTAATTTTTGCTTCTGCTAGAAAAATGTAAATATTTTGCACGTACAAAATAGACACGGAAAAGGAAAAGAAAATTTGTATTAGATATCGTTTTGTATAATCAAATGTTTTCACTTGCGTGTAGTTTCTTCGAAGTGTCACAGGTTAATATATAATTATTAAATATATATATATTAATTAAAGTGATATCCATAATTCAATACACTTTTTTTGAACGATTATTTTGTCTGAGTTATTAATCTCAGAATTCAAATCTAGAACGGAGCTATTATAACTTTATTTATAAATTTCTTCTAAACAATTTATGAATCCAAAAATTATTTAAGTGAAGTGATTTTCTTCAAATGATAAATTCACGTTCGTAGTAAATTTAATTAATTTCATATAAGAAAATTATCCGAATGTTTTGATTATAAGTTAATACAATAAGGAAGCTTCGTGCTGATATTGTAAATTTTTTACAAGATTACTCCTCATTATGAATTTTCTCTCTTGATTATTGCTGTGAACAAATGTCTATTTAATGAGATGAGAATTATATTACTTTAAATTGTTTTGCATTGTTTCTTTTAATTAATTAATATTTAAAAAGTCCAAAATCAGTTTCTCACTCTTCCTGATAAATATACATACTTTTTCGTGTTGTATCGCTTTTTTTCGTAAGAATGCGATATGTAATCTTTTTCAATATAATTGTATTACCAACGATAGAATAAAATTTAATGGGTAGTGTTAATAGTTTTATATTAAACGTTAAAATACCGCATCTCATATTAATATAAAGTTTGTTCGTGAAAGTATTAAAAAGAAACGTCTCATAAACTCCTAGTTGGTCATGAAATTCCATTTACAGATATATATTCTTAAGAGATTTCAAAGTAGACGTCATCATGTCACGAAATGTTTCTTCGTAGAAATCTACGGAGTATATTTCGTTTTATCTTCGTTGCATCATTAATATTGCCGTAAGCTGAAGTATGTTCTACTTTGTTAACTAAGCTACATTACATCCCACTACTTTTTATCATATAATTGTATATTATAAGATATTTCTTGCTAAATTGTACGACACTTTATTCGTAATTAGAGATAAAACGATTCCAATCAAGGCCATTGATTGTCAGCTGTCCCGTGACGCTCTCTTTAATCGTGCGAGATTGTAAAAAAAGAACTGTCTCAGGATCTTTTTCCACTAACGTTGCAACAATTTGCTATAGCAAATAATTGGTGAATCATCCGGATGAAGTGATCCTATCGTTTGATATAGTGAACCGGTATCTGAAAAGCCTCGAGCACTATAATTATAATAACACAGTACGGTGTTCCTTCCTGATTTATCCAAAGTAGGAACGTAGAATTTTCTAATCGTTTCTAATTTCAAACTTTTCAAAATAAAGTTTTCGAAATTACATGCAATTCAATTGTAGATCGCATAACAAAAACGATACTTGTCAAGCTTTTTAATATTTTAGATAATAATATATTCGAAACTAAATTTGCAAGGTTGTGAAATCGATGCTATAATTAAAATTAAAAATTGAAATTAGTTGGTTCTATAAAAATCTTTATCTCGTGATTTAATTAGAACGTCTTACAGAAGTATTTGAACACTTAAAGAAAATTTTTACTATAAATATACTACGTGCATTATACAAAATGAGGAATGATATACGACTATCATATTATCATCATTATCATATTATCATATTATCATCACAAAATTTAAATTCCATTACTACTTATTTAAATTCTACAGAATTTAAAAAAGTACTTTAACAGTTAAATATTTGTCATTCAGTACTATATTATAAGTTTGAAATCACTAATCATGGTGAATAGTAATTTTTTACTAAATATATGTTTGGAATAAATGACTTGTATATGCATACACATGAATTGTAGAATTAGTTTCAAATTTGATTAATCATGATACTTATATTTAGACATAATATTGGTGAAATTTTACAAAAATTTCGTATAATCTACGTAGTACATTTGTATATCCGTAAAAAGTCTCCATAAATGTTTAAATATAATATTTTCATGAATCATCATACTCCTTCTGATCATAGATACAGAGATAGATATAAATTTATTTTTTAATAAACTTATCGGTAAAAATTAAGAAACAATATATTCCTTAAAAACCTATTTTTTATTCTTCAATACAAATTTTGGGAAAATTTATCATGATCTAATTGTATAAAGATCATAATTATTATTGAAACAAAAAATGAGTCAAACTCCTTATGACGAAAGTTACAGAATATATCATACTTAATTCCTTTAATTATTTTTAATAAAAAAAATAGCATGTACATACGTGTACATGTAATTTTCGTGAAATTCTAATGCAATGTTGAAAAATCCTTAGATTTTCAACCGAATGGTATTTATAACTATATTTTATAATTCTACTTTATTGATAAGGGAATGAATTTTCAATTGACATTCAATGTAATTTCAGAAGTATTTCATTGGATTTAAATTTTAATTGCTTCAATATTTTATGTCATAAGACGTGTTTTATTGTGGAAGAATATTGACGATCTTTGAAACAATCATTTTTTCTTGAATAAATAGTAGCATATGATTTGAATGAACAAGAAGGTTTCATTTTTATATTATTATAAATATTATCAATGGAGATATCAAGTCGAAAATTCATAGTATATGCAACGCTCCTGTTTTACAATATTTTGAACAGTAATTTCATTAAATAGGTGATCTAAATCATATCTATCTACCGACGTTTTAACACTTGAATTGGAAAGGTTCCTTGTTATAATGTTATGGAATTTTGTTGAAGTTAAAAATTAAAGATTAAGAGAAATTAAAAATGCTAAAATATCCTTTCACTCTCCCAAAGAAAGACCAATATGGACATAGGTCCTTTCAATCATTTTTGTTCGTCACCTTGTCTTTTTTTGTCAAAAGGATTCATTTATTATTTTACTGTTTTTCTGTTTTATAAGCAGATTATAATATTGAAACAAAAAAATACACAATAAATAAAAATTTTAAGAGATTTTTTCAATATATATATACATATATATATATATAAATAAATAATATATCTTCATGCAAAGTTGGAGTCTGTGAATAAAATTCTAAGGCGTGGCGTTGGTTGTAATACAATCGGCATTACCATTTGTTTGGACACCCAATGATCTGTTACGCAGCTTCTTAGCATCATGCATAATTTATTCGACTCCTACGCGAGAAAAGAAAAGAAGTCACGACTGTGGCAGCTACGATACAATACGCCATCTCGGCAAAATAATTGATGTTGAACGAGGCTTAATAAACGATCCATTTAAATGATAAGAATATCATTAAGAAATTATTTAATAAACAGAGCGCATAATGGAGGGTAAATTTCGATTTGAAAATTAAATTGATTGAAAGTTAAGTTCTTATCTTGAACACAATGACGCTATTATGGTATTAGTATATAATTAAGCAATAGTAGCTCTCATTGTGTAGGTCTTATACAAAAAATGTAATACTGCTATTGAAAAACATGCGGATATTCGCTGCGGATATTTTTGACATTATTGTTATTTTAATTACATTTAATTGCATCAGTGATGTCAAGCTCCAATGATTTTATTCTTTATAATCAACATAGCTATGTAGAATAGTACTTAACTGATTTTTGAAACATATAATTTTCCTAAGTTATTTTATACTTATTGTACAAAAAAGTTATTTTATACTTATTGTACAAAAAAGTTACTGTATAAAATAGTAATTAGCAAACTGTAACAAATTCGTTTTAGTTTATCGTTATTAACATCTTCATTATAGTCGCTTTTTGTTATTGTTAACATCTTCATTGACATAAAAACTGTCTTGCAAAAATAAATCACACCTCACGTGTTGATTTATTTTGTCAATAGATAACAGATTAAAATGTTTTCTGTAACGTGAAACACAATGTGAACAACAAATCGACGATGATTCCTCATGTAAACGAGATATCGATACACGACGAACATGCACGAGTCATTACGAAAATGTTTATCCGGCAGCGATTGTTACTGCAATCTCACGTTCACTTCGATTTCTATACTCGTACAGTGCTTTTTCTTTAGCGAATAACACGAAGATCCTCTTTATTAATCTCCTGAAACGATCATTGGGCAAGAACAATCCTAGCAGCTATGTAGATCGGTTTATAAATCATGTGTTTCAATCGAATATCGTAAAATAAGTGTTATTATTTCTTAAATATCATCAGAATAAATTACGGTAATTTTGTTATGCATAATGGATACGTATGTATGTATCTCTTTTATTTTAACTTTAAATTTTTCAATTTCTTTAAAAGAACTTTTATTATTATTCAAGATTAAATAAAAGATAAGAAGACTATTATTTGCATTGATTAGAAACAAAAATTGTAACTGAGATAGATGTTTAAAGAAAGTTAAATTGTGGAATTGTGGAATTTAATCCACATTAATAAGGCTCTTTAAGAGATAAAAAAGAGAACAAGTCTGTGTTTATCTCTACGTTAAATAAAAGGAAACGCGATACTGCAACAGTATACTAAACTGGCTGTAGTGAAAATGGTAAACTGAAAATCAGTTTCACTTGTG
The DNA here is from genome assembly GCA_032399605.1 of Melipona beecheii. Lineage (NCBI taxonomy): Eukaryota > Metazoa > Arthropoda > Insecta > Hymenoptera > Apidae > Melipona > Melipona beecheii. The sequence continues at coordinate 1,997,572 of JAUCMO010000210.1, read as the reverse complement.
CCTTATGTAAGCGAAGATATTTCATAGGTTGTAAATATTCGAATCTAATCGTACGTTCTATTTTTTATTATAGGAAGATGTGGTTATTATAGGAAGATATTACGTTTAGTAAAAACTTATAATTTCATTAGATATAATAAAAAAATTTTTAATAAATCTTGGTAAAATGAGTTGGAATGAATGTAACCAAAAAGGTTCAAAAGAAACAGAGCAAAATTTCTCCGCCCTACATTCTCATTACTGTAATCTGAACATTAAGCAGAGGAAATAAATAAAAAATCTGTGCACCAAAGCATCTGCTTGAGAGCAGGTGTCTCGACACACCGTGCGTCTTGAGCAATTTGGTAAATAATGTAACACGTCATTTTCCACTCGGTCGTGATACACTCGTACTTATTCGAGTATTCTGACGATTCTTTAATACTTTACATTTTGTTATATTGTTATATCTCTCGTATACGAGCTCACAAAGGCGAATATATTATTCTTATGAATTATTATTCTTTATGAATATATTACATGTTTTGTATATCTAACACACTTTGACATTTTATTAACATTGCAGTGAGATCCGACTATCATAATTATATTGTTCGAATAAATTATTTGTTGAAACAAATTAAAAAATATTCATAATTATTAATTAAAAATATTCATTAATCAGAATATGTACACAGAATCAGAATATGTATATGTACATATCTTTACTGTGTATTGGATTTAGTACACTAAAGAAAAGTACACTAGAAACTTCAGTACACTGAAGAAAAAAAAAAGTTCATATAAATATATGCTCGATATAATCTTGTATATAGAAATATTAAATACAGGTATATATTTAATACAGGATAATAGATTAATAGAGCTTACAAAAATATTTAAATAGACAGAATTAATATTATATAAATGTAAATATTATAACTAAATATTTATTTGCAGCAAATAAACTACACATATTCTTAAATTGATTACAAATTTTTATCTATATAATTCTAATAGTCGTCTCTTACTATCGTGTCACAGACGAGGTATATGAGATATATCTGTTAATGAAATTATAAAATGTTTCATACAACACACGTAATATATCGGATAGTGTTCAAATCGTGATCCACTATGTTAATAAAAAACAAAAACTGAATTTTACCTGTTTTTTATACATTTAAAAATAATTAAAATTAAAACTGATAATTTTTCAATATTAATCTTTTTTTCGGGGAATCAAGTAAGAGATCCTGTTTATAATTAAAACTATTATTGTAAATCGGAAACGTTTGTCTATATTCGATTCAACATAGTAATTATTTGAATTGAAATTATGTTTTTCTATAAAATTACAAATGAGGTATTGACCAGGATATTATGCGATCAAACTAATTATACAATTGTATGTTGCAATAGTTCTTTGCCTGTATTATGATGATTACTTTTATAATTTTTAGAGTTAGATCTTCAGCTTTCTTTCTAACATTTCTGTCTAATATATACGAAATGCGTGAATAATTAAAAATTCTACTCAATAAATTGTAACGTTTAATGTTGAAATTACAAAATATAATAAACATCACAGTTTTACACGATTAAGTTGCTGTGTTCACGCTCAATTTTTGATTTAAGTTTTGATTAAACTTGGTTTACAAGAAATTAAATATTATTTGATTATTAACAGAATTTAATTTCTTTTTAACATTTTTATAGATGCATAAAATATAAAACTGGAATTCTAATTGGAAGACACAACAATAAATGTTTATTAATTAAATCCTTTAATTAGTTCATGAAAATTTGAATGATTTCACAGATTAAAATATCGATATGGCAAAAAATCATTAGCCTAAACACAAGCAGGCACGTATGGATAAACTCAACATACGATCCTTTAATTAATAATTAATGTAGTTCCCCAATTCACCGTCCTTTGAGCACAGAGTGTGCTAAAAAACCAATGATTTTTGCCATGTCGGTAATACAGAGCACGAAATACAAGATACAGTCACAGACGACCTCTGTGATGCAGTCTGTTCGTATATGTACTTCGTGAAAAAAAGGAAGGAAAGTGTTTTGATATACTCACAGCACAAAAGAGATATATCGTCTGTGACTACAGAAGTAACCTCTCCGTCGGCAATATAGTTTTTGACTAATGCGGCTAAATTATCGATTTTTATTTCCTCATTTAATTTATTATTTTCTGCGTTAAAAAGATCTGAAAAAATTCTGAGTTACTTATTTCTTATTCTTATAATTCTAAATCTGTTTACTAATATCCAAGCTCGTTCAAGAGACAGAGTTTTTTAAATATTTTCTTTGGAGCGGGCCAATTTATCGATATCTATCAGAGTGACCGAATGAGGGAACGAATTACGATACATGATAACAAAATATTGTCATTTACGTATTTCTCAGTATTAATGCAACAATACGATAACAAATCTGGGTCTTAACACCTTGTGCAAATACATTTTTCGCTGATCTGGTATCGTTCATAAGCGATGATGTTTTAAGTGAGGTCTATTTCTCCTCAAGCACCATATTTCGGTGGCCTATCTTTGGGAAATCAAGTTTGGGAGAAGTTCTATGCAATGTTGAGATCGACTGCATGTTTGAATTCCTATTCAATTTCTATGTCCCATTTCTAATGCTCCGCTTGATTTATCAGCATTGATCTTTGGAAATTTTTGTTATCAGAAACACTCACCACTTTACCTAAATTCGACTTGCATTAGATTCCAGAAAGTCAATTATATTATTATTTGATCAATTAAATCGTTAGTTTAAATTCAACTATTTAAAATATTATTATTATTCATTAAAAAAAATTTCTAAAAGAAAATTGCTAAAAGTCTAAAATATATTTATGTATTCATCCATATTCAATCAATCTGAATTTTACCGAACGAATATCGATAAGTTTCAGATTCTAATTTTAAGAATCATATCTTCTATCCGATAAATAAAACAATATCAGACAAATAAAATAATAAAAGATAAATGATACAATAAAAGAACATTTTTCGTTTTTTTTTTTTTTTTTTGTTTCACTGAAAGATCATATTTTTTTTTTTAAAAAGTATAGACTGTGAAGAATTTAATGTATTAATTAATTGATTACTGTATTAATACTATATATATAATCGTATGTATTAAGTTATAACATGAATCTCACAAGATTTCAAGTGCTTAACAAGAAAGAAAAAATTATTCTTTTTTAGAACTGAATTTCAACACCGATTTTACAATCATTTTATTCTCTTATGTGTTTTATGTAATAAGAAAATGTAATAAGAAAATATTGTTGATGGGTTTTAAATCAATAAAAAAAAATTCAATAAAAAAATATTCTTAATTACATTGTTTCATGAATTTTATTAGACAATTTCTTAAAAATGGTATTTGGCAGAGCAAATGACATTTGGTTGATTGCAATGGTATTTACTCTTATTGTCAGATGAGACATGCACCCCTAATCTTTTTTATTTGGAAAGTCTTTTTCTATTCTTTCCGTGTCCGTTTGAGTCGGTCTGTTGACTGTCCTCATCTGTTTCTGATTGATTTTCCTTGCTTATCCCGTAAGATAATGACATTTGCTCGAATGCTTGTAGTAACGCCTCAGGTGTCTGGAAGCAATGCATTCTTGCCTGATTCTTTAAAACTATGTCATGTATGCCGTCAATAATGTCATCAACGAGTTCTTGTTTATCATCGATAGGTATACGGTTCGCCATAATTATTTTATCGTAGAAATAGTCATAGAAAGACTCGTTGCTCCTCCAGATGCGATTTTCGAACTTTTTTCGTAACACTATCTTGCTCGATTTATAGTAGAACATACTTTTCAATTTACCCAGTGCACTTTCTGTGCTCATCTCGATGATTTCCGAATTCCATAGCAACCACTTTTTCGCCCTTCCCTGCATCCGCATTGCCATAAGGATCTTTGTTTCACTGTCCGATAACCCGTATGTTCGTTGTAGCACCAATAATTGCTTACACCAGCCCAGTAAATCCTCCGAGTTACCTTTGAAGTTGCCCAGTAATTTTGCGATCATAGACAAGGTAACTCGCGCCGATATCTTTGCCACGAAGTTCTTCGCTTCGTATGCTATTAGATCTCGCTTTTTCCGTTCTAACGCCACTTGGTGCCTTACGATTTCCAGTTCGGACGTCAATAGCTGCAACTTTTGTTGCAGTTGCGCTAGATTATTAAGTTCTTCCAGGTCTTCATCGGAGATGCTTTGCGTACCTCCGCCAATAAACACTTTCGTCACATGTTTGGAAGACAAGCTTTCTGCCGACGCGTGCTGTTCCATTTTCAACGGGCATTCTGTCAATTGTTGTTCGATTCTCGATGGGTCTGCTGCCGGCACGAGCTGTTCTATTTTCGACGGGCCTTCTCTTGGCTCTTCTTGGTCGGAAAGGGGAGTTATCTGATTTTCGGTATCGTCGTCCTCCACCCAGTCTTCCATAGTATCTTCTGGAATCTGCGGCAGGAAACTGTGCACCATCTATTCAATGACAATAGAAACATCTGTGTTAACTAACGTTACTGAAACGAATCTGTTTGATATTGTCACACGATATTGTCGAACGAATTTTTGCAATATCATATTGTTACGAACTTTTCAAATCACATCCAATATAATTCATTATTAAAAATCGTTACTGTGTGTATTATTTCTGCAATAGAAACTATTATAGAGACAAAAACAAAAAATTATCTTTCATAAAGATATTGCAAAAATAACTAAAAAGTGTATCAATATACTTGTCTCATATCCGGTCGTGACATCTGATATCTCCTATTAATGTCTTCTTGATTGATATACTCCCTTTTTCGCTCTTACTTTCCAACTGTTACTGTCGCCTTCGATTACCCTGTTTTTATAATATAGCCGATCACCTTTAAACTGTCTTCGTTTCGTTTAAACGGTTTTGAAGTTTTGCCGTTTTTCTGTCGTTTCACAAGGTGATCGATTGTAGCTGCTATCAAAGTATGTAACGACAAGTCAATAAACAGTCTCACACATTTACACACACATACACGTAATCGTCACTATTGCCAGTGTCCACAAGGTCCTGCGGTTTCGTGCGAATGATCCTTCCCCCCCCCCCTTTCCCGACGAAGGGGAAAATATCCATCAATCATTAGTACTGTTATGCGATTTGCCAAGGCATCATCATACGGCCCTGTCTATTAAGAATTCCTTCTTCCTATCCTTAGTGGTCATCTGCAACTCCCGGAATGCGCGTTAAGATTAAGATCTTTTAACGACTTGTTAGTGACACACTACTCTGGCTTCTTACAATACTTTAAAACAAATATTGATCCGTGAAACCCGTTATTGTTTTTTCGATGAACTTGTCGAAATCTTGGATTTTGATGGAATTTTTTTTAACCATTTTGTTATATATTTATTAGTTATATATTTTTTTTAGTTATAACACAAACAAGAGAATGACGTATAGAACCGATTTATTATTTTGTAAATCATGTTTCGAAATATCTACCAAAAATTACAATTTGCTAATTTCATTTTTGAAAAATTTATTATTTAATTTCGTCTGTACTTCGTATCTCAGGCACTGGAGGAAAAAAATCACTTTTAGCATACTCTCTGCTTAAATACAAAAGAAATTCAAACGTGTACAATACCACGAACAAGATATATTTGCGATAGTACAGACACATAGGTGAGTAATCTGTGATATAGAGGAATCTAACGAGGAATCTAAGTCTGTGTATAAACGGAAGAATATGTCTGTTTCATATAACCGGACACAAACATTATTATGTTCCCTTATTCTGTATTATTATCGACCGAGGCACTGCACAGACGAGACACTTCTACCTGTCATATACATATGATACTACTATTCCCATGAACAAGATATAATATATAATAGATTTTAAAATAATAGATGTATATTTTAAAATTTATCTTTGATTTTTAAATTTATAGATCATCAAGTGTTTATTGATTTAACATATAATTTGAATATCTAAACAACATGGAGAATATGTTTCGTGTTATACGAATACACATAAACTTTGCTGTGATGATGTAAAATTCCTTGAACATGAAATATAAAAATTGCACAATAGGTCTATCATTTGTAATCTGTAGTTCATTTATATAAGAACGACAATACTGACTTTATCTTGTTTGAGGATTGAATTAGCTTCTTACATTCTGTAGCAAATTGTACAAGCCGTAAAAAAAATTCTAAAAAATAACGCTTTCTGGATATTTCGAAACCTGAGGCACAAAGTCTCATTTAATATTTATTCTGTTCTTAGTCAATAATTACGAATGAAATCGAAGTTACGAATTACATTTTATTCTGTAATATTATATTACTATATATTAGTAATAGTACTTAATTTTTTCGTAAAACTCAGTCAACTACTTTACTATTTCAACCTAAATACTAAAAAAATACTAAATCAAATGATAAGTCTAGTACTGAAGTACTATTTCCTTTGAAACTTTCATTAAATAAAATTTCATAAAAAGTCTTTTCCCAAATTGTAAAAAGCCACAATGTTTAAATTAACGATTCACCGTACACCGAAACGTATGACAATCGATTCAGAATGTTCATTAGTCCCGAATTGTACAAGTAAACAACCGGTTTCGCCCGCTACTTTCTTTCTCCTTGAACTTGAAAGATCGCGTCAGCCTTTCTATTTCATGTCAGTAACGAAGAAAATGTGCATTATTCTTTGGTTGTTGTTTATAGTACCAAAAAGCAGATGGGAAAGGATAAGTGATAGGTTGCACGTGCAGCTTAGGGATACGCGGATGAAGCCGTGTGCAGGAGAACAGCAACACCGAGGTGAAATAAGCGGGTGAGATAGAGAGAGTTGGAAAGTAGGCCTTAGTCGTTCAGTCAGTAGTCAACTGCGTGCCAAGACGATTGGTTGTCGTAATGGTAAGTTTTTTAGTTTTCTCAGTGGTGTTATTATTTCAGAAATATTTTTAAATCTAATTTTTGTTGTAAAAATAGAATGTTTAGAATAAAATCGATAAAATTTACTGTAATAAAAATCAGTGAGAAAATTCGTAATTAATTGCTGTCCGTTGGTGAATAGCCAATATTTGTGATTACATGAGTTTGGCCAAAGTAAACGTTTGTATCACTAGTGATAACAAATTATTTCAAATTCAATTGATGAGTAAAGAATTGTAACATTACATAAAAAAACGTCGGGTCACGATTGTTTTACCTGTCGTTATTAATTCATCAATGAAATAGCATTCAGATACTCGATGGTGATATTACTTTATTATTGCTTGAATTTCAGTCATTTAGCGAACGAGATAAATGACACTTGCAATTTTGTTACTGTTTACATATAAATAATTTGTAATCACATACTGAATATTTTTGAACGCTCGTTACTCTTCACGTAAACATTTGTTGAAAGTAATATACGTAATACGTGCAAATCGCAGAATCAATCTCAAGGATTGAGATGACGTGTGTAAAGGGTCACGTTGTCGAGGATGAAAGTGACTTTCGTCTTCGAAGATCATTACCGTATTCGAAATCATCCAGCGTGTCTAATTTCACTGCTCAACACAATTGCTCCGCATAATTTTTTTCGTTACGCAAAATATCTACTCATAATATAATGTGAAGTTGTAGTACAACTTTTACAGCGTCGCGTTGTTCCTGTTTTCTCTTTCGATCGAATTTTAGCCACGCAGACGAAACGATATCCTCAAACGCCACCTTTCAGTCTCTTTTCAAATTAGGCGGAAAATAATGGTAATTTTGGGAAACGCGCGCATAAATTTAAATTGCGTAGGAAGTTGTCTAAAAGTTGAGACGAGCAAAGGTAGGAAATCGTTCAACATTTTTGATACAAGTAAAAGCTATACGTTGTCAAACGTAATTTCCACTGTACTAGCGTAATTTCTTCGATAATTATTATATTTCATTGTGGGGCGTCACCGGAAATTACAATTCTGCTATCACGCGATCGTTCCTACTCTATACAAGTCTTCCTAGATTTAGGAATCGTTCAATTTTTATGCTACGTTACATAATGGGAGCAAGTTGTTAGACTTTCTCGATCGGCCAATTCAGTCAAGGATATCTCGCGAGAGCTGCTTTATGAATATGAAAGAGACACGGCACTGAGAGTTGATTGCAATCGGTTCTAGATGTTCGAAGGAAAAAACGTGCTCTCCATCTTACGTAAACTCGATGGTTGTTTCATTAACGACGATTCCACCATTCACATCGACCTGTGACAGATTTACAATTTTCAATGATGAACCACTTGCGAAAAATTGGATTTTTTCAGCTAAAATATTATGTTAAATAAAAATGTTGAAATATTTATTTTTTACTTAAGGAACGGAATATAATTTTTATAATGAACGAAATTTTATAATGCGACGAAAGTGCACTTTTCACTTTAGAGTGTTAGCAAGTTACTTTTGTTGTTGTTTGTTGTTAAAATTTGTTATTAATAAATAGAAATGACAGTCACCGGTGACCATCGTGTGAACAACGTTTTAAAGGGACGTTTCAGTTATTCGATTTTTGTGAAAGGGGACAGTTGAAAAACAAGTGACGCAAATAATCACGAAAGTAGGCCAACTCCTTCCGATCATTGTGAGTAACTGATTACAAGTAAAAATCATTTCGAGAAGCGGTTTTGGAACACAAAGTGTGTTAATAACGTAGAATCCGTTAATCCTTAAAATGCAACTGGCATTCCAATTGTAATTCATTTTGCAATTCTTCGAGTTCATACTAATGAGTGACATAACGATGATACTCTGATCGATGTAATAATTGTTTGCGCAGTTCGCGGTTTTCTGTTTGCTGCTCCTCTCCAGTCCTCTAGGTCACTGTCAGGACAATGATCTTCCATCGAGATTCGAGATCGAGAGCTCGATCAACCGTACGATCGAAGAAGTGGAGAGACAGGTTCGCGAAGACTCCAGGTTGCCCAGGCTGACTAGACAAGACATAGTGAAGATTCTGGAAAACATCACGTCGCAGGATTTGAACGAATTCAAAGACAAAGAAAAATTCGAACAAGCGAGGAATATGTATCAAAGAGCGCTAATGGTAGTTCTTCCTTACAGCGCGGAAGAATCAGCCGGAAACTTGAAGGATCTTTACACGAAACCGCCAATGACAAAGATAATCCCCGATTTTCTATCAGAGAGTAATGAGAACGAGCCTGAGAAAGGAAAAATGAAGAAAGAGAATAACGATGCGGAGAATTCTGAGACTTTGGTTACTGAGAATTTGATAGCGAATCATCATTCTTATAAAATTGCTTCGAAAGATTTCACCACCACGGTGAAGAATCATTACAAAAATCACAGAGACACGTACTCGGAAGTGCGTACGAAAATGCCTTTGAAAGATTCGTTAAAAATGGACTCCACGCCTGTTAGGTTCACCTTCAACTTGGAGAATCTTCAGAAAGGTGCGTTCACCACAGAGAAAACGACCACGAGAAAATATCCGATTTACGACGGAAGCAAAAGTTCCGATTTGGAAGTTGTTTACAGCACCAGTGTTACAGAAGAACCTGTCACGAAACCGGCTTCGAAGGAAATTACCATCGACTTGGAGAGATTCAAAGTGAATCAGAATGTATTGACATCCAGTCAGTGGCGTTACAACGCACCGCCTAGTACCACCCTAAAACCAACTGTGTCGTCTTCCAAACTCGAGAAAACACCGTTTCTCCCAACTATTAACACACAGCTCGAAGATCGTCTTACTGTTTCTTCGACGCGCGAACCAGAAATCAGGATGAAAGACAGCAATGTCGCGGAAAATTTCACATTGAATTCTGAGAGAGCAACGGCCCTTTTCGTGACACCGATGCCTACCGAAACGTCGTCGAAAGCAAAGTACAGTTCCACGTACTCTTTGAATTCAACGGGATTTCGTCAAATTCTGCCAACGACGGCAGCTACTATCACTACAACTTCTATGAGGCCGGAGGTGATGGATCTGTTGGCTTCGATTGGTTTACGACCGAACAATAGCAACAACGTCGAAGATGTTTACAAAAGGAACAAGGAAATTTTGGAGAGTGAAATTAAATTTCCGCATCTGAACAGCATTCACAGCTTGATTTCAGGCCTGATTTCCGATAGAAGCAACGCTGTATCAATCGTCAATCGAAATACTTTTGAGAAACCGGGATCCGAGATCAAGAAAGGTATGGAGAATCTGACGCCGGACGTTCAAATGCTGTTCAAAAGATTCGGTCTTCAAACTCAGAATTTGGTGCTCCAACCTACGACAACTACTACAGAGAGAACGATCCTTAACTTAAACTCGTATACAAACTTCAAACCTCTGCCTACATCGAGCGTGAAAGATCAAGAAATGAAAGAGTTTCTGGCTAAATTTGGACTTGGTATCGATGTAAATCGGAGAGAGAAATCCATGAAACCATCCACGGAGATTCCCTCCTTGATCGAAGCTGTACCGAGCAACATGAGAGGGATCTTGGAAAACATTGGCCTGATCACCAATTCTCAAAAGACAAACAGAGCGGCGATAGATTCTACGGAGGACAGGGAATCGACAGGAACATCCAAGTTTCACGTGTTCAAACCCCACGAAGCGGTTGTGAATAACAAAGAACAGATGAGTAAAATCAACGAGCTCTTGGATACAGTGAAATTAGTGCAGCAGGGTAAAGTTGACATTCAGAATGTCAAGAAAGTGGCGAACGATCTGTTGCGAACCACGAAGACCCTTAAAGACGGACCAGACCCGCTGAAGTTGGAGGAGATCATCAAATCTTACAACGAAGACGTCAGAAACGAAGTGAAGAGGCAACAAGATGCGGAAGAAAAGAAAGAAACAAGCACTAGTACCACCACGGAACAAACTACCTCTTCGCCGATCGTTACGACTGGTATTAAGAAATTTATAATAAACATTCTGACTAGTTCCGAGTTCTGGGTTCAAAGACTCATTCGGGGATTAACGAAATTTCGAAATCTGTTGACTAATATGTTTAATAAAATTAGACGTAGATTTGGCTGACTACCTGACTTCTATTAATTCTCTATAAACTTGGAATTTCTGCATATTCTTCTTTCATTCAGGAGATACAAGGAGCACGATTTTCATTGTGCTCTCTAATTGCTTTCTCTTTCCGTTTTAACAACGTTGATGACTCTGTTTCTGTGTTGCATCTTTTCCTCTCCGTATAGAAGAAAGGCCGACTTTTCCCACAAAAGGAAGGCCTATCACTTTCCATCCATTCGTTTGTTTTTCTAGCTAACTATGAGAAATACTCTGCACACAGAATACTAATGTTTCTCCTTCGTGGCTAACGCTTCAAAGAAATTGTCCCGTTTGTACCTTCTACGTGCACTAACGAAACGTATAATTCTAACGATCACGTTTTATCTCATTGTACGATATCCATCATTGTCTGCAACGTTATTGTTATTGTAAATTATCGCTGGAATCTGAATGCATGCGATATTTCTCACCAACTCTTAGAGTTCGTCGTTCAATTGCAATGTTTCGCAGTCACGCTGCTCGAAAGGAACAGCGTCGAACGAAACTCCGAACGAAGTCCGAATTTATAATGAAACTTGTCAACAGAATTGGCGGAAACCACCTTGACCGTCTCCACAACGACAGATTCCGCAGTAGCGAGTTCCGATCAGTCGAAATCGGCCACTTCCACCTCCACTAGCACTTCGACGCCGAATCTGATGGTTTTGGAGGAGTCTTTCGGTGGCACGACTAAAGAACCCGACAGCGCTCTACCTCCGAGAAGGAAAAGCGGTCTTTACTTCCTGGTCGATTGGAATTCGTTTCTCGAAGTCGGCGAGGACGAGAAGGAGAAGGTGAATTTGAGGTTCGCGCCAAAAGTCGGCGACAGAGCGAGATTCTTACCAGTGACTGTGCCGTAAAAATTAACGATATTCGCAGCATGGAACGACGTATTGCTTGTTGCGTTTCTAAAGTAACGATAAATTGTTAGATAAATGTGTTTGACAAATCAAAATAATGCTTAGTTTTGTCTGAACATGTATGTACATATATACGTAGAAATAGGAACATAATTGAAAGGGATGTGGAGGGTTAAAAAATTACACGTGCTTTCGGGAAGTATGATTTATCGTACGTTTCAGGGTACGATATAGAATCTACTCATAAAGCAACAGGGATAATTGTTACGTTACACGATTTTACAACACACAGTTATTTATGCACATTGTTTGTAATTGTTTTGTACTATATGTTGACTAATAAAACTAATAAAACGTTTTCACTAAAGAAAACGAGCAACCAAGATTGTTTGACCTACATAGATGTGAAAGTGTATAATTAGCACGTTACAAATGAAGAAAAACCTATTGGTTGATAAATTATTCAAGAAGAGGTGTCTTGGAAACTGGGGGAATCGATGAAATAGCATCAAGGTTTATTTCCAATCGTTAATTCGTTCTAGTTTAATCAAATATGTTTATATGTATGTACTCTTGTATCTACAGGATGTCCCAAACTTAAACACTCAAGCTACAAGGACCTAATCTACAAGCGAAAAGAAGAAAAAAATGTTATATAAACAAATGTTTCACTTACAGAGGTAAATAGAGATTTAGAAATTTTATGATTTGACCATTTAATTGTTACTTATGGAGAATTTTATAGCAGTTTTTATTAAAACTCTCGAATGAGTAAAATTCTCAAGAATTACGTAGCGATATTTATCGAGCATAAGCAAAACACTTTGAAGCGAAAAATTAAAAATACTAATTGTAATTTCTAACTACTGACGATATGAAATTGTCACCACATTAATTGACAGTAATACGTTCAGTTTCTTTGTGCTTTAATGAAAAATATATCTCCATCTATTTAATGCATAGAATACTTGTTTCCTTTTTCACCGATGAATTTTATATAACGTATTTTCACTGATGAATTTTATATAACGTATTTTCTCCTTTGTGCTTGAAGATTAAGTGTGCTTTCAATTTGGCCTCTTAAAGTTTAGGACACGCTGAGAACCACTGCGTATGAATTGATCAAAATATTTTGTATCCTACGATCGATACGATCAACTGCTACGAGTTTCCCGACATCGTTCGACTTAATCATACCGTCAGAATGTCCCCGTCAATTCGTAGCTACTTTGGCAAAACGTTCTGGTTGTTTCTTTTCCTCTGTGCAAACGTTGCGACTTGTTGGAGCATTGACCAAGTCTCAAAAACTGTAGATCAACTTGGGGACATCCACTTGCCACGAGTTTTACGAAATTCCGAAGATGAATCGTTAATTTGGATGGATTACGAATTCGATACAGGCGCTGGCAACAGGGAAGGTGGTATCGTACAAAATATTCTTCAACTTGTATTGCATATTTAGACGTGAATACTGATAACAGTATTTTTTTCCGTTTTAGAGCTCATAGTGACGGACATTTCCGTTCATGAGTATACAAATTTACCAGAAACAGCGAGTTGGCAGTTCCTAGACGTAAATAGTATCAGTTATCTATTTCGAGTCGAAGAATCCGCCTTCTTCGTTTATAAATTCGATCCGGATACGGCTGTGGTCAATGATTCCGTGAGTTTCGACCTAGAAGGCATTATATTAACGTTTCAAGTGATCGATCTCCATTCGGGACCTGATGCTGTGGCCGTTTTCTGCGTAGAATCGAACGATGGGACGATATTATTATCGTGGCACAGGCTGAAAAATGGAAATTCCCTTCAATTCGTTCAATCATGGACGGTACAGAAACGTATAAGAGACATGAAATTCATTCAGCACGAAAAGCCATATAAAGTATTACTGTTAAACGAATTACATCCTGGAGTGCAAGATCCGTTCATCGACATGTATGGATTTGACATCGACTTTTCAGCCAATACTTTCAACTTTTGGTGATTATGATGATGTTCCTGATAATCTCGTAATGATTGCCGAGTCTATTTAATAACTAGAATTAATCGTTCGATACAGGTTCTACAATAGATTTTTCATACCGAGAACATTCGACGTTCAGATATGTCCCATCGACGAGAATATTTTACTAGCTCTTCAAGGCAAGGATGATATTTCGCTCTATAAACATAAAAATACCATCGGGGGAAGTATTTTTCAGTATCTACAAACGATAAAGTCGTACAATTTGACGAATTTTGTCTGTTTCGAGAGCGGTTACCTCCAATTCTTGTCAACGTCTGGCCCGGAAGCTGGTCTTTTTCACTTTGTAGACGGTGAATTTCAATTCAACACAGAGGCTGAGCCCAATTTCGGTAAAGAGAAAAAAGTTTCATAAAAAATTAAATCAAAATAAACCCTTCCCTTTCTCTTAATAATTAATTAACGCGTACTGTAGATATTTCAGAAATCACGTGGGTAACGAACGTAAAATTGGACACGTATCGGGACGAGTCACTGTTACTGATTCAACTGAGAAATTCGACGGTGATCGCTCTTGCTTGGCAGGGCCTGAGTTTCAAAAGAATCTCATTGCCTAGCAATATTCTCGACCAGCTCGATCTCGCCACGATTACGCCACTTTCGAAGAACGGGTTCATCGTGGGCAATCGAATTGTAAACTTTCACGTGCAACTGAAAAATTTGAAACACCCGAGCCAATCCACTACCGAGAGGCTACTGATCTTGCAAAGTTTGTTAAACGTAAGCGTTGCAGTCATCGAAATTACGTTGAGCAGTTACAGATTCTGATGAAATATAATATCCCTGTGCAGGACACGCTGAATCATCAAGAGAGGATTCTCAACGAAACGGAGGCGCGTCTGGAGAAGAGTTACTTAAAGAATCCGGAAATTACAGGAATTTGGAACATTAGTGTGCTGAATGTTACGAACGCCACTGTGTCCGACAACGTGACTTATCATTCGATCACGATAGGTGGCACGAACTTAAAGAAAGAGGACCTGAGACTCAACGTGAGCGATTTCAGAGAAAGACTGACGAATATACAGGCGAAACTTGATGAAATCGATTCAATTTTTATGAACACTGTGGAAATCAATTCGCGTTCCGTTTCGAACGTCACGATATTTGGAAATATTATCGTCACTGGCAATTTAAACGTGGGAAACTTAACTGCACTGTCCATCAATGACATCAATGAGACAACTATCGCCGATTTCATCGATAGCAGAGATGTAACAGTTCGTTCCGTGAACGGTATTCCAATTGAAAATATTCAGTTTGGTGATTCTGTAGTTGACCACAGTGGCGTGGACTTTTATAAAATAAATCGTGCCCAAGTGAATGGGAATCTTTCGTTTTCTACGATTAATGGAATTGATTGGACTATGCTGATGAGGGACATTGTGTGGAAAAACAAACGAATGCACATCCCTGGAGAGACTATCATCGAAGGAGTAAGGTTTAACTTTAACTGTATTTATACGAGCGGTATAATCGTCTTCGACAGAGACGATTCTGATTAAATATTAAATTGCTGTGATTTTAGCGATATAATTTAATATATAATTAAATTTAATTGATGCAATTTAGTATAATCAAATATTAATGTTGCTTTAATTTCAGACGTTGATCTCAAATATTTTCAAACTGGACATCCTCGACAATCTTCTGTATCCAGAAGACTACGTCTTGGAGAATAGCATTAGTTCCGTAGTCGTAACCGGTTCAAAGTCGTTCGATTCAATGCTAGTATCGCAGTTGGAAGATGTAGCTACCATAAATGGCATAGACTTCGAAGATTTCGTAATTTTGCACAGGGACAACGTTTTAGAAAAGAGCATCAGCTTCGAAAATTTGACGATCGAAGGAGAGTTCTGGGTATGTTCTGCTAATTTTCAAGCACGTGTATTTACTATATGATCTAAGAATGCCATAGTATTCTACGTCTACAGATAGATGGTGATATACCGGGATTTAACATAGAAAACGTGCTGTTGTTGAACGAAACTTCCGCGATTTCACCGGACGTTATGTTTTTCAACTTGAACGTCTTGGGAAACGTCACGTTCGACTCGTTGCTGATGAACAGACGTTTACTGAATTTAGGGGACTTGTTGTTGAAAACCGATGTAAACGTTGAAATCACTGGAACTAAAATATTTTTAAAGAACGTCGGAATAAAATCCAACGTTATCATCACATCCGGTATGGTTAATGGACATTTCCTGGACGAGTTCGTCACTTTCGACACGGATCAAGATTTTCCACGTACGACTTCAATTTCCTTTGTCAATAGTTAATATCCATTTTACCAATGCAACGTGTCTCGTTTCAGATTTAACAAAGATACTGTCGAACGTTACTTTTAGAAACGTGACATTCGGAGCGGCGAAGAAGTTCGAGACTTTCCTCGCCGAAAACACGAATTCAAGCAGCTGCTTGAACAGAATCGTCATATTTGAGTCGCCGATTACCGTAGATCAGTTGTCCTTCGACAGAGTAAACGAGGTTTCGTTTAGAGACTTCGATCGGAAACTAAACGAAACGTTTCAAAATGCGAGCTTTGAGAATTTAACGACCGAAACATTATTGGCTGAAGAAATAACGCTAAAGATTATTAATGGTATTGATTTCGATACTTTCACGAAACGTTTAGAACTTTCGAACATTGGATCCGTGGAGCAGTTGGAAACCGATCGTTTGGACGTGGCGTTTATCAATGGAATATCGTTGAACGAGATCAATCTGCTGAAAGATCGATTGAATGCAGTTTTAGATGGCATTTGCAATGGAAGCATGGCCCTGAACTCGCTTCAAGTGACAGGAATGATCACTACGAATTCAATTAACGGAGAATTTTTAACAGATTTATACAGTAAAGATGAAATAAACACTGTAATCTTCAAATCAGATACTTCCATCAAGAATTTGACGATCTTGGGCTTCATGAATGGTTTCAATTTTTCGGAACACGTGCTTGACACGATTTTAAAGTCCGATAGAAATATAACGATCGACGGACATAAAACATTTGACACAATTCTTTGCCATCAACTTGAGACACGCTTTTTGAATGGACATCCTGTGGAGAATGTTCTAGATCCTTTCAAAGAACAAGTGTTGTCGGGTCCTGTTATCGTGAATGGTTCCGTGACAATTCTTGAAAAATTTAATACAACTGGAAGTATCGGTGATATTCCATTTTACAATTTGATAGACAGCTTCAACGCCTTGGGAAACAATAGTTACGAATTACACGGAGACGTTCATTTCTTGAACAATGTGACTGTAAAAAGTCTTTATACGACAGGATTAATCCAAGGGAAAAATTTCGACGACTTCTTGGACACGATAATTTTCAATATCGAGGATGATCTTACAATTTCCGGCACAAAAGTGTTTCAAAATTCAGTAACCTTTAACGACATGTTCGTAATACGCGACAAATTAAATAACATTGATTTGAAACGATTCCAGAAAGCTGTCTTTATCGATCAGCCATTTTCTGTTAAATCAAAAATTATTTTCAAAAATGGTATAAAGATAGAGAAGGATCTTGCAGTTTCGACAAATCTCAAAACAAAGTCCATTATGGGAATCAATGTAAATGATCTGTATGAGAATGTTCTGATTCTCGACAAACCCAATTATATCGAAGGTAAATAAAAATTGCATTTATTTCGGAGTACATCTTAAGGTGTATGTATTTTGCAAATGTTTTATTTTTTTCTTTCACAGGGATTGCCACATTTACTAATGTGAGTTTCGAATCTGACATTCAAGTGGAGAAATTCAACGATTTGGACATGAAATTGTTAATACCACTGAATGCTGAACAAATTATAAAAGTCTTGAAATGTGGCAATGTTACTGCAGATGAATTACAAATTTTAGGAAAGGTCAACGATGAAAACCTACAGAAAATTCAAGACAATACTTTCATGGTATACTTCCAATCAATCAGTTATTACGGTATTAAATGTTTCTATTTTTATATTTCAAAGGAACATATATATATATATATATATATATATAAATAATTCCGCTTGTCTATTATAGTATTATATATATGTATATATATATATATATAATACTATAATAGACAAGCGGAATTATTTAAAGATTATCTAAAGAGTACCTATAAGGTTGTTCAAGATCATTTGAAAATCGTTCCAAGTCTCTCAAAACATCTCGTAATGAATTTAAAATTTATTCACGGTCACGTGGAGAGTATTTAGTAACGCTTGTACGTTTTCAGATGACTGGGAACCAGAACGTATCAGGACATTTCAATTTTCGTGGTCACGTTTATGTTGGAGGGGATTTCAATGCTCGCATTATTAATGATATTGATCCGACGAATATTATACCTTTGAATTCGAAAAGTCCAATAAGCGGTAAGATAAACGTTTTAGTAGTCTTTCGTAAATCGCTCACTTTCGAAAAAAATGACATAATGCACGTCATACTCTTGCGAAGAAAATGCCACAATTCAAAGAACAAGATTATCGAGTTGTCGCCATAAAAATATTTTAGAGACAGTTATGGGAATTTTATTTATTGACTCATAATTTGGTTAAAAAGAAATTGTGATTCAAATTTTGACACTGTGCTATATTCTATAAATAACTCTTATTATGAATTTTGTTTTCAATATCACTGTGAAGTTTTGAATCGTTTCTTTAATTAACGACAATTTTTCATTGTTACCGTTTAATTACATTCTTGACTGTATTTGTTCTTCATCAAATTACAAAAATGAAGAACTCGTAATCACGTTTTTTTTTTATTTTTTTTGTTATATCACTGTTTTTGCAAATGAGGAAAATGATTCGTAATTTCATAATAAATCTTCTTTTCTTTTTTTGTACAATGCTTGTTTTTCTAGGCAACTTCATATTTGAAAAACCAATACTTTTCAATCAAAGTGTTCGAGTCTTGGGCTACTTGAACGGCATAGATCCATCTCGATGGGAAGCAGTGGCGGTCACAACCAACAATTTAGTTCCACAGTTTATCTTAGGTAAATGGACCGTGTTTGGCAACGTTTACTTCGAGAAAGGAGCATCGGGAAGCGACATGTTAAATCGCATAAACATCACAGAGTTGTCCAACGCTTTAGCCAAAAAACATTTGGAGATGAATGATATATTGGAAGAGAAAAGTGTACGGAAATCGTTTTCAATCGATCCTCGAGGCGTTAAATTTGTCTGAAAAATTTGTCTAAACGCGTGTGCGTTCTTTTTCAGGCGAATCTGGACAGCGTGTGTGAAGATTTACGGGAGCTGAAACGCTACGCAGAGAAACAAATTTACAAGTTCAATGCGTTCGATTATTTGCAGATCATCGAGTTCGATAGCGATATAGTTAGCGTTCATTATTTTGAGTTGGATAACTTGGACTACATAATGATAAGCTACGATAGCTGTCACATGCATGTATACTCGTTCAGTGGAATGAAATTCGAGTTGGTCAACGATGTCTCTGGTTTTGGAGTGGTTGAACAATGGACCACTTTTAAACACGACGAAGCTCTGTATTTCCTCACTTCAGGACAAAATTCTTGCGGGAGGAGCCCTGTTAATCTGTGGAAACTGAGAAACAACGAGTTGGAGGCAAGTTTTAACGTTCTATTTGAAAGCAAAAAGTAATTAAGTTTTTTTTTTCCTTTTCCATTTTTAGCACGTTCTAGATCTCGGTCATAACATAGTTAGCAAGAAAATCCATCAGGATACGTTCCTCACGTTAATTAATGAAAAGGAACAGTTCCGATCGTCTGAGAGGATAAACGAAGAATTACAGAAGTCTCTATCATCTCCGGCAGATGATGATAATATTCAAATTATTTTGGACAATGAAAAAATGTTGTTCGCCAGTATGATCGATAAGTATAACGTTGATCATTCTACCAACATAACCGTTAACGTTAGAAATGCAGAAATTTTGAATTTCAAAACTGGAATATACGAGAAGAACATGTCTTTGTATTATGATGAAGAAGTCAGCGAGGATCGTATATTCGTGAGTTCAATCTTTGAGAAAGATATCTGACGAACTATGCTTTTCAATGTTCTCCCTCTTATATATTTCCACAGATTTGTATGAATGGCGCAAAATGGAAGAAAATCGTTCAGACGATAAAAGCACATAGGCCAACGTCCTTTACCATACTTAATTTCGATGGACTGATTGAAACGCTGCTTGTCTTCGTTGAAAACAGGAAGAATCTTCAAATTTACGAGTATAAAGGTAATTATCAATTATTAGATTGCGGATGTTTATATTTTTATGAACACGATCCGAAACATTTATCTATTAAATATTATGGAAAGTATTGTATCATGTGCATAATTTGCATTATGTGTAATATCATAAATGCATAAAAATCCACAGTAGAACATCCCTTATCCGAGTATTCTAATATCGGAACATTTTATTATTGGAACAAAATGTTTATTGGTAATAAATGCCATTCTTCATACCAAATTATTATATACATATTATATATGTATTATTACATGTTTTACCTATTTTTCTTTTATAATTGCTTCAACTTACTAAAATATGAGATACTAAAAAATACTAAATTTTATTTAAAACGTTCAAGAAATTATTATTTTTAATTTCGTGATAAATCAATGTTTCGTCTACAAGCAACGAAGATATCATAAATATAATTTTTCGAAAAATTAAAACAACAAGCAAAAATGATGAGGATGTGTCTTCTTACGTTGAAACATTTGGAAAAGATTTTTGAAATACAAAAAAGTATTTAATAATGTTCAATAGTAAAAAGCAATATAGCATTCTTAAATTTTGAAATAAATTGATAATTTTCTTGATCTCTGTTTGAATACTAAAATAATTTAATATATGTGAGAAAAGGTAATAGGTTCTATTATTCGAAAATTCCAGTAACCAAATATTTTTATCTTCCTATTAGCTCGAACATGGGAGTTTCTACTGTATTATTAGATCATTTTTCACTTCAATAAAGCACGAGTCTTTTTTTTCAGGCATCCAAGGCTTTCTGCACAGAGACAATATAAGAATGAACGCTGATAAATTATTTACATTTAAAATTAGAAAGTATCCTAATTTAGCAAAACGATACTGTCTAGGTTTAACTTATGGAAATAGATTAACAATTTTAGAAGCAAAAATGTACGGCGAAAAATTAGATATGGGAGCGTTAACGTGTTGAAATCATTGAAGTTACCTAGAAAATAATTAATATTGAAAATTCAGTTTAGTGCGTATAAAACTATTGAGTTAGAATCAACTGATGTTATATTATATTGCGTTACACATTACACATTGTATTGTAATTAATTGTATATATGAATAATAAGTATATGATTATGAAATACGTATAAGACGAATAATACTGTATCCTCTTTCTGTATCCTCTATCATGTGTATTGTAAACAGCACTTTGAAAAATTCAGTAAACACCTCCAGATCGTTTCGCTTTGTAAAACGCTATGATTTCCTCGTCGATTTCTGGATCCCCTGTCAAGGGCAATGAATCCTCAAACTGCTTGTCATTTTTCTCCGAATCACACTTCTGGTCGAAATCTTCTTTTTCAATTTTCACGTTTTCTTCTAGAGTCGAAGTACACGCATTGAAGCTTAAAAACTTTTGATACACTGGGACCGAATAATCTGCCTCTACGAATGAAGCTTTCTTAGTTACAATTTTCATCTCAGCACTTGGTAATTCAACAGGATTTTGCTCATTTTGTTGATTCACTGTCGAGTCTATCCGAGTATTATGTTCCCTTCTGCTATTCTTCTGTTTTCCAGTTTTACACAAGGATTGTTGATTCGAGCCATTAGTTTTATCGGTTACTTTCTGATCAACTGTTTGATCTTCATCCCGGGTTAAATCACTTAAAGTTAAATTAACAATATTGCAAGGCAATTGCTCTGAGGCTAACGTATCAGAGAATATCGATTTGTTTTTCAACGTCGAACTGTTATCCCTAACATTTACACCGCAGTCAGATTTGATTCGATCACTAATCTTAGGTCTCCGTTTTTGTTTTTTCAATGGTATACGATTGCTTATCGAATCTTGTACGATTTCTTGATTCTCGTTCTCGACACTGTTAATTACAAATCTGTCATCATTCGCTTCTGTAAGTTGGTGATTCTTCTTCTTTTTCTTTTTCTTCATTTTATCGATTAAAAATGCTATCAAAGAGTTAAGAAATTTTCGAATAAATAATGCAAAATTCAAGGTATTCTCGATAAAGGCACAAAGACGAGTTATAAGAAATAATCACTTTTTCAAGATTCTTTTAACATGTTTGAAAGTGAGTCAAAATCATTTTTCGATTCTTCCTGCAGAAAGTAACTGATTATTTAAGTAATTCAGAGTTCATAATTGTAATAAACAGCTGTGTGTTGTTGTGAAAAAGATATTCATTTGCTTCTTTGTTATATAAAGTCTCAGTTTCCATGGTACAATCGGATTCTATATATCAAAATATGTCGATGCGCGTAATTTTCTCGAGAACAAAGCGCTTTGTCAAGAAACTTCATTTCACATTTTTTACTTGTCTTCACACGTAGGATAATAACCTTCTGTAGATCATTTACTTCTGTTCAATTCAGAACTAATTTAATAATTAATTAATCTAATTAATCTAATCTAATCTAATATGTATACTCGACAAATTTTTAAGCTCGATTTTCTTAAAAACGTCATGTGAAAAGATTTTGTTCTATATTTTCGACCCATTAGACGTAGAATCCTCATTGTGCCACGAAAAACTAGGACATACTGTTTAAATTATAATGACAACGTTCACGAACAGAGCACCAACACGCGATGGAATACTACAGTGAAAAATTACAAACATTATGCACAGATTGCAGAATGCATTTGCCAACTTTTTATAGAGACGAAAAGAAAATTATGAACAAAACGGACCATCGATATCCTCTCCGACTTTTAAACAAATAATAGTGAGAAAAATTAATATAAAAGTGAATTCCTAATATAAAATGAAAATGAAAATTACAATTACAATTACAATCATAATCACTGTAATAACAAAATAGTAATAGGATACAAATTTCCTTGTCTCGTTGTGCCACTAGATCCTCATAATATTCCAGTTTCTTGAGATAACATTTTTGGTCTTTGCTCAATTCGAAAGCTCGTTTGAAACTTTCGAAACAATATTCGACTTTCCTCGGATTAAAGTCCCAAAAGACTCGTTCGCCCGACTCTAAAAAGCTTCTGATCTTACAGTCAAGATCTCTTTTATCCTCAGCCGTAAGTCTTTTATCCTCAGGCGTCTGCTTTTAAAAAAATATCAAACGAGTTAAAAATATCTATTTGCCAGTTGGACTGATTTTTACTCAAGGTACTGAACGATTTGTCTGGTCAAAACTTTGATTTGTTGCTTAAGCCTTTCGTTCTCCGCTTTCAATAACGCGTTTTCACTTTGAACGTCTGTCTCAAAATTTAACTTCAAGTAATTCTTAATAAGAGCCACCCTTTGAGCGAATCTACAAGTGGACACCGTTTCCTGGCAATTACAAACCACATCCGATTAAACAGACTAATAAATAAAACGAGATAATAATTGATGAAGAAGAAGATAATCGTACCTCCAAATTAGAAAAATGAACGCTTATGGTCGCCAACATGACAGTTTGACAATTCCCTCCCAAGCTATCTCTCAAAATCGACGTCAACAAGGAATTCCTGAGAATGAGAACGACGATTAATCGAAGAAATCTTGCTTAATTACTGCGATATCCATTTTCTAATTCCAAAAAAAAAAAAAAAAAAAATAAGCTACAGAAATAAGAATTCATTCGTCATTCGTACATAATTGACGTAATGAAAAATTATACCGTCGAATATACAAATCGTTGAGTGAATTTAACACCTGTAAGGAATGTGACCGACGCTCTCCTGACCCAGAGACACTATGACTTGTTCCAAGTAATGTAGGCTCAGGTTAATGTGCTTCGCCTCGGTCAGAATGGTGCCGGTTATCGAGCATTTGTAGACACGTTCGGATCTACGAGGAGATCTCACGTTGAAAAATCGGATACCGTTACAAAATTTGCCAGTACGGGCGCAGATGGCAAATGAGAAAGCACGACACGATGGTATACGCGTAGAAAAAAAAATTATCACCAACGAAGTATGTAGGTCGACGTTTAATGCATTCGAGATGTTGGCGTGTAATCGCGAAAAAGTCATTTCCTCAACATTGTCAGAATAGAGACGCAACCTGCGGAAGGAATTTCAAATTATCATTACACCGATCGTAGAGATCGTTGGCGTGTGTGAGTTTAATCGTACTTTCTCTTGCACACTTCCCTATTATTTATGAAAATTAACGTACGACATTGTATTAAATCTATGACGAAAAGTTATTTAAGTAAATTATATTCGAGAGTAGTCTTTGCTTTGCCATTTGATGCTTCAAATCGTACATGATTATGAGTATATGATTTTTTTTTTTTTTTAATTTAAAGAATTCAACGTTCTTTTCAACGTAACTTTTTACTAATTTTTCAAACAAATGTTTCGAATGTCATCGCCTGCTCCAATACATATACATATTAAAAATTATTTTCATTTGACAAATCATTCGACACCTAGAATCGTCTCTGTTATCTTCTACGTAATTCATTGTAGTTTATTTGAGAAAAAATTCAGCATAAATTCTAGCGTCTTATCATTTATAAGTTTGAAAGATCAATGACGATCACAATTATGAACGTATATGTTCTTTCTGTGCAATTAATGTATTCCTTTATTATAGGAATTTAACTAAGCGAGCCTTCTATTTTAGGGACTTTTCCTTTCTTAGATGTTGAATTTACAAAAAAATCAAGCTTGAGCAATTCGATCCTGTATCCAAGATTTTTCACATAGCTAACAAGATTATTCAAGACTTTGATCTTGATCTTTTTAATAACTCTCAATCTCAGATTAAATATAAAATGGGCAAAACAATACGTTCTGCATCGTATGAAACAATAATATTGTTTGATAAGTTTCTTTCGTTAAATAAATAAATAAATACGTCGGAGCTGTATGACAGAGCAAGGAATGGGGCAAGGATTATGGAGAAAAGAAACTTTTCCTAAATTGTAAAAATCCTACGCCGCAACATATTCCAAAAATTCTCTAATTAATAAATTTGATTGAAAACGTTTTTTCCATCTAATATTTTCATTACTTACTTCTTTCTTTTAAATAATAAATAATAATTTTTGAAGCAACTAGTTGCTTACAGCTAGATTAAGTTAAGAATAATAAACGATGAAAAATAAATAATATACAAGTAATAATAATAGTTCACGTTTGTTTTCCTTTTTCTTTAAATTAGAACGCCTAATTAAAATTTGTTACTAAAGTAAATTTTTTTTCAACCAGGTTGTCCTTAGGAGCTGTTCAATTCTTGCGCAACCTCAACAGCTCTTGTATCTTCAGTCGATACAAGAGTGGAGAATTGCATACGAACCCTGCCAGATCGACTAGATGTACTTTCGCTCGCTTGTACTGTTCAGCGCCAAACTGTTTCGCAGAAACTATGATGGTAAAGATACAATGCGATCTCGAAGACTGGAGATTCATCGGTGTATCGGCGATAACTCTATCAAGAATTACATATTTATGTATTTCTCTTTGACGGGACACGCATCCTTATTACATAGAACGTACATCTAGATTATCTTACCGATTATTATCGCCCAGCAGGAGCAATTCAAATGCATCTTCCAAATTTTGAACGCAATAAAACGTCAAATTTTTCAGATGTAGCTTTCCAACATCGTCCTCTAGAATACTGATGCGCCTGAAACGCAACGAAAATTTCCAGCATTCTCCGCGGACACTCTAGTGGAGAGATATAAATCAATACCAATCCTTAAATTTAAAGTTTCTAAAGTCGTATTTTTGCATTTTTGTTTCCCGTTATCTTTACGTATGTGTGCAAGTCTGTCAGTCTGGACTAGACGTAACGCGAGGCAAAATGAGGAGGGCATAAAAGCGGTTGCACCTCTGCGCACCGTTCCTCTATGACTCGAAGCCTATCGGAATCACGGTTGATCGGCCGAGTCAAGCAAGTTGTTTCCTTTTAGGGGAGGTTCTTCTGGTTTTTACGAAATAGCCGTGTTCGCGTATTGGTTGACAAGCGGCCATTTACGTCAGCCGGACTTACGGTAAATTTTCCAATCTCGTAACCGCGAAATCTCGTTGCTGTCTTCGATCTAGCAGGTCATAGCCGATCTCGTTGTAAATCTCCAGGTAAGCCACTTCGATGGAGTATACGTTCTCCGGTCGCTGCATAAAATTCAAGGGTGACAATGAAGGTTCTTTACGCGCTCTGATAATTGACAAACGCAACCTTTTGTATCGCATCGAACAGGAATTGCAAAGTTCTCGGTATGACGCCACGGTTCTCCAGATCCCCGGTCATCGTATGCGTTTTCCCACTGGCTGTCTATGAAGTTTGCGGCTTAAAACGTACCACATAGGTTCGTCTTCTATCAATATTTCGTTGATAGAGTAATCGAGAATATAGCACGAATTCGCAATTTTCTTGGGTTTTCCGATTCGGTTCTATTTATTTACTAAATTGGAAACAAACAGGCGAAACCCCTTTGACACAATAGAGTTCTGAGAATATTATACAAGTGTAGAAATACATACACGTATAATATAAGAAAGTAAAAGAAAAGGAAAAGAAAGAGTGGCGGCATACAGTCACAGTTACAACACGATGCTACATGTAATATAATATTGGGAAGCTTATAAAAATTGATCACTGAATCTTTAAAATTAGTCTTTAAAACAGAGCATCTACAATTGTTAATAGCACCAACAACACAAATTTATTCGGTCCATAATTTCGTTAGCAAGCAAACAGGTCCTCGTGATCAGGTTTGTGAATCTAAGTTTTGATTAAAAAACTCAGTCCAGAAAACAGAAATTTTCCGCAAATACCGCGGACATGCGTTAAAGTTAATCAGCTGGAGAAGCCGAGGACAATCTATAAGAAATAATATATTAAAAGCCTTTCTTTCCAGAGTTTAAATTCAGTCTCTACGTTATAGATTCATAATTACGTTCGTATTTGTGTATTAAGTTCCCAAGTTGAACGCGAGATTAAACGCGAAAATTTCTTCCAATAATATATTTATATTGATATTGGTGACCAGATTATACCGGCATTTTACTTTAAGTAATATTTTAATTTATTTATTTGCACAGAATGGAGACCACGTGATACAGAGGTGAGTAATGTATGGAACGAAAATTGCAGAGAACAATCATAAATGAACAAAATAAAAGTTGGCAGATGTATCAAATCAGTAAGTTGAATTGATATGAGAAATAGAAAATCAACACTAAATTATAAATACGACAAATGAGCAAATTAGACTAGTTTAATGATCCAAGCACGTTATTTTTATAGGATGTAAAAGAAACATTGAGAAGATTGATTAAATAAACTTTTTATTCGCACCACATTCTCGAGTCTATCGATTTTTTGCTCGATATACCTGGCCATAGGCGAAAATGGTGCCGTTGTAACCATCGAGGGCACTTTAATAAATAAAATTGCACGGCTAAGTAAATACTCGTATTGGATTCAATTCGTTAACGAACGATACGGTTCCTTTTACCTTTCCACTACCGGCCGTGCTACATTCTCGAACACGTCTTCCTGCGTTGCAAATTCCTCGAATATTCGAAAGAAACTGAAAGTCAAGGGTTCCAAGCTATATATTTAAAGTACATCTCTGATACTTGAGCGACAGTTGCGCGATATCTTACGAAAAATTCCACGACTCGGGACGATTGTCAGGGCAATCTTTCAACTTTTGAATCGGTGACACTAGAACCAAGAAATCTTTCTCGAGATTCCCTTTGGGACGATGCAATACCTGATAATTCTTTGAAAAAAAGATGCGCATCATGTAAAATCGATCCCCGTTTAACACGCTGCGATATCTACCACCGTGCTTTCCCGACTTTCTTCCGGTTTTAATCTTGCGTAAATTCTAACAGCACTTTTCACCATTTCGTTTGCATAACCTCTCGCGTTATTTGCGATTACCAGTCGACGTTGGGTGATCGATTATCGAATTACAC
This sequence comes from Melipona beecheii, assembly GCA_032399605.1. NCBI lineage: Eukaryota > Metazoa > Arthropoda > Insecta > Hymenoptera > Apidae > Melipona > Melipona beecheii. Next base: position 1,969,500 of record JAUCMO010000210.1, on the reverse strand, counting down.
GTTTGTCGAAAACACGCATTCAAGTTCAAAGCATTGAATCCTGGAGAGCAGTGATTTGCAAAAGAAACTTTCTCGCGCGTGCCTAAACTATCTCTCGTTTAAATCAATTTGAATGAACAAGGCTGCCAAAAATTCTGGATACGGACAATGCACGCCGAGCACTGAAACGATAAAAATGCAACGAACGAAAGTACGCTGGTCAAAAAGTGACGAGGATTTGCACGTTAAAGGCGACAGGTCCGTTCGTCGGCAGAAAGTCCACGCGACAACGGATATTTGCGAGAAAGCTTTCGTGCTTCCGTAACGAGAAGAAAACACATCGAAAGAAGTTTTTTTCCTCCCTCTCTCGACGTTTCGATATCTCGCTAGCACGACGTACTCGCGTCCGGTTCGATTAATCGATCTCCACCCTCCTCTCTTCGTTCTTCTCCTCCTCCTTTTCCTCTTCGTTCATCAGAGAGGAGAAGAGCGAGAGGTCGCGCGGTCGCCTAGGCGACGACGTCGTCGTCGTCGCGACGTCGGCGCAGTGTATCGCCGTGTTGGAAGAACCGCACCGGGTCGTCGGTCTACCCGATGGCAGGCTGCCCGACATTTTTCCGTTTCCGCGCTGTTCTTCCCGTTCCCGTCGTATCGTTCCTCGATACGATCGTCGCCCCTAATCGCTGTCACTAGCGACGAACTTGCCGCTATTTTTCCCACAATGCGAATCGGTGTTCGCGCCTCGTCGTCGGTTTGATCGTTCGTTGTCGCTGACGACCAGCACCCGTCGCGCGCTTTCGTGGGATCTTTCTGACCCTGGTTGGTGAATTGGTGAATTTTTCGCTCAATTACGCGACACGTTCCAACAGTTTGATCAACGTCTATCATCGATATCGATCGTCCTCGACGATACTGCTCGAGTTGATTCCTCGAGCGAAGGACGAGAAGTTGTTGTTCGAGAAAATTTGTCCAAGCTCGAGGAAAGACTCGAGGTGGATCAGTGAAGAAAGGGAGGGAAGAGCAATTGTCGTGCAATCGGCACTGACACGCTCGTTTTCGGAACGATTAGCCGGCATTCAGAGGCGGCATGCCTGCCAACTTCGAGAGCACCGCCGCGTGAGAGGATACCGGGACATGTGCCTTTTGGTCTTCTATTGATCGGCGCGTCCCTGACGTTTCGAGATCGCCAGACATTCGGTAAGGTTTTAATTATTCTACGGCACGTTTTGATAGTAGAATCGTGATAGAATTGTAAGAAATATTCGAGAAATCGTTTTTAGTACGAACAAGTAGTGTATAATTATATAGTCAAACGTGGTAGTAGCTCTGTATTATAATCAAACATAGTAGTGGTTCCATCTATATTATAGTTTACGATAAAAGTATTTGGACAATGTACGGCGATGTTATAAATCAAATAATTGCACGTATCTTGAAGAAACAGTTACACATACGTGTACTCGGATGACCGATGATGATGTATGCAATAAGTGTATTCTTCGAGGAATAGAAAAGATGCACGAGTCATTGCATTTTATTGCTTCGTGTAAATCAGAGGCATCAGAGATCTGAACGCGGTCAAGCAAAGATCAACCAAGTTTCAACGAATGGTATGCACGAGGTACGTGGAATTTACGGAGTCAAACAAACGCTCGGACACACACACACACACACACACACACACACACACACACAGACATACGTGAGTGCGGTAGAAAGGACTCTTTCTGTCTTTCTAATTTCGCGAGGCTGTTACCAACGACCGAGTTAAGCGGAATTACGTAACGAAGATTAACGCGTTCCCTATTCACCGTGTCAACTGTGTCAGTCCAGCCGGTGCCGAGTCAACAAGGACTTTTCATCAGGGTCGTTGGAGAATGTTGCTCCTCGCGAAGTTCAACGGACGTCTCCTGACAAGTGTCAGTAACGAGTCTTGCGAGACACATGACGCTCGTACATCGACGAACGTGGGCAACCTGTAAAAGTTACGCGACGAAGGAAGCGGAGAATCCATGTCAACGACGAAAGAAAACATACGTGACGCGGATGAACGTAATGCACGATTATATCGTTTCCCAACGGAATTACAGCGTGTTTTACAGCGTTTCGCTTCGTAACAGTGAGAAGTAGGCATTTATCGCGGCGGTCGTTTACTTCGATATCGTCTTAAGATGAACGCAAATTGAAGTAAGATCGCAATAAATTAACAAAGAGACGTTAACACTATTTTAATTGTATCGAAATTATGTACGAATTTCAGTATCGTATCGCGAACGGACAAATTGAAGTGGTGTTCCGAGTCGGTGCGTTAATCTCGTAGAAAGTCGTAAATTTAGACCTGTAACCGACAGAGAGAGTAGCAGGACGACTTAAACGGGGCTCGACGAGACGAACGCCAACATCCGAATGACGTTTACAGTCGTTACATCAATCAGAATGAACGAGCAGAGATGTGTAATCTCGATAATAAATATCAGTCGAAAGTGTAAAAAGCATCGTTCCGAAACTTTCGAAACGATCGACGACCGCGATAAAGTAATTTCCTCGTTTTCCCGCTTCTGATCGTTGCCTTGAAGAAAGACGCGAAAGGTGTTTATGTCTGCGACTGGTTACGCGCGGATCGTTCATTAGCAGCAAGTAAAAGCAGTCGCGGAACCACCTTGACGGTTGTTCTATTCCGCCTGAAATCTTGTCCCATTTAATTCGTCACGCGCAATTAATAACCTCGTGCAAGAGTTACGTGGATCGACCGTGGCCGTGGACTATCTCAATCGCGATCGTTCGAGTTATTAATTTTCACATTACTGTACACTCGTTACGAGCTTTTATTCCTAAATCGTATAGCAACGTGATTCTACGCATTCTGTGCTATTTCAAAAAAAAATTATACGCGCGTCGTTGCAGTTGTAGCCATCGAACGCTGGCAGAGTTCAGTGAACGATATATTGTCAATGAAAGGGATTACGCAACTACTATAAAAACTAAAAATGAACGCGTAAGTGGGTGAGTGATAAAGAAGTTGCTGTTCACGCTTTCTCCGTTTCTTCGCGCATTCCGTTTGAAACGGAGTCTTCCCTACTGATTAAGCGATGTAATTGCACGACAAACGCTGATTTCATTGTTGATGCCGTGGGACATCGCAAGTACGATAGGTATCGTGCGAAGCAGCAATAACGTACGTACGAGGAACTTCGATTGTACGTTCTGTCCCACGAACGCATTCGATCACGATTTCCTTTTGATCTCTGCACGGCATGCATACTTCGAATTAAGCTAGAAACTCAGAATGGATTCATCTTTAAACATACTTTTTGATATATTTGTTTAATATATAATATGTAACATACAATATATTCAATATATAATGTATCACATAATATATTACACTATATATTACACATTGAATATATTGTATATTATATATTATATGCAATATATGTTGCTTTATTTATTAAAATTATATATAATATATTCAATGTATAATATATTGCAACATATTATCTGTACATTTTAGTACACTCAAAAGTTTAATAAATTAAACATTATCAATCTTACGTTCTTACAACGAAAAAGGATAAGCTATTCAGGATTAACGATTCACACTGGCTGCATGAAAAGGTTAAATTTTTCCAAAGGTTTTCGCATTTTCATTGCCCGATAATTTACATGCTCTCCCTGTTTCTTTCTCTGTTTCTTTTTCTTTCATCTAATCAATTAAAAGGACTATTTCGTACGATCATAAGAAAATAACGAATTTTAACTACATCTTCCAGATTCACATTGATACAGATAATGGTTACATAGACGAGTCGCTAGTAACCCAAATGATAAACAGCGCATTGCGAGAGGGTCCGCTGACATTTGAAAATGTCAGTGACTACCTACACTGGTTCTACACGTAGGCTCGTGCTCCTTGCCATTGTATCGGCATTGTATCGACGACGTCCAGAAGAACACCATTGTCTCGGCAGTGCGTGCACATTTCAGCACGAGCCTTTTGATCTTTTCTGTATCGATACTGATCAAAAAACGAACAGCGCGAAAATTTTACCCGCAGTTTCATGTATCGACGATCAATTGTGCATCAATGGTTTTTATTGAAATCACGAGGCATACAGCCATTTTGCAAAATTATGGAGTTATAAACTGCGGAGCAAGTGTCGCGGAACGAACGTTCTGATTCGCGACAAAATACAAATTCAATAGGTAGTTTTCAGTAGTTCTCGCGTCTCATGACACATCTATCAATGCTGCAAATTATCAGGCACGCGAAAAATTCACTCCGTCGAGAATTATTCGGGCAATTCGATTTGCAAAAACGTGCTCTTTCATCGAGTAATTAACACAACGTATATTTTACGATTGGTCGCGTGAGCGTATCTCGGGAGAAAGTTCCAGTCGTTTGAACAAACTTCGCCGATAACAAACGCAATTTCTAGTTTGTTCGTCTACGGCAAGAGGACGTAGTTATCGGACGAAAAGTCAGCAGTCAACGGAAGAAGCCTGACCATTCTCGATTCGGGCCTGTTTCTCCGCTGTTTCTCTCAGGTTACGTTAGATAACGACACGTATGTTGAACATATCCACGCGAACGAGGGGAAGAAACGTGTCCCGGTATCTCTAAGAATCTTCCGGCTTTCGGTTTTCCTTTTTCCCTCGCGGCCTGCAGTCAGCGAAGGCTGCGTTCTCTCGTCAAGAGTTTAATGCAACTTTCAGCGCACGGTAGCCGACGCTCAGGCAGAAAGAGAGAATTACAGTGCCGATATGGGAAGAAGAGGTAACACGGTCCACGGCGCACTTATTACGATTTTTACTGTTCTTTACGATCGCGCAGTCGAACGTGCTATCAAGCGCATACCTAACTGTACATCGAATTCGACACACGCGTGTGTTACCGCAATAGCGTGTCGTGTTATTGAACGCTTTGCCAACGTCTCTCGAAACGTCGTCGAGGTTGTCCCTGTGTGCAGCTGTGCGCTGAAATTTATTGTACTTTTAATCGATTCACCGATCCGGCCCGATTTACTTTCACCTCCGTGCGAAATTTCAGGCCTCGAAACGGCCTCCGAAAGAAAGTTCGCGCTCGTTGCGCGCGCTTTATCGTCTCGACTCGCTCAGAATCCCCCGAAATTGGAAAACTTCCGTTAACTGGATATGCAGCTGCGAATGCTGTTACTTCAAACAAAGTTGCGCGTACCAGTCGTGAACGAGGCCGCGAGTTCTACTAATATCCGTTTTCAATAGCTCGAGAGCTCAAGTTTAAGGACAGCCAATGAAACAGCAGTAATTGCCACGAGGTAATATTGCTACTAAAAAATCACGAAAGAGGATTTTACGTGAGTTACGAAGGAAACGTTTCCCCGTGATAGCCTAACAAACCGCCCTATGCAAAGGCGGTCTCTAAATATTTAGACTAGCCGGCCACGTAACACGTGTTTCCTCTCAGAAGCACGTCGGTTTGGGAATTTCTTTATTGTTAATATAGCTTCGAAATATACATGACGCGCTCGTAAAAATCTGCACGGGCTGTAGGTATATTTTCTGTACCTCGCGCGTGTCCAGTTTGACGAATTTTGCTAAAATCAATACAACTTACGGTAACATATGTATCTCTATTTGTATCTCAGGGTAAGAAACTTTCGTTCCGTTCTCGTTAAGCCGATACAATTGCCACACACCTGAAACAACCCATACTGTCACGGTTCGCGTAAACCAATTACGACACGATTGTTAAAGAAACAATGGCATTATGCAACGGTAGAATCATTGGTAAGCAGTTATAGTTCTGGCCAGTGAAAGCTTCGATGTTTCCTCCCAAAAATGGAAGACGTCGTTTTCGACACTAACAATAAATATTCCTGTTTTAATATCGCTGCGTAATGTTTGCGACCAGAACAGAATTCGTTATTAAACAACTTTTTCATTCAATGTGGAGAAACGCTTTCGTCAGTCGGAACAGGACGAAGAAACTGTATACAGGATATTTCGTGCCGCGCCTGAATATCCTTTCGGACATACGTTGCCACCTCATGAACAGAGACAAGCTGTAGTAAACTTTAAATTTCCTTTGATCTTCGCAAACATTCTACAGAGGTATCGTCGTGGTTATTAACAGTTCACGTCCCGTTTTAATTAAAACGGTCGAATGATGTTTAATACGTGCCATGTACAGAAGATCGCAGACAAATTATAATCCTTCCAACGCGTAGGGCGGTGTAACCTGGTGAATTTCAAGGCCTGAAGGCTCTTCTCGCAACTGGTGAGCCTTGGTTTCATTTCCGGACGATGCGTCGTGTCGTTTAAGGTCGGAGATAGCTGGCGCTCGAGGGACTCGGCCTACCTTGCCATTCATCATCGCGGCTCCAATTAAACCGCCTCCAGCTCGCTCCTCCAGGTCGTTCATTCGTTAAAGCTGTTTTAAGAGGATTTTTCAATGGAATATTCTCTTCGGTATTACCTCCCGCCCCGCCATTCGTTTATAGCGATCGTCCATTTCGGGATTACATTCATATTCCTCGAATTCAGAGAACGAATTCTTTGCGATTTTGAACGAACAGAGTTATGCTCTGCTCGTGTTCTGAACCATCACCTAGACTGTGTGTCGCAAAATGACAAACGCGTGTTCCATCATAATTTTAATTAAGATATCTTTATTTTATTCGAGCCGTGAACACGATTTACTCTTTCATCTACTGACTTTACGTAAGACGGAATAATAACCGGATATAATATCCGTAAGACGAGCCACGCATGTATATTCTTTTAATTGACTTGTTTAAGACAAGCGATCGAAGTATCAACACTCGTGAATACCAAGCACGGATGAGGCTTCTTCTCCTTGCCTCCTGGCCTAGCATCAAGGAACAGGACGAGTCAATAACTATCGAGCGATGAATTGCTGCCTTCTAATCAATGCCCGTTCAGTCATTCGTTAGCGAAACTGCACGATAAAATCGATAGGCTTGCATCCAGACAAGAGCAAAGAGCGTCATGTGGGCCTATCGGGCACAGCTGTCAGCTTCCTGCGAGAGTGTATCGTACGCCTTTAAGCTTCCTTCACAACGCCAGGCTGCTCGGTAGCCCATTGTATTACTCTGTCACCGTCGCTTACACTGTCGACAGTGAAATTCTATCCGCATTGATGAATATTCAACGAACTCGATATAGTCGCGTTAATATGAACCGGTTCGTAACACATAATTTACAAGCATACAAATGGAGTAAGGGCTGAAGCTGTCGCGATTGTTCGTGCAATTTACGTTATCAACAGTTAGACCCGATGCGGGTAGGTCACCTATAAAAAAGTAGGTTACTTCGATCAATGTCGATTTGACATTGAGCCGCATTCACGTTGCCCTGGTATCTCGAAAGATTTTATTGATTGTTTCTTCTCACGATCTGTTTTCTCGTCTCAGGATAACCAATTAAATCATCTTTCAATGAAACTTTCAACGGCGAGGTACAAAGGAATTTCCTCGGTATTCCGAGAGAACCGTGCACAGTCAGGTTAAGGTCGGCACGTAACAGTCTTGTGATTCATTCATGCGAGTTTATCGATCGGCGTCTGCCACTTGCTCGCGTGCTGCTGCCCTGTCTTGTGCACGAGCCTTTAGGATGGACCGGTGTACAATGGGTCGATATTCTCCTTTTCAGTGAGTCAGAAGGCCCAGACGACATCTGCCAAAATATCGTAGTCGCGATCGCGCGCAGCCTTTAACCAGCCGAGACAATGACGTCATTCAGCGGAACGGAACGATAAGGAGCCTGAAGGCGACGCAGAGGTGGAACATTAAAATCCTGATTCACGCGTCGGCAACTTTGCGCAAACACCGAAAAATATATATATATATACAGCTGGCGAACAAGTTTTTTCCGTTTAGAAAATGCATTATGAAAATGCATGCAAATTGGGTTTACTTTTGATTTGTCCACTGGTTTGCTAGGATTTCAAATAGGACTGCAATTTTTCTTTTTCTATCGAGAAACTAGACGAGAAAGATGTACGAGTATCGGCTAATCTTTTCGTCAAACACTTTCGGAGACGTCTCGAGACGAAATAATGAGACTCACGCGAATGAGAGATCAATAGCGCGTTTTGACGTTTCGAGCTCCACTCGCGAGCCATAATGCAACAACGACAAAGAAGCCTTTAAAAGTCTATCCTTAACTTTGCTCGCAAACACCACGAAATACAGGAGTATTTTCCATTCTCCCGACCGTGTACAGCAGTTCTCAGTTTTCTCACGAATTCAAAGAGGAAAATGTAGAGTGCCCCAAGTGGTTAGACGGTTCTTCTCTTGCCTGAAAACTGTCCTCCCTTCTTTGTCTCATCGAGCCAGCACGTACACACACCGCTTCCACGAGGTTTTCTTCCTCCCTTGGAATCCCGGCTGGAGTTTCTCAGGAAGGATCTGCGCGTTTCTTTATGGTACGTTCATTTGGTCGCGCTGCAACTTCAACACACCAACCGGCAACCCTTGTTAGGAGAAACTGGCATCAAGGACACCGCTGGTCGCGGCTCTTACTTCGTTTCGTTCGAAACTATGTTCTTGCCACAACGATCCGATGAAGATATTTCCGCGCTCCACGCGACCGTTTTCTTCTTTTTCTTTCTTTTAAATCCAAGCCGAATTTCTTTCCCCTTGCGAGCCACGCGAATTTGACAATAGACGAACCACCTCCTCCTTTTCTTTTCCTCCAAGTTCTATTCTCTCATCACGTGCAGACTAACCATTAGCTACGCGTATTTGGTGTAATTGAAAAAATTTTGTCTAAAATCTTTATCAATTTATGGAAAAATACTTTTCTGTAACCTCTTTATGTTGACAGCGATGCATTCTCATAAATATCCATAATTTACGACTAGATCGGGGTTTCTCTTACACTTTATCATATTTTATTTAAAAATGTCGATACGAAGGTATTTTTAATTTTTGTTGCGAAAAATAGATAATAGTGAGGCTCGTTCGGAGAAGAAAGAAACAACAGTAAATTAGGTACGAAGGGGACTCTTCCTCTATGGTCCTTAAAAAGGGATACGAGTTACGGTTGGCTCGCAACCCGCCAGTTCGAATCGTAAATTGCAGAAACAATCGAGGTACAATCATTATTTTTATTGACGACTATATTATCGACAGTTTCTCATCAAAGACATCAATGCGAATACTTCGACAGGATTTCAAAGTCGTTTCAATTTCGAGTAAAAGCAAAAGTTACGGGCGAGATCGATTTTAGCAAAATTTTAGCAAAAGATGATTCGCAAATACTCGTTTCTCTTCGTGACATTCATTTTCAAGATTCATCAAGATTCTCCGATGATTGTCGAACATTCTCTCTAATCCGATTAGAACTGTAAAGTGTAACGTTTATCTCGCGAATAATATCCCGCGTTACAATCGAATCAAGCAAAACAGAGAAACGGTAGTTCGAGTTACGCGCGATTCATTAGTGTGCGCGCCGTCTCGTTAAGCGAAAGTGTCGGAGGAATGGTTTTAAATCCGAAGGCGTTCCACAGTTCCACACCGTCCCGTCCACCGTCGACGAAATCACGACCATCACCCGTTCCTGTCCCCAATTGTCGCCAATTGTCGCCAATTGTAGTACTGACCCTCCTGCGACCGCAGCTGCAATTTGCAGCTAGGTCGCGCGCGTCGTCGCGCAAAATCGTTGTGCACGCGCTACGTGTTCTTTCTCTCGGCGCTCGCATGCAATTAACGCGGCGAACGTTTCGCGTGCGTACGCGCTGTTGCAACAGACCGCTGCTGTTTGGAGATTTCCTTTCGCCAAACGCGTGCTACGCGAAACTGAAATGCTCGAGGAACGTTGCAATTTCTACGCGCGTGTGTTTGTTTATTTGCGAACGAAAGCGTTGTTCGCTAAGAACAAGGCTGAGGGTTTGCTGGTAATTAACGAAGAAGGATTGCACGTAGATTGCACGTTCGTTGCAGTTAACGCAAATAGCTGCAAATGAGCGGGCAGGCTTCGCGCGCTAACACCGTTGGCACGGAATGACGCACCCAAAAGCGTGGTTTGCTCGTTCTTAATAAGCCATGAAACAATCCTAATTACGGTATTGCCGTGACACCGTGTGAATATGGGGTGTGGCGATGTATTAAATTAGCGTTGCGTTTCTCCCGTGACCTCGACGTTGAGAACAAACTTTACACCCGTCGGACAATTATCGTTCGTTTTTCTCGGACCAATAATAATTATACCATTCGATACCGTAACATTTGTGTTGGATCGTCCGATGCAGTTTACTCTCTGTAAGCATGTTTGAAACAATACCACGAGACCGATCGCGGGAAGCGTGTTTCAACGCGTATGCATTATGCATCTCCGGAACCGCCCTAGTCGCCTCGACATCGTTGCCCTCGCCGTTCCTTTCCCGCGTGCATTAACTTGTACGCATCGTCACGCAAATTGCAGCGTGTACACTGCTCCGCTTGCTCTGTTTACCATTTTCGAGCGTGGTTAAGAAACGTGAGTCGAGAAAACGTCTCGAGAAATTCCGGCTGTAGCGAGGGAAAAAGTCAAAAAAAGAAAAGGAAGAAGGGTATAACCCAGCTGGTTGAAACGCAGCGTTCGACAGCCAGTGGTGGGAACTCGGGCAGATGTTTGGTCCATAGCACGAGGGCACCAGTCCCCCATGGGCTACCGTGCCGTAAATTACCCTCAACCGACGATTCTTTCGCGTAGGCAGCAGCAGCCAGTCTCGACGATGCCTACAACGACAACAATGGCCACCGGTGTCGACGCTTCTGTCTCTTGTGAGCCAGCCTTAAGGGCCACGTGACACGCGCGAGAAACACGCATTTTCACGCAGACACACGTGCCCGTAGTAGACTCATACAAAGGCTCGCAGAATTCGCCGGAGACTCCTTCGAGTCGTGTCGGGGCTCGCTTCTTCCACCACGTGGTCGAAGACGTGCTCTCGTGCTCGTCGTGGAAGAGGAGCGGCGAAGATCTTTCCTCGTGGGATCTTCCGAGTCTGACTCGAGCCCGGCCACCTTTCCGTGAATCATCCGTGCGATTCAAACGTTCGCGCAACTCCAAATATGCGTATCGTACGATCGGTCGTCGACGGTGCGTGCGAGTGAAACAGCACAGAGATTCGAACGAGAAAATTTCGTCGACGAGTGTGCAACGCGAAGGGATCGATCTCGAGATCGCATCGCTTTTGTGGCAGCTCCGGCACCGCTGCAATTTCGATACGGCCAAAGAAGGAGGGATATGTCGTTGAAAGCGTGCCGTACCCGAGTGCATTTGAAGAGGACGTTTGACGCTCGAGTGTGACCCACGAGCATTGGACGCGTCCAGCTGCACAGGATCGATGAAATCAACGTTTGGACGATGCAGTTCGTTGAGATCGACCAGCACGCGCCGTCACACGAGCGCCACTCCCGCTGACTCGTAAGTGTGAACATCCTTTGTCGGCTATCTTTTAATACAGACGAATTTGATCCGTGTCGAGCAGTCCGGACAATTGGCCGGAGGATGTGGATCATTTTTTCATCGGCCTGAAAAATTGACGACGAGTTTGACTCGAGTTCACGCCGGATGCGTGAATGTCGTTGCACGTCGTTACACGTCGTAGAAATAATTAGCCTATCGAGTAAATTGCGTGCGATTAACGATGGTAAAGTCTCTGCGGAAGTAGAGGCGAGTCGCTGGATCTTCATCTAGCAGACGTCATCGAGTTTCACGACGCTGTTAATATCGGAAAAATACCGCAATTCAGACGCAACACGTGAGACGCGAGTCGGTTCAAAGCGTTCTGCTAGAGTCTAGACCACTAGAGAGATCCTCTCGCTGTGGTGGAAGTATCGTTGACGCGTTGTCAACTTCTCGCGGACACGTGATACACGTGCAACACGGAATTCCGTTCTGGTGTCGTGTTTCCCTCGGCTGCGAGTCACTTCTCGTTTTTACGTAACCCAAGGACCAGGAAAATGACGACGATGCAATGGCATCTCGCGCAATCTCACTTTGAGTCGCGATCGAGCGTGAAAATGAAAGTGACTGGACATCGGGATTGATATTTCGACGATGCAGGAAACGAAGATCGGAGATAAATCGTCGACGAGGTATCCCGGGATTTCTTTTTTCCCCGAGCGTAGCAATCACGTTTCCCTTTAATTTACTACTGGGACATCGTTTGTCGTTTAGCTGTTTCCCGCTGTTACGAAATGTACTTTCGAAATAAAAAGAAAAAAGAAAAAAAAAATACGGGCGTGTTGCTTAAGAAACGTCGACGTTTGCTACGTTTCATCTTGTCGCAGGAGCTTGAACAACGATCAAATCTTAAATTGTAAATTGACGGGTAACGCATTCCAATCGTTCCGCTCGATGCCGAATTTGCAAGAGCATAGCTAATTAGTCAATTATACTTCGCTGATCAGAATCTCGATTCCAATTAATGCCGACAAACCTGTCGTACACTTCCTCTCCATCGTCTACGCAATCTGCGCCGTTGTCGTTTCATTTCTTTTTTTTTCCCGCGATGTCTATCGACGTTTACAGGCGCTTCGATTATGGCATCGCTTTCTACGAGCGAGTACGCTTGACACGCTTGATGGAGAGGCATCGTCGAGGGCTTCTCTTCTATTAGGGACACGCGTTCTTGTTTCAAGAAATTGGCGTGGAAAGTACAAGTTGCCGACTGTCCAACACCACTTTCCCATCTCGACGCACAGTCAGGGTTAAACGAACGAGAGTTTAATAGATTTAACGTCGACCTAGCTTCTCCTTTACCCTGTGAATTCATCAGAACGAAACTGGTTTTCATCAACGAGTTTGATTCTGATGTTCTGATTGAGCTACGCTCATCGGAAGTTGGAGAACGGCTTGTTACAGTTTCCGATTGGCCAGATGATTAGAAATGACTGAATAACTGATTGAATATTAATGTTTCGAGGTCAACGCGTGGCCTGAATTAGAGATTAAGAAATTACTGAAAAAGAAAAAGAAAAAGAAAGATGTAGCATTTGTGTCGAAACAGAGCTGAAGTTACAGCGATAAAAAGTTAGACGGATGGACATACGTATCGATTTAGGTTTCAAACTATAAGTTCAAATCATTAGGAGAAATTCTACGTTGCTGTAGTTTATGTAGTTATACGTCGCTGTTATTATGTAAAACGAGAAACATACGAAACTTTTAATAAGATTATACATCTAATAAAATTACAAACTTTATAGTTTTATCTCCTTGATTTGATTAGCAGAATTTGTTGCCAAGGAAATTTACTCAACCGGTGAACTTTTTCTTTGCTTCTTTTACTTTCTTTCAAGAACAGCCTGCTTCAAATTAATCAATTTAGCTACTATAATTATATATATTTGTTGTAACTAAAATAATTCGATATTGTTTTATCTACGTTTTTATCTCAGATTATTAATCTAATACATTCACCAGTTTTCATTTTGTTCACCTTCGCTTGTATTCTCTATAATTTTTTCTGTGTACTATACCATTTTTACATCAAAGGACTTTTATTCCTTACAAATAAGTAAAACTTGAAATTAAATTAAAGATTAAAATTAATGGAAACACCAAATTTCGACTTCAAACGAGTGGATCTTCATAAATACTAATTCTTCCTGTTTTAAAAACTCTTAATTACTTTGAAAGAAGTTATCAATTAATGATTAAAGTATTCTGCTATTCAACATTGTTTCTTACAATGTACAAAAATTGAAGAATTTTGATGAAAAAGGAGATACCACGTAAGGTATGAAAGTATTTACAAAATTATGGTGAAGCGATAAGGAAAGAATTAAAGTTGTAAGCTTAATGAAGCAGTGTGGTACATGTGTGTAGTCAAATAAAGAGTAAAGAAGAACTTTGGCAGTTATTTTTTTTTAATATGTCTGAAAATTTCACTGTCAAGGTTTCGAAAGTTCATATTTGCAAGAAATATTATAATTAGGTATCAATTATTAGCTTCAGATCATTTACATCATTTACAGACTTCAAAAACTTATTTATACATATCCTTACTTTCCAATAAAGCATATATAAATTTAGAACCAACTAAACTTATGTATAAACACTGTAATAGATCAATCGCGTGCAAATACTTTTTATAGCTATAAATACTGTGTAAAATAGGAGCAGAAGATGATCAGTTTATTCTATTAATAGAGACAGATAAGAAAATGTAAAATTCAACTATCTATATTTGAAATTAACATTACAATAACGCTCTTATGATGTCGTGTGATTATGCTGAAAAAATGTATTAAAAGAGTACATATTTAGTACTTTTATTTTTTTATCTTTTGTAAATTCGGAATTACTGATCTTTTGCAAATGGTACATTATATACGTTATATTTCACAAATTCTTAATAAAACTTGTCGGTCCCTGATAAAAGTTATCCTTGAACTTAGCCGACAGCGTTAAAACGATACCTTATCTTTGAACAATATTTCCAAATGTTTACTGCAATATACGACTGACACGTTTATTTTTATGTATATTTTTATATTTCCACTACTACTCGCGGCTCTCTTCACTCTTCATCGCTTCACTATGGTTGCACGCTCACAATCAGAAGGTAAAATCCTGGTCCTTGAATGCCAACCGCAAATTTTCGGGTGGCTTGGTAAAACACGACCAGAAGGTAGACGCAGGGGTAGAGACAGCAAACAGTTGAACATTTTTTTTATCGTCAAATGTCAAGAGCACCACGAATGAATTTCTCTTGCTTAATGATATGAGACCAGTGAAACGTTCGCGATATACAAATACGTGAAATGTTACTTCAGAGTGTTACAATTGAACACGACGACTTCTTTCGATATAAATTATCAGTGTACATGCTACGATAATGACCAGCCCCTTAAAATGAAGTGTAGGTTCTCGTTGCTTTTACGACGAGTGCCTGCTTCTCTCGCGTCAGGCATTCTCTAACGGTAAACTTATTTCTGATTTGTTGTGCTTTATCGTCTCAAATACTCGACCAGGCCGCTGTAACGGCTCGATATCGGTCTAGAGGTTCCGTGAATTTCCATTTGGATTTCATTCGGAGTGAAAAGAGTTTTGAGATAGAAAAGAAAGAACCAATTTAAGTAGCAAATGGATAGTCTAAGGTCTAAGGCACATCGTGAAAATGACGACGCCTTAAAGCTGATAGTACGAGTAACGCGATCCTTTTGGCCCGTCAAGGTACCGTAAACTGCCTTCTTTTTTTTTTTTTTTTCATTCGGCGCGTGAAGAAATCGCTGGTGAAAAATGCGACGTCGCAAAAAGAACTGGCATGAGTAATAAGCGAACGCCTTAATGACTACCTCATTTGAGCAGCCATCTTCGTTCCTTTTTTAATCTTATTTTAATTTTTTCCCTTTTTTGTTTCTTTTTTTCATTTCTCCGACGAAAAAATGACGACGGTGCTCGTGTTTTCGGCAGACCGACAACCGAGAATGCGTTCACAATTTTTCAACTGTCAAGATGCGGAACCAAGGCCCAAATCGTTAGCCTACAAGTCTTCCGCTGTGATTTTATCGGACCAATCACCGACGATTGAATTTATTAAGAAATAGGGACTGGTTTTCGTTGAATAAAATTCTGTTTACCAAGCCACAGTAACGAGTTCAAATTTGTTAAGGTACACCATCTTCTACGAAATGCAAAGTAAAATAAGCTTGCGAGCCATCTCAAAGCTGAAAAAGCAAACGTCGGAATTCAGAACTGAAAGCTAGCTCGGTCAAATATGGCAAAAATTTGGTTCCTGGTTGAAAAACGAGTCAAAGAAGAAAGAAAAAAACGAGGCAATTGTACAATATTTTTCAAACGATTCAAATAATTCGCTAAAATCGTGAAATGTAATTGGGTTTTCTGCGAACTTTGTCGACTCCCTTTTATTCTCCTCCATTTTCTTTCGTCGTCGCGAGTGTCTTCTAAAATCGTGAATACGAATAACCGAGAAAAAGACGCTGGCTGGGCGTCGCATCGCGAAGAAGAGGAACAGCCGCGAAGCATGCGAGGAATAACGAATGTTTGAACTCGTGCCAAGAAGTTGCACGAGGTAGCGTCGTCCTCGTGGGGATCTAAAGAAGGGACGGGATTTTGTGATTGTCCGATAGATGCTTCTCAACTGCAGAAATTATCCGAATTTGTGAATAAATCCTCTGCAATCTAATGTTTGTTCTCTCGATAAATTTCTTTGATTTCTTACGATTATTATTATTTTATTTTATTTTGTTTGTTTATTATAAGTCTTATGTTGGATCATTTAGAATTTCTAAAATTATTTCTCGTTTACGTATTATTACACGTGAGTATAATGTGTAGCATAATACATAATACGTAAACAATATGATATAACATAACAAAAATATGTAACATATCATCATTCAATATCCATCACTAACTGAAATGTGAACCGTAATTAAAACAAAAATATCTCCTTTTTGGAGAATAATTGTAAGATATTAATCTATTGTAATTTCAAAATTCTAAGGACTAGAATCTTATATTTATAAACGATAAATCAAAGTATCTATTTACCCCTATCTATCCATATATTGCTTTGTAATAAATTTGTATTATATTCAAAATCACTTACATTGATCAATGTTGAAAAATATATCATTATGTCGCTATATTGAATGTCAGAGAGCGTAGTATTATAGTATAGTATATATCGTTATTACACATATATATACATATATACATATGTGAACCCGTCAACTGACGAATGACGTAAATCGAAAATTTAAAAAAATTATATAATATTTGTTATATAATATAAAATTATAATATTTCTATAATTATAAAATTATAAAAATAATAAATACTAACTACTTTTATCTTACTTCTAAATATACTACACTCATTTTATTTATCAATTTAATTTGCGTATATTTCGTCTTATGTCAATGAAAAATAAGAGTCAATTTTTACATCGCAATAAATAAATAATAATAATAAATAATGGCATTGATCATTCGTTACCTTATCATTAGTTTACTATCGATAGACAGTAACTAATAAAGATAGCTTTCTTTAAGTTCTATTATCATAATTACTATTCTTCTGCTTTATATCTTTACAATTGAAGCTACAATAAAGCTGTACTTTACGATAAAGCATTCTACCATTAATTTGTTATATATATATATTACACGAAAGTCAAATTTTCGTAACATT
This sequence comes from Melipona beecheii, assembly GCA_032399605.1. Lineage (NCBI taxonomy): Eukaryota > Metazoa > Arthropoda > Insecta > Hymenoptera > Apidae > Melipona > Melipona beecheii. The sequence goes on along the minus strand of JAUCMO010000210.1, from coordinate 1,952,367 downwards.
GAGAAAAGGAACTTGATTCATTTGTCAACGTATAGTAAGGGCCTCATACGTATATACATATATAGTGTTAATAAAAGCTTCGATGCACGCTAACACGACACTAGCGGAACTTTGCTGTCAAAGTATCAGCTGTTCTTATCCGCTTGATCCGACAGAAGCTCGGACGTATTGGCAACAATCCAGTAACAGGGGAACAGAGGTAATAGTACACCACCGAGACTCTAGCCCTTGTCATTCGAGTTCTTTTAATTGAATCATCGCTGCATCGGCGCCGAGCTAAAATCGTGATCGATCGCGAATCACGGGATTCCTGCGTGTCAATCCCCAAGTGCGTTTCGAACGAGGATCAATAACCGGTCTCTCGGATGCGACTACTTGAATTTCACCGTGGCTCGTTACGTTTTCTTCTCATTTACCGTTCGGCCAATTCGTTTCCACGCGTTCTATGCCGCGGAGTCGTGCTATTATTGATTTCGTCTGAGCCTAAGGGTTTCGTGCACCAACCACGAGTTTTCGCACGTATGCGTTGAATGACTCACCGGTGAGATTCAGTCACAAATTAGGAGCGTGTCCCGTGCGAATCCTGTGAAGAAAGCCCATCGAAGATAGACTGGCTTACTGGCTAGGGTGTCTTCATTTCGAAAGGGAGAAACAGGAGACTGTTAGTTAGATGATTTCACCGTTGAGTTTTGCGAGAACCTTGAAAAGATTTTCGAGAGAGATCGGAACTTTTGCGGACTATAAAGAAAGCTTCTCCGAATTTAGAGAGCGCAAGCTTTGAATTCCGTGAACGTGTTAAGAAATAGGATCGATAAGTGGATAATCCCGATAACGAGTCAATTTAGTAAGCGTTCAACCGTCAATTCATCTTTTCATATTTTTAAAGTATAATATGCTCAACGGTATCGTATAACGGATCGAGAAACACGCGACGAGAACCTATCGGCAACTTCGTTGTGAAAGGAGCTTATCGTCCGAAGTTCGAAGTTTTTCCTCTTGCGCGCTAGTTCCATATTGCCGAGCACGAGTCGGCAGATGCGGTTCGTCATTTTTTTTTTCTTTCTTTTTATTTTCTTTCGAGGATAACGTTGGATAGATATAGCTGTGGCCAACTCGAAGCCTGGAGAATCTTATCAGCGGCTGGTCTAATCTCACGGTACAACCTATCATCGGCACACCGGTGCCGGAGAAAGACCGCCTTTCAGTTAGACGTTTTTGAAGCAAGCCTTCATGCGTGAAATTTTCGTTTCCCCTGTGAAACGACGGAAGAATGCAACAAAATGCAAAGAAAAGTCAGGATGAATGATTTATCTCAGAGGGGAGCGCGGCAAAAATTACGTTCCACTAACCTACTACGACAGATAAAAGAGTAATCGAGTGGCACGCGAATCGGACCACTCCTATCCTTCGTTAGTTTCGCTTGCTAACGTCCGATTAATCTATTCCGTCTGTTATGTGTGATTTTTCTCTTCATTTTCTTTTTCACTTGCTAGTTGAATCTAGTCTAGATTCGCATTGCTCGACACGATTCGTCATGATAATCGAAAAAAAAAGACAATACGTTGCTGGAATAACGGACACGGAAATGTTTCATGCTGCCACGCGTGTTCCGATTTCTTTCGACCGAGCTTCGGGCTACTAAACTTCGTAGGCTAATTAAGAGCACTTGGTGAAGTGGAATTTCCAGGCGAACAAAAGGCCCGGAAAGTGGAGATTCAAGTATTCGAGTATTTACGTGTTTATGAATACATAGTCGAGATGGATCTAACTCAAAGAAAATCGAAATCTTTACTTTTGTCAGATAAAATATTTCTGCAAATAATTCGTTGATGTTCAAGGTTACAGTATTCTAGATTTTTTGCCGAACGTGCATACGAAGTGGAACCGCTTATACACCGACTTACGTGTCACGAAATCATGATCAAGTGGGCTGCAAAAAAGCAAGTCACGAAAACAATAGCAATGAAGCGGCGATCACGTAGATCCTCGTAGATCAACCTTTTGGTACGCCTGTCGAATTGAAAATGTGACCTTCGCATCGGAATCGGGCACCGTTAATGCCGGTGGACCCAAGTAAATTTATTCTAAAATACTACCAGAGGTCAGTGTGTCATGATTTTTATCAAGCGACGGATGTATACGTGCATATAAATGCTGTATCGCAGTTGTTTGCTGTAAAAAAACCGAACGTTTATCGTGATATTTCTGCAAGATCAAAGAATCTCAATGACTCTCATTTGAAACATTTTCTATTTATTTTTCATATTAACATATTCTTCGTCATCGATTTTAGATTTCGTAGGTACTCAAATTTAAGTCAACTTGTTTTAAAATAGATTCTCGATTTTCTTGAATGCATCATTGATCATGGCGATCGATATCTACGGCAAAAAGTTGCGTGAGGTAGGTTTTTCAGTTCGTGACCCGAATATCTTGAAATTACGACCGGCCTTTTGTACGCGTTTCCATTGTCGCTTATTACAGTCATTTCCCACCGAGTTACTGTCCACGATTTTCACGTCAATATTTCATAACCGTTCTAGCGTTATTGAATCGTGGTATGGTATAAGTGCACTTGTGCGCTGGTTTCTTGGTTAAACAATCGATATTTTATATCAGTCATTTCACTTTAGATTCGTTGCAAGCACAGTGAAAGAAACTCGAGTGTAGTAAAGTAGACTTTCGGCTACATCAATGAACAGACTGCGGATTTTTATGCACTTTTAAATGTTCACGAAAACAAGAACTAAATCTTCTAGATCTACGGAGTTATAATTAATACTCTTCCTTGGATCTTTACTTTATATATTTTCACATATTGTATGCATCTTTGCATTTTGCATTTCAAATTTTGCATAAATGCACAAAAATCCTTAGTCTGTCGATGATCATCTCAAAATAACGTTCATGGGTAATCTAGAACGCAAGTGTCTTTTTGCGCAAACTTCAAGAATACGAGGCTGGTAACGGTAGTTCGTTCTGCAGTGTAACAGTCTGTTTGACATATGTAAATTCATAATATCTTATCCACGAAGCATCGTGTCGGACAAAAGATCCGGAACGTGCAGAAAATGGCTAACAGCCGCGAAAAGCCACGAAGGTGGCTGACCGGACGTTCGGTGCCCGTGAAATCAGCACAGACGAGAGTGGAATAACCAAATGATGCTTGAATGAGCCCACGCGACAGTCTGCACGCCCACACACTCTCGACACGACAACCGTAAGTTCCTAAATTCAGTCTCCCGTAAATTCCTAAATTCCCTGCGGCTCAGTGAATAACAACACGTCATTCCCTTTAACATTTTGTATTTCCATCAGTTCTCAAGGGTTTTAGAAAAAGTTACGTTGAATGAGGAACTTGCAACAACGTAACTTTTAGAGTTCAGCGAATTCTGGCGATTTGCCTGTTTAAATGGCATAATAATATGGCGTAGTGAGGTGTGTGTGTGTGTGTGTGTGTGTGTGTGTGTGTGTGTGTGTGTGTGTGTGTGTGTGTGTGTGTGTGTGTGTGTGCCATCCGGTGTTCTAAAAGCCTAAAGGTAGATAGAGAGAAAGGGGAGAGAGAGATAGAGAAGGAAAGGGAGATCGAACTTAACGGGTCTTTCTCAGTAGGTCGATACGTGCAGTAGTTGACACCGATTAGGACCTCGTAATACGCATGTATCGTGGGAGTATATGTAATCGACCCATAATGAACAGCTGAGACCAATTTTGTCCAACTTTAGATGGTACTTGGAATAACTTCCAGTTCTCGTACAGTTAAGGTAAAACCGTGTGTCATACTTGCCTTCGTGCTTAAGAAGCAAAAATAGGGGCTAACGACAATTACTTTTCTCCTATATTGCAGCGTGCGTCGATAGATATTGATTACGAAATAGGAACACATCTTTCTTGTATTAAGCGTCTGATTTTATTTTCCAAAAGTTATTATTATGACGCTTTGGTAATTGATAAATAAGTTATATAATGACACGTACTACCACTATCTATGTACATTATATTTCGAAAATCATGGTCGATTAATTCCACCTTCGTATTTAATTTTACAACTTATAATTTTAAAATTTAAAAGCTTTAAAAGTACAAGTACAAGTTGTTGATTAAACTGAAGAAAATATATTATATCAATATATTAACAGTTGTATTATAAAATATAAGAGTAATTTAAAAATTTTGTTATGTACGATAAACACTGAATATTTAAAATAAAAAAATATTTCAAGACTTAAATGGAAGTGTACGTTTTAGGCTACGATCATGCGAGATGCGGTGAATTCTGAATTTGACTGTTTATTGAGTATTATTTAATACTTTGAAATAATAATGAAAATGACTATTTAAACACAATATTTAAAACGATTGGCACAAGAAAAACAATGTATACATATGAAACTTGTATACAGTGTATAAAATGTGATAGATGCATTGATTGTGAATCCGAAGAACTTGATGAAACTGTCGTATGTACCATTTTGTTCATTACAGTGGAAAAAGATATTTTATTTTACTCTTAATTTTAAAAAACCGTGTTTGAACTTTGAATGTTTCAATTTTTGTTGTTTTATGCCTGTTGCGAGGATATTTCACAAATTATTCAAGTAATTAATTATATCATCTGTTTCATAAATTAAAAAGTTGTAGATTTAGAAATAGTTTTGTATGAGCTTCCGATATTATCGTTATCTTTTCATTAATTTATTCCTTCTCAATTTTCGAATTTTAGTAAATTTATGAGTCGTTTGTGTGAAACGTTATTTTGTGATAAATTTTCCTATTTTTGAAGGCTTTCTTTTAAAATGACTTTTGAGCGGTGTACACGGTCAAATTCACTGATCAAGAGACACTGTTTTTCAAATGTTGATATGCGTTCCGCTTGAAAATTATCTTATCTCGTATGGTAATCTGTTGAGAAGCACGTGAAGTACACTACTTAAGCAGTAAGCTGCACCACTCACTCGCGTTTAAGGATGACGGCTACAAATCGATTGCTTCGTGTTTCCAGTAGGTGGTCCTCTACATCGAAGAGGGGGGCATTGGAACCTAGATTAGAAATTTACAAGATTATCTTCTCTTTAAATAGATTTCCATTACAAACCGTTTCATTTTAAATTGTTTAGAATCGTATTTTATGTTGTACCACTTTGTGTTGCGGATTTATAATCCTTGTTGCGCATTTATTTGCTGATTGAAGTCACGCGTCGTAAACGCTTACGAATTTAAATAAGCATTAGTTATTACCGATACGAATATGAGCGTGAAAAAATATTTAACAAATGCACTTTCTTTTGGTTCACGGTCGACAGTTAAGATCAAATATTTACGTATACACGTGTTTATGAGCATTAAAAATGTTTCTTTTCGAATTTATGCCCGGCACGTGTGCGGTCAATTACATTAAATTTATCGTATGAATGCAAACAACTCTTTTTCTTCGGATTTACAATATCAAATATATAAATAGAGTTTCACTCTTTATATTCTTATAGATATAGTAATATTCTTTATAGATACACAAAAACAATTACAATATAAAATTGTAGTAATTTTTTCTTACAATTAGCGTTTCCACCTTGTCTGCCTTTTCTCCAAAGGTTTCGCAAACTAAGCAGAAGTGTTAATAAATTGCTCAAGCACTAATGAGACTCGTTTAATTAATTCAACCAAATTTTTCATCGTAAACGCGATTCTGATTAATTTCAATTCCTTCGATCTGCCATTTAGAGATATATACGTTGATTTCATCATTCACCATAAATTCTTAGCATTTTATAAATACCTGTGTACGCTATACACGAGAAATGTATCCGATGTTCCAAACTTCGTGACTTTTTTTTTTTAACAGGTACTTTCGTCGAATCGTCAACTTTTCAAATCTTGATGGAAGTGCCAGAGGCTCGGTCACGCGAGTCGACGAGGAACGATGCTTAATAGCGTTGCCGCTAATCGATCAGGTCGACTCGTTTGGTCGTGTTATCGCAGGAATGCGCGGACCAGTGCAATGTTACCGACATTACCGGTGAAAACGAGCCGGAGAAACTTCCTTTATTTTCCTTTATTTCTATGTTCGGTGTGCCGCGTTTCCGCAAGCCATTTATTGCTTGCTCCTTGTCGATTACAAGGCCAATAATTCGTAACTATTCATTTCGAATTCGTGTGTTGCTCCTCCAGACGAAATGAAATATTTCTATGAAAAATTCTACTTTCGTAATTCGTGACGTATCGTGCTCATTTCCTTTTTGTTTCATTTCATTTTACTTTTTAGTAATTTTACTAAATAGTACCAAAGTAATACTGAATAATAAAAATAAAATGACTTTACTTTCAACAAAATTAATCACTATATACGAATATACAATACAAAGTAAACAGTTATTAGCTGCGTAAATTCTGAACGAATGAAAAGAAGAAAGAAAAGTCACTAGAAAGTCACTAAAAAATGTTAGAAGAAGTTGAAATGAATGAAAAGATGATTGATGCAATTATACTGTCTATAAAGTGTATGATACGTCTGAATGAAATAACTGCATGATGTCTGAAATTCCTAGACGAGGCATAATTAAGTAACTTTTTTCTAAAAATTATACTTTTTAATAAGCTTCAATAGAATATGCTCATAGTTACGCACATTATCGACAAGAGCTTGTACGATAAATTAATTTGTACTAAATATTTTCTATATTCATTTTAATATGTTTCTAATACGAAGACTAAATGAAGCCAAATAATTCCAATTAAAAACAAGTTAATGAACAATAAAAAATACGTAAGGTATTGACGTTATGGATAAATTTAGATAATCTATCAACGAGTTACCTAGAGTTTTGTAGTCGTTTGAGCTACAACAAAACAAATACAAGTATCGAAAGAAACCACCGTAATCATTTTGTTAGAATTTAAAGGACAGACATTCTTCTTCGAATTTTTCTCTGTCTAATTTGCAAGAAGATCATACATTAAATCATTCCATCCGTATTGCGCACCGTAGTCCATAAAGCACATTGACAAGCAATTAAACGGAACGATCTCGACAATTTGAATCGAATGAACATCGGCCCGCCGTTCATCGTGCTTTCGAAGCGCAATTTGCGAGTTCGACGTCCACTCGATTCGAATTAACTCGATTGAAACGTCGCCGGGACTCGGTGGACCACCGCGACGAAGAATGTGCTCAAGGTCGGCGAATGAGCACGACGCGATGCGACGACGGAACCTTCCGTTCCCCGTGGAAACAGAAAAAAATCACGCGATCACGTTCGTGCGTCTCGTTTTACTCATAGAAAAACCAGTCGTCCACCACTGAGAAGAGACGACGAGAATGCATTCCATTGCAAGGCTGCCAGTCGATAGGCAAACAAGGACAGATTTCTTTTCACATAGAAGTGCCGTCCTCAGCATCCTAATTCGAACGACAAACAAAACCCTCTCATTTTTTTCCCCTCCGTCGGCCTTTCCTTCGTCTCGCGGAAGGTAATGCTTCTCGTGATTTGAAAGCACGTGGCACGCGTGCACCTCTCGTCGACTGACTGGTTGGCCGCTTTTTCTACCTCCTGTTCCACCTACTGTCCGTTTAAGTGAAGTGTACACGCAATCGCATACTCGAGCGCGGCTACCAAAAGTCTACGGAAACGAGCTGGACTTCTAAAAGAAAACGCCAAGAATTTTCATACCTGGTCTGCATACATCTACCAACATTTCCATTTTGCTGTCTCCCTACATCCTGTTGCTGTTGCGTTTCCTTACTCGGCTGGCTTTTTTCCCCCGGCTATACACTTTCAAAAAATGCTTTCACGCACCGATCGTCTAGCTTTTGTTGAGATTTCGTAAGTAGTTTCGCGCGAGATTCTCCGAGAGATAAAGATTTATCTATCTTCTCCGTAAAGATAAAGAATCTATGGAAGCTTAACTCATATTGCGGAAGTGCGAATTCTTTTCGCGTACGTGAGCCTTCTCGCGTGAATTCGTAACACGGTGGCCTCAGTTGGCCCGATTTCGCCAATCGGATTTATTACCGAAAAGTGTGCATACAAATGCATAAAAGGGAAAGAGCTGTTAACTTCGGTATTTTATACCGAATATACTGCGTACAGAATCGCGTGCAAAAGTTCATTTGAGAAGCCAAAGCAATACTTGGGCAGGTAGTTTTAATGGTTCGTAAAGCATATTCCCTCGGACGTGCGTGGTTCTGCTTACATTTACCATGCTGACAAATAACACACTCTCCCGTACTCGATCCCGTATAAATATTCATTCGTCGTGACCAGAAAAAAAAACTCCAAAAGCGCCGAGTAAAATTTGGGTCGTTTACGCCCCAATCTGACCGACTTTAATCTCGAAACGAAGCCAGTTAAAGCGTCGAAAGCTTTGGTCGCGAAAAGTATCTATCTGCACGGTACCGAATGAAAGAAACTAATTGTTCAGTCAATGTTCCAATAATCCAGAAAAAAAAATAAATGAGGAAACTACGAAATCGCCATTGAAAAGTTTTATTCTTCTTGTTATTTATTTGTTCATTTATTCACTTACTTAAGAAATAAACGGGAGACACGTGTACTACTTGTAGATGAGACACAGACATACATTTACATACGTAGTAACTAAAAACAGGATAATTATAAGTTAAGCAAAAATTGAAACAAAAAGCTTGCTACTAAATCAAGATTCTGGATTTCTAAAGCTGTTGATTTATACCAATTGAAAATTTTTTTGGTAAAATTGCCAGATCATGATTTACCCACTTGGTTCAATGATTCAACCGATGTAATGACATATTCGGATAATTCCCAAAATGTTTTCATTTTCGCTAATGCTAGTTCCACGTGTTAAACATCGGGCAATATCGGTCGGATGGTCAAGCAAAGATTAAGGTATCGGTGCTGAAGAGACCCTGCGGCACAAGTAGGCCCCCCTTCCTTTCAGGAGCCAGCCGGGAGGCCCCTATGTACACCTGCGCAGGTTGAAAGGTGTTGTGTTTTCATCTGGCAGTTCAACCTACAATCGCGAGCGAGAAGGTTCCGCAGCCGCGATCCTCTCGCGTTCCACGCTCGCCACGAGACGTCGTCGTGCCTCGAACTCGCTATTTCCCCGTTCCATCGGTCCTTGAACTTGCTCGTTAAATTAACGAAACATGGTGAAAACAGACAGCGGGAGAAACTAAACGGAGATCAAATTGATTTGGTGTTACCAAGTAGGTAGTGATGTCGTGACAAAGCAGAGAGACAATGATATTGAGTTTGGCAGGGAAAAGTCATTAAAATAATTGCCGGACGAGACGGACAGATCCGATGAGAAGTTGTTTGATTGAAAGGCAATAACGACTAAGCAGCGACGAGCGGATTCAATACACCTTGGCGCAGAATCTTCGTGAAACCGTGGATTAATTAACTCGATTAGTGGCTTCTTCCACGGAGCCGGCTCCGTAGAAGTTTCCACGCGATCAGAAGTACGATTTCTCCGTACGATAGCGAATGAAATCGAAGTCCTGGTGAAACTAGCCGCGATAACGTTGTGCATCATCTTATTAAGGGAACATTTCGTGTTGACTTAGCCGCGTTCGCGATACAGGATATGCGTAATTTATCAGTGCTTGTGTGAGAAAATCTTGATCGCTCCAGAAAACATTTTATTACGCTCGAGAAGTAAGATATCAATTACGAACATAACCCGAGAGGTACTCGTCTTCAGGAGATATATTGTCAATAGTCAAGATGGACACCGTGCTAGAGAAGATGGGCAAATTGAATCTGGTAATGTTTCCCAACTATTAATCTTCTGTTACATTAACAAATGATACATCAAACGAACTACGTACTTAAATACTATTAAATACTATTTAAATGGTATTTTTAATCCCTTGCGCTGGCAACTGGTTTGCGGACCATAACGAGTGACCGAACTGTATACAATAATTCGTCGCTTTCTTTTTCTTTTGAACTCGTCGGTACGATATCACTGGATAGAAATTATTAAGAAGTAATAAACTTATCATTTGTTTTGCCTGGGTTACATTTAAATATACTTAAAACTGAGAAAATGTTGCAATTTGGGATAAAAAATTCTCGACGTGCATGGCACGTCATTCCAGTGCAAGAGGTTAAATCCGACATTGTAAGTACGTTTTAATATCACAAATGCGCACAATGTATTTGCGAATTTACGTACTACTTTTGCTCTCGTTTCTGCACGCAACCGGAAACATAAAGGATTCAATGGATGATCACGAGCCGTGGTTCTTACACCGTGAAAAATCACTTGGCGTGTCGTGTATCGATCCTTACTTCCGTCAATTAAAGGCTGTCTGTAGGAACTCGACAACTCGACGATAATCGCGTACCAAACAGATTAATAAACAACCACGCTGATTGCGATATCGTCGTAGAAATTATGTACTGAATATTGCAGTTGGTAGAAAAACCGCTGCAGTCCGTGATCGTATATGCAAAGGCTGCATGTTAGTTATCATAGTTATCCGTGTCGATGATCGCACTCTACGTCTTTTTTCGGACGCTTTCTGGCCAAGCTGGACGCAGCCTGACTAGATGTTTAGCGATTACCTCGTTACGATCGACTGGTTTAAGCCCGGCTCGATCGTTTTTGCCGGCGGTATCGCTAGGGGCTCGCTCTCCGATGGTTGCATATATATCAACCTAAAGCTCGTCGATTTCTACTACGACCACCGAACCACCTGCAATAATAGTTAAATTGCAAAGAACCTCGCATACGTCGATCGACGAGATTGTCGTATCGCGAGGTATACAACTTTTTCCCGCTTTCGAAAACAACTACGTTAACGAACCACAAAGATTGAGAAATCCAATCGTTTGACCGTCTCGAACGTACTCGTGCTCCTGTCGCAAATCGTGCGTTGCAGGGTCTCAACGCACGTTGTTTAATCATCCTTGGAATGTGATTCGAGCGAGTAATTTTCTTTTTTTTTTCTCCTACGTTTATGGAAGCAGATTTATGGAAATGATAATCAAAAGGAGAAATCCTACTCACGATTCTATGCTTCTGATTATTAACAATGGAGGGAACTGATATCGAAAGAGAGACTATGAGAATATCTTACGATTCTTGTAAATAAGTGAAATCGCAACAGTTGAATGATAGACGGAGAAGCATCGTGCACTAACTTCCTTGTTACACCGATATATCGGCTTACATCATTTCAAATATGTTTCTGTCGAACATGCTACGACTTACGATTAAATCGCACAAAAAACGCGACTAATTAGCACTTAAGCAGGCCAACTTATATTACCTCGTCTTTCCCTTCCGCAGTCGAATCTTCATCAAACGAAGATTTGTAACAAAGTGTGCTCGAAATAACGAGGAAAGAGGCGATATTTTCGTCAAGGTACATTCCCCCTAGCACGCATCTAATTAAGCATCCGCGACTAATTAAGAATTATTACAAGCAGATAGAAAAAGAAGCAAAATTGCTTGTTCGAACGGTTCTTCGTGCAAGTCGCTGGCTACGACGCGCATCCATTCGTATCCTGTGTACGCGCCCAAGTGCAAACCACTTTACGCTAGGCCATTGTCCTTGCCCGTTGGCGCGACCGTTTTAACACAGTTTTCAATTTTCAGGCTATTCCTCCTCGATCAGGGGAAACAGCGTGAAATTCGCACGACAAGAATGTCGAAACTGTTGCCAGGTATCTCCATATATGGATAAGTAATGGAGCACTGGTGAAACGCGTGTAACAATGGTCGCTGAAATGTAGCTAAATTATCGGCTTCGTGTTCTTTCTCTCTCTGATCGAACAGGTGTAGTCTCTCTTCGGCCCGCACTCTCACCAAAGATATTCGGCGAGTGAAACTTTTCGGTCGCCCTTCTCTTATCGACGCCAATTGGTCGATGCGTTCCATATTCGGAATGAGTGTCGTTTAACATAGTAAAAAAATAGGCACTTTGGTCTTCACTTTCTCCGAAACTCTTCCGCGCACGATCATTCTGAAGCGGTCACTGAGAATTCTTATTTATGTTAGAAACGAGAGAACGATTTACGGCGTTTCGTTTCCTGAAACGGAATTTTATTTCGTCAAAGAGAATCTAATTAAATTCTCGAATGGAGTTGGCTTGCTCAGTCTGCGGGTATCCTAATCGTAGCTTTTAGTAGGTAGACCTTTAGTAGGTAAACTATCGATTTTATTCCATCCAACAGTTGTTACAACTCGGCGTTCGCTTTTATGTTCGCTTTTATGTTCGGGTTATAGGAGGAAACGTTCAACTATTAATTAAGAGAATAGCAATAAAAGGATTTGGTAAAAAAGCTTGGAAAAAGCTTTGTTATTTAACGCGAAAGAGCCAATTAATCTGAGTATTTAATGCGTTAAACACAATCACAAACAGCGCACAAACAAATGTATCAGTATGTTAGTACGTAAGTACGAATTACCATTTCAGACATAAAGTTTCGTATGCGAATGCCATTATTCGTAAATATCTTATTATTATTCCGTAAACATGTTACGCTTGAGGAATTACACGAAATTATATACCTTAGTTGAATGAATTTAAATTCTAAAATCTTTCACCGAACAGCCGTCTTGCTCATTTTGCTTCTGCCAGCGAGATTACCGTAAATTATCTTCGACGTCGCGCATACATATCGTGGTCTATTTAAAAAAGACAGTTGAAAAATATCTACTGTTGTTCATAGATTGATCATCGAAACTGTTAACTGTAGGTTAGTTTTAAATCTTCTGGTCTGTTTTCTTTTTTTTTCTTAAATCGGATTTACGTCCCTTTCTAATGCTGGATAGTTGCACGAAATTTGTCACGACTCTGAACTTGTGATTTCGCTGACTGTTTTTTTAAGAAAAAACGGGAAAAGATGAATTTGATCTCGACTCAACAAAGCATTTCGAAGTCTGCGACTAATTTAAGACGTATCGTTCACTGAAGTGAGAGACGATGGAGTTTTTGATACTATTTACGAGCAAAGAAAAAACGAAAACAGAAAAGAAGGAAAGATAGATATATACAGACCGAATAATACGTATAAGAAACGACATAGAATAAAATTTTTTGACTTGACTTCGTTTTCGAGAAAATCAAGTTTGAAAATTTATCAAGTATACTTGAATTAAACTAATTCTAGACATAACAAAAAAAAAAAATTAACGAATTAAAGAATTAAAAGAATAATTTTACGTGCAAAAACAAGTAAGAAATCTCTTCAATATCTTCCGTTAAAAATTGCTTTAGCATACATGTACATTTAACAAATTTTCAAATTCGATTTTCTTGAAAGTATTAACAAATAACCGAATTAAGTATATTAAGTATATTAAGATGTTAGAGAGATAGAGAAAAAGTCTAAAGATTAATGGAATCGATATAACTAAAAATATAGCTACTTTTTATTCGTTCGTTCGTTTGCTCGTAAACTAAAAGTAAAAAACGAATCTTCGATATCTGTTGATACCTTATAATTTCGATTCTTTTTTTATAAATATTATCATAAGTATTTTAAACATTATTGCTTAGGTTAAACATTATATTATTCTATTACACTGAACTATTCTTATTATATTATTACACTGAATACGTTAAATTTGCATAAGTAGATACACGTACGGATAAGCTTAGTAAATTTTGTACTTCCTTAGATTCCTGCGAATGTGGGAAATTCAACTATAATCGGTAATCATGTTTTTCAATCAGTTCAGTGAAACTGCTACAAGGTTGCAGCAATCACAACACGATTAACACGATAATGACGAGACTGAGAAGAATTCGTAGCTCTATTAAGTCGTAGCTTAGGTAGCTTTTGTTCTCCTTTTTTGAAAACGTACATCCTCGAGCGCGTGTATCGAGCGCAACAAGAGTAATCGCGTGCAGCCCATCTCACGAAGATGCTTGCAATTAACATTCTCGAATGATGCACGAGGTTGATCTACAATGACAAATCACGCGAGAGTGTTTAACGTCGAGATTTCTAGTGGCGGGAAGTCGTGAAGAATAGCTACCGAGACCGGATAACCGTGAGCACCGTGAGATTCGACGCGATGCTCGCTTTGCTCGATTTTCTCGTCGTTTTTCCACCTAACCAGTTGAACTTGTCTGATACAAATATTAGAAAATGTTCGACTAAATACAAACATGCTCTATTCTGATTCGTATGATTAACTTTAATTTTCTTTGGAACGAGAACGCTCTAAAGAAAGAAAGAGAAAAGCGAGAGAAAGACAGTTGTTAGACAATTTGACAACTAGTGTCCTCTAGAGACTACATATATATCAAGTAGCAATTCTAAATGTAACGAAATAATTTTCTTGTTTAGTGCATACGTAATTGATACACTTAAAGGAAAAAGGTAAGACTAAATGTGACTTTTATCGATTACGTAATAATTAATAATATTGTAAAATATTCGTTATGATCTCTCATTTGTCAATAATTAAGTTTATTATACTTTATATTGTTTATGCGTGTAATATTGCTCGTCAATATCCGCGTTGAGGTTATGTAACAAGTATTTTTTAAATCGTGCTAGAATGTTTCCGAATCACTAGAATATTTTTTCAAATGAGGAAGCTCGTGTTGCTTTTTGCGCGATGATACTCGTCTCGAAGGTGAGCCTAATGCGTTATTTGCAAGTCACAGATCCATGAAACTTGGGACCAGAAAGGGCCAAAGTTTATACATGACTCAAATAAATAAATAAATAAATAAATAAATAAATAAATGAATGAATAAGTGTAATAAACGACAATAAATAGCTTTGTTCCTAAATTATGCCTTTTATTGTTTTCAATCAAAATGTTGATTTTAAAAGTAAGTATAATCGTGAAACACAGTAAATAAAGTAAAAAATAAGTAAAGTAATCGCTAAAAAATTAATTCTATAAAATTTTATGTATGTTTTCATTTAAAAGAATATATGTACTTCCAGCTTTATTGCTTTCGAGAGAAAAATATGTTAATCTTAAGTAGTACGATATTAGCCTTTCCCTAAATAGCACTAATTTTTGCGGAATATTACGTGCAATATTGTCACGTCTGTTCTATTTTTAGACAACACGTTTAAATTATCATGCTGGCGACGATGCCTTCTTTTAATTTTATCAACTACATGAATCACATTGCAATCGATTTGAACTATGCACTATCTTGATACTTCGATTCAAAGTTGCTCTTAATCTCTTTGTACATCATCCTATCTAAATATAAATCAGCCGATGAAATGCTTCACGCTTCTCCCGACGTTCATCGAAATTAGAATCCAAATGAATTTCTCTTCCAAGGTTCTAATATCGTAATTGCGCGCACGATAATCGAAGGATATTCCTTAATTGCCTGCTTTCTAAGCTTCTCTCGAACCGCTATTGAAACGCACAGACAGAAGATAAATTTCAATCGATTCTATGCAACCGCGAAATAAATCCTTAATAATCTACTATTTATGCTTTTCAACACGTTGGCACCGGATTGGATTGGAAAATAAGATAAATATGGTCGACAAAAATTTTATAAAACATTCATATAAATATTTTATAAAAATTAACAAAACGTATAAATCTCGTGTTCCAGCTAACGTATTGATTAATGTCATTTTACAACTTACATCGAGGAAACACTTTCACAAAGAATAACACGCCTAAAACTAAAAGACCCCTTTAGTTTCTAGTTCTTTGAATTCCAACGTATTTCTCTCTGATAATAGATAAATTCTATTTCCTAGAAGCTTTGTATATTTCTGGCAACGATCAAAGGAACGAAAGAGAAGAAGAGAAACACGATTGTGGAAACTCCGTTCCCAGTTAGCCATTGTATATCTCGTGCACGAGTGCAATTTTCAATCTGGTTGACATACATTCCCCGTCATTGTCGATAACTGTACACCATTCGACCCGTTCAGATAGGCTACGCTTTGAGTTTTTAGATTTCATCTACGATGAAACTAGAAAATCAAAGAAAACATTGAATGGCCCCAATGAACGTTATCTCCTTATATTTAGATTCACCTTTTTTCCAATGAAACGAAGCTATTACATTCGTATAGTTGCACTATTATTTAATGAGATAAGGAAGAAAATCGACTATGTCGTTTGCGTCGTTTCGCGGTCCTTCGAGGGTCAACGATGCGTAGTATTTATGACATGGACATGCTTCAGAGTTGATCCTTCGCATCTCTCACGTGTAGACAGTTTAGAGAATTTACAATCGAGTCTTCCATAAATCTCAGTTTGTTCCGAGTGCGAAGAATTTTTTTTCCCACACAATAGCAATTACCATGTCGTAAACCAAGTGCTCGCCAGAAGTATCGCGCAGACGAATGGTTTCCAGATGATAGGATCGTTTCCCATATCTGCCACTTCACGCGAGTTAGTCTCGAGGAATAGTAACGAAAAATTCTGAAGATCTCCTTCATATTTACTGACTGGTTTTAATTACTGCGCGACTTAACCCTTTTCCTAAAGGATCCCTTAGAAGGCCAGACGAAGATCTCCTTGTAAGATAATTCTGAGGAGCACAGTCATTCCTGTATGACTGAGCAAGCAGTAAATTTTTAGTTAGGGATTCAAGTCAATAGTCACTCAGGCAAATTAGTGTTCAATTAGATAATCAATGTCATTCTCACGATCAATTAGTTAGCATTTAGCATTCAAATCAGTGATTATTCAATCAAATCAGTCAGAGTCAAGTTATCCAGTTAAACAAATCAGTCTATCATCTTTAGCTTAATTATCCAAACAGAAGTAGCTGTCTGAATTAATTAAGCAGAAGCAATTAGGCTTCTTGATTAATAAATATATCGTCAACAAGTCAAGTCGTCACTGAGTTATTTATTCCCAAAAGTGTTGGGCAACGATATGCCTCTTCTATGTGTCATTTGAATAAAAGCTATGGACTTCTACATGGAGTTTGTTCGAAAACTTGCCAAAATAATTTTATAACGTATAATCATACATTTTACACGGAAACAAATTTTATTTATTCAATTTCCTATGCGATTTCCTCCCTTAACGATAACAAATTTTTGGACATGCTGGTCTCTAATATGTATCAATATGAAGAAATCAATATTAATTTTGATAAAATTAATTGTAAATAACCCGTATTTCTTAAGCAATTGTAAACAAAAATTTGAAATTCATCATATTGGATTTGGTTTTTCTAACACTAGATACCGTGTCACTGTTTTCACTGAATTTCAGAATTTGATTGAATTTGGTTTCTTTTCACAGGAAATTTTCACAGTTTGAAAAATACAACAAAATTCCATTTATATTTAACTTATATTTAATTATATAATATTAGAATTTATATAATAAGATTTTGCTTTTTTCTAATGATTTTTCGTTATATCAATCGTTATATCAATCAGCAAGAATTCATTTAATTAAAAGTTGACTAAAAGATTTAAAAAAAGGAGTTTATATACAAAGTTCTATTGTAGATAAAAGTCTGAAGACGCTAAATCCAACGAATATCGATGAGTGCGAAGTATCAAAATGTTTTTGGTCAGAAATTGGCTCACTTGAAATACTCGAAGTAAAGAATTTGCTTCTAATAAAACAAAGTACTCCGAATCATATGTAAAGCAAAACAGACTCACACAATAGTACTAATTTATCAAAATGTGAATATACTTGATTGTTTAAGATTGTACCAACTAAAAAAGACTGATATATAATTCCAAAAACTTTTCAGATAAATCAAATTCAACGGGGTATTGTCAAGTTTTTTCATGATCAGATCACGTAGAATAGTTGTAACAATGAAGTTATGGATAGCCGCCAAGGCTACCACGTGTCTTACGCTGAGATTCACGCGAAATGAAACTTGAAAGTTCACCTTATTTTGCGCAGACCGAGACAACCCGTGCTTTCGAAGTATCTTTTATCCAGAATGTAATCCATATCACGGAGAAAATCTGTCCGCGGCCCACTCGTTCGAGATTTCTCGTGTCCCGGCGATTAACAAAACGCAGAATTTCAAATGCCATTGATTACGCGACTGTTTGCCATGCATTTCGCGAGTTTTTTTCACCTAATCGGCCATTCGAACACGCTTTCCTTCAGAAATGACAATTGCAAAACGCATTGCGTCGCTGACACGCGGTTATGTAAACAAATTGTGTCTCATCTTCGAGATATCTCCTCTAATAACTCGTTTCTTACTCACTTCACTTCGTTTAAATCGAAACTCTCCTACATCTTTGACATTTCTGCACACGCGATTGAGTTATTCCGCACACACGTTTGCCAGTAACATCTTTGAACCGAGCACCAATTATTTACCGTCGTATCGCAATTTGGGAGAATCTCTGTTTATATTTACACTCGCAAGTTCGTAACCCGTGAGAGACTGGCGTCGTGTCTCGGTGTTTCGCGAGGAAGCGATTTAGGCGATCGCAGATTAAATCGCGCAGCCTTGCTGAATCTGTTTGTCGTAACGAATCTGTATCGTAAATAATGTCTTCGAGGAACTACCTGTTATCGAGGAATTTCCATTAAATACGTATACGTCGTGGCAGTAAATCTTCTTCAAACGAGGCAGCTTACAGGTTAGTCCGACGCTACTCTTTTCCACTTTCTTTTTTTGGATCGACGACCCGCATTCCGCCAGAGACACAATCGCGAAACAAACGATACGAAAGCGACTTGCACGACGAAAGATAAAAAAAAAAACACACACAAAACGAGTCCATTGGCGACATAGAATTTCCACGACGGGTTCTATTCGAGGGGAGATGAATTTCGCAAAGCAGATTATGTTGCACGTCACGAAACGTTGCTGCGATACTTGACTATCGTGAGTAGTTGCTCGCGTACGACAGTTACGTGTGTACGTATATACGACATTCTCGTTCCACGAGGCTCGAGCTAACGGCTCATAGAAGGTTACAATTACCCCCGGGCAATGGCTGTTCCACGTGAGATAAAGGGAACGATGCCGTCTCCGGACACACGCAGACCAGCTGAATTAATTGAGGAAAATTAGCTAGATCCCCGGGACTGTGGACCAGCGACCGTGCTTTCCAAGAGAAAGGTGTTAAAACGGAGACGTTCGCATTCGTCGTCGAGCGACGCCGGTGGAAACGCAGTAACGAGGGTAGTCGACACAGTCATAAATTTCCATGACAGCGTGGAAAGTGGCTGTGGCCATCGGGGACCGCATTTTTTTTTTTCGTAGATTATCGATACGCGCTAAAACACGAATGGAACGAGACGGAATAATTAATTTCCGAGCGACTGCGGCACTTCGAGAGAGTTTCTCTGCCGATGTTTCTCCCCGATGCAGTGTCCGATCGCGTTTTACTAGGACGTGTGGTTAATGTAGCGTAGCATGCGATAACAGACGCGAGATAAGATGCACCATCTGCTGGAAACTATCAGTCATCGGGAAGAGCCGTAATCAGTCGTTGCCGCTTCTTATCTTTCGCTATGATATAATTCCAAATATTACAAAGGAACGGAAGATACGTTCTGTCATGTCGTACCTACTAGAACTAACGTTTATCAATTCTGGTACGAGATCGCGAACATATGTACATCGCACACGTACGTACACCTGCCTGCGATAACCCGCTGGCAGAAATTACTGGCGTTCGTTATTTTTCCATGCGCGGTGATAAGAAATTTGACGATAAGAGGGACTACGTTGACTTGACCTCGTCGCCGGCTCGAGCCTCTTTGGCTGATCGGGCAAGCAAGAGGCAGTCGCGTTGGCGCTGCTGCGCTCGTGCTTTCGACGTGCAAAAGTGAATTTCGCGAGTAATTACGCTTTCGATTGCGATCAGGACCCTGCTACAGTCTTGCTTTCGGTCTTTTCTTCTACTCTTGCAGTCGGGCAAATAAAGAGTTATCGTCGAATTCGCGGCATGTCGATCGCCGGTCAACACGAGGAAATCGAGTCCTGCCCGGAACCCGGCCAGGACACTTGGAAATCGAGATTCTTCCCAGTGAGTGATCGTCGAGTGAGCTTACGCGAAAATAATCGAACAGCAGAAATTCGTGATTGCGTCAGATTATTCTGCGATTCGAAAGAGACGTTACAATTGTATCGAGGAGGGTACGATGAACTTTTTCGTAACGCGAATGACAAACCAGACATTGTTACGACACCGTCGTACAAGAGCTGCGACGCGTTCCGTAACGAGTCGCCCTACTTGTTCTTTTTGAAACGTTCGGTAACGCGAGAGTTCATGTTGGACAAACACAAGTGAAAGGAAATGGTTTTTCCTTCGAGAAGGATGCGTCTCTGACAGATGTGCGATTTATCAAAACATTTCCTTCCTCGAAAAATGCGCTTCCGCCCCGAATACTTAACCCAAACTGATACAAAGATATTCCAAACCTTAAAAACATCACGTATAGTTTTAAAACGTTTGGTAACGCGAGAGTTCATATTGGACAAATGGTTTTTCCTTCGACAGAGACGCGTCTCTGATAGATTTGTGATTTTTCAAAAAAATTTCCTTCCTCGAATGCCGATTGACGAATTTAAGATCGTGAGGAACTGTCAGCGACTCAAGTGATCAGAATGTTTCCTGGTTTACAGAGGATTCCGAGCTGTCCAGTGAAGAGTCCACAACCGTTGAAGGAATTCGTGGGTCGCTGCCAGACGATGCCATCGCGGGTGAAAAAGTCTTTCTGCGGTTGCCTTCAGGTAAGAGCGAGAATTGCTTCGATTAGAGATACTATTCGAGCAAACAAGCCTTTGTCGCAATTACAAGTATATCAGCCTGTAATTTGTTCCACTATATAGATGCGCTGTCTTTCGGTTGACCGAGCAAAAATTATACCTATGCGTTACGTTTCGTACATCCTCGATCGCGAAACGCCAACTTTCCTTTGATTCACAAGCGTAACAAACTCGTTCGCTAATTAACCATTCCACAAACACAAATATTTGCGAATAGAAACACCTTTTGGGAAATGGAAGCACGCTCGAACGAGAACAATTATTCTAGTAAATCGTGCCGAGCGGAGAATCGATTTTACGTTTACCGCAGAATGTGGTTCCGCATTCTGTTCGCTCGAATCGGTAACTAGCAAACGAAAACTGATTCCGAACTTCTACCAAGCAGGTTGTTATTAGGAGGTAGTTACGTAAGTCAAAATAGAATATCTCGAGAACGATATAGCAGATAGAGACTAAATTTTCCCGTTGAAACGAGCTGAAACGATGCCTGGCCGTGTCAAGACGACTCGCTTGAATCGGTTGCATTCCTATCCGAGGAGAGAGATGATGCCACATTGAATTATCGTGCCAGGCACACACCCATAAATGCAAAGCATTCTCGGATGACATCTGCAATGCGAGAGCAACACGTGTGCCTTGCCAGTGCGTGTCTCGAGTCGTCGAGATTCCCAGACTTTTTGATCCCGAAAGGGAACGTTCTCGACCGCGTCCGCGTATAATTGCGTCGAGATTTCTACTTTGTCGAGGAGAGACCGGTCACTTTCTTCGTTTCGCAAACAGCTCGCGATACCATCCGAGGAAAAACAAACTTCTAATCACGGTCGATACGTAATTGGATTAATTGCGTAGGCGAATCGAAGGTAATAATTTTCATAAACGAAACTCGGTAATTGAAGGAGAACGGTAAATCGGTATTGGAATCGAAAGTGTTGAAGATTGAGTCATTAGTAGAACTGCTTCCTGGATTTTGGATGCGTGCGAGTTATAAATCGGCCACGATCCCTTCTGAATTTCGGAAATATTTCGGAAATATTTCGGAAATATATTGCTATGCTAAAAGCATAGTCACTACCTCGACAGTCTCGAGTTCGTTTCTTCATAGATAATTTTATATCGTATAGTTGGTAGAAAAGTAAGGATACTTTTTTCTCAAAAATTGTAAAAAATCAAGCATCTTTAAAAACACTGAAAATTTTTTTGCGACTGGATTACTTTGAAGATAATCTCTTCTTTACGGAGGCTCCTTAAAACTTGTTATACGATTTTTTTTATCATTTTATCATTAACTCTATTATTAAATTTGATACCATTAAAGAGTGATAACTCTGATAAAATTTAGTATCAATTTTTCCTGTTTATTACTTTATTATTAAATGCATTATTACTATGCATTTGTTTATTACGTATAGAAACTACAGAAACGAATTTCGTAATTATTAAATTTTTTTTATTTCATCGTCTATTTAGAATGTTTCGATAATTTTGTTGAGCAATGGAAGGAAGTGACAATCAAAGTCACAGCCAAAGATAGTGAGTTCTCTCGTGTACTTGCGTCGTCTCTTTGACACGGCACGATGGTTGAAGTAATTAACTTTGAACGCAAGACTGACAACCATGATAGCCAATTGAATAAATTCGATTCTTTGCAATAGAAGGGAACGTTTTGGCCTCTGACAAAACAATTCGCGTTTGTTTCCGTCTTATGTTCCTGCATATAAATACCGACGATATTCTTCGAATATCGCAATTGTATTCCAGTACGATCGAGTGCAATTTATATTTCAATTTCAAAATTGGCGTATTATCTTTAGTTTCGGAGGAGTTTGTGCTGCAGATATGTAGGAAACAAAAAATAACTTTCTCTAAATGACTAACCCAGAAGCTATGGTGTTCTCATCAAGGTTTTCTATGTTGCGTCGTATATCTATCTTCGATATTTTTTCCGTGTTTCACGAAAGACGAGAAGATCGTTGCTGCACGGAATCGAGTAAAAAATGGAATGTGTCCACTTTCACGAGGAATCCATCGCGTCGTCCTTGAGAGAATCCTATGACCCGTAGATTCCATTATGCCGATTCAACTCTGTTCAACAGCAGTTTCGTAGCATCGCAGGGCGTGTTCGATGAGGAAAAGGATGGCCGATACTCTACAGTGAACATGATCGTATTTCCAGCATTCACGAAGATTCTGTAGTCGTTTCTTCTTCTTCTTCTTCTTCTTCTTTTTTTTTTTTTTTTTTTTTTTTTTTTTGATCTGTTGAATGAGAGATCCGATGGAATGCACCATACAAGGTAGCAAGCGGCACGTTGGATAGTCTACAAACGATCGATATCGCGTGCAACACAGCGTTCTTTACGTGTTTCACGGCGACGCGACGCTTTCAATTATCGACGATGTTGGAATTTATAAACGCTTACCCCTTCGGTGTTATCCGAAGAAGTAAGAAACGATGGAAACTCTGACCCTCGTCGAGGTTTTTCCTAAATGAACATCGAGATCTCGTGTACCTGTTGCTCGATTTGCATGCTTCGGTGTCGTTCACTTTGACGTTTTGATTCTTTATCATTCGGCAGTTGCCGTTTTATCGTTCATCTTTCTCGTCTTTCTGGCTGCCTCTTAAGTTACCACAGAGAGAAAGGCGAATATTGGTAGCATCGGAGGAACGTTTCTCAAAATTCTTTTGTATCTTCGTTCCTTTGATATTTGTCGAATAACAGATTAATCGAATAATTTCCTCTGTTTTAGGTGTTTTTGATCAGTTGCTAGAAAATTGTCTGCTCCTCTGTAATATCTTAAAAAATTCGACCGCACTTTTCGATTTTACAACGCTTAAGCGACTCTACGAACAGTTCTACGTTCAGATCATTTCCCGGGCGAGCTTTGAACCGGTAGAGGATCGAGAAAGAGAGGATCATTTGTTCCGCAAATGGTGTGTAAGCATCTCGCGGAAGGGGGGAGAACGTTTGACAAGAAATTTAGTTCGTGGAATCGCTTCGAGATCTATTCCCGACGACACACGCAAAAAAAGGTTATGTTAATGCCGCTTTGACGCGATCACGTCCTAGTGGATTTATTGCCGGACATCGCGTCGGTTTATTGCAAACACAACGCTTCCGAAGAAACGCATGTGCTATCTGCGGAGAGCAATTCGATCGCCGACGTTGTTTCCCATCGTCCATCTGTTCCACTTGCTACCAAGTCTCAGTAATTTCTTCGGGATGCAGAGTAGAATACGAGTGTAATGACTTTCTCTCGCCGTAATCTTTCGAAATAACTTCACTCGTTCGATCGATTGACTATTTTTGTTGAAAACCCAGTTTAGTTTGTCAGTATTAGTTTGCAATCTATGAACTTACAAAATCTGTCTCAAAAATAACCGAGCTTTTCAAAAACAACAAAATCTTCAATTTTTTTGCGAAAAATGTACTTTGTTCGAAATTCATTCTACAGCGATAGAACCATTTGAATTATTGAATAGTTTTAGTTTATGATTTTTTAGAATATTGAGATTGCTTGTCATAGCTTTTTGATCAGATATGCCACTAAAAACGTTCTCCTTGAGAACGCCTACTGAACGATCTTTATGATATATTACACAAGAATATAATTCCGAGTTTCTCTATGCATATGTGTAATAATGTTGCGTGCTTCTATTTTTCGAGATATTTAATACTTACAATAGTTTTCTTTTAATGGCATAAATCTATATTTGTTTTCAAGCATTTTGTCGTCGCAAATACCGTCATAAGTACTATACTAAAATTTTTTAAAATTCCGACATGCGACGTGTTTCTTTACAATCCCAGACATAGGCTGTTCAATCTTAGTTTCCAAAATATTGTTGCTATTAATTTCTTCTTTTTTAAAATGTTCAATTATTTTCGAGACAAATTGTCTCTTATCTCGTTACATCGATTGTATTCTGTCCAAATATGAGCAAGTTATTTCTGAACTATCAGTAGACTACCCATTTGAACCATTACAAAATGATCTATCAATGGTCAAACAAGTTTTCAACAAGTAGTTAACACGTGGTTATTCTGCGAAAGCTATGAAAGACAGGCAGTATGTCATATCTGCAAATCTTATTGCGCTTAATGTATTTCCGCATTACGTTAACAACCTACTCGCGTGCGTGGGTATCCTTAAACCTGAAACGATCTACGCGAGAGATACATACTTTTACGTATTTCCTTCCTACCGGTGAGCAATGTTTCCAGGCACACGTTACGCAAAAGCAGAGTGAGTCTCTAGATCTTGCAGAGTGCAACGCCAGTAAATTCAAATCAATAGGAAACGAAAAGTTAAATTCCAACGTCCGTCTGAAGTTGAATCCTTGGCAATTGCACGGTGATTTTGCGTGTACTGTAACATTTTGCTTTCGTTCCGAAGCGACCGATTATAAATCACATCGCGTGCCACCAATGAATACGTGATTGCACTAAATCGGGTCATTTTATACAGTTGTAACGTAATGCTTTCGAGATCACATGACTTGGATTATGCCTGTTATCAAGCTGCAACAGAAAACGCCAGAGAAGAAAAGAAATGCTTGTAAAGAAGATAAGACGCGGAATTGTGTTCTGCATGACGCCAAGCTGTATTTTATAATCATCTCTCTGATATAGTTGAACAGCAAATTTTATTACGTGCGGAATAAACGCAGATACAAGTGGTTGTTCACCAGGGTTCGCGTCTACTACTACTTCTGACCAAGTTGACTCTTGCAGGTGATTTTCACAAGTGTTGCGTTTAATTTATTTGTATCCTTTCGCATGATCATTTTTTATTCTTTGAGCATTTATTTCCATTTCACCTTCATCGGACGAGAAATAAAATTCTATATCAATTCGAAAGAATTGGGATAACTGTGGAATAAATAACTGTTAATGCTTTTCATCTGTTCATCAAATGGATCTTTCTTCAAGAATGATGTTCGCAATTACGATATTATTATCACTGAAAGTGATTTTAGTGAGGGTAACCCAGAAAATCGGGCCTTTTCTTGGTGCAACGCTAATGCAACGAAAATTAACGATTGGTTGATTTGGGTCACGTGATTCGTGAGGGGGCGTGGGATAGACCTCGAGTAGGAGTGGCGTTGTCTGGTACTGAGCGATCGCGCCTGTAATTTGTTTTGTATCGATTCAAATGTTTGCATATCAATAAAATTTCATGGCAAAAAAGTCGTCTTCATTTCCTGCTTCAGAAAAGTTGCTTCTGGGCCTTTCAGTGAGACGAATCGTACTGTCGTGCAGTTTTTTGAATCTATATCTATTTATATTAATTTGATGAAAGTCTACGTGGTTGGAAAGTTTCATAGAAAATTGTGATTTACGCTATGTACACATGTATCTAATTCAAATCTGCTGCTTTACTCAGGTCTATATGATCTGATATCAGTATCTAGTTATCTTATTTAGCGTTGACAAACAAAATAGTCCTGAGCGAAAAATATCGAATCAAATTGGCGTAATTTAAAAAATAAGTGACAAAAATTTTAAACGACAAGTATAAGATGTAGAAAGGAATGTTACAAAATAAAGAATCACTGCATTTCAAAAGATAAATAAATAACAATTCTATGATATATAGCATATAACAAGTGAAGATTTGTTATTTTTAAGTACAGTGACTAACGTACGATATACCTATATCAATCTTGATATTTTTTAAATATATCGTTGTTTGGTATTATATTTATATGTAATAAATATTATAATTTTATATTCCATACTTCAATACATATAAAAATCACGACTTTTAAATAAAACATTCCAAAAGAAAGAAAGATATTTAAAGAGATTGAAAATGTAACAACGATGTGAGGAGAACAGCAGAGTTGAACAAGATGATCAATTTGACGTTTCGTCAAAAAATTCGTATTACTAACAGCAACGAAATTTGCAGACTTAGTAAAGGAACTTCTCGAGATACAATATGTTTTCCCAGCGGTTCTCAAACGATTCAATTGCACGTGAACACCGTACGAATCGCACGGCCCAAAGCGAAAAAACCCTAGCCACCGGTATATTACTATCTTTATTTTTCATAAAGGGATCCGTCCGCGCTATTTGCGCGGCACATTCGTCACGGCGGATAGACTTTCGTCCTACGAGGAACGTGACCGTTGGAGAGAGCCCGCCGCGTAAACTCGACGAATCCAGCACCGAACTGGCTGACCTCCTTCGCGTTTTTACACCGGAGACTCACGTGTGCGTGCTGGGCAGGCGGTCGCGTGTCACGCTTTATCGCGTCTCCTCTTGTTTCATGTTCACGTGCTGGTCTCGCGCGTGAACGCGCTGTGAGTGCTAATCTGGAACGAATTCAGGGATGCTGGGCGTCGCAAGCGAGGAAGTCGAACGTATCTGGCGATTGGAAAATTCGTTAACAAAAAATTCGAACACGAGACTGAATAATCATCGCTGATCCCTGCGTGATAAATCATTGTGCATTCTCACAGCAATGAGGAACTGCCTGTGTAAACCGTAGTGCAAACAATTTGGCGACGTTCTTGTTGACAGATTATTATCTCAATATAGTTCTCCTTATCGTTTCGTGACAACAGTTAAATATGGCGGGTACGTGAAAATATGCGCGTCACGTAAACTTTAAGATTGCACGAGGTTTGCTCAGCGAACGATAAACGGTTTAAATGGCACGCATGCTGCCGGTCGTAGGATGATGTTTGTGAAGAATAAATCGACGGTCCGCTAGGTGAATAGATAATTTCCTAGTCACGTGTGAAAGTACCTTAGGAATCCAGTGCCTGAGCCGGTCCCCTGACCTTTCCTGCCGCTGGTTCTGACTGCTCGAGCCGAGCATAAGAGCCACGGGAATGGTACAGTGCGCGATGTTAATGATCGTTCGAGGCTCGCAAATACAGGTTGAACTGGCGCGTATATATAATCTGAATATCGCAATGATTTGATAAATACGATATACCACCGTTACGTACTCGAGTTCGCGAGAACATCTTTTTTTACGCGAAACGTTTGATACAAGCGTTCGGCACGAACTCGGTCGATTCGTATGACCGTCGATCGCGGGTACTGTGTATATGCAAAGTTAGTTCACAGCGGCATCTTGACGACCAGCCAACTTTGCGATTTAATGCCGAGACTCGTCTTGAATAAGGTCAAGACCTGGTTACATACTCTCGATCGTCTTCCCAATCGATTTCCACGGAAAGTCGAAAATGCAAGGTGACGCTCAAACGAAACAATCGAACCAGATTCTGCGCGCTTTTTCTTGACTTTATCGTATTTCCTGCGCCGTTATTAAGATAACGTCTCCGTGAAATCCTTTCGCGGGCGGCCACGTAGCCACGTTTTATTGCTCCTTTCATCATCATTATCATCATCATCATCATCATCATCATCACCATCATCATCATCATCATCATCATCTTCGTCTTCGTCTTCGTCTTCATCTTCATCTTACTCTGCAAAAACAAGCCTGCAGGAAAATCAAATGATCATCTACTACGAAGCAGCGGTTGTAACATCTGACTGAAAATATGGTTGCGTTTCTTTCTCGACGCAGGATGACGAGCCACCGGAAATCACGTATTGCGTTGTGGAGCACACGGGTACGCTCACGCTTCAAGCGATGACGCCCACCCTACCGATGCCTGCCGAGGAGGAGCTGAACAAGATGTTCCTCGAATTAGTCGACGAGCTGGATCTGACCCAGGCCAACCGGCAGGCGGTTCTGGCACTTCCGGCGAACAAAAAGTGGCAGATATATTGCTCCAGGAAAGGTAACGGCACGCTCGAGAATGGCGGATTACGAACTACAGACCTGAGCGGGGATCCCGAGGATTACATCAACAGGCTGAGAACAATAGCCAACGTGAGTGTGATTTTATGATTTTTCGCGTGTAAATATCTCGCACACATGTCGGTATTTCAACGATTTTGTTCGTTTCAGAGCCCTTTCCTCGAAGAGGGTGAAGAAGTTTCGAACCAGATGCGACAAACCGAAGCCTTGAAGACTGCTCTGAGGACGCAGCCCCACAGCTTCGTCCTCAGGTTTATAGAACTCGATGGACTGAACGCCCTGTTGCAAGTTCTTGGAACTATGGACGCGGAGGCAGCCAACAGCAACCTCCATACAAGCGTGATAGGATGTTTAAAGGCGTTGATGAACAATTCGGTAAGATCAGATCGTCAGATCGTCAGATCGATCGCTAGACAACTTTTCAACAACAAGTTCTATCGCGACTCCAATCGTTTTTGCAGAATGGAAGAGCACACGTATTGGCTCACCCTACTGCCATCAATACGATATCTCAGTCGCTGGCGACTGAAAACATCAAGACAAAGATATCCGTTCTGGAAATCCTGGGCGCCGTTTGTCTGGTTCCAGGTGGTCATCGAAAAGTCTTGGAAGCGATGTTACATTTCCAGCAGTATCATTCCGAACGAACGCGTTTCCAGAGTATTATAAACGACTTGGACAAAAACTTCGGCATCTACAAGGACAATCTGTCCCTGAAAACGGCGATAATGTCATTTATCAACGCGGTGTTGAATTACGGGCCTGGCCAGGTGACTTTGGAGTTTAGGTTGCACCTGAGATACGAGTTACTGATGCTTGGCATTCAGCCGATCATCGAAAAGCTGAGGAAGTACGAGAACGAGACGTTAGATAGGCATTTGGACTTTTTCGAAATGGTGAGGAACGAAGACGAGAAAGAATTGGCGAGGAAGTTCGAGAAGGAACACGTAGACACGAAAAGCGCTACGGCGATGTTCGATCTGTTGAGGAGAAAACTCAGTCACACTGCTGCGTACCCTCACTTGTTGAGTCTTTTGGAACACTGTCTTTTACTACCTCGTGAGATATCATCGTTTTATCTACTCAATAATAGCAGTTTGAAGTGAGAATCTTGATCTGTCATTCTTTTTTTTCTTTTTTTTTCCACTGCTTCCAGTCGATTATGGTTCCCATCCCCAACACTGGCTTTTATTCGATCGGATCGTGCAACAAATCGTTCTCCAGTCGGAAGGAAATGACACTGGTGTCACGAGGAATCCCGACGTCGCGCCGATTGAGATCAACGTGAAGGAAATTGTTCACTTGCTCGCAAAGGAGGAAGAACTCGTCGCAGCTAGGAAGAAGGCCGAAGAGTTAGAGCGAGAAAACTCCGACATGTCGAGCAGACTGGCCAAAAAGGAACAAGAGTTAGATCTGAGAACGCAGGAGAAAGTAATTTATCAGACTGATCAGAGTTGTCTTGTTTGATTGACATCGTTGCCCGTTCTTGTTCTCATTCATGACCTGACCTATCTATTTCTAGGAAGACATAGAAGCTAGCTTGGCGAGAGTGAAGGAACGTCTCGAGAAAGAGACGTCGATGCACATAGAAACGAAACAGAGGATTTCGGAATTGCAAGACAACCTCGAGACGCTATCACGACAGATAAACAACGAAAAGTCAGAGAGAAAGAGACTGGAACAACTGGTGGCTTCTGGCAGTTTACCGGACGACGCGAAAGCGACGATTAAAATTGTCGAGGACGAGGTACTTGAGAAAGTTGAATCGAAACCAATGCCACCGCCGCCACCGCCTCCACCATTGGCACCACCGCCACCTCCTTGTTTGATGCCCGCAGCTCCTCCTCCAATGAAGGTAAGATGGTCCTCAATTTTTAAAAATCAGTTTTCGCAATTTTTATCAATCACCGCTGAATCCTGACTAATACGAAGGATTAAACGTATCCAGGTGGAGATAATCAAGAATGTTCCTCAACCAAGCAATCCCTTGAAGTCCTTCAACTGGTCGAAGATTCCGGAACAGAAACTGCAAGGCACTATATGGTCAGAACTCGACGATACGAAATTGTACAACGTTATGGATCTGGAGTCGATCGATAAAATTTTCTGCGCTTATCAAAAGAACGGTGTGTCCACGGAAGGTTCGATCGAAGACCTCCGAACTTTGGGAAAGAACAAGAAGACCATGTCGGTGATTGATTCGAGAAGAGCTCAGAACTGCACGATTTTGTTATCCAAATTGAAATTGTCCGACAACGAGATCACTAGAACCATCCTTTCTATGGACCAACAGAATATTCTACATATAGATATGGTTGAGCAACTACTGAAATACATCCCATCGTCGGAAGAGGCTGCTCTCTTAGACATACATCAGAAAGAGCTTCAAAGCAGAGCTGATTGTTTCTTATACCAAATATCCAAGTACGTAGCCACACAGTTTTCCTCTAATGCCTCAGAAATAAAATTTTCCATCGCCGCATAGCAAATATTTAATGGAATATCGATAACAAAAAACAGTGTATTATATACACGTCCTGTTGAATTAAATTTAATTAGATAATATTTACTTTAGAAAAATTTTAAAAGTTTATGTTGAAATTTCAGAGTGCCGCACTACGAGCAGAGACTACGATCTCTTCATTACAAAAAGAAATTCGCTGCCAGCATTGCGGAATTAACACCGAGAATGCGCGCGGTGCTCGAAGCTAGTCGACAGGTGGCCAGGTCTCGGCGACTCAGAAAACTTCTGGAATTGGTCTTAGCTCTAGGGAATTACGTAAATCGCGGGAACGCTCGTGGGAATGCCTGCGGCTTCCGCTTGGCTTCCTTGAATCGTCTAGTCGATACCAAATCGTCTTGCTCGAAAGGCACGACATTGCTGCACTATTTGGTTCAAATTCTCGAGTCTAGGTTTAGGGAGGTATTAGATATCGAGGAGGACATGCCTCATGTTCGGACCGCAGCTAGAGTTAGCATGGCCGATCTGCAGAGAGAGGTGGCTAATTTGAAAAACGGTCTTCAGGACGTTCAGAGGGAGATAGGTAAGCTTTACAATTATTTTCGTCAACACTATGGTTTATTTTGGTTAACACTATGGTGATTCACGTTTCTTCGAATGTATGTTTGAAAATATACCGGGTAATCTATTTAAATTAACCTATATAAATATCTCAGAAACTATTGCTGATATGATGAAATGTGTCAAACAAAAGTTAAATGGTCAAGGTACGTATTATCTGATGTAAGTAGAGAATCAATTTTGGTCTTTTAAATCGAATCATATTTTTAATACACTAATTAATGCTATTTAACTATCTAAAAATAAAAAGTATTAATCTACGTCGGAAAAGAATGCCTATTAGTCTAGCAGACATTTTAATTCCAATTTTGTAAAATTCATCGTACAAGAGACAAGGATAATACGAAAATGAAAATATGACTCGTATTCTTTCTTGTCTTTTGTACGGTAAATTTTACAAAATTGAAGTTAAAATATTTCTTG
The DNA here is from genome assembly GCA_032399605.1 of Melipona beecheii. Lineage (NCBI taxonomy): Eukaryota > Metazoa > Arthropoda > Insecta > Hymenoptera > Apidae > Melipona > Melipona beecheii. The sequence goes on along the minus strand of JAUCMO010000210.1, from coordinate 1,920,421 downwards.
AACCAATGGTTTTTCGATATACATGGATTAATATTTTTTTTTTTTACAGAAAATATCAAGCAGCATCAAAAAATATGTGATTTCATTCAGAGAAATGAAATTGATCCTCGTAATATCGCGTCCTCATGGGAAAAATTTATTCACATTAGATAATGTGTACAATCTGAAACCGTTCAATAATTATCTAACACATTCTTTCATTTCATTAAAGTTTTTAAAATATTATTAAGTAGATCTATTTAAATGGATTAGTTTATATATCTCTTTTTTCTAAAGATAAAACAATTATATTGTTATCACTGTTAGTAAATATGGACCCGCCATTTACCAAATAATAATAGACGTTAATATATTCTACAAATAATGTTAACATATTCTACGATTACTTTGACGTTTATTGGCTTTTTCTCAGAATTCCACCGTGGTCAATCTCAGGTACTTCAAGGGGACATGTTTCTACCAGCAATGAGAGACTTCCAAGCACAGGCTACATGCAGATTAGCGGAAGCGGAGGATCTGTTCCAAGATATGAAGACTAGAGTAAGTTTCGAGATAAGCTGTCATTGTTAACCTTTGTTTCATTTACTGAAATTCCTCTGAATAGTTCGATCGGGCAGTAAGGCTCTTTGGTGAAGATTCAGCGGGCGTCCAGCCAGATGAGTTCTTCGGCATTTTCGAAAATTTCCTACAAGCACTAGCCGAAGCCAGACAAGACGTAGAAAATATGAGAAAGAAGATAGAAGAGGAAGAACGGAGGGCAAAGCAGGAACAAGAAGTACGTAAAGTTACATTCGTTTTTTCTGTGCTAATTTTTAAGTTTCTACTTTCTGAAACTACTTATTTTAGCTTCGGAAGAGAACGATGGAAAGGAAGAATTCTCGCGAAGGAATACTGAACAGTATCTCCTTGAGCAAAAAGAACGAGGCAAATAGCAATGGACAAAATGACAATAAGGGTGAATTCGATGACTTGATATCGGCCCTTCGAACCGGGGACGTGTTCGGAGAGGACATCGCAAAATTTAAAAGATCAAAGCGCAGGCCTGTGACGCCGAGCGGCCAAGAATCGCGTAGGCACAGCGCGCACAGAGAAGATTCCAGAGAAAGACATTGAAATCTTTTCTGGAATCACAACTAGCGACTTTAACGTCGCAAACCATTTTATGATTTAAACAATATGTGATAGAAAGGAAATACGAATGTTGCGTTGAAGGAAATCAACCCCCCTCACAGGGACAGAGGAGAGAATCGAAATAACCGATACGTTAAGTAGGGAACGTGTAAATAAAGTAAAAAAAGTGAAGACTGCGAAGCTTTCGCTTTTCGTCAATTTTATATAAAAGTCATCGATTAAGTAGTATTATTTTCATACGCGATTTCTATTTGATTCGTTATCTCAAAAAGTTGTCTTCCTCGTAAATTCGTACGTAAATACGTATGTAGTCGTAATTCATTTGGTGCATTATGTTTCGTGAAAGTTGTTCGATTTTAAATCGACAAAATTACGTGCATCTTGTTTTCTTTCATGGAATCTCACTGTTTTGTTGATATTTTGTGCAATTATCTTCGCACGTTGTCTGACACTATGTTCATAAGAAACATCGGAAAGAAATATTCAAAAATACAAAACGTAATTTTACTATCGAACCAGAAGTGATGCTTTCTACGACTAAATTTCAATGTCTTTTTTTACGTAAACTGAATAGAATTTTGTTTTCAGATCGTCAATTAAAATCGTGTGACATTGTGTAAGAATTTAAAATCGAAAAACTAAGCGAAAAAATGTTTGTACATTGTTAAAAGAGTTTGAGTTGCGAGTCAGGCAAGGGTTTCGAGCGCTAATTTCCTGTATATAGTCATTACAAGTTTATTTGTAGTCCATGTTGACGGCAGTAATTCGCAAAACTTCGACAAAGAAACATCGCAGCGATCGGACCAAGGAAAGATAACAAACAATATGAAAAGGCAACGCGATATCCTAAGTACGATAGACTTGTTACAATTTTAGAAAGACCTCGATTTTCGTACATCAACGAAACTTCTTACCAAAAATTCAGAACCTTTTTAAGAGAACAACGCGCTCTTTTTATATGTATACTGAGAAACATGCAATACCAATAGGGGCTTTTGGGGTGCATTTCTATTTCAACCCCGCGGAACTAACAAGTCTGATTTTGTATTTTAGAAAAGGACCTAAGCATTGATTAGATTATTTAGGAATTTGTTAAAAATTGCCAGATCATTGATGAAATTCGTGTTAGTTTTCAATGTGTAGACCAGAGGAAGCGAAACGATTAGACAAGAGTTCGTTGTATAGTAGTCGATGTTTTGTAAGCTTTTGTATTTTTGTAAATATTCAGTATCGATGTCTCGTTCTTGTCGACGGCGACAGCCTTACAAGAATTAACGTTCAGTTAATATATTACAACGTCCTTAATGTCACATGTATTAATATATAAAAAAATATACCGAATAAACGTGAAATTCAAATTATCAGTGCCATTTTTTAAGTTTCAATTTTCCTTCTTTTCTTACTAATTAAAAACTGTCAAAGAATAACAATAATGTCATTTGAAACAATTTTTTGATTCTCACGGATAAAATATCTTATTTCTTATACAAAAAATGTTTTGTAATTTAAACAATACCGATCCTTGATATTTACCGATAAATTACCGATGAATTACGGATATTACCAGTGGCGCCCTCTGTGGCTAAACGATGAATTTAAGAACACGATAATACAGTAGGCTACCACATAATGAGGTAATACGTTACACGACAATTCGCGTTATAGGAAATCGTGCTTGTACAGGAACTTTTCTTGCATAACATGTATAATCTAAAGCAACATGTTTCAAATAATTATTGCTATGCCAACTTTTGTTTCCTACGATTAATCAAATAGACAGTATTTCAAAAATAAGTGGCATATATACGTAGGTGGTTAAAACAAACATTAATAAATGTAAGAAATTTGCTGTTTCATTCGAACTTCCAAAAAATGTAAAATAATTTTGTAATCTTGTACAAGAGCAGATTTAATTCTTAAGTGCAGGTAAATCCTGAGTTTTACGATTAGAAGCGTTCGACGAAGAATCGCGTTAAATAAACGAAAGTTGCAATATCTTTAGCACGTTATACGGCAGTCTACTGTATATGAATACCTATGGCTAAATCAAGTGAAACAATTACGATTGATCAATGGCAGCTGAATGAAAAATCATTTTGTTGTACAAATTTTTCCCACCTAATACTTAGTCACATTCTTTGATTTCACGATTTCAAATTTTTAATTTACATATTTCCGTATATTTACTGTAACTAATAATCTCTGCAAAGTTATATACTGCATTAGTATTATAACATGAACTTAAGCGCAGTACCAAGACGTGCTGAAAAAGAAAACATAATACAGTAACCAGAAGCGCTACTGACAAAGAAACTCTAAAACAACAGCCAAAAGTATCACTGAAAATGAAATCGCGATACAGTAGCCAGAGGAGCTACTAAAAAAAATCATTTCCTACTAAATACAATAACCAGAAGGGCTACTGCCAACATTGTCTACATTCGCGTATCTCATTTCGTAACACTAATTCACTAGCATTAATTGAAAAACAGGAAATTTTAAAAATCAAACGCGAAGAGTGCTTCGTCATATTTATAAACTCCCGGGAGTAAGTAACGCAACGCTATTAATCCATGTACTCACATTTAGAAACACGCAACACAACGTGAAATTGCAACGTGTTCAGTGCAACCATGCTGGAGGTTGCTGATGAACGACCACCTTTGTACAGTGTCATTTCGCACTGTAACAAGTACATCAGGTGATCTAGGGACAGGAGCAGTCTTCCACGGATTCAGTGAAAGAATTTGGACATTTCATAAACGCAACGCTAATTCGGAAAAGAAACGCGATCATTCATTATCGCAACACTAACGAGAAGAAAAGTAATTGGAAATCGCGATGAAACAATGTCGCAACACTAACTCTAAAACCAAATTTGATGATAATAATTATTAACAATACAAAAGCTACAACGTTCATCAAAATAACATTCTAACATTCTAAAATTAGCTAAAAGCGTTGACTCTATAATCTAATTTGAAACAAGAGAAAGCAAGAAAATTTTACAACGTATGACTAAGAGTAACTATAGAAATTCATAATTAAAATTGCAAAAGATCGCGGTATCATAGTTCGCAAATATAAAAAACAAACACGACTGTCATTTCTTCGCAATTTAAACTGTAATCAATGTTACGCAACACTAATAAACAGACACGAAACTATTTCGCAACTCTAATTCAACCGGTAATCGATCACTCGCTAACACGAAAACTCGCGATTTGCCCAACATGAAGATGAACGATGATAGAAAAGAAAAAAAAAAAATAAACTACAAATACTAAAAGAGCATAGTGACAAAGTAGTAACGAGAATGACTTCCCATGCTCTAGAACCATTTAAAGGATCCAGAAGATGAGACGTCATTTGATGCGACCCTCTTCGTGGCCGTTTGCCGGGCCTCTTCGGCTTTTAGCCTCTTCTTTCTTCGAGCGCAATGCCCGCTGAAACTTACATCTAGCTCGAGTCTTTCTAATCGCAAACCAAAAAATAACTTACAACGGTGAAATAATAATATAAATCGCGAAAGCTGACCTCAATACACATGGACGACCATCGATCATAGAGATCGTTGTCCGTTTGCACGTGCGTGCTCGAGCAATACCTACATAAACGTTCGTTTCGGGACCTACTCGCGACCTATCCGCGACCGCGACCGCGATACTAAATTCGAAAAATCGAAGAGTAAAACCAGAAACAAGTGGCATGCTCCATTTGTACCAATTTCACTGTCGATTTTTCAAATTAGATTTCCTGAAACAGGTTGGACACGCGAAAAGGGGACACGCGACCAGAGACTGTGCCAACCTGCCCGGCCCTACTTACTTATAATTAAACACATTCATACCAGAAAGTACGCTACCTATCCTAACCGGTCCTATATTTAAAAAATGACAAAACAGGCACACCAACACACTCGCTCCACGGTTCTCACACATACTACTCGGGCGCAGATAGACCTAAACTAGAGAGGACGTCTCCGGGACGCCTCCGACACCCGAGCTTAACACACAACTTTCACACTCTAATTTACGTACCATTTTCCTGAAATCGACTGACAATGACTAGCGACCATTGCGCAGAACGTGATTAAAACAGCTTCATATCTACAGCTAATATTAATAACTCATGTACATAATTTCCATAGAAATTACATGTGCAAACTGACTTGGAATCATTATTATAACTCATCGTATTATTAGTTAGTAACATAATTATAGCGTATTTAATGAGTATTGTTATATAATAAATCCATACTTCAAATCAGTGCATAAATGTTTTTAATATTTCAACTTGGAGTGAATGAAACAATAGAAACGACGCAATTCCACATCCTAACCACACACACATGCGGAAAATACGTCGTGCACGATACGCTAACACACTGTCAGTCGCTGTGATTTTTGTATAAAATTACAAACTATGGTCATCGTGCCCAATGTCTTTCACCCACCCAAGTAGCACCTGGGCACGTGAGTGAGATCCTGACCATGAACACGGAAGGGATTAAATCTGAAAATCCTGAACTACAAAAATAATTAGTTTATGAAATGTGTATCTAACGGACTATTGCATTATTTTATTTCAAACTGTAACGACTCTACTCTTTCAGAAATTATACAAATTACAAGAGAATAAAGAAAATGAACAAGACTTGAATTTGTCAAAAAAGATATTACGAACAATTTAACAATGAACTCAAACAATCAAAATCAAACAATTGATTCCAAATTAAATATTAAATAAAAATAACCTCAGGCGACTTCTTCATCAAAGCACATTTTCGAAAATGCGAAAGCAATGATCAAACTTATTGCTTTGATTCAAAGATCTACCTGTCGCGAAGTACCTTCTTGCACATAAAACTTCATAAATTCTTCTGCGGAAAAAGTTCTGACCCATTACATTTCAAATTCTATTGATGTTCACAATTATATTTAATTATACTTAATACCTGTTATAAAAGAGTAGATGAAACCCAAAATTATTAATTATTAATTATTATCAGCAATATCAGTAAGTCATAATTGCATATTTCATAGCAACGAACTAGGGGAGTATGCGTCTTCTCTACTATGGAATGCTCAAACGAAATCATCTTAATAACATTATTAATATTATTTATAATTTATCTATTGATATAGATACTCCTATACATATTTTATCTTTGCAAATATTTATATTGAAGATATTTTGATTTCATAAGTAATTACTACAAATTTTATTGTTAAAATCGCGATATGCAAGAAGCTCTATCCTGATCTAATACGTAAAACACCTGAAAATATGTTACTACTCACGAGTATAAAAAATACCCGCGGTCACTATGCTCGTCAAAAATTCTACGTATACAACCAGTCACCCGTGCCGATTCGGACCTTTCGTCCTACGACATGATTGAGTGACCGGAGGAACATAAACGCATGCGACTCACTGCGAGGAACGATATCATCTGCACTGGACCAAGGAAAATCGTCGTGAAAATCCTCCATCAAGCAGATACCACTGAGAATCCCACGGTGGAAGTTAACGCCATGAAAAATTTCTTGAAAAGCAAAAAGACACAGTGTTATTTGTGACAATTTAAATTTTAATAATGGTTAAAACTGAGATTCCAATAATTTGAAATGTCTTTATTTTACAGTTATAATTTTACATTAGAATGAAGAGAGAACTATAGAGTATAGAATTATTTCAAGTACAATACGCTAAAGTACCTACATTCTTAGCTTTTGAAGCGTTCTGAGAGTTTTGGAGGATTAGGGGAAGTGGAGACTGTAGAAGATCTGTAACAAAACATTAAACAGAATTCGTATTTAAAAGCAAAGCAAAATCTTGAGTGCAAGATGACGAAAGATTCTTACGTTCTTGGCTTTAGAGCCACCGTTGGATTTTCCCCCAAAAAATTAATGCTGATGTGAAGCCTCTGTAACAAAACGTTAAACATTACTTGTTAAATTTGAGAAATTGAATAACCTGAAGTACAATGTATAAAACTACTTACAGTCTTGATCTCCTGGAGAGACCTTATCTCTTCAGCACTGATTCTAATACGAAATGGGGTGTTGAATAAGGAAAAGTACAAAAAAGAAAAAAATAAAAGATTATCAACGCGCACATTTAAGTATCGCATGAACCCACTGGCTTTAACTTCGCGAAAATTTGAATAAATTAATAATAAATAAATAATACTTTAAATGAATTAATAATAATTAATAAGAGCCATTTTGCTCAAACAAGAATTAAAATATTACGCAACAAGCACTGTCTCTACCAACCGCATTGCACGCGGTCACAAAAATTTTCTGAAAATAATGAATATGTATGAAAATAATGAAACTTGAATACGTATTGCGTGTTGGCGTTCTGAAAAAGTAAATATATTGTAGCAAGGTATAATATAATAAAGTAATAATAAAACTTTGAGTCTAATAATCTAAGGTATATCCATTTAAAAGTATATACTATTGAGATACTACGATCTCTATATTCGAAATAAAACATTAACTGATTTAATCTTTTCTATTTTCATCCTTGTATCACAAATAATCATGAAAATACGTATTCTGAATTGTATATCAAATATAAATATATATGTTGAATACCAAATGTTTTCCAAAATGAATAAAATGTTATCAACTTTCCATAAAAGTTCATCACATTGTACATCAATCATCGTGGCGTCTATACACTCTATGCTATCTTTGCAATCAAGAATCTGTACAGAAAAAACCAAAAGTCAGACCAAATGAAGGCAAATGTGTAAAAATGAAAGGATAATCAACTTCAAATTCTATTAAAAAAGCGTACGAGACAAACTACTGGTAACCGTACAAGTGAAATCGACGACTGAAGAAAAATTGATGCGAAAAGATTCAAAGCACTACACAATTTCGTTGTCGCAATGCTAATTAATCATTCGACACATGCGTATTAATTAAATGATACTGTTAATGAAGTATAAATTGAAGTAAAAGAATATCGTAGAAGCGACGCTACCGAAAGGACGCCACCGATAGGTTAGAAAAATTACGAACCTAATGCGACGTAATACGTGTTATTGTTATGAAATTCGACAGCCGAATGACTCTCCGCAACACGTTTCGTCGCACAATAGAGAAAGTAGTGGGGAATGGAGTGATCCTTTCCGAAAAGGCACGATAATTCAGATGAGAAACATTGTACTTATGTTGTTTTTTACTTCGAATTTCAAGCTTCAAAACCTCCTACGCTCTACTTTATTTGAGACCTAAATAGTTTCATTATATTATACAGTAAAATTATTATTTCAACTATTAAATATGTACATTCTTAATGAATTATTGGTTTTTAGTATTAGAATTGTTAAAAACTACGCAGAATCAATAAATAAGTAGAAAATGTTATAATAGAAGTATGCATGTAAAAGCATATGATAAAATACGTGTGTGTGTATGTGCGTGTGTGTGTGTGTGTCTATATATATATATATATATATTAGTCAATTACAAAGTTACAATATTTTTACTGTTAGAATTGAAATTAAATTTTGGAATAAAATTATAAATAACATTTAGCACAGAATGTTCTGTTTAAATTTTTATATGGTATTACTTCTTTGATTGTTGAAAATTATATGTATAATTATTGGCTTAGATCGTACCTTGAGTTGAAACCAACCTTGCATATTTTAATTTAAAAAAGTCACAACACAGACACAAATCCAACAATTATTGATTTATATTTTCACCTGAAAACTTTTGGATAATACTTCTTTCTGGACGATTCTCCTGGAAGAATCTTTCTTCTTTACAGATGAGACGTGCTCCTATCCGCCATGTTATCCGTTCAAAATTGATCTTGAGAAATATCGATATGTTCGAGAATCGTAGGAAGTATACATTCCGTATTTCACCGTTGACGCTGTAGTTATATTAAAAATATATAACATTCAATTGATACATATTTAAGATGTTATTAATTATCAAATATATTTTACTGTTATTAAATATATATAATTATTTCGTAATACAACAAAATTATAAAAATTATAACTTTGAGAGCCTGTTATTAAAACTACAAATATATTTCGTATTAATAAAATATGGCGTCCCTGTTAATAAAACGAACCTGCGTAGTATTCAAACGATGGGATGCGCAGAATGCAACGCCATGTATAAACTTTATCCAAATTGTACAAATTTGTAATAAATTAAATATTACCATACCTTGACCAAAAATTCTTAGATTTATTGTTATCATGGCAATCTTTCGAATTTCGGTGAAGTCCCTCCTTTGGAATTTTTCTCGTAATCAACCCGTAGTCCATCAACAAGCTACAAAAAAATTTTCAGTTAAATATATAAACATAATATGTAAAATATATGAAAATAACAAAAAATTAACAATAATCAAAAATTTCGTTTATAATACCAATCATCAGCCAATGTAGTGAATCAAAATAGACGATCAAACAGAGAAAGAAACTCAGAAAAAATTTACTCATAAATTACAATAATATTCAATAAATTATTAAGTGCGTACATTAATTAAACGAAGTTTGCACTACCATGGATATGAGTGATGAAACAACTGTAATAAAAGTATTATATAGTTACTAAAATTTGCTAGGCAAAATAACACATCTCAACTATTCGATGATCGACAATAGACGACTCTATGCGCAGGAGATTGAGCACGGATTGGGGAGAGGGGGGTGGACGGAGAACTCGCACGATAATTTCGTAAAAACGCAACGCTCTACACAAATTTTCAACAATAAATATGTCACATCTTACATACGATTACAAATAAATATCTATATATGATTTAATTTGGTTGAACAAAATTAATTAAATAGACGAATATTAACATAAAGATTTTTTACGCGGAATACATTTTCAACGGAAAATGTTAATTACATATTATACGAATTTCACTAAACCTTTTATATTCCATCCTTTTCCAATATGCAGGTGTTTGTCCAGAAAGGTACTCGAAAATGCTTCCAATAAATCAAAATTCTTTGACAATATACACTTTAAATGCAAAACGAGACTACAGGTGAAAAATTTCATTCCTAATGGCGTCTTCTTGAGAAAGTAATAAATATTGTTAATAAGCAACAAGAGATGGCGCCACAGCCCAAAATTTACGCGGGAAATGCATTACTTTATATATATATATATATATGAACGGTAATCCATGGAAGGTGTTTCTTCTTTTAGTATTTGTAGTTGTATTTTTTTTTTCTTTTCTATCATCGTTCATCTTCATGTTGGGCAAATCGCGAGTTTTCGTGTTAGCGAGTGATCGATTACCGGTTGAATTAGAGTTGCGAAATAGTTTCGTGTCTGTTTATTAGTGTTGCGTAACATTGATTACAGTTTAAATTGCGAAGAAATGACAGTCGTGTTTGTTTTTTATATTTGCGAACTATGATACCGCGATTGTCTTTTGCAATTTTAATTATGAATTTCTATAGTTACTCTTAATGTCATACGTTGTAAAATTTTCTTGCTTTCTCTTGTTTCAAATTAGATTATAGAGTCAACGCTTTTAGCTAATTTTAGAATGTTAGAATGTTATTTTGATGAACGTTGTAGCTTTTGTATTGTTAATAATTATTATCATCAAATTTGGTTTTAGAGTTAGTGTTGCGACATTGTTTCATCGCGATTTCCAATTACTTTTCTTCTCGTTAGTGTTGCGATAATGAATGATCGCGTTTCTTTTCCGAATTAGCGTTGCGTTTATGAAATGTCCAAATTCTTTCACTGAATCCGTGGAAGACTGCTCCTGTCCCTAGATCACCTGATGTACTTGTTACAGTGCGAAATGACACTGTACAAAGGTGGTCGTTCATCAGCAACCTCCTGCATGGTTGCACTGAACACGTTGCAATTTGTGTTGCGTGTTTCTAAATGTGAGTACATGGATTAATAGCGTTGCGTTACTTACTCCCGGGAGTTTATAAATATGACGAAGCACTCTTCGCGTTTGATTTTTGAAATTTCCTGTTTTTCAATTAATGCTAGTGAATTAGTGTTACGAAATGAGATACGCGAATGTAGACAATGTAGACAATGTTGGCAGTAGCCCTTCTGGTTATTGTATTTAGTAGGAAATGATTTTTTTTAGTAGCTCCTCTGGCTACTGTATCGCGATTTCATTTTCAGTGACACTTTTGGCTGTTGTTTTAGAGTTTCTTTGTCAGTAGCGCTTACTGTATTATGTTTTCTTTTTCAGCACGTCTTGGTACTGCGTTCATGTACTTAAGTTCATGTTATAATACTAATGCAGTGTCTAACTTTGCTTCATATATATTAATTTGCAGAGAGTATTAGTTACAGAAAATATACAGAAACATGTACATGGAAGATTTAGAAAGGTGAAAAATCACGATTCACGCCCGTCCCAAATCCATGAACATCTGTTGATGTTTTTTTTTGGATTCTGCTATTACTCTAATCATACGGACATTTGAGCAATTCATAATATCTCAATAATTAAATTCCGCACTTTATACTGGGTTTTGTTATAAATATTTGAGCAAGTATTTGAGCAATATATTCAAGGCGTATGACGTGAATTAGTGAATGAAATATTTAATTTAATTGTTTAATTGTAATGGGAAGGGTGTGAAAATTATTAATGAATTAAAAGAATTCAGTTGTTATAAATGAAGTATTCAAACTATGAACTATTGCTTGGAAATATCATTAAAGTAATAGATTTAGTTGTTATAAATGTGTAGTTAAAATTGTTAAACAGTATAAATATCGTTGAAATTCATTATTTTGTCATCTGCTCTTTTAATACTGTTTTATTCGTCAAGAAAGAATTTAATTTCCTTGAATGTATAATTGAAATCTATTATTAAAGTGAATGAAAAACGTCATGTATTATTCATATCTAATTATGATATGAATAAAGTGTCATGTCGCAATCAATTTTTTTATAATACTTTCAAACAAATGTAAATAATTAAATGAATAGTAAATTTTTCGTTTCAATTTTCATGAATCATTGTTTCAGATAATTATGTTCTTTATTAATGTTTGACCACATTTAGGTAAATAAATAAATCTCGGTATAGAATTGATAAAATTTTCTACATCTTTTGATTTTAATTCCTGTCACTAGTAGTGCTACTGTGCAAAACTTGCCTAAATCGATACGGCAGGATGTAACACGAAAATGATAAGGAAATTCAAGAGCCTCATAAACATGTGACAAAAATGTTTCGAGTTTCGTGTTTTTCTTATATCTTTTTATAGTTAGTCGCCCAGACTGTATAGTTATCGTCTGTCTAGATAGATTGCATTTTAAATGTGTTTATGCAATCTCGTTTGTGGAATTATTGACTAGTAAGATATATGAATTTCAACAGGAAATCAGCACGACAAGCACAATACTGACTCCCTCTGTAATTTCATAGATGTCGCCATGCTATCGAATAAGAAGTCTATACAACTAATTTTTTAACAATTTTTATTGTTTATAAAACACCTGTGAATTATTATTTTACATGCGATTAGAGGGAAATTATTTTTTACGATGAAATACGAATTTTTATTTCGATAAAAAAAAAATACTTGTCGTATCTCGAAGCGAAGGAATTATGTTAAATACGACAAAAAATAACGTCGAATGAATAAAACAAAAAATAATTCAATATAAAATCATAACCACGTGAAGGATGTTCGGGCGTTCGTTAAAAATTTAGGCCGCGGACGTATTTTTATATCGCTCTGTCTAAATTCAAGCTGTGCGATAATTAATAAACTTTTAATTATTTTTTCGCGTCAAAGGGCTTTCTATATCGGGTGCCATTATCGTCAGAAGAAAAATTTCACAATACATCGAAGTCCATAATTCGTTTTTTAAATGAGAATTATCGAGTGCAGTTCAACGCGTCCCCTGAAAAATCAAGGGCATCATTAGACGTAATTGTTGGCCTTAATGAAACAAAGTCTTGCCGCATCGTTAATATAGGGAAAGCAGAAAGCAGTTTACTGTCATGACTCTTTATTTCCACGCAACTTGCTTCGGTACTTCATCGAGTAACTAGAACGAAATTATTGTTCCGTCTTAAATTAATATTCAGTACTTGAATCGCAAAATTGTAACTAGTAACTTATTCTGGTGAAATAATTTCAAAAAATAATATTTTCGCATATTTGCGAGGAAAGCAGATACAACTGAAATACGTGATTTTCGAGTTAACGTATTATATAAGTGAGAATTGTAAGAATGTTGCTGAGATAATTTTCATTGATCTTCATAATTTAGACGGTAGGAAGAAATTATGTTCTCTTCTCATTACGTACTTTCCCCCTGATTCGTGTGACACTGTAAATGCCTCTTACTGTAAATTTTATCTTGACTATCATTGTCAATGCGAACAAATTATAATCATAATTAATTACAAAGTAAGAGAGGTACATTACTTTGAATTGCATTGTCTCTTTAATTAATAAAAAATAATATTTAATTTAATCAAAAGTTTCTCGCATCTCTTAAAAAAAAACTATACTTTTTTCTGTCTTGTGTCACTTTCTTCGCAACATACATACCTATATTGAGATAGAGATGAATAATAAGATAACAATGCGGTATCGTTTTGTTCAGAAATTTTATTTGTTACATACACTAGCCGACTACTATGCATGCGTTGGGGCATTCGGATACAGGGAATTCGCTTGAGATCCGAAGCGCGTTGTTAGGTGTGTCTCACAAACAACTTGCACTGTTTCCTTTGTTACTTCCTTTTTGCATCCTTGCCTCAGTGGAGCTATGTGGTTACCCCATCCCGTAATTGTTTTGTTTAAATTATAATGCATTACGTTATGTGTTATAATCCGGTGGATCTAAGACGAACGAAACCCTCTGCCATCATTGAGATGTCCCTTGCCTCTGTGTAAATCGAGGATTTACTCTCACGCTCACGGGAAAGAACGAAATGTGCAAAAGTGACGCGATCGGGGAAGTAATTACTTGAAAACATGATGGGGGTGACGATCACGAGAACGACGGTGAACAGAAAACTCGCAAAGAGACTCGTCCGACTTAGGGTGCCTCGTAACCACATATATTCGCATTTATATTCTTTTTATGTATATTTATATATATATATATATATATATTTTGTATTTATATATATTTATATACAGTGGGCAGGGGCAAGGTAACGGTGCCAGCACGGCGCAAAAACCGGCCTCGAAGAGTGAAAGAATAAAAATTACGCGTAAATACTTTTGTGGAAACGTTTACTTTTGCCGAAATTTGTTCTTTTTTTCTTTTTTTTTCTTTTGTTAGCAACAGGATGCAAAGCGAGAGGAATGATTAAACATCTTGCCTTAAAGCTCTGTTTTTTTTTTTACGTTTTTAACAATTCTCTTTAATCTAATTCAATTTGATTCTTTAATTATGCGAGTAATAGATTGCTTCCTTCGTGGAAAAATTCATTTCTAATAGTTGCAAAATGCACGAAGATTTGAAATTCCTCTCGTTAACGTATAGATTGCATCCTGCGATCCATTCGAAACAGTTTTGACCCTTCTCGCTCATCTGTCATCATTACCTTGACAATTGCCTCACGTAGTTGTATCCGTAAATAAAGTATAATGTCTTACCAAGCTAGAACTTATACCGATATATTGCACATTTGACAACAGTTACGTCTTTTTTTTAAGTACTTGAGTATAGGAAGTGTTTTCTAATAAACATTTTCCATCGCACTCTCTCTCTCTCACACACACACACACACACACACACACACATACAGAGCGATGTCCGAAGAATCACTCTCTCTCTCTCTCTTTCTCTCTCTCTTTTTCTCTCTAACATACATCTAACTTTCATCACGTACGCTTTTTATGATCAATTAATCCGCAGTTGTGGCATTTGTCGCGAATTTTCGCGCGATTTTCCAACTTCTCGCGAACTGGAATGAATATCGCTTCGATACAACGTCACAGAAGGCGTGTTCGAGGTCGAAGTTCGATGTGTCTGGTGATTTTTATAAGTCGTAAACTCGTCTCACTTGTCACGATAATTTATTTAACTTGTTGTTCGTTGCAAATCGTTCGGTGATTCCTTAAAGGCGAAATGTTCGTTTCAAGATATACGCAGGCATACTTTCATGTGCTCACTTTCTCGCTTTGTTCCTCTCTCTCTCTTTCTCTCTTTCTCTCTCTCACTCACTCACTCACTCACTCACTCACTCACTCTCTCTTTGTTTCACTGTCGCGATGCATCACACACACACACACACACGCTTCGCCATACATATGTATATTATTTATACTCGCACTATTTAAAGCGGCTATAATTCTTAATTAGTTGTTCGCCTCCGACTTGGCGTCGATTCGTTTACGACTCGCTCGCTATCGTAGACAGCTATCTGCTACAAGTTGCCCGTCGAGTCCCGACGATTTTCACTCTCGATCATCGACACGAGAGGCAGTTTCGAGGCGTGCCCCCTCCGAGGAACGCAGCGAATCGCGAGAACGAGTCGTTGTCGACGATGGAAGCGAGCTTTGTCACACCGCGATCGATGATTCGTCATTGTACTTGGCCGTCCATAGGCCACCGTTTCGTTGAATGAGGACCGACTCGAAGTAATTCTCGTTGTTCGCCCCCTTCGTGATCGACAATTCCTCTTATTGTCGATTCGTTCGAAGGTGATACGCGAAACACGAGAATTCGTAGGCTCTGCGCGATATCGATCAGCGCTTCGATGTGTATGCGTGTACGTGTGTGAATTTGTGTGCTTTTTGTGTGTATGTGTGTGATTTAGCTTGATCGTGTAACGATCGTTCGTACGCAAACGATTCATATTCGTTGTGTGTATACATGTGTGTGGTATGCTTCGTCTATACAGTCCTTGGTACAGGTATCTTTATAAACGTTTACCCTGATTCGTCAAAATTAGACTCGGTACTTTGATGTCGCGAGGGTTTTGCGACCTAAAGAAGAGACGAGTAATTTTTTGGTGTCGAGCGATTGGCCAGTTTTCGCTAAGACAATCTCTTCGAAAAGCATCCATCTCTTTTGAAACTCAATCGCGTGGATGATGATGGTTCGGGAAATTTCTGGCTGGAAACGCAGCGTTTAAAGTTCGAACGGAGTGGCTGTTCTCTAGCAAGTATTGAACGTTTTCTAGTTTCGATGATTCGTGAAAGGAATGTCGAAACGGTGATTAAACAGAGGCGTGGAGCGTGCTCGACGGCGGTCCTGCAGGGTACGAGGTGCTGGTGGGCGCAGCCGTGGGTTGTAGACTTAACTGCAGCTGGTGCTGCTGCGCTTTCGCCCTCAAGCAGGCGATACTCTCGTTCCTTAGCTGCTCCGTATCCTGAACGATTCCTAATAAGCAGAATTTTTACAAAGTTAATCTCAGTTTTCGTGGGAATCTTTTTTTTTTTTTTTTATTTCTGTTTTCCCTTCTACGAGCAATGAATTTGGAACTTTGAACGTTCCCGGTATTTTCCGTACCGTCGTTCGTCCGCAATCAGTATCGCCGCAGATGCACAGAACGTGAGGAATTCGAAGGAATTATTACCTGACGACGAAGAAGGCCCCATGCCATCCTGGCTTTCCTGTCCGCTCTCGGAACTGGTCGGTCCACCTTGATGATGATTATGATGGGGGCTGCTTCCGCTTCCATTGTGATCATTTCCGCTGTCCTCGCCGCCGGACTTGAGGTGTTCCGCTGCTTCGATTGACTTCCGGTGCATCCCTGCGGGGCCACAGTCAATCAGTTCTTGATTATTTTCGATATCTTGACTAAAGCTGCTCGTCTTAGATGATTGAGCTGACAGAGGCGAACAGAAAAACAAAGTCGAGACTTGTATATTTTCTGCCAAGGCGAGGCATAGATAGGCATTTCATTAAGCATTGCTTGCGCCTTCAACAATTTCAATTTTTAACGAGACAAGTAACCGCTGAGTCGACAGACAGGTTATTCACTAGCGCGTATTCACCTGTACTTTCGTTTCTTAAATGCAAGGTTTCTGAATCATCTATGAAGTTAGCAAAACTTAATGCTTTTGTACTAACATTCTGGCGAAAAAATTTTGATGACTCTTACCTAGCAACCATGGCGCCACCGATTCGTTCTCCTTGGCACTTTTCAGTATAGTCTCTGGGAGCGGCAAAGAGTGTCGCACCATTGCTCCGTACAGACCGTACTCTGCCATTATGGTACTTCTGCCCCAGCACTTCTCGGTTTTACGCCATTTTGCTCTTCGGTTTTGGAACCAGACCTGAAACAACAAATTCATTACGTTCATTTCGTTTGTAGTCTCGAATGCAAGTTCACCCAGTGGCAATTTCTAAAACAACGACGAAAAAGGCACGAACGCGGGAAAACGTGACTAATCGCGAAAGTCACATCAAGTGGAAAACTACTTATTAGCAGTCCGTTACGAGTCTAGAACTACCGACAGAACTTCACCGACAATATATTTGTACCCACTTGCCCGTTTAATGATCATTGTCTACTAATTGGGACACTATGAGCGTAACGTGCGATCAGTTTCATGCGTGCGGTTCCACGACAGTCCGTAGTTAACTATTCCGCTTAAACGATCAACTTGGAGTTCGTTATCCTGTTTTTCGCGGCTCGGCGTCCTGTTAGACTACTTGTTAACGATTCTGATCATCGGACCACCTAGGGAGGAGTCGCGTGTCGTTTCCTCCGGTCACGCTCGCATCCCCGGACACGAGTTTCAACTTTAACGAGCTCGATTTCCAAGTTTCGCATACTAACTCTCCCTCTGAACTAATTGTAAGTAGAGTAATCGTGACTGAGAAATTAGTAATTGTGATGTGCGCGGACTTAATGTTCGCTTTTTGTGTAAAATACCGCCCCTTCGTGCTTGCCATAATTTAAACGCTGAATCTTTTTTGTTCGGTTGTTCTTTGATAACAATTTTACAATTGCAACTTGAGAGAGTGTTTCACACCCTCTCAATATTGAACGTGTGGAAAATGATATTCCTGTGCGATGGTGGATGGCTATTTAGGTAACCACATGTTTGCCAGATTTTTTCATTATTTTTACTAACGTTGAATGAAAAAATTATGGGATCTTGTTATCTTTTTTACTTAACCCCTGTGTCAATTTGGCGTATTTTTCTCAGGCAAAATTATATTACTTTATAGCATGTAGATTTAATTTTCATTTGAAGCTTCATTTTCAAGAAAATAAACTTCGAATTTGTTTCTAATTAAAATTGCCTTGGTACATATGTACTTGATAAATTTTTTTTATTCGATCTTCTCGAAAACAAAGTCTCAAATCAAAAGAATTATTCTATTATTCTATATCTTTTTTCTTATTCTTTTACGAGTCGTGCTCACTTTTACATATCATTTGTCTGTATAGGCATCTAACAATAAGTAATAGTTTTGAACTTGTGACCGGAGACAAGACAGAAAGGAAAGTGTATAGATGATCGTTAGACAAAAATAAAGAAAATATTTTTGTTATAGTTGATTTATATTATATTATTATTTATATTATTATTATATACATATATTTTATATATGATTTATATAGATTTGATTTATAGTTAACAAAAGGATTTGCCAATTTAGTTATTTACCTTTTCGTTATTAATTTTTTACCATTGTGCCAATTGGACACAAAGTGACAAATTAAGTTGAAAAAATGATAGGTATATGCTGCTGTGTTATATCAGGAGGGCATATCTACAATTTTCGTTTAAATCGTAAATTATTAATGTGATATAGTATATTATAGAACTTGACTGAGTATATTTCGAATTTATTAACATATTTGTTGATATATCGAATATATTATAATATTAGGTATATCCGTTATATCCTACAATTTAGGTATATGAAATCGACGTCTGATTGTTGAATACTATCTTTTAAAGTCTCATCAAACTACCTTTTAATCAGATATTTGAATTAACAGAATAAGAATTAATTAATTTGTCTTTAACCCAGAAAAATTTTTCGCGTTATTGAAACTACCCTCTAAAATGACGGTGAAAAACTCAGTTACGAAGCTACGTGTACAATCTATTTTCTATATGAAGTGATACGTAAAATCCATCAACGACATTCTTCCCGTAGTCGCGATTGCGTGTACGCGATCGTTCGAGGATGTTATTTAAAAAGGCCTGAACACGCATCATTTGCGAAACGTGTGTACGAGGCAGACGCACGTGGGGGTGGCCTGAACCGGAGGCTAGGGCGTGTACCAATTTGTAGCAACAATGCTAAAGTCACCAGCAGAATTGGAACGTAATTCGAATGAATGGGAACGCGTTGCCCTGTCAATTTGTGCTGCCACCCTGAAATTATCTTCCGCCTAGGTTTGAACAAGCTAGCCGGCCTTTTTCCCGCGGCCCACCTCACGCCCCACAGGCGTGAAAAATACTCATGCAAATGTTGACCCGCTCTCTCAGATAAAATGCGCTTTTGTTTCATCGATAAGGAAAAACGGGGACGGGTTGTCCCTTTCAAAATCCGTAATCCGTCGACGAGTCTCTTTTCCAAAGGGTTCGCGTTAATTCTCTACGGTAGAAAGGCGCACCTGACGTCGTCGCGGTGACGTTTCCTTTCTTTCTTTCTTTCTTTCTTTCTCTCTCTTTCTTTTTCTTTCTTTTTTTAATTCTATCCCCTTGAAATCTTTGACATCGTCGATCGGTTGGTTTGAAACCGTTTCGCGATTCAAAGCCGGGAACTGCGTAATCGAACGTAATAGTCCATCATTCCGGAAAGATGAAAGCGGAAAAGCAGATGGGAGAGTAGGATGTGGAGAAATGAAAGGGATTAAGGCTACGTCGCGGAAATGGTAATGGTCGCGCGAAACGAGAGAATCCTGTAGGAAATCGCTCATTGATCGGAGAGTGGCAGAAGAAGGGGGAGGGGAGGAGAGGGGAGGAGCAGCCGTGTTCTATCCACTGACGCGTAAATGACTGTACCGATCATAAAGCTGTTATTCGATTTCTAAGTGACTTTACGACGGCGATTGCATCCAATGAAGATAACCGGCTCCGTCCTCGCGACCAACGAATCGGATTTAAACGTTCCTCGAGCACAACCGGTTCATTGAAGTACCCTATCCTCTTCTTCGACTTCTATTTCAGAACAAACACTTACCGTTCAGCATCTACTTCGCTTCTACCGTTCAGAATAAACCATCGAGAAGTTTGATTCGGAATAGGATTATCGGTGTTGAAAAGAGACGAACAATTCGAAAGAAATAGCAAAGCCATTTGAGAAGCGACAGACAGACAGAGAGAGAGAGAGAGAGAGAGAGAGAGAGAGAATCGTAACCAAAGAAGTTCTACTGCTTAAAAGCAGCAATACGCTGACTCGAAGAAGAAAGCTCATAAGACGAGGTGAGGAAAGAGTCTATGGAAGAACTTGACGACTGGAATTGGTGAAAGTTCCTCGAGTCGACGAACTCGGTCGAGACTCGTTCGGATATTCGGGAAATCGGAAATCGCGTGCTGAGATTATCCTTCGGGGTATCCTGGAATAGCTTACAAGAGACAAAGACAGAGACATCGAAGTACGCTGACAGAATGGATATATACACAGGCGCAGAGGCAGCAAGAATGGTAGGGGTTGAGGGCTGCATTGCAGAAGCAGTGGTAGCAGGAACGGCAACGAGGAGGAAGAGGATCTTTTATGGTGGTATTGGACGACTCGAAGGAGCGAGAGCTTCAACGGTGGGCTTCTCGTCTTCCTTCTCTCCCACCCGCCACGTCCTTTCCATTCTCTGGCCCGCCACCCCCTTTATTGGCACACCCGGTATAATAAGGAGTGAGTTTGTATTTAGTCGGCCAT
Source organism: Melipona beecheii (assembly GCA_032399605.1). Taxonomy (NCBI): domain Eukaryota; kingdom Metazoa; phylum Arthropoda; class Insecta; order Hymenoptera; family Apidae; genus Melipona; species Melipona beecheii. Next base: position 1,899,472 of record JAUCMO010000210.1, on the reverse strand, counting down.
GCGCAGTGCTGGCTGTTGGCGTATCATCGATCAGACCGGCGACTGACTATTGGACCAAAACAAGAGGATGAGAATGGGAATGGGAATAAAGAGAGAGGGATAGCTGATATATAAAGTGTGACGGGGAGAACCGAGGGAAGCGGAAAGGGGCAAAGAGAGGGGGGAGAGGTGAGGGAGAAAAGAGAGAGAGAGAGAGAGGGAGGGAGAGAGTGGCGAGCAAGGGACGCACACGCAGCGAGCGATACCGAGATGAAGAGAAGGACATCGATAGGAAGATCGAGGGAAAGACTCGAAACGAATACTACAGTGGCGTCCAAGTTAGGATGGGTTAGTGTGTTGGTACGGAGAATAGATACGAAGCGAAGCAAAGAGGGTGGATGGTCGGGGGGGTCTGCGCCGAAGATAGGAGAAGATAGGGAGCCGCGGTAACTCGCTATGCATTACCAATACACCGGTGTAAGATACACGGTCGCGAAGTCAGGGATAGCCAACGATCATACGAAAGCGCGGAAGGAGGAAGAGAGAACGGAGCAGAAGGAGAACGGAAAGAGGTTCTGCAGGATGGTAGGGGAGTATCGGCGAGGAGAAGGGAGGGAGAGATACCGAGATAGAGAGAACAAGTCGACGGCACCCACCTGCCTGCTTCTTGCTGCAACACTCGAGCTCGATGCCAGCACGATGTATTGAAACTGAAGCTGAAGAGTTGCCGTCAGGTACTAGCAGGACGAGGGTCCTCGAAGGTCTACCTAACCGAAAGCTTTTTGATTTTCGCCGTGAAGAGAGGCAGCCAGCCAGCCAGGAATACCACGTACGACAGAGAAACGGGTGGCGTGGCGAGGCGAAGCGAGGCGGAGCGAGGCGAGGCGAGGAGTAGCGAGGCAAGACAAGGCAAGGCAAGGAGAGACAGAGTAGGAAGGAGAAGGTGAAAGAGAGAGACCAGGTTGCCAATAAAACGGGAGGAGGAAACGAGACCGTTATTTTTCTGTTAGCAACTTGGCCGATATTGTTTTTCGCAATTCGTGCATCCCTGCCCGATAGACGAGTTAAGAATACACCGCGATCTATCGGCGAATACCTACTACCTTCGAATCATCGCCACGATAACACCTATACACGCCGCACAAGCTGATACTGTCCCAAGGATAATTGGAGATCTCGTTACTCCCCACCGGTAACTACAATTTACGATCGACCGATAATGAGATATCGAGTTCTGGTTCTCCCTCTTTCGTCACGCCGCACTCTCACCATCCCACGCCATCTCCCGATCCTCTGTTCAATGCCCGTATCGTCAAAGCTCAAACCGATGCCGGGACATATTCGATACCCCTTATGTAGTTATTAAACGCTTTCTTCCTTAAGTCATCTTTCTTCCGTATTCTCTTCGGCCACTCCCGTTCCTTTTATCTCCTCGACTGTGTTACACGGTACAGAAACGCGATCGTATTTCAATTTCGCGAAGGATCCTCGAGACGATCGTCTTTGTGATCCTTGTAGAGTGGTTTCGTCCAAAGAAAGACGCGTGCAAAATAGAACAAGAGAGAGTTGGCGTCGTAAACGCGCGACAAATGCCCCGCTGTATCGAATATTCTTACAGATCGTTTGAAATGATATACGATAATCGACGGTGCGAATAATGGTTATCTGGATTCCCACAGGCTAACCTAGGGAGCTGGTAAGCCAATTAATCTCGTCCAATAAGAAACGCGTGCGGCGGACCTGCAAAGTTGCATTAACCCCCGAAAAACGCATCACTTGCTTGCGACATAATGCGCGAACAAGCATGTTCGACAGTGCTCGTTGGTCATCAGCCAGCAAATAGTTCGGTTAGCTGGGAGCATGGGGTTCGGGAATAGACCCCATGCTGCGAAGTGGCACGCGCCGGAACATCATTAGGTGGGACACTTGCTGGACGAAGGACCGCAAGAAGGGTCTGGAACCTTAGTCATGACTTGGCTTCGACAACCAGAAAGGATCTTGCAAGAGAGTGAATTAATATCGCCTAGATTACAGTTACGAGCAGTCCATAATTACATTAGATCGTGAATTAGATCGTGAATTTTCGTGTAAATTAATATTTTTCAAAAGTTTAATTTATAAAAAATTTAATACTACAATTTATAAAAATAGAATACAATTTGTATTTTCGGCAAACTGATTTGCATGCCAAATATTGCAAGCACTGTATTTTGGATATTTTATGAATTATTGTTTAAATTATCTGCTTAAATGCGTAAAAATCCGCAGTTCAATCGCAACAGAAACTATCAAGTTTCGTGTACGAGGTGTTGCTCATAGATTGATTATGTCGCTCGTAAACCGTGTTATCCTAAGTCAATTTTTTAGATTAATCCGATTTCCTTCAACACCGAGCGATTAGTTAGTTATCCGACAGATCACCTGATTGGGGTGATCGATTCTGTGCAACAGGGAACCAAATCAAGCCGTTAGGCTAACCGAATGTTATTATCCAGATCTTATTGGACTATAATCTCTACGTGGTTTACATTTAATAGCTGTAGATCGTATTAACACAAACCGCAATCGAATGATAGCCTCTATATTCGGTCGCGCGAGGACCCTGCGACACACAGTATTCGATCCTTTCGCAGTTAGGTCTGATACATCCTGCATATATTAAGGATATCGGATCGGTAACAACAGCGGCAACCTCCACCCAGTCAGGCACGTTAATTTTTCCCGAAAACTAATCTTCATTTCGATTCGAGAATCAGCGTGACGATCCCTACATTAATCAACGTGTCTTCAATATAAATAATCTTCTTCTCTTCAATTTACACGCGTGTCTCCTCTCCCTCTGTCTTGCAACAATTTTCAACAAGCAGACTCGAGGTTTCGATAGCGTTTCATCGGCGACGAGGGCGTGGCGAAACTTCGGTCCATGCTTCTAACATAATTCGGTTAGTCGAGATTTATATCCGCATCCAGCGGTATCCCCTCGTTCGTGTGCACCCCGCTTCAACCCCTGGCGCGCCCTCGGGATCGAGCGTTCGCCACCCGCCACCCACTCCCGGTAGATTTCGCCGTGGTGCAATGGGGTTTATTAGAATTTATAAGCGGTACCGTTGACAATCCCGCTACGCCCAAATTGCTAGATACTCCGCGAGTCCGATTTCGGCCGCGGAGAGACCCTTATTTATTTGCCAGCCGGCGCGAGCGCCACCGACCGTTCCGCACCAGGGATACTCGAGATGCGCGTTATTGGTCAATTTTTGGGGTGGAACGCGGCCAACCGGAATTCATCGCTTTGTTTGCCGCTGGTTTTACGAGCTTCGACCGGCCTCTTTCCTTTCCCGAGAATCATCCACCTAAGAAACTGTCCGATGCATACAGTCGTTCGCTAAATTATCGGCTGACGCGTGAACATCCTCGTGATTTGCGCGCCCTCGTCTCCCGGAGTTTGTGGATTTTTGTTTCCACCACGTTCGTGCATGTCTCGAACTCGATATTTTTCGACAGAGTAGCTCTTCGCCGAGCTTCTTTCGATGCTTTGCATCACGGTGCGTTTGAACGAAAAAAGACAGATGCTCGTTCGCCTCCACTTGGATCAAATTTATACTCATTTGTTACAATTGCAACACTCGTTTAATGTAGCAACGATACAAATCGAATTGGGTCGAAGTGAGAGTCGAATTTGTTCATTTGGTCTAAAACGTACCATTCCATTAGTCAAATTGCTGCTAATGATAGTATGTTTATGTTTATTTTATTACATTTTTTACTGTTTTGACAGTAAACTAAGAAGATTAGCGAGTTGTACACAGTATTTCGCAATTCCAAATTTCATCACGTCACAACATTGAACAACTGAAATTAAACATCGAAGAAAAAACCATTGCCAAAACTGAATAGACTGTGAAACGTGTAATATAAGGACAATAGAAAGAACGCATCAAAAACATACCTATTTTTCCAATTTAATTTTGAAGTATTCTTTTTGTCTTAAATATAGAGAAGTAAAATATACTTGTTTCAAAAAAATCGGTTTGCAGGTTTTAAGTTAGAGATTGGGGAAAATTCTTTCCCTGTCTTTTCTTGTCTTTCGTACGATACACTTTACGGGATAAAAATTAGGAATATTTCCTAAATTAATAGTTCTTCGACTTACATGTTACACAATACTTTTTTTTATGAAGAATGTCAAGTTTCACCGATCAGTAGATAAAAAGATATATCATTTCGTTCAAGAAACTGAACGCGATTTTCATATCTCGATAAAGATGCGAAATAACAACAAAACAACTGTAATGTTAGGTATTTTTCCCTCTGGAAACCACGCTTTAACTTTTTGTTTGAAACATTTTTTCATAAATAACTTACGAGTTATTTCAAGTTACGTTACGAGACTCACCCTCTACATACATATATGTCCCAGTAAGGATGCGATTCATTGTTATCGATATTCAGAGTAAATAGTTAAACACTGTGAAATATATCTTTTATTTCAAAGACATTATACGTGAAATATAGAGTTCAAAAATTTTAGATATAATAAAATATAAAATAAGGTAAATTATGTATTTTAGCTGCAAACTATTTCTTGAATAATGCTATCTACTAAAGATATCAATACACCATTAGAATTTCCACTAAACAAAATTCTTTGCACAAATTTAAAAAAAAATTCCCTCCAAAATTTATTTGGGACATGTTGGGTACCATTAGGATTGAAAGAATAAAATATAATAAGTAAAATTGTATACATTGTAGAATGCTCTATGTTTTCTTTGGGACTGAAAGGGTTAAGAAGGGTTAGAAATAGGAATTTTTGTGTGAACTAGATGATCAAATCTCAGTATCGTTTAAATGGAAACTCGGCGTTGTCGCGACAAAATTTTGCAATCCATTCTTTGCTGAATTAAAATATCGCTATACATTATACAATTTATATAGTCACTATTGCAATATATCGATAATTTCTTACACATTTAACGATCCTTTAAATAGATCCAACAAAAAAGAGTACAAGCATAGATGTAATTTCTGTAAATGTAAAAAAAATAATTGAAATAATAATTTCTCAGACAGTTTCATCCAAATTTGTAGCACCTCTCTTCTGGGGATGCGTAAGTGTCAAGAGGGGTGAAAGCCACTTGTCAGTGTCTGTCTAGACACGCGGAAGTCAAAAACCCTCGCCCTTCATCGCTAAAGATCATTTAATCATTCGGCGACGAACGATAGAAAATTCATGAGGTTGAACCCGTCACCGGCCACAACCCTATTCTGAGGGTTGCAGGCTCCATGAGCTATTGGATTCGAAGACCGACCATGTACCCATAGGCTTGGGCTGCTTTTATGCGCGTACGATCGGTCGCTCCTTACGACGGGATTAGGATCGTTCCCCGACGGGAATTGTTGTCCGCTGAATCACACGCGAAAATCCTATAATTCGATTTTAATTCCATTCATCGACAATTATGTCGCCGACAGAGAGGCAGGGTGAAACGACCGGATGACTGTTTAAATGGGAAGCGGCATTGTTCAGTGGGACGAATCTTTTTCCGCGATTGGTTCGCGATCAATTGATTTGGGAAAAACATTGTACCCGACACTGTGTTGCAAAACGTTGGAATTGTCACGTAATCGCGCGCCATTATACGTAAAAACGCTTCGAATCTAAAAAGCCGGCCGCGCGAAATTACGCGTGCCATTGAGTCCGTGCATTTTCGAGTCGTTTCGCGATTTACGATTACCGGTGCGTTGAAAATTTCTTTTGATCGGTACAATTCGTGTTTTTACTAACAGCCTTATTTGCCGTCGTTACCGAATTCACGAGCGTCCACTTTAAAAACGTAAACGTCGCGTTCGTTCGATTCCGCTTTGTCGAGTCAATTCCCTATTAAAATTTAGTTAAAATCATTTTTACTGTCATTTTTATCTTCGCGATGACGAAACTGCCTCTCTTCAAAGTTTCTGTATGAAAACCCGTCTCCGAGAGGAATTTCCCTTCTCTCGGAAATTTTTTCGATAGGTCGTGTCGCTCGATTAGGTCAGCTTCCGGCCAGCAACGTGGAAAATTCCTTTTGATCCTTTTGATTCCGTTTCTCGACGGAAAAACTTATTTATCATGGTGGCGCGACGCGAAACGGAGCTCTTCAGCCTCCGGAGGGGAGGGTGATCCGTTTTCAGAGAGGTAGGCATGCATCCACGTAGAGAGAGAGAGAGAGAGAGAGAGAGAGAGAGAGAGAGAAGGTGGAGAGAGGAATGAAGGGGCAAAAAGCGCGGGGGAAAGAAAGATAGCAAGAGGAAAAAAGAGAAAGCCTCTTTGCAAGGTTATATTTTTGTGAAACGTGTGTGCTCGCGTCGCCCCGCTACAAAGGTGGTTATTCCTCGCCATCTTCGTGTTCGCGTTGCTGCGGTTCGCGGCTGGAAACGAAAAGCCGAGAAAGCTCGTTGGATTTTAGACGCAATCAATTTAGCCTCTGCCTTTGTGCGTGTCGCGTGCGTGCCTGGCTGTTTGTATGCGATGGGCTGAGTGTGTGTCGGTGTGTGTAAAGCTCATCCGAGGACACTGCGCTCTCGAGTATTTAATGCGTTCGTAGCTTTGTAACCCCTCCGGCCTGCAGTACACACGCGAACACCCTTCTCGTGCGTAGCCTTTCGCGAGTGTGCGTGTGCATCGCTTTTCTGTCGCGTTCGTGGCCATCGAAAAGACAAAATCAATAATTGGGCAGGGGCCTGCCTCGAAATTTCCTACCGACGATTTTCTAGCCAGGGCCTGGTGCGTAATCACACCCCATTGCAAGAACCGAGCATGCGAGACCTGTTACGGCGGGGGTCGGATCCGAATGTCCTTGCAGCAATCCCGTGAAATTTAATTAAGTGCCTCGCCTCGCAACGATTTGTCGTTTCTATGGAATTTATAGCCTGTGGGTTTATTTGATTCTTATACGAGCAGAGAGAGAGAGAGAGAGAGAGAGAGAAAGAAAGGAGTTTGGTATTAATCGAATGTCATATATATCTGTTATATCTGCGTCTGCTGCGATGATTTGATTCTTGCAATCTGCAATCTACGAATCAACGAATTTGACACGACGAACAAAGTTTGATAAAATTTGATATTCAAGTTTGAGAAGATTAAGAAGAAATATAAAAGTTGAGAAAGTCGAAACGTTCGAAACATTGAGAAACGAAAAGTTTCGAAAGTTTTGGCAAATAAAATCAAAAGTCAACGTTCGATCAAATATCGGTGTATTTTTTACGGATCGTGCAATTTCAGATCGAATCTCTCGTTACCGATGTTCTGCGTACGAACCTCCGAGTGTAATAATAAAAAAAGATTTTCATAATCCGTTAACGACGGTCCGACGCGAAAATATTTATTTTACCCGACCGAGAAGAGCTAATTTTCGAGCTCGGCACTGTTTACAGAGCGTTAGCGCGGCCTTTAGAACGTGTTAACGTCTTCTCTAGGTACTCGAACTGGAGTCCTCCTTAGTCCTTTATCCAGGATATCCACCTGTCATGTCCCGTCTCTAAAGAAGAATTGAATTTTTCAGAAAATACCTACCATGCTGGCCGATCGTCTCCTCTCTCAATGAAGAAATAACAGACAGCCCTTTGCAAGACGGACAATTTCGATCAGTCAGTTCACTAATCCCGAAAACAAACAGATTTTCAAAGAAAAAGAAATTAATCTCTCGAATTACACAAATGGAACAAATACAAACGCGTGGCACACGAGTGACGAGTAAAGACATTGTTCTCTGATCGAAATGAAAAAGTGAAAATTAAGTATTACAAATACGATGAAAGTACGATGAAAGCACGATGCGATGGAATATCCATGAAAGCACGATACGATGGAGGAAGTTGCGTTGAAATCGAGTCGGAAATTACCATAAATTCGCCGTGCGAACGATAATACCTCGGTACAATTTACGTCAACTTGCGACGTTGGTCACCTATTAAACGTAAGCACAAGTAGGAAGACTCGTCCAGTGAAAATTCGCGGGTCATTTGAGCCGTTTCCGCGTCATTACGCTTTCTTAGTCGAGCTTCTTTGCGGAAGGACGAGAGAGCCACGGGAACGGGATGGACGGAGAGAGAGTCCCGAAGAGAGATCGAAGTAGAGCGGAAGAGGGTTGAAGAGAAACGAGCCCGTCGGGGGTGGAGAACGTAACTCGATTCTTCGTTACTTTCTTCTCCTTGCGCGGTAGATTATATCCTCGAAACGAGCCAAACTTTCAGCTTTCCTCCCTTTTCTTCCTGTTCATCGATTTAAACGACCAAACGGGTCTAGCATCCCCGAATCTACCGATTTTACTCGCAGCGAGGTACGCGATGCGACGCGACACGACACGATACGACACGATACGACGCGATACGACGAGCCGCGCGGTCGCGGCGTCACCGTCTTCACCGACGACGCGTTATTGTCGCGAGCCATTTTGGTAGCGGCCAAGAGGGAGACGAGCGTTTTGTTCTTGTCGCCTGGTAATGCGCCACTTTCGCGGCAAATTGTGCGCGGAAACGAGTGGATTAAAAATGAAAATTCCTAATGTTCCTACGGGGGGGGGGGGGATTATGCTTCATTTCAACGATTACTTTTCTCCTTGAATCGCGCACTTAATTTTCTGCTTGTCCTTGCGGTTGCTCGCGTCTGTCGTTTCGAAATAATTTCGTCGAACAGACTTCTTTGCAGACGTATTGTGCGTATTTTTTTACTGACTGTCGCTTCGCCGTCCTTTATCGACAGATTGTACAGATAAATCGGGATGTATTGAATCTGTTAACCGGGAAAGACGAGTTAATTCATTATTGGGATCTTAAATCTTTGAACACGATAATTTTTACACTTATTGATTAATTTTTAACGTTTTAAAAATGCCACGTTGTATCTATTAAAAAACAAATCGTGTTATAATTTCATTTACAACAACCAAGGTTAACCAAACCAAGATCAATGTTTGCTTTTATTAATTATTAATTTCTTAACTTTAGGAATTTCAATCTTTGATCAAGAAATGACCCGGTTAACAGGTTGAGTACAATTTATCAGGGGATCTCGGAAGCAATTTAAAGAAAGGAGCTTTGTTACGTTTGATTAAATTCTGCCCCGTAAAAGGAAGATCCAAAGTCACCGGGGAGCATCTTTATTTCCCAGTCCATCGCTGTTGGTTGTTTTACTCATTTCCGTGTGTCGAAAGAAAAGAACCTTCCATTTACAACCAGGTCGATCTACCACATAATTCAGTGGCAAGGACGAACTGTTCCTCGAGGAAATATTGGACGAAAGCAATCGAAGAGTCGATCTTTGTCGTGCGAGATCGAATTCGAACGAGACTCTCTTAGCTCGATTTTACGGGCGATAGTTTACGCTACCGACATTCCATTTTGAAATTTCTCCTACTTTCAAAACTAATTTTGTTAGGTCGAAACGAGTTATTCTTCGACGATATCTCAACGACGTGGTAACTCACGTATTAACGAACGAGTTTGCAGGAAACTGAAACACTTATTCTCTTTCTCCCTAGTGCCACATTTTTACACGGGAACTCGAGAGGCAACGTTTCATTTTTTTTTTTTTTTTCGTTGCGAAACGAACGACGTAACGAATATTATCGTTAAAAATTTATATTTTCCCCTTCCTACCCCCTCCCCCACCCCCACCCCAAAAATAATGAATATTTTTCTCAACTAAAATAAACCATACTTGACTAACAACCAACAGCTCTTTTCGAGAGATTACGTTCAATATGGACATTCGATTTGGTGAATTTTGAAATCGTACAGAATTCCGATTTCCGCGAGTCAATGATAATTATGAGATCGTGAAATGTATCGAGCCGAGAGTGAAGAATGATCGTGCACGATCGAAAGGAAATGTCGAAGACTCGCGGTCTCGGTCGCGCGGCCCTACCTGGCAGCCCGTTCTAACGAATCCTCAATGGCGCCTCGTCTGAAACGGGGGACTGACAATGGGGCCCTGTTGTCAGGATGGGGGCTTCCTTCAGTTGAACCTTTGTTATAGAACGTACGTGGAAGCCGGCTGAGAACCCTCTAGAGGGCTGCGTGGATGACTTGCGGTCTCGCGAGCCGTTCGTCGCTACTTGAAGTCGATTTTTCTTCTTTTTTTTTTCTCAGCAGCGCAACCAACCGGCTTTCCACTCCTTTCGCTGGACGCAACATGATTGTACGAGCCACGTCAAAATTCTTCGCTAATGGGTCGCTTATGGTTGGATACGCGTGTTGTTTTTTTGAACGAGCCCGTGGGAGTCTCGGGCCTCATTACCCGGATAACTTCAACCGGGAAACGTCTGTCCGCACACAGACGAGGGGAGAACGACTTCTTTTCCTTCGATTTGCATTCCGGTTTACGCGACTTGTTAGATATTTGCTTCCGGCAAAGTGCGCTCGAGCTGGTTCGTTAAAACGAATCTCGCGCATCGAAAAGGAAAGAGAGCAGCGAATGTTTAAAAAGCAGCTTGTGTTTAATTTGCAAACACGTGGCACGTGTTGGCAAATTAAAGTCATGATATTCCAAACGCGGTCAAAACGACGTCTCTCTCGACGTATCATACGGTCTGTCTCGAACGCGTGCCACGATTTATTATTAAATCTTTGCGCGCACAGCGTCGCTGAAATTAAACGGTAATTGAACGGTGATTCGTGGTGTCGTTTCGTCCAAAACACTTCGCAAGGTGGGACCCCCCCACGGCTCGTAGGTATATAATATATCGATCACGCCGAAAGGACGTGTGGCGAGGCAGCCTGTAATTTTCGCACCCCCATAAGAAGCCCGTAACCCTCCGGCCACCGAAATTACGTCCGTTTGTGCGAGATTCTACGCGCCAATCAGACGCAGTCTCATTGCGAGCAGGAGAACGATCGCGATAACGAGTAGTCAAGTCGATCGGTCTTTCCTCCTGTATGGGGGTGAATTTGGAAACCAGGCACTACTACTCCCTCGAGCTCCGTTGGGTTTCTTTTACGACAGCTTGGCAAAAAATCTATCAATCATCTATCCAGTTATAGGTAGTGCGTGTCGGTAGAGTACTCTGCGCGGAGCAGTTGTTCGTACCTTGATAACTTTTAACTAGATAGCAATTAATTTTCATCGACGAGAGAGAATTATCCAACTTCAATCGTGCGACTCAATTTATCAGGCGCAACAACAAAGATATATCAATTTTTATAAAATTACAAAAATTTCCTTCCTGATGTCAGATAGATATTTATATTTAAATTTGCTTCTGAACAGAAGCAACGTGCACAGAATCGGTCGCAGAAACTCTCAATTATGTTACTAGACTGCGCGAGTCGCATGCACAATTACACGAACAGCCGGAACGGAGGTCTGTCGAAGACATTTCGATTAACTTCACCGCAGGAGCGTTCCGGTCTCTCTTTCTTTGGGTTGTCAGCAATGGAAGAATTGAACGACACGACACGACGAATCGGAGAGTGTAACATTGACAATTATTGCGATCCATTTTAGCACGCAAACATTATCGAGAATGTCGTTGATGTTCGTGAAGCGCCCAGATGAGTGTGTGTAAAGTTGCCGTGATTTTGAAGAAGCAAGTATTGTCCCCGAAATGAATACCTACCGTGGCAAAAGTCTCAGCAGTTTCTCATTTCGTCGCCGAGACGAAAGACGAAGAAACGCTCCTAGCGCTTGCCATTCTTCAAAGAAGACGTTTTCCTTTTCTCTTGTATCTCTTTGTCCCGGTTCGAGATGAGAAAGCCTCTCAATACCAAAAATCAAGCAGCGTCTCGTCAAAGAAAACGCAGCGTTTTCTCTACATTTTCCTGATGGAACGAGCTCGCGTCAGACGTTGTAGAGAATTCCGAAAATGAAACTCACACGTTCTACGTTCACGCAAACCGTTCTCCCGAATGAAACGCGTATTTCTACATATCGGGTTGCGTCGCCTGCATAAGATTCAATGAGCATAACTAATTAATTTGTTCAGGTCCCATTGGCGTAACCGAACCCACACGCGTTTAATCAAGTAATATTTCAACGCGCGAAACCTGACAGACGGCGCATTGTCAAACCGCTCACTGGACACGATAATTTCATTTGATGGCGGAAACAGCCGCTTCCGGTCTTCCCTTTCTTTCGACGTTAACGGTTCGTTACGGTTCAAACGACTACGGTTAGTCCATCGAAATTTTGTCGTTGAATTCGTCGGTCAGCCAGAGAACGAAACGAACGTCTCGTGGAGATTTCGTTTCACGGAATCCTCGATAATTTTCTGTTTAACGGAGCCGTTTTATATTTGCGTCGTCGAATAAATTTTAGTTTAGGCGGTGGTTGGGAACAACGAACACGCTCGCCGGGCGCACATCAAGCGCCAGAAAATGCCCCTAATCGATATGAAAACTGGCCGGCGCGCGGCACACACTCTTCTTCGTGTTGTTTCGCGACACGCGCGTCGGCGTGGCGCGCGCACACAAACGCACGGGAGAAACAAAAAAATACGCGGGACAAAGGGTCGAGAAAAGAGGAGCTACAAAGAAATTAGGAAAGAAATAGGGGGTCGGAGTGGTCGCGGAACAGGCATGAACAGAGCAAGGGACGAAGAAACTCGATGGAGACGACGCGGTCGCGCTATATCGAGAAGCGGAAGGAAATTCACGCGGCAACGAATCGGACAGAGAGGCGACGAGAGTGATGACGGTGAGCAGGAGGGCTCGCGGCGTAGGACCAAGGCAGGAGGCGCAGGGGTGAAGGTAGAATGAAAGAAGAGGCAGAGTAAAGACGAAGAAAGCCGGCACTCCCACACAAAAATATCACCGTTAACGATTACCAACCCCTCTTTTCGTCCCGCGCGCTCGTTATATTGTGTCCCCGCCGCGCGCGCAAATTTAGAAACAAAAGACGGGTGGAAGGCGCGGTCTGATTGGCCGACCGGTCCGCGACTCGTCTCTCTGATTGGCCCGCGGGACCGCACCCATCCTGCAATGGCCGCTTTGTCGTTTCACGGCGCCGTTACTCTCTTCCTCTCTCTCTCTCTCTCCATCTCTCTCTCACCCCTTCACTCCTCCCTTTCTCTCTCTCTCTCTCTCTCTCTCTCTCTCTCTTTCTGTATACGCGTCTGTACGCTTCAGCCACGAAGCTTCAACAACCCCGTGAATCGCGACTCGACTGTACCTACCTACCTACCTACCTACCCCTTTCCCTTGCACTTCTTTTTACTCTTCTCTCTATCTCGCAATCTTTCTCTCCCTCTCTTCCTCTATTTTCCTCCTTCTCATCTCTGCTTTTCTCTCCTTCTCACTTCATCTAACCGACGCTATCTTTATCGTCCTTGCTTCCATCGTTTCTTTTCCACTTTTGACGTCGTCTCCTTCTAGCTATTCCTTCGCCGCGTTGTCACGTACCACTGTTCTCGTTATCTCTTTCAACCTTCGTCGTCCCGCTTCCTCGAATTAGGCGTATCAAATCAAAGCAAGCGCAATTCAACAGCGTTGACGCGCATCCGCTGGACATTTGTGCATGAACACGGATAGACGTTGTTAGCGCGTGTGCTCGGTCCACGTGCCGAGCATCGGTTCGACTTCCTCGAAGGATTGGAATTTTTCTTTCCCCTTCTCTCTCGATTCTATTCAATTTTCGTGGGTCCTTCCGTTCGCGAAGGAATATCCACGGCGGCTCGAAGGATTAAGGAAAACGAAGGAGCGAAGCGGAGCAAGGATAGAGGGGTAAATGGCGATGCGAGGGTGAGGGAGGAGGAACAAGGAGAGAAAGGGAAGTTTGTCCCGGGTCCGCCATGCGGAAACCTATCTCAGCCTGGTACTCCACGAGTCCGCGGTAACTAACCGTCAGCCCGGGAAAATTCTCCCTTTTATAGTCGCGCCTTTTGGACTTGCCATTCTCCACCTCCGACAACCAGCCGCCACTGCACCCCCTTGCCACTTTCATTCGCGACTGTTCTTTCGCCGCGCTATGCATGTTGTCGATAATTCCGCGCGATATCACCACCGCATCGACTGAGGCGTCGTTTGTGATCGGGCAAAGAATAAGTCGTGGCTCGTTGCGTTGATGATTCGTAAATTGTTCCGGTGTTCTATATACACGTAGATGGATGTACAAGCCGATTATTTGACTCGTGACGTGACGGACAGACGGATGAAAGAAACTATCAGATTTTCGTCAAGGAAATCTCTTGTTGGTTGTCCGGTTTAAACGATGTTGTTACCGCGTGAAAAAATATTATATGGTCAATCAGCAGCCAGTTAGAGCGTTGTGAACGAACAGCATCTTCGTTACATCATTATGCGTGTAACGTATGAATTTGCGGGATTAATTACATGGTAATTTACACAAATGTAACTAACACCGAGCATTCGCTAATTGATAATGATTCTCTTTGATGAACGAATGAGCGTTAAATTTGTTTGCGAAGTCGTTCTCTCGTTGTTGTGTCGCTCTGAGCCCGAATTTCCAACGATAAAACGACGCGCGTAGTAATTGCATGAAAATGTATTGGAGCTTTATATTTCCACTGATTATATCATATAATCGTCACGGGCAGCACGTTAAATTTTCCAAAAGCGTGTTACGTTGTTAATTCCCGTTAATGAACAAAATTATCATTAAAGCAGATTGTGGTTTTAATAGCGAATTATTCACGAAATTTCGCGAAAGCGAAACGCTCGTGAACTATTCGAGAATGAATGCTTGCACGTGAGCGACGAAAAGTGAGCGCGCGGGGATTTAACCCGTTGCCCGTCTTTACAAACCGCGCGTCAACGTTAACTGAAATGAATTGCATTGTAAGGTAATTTTTTTACGTAAATTATGAAAACGACGCGCACAAGAAGCATTGTTTCCTCGTTGAAAGCGACCACTTTCAATTTACACATTGTAATTCACGTAATTCACGGCTGAAAATGGCCCCCTTTTTATCACATTCACAATTTCGATTTTCTTTCCTTGTTCGCCGTGTTGTCGCGTCCATAGTTCCGTGCAAATTAATTCAATTAATCCTCGAAGCTTCACAATCACGTAACATTTCGAGTACAATGTCTCAACTTTTATTTCGAATTCCAAGTGTTTAACTCCTTTGAAGATCGAGCAACAATTCGTCATTTGTTCTTGTAATTTCTGCAATCTTTTTTTTTTTTTTTAGTGAAATTTCATTCAAATTGTAGAACCTAGATGAAACACGCGACGATGAAAAAATATTAATCAAATCCTTTCAATTTCCTCTCACAGCCTCGATGTTAAAAAATAGAATTTACTACCAAAAGATAGAATTTAGTAAAAATTGTATTTAGTAGCAGATTGATCGACAAGAAAGCAACGTTGCTCCTTAACGGATTAAAACGGACAAAATATTTTCGAACGTACGCGATCTTCGATACGACGAGACAGGTGAAAAGTTAGCGTCAGCCTTTGATCAGTTCGACCGGGTTTGTAGGAATCTGCGCAAAGAAACTCGATACCCCTGAGTCGCGAATATCACAAGGAAATGGTGGTATCGAAACCATCCGATTCGTGGGTCAGAAGGTCGGATTTCATAGGTCTTTTGATTTTCGCTCACCTGTATCCTGTCTTCGGGCAGATCGGTCCGAAGGCTGAGCATCTCGCGAGCATACACGTCAGGATAATGGGCTTCCTTGAAGGCTGCCTCCAGCTCCTCCAGCTGCTGTGACGTGAAGATCGTCCTGGAGCAACAACCGTATGAACCTAGTTATATGCCATTACAGCTTTTCCCTTAAAGCTAACCTACACTCGGAAAACGAAAAGAGAGGCCGCGCAGTGAAAATGAAACGGGAGAGTTTCGTCGGTGAAAATCGTAGAGAAAAAAAAAAAAAAAAAACGTTCGATCGTTTGAATAATGATGAGAAACAATTTCGTCGACCGGCGCAGTCCAAGCAAAATTAAATTCTATACATTTTGGCGAAACGAATTTCGAACAAATCAATCAGCGCAAATCTACCTTTAATCTCCATCGACTGAATTTAAAACAAATTTCATAAATTTTACAATGAAACGTACCAGCCGCGAGAAATTTTAATTTACGCGCGTTTAATTTACGAATACAATGTTCTTCGTTCAATTTCGTTCAATCGGTCTCCGACAACAATTTTTAATCTTTTCCGTGGATAATACTCGAATACGTATCTTACGCATGATGATGTAACTTTCCAATGGAATAGATTTCTACCGATGAATATAGATGTGTATCTTTTAACGATCAATCGGTGCCTGAATTCGTTCATCCTAGTAAGTGTACAATTATCGTGGAACAGTGATTGCATTCGGGTTGTCTGTCACTTCAAAATAGCTGAAAACTCATTATCGCGGGGTGGAACTGTTCGATTACACGATGAAAAGTCTAAAATGATACATTCGTTCGGAATAAATTTATCATTATTGCCGGGCGAAAATCACTGAAACGCGAACGATTGTCTCGCAGAGAGCAGCGGATAACCAAGCGAAAATGCGGAAGAATAGCTCTCAGCGTTGCGTCGAAAATTTTGCCCGGTGGTTATTAATTATTCGCGCGTATTTCTATCACGCTGATTTCACGTTACGCTCCAATCAAAATTTTTATACAGACCGCCGCCAAACAGAATTAATGGCGGCACGGCGTTGCGGGAAACGGCGAAAAATTCGATGCAATCAAAAAAAAAAAAAAAAAAAAAAGAAAAGAGAGAGAGAGAGAGAGAGAGAGAGAGAGAAAATACGATAAATAAAAATGCGGTTCCCGAGCAAAGTGCGGGTGAGACACTCACCTATGACGGCGTTTCTTCTTCTTCTTTTTACTGAAACCAGAGAGACCGTCGACCGTGAAATCTTTCCCGGATTCTATATTGTGCCCGACACCTGTAACAAGATCATTAAATTTATTAAATTTCAACAAAATACACGCACAACCGGGGGTATATACTAGCATTTCAAAGCTAATGATGTTGTGGTTAACCGAACGTGGATTAAATAACCTTGCATAATTTGTGGCTGTATCTTCTTCCTTCAAAAAATCATCATTAACGTGGTTCGATAATCCATCAGATCTGAATTCTAGCCGTGCGCGTACGTCGGGGGATCAAATTACCCATTATACCCGATTTGCCAATAAATCGAGACCACCCATATTCGTGCAAATTGTATCGGATGAGTGTTGTACGTGTCCACGTATTCCTTCTTTGACTCTCGCTCGTTAACGATTAATCGTGTGATTAATGAAAATACAAACGGAAACGTTCACTCTTTAACCTAGTTTTTGGCCGAGGTTTGCCGTTGGGAAAATTGAATTGAACAGAAAGCAATGTCTATCTTGGTAATTCAAAAAAAAAAAAAAAAAAAAAAAAAAGAAAAAAAGAGGAAGGAAGAAAGGGAAAAGAAAAAGGTCGAACTGTCAGCAGACGGAGAAGTAGAAGAGATCAAAACGTAGAAACTAAGGACTTGGCGCAACCTAAATTCGCGTAACATTTTCATCCGTTCTCATGTTCCAATTTCACCCTTTGAAGCATCGCCACGCAACTAAGAAGCACGTAATGCGATTCTATTTTTCCATTTATCGTTCGCCCCTTTGTCCGGCACTGGCAGAGCGTCGCATTTAAAGCATTATCCACTCGGTCCGAACAAAAAAGAAACGCAATTAACGGGGACGTGGTACACACGCGTGTTTCGATCGGAAAAACTCGCGGAGATCGGAACATAATTTCCACGCGCGATATCGACTGTCGCAGCGCGGACTTGACACTCGATATTCCGGCAAAATATCCGGTAAATTTGTTACCGATAACAGAATTTCGAATAGTTCGATGGCGCAGCCCCGGAGGCGGAAAAAATTGACGTCGAAAATAAAAAAGAAAAAAGAGAGAAAGAGAGAGAAGGAAGAAAAACGTAGAGAAACCGAAAGAAAAAAATATTGGGAAACCCTGTTGTCCGACTGGTCGTAGTACGGGGATTTTCATCTCAAAAATCCAGGTTCCCCAATTAGGGAGCTATTAACGGCGCGTGCGCGCGCATGTCAACGATACAGAGAAAGAAAAAAAAAAAAAACATACATTTCTCCTTCTTTTTTTTTTTTTTTTTTTCCTTTAAACACACCGCTCGTGACTCGACAGCTCGTGCACGCTTTGCAGGGTAAATGGCAATTTTCTACGTGCAAGAGGGGTAGGAAATTAGAAAGGTTCGCCGAGATAGCGAGCGGATAGGACTCATGGCCCGAAAATAATTATCAATTATAAATTAATTTCGAATTAACGAGCGAAAACCGGCTCCGTGGCGCGCGCCGCTCCACAATGAAACCCTCTCCCCGGGGCTAACTCGTTACTACAGTTGTTGCTGCTGCTGCCAGCCGCTGGTGACGCTACTACCGGCAGCTAATTAACTATTAATTAAGAGCTTAATTCCAATTATACGTGTTCTTCGACTAATTGGACCCACGAAACACATTGCTGACGTCACACGGTTACGTCACGTGATTACGATTACACCACCTGTCGCCCTATTTCTTTCTAGAAAATTATTTCCACGGATTATCATCAAGTTACCGCAGTTCGCATTAATAGCAATGTATGTACGTCTACTGTAGCGCACGATATAGTACACCCTTTATATTCGGCAAATTAATTTAACATTGTGACATTTTTATACAATTTCTGTAATCTTTGGATGATTTTTGATGGATGTATTGTAAACACAGACAATGGAAAATGAAGTTTCTAATCTCTAATCTGTGTCTTGTTTGAACCACTATTTTTTGAATATGTCAATATTCGAATGTTATATTATAGGTAGAATAAAATGTTTGCTACATTTTGCTCTGATGATATAATATTCGAATATTAAGATATTCGAAAAAGGCAGAGTTTAAAGTGGGAAAAATAAGACTAAAAGCAAATGGTATTCTCATAATTCACGAGTGTTTGATTTACATGTGTTTTTGAGTACCATGAGGAATTGTTATCACTGGACTGTGGATATTTATGCATTTGTAGAAAATTTGAGAGTGCGAAATTGTATAGGATGCAAAAATATTTGTGTATATTATATCATCTGATACATAAAACAATTTTCTAGCAAGATTCTATTTTTCAAATTATAGTCATTGAGAAATATGCATAGAAATTTTCATAAAAATCCTCAGTCTATTTATCAAACTAAAATGATAGAAGCGTTCATATAGAGCAGTACTTGAGGACAATTCGGTCTTGAGTGTCCATAAGCGTAAACTGTAGAAAACGTACCTCCAAGATTTTACACAGACAAATTTTTAGTTTATATGTCATTTTATTGCGCTCCTGGCAAATGGCAATACCGACTTGTATATTTCACTTTGACGTCTTGTTCGCGCCGATGTTTCATTGCTGGATTATTCTCATTGACAGTGAGAATTTCGCGTTGCGTAAATTGTCAGAGCTGTCGCGGGAAATAAAGTCCCTTAGTTTCGTAAAAAAAAAAAAAGAAGAAAAAAGAAAAGAAACATTGCCGAAGCTAGTTTTCCGAACGCGTGAGCACCGAAAAAGCCACGAAACTCTGGGAAACGGAGAGCGAGAGAGGAATTTTGACGAATTTTGAGTCGAACGGTTTTGTGAACGCGACCGACATAGAACACATGGCATGCGAAAATAGCGGAGGCTGCTTTTAAAATGTATTGTTAATCCTTCCTTTTTCACCCGCCCTCCTATTCTGTTCTCTTGCTTTCGTCCGTGTTGCATTTCACCGCTTTTTCAAAACGCCTCCCCAAAGTCAAACGAATAGCTTTATAATCATTGGAGAAGCTCGCTCGCTCGAAAGAAAAGAAAAAAGAAAAGAAAAAAGAAAAAAAGACGCGGAGGAAGGAATAGTGTTTCGTTTCTGACTTTAACGTTTATTGTGCAACGTTTCCTGGAACGTAAATGTATTTTTATTCCACTCTATCTGAAATCGCTCAACGTTTCTTGATGTTGCATCATCGTAGAATTATCTGTTTCCGAGAAATTTTCGGTTTTTGCAATTTATCTAACGAAAGACATCGCCGGTATTACTCTTATCTCGGCACGGTCGACGGGAAGGAAAATATTCTAGCTGTGTCGTCACGAAGACGAAGAACTTAATGAGGAAGCGTCGGGTGCATTCAGTCGATTCAAGCAAATTTCTTGCATGCCGGTTTAATTTTATCCAACATTTCTTCCTTGCGCATACACGCGCTTTTGTACATCATCTTGCAAGCGACTTTTCCGAGCTGAGAGTCAAACAAATTTTGCTCTATTTATTTTGTCAATTTGCTCAATGGCACAACTACCATCTTAGAATTACTTTCATTAAACCGGAGGGATAATTAAAATAACATGGTGAGCAGAAACAATTAGTGTACTTTGCTCATCATTGTTCGGTGTATAAAGTAAAAAAATATTTCTTCTATTCTTTTCTGATCAATGATTGACATTTTCTTCAATACGCCGGAAATACGAGTCAATCTCCGTGCGCGCGCGCGGATAAAAAAAAAATGTCGAATGGAAAATAAATATTTGAGGCTCGACTGCGCACAGCTTAAGACACCGGAGCATGAAGTTCGCGCTATGCATTGTTTCACAAGATCGTAGAGAGGCCTCTTTACGCAACCCCGTCTCCGCGTTGCTTCCTGCTCCCGGCTTTTTAAGTACGCTTATTTACCGCAAGCCGTCGAACCAATCGCTTTGCTCGTCGGAGGACGTGGACGCAAGTGGCTGCAGTGGATGCTAATAATGCGAAGAAAATGGTGTTGCTGTATACTACGTCGTCACAATTAGCGGAAAATACAACAGACACGTTTTGTCGTGTATCTTTTAACTTGATTCCTGCAATAAATTGGATTTGTCATTTCGAATCGTACGATTTGATACAAACAAATTCGCATCTAGACTTTCTTCGTATCTTTTTCTTAAAGTGTTGATATTTTTAACAGAGTTGCTTTTTCACGCGAAGAAGTCGAACGATATTTCAAATCTCCAGCTTGAAACTCAGTAGAATTTTGTTGATCGTGTCGGAGAAGAAGTTCGAATGATAGAGACTCGCTAGTTTTTTTCCTATTCTTACTTATATTTGGAGATAGTAGACAAGGATAACAGAAGTTCATCAATTACGAGTTCGTACATATCTGAGGTTCAATTGATTCGTTTAAGTAAAGTTCTGTTGTATATCTGAGAACACTCTATGTATATGAAAAGATGTTTCAGATGAAAATCGTAACGTATCTTGGTCGATATTTGTTTGACTTCGTAATAATTTCCATTTAAAGGTTACTACAAGATCGAGCAAATATAATATCATCAAGATACTTCGCAACTTTCGTCTGAAACATTTTTTCGCGTATATTCTATATATGTAAGTAATATCCCGTCTCGTATAATCATTGAAAAACAGCGACCGGTGACACGACTTTTGTTGGTCGTGGAAATAAATTCTTCTCGTGTGAGAATGATCGATATTAGACACGGCAGGAAGCGTCAGGATGGCTAAGTAGGAGGCTGTAACCGAATCGATTAATCAAATCCAGTTAGCTATTACGGAACCAGCGGGACGCGTTTGCCCTCTACCCTGATATATTCTCGGCTTCCCAGCGACCGATGCTTCTCTCTCCTCTAATTTGTCCTGGATCTAATCCGTTCGTAGTGCCCTCGAATATCGTGGGATGTCGCGACCTCCCTCGGGAACTATGCTAGGGAGACACCGTGTTTGCGCATACAGCCACTTCAGAAGCAATTGTTTTTAATCTTCTCGACGAGAGAAC
The DNA here is from genome assembly GCA_032399605.1 of Melipona beecheii. Lineage (NCBI taxonomy): Eukaryota > Metazoa > Arthropoda > Insecta > Hymenoptera > Apidae > Melipona > Melipona beecheii. The sequence goes on along the minus strand of JAUCMO010000210.1, from coordinate 1,877,789 downwards.
TCGCAAGATTACACTCTCGTAGCAACGAATTGGTCGTCACTCCGAAACGTTTTATTGAACTTGATCAGCAGGGCATGATCGGAAAAGGTCGATTAGACGGTTGAATTTGTAGAGTTTTACGCGGAACGGACGACAGTGACTGCGGTTGGTTCCTACGACTTGCTTGGTCGATGAATATTTCAAACGCGAGACCAAAAGCTCGACGAGCATCCCCCCACCGAAATTTGCAATTCAAGCTACTTTTTTCAAACTTTCTCCATCTTCCCGGGTAAAGTATATCAATTTCAAAGTTACAGTCTGCGAGGAGAGTGTGCGGCTCAAACGAGCCGCGTTAAACCAGGAGTTGGAGACTCGGCAGCCAGCAACTTGAACTCCCTTCCCTCGTTGGCTGATCGTCCTGCGCAGCGATTACGACCGATGGAACACAATCATCCGCGAAAGTATCTCCCCCTCCCCTTTTCGTTGCTGCTGTCAGGAGCGGCGATAAAAGGAAGAAATCCAGCAACTTCAGAGAAAACTTTGCGGTCTACTCGGCCAGGAGCACGGACTTTGTGCACACACAGAGCCAGCTCGGAGAGAGGAAGAGAAAGAGAGAGAGGAAGAGAAAGAGAGGCAGCTCTCGAAACACCCTCTCGCCTGAAAACAGTGGTAGTTTCCTGGCTAAATATATTCACGCCATGCGTACGTACGTACACTGCGAGACCGGGCAGGGTTGTTTCGCGTACTCACACAGGCAACCTTGACGATTACACGAAGATTCCATCGCACGTCCCCGCGCGTTCACGGTGGTTGATGCGAGCACCGCGTGTGCGTGCGTGTTCCGAAAGGCTGAGAAAACGCCAATGTGCATGTGTGCGCGCGTGTGTGTGCATTGGCTCGTGGAGCATCGCGGAGAGGGTGGCGAGAGACGGTGGCGGTACTTGGTGGTGGTGATGGTGGTGGTGGTGGTGGTGGTGGTGGTGGTAGTGGTTGCAAGTTCCTAAGCGAGGGTGTGCGCGGCGCTGTCGGGTTTCAGGGTGGTTGGAGGGTGGTTGCCATCGGTGTGTGTCGGTGGCAGGCCGGTTACCAGGCAACCGGCAATAAAGGAGCGTGGATAGCCAATGGCGGCCCTCAATACACCCCTTCGTCTAACACGGCTTGTTTTCCGTGCTTAAGAGCGAGACAGAAGGAGCTTTTGCTTTAGTAGCTGTTAAGACCTTAAACCCGTGGCCTTGCTTGGCTGGCTGCCTTGCGCCAGACTGCTCGCATCTAATAGAACCTCTTAGAAATTGACGGCCTGTGTTTCTTCGATAATTGATATTCTAATCCTGCCTGATGCCGCTTCTGACCGCCACCCGATCGAACCTCGTGAAATTGCGCTTAACGTTTCATCGACGGACAAACGCACGGCTCACCGTGCTCCATTCGTCGATTTGCTTTTCTTTTGTTTTTCTACTAAATAAAGAAACCGGTAGGACGAACAAAGTTTTGCTTGGCGATGGCAGTAAATATTTGTTTCAAAAATTTTTCCTATCCTTTCGCAATCTTCAGCCACTGGAAGCAATCGCTCGTCTCAATCGTTGTCAGAGGATAGAACGTATAGGAAACGTTAATGCAATTTTTAACGAATACGTTCAGTCGCATAGTAAATTTCCTCCGCTTATTTAGTTACGTTTGTCTTACGTTTCCAACGGGTCCTGACATCTGCCCTTTGTCACTCGCCATTCGTTGAAATTGCATCCAACTGGACACCAGACGATACGGAAAACTCGATACGGTGAAGACCGGTCAAGAGAAAGGGAGGTTGCGGAACGACGAGTTTACATCGAGCAAATGGAAACGCGCAAAGTGTTACGAGGCGGAGGGGTGGGTCGTCAGAAACGTCGTCACGTTGTTACACAGTGGCCCGTGTGTACAGTGTCCCATGGGGAGGGCGAAGGTAGCGCATAGCACACCCCTGGGACGTCTTCAGCCGTCACTTGTCCGTATTAAACCAGGGTACTAATCCCGAAATTTAATTTGAAAATCTTTTCATCGCACCGTGTCGTTTATCTCGTTCTCCTTGTTCATCCTTCCCGGACTCTCCCTTCAGCATGTTCGCAATGCACCGCGAAGACGTTTTAAACCCGGAGAATTACCCGGGCTTTTGTACGTCGTAATTGAAAATTCGTTTCCGCCCCTTTTCGCGGCTCGGAGAACGGATAAATGCCCTTTCGTGGATTCATCGAGAGAAATTACCTCGTCACCGGGTGAATGAGACGACTCGTCGTCGTCGTCGTCGTCGTCGTCGTCGTCGTCTCCTTAGTCCCGCGCCGCGAGACGCACGATTTTCCCGTTTTTCGGACTGGCTGTCATTTTATAAACGAAACTGTGTAAATACGAGACGAGCTCAGTCGGATGATTAACGAAAACAAATGCTCTCAACCGATTTCGCATTGGTATCGCGCTTATTGTCAGGAAAAATTAGATGTATGTCAGTGCAATTGAGCAACCGAAAACTTATTGAGCAACAGATTGTTTTGCAAGAACGTAATTGTTCGTTGACAATTCTGTCTATTAAGAAATTCTCTTTCCTTCTAAGTCCTTTCCTTTACTCGTCGACGACATTCGTGGATCGCCCGTAGTTTACGATGTGAAATCGCGTAGCAACCCCTCCCTATGTGAAAACGACATTACAAGTCAATTTGATGCGCCAGCCTTCACTTTGCTCTGCCCGTCCTTTTCTACGAGAGTCAGCGCGTGAAAAATACTGTCTGTACAGTTATCACGAAACGTTAAGTTGCACTTGACAGTAAATTTATCACTGGCAAACAACAAAGGATATACAATTAAAAAATTGTTGTTGATGTTAATACGTCAATTCTGTCAACGGCTGTGTTATCGATTTTTCTTATCGATACAAGTAACAACAACCAAAAAACAACAGAATCTAATGAAAGTCGTAACTTTTCCATTCGAGGATCGGTTTCCAACGTCTGCCACATACTAACCCGAACACAGAGCGTGCGAAATACCGACGCTACATGAAATATGCATCAGGTCGAGAATTATTTATCGAGCGCGTGAAACATGTAACGTGGTCGTTTACATAGCCGAAAGGGCGAATGGAGCGTATCCGAGTGCAGTCGATGCTTGGATACATCCCTCGGGATGTTTCGGTAGATTAGGGACCCTCAACGCTAGGTAGTTTTGCTGCACCATGTAACACGCTGTAAAACACTTGTAACAGACCGGCAGCAGCTTAGGGTAAGCTGCTAATGCTTTCACGATGTTTTCGGGGTCGAATTAATTTGGCCGGTTCGATCACTCGCCCTCTGGAGACTTCGAGTCGATTCGCTTTGTGCGTTTTGTCTCGCTTTGCATTTTCTTTCTTTTTTTCTTCTTCTTTTTTTTTGTTCCTTCCGTGTCTTCTTTTATTTCTCAAGTGTTCCCCTGGCTGGAATTCCATAATAGGAAAAAAAAAAAAAAAAGTGTAACAGATTCAAATTGCAGAGTCGCGTGGTTGAGAAAGATGGACGCTTTAATTATTTTAGATACAGCATTCGAGACCGACAATGGTAACGAAGACGTATAATTAACGTTCAGGAGGTGGCGCGGCGGGAGATGAGTTTTCTTTTAAGCAGCAGGAATTACGTTGTTTCTCGAGCCAACGATTCGCGCATCCAGCGTGCATAATACAGCAGTAATTAAGTTCTCGGGTAAAACTAGTTCCCGACAGGTTATTTCGCGAAAACTCGACGGTTTAATCACGGTTACTGCGAAACGCGTTTCATCGATCCCGGACTTCACAATCAGAAGGCCGTAGTCCCCCTTGAATGGCGATAATTAATGAATAGGACGCGGCCGAAGGAAAAAAACCGAGAAGGAAAAAAAAAAAAAAAAAAATAGAATAACGAATTCTACGTGGGCGTATTTCTTAGAAGCGTCTGTCGACTCTCTTTACCCTCGACTACCCCACGTCGTTTCTTTTTCTTCCAAGGGCTTCACACCTCGTGGTCAGAAACGTGTTTTCACGCGCGTCTCTCGTACCATTCTCCGCAGGGCCGCGGTGGCCATGTTCGAAACTCGACCCTCTACGAATGGTGTGAATATTATGATGGCCACGCATTCAGGTGCCAGCCACGGACAATGGGCAAAGTGTTGATTGCCCGAAAACAACGCGTTTTTTTTACCTACGCGAACTGCGTACTTTGTTCCACGGTTGCCTCGCGTGAGCGACCGAGTCTTCCGTTGTAGGATGTTCAAGGTCTCCTTAACTCGTCCACCGAGCAGAGAGTAGCTTTTTTTTCTATCGATCCGCCAACTCGCCAGCTGATCCGGATACAAGTTTCGATAATTTACAAAGCCGAAGCCAGCGGTTTCGTTCGTTGTTTGCAATTAAATCCAACAGCGCGAACAGGCTTAAAGCGAAAAGCTGGAACCAGCGAGCTCTCGGTTTCAGAGTCGAAGACGATAAGAGAGAGGGAGAGAGAGAGAGAGAGAGAGAGAGAGCACGACGGTCCATTCGCGCGTCCAATTAATACCGAAATTGCTGCTATCAAGCAGCGCATTAGGCACTTCCGTGTGATTAACGCGAGCGTAGAAGCTTTCAAAGTCACCGGCAGAAAAGCCTCGGAACCGATGAAAGGAAAGTAGCGGGCGGCAAACAAGAGAGATGAGTCACGCAATTTCACCGAGGACGCTCTCGCGTTTGGCTCTCGCGATGTCGTCTACCTTTACTAAATTACATTAAATACTTAACGCACACACGAGCTTCCTTCGTCGTGTCCTCGGACGACACGCGAAACGCATAATTACGGGTCCTCCTTCTCGCAGGAAATTCAAGAGGGTCAGAGGGAAAGTGCGCGCGCGGATGTTACCGCCTCGACGCGGTAGGACGCGGTTTTTAGCGAATCGTCTCCCAGAAAACGAGGGACGTGTGTTTCACGGAATGAAACACCCACCGAGAGACCGCCGACGCCTTGGCATAATTCCCGAAATAAATTCGCTTCCAGCACGTGTGCGATGCAACTTTACGTCACGGCAACCCTTACGTAATATACGGAGAACAGAGAGAAGGAGATTCGAAGAATGGATGAACAGAGAGAGATTTAATTTTGACTAGCAAGAGATACAGCGACCTAGACAGAGAGAAAGAGAGAGGAGGGGAGAAATAGACGTAGTACACTTTTGCTAGTCGAAGGGTCGAAAAGAGAGAAGGAACGTTTAGGACAGAGAGAGAGAGAGAGAGAGAGAGAGAGAGAGGTACAAGGGAAGAGCACGAAAGAGAAAGACTGGCGAGAAAGTGAGAGAGGGAGAGGGAGGGTGCACCCTATGCCAGCTACCCCTTTCGACTGGGCAGTGCCGGCATAAGTCAGGAATTCCTGGCACGCGGTATATTGCGCGGGGGTGGAGGCCCGGCGGTTATAAGCTATAGTCTCCGGCGTGGCATGGCATGCACAGCCATTTACTTCATTATGTCATTAAGCTTAATGGTCCTGGCCCTAACACGGTTCTAGACTATAGCCACTTCTACAGTTCGTCCCCATTAACTCCTCTCTCGTGCCCTCGCTAGCTAGTCCCCCGCCGCCGCCGCCGCTGCCGCCACCGCCGCCACCGCCTCCTGTCCACCCACCGTCGGTGTACTCTTGTCTGTTAGCATCCTCGTGAACCAGTCGGGGGCTCACAATGAGCATCGACTTTACGCCGATGACCGGCTAAAATTACCGGCACACACAGTGCCGTGGAAAATTTCCCGAGGCTGGTCCAACCCAAACGTACGAGGACGTCGATACTAGGACTACGTACATACAGTCGCTGTTGTTTCGCGGGGCAACGATGTGTCCATGAGAAGCGAGAAACTCTCGACGCGTTGCGTCGCATGGCTTCCACAGCGCGCGAATAATGATAAATTCTTTCGCAGCACAGTACCAACAAACTATTCTCGAGTCTGGAAAAATGTGTACAAATTAATTCGACTCTCTCTCTCTCTCTCTCTCTCTCTCTCTTCTCTTCAGTTGCGACTATTAGCGCGTTATAAAACCCCCGAAACGTTGGCGACGAAGCCACAAGCGGTGGCTTTTAATTAAAGAATCGCGAAAGAATCCCAGACACGATGGGACAAAACTCACTCGTTAACGGAGCGCGCGGCAACTAAGTGGCCGGACTCGGTGAATAATTGTTCGCCTGAAAACTACCTGCAATCGCATCAGTTTCAAAGGCAAGGGATCGAGATCGACGTCAAGCGGAAAGCTCGTTCGCCGACTCGCGCAGCCGCTCTAAATCTCCAGCTTTCGTGCCCTACCGAGGTTTCATTTTGCCTCGCGTGCACGCACACCCGCGCACCCGCACAGTCCGGGGAACAGTAGATTTTATGCTGATGATCGGGCGAAAATTGTCGGCAACGTCGCGTAAAATTTACGGTATTCATAAGAGTCGCGCGATCATGTACGCGGTAGCAGCGAGCACGAAGCGAGCTTTCAGCCAACCCCTTCCAAATCCGTGCTCGATGGAGACGCGAGGGTCGCAAACTTGTTACAGCACTGCTTGGGGTTCTAATAATTGGAGAGCGCCAAGCCAACGTTCCACCACTCCTGGACAAAAATATTACTTATCGAGGAACGAACGCTTGTTGCGTTACGCTCGTTTCGATCGAATTTTTTGCCGCGCGTGCAATTTTCAAAATTATCACGTTTATCGTCGCTTTTATCTCGACGCACCTCGGACCGTAGAAATCTACCGACTGTAGTATTCGTAACGCGTAATTACGAATTGCAATTAAATTAATTTTAAAATAATTTTTTATTTCGGAAAAAAGAAAAGAGAGAGAGAGAGAGAGGAAGAGAAGGAGGATAAAAGAGACTTTCGCACAAATCGATTCAGTGACACGAATTAACAATGCCGTGCAAGCACCCTTTGAAAATAGAACGACTAAACATCGGGAATTAAATGAAAAGTGGGGAGCTACGGCTTGAAATTGTCCCACGAGTGAATGATTTCATAATTATTCTCCGAGTGGCGGGCTATGCTCGATTCAATAATACCGGCAATGCGATACGCTCAATGGCGCAATTAATCGTCCCATGGCTATGCAGACTTCACAGATCTTCTCAACAGCGCGTCACATTTCGCGTTTGTCCGTCTATCGTTATTACCGCAAATTGTCTGACTTTTTGTCGCGCGAAAAGCAGAGTCGGAATGAAAGCGTTGAAAGATTATCAAGTTTGGTTTCGAAGTGCGTTTCCGCGATGAGGAGAAAACTCCTGGGAATTTTCTTTTTTAATTCGGCCACGAGCGAGACCGGCAGACGTCGGGCGAAGCACATGCAACGTTTCAGGAAAGTGTTGACTGCCGACTGTTTTCGAAGTAACCTAATATTTTAGTAGTCGAACTACATATTTTGTTCCTTGGCGCCAGACAGCCAGCCACATATGTCGACCTAAATTTAGTTCTTGAACTACTCTTCGTCCCATCTCTACCGTCATCGTAGAACTGTCTTTTCTTTTTTTTTGTTTATCGAGTTTGCTTTTTACCAAGTTGATTGGAATATTACTTTCGTTACGAAACAAACGTCCAACGCGTTGGAAAAAGATGGGAGCTAGAAAAATTGTAAAAATTTAAAAACTGTCGAAACACGAACGGCGCGACGAGACGCTTCGAAAATGCAAATTCAAAAATTAAATCTTTGAATCGGTTTGTGGCGCGAGGTTCGAATTGGTAAATGGAGGTATTATTCAAAGCACCGAAAGAAGTTATCTAATCTTCAAACAAAGGACGTCAACGAAGGAAGGGACTAACTTAACGATCTGTCGGACAAACTCCTCGGCATCTTGTTGACTCCCCTCAAGGTCGGCGAGAAGAGTCTAATTGTCTCTTCCAGAAGAGAGACTTGGCAAGCTTTCAAATTTCTTTGCTTACAAATTCATAAGGACCTCGAAAAATACACCTCCTCTCGAAGGAAATTTATTGAAATTAGTACAATTAGCGGATTCTGCTGGATTCACGGACGGGTGAACGCGGCAGTTGAGACGTCTCGTGATATCGATCCGTGCATCGATTACACCAACGGTGCAAGTGGAAATCGAGCTTGAATGGAAAATATTGAACGAGGTATTGCAGACTATCCATCGGACTTTGAGGAGACGCTTGTAATAATATCTGTGACGCGCTTCGTTACCGTCATCGAGCAACATACGATACAATGATGATTTAATTGAAGGAACGCGTTAACAACCCGTTGGCAAGACTCGTAAAGCTGTCTTTCAAACGTAGAACCATAAGAAATTTAATCCAGAAGAGCTCTCACATCCTCAACACCCCGTTTTAAACAGCCACCATTGTCTTTCTCACTTCAACCGACCCATCGACGCCGGTCGAAAGAAAGACGCTCGTGTAACTCCATCGTGCCGGGTGATAAATTCGTGCGAGGATCCTACACAGTTCCGTGTTCCTTGGCATTAGTTCTTATCCGTTCTCTTGCGTCTCTCTGTCTACCTTTCTTCCCCTCCGCCGGTTTTCCATCCCCTCCGCCGCTCGGAGGCTCGCCCTCTTCCGCTCAATGGAATGCGCCCATCGTGGAAAATCGCACCGGTGAAAAGGTGTGAATCTCCGGCCCTCGAAAAAGAACGACAATGCCCGTGTTGGCGCGGCACAATGAGCCTCTAAACCCACAATGTAGCCACTGTATCTGTACGAACGACAGCGAGAGGGCTTCTCTCCTCTCGCGCGCCGCCCCCGCACACCCCCAAACCCCCTTTTCATCGGGCACAATCCTACCGGCAAGGAGTCGAGGATGCCTGGATGTTCTCGAAAGCACATTTTTCAGCCGCATAATATTTATTCGTCCGCGGGTTGTGTCGCTTTAAAGTGGCACCGGTGAAGCCGAAAATCCCCCCTCGTGGGTCGACACGGAGACACAGAGGACGACACGAAAGGACGATACGAAAGGACGATACGAAAGGACGACGAGAAGAATGGTTAGCTTATATTTTTCCCGATCGTGTCTCGCAGCGAAAACCCCGCGCGAAACTCTGTCGTCCAATTTCGTTCAACTACCATCACCGCCCATTTCTGTCAAAATATTTCTAAAGTTACGAATCAACTTCCTACCTTTATTCCTCGTGTCTTCCCCCTCGTCGCGATGTTCTATTCTTTTGGATGGGAGTACTCCTTTCTCCTGTATGGGAGGAGTACATTCATGTAACATCGCCCTACGAGAAAGGGTTCGAAATTTTTACGTTCCGGCCCACCGTGCCTTTCGCTCTCGAAAGTACACGCGTAAGCGTGTAAATTGGTGTGCGGCGGATCTCCGTGTGTCCGTGGAGCGCGTACCAACGCACAGATCATTGTTCGTTGTATTGTCAAGCTCGCAGGACATGGCGTTCTGCTTTTTTGTCGGGACCAGCTGAGTCAAAATGGCCACCGGTTTTGATGACGTCACGATTTCGCGTGCTACACACGTTATACGAGATAGGTACACGCATCGATCCCGTTTACGTGTCGGACACGTAGCCAATAGGTGTACATGCTTTCGTACATGCGAAACGTGTACGGTCCTCCGTCGTTCCCTATTCTCTTCCGAAATTCTTTTCGCTCGAGGAAAATTCTATCAAGACCGAGAGACCGATCGCGAACGGAACGTCGCGAAGCTAATGACCTCTATTCAGATCGTGCCGTTAAAAGTATGAGCGCTTCTGGCTCTCGCTTAAAGCCGCGGGAACTACTAAATTCACCGGCCAAGAACGTGTAACGAGTTCCTATTAAAAATAAGCGTCCTTTCATCGGCTCAAAGTTTCAACGCCATTCAATCCAAAAGATGAATTTAACCGGTTATTAGAAAGAGTTTCATTCTACTTGGTCATAATTGCGTTCTGAACGCGTACATGCAGATACACTTACGCGTATGTGAGTAGCGTTAGAGAAATTCAAATTGTGTATATTATAGTATGTATATGTATATATATAGAACATTCTCGACCGATGTGCTCTAAATGCACGTTGCTTCCTCGAATTTCCCGTTGGAAATGAGCGAAGATATTCAGAAACACAGACACGTTTGCCGATTGAAGAAAAACTGGGTACTGATTAGTTGTATTTTTTATCCGTTCATCTGCGACGGACGGTAGTTGCCACGTACCTACTTTAAGTTCTTCCTTGTTAAGGAAGAAAATATAGATATAGCATTCTTATCGAGCGAGAGCGAGCATGGGGAAGTCGATCTAAAGTGTCGATCTTTTTACGCGTTCTAAAGCGAAATTCTTCTTCGGTTTTCCTTACGGGTGTGCATGTTTATTACGGTGCTAATGAGCACCAGCTAGTAATCAAAGCAAATGTTTCATGACACGAGTGAAAACCGTTTGAAGGCTTTTCCTTTATGTCGTTTGGCCTTCGTCGCGTGACTCGTACGCCTCTATTTTTGTCCTCGCTTCTAAACTTCGTTTCAACGTAAACGCCATCATCGTGCGCGCTCGTTGATCGCGCGCGATCGAAGGAAACCTGACGTTTTCTCTTCATTTTTCTTCGTTTTTTCGCCGGCAGAATATTTCCAGTGAATTTCTTGTTTCTTTTTTCTTTTTCTTTTTTCCGCAAATCAGCACGTTATCTGCTGGCGTGTTTTTGATTACAATTCATTCCCCATGTTTACCCTGCCAGCCGGTGGTACAGGTTCGTGCAGACAAACCGCTGCTCCAGGCACTGACTGTTACTAATTAAGGGCGGTTTCAGTACGCGTGTTAATTCTTAATTAATATCTTTGTTGCCTCCTCCGACGTAGCAGCCCTCGGTACCCATTTCTCGTTCGTTCTCGCATTTTCTCTCTCTCCCTTCTCACTCTCTGTTTTCATCCTCCCTCTTTCTCTCGTCTCTGCTTCTTTTCTCCCGCGGCACCTCCGCTTTCTCACTTTTTTCTCTTCTTCGTTCTGATTCTCCTCGTCTCTGCTCCACGTCCTTTCTCTCTCTCTTTCTCTCGCGAGCGCGTTCAACCCTATCTCTTTATCTGTCTTCAGCAACACCCCAGCCCTGCACCGTCCACCCACTTCTCTTCTGAAGTCTCTCGAATGAAAGGAGATGTATGGGAACACACGCGCATCTCGAGCCACTATGATAGGTACAATCGGTCACGAGTGACGAAAGAAAAAGCAAGAAAGGACTGCGGAGGAAGCGCGTTCCTCCGATTTACCGCTCAACCGTTTCAACCGGAGAATCTCTTTCGCGACGAATCGAGAAATCGTTGGTTAACCCCTTTGTCGCTTAACCCTCGTGATTCCTCTCTCTCTTTCTCTTTCTCTTTCTCTTTCTCTTTCTCTTTCTTTTTTTTTGCTCTCTCTCTCTCTCTCTCTCTCTCCCCTCTCTCCCTCCCTTTTTCCATCCCCTCTCCCTTCGATACTTTCTCGCAAGCATCTAAATTGTTTCCTCGAGCTTCCTTTCGCTTCTTGAATGAGGAGTGACAATTAATTACGAAACAGCCACACTCATCTCGACGTCCCGCCGTGGAAAAAAAGTAATCCTGTAGCCAGTATATTCGGCTAAGAGTTCTCTCTTTCTCGGACGAGACATCACGAGCTCGACCTCTCTCTCCTCTCTCTCTCTCTCCCCCACGGCTCGATCCACGCTTGGAAAACTTTCTTCTGTTCGACTGAGGGATTTCACCGGCAAATACTCTTCAATCGTAATAGCCAGCGGGGACTCTCGAGATCTCGAACGAGCCTCGCGCGTACTATTTCGCGAACAGTCAACAACGTTCGGCACCACATTGAACGGTGGCTCTCTTTGAAATCGAGCCCTTTACGACGAAAATATCTGTAAAGCCGGTGACTCGAGCGGCTCTATTAATCAACCACCGGTTCTTTCTTACGTCGTTCGGTTCTTGCCTTTCCTTCTCCCATCGAAGAATAATATTCCCTACTTTTCTTTTCACCCTTCTTGCTCCCAACTTCGACTTTCACCTTTTCTCTCGTGCATTTTCTCTTTGCTTCCCTATCGATACGTATTGCGATACGTCTATTACGTTATTATTATGCCTATCATTCAACAAGGAGGACTGATCTTAATTCTCCTTCCTGTTTTACCAACACGCCTTTAATTTTCAGACTACGTACGCAGCCGTTTTTCACCGTACAATGTTACCTATTATCGCATCATCATTAATATCATCCCTTACAATTAGTGACACAGTTAATTTCAAAGCTTTCTGCTCAAAAAGTCTCGTGTCCTTCAAAACTAAGCTATACAATCACTTGAACAATATTTCCAATTTCTGTGGCACAAATTTATAAGCTACATCGTTGTTTTCACTTTATCGCTACATTACCTCTATTTTTTTTCTCTGTACTTTTCCTTTTCTTCTCGCTGTGTAATAATTCTTGCACACTGATCGCTATGCTCACTGCCCGTGAATAAATAGATGAACAAATAAACAAATTAGCTGCAGTTTTATTGGCTTCGTCGTTGCGTTGAAGGAACGGCGAGCGGTCCATATTTTCTGACCTTGTTCACTCGATTTTTCTTTGCTCTTTTTTATCCATTTATACTCGCCAGCTTCTTCAGCCTACTCGGATCATTATCGCAAGATTTCCTCTAGTCTCTTCGTGTTCCTCTTCAATTTTCTCTCCTGCTTCAGTTGTGCAGCTGATTTCTCGAGCCCGAGCGGTGAAATCATACCACGGGAAATAAGATGATTGAATCGGACATCGGGAATATCTTGTGATGATGAATCTCTGAAGCATTCAGAGGTTTAATAGATTCTGAACGATAGTAGAAATGGGAAATTTCTTGACAATTGTATCGAAATTGTAGAGTCGTACGTCCTTTTCTCTGTCCATTTATCTGATGAATCCTCGTTATTATTATTATTACCATTTCTCTGAATATTTGTAATTGGTAAATCGATACAATACAAGAATAAGATTCTTCCGATTTCGTCGATCAGTTTGATTAATTACTTTTCTAGCTCACATATATGTGGATAAGTATATGGTTAATCGAGATCATTTTTTTATATCCTAAAAACGCGAAGAATAAAATTATAATTCGTCCAATTAAAGGGATATTTAAAATCAAATTCTCATGTCATTGCTTAATTTGAATCTCAGATCCGTTTCATTCGAACATTAGCGTATTTGAGAGAGAAAATTTCCTTCATCGTCAGAGTCAGATATATCAAATTTTCCTTTTTTTTTTTAAAATGCTACGCGGAAATATTATTGTCCATATCGTTGACTGCTCTTCTTTCTTTTCTCCTTTTTCCTTTCTTTTTCTTTTTATCAGAATGGCACTGTATAATTGACGTCACGTTAGGTCGTAAACCGAAGCTGATAGAAAGTAGGTAACATCCTGGCAGAAACTGTCGTCCACGGAAAGGCTCCCTTGCCCCATGTTTCGCCGCGTCTCCAATTTTCCAGCCGGCTTTTCTGAGCGTTGCTGGTACCACCCCGGGAGCCATGCCAGTCCCTTTTGCCTGTAGAATCCTCCGGTATTTTCCTTTGCCAGCAAATTGGACTATTACGGTAGCGGCGTTGTACCTCGGCGCCGTGTCTTCGCGAAAACCGCGTATTTTCTCTCTTGCTCCGAGTCCGCCTCCGCGCCCGCCCTCCCACTTCCCCGACCGCTCACGTCTCCCGTTTATTCGTACCCTTTTCCACATCTCTCGACAGAGGTCCTCTTACCTAGCGGGCTCAAAGTGGCGCGCAGTTGTTAAAACAACCAATTCTGTCGGAAAGCTGCTCGTTACGGGCGCCTCTCTCTCGGTCTCTTGCGGAATCCTTCGTAATCCTGATGGCAAACCGTTCGTCGTTCTGCTGACGCAACGGAAATGCCGGCCAATAAAATCCCTATCTTTCACAGTTCCTTCTTAACGACGCACTCTCAACACAGGGCCCCGTGATCGTTTCCTTCCCAAGGGAATTGAGAATCTTTCCTGTAATTGGTACGCGTCTTCCTCCGCAGCGAGCTCGTCTGCATTTTTTACTGCCTGCTGGAAACTCGTCTGGCTCGAATACAACGGTTTCGTTTTAATTGACTGGCGTTTCGCCGCGAGTCCTGGCAGACTCCTCGAAGAATTTTCTTTCCACCGTTCGAGAAGCGGACGATTTGGATTTTAGCGGTGGGGCGTGGCGGTGGAATCGAATTTCGAGAAAGAAAAAGTATCCCGTTACCGATTAGCGCTCGAATAGGGGAGGGTGTGGCAGGCACCCTCGATTTCCTCGAAATATTTTGACAAGAAATTTAATATCGGGGTCGCCGGGAGAACTCGGGACCAAATGATATTATACACGATTGCTCGTGTACCTGAAGATGCGCCTGGCGTGTCTCGAACACGGAATAAGCACTGCGTATACACAATGCGAAGTTGAAACGCATCCCCGTTAGACTCAGGGATGATGACCTATAGGGAAATCATTTTCGACCTGTCGTCCCTTGTTTCGAGCGACATCGCTCTGCGGGTTAAGGAGATGGAGCTTAATGGCTTGGAAAAATCGGAATCATCGCCGGTATGAATACGTAATCAGTTCTCTGCTTATTCCTCGCCACGTGACGTCATCGTGCGAGCGATGTAGCCCCGTCATCGCAACCGAGACACACTCGTTCCGTACTCTTAATGCAAATTCGCGTCTTTGTAAATCATCGTGCTGTTACCACATTATTTTTACGCCGCAAATTTCCTCCCGAGGAACTCCGAGAACTACGTGTTACGCGGTGTGAAAAGTGAATTGTGAAAGTTTTTTTCGCTCCAAGTGAAGTCGCCTTGGAAATTATATCAGACGCGCGATATACGTCGAACATTGCTGACAAACGATGGGTTTGGGATGGTATTGCCAAGAGTAGACTCTGCCGGATAACTCGAGCGTAAGCTCGGCTCGGTCGTTTGCGCGTCTTTATGGACACGATCGAATTTCTCGAATCGTTTGGCACTCAAAAGTGAAGCCGAGACGACCGAATTTCGAACATATCGTTTCGAGAGTAATACGCATTCTCTTTCTACGTAATTAAGTATCGAGATAGTTTGGAAAATAACTTACCTGGACTGGTATTTGAGAACGAACTCTTCGATTGAGAGAAACCTGGAACAGAAATTCCGCTACATATTATTACCTGCAAAGCAAGCAGTTATAAAATGTGTATAGAGAAATATTTGTAACAACCAATGTGGAATAGCAGCGTCCTTAATTTTTCTCGATATGTAAATATAATTATCATTAATTTATTGATATTTGCTCGTCAAATTTAATTTTATCATCAACAGTCCTATAAAATTTTCTTATCTTGTACAAAGAATAATAAAAATCGTCTGTATTTACAGTGTGTAAACATTTCGGAATTTAAAATCCCACGAGGTAATAACAAATTTTACGTCACGAATCACGATAATAATCCATTACGAACACCAGAGACTCAGCAACTGAAAGAAGGAAGGCGTCGCGCGAAATAAAATGTACCGCGTGCATTCGCGAAATGAAATTTCATTCAGAAATTAACTAGAATTCTGTGAAACAGATTTGAAAGGGGGTGACACACACGCTGGCGCTCCGCTATCTCGAGGCTCGACCCTGATTAACGGCTTCGCGAAATTAACTCGACAATTATTTCATTAGTGCCTAGTAAGACATTTTTCATCCGGTCTCAATGGCCTTTGGGATCCAGAGAGGAGAGAGTCGTGTACCTATACATATATGTATATATATATATATATAAGTATATATCTGCACATACATAGACGCGAGTCGACTCGACTGCGTTACCCTTAATGATTCGACCAGAATTAACTGTAATTTAATTAATCAAGATCTCATAAAAAAACACAACGGTCGTTTTTACATGGAACCAGACGTGACCCGGGTCACCTCGTTAAAATGATTATCGAAGTTCATGCATTCGCGTAGCTGTACTAATTTAATACGGAGTCGAGCTCTCGGCGATCCATCGGCGATTCATTGGCGAAAAAGCTCAATTCGATTAGGACTTTGATCGTCGTCGAAGCTACGCTCGAGGCAGAAAGCGAGTGTAAAAGCGAGCAATCGAGCGATGGCTGGTCTCTCGCGATAAAACAACGTCACGGCGTACGCTGTACTATCTCAGTTATTCGCGTTTTCATAATTTTTTCATTTAACGAGTGACGAGCAAAGCCTGGCCCTCGCGCCGAGGCCACAACAGCGATGTGAATTCGTAATTAAAGGCAATTTTGAAAACCGCGCGATTCTTACTAGGCGCGGGCGTTGGTGTTGGCGGATTGGTTGGTTGGTTCGTTGCTTATTCGTGAGATTTCTCTCGTTAGTTTCTCCGTTCCTGCGGATTTAATTGCCCGACGCGCGCGCGACAGAACAAATCCGCCCGTTAATCGCGCACGGGCGGATTCTGATTCACTTTGTCGACATCCAGGCGGCCGACGACCGGCGTGCTTTCCCATTTTCTAAAAGCTCGCTCAGCGGGATACACGCGTACACCCTCTCATGGCGGCGGTAGTCAGATACGCGGCTCTCTCTCTCTCTCTCTCTCTCTCTTTTCAGAGATCGCGGTAGCTCTTGCAACGAAAATAAGTCCGCGTATTAAGACGTTTCACCACGGCCATTTTCTAATAAAGTCGTTCCCGTTGGCAAGGATGGCTCGTGGGGTCTGAAAAACAGGGGTTGAAAAAGATTCTCGCGTTCCTAAGAAGGTTAGGGCTCGTTGCCTCCAGTCGACGGAGCGATAAAGAGCGAGCGAGGGGGAAGAGGGGTCTGGGACACAAACGCAAAGTTCGCGTTTCAGGAACACGACTCTGCGCGAGTGTACGGGCACCTCGACATCGTGACGGCGCGGCCTGCCAACACGACGTTGTTGTAGTTGTGTAGTAGTTGCGTCGTGGCTGGCGGCCACGGGGGCGGCGGAACTCCACCCTCAAACGACTTTAACGAGCCGCCGTCTTAAAATAGGGATGCCGAGCTTGTGCCGAGTTTGCGCGTTTGTTTGATAAATTAACCCAGAAAAGTACGCTCCACCGTCGGAGCACTTAACAAGCCTTACCCGTCGAGGAACCCATGGCAAATGTGGAACAGGGATCGCGTTGATACTCCAACGATTCGGTGATTAATAAAACCACGCTCGTTCGAGGTGTTACAGTTGGAACCGTGCACGACGTGGAAGATCTTTTTCTTACACGTGTCCAGCCGTTTACGTTGGCGACGCTCACAATCGCGGGAAACGGAACGGGATACACATTTGTTCGATCGCAGGATTCCGATCAGTGTGTGCTGTTCACTTGAAGGTTCACGGAACGAACGCGTGTCACGGGGCATTATGTCGCGGTATTATTCTGGTTTTCCTACGTTCCGTTCCGCCTTTCACGGAATCCGGTGTCCGTGCTCATGCCGGGTGAAACTTAAACCCCAATCGCGCACACTGGATGGAAGGTTACGGATTTTTTGAAAACTCGACAATACGTGGCACGGCCCGCGCCACTGGTGACAAGACAGGGGCCTCCATTGAGAAAAATCCACTTCCTAGGTCTCGTGTTACCCGGCGTATTTTGACATGGTCTCATTGTCGTCGCGCGGCTAAGCTCCATTGACTCTATTATGGGCCTATTAGTATTATACGAGGATTTGTGGTTACTCCCTCCTTCGACCCTGCGCTCCTTCACGAAGCCTCTTTCTTGCCTGAAACCGAACGGTTTCGCCCACGTTCGTCCATTTAGAGAACGACGCGGACGCGTCCCGACCGTTTGACGAGCAATTTCCATCGACAGAGTCGAGTCAGCTTAGGTAGCGACACATCTCCCCGATTTATCGCGAGATCGTTAACACTCGGATTGGCTACCTGCGTAAAAATCCTCACCGGTTCCCCGACTAACGCGGCAAATGGTACATCCAAATTAAACAAAACGCGAGACGGGCAATTAGCCCTCGAGTGTCCTGGAGATTTTCAGTGTATTATTAACGCTCCAGATAACGAGCACTCTGTAGTCGGACTCAACTGAGATGGCTGAACGGGCAAATAATTACCGACGTAAATAGCAAAAAAAAAAAAAGGAGGAATATCACGTTGGCCTGTGAAAAGAGCGAGTCTCCATCACGCAGGAGATGAGAAATAAACTCTATCGCGAGATCCACGTTGACGGGATGAGAGAGAGAGAGAGAGAGAGAGAGAGACCTGATTATACGGTGTACGACAGTGTGAGACCACGCACCCACGCACCCACCCACGCACGCACGCATGCACGTCCGCACTCGTAGACTCGAAGAGCCTCGCGCCAACGGGAGAAGCTACCTTCGTTTTCCAAGTCGCGAGAGCAAGCATCGCGGAATGAGCTGCTACTTAGAGAGAACGGGTGGAAACGCATTCACACACTGGCACGCAATCAAAACTCCTCGTGGCTGCCGCGCTATGCACGTACACGCGTGCACACGCGTGTGAACCCGCGTGTTCTCGTGCCCATTCATAGCGGTGCAGCGGTAAGATTTGCTCGCGACTTCTCCCCGCGTGCGAGGAAGCTGCCGCGATTCTGGGTGGAACGGGTGAGAGAACGAGAAGAGAAAGCACCCGGGGTGACGCTGCCAAGAGAGAAAGAGAGAGAGAGAGAGAGAGAGAGAGAGAGAAGAGCAAGAAGCCAGGGACGGAAACGGGCACCGCTGGCGAGAGAGAAAGAGAAAGAGAGGGTGAGAGGGGCGGAAGAGAGACGAAGAGAGGGAAAGCGGAGGACTACGGCGCGCGTGTGTTTGAGGCGTGAATTCATGTATGCTCGCGAAGCACTCTTCACTGGGGACAATCGAGGTGTTGGACTGGAAATCCATACCAATTTGAGCGACTTACGGTCGTTCGCTTGAAAGCCTGGTATGTACACGCTGCCACCGGTATACACGAACGTCGCGTATACACGAAGCTGTGCGATCTCTCCGTGCGTGTACGCGCGCGCTCGTTTACGCACGCATCCAGAGCTATAGGCGCGCGCGAACCCGACGCGATCAACGTTGCGTCAACGCCTTGTCCCTTCACCTGTTTCGACTTATTTTATCCAGTTTTTTCGTCGCTAAACCATCTCTTTACGGTTACCAGACCCTCCTCGACTGTGCGATTGTGCGATTTCAGTCGCACACCGCCTTAGGGGTGGGAAGAAAAAAAAAGATAGCAATTAGCGGTTTTCATTGTTCCGAATTTAACTATTCCGCGCAGCGGAGCCGCTCTCGCGGCCGACACGAAGGCAGGGAGTAAAGAATTATACAAAGAGCCGAGTGACGTAGCGAGATTTACACTAGAATTCTTGAAGGGACCTCCACGGGGACAAAAGAGGCTCGTTGACGAGCGCTACACACTCCTCCTACTTTTCAGCCGGAGTATGAAATTAGTTACGTGCACGTGGGGGAAAAAAGGGACGTGATGCGGCATAGAGCCGAGCCCGCGTAATCGACTTGGAGTCTCGAAAGCCTCGGTCAGTATTTTCAATTACTTTTGACCCAGTGACGTGTAATCCACCACCGTCGTCTCTTCGTGTTGATCGAACGCCCGGCACGTCGAGCGTTAATCGGACGGTGTGTCGGATTAATACCCGAGATCGTCTGATCGAAGTTGAAACCAATCCTAGCCGGTGTGTTACAAGTCGATACTCGATAACTACAATTACACTCAATTTCCCTTAATTTCGAGGGATGCATCGATCAAGTAACCGAGACTCGGCGAGAGAGTCCGCGCGATTCTAGCGCGACCCTTTAATTGGCGATCCACGATTTGCAGAAACGACAGGCCGGAAACGGCTGCAACCGGTATCGAGCAGAAAGTTCCACGGTGCGGCGCGGGCTCGTGGTAATGGACATAGTTTGTCGGTAATGTCCGAGACTAATTCCCGTGTTATTTCATTAACGTCCCGCAGCTCCCCGAGGGGTTAGGCAGCCACGTCGGCCCGACAGCCCACGTACCCGTAACACAGCGGCAACCGTGCTCGAGCCTCGCGCAGCCCCCAAAGGGCTCGTATTAGGCGCGTGTCAAAGGGTGAAAATTTACGAGGCGAGTAGCAGCCGCGAAAAGGCCGATTGATAGTCGCCTACCAACCAACCAACCAACCTACCTACTCACCTACCTATCTACCTACCTACCGCCATCGTCTACGCATACGCGCCGCCTTGGAATAATTCCGGCAACTTTACGTTCTGGTGAAACTGGTGCTTATACCCAGCGTACTATTGACACGTACGTCTTGGTCGGCCGAGGGGGAAGGAAGTAGATCGATACCATTTGTCCGTCGATAATTCGTCGACGAATTTTGTCGTCGAACAAGGGAAAGTTAAATAATCGAGATTAAATCGTATCAACAATCGGTTTCGTTCGACCCTTCGATCGTTATAACTATTTTTAATGCAATTATACTATTTTCGACAGACCTACATACGTCTAATTATCGCGAAAGAATTGTCTGTTCCTGTCCATCCTTGCTCGAACGATGACGATCGAAGTGATTGTTTTTGGATTTGCGTCGAATAGCTATTTCGTATTTTGTGGGCGAGCAAGAGAGAAGCGTGCAGGGACGAGAGATTTTCTTCGTGTTTCATGGATTGGTTTGTTCGAGCGGATTACACGATTAGACGGGAGAGGGGTCGTATGATTGACACCGCGACCAGAGTGTAATGAGATAAATTCGTTTCTGCCTGAACCAGGGAAATTTGTGGTCGATTGGTCGATGGGAAAATGAGAATTTCTTTTTTCGCACGATGAATACATGTGCTATCTACAACTACACACGTCCTATCTCGTGTTTTCTATCAATTGTTTTCTATCTTGTTAAGGAAAAGTAACTTTTCGCGGCCTTGGAAATAGAAACAACGTAACTACGTACGTACGAGTTAATATACCTAAACGAAGTTGAAGCACGCGAGAGGATATCGCCGTGAACGTGGTATATTCACGTGAATATGTATGGCGCGTTAGAAAAAAAGAAAGAAAAGAGTAGAGAAAGAAAAATATAAGAGGAGAAAAAGAAGAAGAGGAGAAAGACGCCTCTCCGAGACGAGAGACTGAATTTTCCTACTTCTGACGTTGAGCACGCCCTAGCAGTGTTATCCAATTATTCTAAGTTGTTAAGGCGAGTTAGGGCGCTTAAGGGACTAAATTAAGACATTCCGCGCGACAAATCTCCCAAGAATCTCAATTAACTTCTCTCAAGGGGTGCCGGTACTTTAATTAACTGTTTAATTTCATTTAATTTGCATTCGCAGTTGCATAACCCACCGAACGAGATGACCAGTTGGCGATATACTTCTTCTTCGGAAGTGAATCGATTAATCGTTCGGCAAGTGTACACGATACGCCATTTGCGTCGTCCATTAATTTCAATGTTTACTCCGACTTTCTTTCTCCTCGCTTTGCACATTGCGTTGAAGAGGAGGAGCATCATCGTTCTTCGTGGAAGGTGTTCACGGTTCTCAGCCGCGCGGTATCGGTTTCAACGAGCACAGTAGGCTAATTTGAATTGCAGCGACTCTTACGCACACGTGATCGCGCAAAAATCGGCCGGTGTATGCACGTAGGACGGAAGGAAACACGCGGAACGCGCGGAAGGAAACACGCGGAACGCGCGGAAGGAAATACAGGCGGAAATACAGAGGGCTGGCTAGGTATTCGTGTCGCGAGTCCCTTGTACGTGTCTGCAACCACTTTCCTGAAAACAAAGCCGAGCGAATTCATAATCCGCTAATTTGTTCAAGATTTTTTGCTCGAGTGCCGGCGCTTGCTTTGTCACAAATCCACCGTCGATGTCGGAGAGCGCGTGGGGCTCGCGTTCAAGCCGCTTTGAAGTACTAATCAGTATCGACCTGCGCCTACAGGCCGCACCCCTTATCCCTGCTTCCACCATCGCCAACCGCCCACCTCCCCCCGCCCCCTCTATCCGGCTAGTAGTGCCAAGCTTCTCCCTTTTTTCCAACCGTTCCTCGACTTTCCGTCAGAAACCATTCCGTCAGAGGCGTGACGAATCAACGCACAACAAGTTTCTCCCGATTGTTCTCGAGTCTGCTCCGTTCTTCCTCTATCTCGTTCGTGATCTGGCGATCGGTTTCGCAATAGAAATTGAATGGATGTAAAAAGAAAAGAAGAAAAGAAACGAGAATAGTTAAAAAAGACTACTTTCCAAGGTTTTTTCGTCGAGAAGTTCCATTCGCGTTCGAATCCCTCTTAGTTTCTGGAAAATAATGGTCAACGATTAGAACCGGGAATCCTTGGAACAGCAACGGCGTAAGGACTCGTATACTTTGCCAGTCCCTCGGATGAAAGGGGTACGCGGGAACAATGGAGGGCCGATTGCGGCACGTTTTGCGGAATCGTTCGCGGAGATGTGTTACCAGGACGATATCAAGCGTGAGAGAAAGGACATGGGGCAGGGATGAAAAGGAGCAGGCCGAAAGAAAGTTGGAGAAAGAGGTAAAAAAGGGGAAGAAGCGAGGGAAGGAAGAATCGAGGCGCCGCGCCGCACCGAAAGCGCGCAAGATCGCTGCGGGAGGAAACGAGCGCGCGAGCACAGAGGGAATAAACGAAGAACAACGTTGTCGCGTGGCCATGTGTGAGGGTGCAATAGAGAAAGTAAGGGAGAAGGCGCGAGCAAGAGAGAGAGAGAGAGAGAGAGAGAGAGAGAGAGAGTGAGTAAGTGAGTGAGTGAGTGAGATTGTGGGAGCAAGAAAAGGAGTGGACCGACGGGAGTGTGCAAGGAGACTTCTCAGGCGTTGATAGGCAATCTAGTTGATTGCCAACTTCAAACGAACCGAAAAAAGCGGAGCGAGAGGAGAGAGACGAACTGCTGTACAAGCCGCTGGAAAGGCAAAGCCTCGACACGAACCTCCGGCGCGAATCTCGGAATTTTTAGACAATACGATCCGCACAGTTCCTGCATTCCGACCCTCTTCCCCTTTCTACCATCGATTAACGCGACGCCAAGTGAATCGATCATCCGGCATTTACCTACCATCCTCCAACATTCATTTCCTCGTGTTATCGCGTATGTTCTGTATACCTAATTTACCGAAATATAATATTATGAAATTGATAATATTTAAATTTTACACTCTACTACTCGCGCGCAATAACTTTCGTTTGATCGTTCGTTCGACTGTTTTTCGTTCAAAGATCTTTCTCATTCCGCTCCGTTGATGCTCGTTGATCAGCCTCCGTTCGATCAGTTTAGAAATTTTGGATTTTCACAAAGTGGACAAACAACGCGCCAGTCTCGTTGGCTCGAATTTTCGTGCTCGAGAGTCCATTATACTCGAGGAACAAAAGATTTTTAATCGGCGACCGAGCCGAACCGGGTTCGGAGGGTTGTTCCACGTGACAGATCCTGCGAAATTGTCAGCGTCACGACGCGTAATCGATCTCACGGCGATCGATATAATTATTATCGGGAACAAATCGAGCGGTTGGCCGGTCTGTACTCTCATCTTTAAGTCTGCCCAAGATTTAAGACAAAAAGGAACGAATGAAGTGCGCCAAATAAATGCTGTACTGTAAGACGAGGTGCTAGAGTGACGTTTGAATGGAAGGGCAGATCCTTTGTGCTGCACCGGGAACCCGACACCCGAAAATTGTTCTCAAAAATTCGTTATACGGATAAAATCTACGCGCCATTTGAAGCATCGTATTATATTATTGCTATAACATTTTTACAAATACGTTCTTACGTACGACTTTTGCAACGTTAACGTTTTAAACAATTTCCAGGCATAAAAATTCTGGCCTCTTACGAAGAAAAATAAATCAGCTTAAGAAGATTTAAGGTTGTTTAATTGACGGATAAATGTTCTTTAAACGATTGATCAACGTAAATAATTGTTATAAGCTTCTTCCCTGACGATTCCGTAAGCAAGTAGTTCGAAAGTTGGCGACCTGCCTTGTAATTAAGAGGAGAAAGGATTCTCAAGCGAATGAATCAAGCGGGTTAGTCCGTGCCGGTTGAGAACAGTTTGGCCGGAGTGCGGCCATTTTTACGTTTTGTCGAGGTTCTTTGTGTTTTGGTGAGACATTGCAGGTCTGCCCAACACTCAACTCATTATACCACTAATTATTCATAACGTTGGGGATTATTCTGACAAAAATATTCAATTCCCACAGTGCACTCACCCCATTACTACCCCCTCTTTCTTTGCCTTATTCTTTCTTCCCGGCTCATCTAACGTATCTGACGCTAATCTCTCGAGAAAAGCAGCCAACAACTTTTTGCTGTTCTCGAAGGATCGCCGTTCGATCTCTCCTGCTCTTGACTCTGTTTGTCCCTGTTGTACCACGTCGCAGCTGGTCAAGCAACTTTTCCGTTTGTTTGTACATATGTAAGTCTAGAAAGTGATTTCACGAGGCGTGAAGCTGGGTCAGCCAACGAGAGCTCCTCTCCCTATCCGAAAACGGGCGAAAACTGGCAACACAATGGAGTTTGCACGTGGATACACTAGGAAAGTCGCGCGTCAATTTTCAGTAACACGATCTTGAGTGGCTCTCTGTTAAGTGATAGCCGTAAGTGGCACGTTAAGTGCTCGTTTCACGGTGGGACGACGATACGCCTATTAATTTACTTCAACGTTCGTGACACGCGAGGGTCACGGGTTCATCCTTGTCTAAAGATTGAAACGCAATCCCCGATAATTGCCGATCAATGCTTTATTACGACGTATCGATGCTCGTGAATCGTCGTGCATCGCCTGACAAATGCGTTGTAACGTTCGTTAACCGCCGGGGGGAAATCGATGGCCAGGTTCTCGAAGCTGCAGGTTTTTAATTGGTTTCTCGGTTCTTTCTTGAAGACCCCTCCTCCCCCATCCCTTCTCGCCAACGCTTAAAGCGACTGGTCTAAGGAGCAACGTGTTAAAAGGAAGTGCGACTTGTATAGCAGCAACGTGGCAAACGTTGTTCACGTTCCTTTCGTTTTAAAAATTCAGACCACTATTATTGTGAAAATTCGCGTCTAGGTACGAGAGGGCAGCTAACGACGCGGCACCGGCAAGACGCGTTCTTTGCTTGAACGCGGGATCGGTTTCTACGGACCTGCCTCGTCAAGATGTAGGTCTTAACGAATGTGTTAAGATTGAATGAAGTGGTTGCTTGTTACTCGGCCACAATACGCGCACGGTTTGTGTAAAATTAATTATCAATTCTTCGCCACCCCCTCCCCCCCTCCCACCCTCCCCCCCTTTCGCCAAATGAAAGAAACAGTTAGAGGCTCCATTCGTGGAATAAATGGTACGGTTATAATTGTCGGAGCACAATGGGCCACGCTTCGCGAGCGAAACGATGTGACGGAAACAATGTCATCTTAATCGTCATCTATAAATAAACGGGGCGAGTTTTAATGATAATGACGCATTACGCTCGCCACATGGCAGGCACGGCCATTCGTCCAAGTTCGTTGGAAATAAGCAATGAGAAATTTGCGACAGAATCGTTTTTCCTGAGAAAGCCACCGTGCTCGGTAATTATTATATCGCAAGGTTGGTTGTACGTCCTCAGCGCGGATCTTGATGATTTTCAAACACGTCGCGGAAATCAACATTCTGAAGAATTTTTCCCTCTTGCGACATCGTCGAACTCTTCCGGGTTTCCGAGATGTCGCGAAACGCTATGACGACATTTTGCCTAGAAAGCATATTGGCTTAATAAAATTGACCAAACTAAATCTTCCAACTCGTCGAGTCGCTTTCCGTTTACGATTGGGAGTGACTCGTTCGGTGTCTGCGCTCAAAATTAACTTTGACATGCGTTGAAATGGCTTGATACCTATAGCTTTTTTATTGATAATTAGAATTATTGTCGATATTTACTGATGTACACTGATATTTGCGGACGTTACTCTGCACTCTGCTATTCTATTCCGACTCGATTCAACCGTGATTTTTTGACGCTGACGGCAGTCCTGTTTTATATGCGTTAATTGGCGAATTATAGCAGAATTATATAGAATCAATTTAAAGTACGGTGCGATTGCCCTGACTCCAATGAACTAAAGTAATGTCTAATTTAAATATTTTTAAGAACGATCTGTTAGGATTTCTTATCTAGCAAGAAAAAACGTTACCCTTAATCATTGTTGAGTCGCGTCCGCTGACGATTGTCTGCCCGCGAAATTAATGTTATGCAAACTGATTGAAATGGGACGATTCTCGTAATTAGTGAGTGGACTATAGTCCTGCGGGGATTGATGTACGTCGTATCTTGATGTTTAACGTGTATCGTTTCTAACGTCTATCTCGCGTAACTTTGACGTGCATCTTTGCGCGTGTAACGTATATCTCGCGCCTGTTTTACAGAGAATCAAGGCATGCGCGGGCCAGTCATTCCTTTAAAAACAGTGAAATTAATAAATATCGATAGGTAGATTATGGCTAACCGTTTTTAGAGAACATCAGGCCTGCGGTCGTCGACCGCAAAATACACAAACGATTAACCGTGGTCGAGCGTGGCGGCTGTTCTTAGCAGACTTCTTACTTCTTAACAGCGCGAGAAAGTGGGCAAACTTTTACTTTTTAGTAATCTAGTAACATTTGGAATCTACTAAAACAATTTTTCATGATAATAAAAAGTCTAACGTATTAATTTCGACAGTTTTTTCTATATTCTGATTATAATTGTCAGAACCGTCTCGCGATCTGATGGAGATAGCTTTGACCACGGTTTTTCTGATTTTCGAAGCTGTCCGAGCTTCAACAATCATAAATATCTAAATTGTGACAGATTTCTTCAGACTGATAAGAAATCTAACGTCTTTGGTGTAGAAGATTATATGCATACGTTCGGGCATATTGTAAACATCTCGCGAAAACATTTGAAAATGCCTTGAAAAACAGTTCGTCTTTACTCTTATCTTTTCTTTGTAACAGATATTAAGATATTTTGCAATCGATTCGGAAAGTAAATTAACGATCCGTAACTTGTGGAAAAATAAACATAGTTATATGTAATAATAATAATGATATATATTTTAATATATCAACAGATTCGGATTAATAATTAATAACGAGGAAGTAGAATCATTGCTGATGGGATGTGTTTCCTTTGTACAGCATATAATCACTAATAGCATGCTACAAATGATACAGACAAGAGATAAGAGTTAGGTCTGGATTTAGTCGATTTTACCTGCCGCGGTAAAGCGGCCTGCAACCCATACTGACAAATATGCTTTCATGGACGTATAAACGAAACGTCATTGTGATATCGACATGGTTTCTTGCGAATATCTCAGGAACTAAGTGAGTGCAATATTTTTGTGAAAAAAAGTTGTTCGAAATGTTGATTTCTACAGCAGTACATTTGAAAATCAAATGTACAACCGTATAATTACACAGTACTCTTCAAAAAGAAAGTCAGTAATGAGATGCAGCAGATGGAGTTTTAATGTAAATGAGAAACTTTTGAATAACGAATAAATTTATTAATTGGGATAATCGTGTCTCTAAATTATTCCGCGGCAATTTCAATCGTTTTAAATGGAAAACCCGGCAAAACCTGAGAGATCTAACGAGAATCTGATCGGATGTCAATGTTTAACTAACAGGCATAATTCTGAAACATAATTCGTTGGTGTTAAAGATGTACAAGCAACAGATTGTCATTGACTCAACTAGGATTCAAATTTAATTAGCTGGTTTCGCGCGAGTTCTCGAATTAAAATCGTGAAATAAGTCGTCCAACTGAAGTCTAAAATAAAGGGAACGATAGGAAGGATCAACTCACCATGGGGTGGCGTGTGCTGAGTCGGACTGTGCTGATGATGGTTCGCGGTGACTGCGGTACCCGGAAGTACGTGCTGCGCGTGTGCACCCGGATGCACGTTGACACCGGCCGGTGAGGCCGGAAGTTGTCCCGGTTGATGTACCTGATGATGCGGTACATGGTGTGCAGGGTGGGGGTGGGGCGGCGGCAGGAAGGCAGCGGCGACGGCCGCCTGCGCATTCAGATAGGCCATCCGCGAGGCCGTGAGGTTGCCCAGATTCCCAAGATTCCCCAGATTGCCCAGATGATTCGTCAGGCTAGGCATGTAGTCCCATAACTTGTGATGAGGCGCCGTGGGCGCGTAAGAAACGGCGGAGACGCCGGCCGGTGGTGATCCTTGCGGTGAGCCGCGATCGGTACCGCTTCCATTTCCGGCACCGTTCAGCCCCAGCAGCTCCTGGATCGCGAACGGCGATCGCTGTGGCATTTTTGCGTTTCTCTCGATTCGAACTGACGGTTCAAAACAACAACGACATTCTTCGCTCTCGGTTACGTTATCGTTAATGTACGCGTTTTGCGATCGTTTCGCGGGTTTTCTCTCGTCAGTCGGTGGGAGAGCGCATGTTCAGGTCAGTGGAAGGCTCGTTGAAAAGAATAAGTTTTGAAGAAGATCGTTGCTCGTTTCGCCTGGACCCGCTACTCGACTATACGACGCTACGAGTTTGAACAGTGTTTGTCGTTGCTCTTTCGCCTCTACTCGAGGTAACGTCTTGATTCCTAGGAACTTTGTTTAGAAACGATTTCGCTGTCGAGTACTCTCGGAAACGGGAAGGTTCGTTGGGCTTTGTTCTTCTCTGTACTCGATGTTTGCAGGTGATTTTAAAAATCGTAAAATGATTTTCCTTTTTTTCTTTCTCTCTCTTTTTTTTTTTACAGTCAAAAGAACGAATAGAAAAGAACAAAGATATTATCGTTGCTAGGCCTTGGCATAACGCTTGCTCGAGATCCGACGGTTTCCAACAAGCGGCCGCATCGTTTTCAATAGCTGTAGCAACTCAGAGAACGATAGGAGTTGGTTCTTACTATAGGCTCGCTGTGAAGCAATTGCTAATTGAGCAGTCCGGTGGATATTTCGTCAGATACGAAACGTATATCCACTCGTTTACGTGAGCGACAATGAAGAAACCGACTGGATGGACCTGTTGGCGGCCCTAAGTATTTTCATAGATCTCCATTATTGAAAACGCGTCGAAAATAAGTGTTTGTCGATTGCGGGAAACTATTAAGGTGCTTAGCGTAACGTGTTTTTAACTTATCTTCGTTGTAATGGTAGAAGCCAGCGAACCGTCGAGCGAAGAAACCTCGGACAGCTTTTCAGCAAGCGACGGCAACCTGAACGACGACTCGGCAAACAAATCGGCTCCTCTTTTCGTCGCGACCGTTATTACCCCGTGTTTCTTTTCACACTATGACACATCTACTGTCTAGAACCTATGCGTTTTAACCTCACACTTTCGTCTAGTCTCTCTTCGTTGAATGGTGGTTTCGTTGTGATCAGGTACGGTTTCCTGCGTTCATCGCTTCTGTAAGTGAGTACCAACCGGTAGTAGACCCGTTCGCCAAAACTCGTTCCTCTCTTCGAAGACAATTAGAACCTTATCTCCGTTGAGAAATTCTATTCAATGCTCCAGATAGCACGCGATGGGTTTGCTCATTGTTCCTCGCCACTGAAATAAAACTCTGGCTTGGACCTTAGCGATGCGCATGGAAATTCGTGGAACCGCTCTCTTTCATTCTTCTCGCCTGAGGATTGAATTTCAAGGACACAGCGGAGTCTTCTTCGCCTCTGGTAAATCCCTTACTGAACTGGAAAGGCACTCGTGCACTGAAACTCTTCCGTCGGTACCTCATACGAAACGAGTCACGAACAACGTCCAGCAGACTGACTGCGACTTTCTTTTCATTACTCCTTTCGTCTCAACGTCTCGCACTTTGTTGCAAGTGTTCCTCTGCCGTTTCGAGTCCTCCTGTTTCGTTCCCTCGAATTTTCTCCAAAAATCGTGCACTGGAAACGTCACGACGAATCGCCGGACTCACCGAAGCCAGGCTTCACTGACAGCAGCACCACCGCGACTACTCGAAGGTCAGACCAGTAGTAAACTACGTGGATTCGCGCGACGAGTTCCCACGAGTGGTCGTGTCTGACGGCTGGATCTCCTCACGGTGCCGGCCCCCTCGGAAATTCGATCCACGTACGAATCGAGCTGCGTGTTAGATCAGAGAGAGAAAGAGAGAGAAAGAGAGAGCGAGAGAGTGAGAGAGAGAGAGAGAGAGTGAGAGAAGAAAGGGAGGAAGAGAGAGAGAGAGAGAGTGAGAGAGAGAGAGAAGCCAACGTGTGTTTACTCTCGGAATAGTGCGTCCCGGTACGCAAAACGTCTGACTGTCGTCGTGTGGCGCAACCGTGTCGTCGTCGCGGCGATGGGCAACTGAGCTGCCGAGCAGCAACGGGGTTGCTCGACTGCGCGGCAGCCAACGAAAAAGGGAAACCCCCGGGGGCGGCTGTGTGCCGTACACGCACCCACACATGCACCCTTCCGCGGAGGGTGGCGTTTACCCGACCCACACACCCCCTCTGGGCACTGCTTGCCCCCGTCCCCCTTCCCCTCCTCTCTCCCTCTCCGTTCATCCTCCTCACGTTCTCTCTCGCGCGACCGATCCCTTCCCCTTCGTCATCGCCTGCCTCCCTTTCTGCTCGTTGCATACACAACCCCACTCTCGGCCCTTCTTTTCAGCACTCGTCGTCCCCTCGCGACAAAGGCGCCTCCGCTACTTTACGCGCCGACAGTGGCCGTCTCGCATCGCGGATTGGTCGGTCTTTTGAGACGGCCAGCCGGGTAGACATAGCCCTAGTTACCAACGAGAAGGTGGGGTCTGCCGATGTCAACGCCTCGACCGGCTACGCCTACGACAGACCGGTTTACCACGGCGAAAAGATCTCGGTCTGAAAGCTTCGAAGCTCGCGCGCCTTCTTCCCAACGATCAACCGATCGTTCAGTCCCCGATGCTGGACTTGAACGTCTGACGGCTGGTCAGACACTGGTGACGATCGCGCGTCTCGGTTGCAGAAAGACACGTTGCACGATCGGCAACTAATTTCACGCGATTTGATCATGCGTAACCTGAACGAGATTATCCCTACGAGGGATATATACGACATTTGGTTTTACAATCGCGGTTCGTTGGAGTTTCATCGATTTCATCTTGTTGCCGCTGATTGACGAAAAATAGGCCAGAGAGACGTAAGAGATGATCGAAAGTGTACTTGCACGTACAGCAGCGAAGCTTCTGGAGCGAGTTGCAGCGTTCAAAGTTTCCCCAAAGTCGAAGCGAAGATCCGCGGTGGTAAAAATTGTGGCACTGTGAAACCGGCTTTCGCTCGGAACCTTTATTAACAAAGGGGGAGTGGTCTGAGAACGGGCCAATCAGAAAGCACCACTTTCAACCCTCATTGGCCGGGACGTAAATCGATTTATCACTCAACCCGTCCACGATAGACAGGGGAAACACGCCCTTAAGGCCGGCCGACTTAAGGTCTACTCTCCTCGGATGCCTTTCGCGACTCTCAACACCGCCAATTCCACTTTAGAAGGTGGTGGTGTTGGTGGTGTTGATGGTGGTGGTGGCCGGCGGGGCGGGGTGGTGCGGCCGTACGAATACAGAAAGGGTGTGGAAATTCATGATCTTCGCCGACGAGTTTCCCCGATAGCGTCGGAGGAGAATTTTTTCGAAAGAAGACTACCGAGCCCCCGTGGTTGGATCCGTGCTCGAAATTGAGCTATTTTTCGAAAACGAGGCTTTTCCTTCGTTACTCGTCTTCTTTCTCTATCTCCTGTTCATCCATCCATCCATCCATCCATCTCTACACTTTATATTTTCTCACTTTTGTAGTAGACGTTGTTTCTTTGAGTTTTTATTTTTTTTTTACAATCTCATTCTGATAAATTTTAACATATGGATTCTGATTGAAAAGAAAGTCCAATGCCTAAATTTCCACGACAGCCCCGCAAAATAAAGGTTTTCACATTTTCTTGTTACAGTTTGGACCTTATTTTGTAGCGAAACGTCAACTAATTTGTATTTAGAATCGTTCTTAGATGTGAATTATGAACTAAAGTAAGAATTGGCAAAAGTATCAATTTGTTAACTATATCCATGAAATGGTAAATTATGACAGTGAACATATAATAAAATAACAAGGGAAGTTTAAACAAGTAAGAAAGCCGAATGCAAACTGCGACAAAATGCAAAAACTTTGCTAGAAAATTGATATCACTTGCATTTTCAAATGAAAAGCCCCGCGTGAACATTTCTGCTCGTCCAACGTTTGTCAGCAATAACGCCAAAGCAGCATAATACCCGATGCTAAGATGCTCTTTTTATCGACGAAAAACTCGCGCATCTTCTAGCAGCGTGAGAAACAAAATGCTGGGAGAAAAAGAGAAAGGTTTTGTCTACGGAGCTTTGTCTCTCGGCAAAGTATCACCGAGTTCCTGCGTTTCATCACTTCGGCTAAGAAGTATAAGAACGGTTTCCTCATTTCCACTCCCATTCGTTTGTTGTTTATATTAAGAAATTATTGTTCATTTTCAGTAGTGCTGTTTTGTGAGACGAACTTCCGTCCAATATGTTCAACGATAATCATTTTTTCCATATTAATATTGTATTGTAAAATATAATTTTAATTTTTAATTCGTTTCAATCAGTATACATTTTTCCAAATGGAGAAACAATCCCCTATAAATATTCAACGGTCAATTTCAAATGGTATAATGTTTTTTCTGCATCGATATTGTACTGTAAAGTATAATCTTAATTTTTAATTCGTTTCAATCATTATGCTTTTTCGCACGTGAAGAAACAACCCCCTATAAATATTTAACGGTCGATTTGAAATAGTATAATTTTTTCTGTATCGATATTGTGCTGTAAAATATAATCTTAATTTTTAATTTGTTTCGATATACTTTTCAGTATGTTCTTCAAGTATAAACTTCAAAATGTACTTCATATACTTCAATGTAGTTCAGTGTACTTTTTCCCACGTAGAGAAATAATTCCGTATATTTAGCGGTGAAATATTATACTTGAAATAGTATAATTTTCTTTTATCGATATTGCAAAGTATAATTAACTTTTAATTTGTTTCAATCAGCGTATTTTCTTCTATCGTTCACAAACCCCCCTGTAAATGATCAATTTGAAATAGCACAATTTTTTTTAATATTAGTATTTCAAAATTACTAATCTTCTTAATTTTTAATCTCTTTTAATTAGTTTGTTTTATTCTATCTAGAAGGACAATCCTCTGTGACTGATCAACGATCAATCTAAAATAGCACAATGTTTTTTATCTGTACTTCATAATTACTAATCTTAATTTTTAATCTGTTTTAATCAGCTTTCCTTCTACGTAGTTAAACAATTCTCTGATCAACGATCAATTTGAAATAGCACAATTTTTTTTTATATCAATATTATGTTTCAAAATTACTAATCTCAATTTTTTATATGTTTCAATCAACTTGTTTAATTCTATGTAGAAAAACCCTTATGAAAGATCAAAGATCAATTTAAAATAGCACAAGTTTATTATATTTATAGTTTTGTATCAGTTCTCTATTTATATCAGCATCGTATTTTAAATCTTAGTTTAAAACCTCAAATCTTGATTAATTACTGTATTGTACTGTTAATTAATTGCTTAATGTAATAATTAATTGTATAATTAATTACTTATTGTATTTTAAATCTCAATCAGCTTAATTTTCTTACAACAGAGAAATTACAATCTCTGTAATTGTTCAGAAGTCTGAAAAAGCGCAACTTTTTTCTATGTGAATATCGTAAAATACAAGATTACATATAAATAATAAAGTAATCGTTGGGACAGGTCGCGTGCGGAAAACTACGAAATCCTCGTAGGAACTCGTAGTTGTCTTACCGAGTCGAGATCTCGCTGCATTGAAAACGGCTCTTCTCGATCGTCTGTAGCTCCTCGCATTATCGTTCAGTTATAAGCGGCATCAGCCAACGGTGTGTTAAGTAGCGCGAGACACAAAGTATCTGCGAATCTCTCAAATTGTAATTGCTCGATGTCACCGGCGGAATTTCGAAGGATTTGCAAAAACGCTTAAACTCGAGAGTGCGGCGAGCGTTCGTGGCTGGAAAAGAAAAAGGGGGTGCCCCGTTCACAGCACTCTCCGACGACTCCGCAGATCAAGTAAGTACTTGCTTGCTTCTTAACTTAACGGATTATTGTACTTCTAAATTCAGTGCATTGTGCTGGCCGTGGTGGTGTAAGGGCGCGCGCACTTATCATCCACAGGCTGGAAGCGCAAATATCTTCATCGGGCCAGATCGCGACACTCTCCGCGGAGAGTTTAAGCCTCCTTCAACAGGATTCCAGGCGCGGTAACCGCGCGGGCACCACGCGAACGCTTCCACGCCCTGATCGCGCTTTTTCTCTCGACGCGAGAGATTTTTTTCCTTCGCCGGGAACGTCGAAACGCAACGCTGGCTCGGTGGCAACGCGTCGCGATAATTTGCAATATTTAGATAGACGACGGTTGAGAGAAAAATCAGGAGCGCGCGAGGATGCGAGCCACGCGGCGCTCAGGGCTTCTCGAACATCGTTACACTTTGCCGCGTTTGCGAGCTTGCCGCGCTCATTAATGTCGGCGAACTTGGGAAAAATATTTCGCGGAGAGTGCGTTCACGCGAATGCAGGGCGTTACGCGAGACGTGTAAATCGAGCCTCGAAACGCGCAATAAAGCGAGCGAGAGCGTGCGAATGAAACGCGTTCGAAAACAATTGTAACGCGAGAAGGAGAACGCGTGCAAGGAACGCGTAGACACGTAAAAAAAGCGAGACGAGAAAAAGGAGGTATCGTCCTGCGTGGGCGTGGATCGCAGATTGATCGAACCCATTTTAGCGAGTTAACGGCCGTTTATTTCGCGGCTCGCGCTATTTACAATTAGTCAATGCACTATGCAGCGATCCTAGTTCCGGATAACTAGACCTCAAACCACTCTCGTTCCAGCGCTGTGCATGTGTTCCGCGCAGGAACACCGGCTGCCTCAACTCACGCTCTGTTAATTTATCTAATTACGATAGTAGTCGAGATCATTTATCCCCGCACGAGAGGAAATTTGAGACGAGCGCCGCCGGGAAATATGAAATTAGTCGCAATGCTTTAGGAATCTCGAAATTTCGTGATATTACGATGTAACTGTAGCTCGGAAGCTCCCGTTTCGTTGCGTTGCTATCCAACCGACGCTAGAAAATTTTACACGGTGGGGAAAAATCTTTAACGAGCGATTCGATCGACTCGCAACGAACGTGTTTATTTTTAATTCACTCTTCACCCTCTTTCGCCTCGTAGAAAACAATTAGAAAATGAATCAACGTTACGTTCGTTGAACTCGAGAAATACGATTCGACGATTATTTATTTATAACGGTACTAACTGGCAGCAACCGGATATCGGTTACTACAATATTCTGCGAAAGTCGAACGGGGCACGATCTTCGAACGATCCTACGGATGCCCGCCGTTCGAGAAGCGCGCAACGTAGCAGCTTCGGTGAGCCCCGATCGATGCATAATGTCGGTAAATTAATTTCTGAAACCCGGTTTCCTCGAAGAGGCCTACTTCTCCAACGTCGAGGCGAACGGCGACCGTGCCCTTCGTCGCGCGGCCGCGTTTTCCTACCAGCAAACTCGAACGAAAGGAGGATCTCATTGCTCCGGCAATCCTCTTTTCGCGAACATTTTCGCCGAGTCCTGCAAAATTGTTAATCCGAAGCTTTTCCAATTACACGGCTCGTCCTCGTTCTCTCTGCCGCTCCTTCAAACCTTCCACCTCTTTCCCTTCGTGTGCCCCCCCCCCCCGCCCCGTTGGCTCCCCTCTTCGTGTCTCCTTCCATTCGCCGCTCTCTTTCGGCTCTTTGTAAGCGAAAATACTCAATTCGGATGTTAAATTCAATTACAGCATTCCTGATTAATCCTAAGTATCCTTTCCCGAAGGAAAGACGACTGCCATCCATTCCCTCCCTCCCTCCCTCCCTCTCCGACCGTGAACGTCTTCGAACGAGCTGGATCTCTTTCGGCTTAAGTCCGTTCTTAAGTTGAATAACTGTTGCGAACGATATGACGCCATTAAAATCTGCTGATCCCGATCCTGCGGGCTCAGGGCCTACACATCGATCGAGATTATCGTTGCTCAATGTGGGAATTATCGCGTCGTGTTGTGTCGTGTCGTGTCGTGTCGTGTTGCTCGTAAGGAGACTGCTTCTCATTGGGATTGAACGTTAAACGCAAAAAGGAGAGGAAAGTGTCGGACAAACGACGCGAATATTTGAAAGCTGGCTTGTTCGTTGAGTGAGAATGAAAGAATTACGCGTGTCTCTCGTTGCGCAACGGCAGCTCAAGGAAAAGTTGACAAATACGAGGATTATTCTGGATTATTATATTATACAAGTTAGGTTGTTTAACTATATTTGTATTATTTTATACGCGTTTATTTTAAATCCATATCATCTGATACGTACGAGGTGTTTCACGCATTTATACAAAGTTGTTCCGAGCTGTACGAAACTACCCTACTATCAGCGGTAAATTGCACCTTTTCTCGAAAAATTTATTTTTTCGCGATTGACTCTTTTATATTTCTCTTGACAACTTATTAACGGCTAGCAATATTTCGTGGTATTCCAAGTGGCGGACCGTTGGACCACCCAGGGCTCGTCAGAAAGACGACAAGATAATTCCTGCCTCTCAAAAAAGTCAGCCAGTCATCGCCTGTAACTGGTAGTCCTTCTCTTAATCTCCGTTCCATGAGCCTTTAAGCATCCAACGGCCACTCGAGTTTCTCCACAATGCTCTCCACCGGCGCCGTGGTATCTCATTCTAGTTCTCCGGATAGATGCGTTGCATCAAATGTGTCTAAATGACGCGCCGGAAGTGAGTTCTCCTTTGTGAAACGAGGAACAAGGCGATCCGGCAAGACGGCGGTATTCGCTTGTACCACTGTCTAACAAGTTTCACCAGTGTATCATAGACTGTTTCAAATATTTGTCAAACACTTTACTGCCGGGAACAATTTTCACTTTCTCGAACGATACGAAGAAAATATACCGAATCGTTCGCACAAATTTCCAAGGACACGTATCGAAGTTCGATCAAAGCTCTGATAAAAAAAGAAATCCCATCACCTTCAGACTGCAAAACTATTTTCACATAAGATAGTGATTACAGACGTCTGAGCAGCCTGGAACGGAGAATGATCGCGATCGATGATCACGCGCATCGCGATACGTCGGTTTCTCCTCGCGCGGGGGTCGTTGTTTTCAAAAATCTGGTAACTTTTTCCGAAATCTCTGGTGAATTTCAAGGTTCCCAGGGATCGCAACAGATGGCAGCATACATCTAGTCGGTAATTCCGAACGTGCTGCCGTCTGCGCGCCGGGAATCGAACTGAATTCCGGTCAATTCTTTCGCCCCTTCCGGGAGGGAAAATAATATTCCGTGAAATCCTCCGTGAAATACTCCATTTTGCGGGTCTGTGCCTGGCTCTGCATCGCCAAGATCCACGCCGCGTCGTCGCCACGCGGCCTTACAATACCGTCAAATTACACCACGCACCTTTTGTGTGCACGGAAAAACACTCGCAGGACACGTCGCTTCCGTGCCGCGAGCGCAAGTGTTTTCGCCGGCAAAAATCGCGATTTACATTTACATCCCTTCAATGTTCGACAAATGAATGTCTTTTTTCCCTGAGTGTTAAGTGACGTCCGAGTTTGCTGCTGGCCTCGTTACACCCACGTTTCACAAAATCATTCATTTCCACGTAATGTCCACTTCTCTGTGGACGAATTCGAAGATTTTCGCCGTAACTGTAAAAAAAAAGACTGTTGATTTGTTGATCATTGTTGATGCATATGTCCTCCCCCCAGCTCTACTCCGTTAATCGTCCATTGCGCTCACTCGGCATCATCGAGTTATTATAAATACTTTAGCGCATGCTTTTTCACGGGAACAAACGCGAAATTGATTTAATAGCTTGCTTTTAACATTTCTATCTCGGGATGATCGCGCGCGCCGAATTCGCTCGCGCTTTAAAACGTCCTGAATGCAACATATACTTTTAGAACTGGCATTGAAGCGTCGTCCCGATTCTTCTTTTTCTCTTTTTTCAATTACAACGAGAATTGTTTAAAGACGAAACGTTCGAGGCTCTTTCGTTGAAAACACGGAACGTTCAACCGACGTTCAACGGATGAAACTCGATTTGTTTTGAGAGGAAATGGAAACAGAAACGGTGATTGACGCGAAGACAAATTGATCAGTTTAAAATCTGATGAACCAACGATTCTGCTTCTTGCGATCGTAGATCCGCGTTAAGGACGGAGAAGAGAGAGAGAGTCTGGGAAACACGTCGATAAATGAAAAATCACCGCGGCTCTTTCCTCAGGTTCTCTTTATTTACCCGGTTTCCCTTTTGCTAGGCGTTTTTACTTCAAGCGCAATAAAGTTCGGGCTCAACGGGAGCGCGTGCCTCCTCCACTTTCTTTCTCTCCTCAATCGAAAAATCCGCGGAGGATTGCGACAGCAATTGAGATCGGGGCGAGTTAATCCTTTGATCGGCGAGGCAAGCACACGGCGATCGCTCGCGGACTGCTGCGCTGGGATCATCGATCCGTTGACGTGCCTCCAAGACGAATATTCTGAAATTTATCAAAGTACGAGGAGATCGCGCGGTCGCGCGCCGGCTGCCCTTAATGGTGCACCGGATACGCCTTCAAAAGGAATTACGTGATACAACTTTTTCAACGGGCTGATCGCGAGGTAACACGACCATCCGCGACGCCAAACGAAAGGAGAAAGCGAACCCTCGTTAAATATTAAACTTTAAAGATCGCTTTCCCATGAAGAAACTCCCGCCGACTGTTCGCGTACACGCGCGTTTCACACAGACGCTGGGAAGCTCGTCCGCTGTACGTACGGAAGATAACAGAGGCAGGCGCACGTATACCCGTTACGTTATAACACCTTCACATCGAATCTCAGCGTCCATCGAATCTTGCTTCCTTCTCGTTTCTCTCTCGTAACGACACCGTTCGCGATCGCTGGAAACGAGACATTTGAGATATTATGCCAATCCGGCGTTGTAAACTACCCGGGGAGGGAATACTTATGAGTTTCTGCTGCGAGAAACCTTCTCTTTTTGTCCCGGCGAGCCCCGTGCTACTTCTTACCACCGTCAAAGACAAATTAACGCATTGACTGGTGGTCGGGGGAATTGTCTCGCTGAGTTTCGCAACGTTTTTTCTCTCGTCTTCTCGACGCTTGCGAGAGCTACGACGGCGATCTCGTTGTTTCAACCGATTGTGAAGTTTGTTGAAATTTGTCGAAATTTTTGGTAATTCCTCGTAGTCTTTGTCACGCGATACGACGTGCTGCGATCTCGTCTTCCGAGAGATTAGAGACTGCGATGCCTGTAACGCGAAAACCGACTTACGATTTAGAAAGGTAAAAATACTGAAGATTTCAAGTGGAAAGCCAAATGAGTTTTTCGTAGTGTTTCGTAGTGTTTCGTAGCATCGGTTAAAGTCGCGCGATTCTGCGCGTGAAAACAATAAAAAAAAAAAGTATTCGTACAAGCATATATGTTCTATTCGGCATGTTCTCGAACAACGAGAGTTCAAAATGACCTCCTTTTGCATCTTGCAAAAAGGAGAGCAAGTTTGGAGACGTTTTATCATTGATTGTCTTACTCTCTCCATATCCCTTCAGGTATTGAATGCATTGTTCAATTCTCTGGCAAAGCATTTTGACGCTATCAATGGGCGTTCTGTGTCTCGAGTTTTCGAGTACTCACTAGCAAGAAAATATCTGTGAAATAGCAATACAAGTTGCACGACAAAGTAGAGCTGAAATCTATTGGTAAATAGGTAGATGGAATTCGTTCAAATATTTTCACCTCTCGATGGAATTGCACCAACGTAGAGCTCGCCATAACTCAACATATGTTCGCACGAACACTTTCTTTATTGTTTTCACGCGCAGAATCGGCACTGCCAAGAGGCATCCCCGATACTACGCAAGCCACCCTGTATACGTTGCGTCCCGGGTATTAAAAATCTCCGTTCAATGTGCTATTTGGACAGTGGACACTTAGTTCTGCGTCGCCTAATTTTTGTCAGCGCGTACACTCGCATTTTCTGGCCAACGAGGGACGAGAATTTCACCGGGCGCATATGCGAAATTAGCCCGATTTGTCATCCGTGTCAAATCTCGGTTTAAGCACGTCTGGTATTGGCCACCGGTCCGCACGTCATTCGCTCATTATACGATCCAATTAAGGCACGACTGTTACACGGCAACAGTCACAGTCCTTCCGTCCATGTGATTGGCCCTATTCGGAGACAACGCGTTCCCATAGGCGCCTCAGGGCTTCAATGGCTCAGAATCATTTGATGCCGATTCCTTGACAGTCACGATTTCTCGCTTATTAAAGCGCTACTACCCTCCGTTCGTGCACGAATTTGCTCTCTTGAAATTCTTGCTTCTTGGTCACGGCCGCAAAGTTAGACACGGAAACGACACTGCGAGTTTCGAGCAACGTCAAAATTACACAGAGATTCGTGGAAAATCTGACCTGTGTGTCAAGATGCACGACGTTTAACCGGTTAAGAATCTAGACAAAATGTGTTTTGAGTATTTGACGTTCATGGAAGTTTTTTTTTTTTTTTGTAGAAAGAGTGCTGCACGTCACAGATCATCTATAATTCGCATTGCTCTGTTCGCATTTGTCGTTGATGGCGATTTACTATGAATCAAATAATCGACGATAATCCATCCTAGCTAGAGTCCACCGTCGTCCTTTTTCACTGGCGGAAGAAGAAAAAAAGTGAGAGAAAGAAACCGCGTTTACCGCTGCTTTTCGGTATTTGACGAGCAAGGGCGAAATGGAAAGTGCCGCGCGATATTATTTTCATTGCGCTCATCGAACGCACAAAGGCGTGGCGTGCATAAAAAGAACCGGCCATAATGATTCGCGTAACGAATTTCGGTTTATTTTCCCGCGGACACATCGGAATATCTAATGGGACGCCAACGTACCACCCCAAACGTTCTCATTATCGCATCTCGTTCTTTTTTCTTCGGCATTTTAATTGCAGCAATGGGCCGCGCCACCGCTAAGAAATAATTATGCTTCTGCCCGGCGCAGGTACCAACACCTACACGCTCAGCTACACGTCTACCAACATTGGCCTCTTCCTTGTGTGTTCGGACCTTCCTTCTTTGTCAAGGGGTGCACAGAACCCCCGAAGAGTCCGCGTTTCTTGTTTGCACGACCCCCATCGTAACCACGATGGTATCACACGTGCCACGCCCCCTTAACGACGAAATTACAGCAGCCATGTTTGTTCAAAGATCAAAGTCCAAAGCCAGGTGAGAACGTATGTACTTCTCTCGTTCCGTTGCTCCGTTGCTCGAGGAAAAAAAAGACGCGCGAATGCGTCGAACCGATCTCGATTCTTCTCCTCGAGAGAACTCTCTCCGCTCTTCTTCCCTCCTAGCACCTCCACGGACCCGGATGGTTTCGGATGAACTCTTTTCGTTTAACTCTTTGACGGCTGAAGATCTTCCGACTTTTGACGAGTTTCCATTTCCGAGCGAGATCCGTTTCTGATCGACGGGAATTTTTCTCGAACACTGGAAAGTTTTTCGCTCTAGTCGCAGATTTTTCTACAATCTTTTACATCTCCACGTCACACTGATGATGCAGATGCACGCAAAGTCCCCGAGAATATTCATTCGCGTTGAGACGATAACGAGAAATCAGAAATGTTTGATCTTTCGTCGTTAAATTAAGAGGAATCTGGATAAACGACGCCGTAGCAAGTTATAATCTTCGATATCACGTCGATCAATGTAGCAAGAGCATATGGCGAGCGAATCTACGTCTTAAGATTCAACGATGTTTGACTTTTGATACGACGAAGACGTGAAAAGAAAAAGGGCGGTCAAGGTCCGACGAGATATAATTATAGTTGACTACTTGATTAGTCATTTAAAGACGATGGGAGAAGTTACCAGCCAACCAATGCCACGGCCTTCTCTATTTCTTTTTTCCTTTTTCTTTCTCCTTTTATTTTCAATCTTTCGACTTTCAACGCAGGCTTGAACGAAAGTGGCGGACCTCCGAACGGATATCACGCGAGATGGCTACAGGGAGATTTTGTTCGTGGCTCGATGATACAGCTTTCTTATTATTCGTTCGATCGGTGAATTGATCAGGGGCGTCGTCTCAACCGAGAGCTCTTTGTTCATTCGATTGCGTACGGTTCGATAGTTTCGATTTTCGACGGGAAATTAAATTTAAAATTATAACTGTCGGCAGTTGTACGCAATAAAGAGAGGATCCTCCGTTTTCTCAGTCGTTGTTCGAAAGTTATTCGACAAGAACACGATTGGGAGTAGATCTTGTTTACGAAAAAACAAGATGGGAAGAAGCAAGGCACTCGACAGAGGGCAACATCATTCTGTTAGTATCGTGGTTTAGAATCTTGGACGACGCGTGTCTCGAGTATCCCAAGAGGAAAAGAAGCAGTCTGTCGCTTTTGGCACTTCTCGGTATTTTCTTCCTTCTCGTGAGCCAACTTTCCGGAGATTTTTCAGCGTGGCCCGAGGCTAGCGAAGATGCAACAGGCCTCTACTAACAAACCCGGAGAATCTTCTGGCACTTCTGCTCTAGTGGTCTCACCACGTGTAGTGCCATACATGAAAGCATGCTAGTTACGCCGGTTGGTAACTCTTCTTTCGCCCTTGCTTCTTATTCACGCGAGAGAGTACGCGTCGAAACGGCGAGAAGAATGCAAAATCGGGAGGGAAGTTTCCGCGAATGTGTACGCACGGACTTTCATCGTTCGAGTTAATCGATTTCGTTACTTCCCACTTACCCACGCTCTTGCGTATTTACTGACTTGGCTGATTTTAATGCACGTCGAACGTGATACTCTTAAATCCCGAATAATCGAGGTTCGAGTACACCAAGAGTAACCGAGAACGAGTCGATTTATCGATTCAGGTTACACGCTCGCTCGATTTCAGTTTCCTACAAACACGCGAAATGATCGTAATGGCGTCTGATCGGCAGGCGAATTTCTCGAGCATCGTTCTTACGCGACATCCCTTTTTGACAGGCCAGCGATTTTATGATGTGTCCCGTTCAGGTGGAAAGGGAGAAATGTTTGTACACTAAGCTCGACCGGCCATGGTCGTGGCTCCCTAAATTTCGAAAAGATGCAGTTGCATCGACGCCACGCATGACGGTTCTTCGGGAAGGGCGGGAGGATGGGTAACAAAAGTCTGGGGAAGAAGGTGGTTGCCGAGGAAGTTGGAGGAGGATTGGTGCAGGGGACTCGGAATCGTATGAATATTAATGTGCTGAAACAGCTAAACACAAGAAGCAAAAGGGCGCTTCGGCACTCGCTATCTATTAATCCTCAGCCTGCAATCTGCATCGAACGACGCAGCCACGTGGTTCTGGCCTCCTCCGGCGTGTTATCTGCGATCGAAGAAAAGAAAGGGCGTTTGCAGACAAAAAAAATTCATCGCGACAGATATCAGTTGGCTCTCTGGACATCGAGTGATCGATCGAAATTTATAAATTCGTTAAAAGCCACGATTCGAAGGAATTCTCGACAGGGATTTCTTAATAATTTCGCGAATTTCCATCAACGTCCCGTTGTTGATTTTACACAACAGCGACGATGTTTGAAATTAGATTTGTACATTTTTATTCTTAACAAACTCGAAGTTCGAAAGCATTCACGGAAACGTGTTGCGAAACGTATTGAGAACGATTTCAATGATCGATCATTTTCTTACGAGGAAACAAAAAAAAAAAAAAAAAAAAAAAACGTAGATTCTAGGTAGATCCTACATAGATTCTAAGAGAAGAAGAGGAGTTTAAAGTCCGTCTCGTAAAAGGAACTGACCCTCGGGGCGGGGAAGGAATGTTAGCGACAGAGTTGTAAGTCACGTGTGTTCGTCTGCGCGCCGGTAAGAAGCGCGTGTACCATCATAAGGGTGAAATGGAAAAATATTTTTCCATTTTCCCTCTCGTAGACATATAGGCGGAGGCTCCCACTCTTTTCTTCATCTATTATGCGCGTTACACTCGAGCCAGAGAGAGCGAGCTCGCACTTACGTGTATTTTATGCATTCGAACGGATGCAGCCTGATGCGCCGGGGGAGGAAGAGGCTCGCCGCCCGAGGGGCAGGGGGTGGTCGGGTGTCGGATAGTCGCAGGTAGAGGGGAGGAAGGGGACAGCTGGAGCTATCAAGAGGCTACATATAAAATCATAAGGCACAGCGGCCACGCCCACCACCCCGCGGGTTCACCAATCACCGCGGACTGCATTTAAATCGCAACCCCTCGGTGCATTGTCGACTTTTTTTCCGCGGGCGGGGTGACTCGCTTCTGAATATATATCCCGCAGGCTGTGCCAACACCAGGAATATTCATATTCCTATTCCTGCTACAACCCGTCGCACACATCGCGTACAACCTGGCTCCCTTTTCCTCCTCCTCCCCCAGCCTGCCCCCTGTCCCCCTCCTCCCTCTTGGCTATCCATCGAACCACCCTTTC
Organism: Melipona beecheii; assembly: GCA_032399605.1. NCBI lineage: Eukaryota > Metazoa > Arthropoda > Insecta > Hymenoptera > Apidae > Melipona > Melipona beecheii. The sequence continues at coordinate 1,833,468 of JAUCMO010000210.1, read as the reverse complement.
GCGAGTTCCCTTACCATCGCGTCTCCCTACCCGTGTTCCTCTTCCTAGCCTCAGAAATCCTCCCCTTTCCTATAGGCCTGAGCCTACACACGTGTGTCATTTACGCGCACTTATCATGCACCTGTGTGTACGCCGAACCGTACGTCGACCATTCCCATTCTCATTTTCCTCTCATGATTGTTCGTAACTCAGCTATACAGGAAGGAAGGAAGGAAGGAAGGAAGGAAGGAAGGAAGGAAAGAAGGAAGGAAGGAAGGAAGGAAGGAAAGGAGGAAGGAAGGAAGGAAGGAAGGAAGGAAGGAAGGAAGGAAGAGAGAATAGTTTGCTTCTTCGTACCGGCTCTCGATATCGTCGTCGGCGACGAGGGACGAGCAAGACGATACGTGGGCGGGCGAAGACAATAGCCTCCGACCGATCCGCCAGCCGACGATCAAATCGAGACGAAGTGCGTTTTCGCGATAATGGATTAGGAAGGTATTTTGTCTGCGACTTTTTCTCAATCCGCCGTGGAATCATTCGGTGGGACAGTGACGGATCGTTATTCGCTGATTCGCTCCAAGGTTTAGCATCGATCGCGATTGAATTCGACGATCAGGCAGTTGAAAGATTCGTTTGCTTCGCAGTTTCCTTTTCGCGGTTGTTTACCACACAGACGAAGAGGAGAGAATGAATAATGACAGATCAATTGGAAATCGAATACCGTGCACTTGAATTATTAAATTTGTAACACTGTCGACTGATGAAGTTGTCATTCTCTACGGATGAACGACACTCGCGGCAAATAAAGCTGCTTTGTAGAAACTTTTTTGTCGCGGAAAGTTCCTTAATTTCGTGTACACAAACAAGGAGAAACTTAACTGCGGACCGTTTTAATGACTTTTATTAAACCGCGTCTACGTGATATTCTCGTTAAAGCTAGTTCAGAGTAGCTTATTCGCAACTTGTTATTAGTCGAGGGCACCCTAGTTGGATAACTATGTTCATATTGTGCTCGGCAGCGCAATGGGAAAATTACCAAAGTACGTTTCAGTATGACTTTAATCGACACACGTTGATAAAAGATAGCAACAAACTGTACAGCACACGATTTTACAATGTCTCTGAGTGATAGCGCAAGCAATTTTTGATAAAAATAAATATTTTTGTTAAAGAGATCTGCTCAATTTTTTAAAATTTGAGAAATATTCTTTTTGTTAAAATAAACGTACGAGTATTATTATAACAAATTATGATATAACTATATGTCGCAAAGTACGATGTAAGTATAGTTTTATATATATTTTATGTTAATAGTTATATTAAATTGATCGAATCAAATAATTTCAGTGCATCTATCGATTACATTTGTTTTCTTTTCAAGGTACTCACTGCAGTATGATACATTGACAAATATTTATTTAATTGGTACTATAAGAATTGCATTATATGAATTAGAAATAGGTATTACACTTATTTAGTATCTATATATTATTATTTTGTAAAATTACTTTATAAAGACGACGTATTTATCAATATATATTTCATACATCCTCGAATCGCCAAACAATTATAGCTAACTCTGTACAGATCTGTTCTATTCTCAAGAAATCTTTCATAGTGTTCCGATATTGAATACTTTTTCTCTCATATATTCATTTTTCATACTATAAGAATACTGTCTTCATACATATTTCATACCGTAATAAGAATAAAAAGTACTTGCAGGCCATTTTAACAATATTCAGTGTAAGAAGTACTATTGATCAATAGTTACTAGAGTGCGGATTTATATCTATTCGTGGGAAATTCGAGGTTGCAGAAATGCACAGAACCCACGATAATATCGAAAAATGCGTAAAACATCCAAGATATAGTACATTTTACAATGCTTGATACGAAATTGCTCAAATTGTTCAAGTTATGTATAAATAAAGCTCTGTTTACAACAGTAATTTCAATGTCTTAATAGATCAAAAATTTTTTAAACCAAGTTACACGCTTTAAATTCCATTCCTAGGAAAATTAAATTCCATAAGTATCCGCAATCTAATAATTACTGTTCAAAATATAAAGCTAACGATCTCAATAATTCTCTCTCTTTTTTTAATCTCTTCCGATTTCATCATATTTTACTAAGCATGAGGGACACCAATGTAATAACATTTCACTAAACATTATTTACCAAAGTATACTAGTCTTATGGTATTATAATATTTATCAAGGCATTGCAAATTTTATTGAAGTATTATAATATTGACTAAAATATCATAAAGATAAACGAACGAAGGAAACAAGGTGTATGATATCGAGTGATTTTTAAACATTGTCCACTCAGCGCGATTCTCCAGCCTCGGAAGTCCGGCGCATGGAGAACGTCGATCGAAGGAAGCCGAGAACGTTTATCCTTAACTTTGGGAAAGAGGATTCCTCGCTTTAGCGGGTACGCAATACGTCGTGTGAAGGAGGGAAAGGATAAGTGCAAACGCAAGGGAAAACGAAGAGGGAAAAAAGGGCACGCAGGGTGAAGAAGAAAGAAGAAACGTTGAAACATTCTCTAAAATTATCGGAAGGGTACGGTAAGAGTGCCGAAGGGAACCTTTATCCCTTCCTTCGAGCATGTCTTTTTAGTACATCCACCCTAACTTCCCCTTCCAATACCCGGCGGGTTCCATCGTTCGCTCATTTGATTTCTTCTTCGTGCGGAAATGGCTGAGCAGCCATTCGCGCGAGACTTCCGGTCGACTGGAGATAGAAATGGAGTCCCCCGGTTGAAAAAGGGTGGAAATCACTGGCAAGCAACCGTGGCATCTCGTTGCCGCGGGAAATTGCCGTTCGCCGAAAATTGATAATAAATTCGATAACGCCGCGGAGTCCGCGTGCCTGATAATCGAATGAGATAAAATGCCAGGATATCTGGTTGATATCGGCGAATCGTTGACGTCTTGCCACGTTTCGCTCTATTTCCACCCCCGCGGATGCTGCCCTTCATTTTATTAACGATCCTCGATCGAGTTCCTTATTAAATTCGAGAATTACTCGGTGCTCGATTGCCCGCCAACGGGGCAAGATCGGAAGCAGCTTAAGTTGATTCCCACCGTGCCTCGTTACGTTCGTCGTACCCCTTTTCGCTTCCTCGGGATATTCTGTATATTTATTGAAAACATTTCACGATGATTTGCGCGAGAAAGAAAGAAAAAAAATAGCATAGACGATTAGTTTGAAGCAATATTTTGATCGTCCTTCCGAAGACTCCTTAACGTTGGACGTAGAGGCTTTCGTGGATCTTGCTACGGAATTATATGAGTTAGTTTATCACGTGGTTTGAAATTTTCACTAAAGGGATTAACACTTTACTGTCTGTTATATTTCCGGGATTATCATTCCCTACAATTTATATGAACAGTTCTTTCGTTGCTCTTACGCTATCTATATCCACGAAGGATATATTGACCAGTGAACAAACACTTAAGAACTCTAACACCGTGAATGAATACCACTCCTTTTTTGGAGGATTCAAGCTTGTTGAATTTTTAGAGATTTACTTACGTTCTTCAATATGATGACCAGACTGCGAATTTATATTTGCAAATTTATATTTCTTAGAATATAATAAAGGAGGTAGAATCTCGATAGAAAATTGTTTTACGTAGCAAATGTCATACGTGCGAGTACAGTATTTTGGATATTTTACGCCTTTTTTTTAATATTATGAAATTGCGTAAAATTTTAACAATTTGAAATTTAAAACAATTTAAAATTTAAACTCCACTGCCTATCGATGACTCTAAATTTCTTCACTAAAATCAGAATTCTTCATTCATTGACATTTGCTATCATCTAATGCACGAACATCTAACAAAATTGACAAATTCTTAGATATCTGTCGTTTATACAGTAAGGACATCTAAATAATATAATTGTGGAAACAAATTTATCAGAGGACCATTAAATATACCTCAAAATACAAATGTAGATATCAAGTAACGAGACTTCTCCTGAACTTGTGGAACATTATGAGAACAACTATTGAATTAGAGGAAAGTAATACTGTAAGAAATTTGTGGGATTCACTATTACGTAAATTTCAGTGTGAAGAGAGGGTGGTAAGTGTTAATTTTTTGTATAATACAAGCCACATTTGTTCAGAATTGGACAAGTCTGAATTCAAAATTGTCGAAAAACATTTTTGTTCATTCTCGAAATTTATAATTATTGCATAATCGCCTCTCCAAAGAAATGTTCAAAATTGCGAAGATACTGGCAAAACAATAATATTGTGAACAATTATAAATTAAAAACGATAAGGCCGTCGTCGATGGTATCTGGCTTACTCGTTAGCTGCTTGCAATTAGAAAAGATACAAGACGCCCGTAATATTTGAGCTGGCATTGTCGTACCCTCGGTTCCTAGCCAAAGGCAGTTTCGTGCGGCCGCCATTTTACCACCCTTAATTTCTGGATCCAATCAAAATGACTCACGCGACTTTGTAAGGCGATTCGGTCCCCTCGGGGCACACCAGTTACGAGTGATGCAATTACGCTTAAACGCTAACGAGCTAACTCTTGATAGAAAATGGCTGTATGCTCCGTTGGTTGCAAACAGTAAAGCCATTACTGTACCGTTCTTTCCCCCCGTTATCATATTTTCTTTCTTCTTCTCGCTTTTGACGACACCGAAAGTATTTCTTCATTCGTCGTCCAAAAGTCATTCCTTTTTTTTTTTTTTATCGTTTAGTTGTAATTTACTTCATAGTAAGAAGAATTTGTGAAATATAAAGTGTCATCCTATCCTGGTATATTATTCTTGAACAGAGTGAAATATTATAAAAGAAATCTTGAGAGCCTAATCTTTATTTACCTACATTTAAGAATGCTTCGTCCCGTAAGAATAATTTCCAAGTGATAGATATTGCTCTCGACAGTGGTAAAAATTGCGATCGAAAGTGGATTACTTGGAATATAATTCGTCGTCTGAGGAATTGGAAGGCGGAATATCCCTAGCTTCCATTTTCGTACAAGGGCTCGGATCCTACTCGTCCCTTTTAATTGACCGCTCGATTTCTCGACAAGAAAGAGACCATTTGGGAAATTGCTAAAATTTCTATCAGCAATTTCGCAAGCGAGTCTTGCCACTGGAATAAAAGGCTGATGGGGTGGTAGAAGAGAATAAAACGGGCCCGGGAGATGCGGTATATACGAGCGAGAGAGCTCGCCTTGTCAAAGGTCCAACGCGGAAAAGTCGTTTCGTTCCGGCCATTGTCAAGTGCCCTCGTCCAAGAATCCTAAAGGCACTGTCGTCCTGCACGCTATCTTACGATGTCCTTTCGCTTCCACAAGGAACTTTCTCCTCTTCCTCACCCCTCTCCACCTGACTGCCTTCCTGCTGAATGCTTGTCAGAACCAGAAGACATCTTTTGTAGCGAGTTAGTGGTTCGAAGAAAATTGTATGTTGTACTCTTCGATATCTCGTGAACGAACGTTTCCACTTTCTGCTTCTTCTTCTTGTCGTTGACTTCTGCTTGATTTAACCGTGATACGTAATTTCAGGGATGGTGATATCGCTTTAGATAAAGAGACACGAAAGATAAAGTCTAATGGTGTAAAAGATCGTTGCAGCAAGATGGAACTTCACGATTATCGAGATATTGCATTTACAATTAATCTCTATCCAAATTTAAAGCAGAATTTAAAAGAAAAAAAAACTGCGAAATTCTCTTACTCAACTTTGTCCACTTTGCGATGTTCAGGGAATTCGCGAATTCGCGGGACCCCCATCTTTTGTTTGAGTCAACCGCCAAACGCAGGAAAGAGGACCGCGCATAAAACAAGGAGCGGCTATAATATTGAAAACCGCCATCGGTCATGATTTTTCTTGCCAGTGGTAGCGCGCCTCGAGTCATTGACGTTATACGTTCGTGCATTGCGAGAAGAATAGGATTGCGGGTTAAAAGAAGGGGTGAATGGCGGGGGTGTCGTGGTGTATTCGCGATAATAGCTATGATTAGAGTCGCAACGGCATATGGATGGTGCGGTTTTTTTTTAATGCGGCTCTCAGATTCCACGAAGGCTCCATATGTACGCCGACCTAGGGTCCAGAAATAAAAATGTCGACGTGCCCGCGTGACAAAGGACGTGAATTTTAATAATAGATTTATGCGCATATGTTAAGTACGCTACCGTCATTATTTCTGGGGGTCGCGTCAGAACCGACCGGTTTAACGTTTAATGGTATCTGCAACAATTGCGCGCTTACATCGTAACCTAGTACGTTTTAAAATTTTGATCGAGACCCACCACCACCGAGCACCTTAGTTTTGCATTCGATTATCATCCCCCTGTATAAGGGGGGGGCCGTCGAAGCGTCCTCCGCGACTTCGGGGCCGCGACAGTCGCCATCTTGAGTACGCTGTAAGTAACCTTGCCGCATGTGATCATCGTTTATGCATACGTTTTCTGTGCGTTCTTGTCGCTTCTAGCCACGTCAAAGACGATTCGCTATGAAAAACGGTAAGTTGAGTGTTGGACGAGGATACTGCGTGCTTAATACCGTAATTTTGAAGTAATACCGATGAATTAAACGAACAAATTCGTGACGAAATGTATATTTCGCATGTTACCAGCGTACAGACTCTTGCAAACTATCATGCCTTTAACTGTACATCGAACCTATGTGTTTCTCTTATCAGTTAGGTTTTTTAATTAAAAATTACTATTATTTACAAACAACAAAAAAATCTTCTTTACACGAGTAACTTCTCAATGTAGGTACCTTCAAGACATCAACGAATATAATGTCGCTCTCTCTTTCTCTCTCTTTCTCTCTCTCTCTCTCTCTTTTTTTTTTTTTCTCTCTTTTTCTAATATCTACAACGTTTCTTGTAAATTTTTTATCATTGTAAATGTTTTTACTCCGCGACCATCTTGGTCACCATCCGCAGTCACCATTTTGTTATTAAGCATTTAATCAAGATACCTAAGTCATTTGCAACCCCCTGCTCGTTCTGTTACAACCCCAAAGGTTTACGCTGGTGGTACACTTGAAATAGCCCCTTGGAAAATATTTTTCTACTAATGGCTCCAGTCTACCAACCCTTGGCGCAGCCACCTTCCTCCCGAAGTCTTGCTTTCCCTTGTCAATCCTGATGTACGCTCGGTAAGTAATTGAACATGGTCACGTGAAAACAACCCCCGTGTGTCGTACGGCAAATGCGAGGACCGAGGGTTGCAGCGCGGTGAACGCGTTCACCTCCGGAAGGGAAGAAAAATGGAGGACGACGGAACGCCTCCGAGACATTGCTTTCCCACACTCGCATTGCACACAACGCGAAGAGATTTTCCAACAATTTCAAAGCAATTATTCTTGAAGAAAGATGAAACCTTTGTTCGAGCAATTACAGCGATTTTAAAACGATCTTTCGAATATAATTCGACATCTTTATTTCACTTTATCTCGCTTTCTAAACTTTCGATATTTGCGTTTCGACAAATAATTAAAATCTGATCACAAATACATACCTACAAATACATACCTACAAATACATATTCAGGCAATACTACCTTATAGACTCTCTTCTATAAGTTTAGATTGACGAAATCGTGTGATCTTATTTATGAGAATTTCTATTAAAATTTATTGTATTCTTGACAAACGATGAGAAAGGTTCATCAATAAAAAAGATATCACACTTTGGATATCACGAATAAATTGCTTACATTACGATTATTACATATGTAGTGGGAAAACGAAAATGGAATTCTCAAAACACCCTCTAGTAGTCTTGCCTTCGCCACCCTCTATGTCAAGCCACCCCCCTTGTCAGTCTGGAGAACGTTTATCTCTAGCTCATGCATAACAAAAACTTCGCCCGGGGATAATTCTTGAATTCTGTCCCCAGAGGCGGGTGAAGACAGCCTCGATCGCATTAAGCCACGGATTCCATGCAAATTCGTTCGGTTCACGACGAATTCGGCTCCGACGAAATCACCGGTTCGCCGATGACGACGAAGAATTCTCTCGTAAGTCGGCTCGTTAGCTGGTTATTTAGCGGCGATTTGCGTTCCCGCGTGGTCCCCGACGTTTAGTTTTCGGGCCTGGTTAAGTCACGGCCCGCATGATTTCACATTTAAATCTGATAATCGGGTTTCCCAGCCACGGAGGGGGCAAGAGAAAACGAAACGAGGCGAGAGTCGGCCCGCAGCCGCCATCTCTGCGTTCTCCCTGCCATGTTGATTTTTGTGCGTGCGGAAGGGTGCCTGCATACGAAGAGACCTCGGCCACACGTGCGATCGTTTATAGTTTCAAATTGCACGCGAATTTAACCAAAACGTTTCGTGATGGATAATCGGTCCTCAACGAAGTGCCGATCTTTCGGAATGAATGAAAATTGACCGATAACTTTTGGATACGATTGAGACGTCTCTCGCCTAGCAGGGACTCTAGGCTGAGTTATTACGAATGTCCCCACCTCCTGTTTGGATATCCCCACCCGTTGTAACACTCCCGAAGGGCTGGTGCACACAAAGCACACATCTACCCCATTACGGTACAGTCGGCGCAAAGAGGCAGCCCTTTCGAGCGAGATTATTATCGGCGCGGCGAGGCGAGGCGAAGCGGAGCGTCGTGCCTGGTTGATTCGCACCGACGAAAGCGTCGCGCCGGCCAGATATACACACCGCCGTACGATTTCGAGCATTGCCGATCGGTATTTTCGACTTTATTCGAAAACCGTATCGGGGTGCACGGTGGGCGGCAGGAAAAAAGACGGGGTTGGGAGGGGAGGCCTGGAGAAATCGGGAGGCGTCGTGCTCCTGAACACCCCGACTCCCTTGCCGCGTACCATCCCTCCCCCACCCGCGCACCCGTCGCTTTTTTTGCATTAATTAAAAGCTCCTGCCTCCGGGCCGCCAGTAGTACGGCCATCTTGGCTCGAGGCACGCCCCCTCTCCTTTGTTTTCGGATTTTTTTAATGATTTCTCCTTTGCAGACGCGTATCCTTCTCTCTTTCTCATCCCCTGTGTTCCCCTCTTTTGCACTCCGCTCACCCCCCTCCCCCCCCCTCCCAGCGTCTCTCTCTTTTCCACCGTTACTGCCTTTCTCGCGTTCCTTCTATATCTTCGCAACCATCCAAACTCTCCTCTTGTCACCATCTTTCGCCATCATCCCTCCCCCCACCACCCCCTTCATCCCCGTGCACCGTGAATCGTGCATCGTGCTCTTTTCTCTCTGTTTCTGTTTCGAAATTTACCCGCTACCTCCCGCCACTCTTCTCGATGCATTACCGATGCATCTGTGTCGATGTGCACGCACACGCGCATGGCACGTTGCACTCACGGGACCGCGGGAGCATCGAGTGCAAATGCGCGTCTCTCGCGTAAATACACGCACGAATCGAACTGCATCGCCGTCCTGTTCGAGAGAGGGCTGGCACACCATAATACCAATTCGTTCGAACAGAGAAACAGGCGTCGTCGAGGCGAGGCAACTCATAGGGGGCCCAAGAGCGAGAGAGAGAGAACTAACGAGCAATAGGGTAGAGAACACAGGGGCAGGCGAGTGAAGGAGAGAGAAGAAGCGAGTGCGAGAAGAGGAGAAAGATCAGCACACACGGAGCTATATGGTTTTCGAAATAGTTCACGATCGCGCTGCTCCGTCACGGACCCAGGCTCTCCCGGCCTTTTCTGCGTTTAGTTTTTTGCCACCAGTGCGTGGCGTCAGGTTACGCAGTTTACACGTCGGATTCGCCTTTTCTTTCTCTCGATCGCCTCGTTTCCTTCTTGCCTCTCCCTTTTATCTCTTTTCTTTCCTCGGATGTTGGCTGCAGAGGGCCTGGGGGCACGTCGATCGACGCCTAATACACCAGGATCCTTCCATCGGTATGTCTTGTTTTTTTCGTTTTTTTTTTTCTATTTAGTTTCAAGCTTTTATTATTTCTCTTTCTTTTATCTTTTATCTTCTCTTCTTCTTCTTTTTTTTTTTTGTTTTTTTCATTGTTTGTTTATATATCTCTCGTAGAATCTGTTTCTCCGATTCAAGATTTTTCTCACGGGTTCTTCCTTCCTTTCTTTCTTTCTTTCTTTCTTTCTTTCTTTCTTTCTTTCCTTCTTTTCGGCAGGTTTATATTTAGGAAAGCATGCTTTTTGAATCTTGCTTGCGCCTCCTGTCGAATCGTTTCGCACACAAAGATATAAAAATCGTCGCTCGATGTAAAACTAGGCACAATTATCAGACCAGTCGCGAGTTGTCGAATACTACGGGGCTTCGGATTCGCATCAGTCGAGAGCGCAAAGTTCGCGCGATCGTCGACGTGTCGACGTCCGACATACATATACCCAGCGTGGTAGAATATTTTTCGGTACATTTCGGGAAAAGTTCACGCGTCCGTTGCGTCCTGAATGGATATGTTCTTATTGTAAAAAGCCGGGACAGGCAGGGACATCTGCGCTCGACAATGTTTGGACACATCGACGGCGACACACAACTTTTGTCCAGTGGGATTTCAATGCGGTCGTCTCCGTTCCGAACTCTCTCCACGGCATAATGGAATATGTCTCGTAAATGCGAAAATTTTCGAACACTTCGAAAAACCGGCCTGTCGCCGAAACTTTTGAAATTCAATTCAAGCCCTCGAGTCAGCCCTGAGAATTGTTAAGAGCAATTTAAGAGCGGTTTCGCAGGCTGCATGTCTAAATTAATCAAGCCACCTTCCTTCCGCCAATCGATTCGACGATCAGCCAAACGAAGATCACAGGTTTGCGAGATTTTTCGTGATTTCGTTTTTCACGTGCAGCGCGCGAGAACAATGACTATTTCGAACGTTAACGTTTTCGACGTCGTTCGAGCTGAATAATTGCGTTCGTTTCTCTTGCTTGTGCAGAACAAGATTTCTCTGCAGGCCGCAGTCGCTTTTCTTTGCGCCAACTGTAAAACGAGATTCGAGCAAATTGGATATATCTTATTTAGAAACGAAGTTCGGGCGAAGGAGAGAACCGTTTGCCGCGCGACGCGACGGGAGCCGCGATCCGTCGGCACGTAAGCCTTACCCGCTCACTTACTTCACCGCCAGTCGAAGTAGTATTCGTCGTCTGACTCGAAAGGTTCTTCAATTTTTACCTTGCCGTTTCTACTTAATTTTTCACTTATCGAGTCAGCGTCTAATGTAGAGTTCCTCGAGTACCTTCGATTAAAAAAGAAAAAAAAAAAAAGAATCAAACGATCATTTCAAAATCACGCAAAGAAGTTTATCGTCGCTTTTGGATTCGTGACTTCGTTCGTGGATCACGCGATTCTTTTTACTCTGTAAAAATTCGAGAATCTTGTCTCGTCGATGGGAAATCGACCGATCGAAACGCGTCCGTTGATTCACGAAGTTTTGGCACCAGGGACGTCCCGACGCTTGATAGAAAGTAGAAATTTTATTCGGGCTGCTTGCAATTGGTCCGAGTGCGAATGTTTATTCAGCGAGAGTCGCGATTCACGAGCGGACGGGGCATTGCACTTTCGCGGAGAGGCGAGAAGCGTTATTGTGATAGAAATTACATCTTCTCCGTCCGAGGATGTAAATTATTTATAGTCGGGCCCTGAATGAAGAGTTCATTAGCAGCACTTGTGCGTCTTTGTCGTAATTACTGATGTACCTACACAGTTCCGAGTGGGAACACCGCGTAAGTTCGGGGGAAGAAATCCGCGTGAACGTTGTAATTAAATTGTTGCGCATCGCCGACTTCATTATTTATATGCTTATTTGCATCGTATAATGCGCGTGAGAGTAACGAATTGTACGTGTGGTCGTGTCGTCCTGTCGCGATAGAAATTAATTACAACGAATAAATTACAAGAGACGTAAAAAACAAAAAAGAGAAAAAAGAAGAACAAAAAGAGCAAAGAAAAGAAACATAAAGTGCGGTGATGCAAGGTATACTTCGTTACCTGTACGATAAATTAATTGCGACTAGCGACGATGATCTTCCAATAAGATCCAGATAATAAGAACAGTTTTCCTTCAAGTTTTGTTTCCTTCCTTGGAAAAAAAAGAAAAAAGAGAAAAGAAGAAGAAAAGAAAAATAAAATAACAGTATCGTTAGCGTGTCAATTGCAACACACGTGCAAAGGTGCGGATTACTGTTGTGACGAAGCGTTTCAGTTAACGAAAAGCGACGGCCTGTTGAGGAATCATTAGCGAAGGCACTCAGGTTTCGATTTCTCTAAATTTATTCCAGCTCTACTTGGCAGCGTGAACGATTACAGAGAATATTCGGTGTTAATTGTATTCGTCGCAGTAGCTACCGATAACGCTCGACTTCCTTCCAGTTTCGATTCGATTCTCTCAGATTGCCAGTTAAGTGAAGAGTTTGATGCTGCAATTAACAGTCTAAGAGTTAGATTTTAAGCAGACTCTTTGACTCTCTCTCTCTCTCTCTCTCTCACTCTCTCTCATATTTCGTAATTTCTACGTTTTCCAGCGTTTTAAATGTCTACCTGGTGCGTGGAAATTTTTCTGAAAGGATCGACAAGAAAAACTGCTCTTGCAAATGATCAAAATTTGCAATATCCTTCGAGAATATCCGAGACCCTGCACGATGGAATTTAATTTTTCAATTTTCTCGTTCAGATATCGCGTCGGTGTGACGCGACATCCGCTGTCGTCAATTTTCATCATCCAAGAATCGATGCACAGCCATCGTTGATATTTTACTTTCTTCTCTTTCCTCGCACGGTACTCCGATCGCGACACAAAAGGATACAATTCTCGTAACATTCGGTACAATGAAATAACGACGAACGTCTGCGTTTGATTATTCGACGAAAGGAAACATCCTCGAACGTGTCTGGAGACTGTAAGAATTCGATGTCCGCGGGAAAAAGATGACAAAGAATCGTAGAAAACCTGCGAAAATTCGATATTCAGCGTACGTTGTTCGAAGCCCATTGATTCGACATAAGCGCGCAGAAACACACCGTGTTCAGGTAAACGATGGAAACAAAGTATTCTTTTGGTCGCATTCAGTCGATCCACTCGAGCCGGTCGCGGACCGACGCGTGAAAACGCGGCCAACGTCCCACGGATGTGAATAATCGAGTGAAAACGAGTCTGCCAGCCTCCTCAATGTCCGAGCTAATTTGTCGAAGAATCGAGTTTTGAAATTTGAGGCGAGCCGCACCTCGAGACTTGTCAGCGAGCCTATTCACGGTTCCCTTCAATTCCTACATCTCTTCCATTCTCCTCTCTCGCTCCGTGCCCCCCCGTCCATTATGATCCACGATTTGACCCATCGTGTTTGCGGGATATTTGGAGAATCGAAATTGTCTTCGCCGATGGTGTCGCGTCGCATGTTTCTTCGCCAGCAGCCGCTCTCCCGAAGCACGTTGACGCGCGTTTTCCACGCTTTGACAACCGCGCCTCCGATCACACTTCTCCGAGCACAAAGCGCGAGATCGTTCGACAAGGTGAATCGTCGACCTGAGGTTATCAAACATTCATATCGTCCCTTTTGTTGTACGGTGGTCGAAGACGGCGTTGAACGAAGAAACAGGAGAAATGGAGTTTCCTTTGTCGCCATCGATGGGCCGATTTGTCAACACCCGCACGTAGCAGACTGATGCGTATCGCGTGTTTGCTGTCGCGATTGTGCGACACGAAAAACACGCGCGAGAAAAATATTTCTTTTGTCATTTCGCTAAACAACCAGACATTCAGACATTCAGAAGCTCGTGAATAGCGGTGGGCGCGGGTTTTTCACGCGGACGAAGAAAGAAGACCCCTAGCTAGCATCGCCTATCGAAAACAGAGGTTCAGTGTCTTTGCATTCCGGGGGAAAAGGAGGGAACTCTCTTCTTTACGATTCTCGCGCAAGGGGAACGCGTATTCGCGCATCTCGGCGATTCTTTCGGCACAATGCGCTCAGGGTATGATGCTAGTTGCGCGGAACGACGAAAATTACCTAGATGCGAGCTTGGCGACGCAGCTCGCAGCATCCATTCGCGCGAAACTGGTGCTCGCGACGCGACAATGAACCGTGTTTGCGCGGCTAGGCCTACAAAATCGCATTGTCCACTTTCCTCCTGTTGCTCGCGTTTCCAGCGATTTCCTCCTCTTGTTTCTTTCTTCTTCGCGCTCCACCGTCGTGGCCCCGGCACTACAGATCCTGCGTGTACTCACCCATCGCCCGTCACCAGCAGCAGGGAGCTCGAGTACGTCGCGAGGAAAACAACGACCGTCGTTGTTGCACTTCGTTTACTTACTACCTAGATGCTAACCTCGTTGCTACTCGAGGGGAATGTCGGGAGAGTCAGGAGACTTGCAAACAGCGGAAAGAACGCGCATTATCATCCGATCAAGAGGCAAGGGGATACTTTTCTTTTCTTTTCTTTTTTTTTTTTTTTCACGAAGAAATTTCTCGCAAACTCAAGGCCGTACGTCTTTCGTCGTAGCGAGTCGTAGACGTCAAAGTCGCGTTTCATCGGATAATTTTCTCGTTTGGAAGAAATATTTCATTAAATTCTCCACGCGCGACCGTCCATTAAAACTCTGTCTTTTTGCTCGGAAGAATATAGGTTTCCTTGATCATTCCCCTCCCCCTCGAGTAAGCGAGCGTTGCATCCGCGCTTTAACCTGACCGGCGCGGAACGGCAACGAGACGAAGGTACAACAAAACAGCTTTGATGTACCAGCTGGAAATGCAGCGTGAAAAGTTCTGTCGTTTACGAATCGTCTACGCGCCCTCGCAGACTTTCAACCGCGCCACGCTTTGACGCCGGCTGCGAACTTGGAGGAAATTGCGTTTGATTAGAGAGACGCGGCGCGAATACACTGTAACTGAACTACAATCCATCTGTCTATCTCTCGCGGTCCTCTTCGTTCCTGTTCACTAGCTTCGCTTCCGATCTGTCTGTAAATGGATTATCAATGGACAGTTAATGCACGTTGTCCGTTCGTTCCCGCTTTGACGTTCGAAATTTCATCTCTCTGGCACAGCTTCTCGTTCGGTGGCTTCTGGTTGCGTGAAAAACTAGTTACCAGCGTGCCAACAACAAACGAAGGCAAATTCCTTCCAATCGTGTCGGAGATTTGCACTTTCGACTCGTCGGTGATCTGCAATTCGATGCTCTTACCGATTATCTTGCTTAAAACCCCGGTAAAGACCACCTAGCCTGGCATCTATCATCTATCCGTCTATCCAGTGACAGGTTCAACCCTCTCCTCTCTCGCTCCCGTGGCGTGGTGGCACGGCACGACTATCAACAATCAACACCCTCGAGAGCAACGCGCGGTGGCGAGCAAAGAGAGAAAGAGGGAGATAGGGAGCGTGGAAGAAAGGGGTGAGGCGAGAGGTGGAGGAGAAGCGTGGCGAGGAGTGGCGAGGAAAGCGGCGCGAGGGGGTGGCGAGGAGAGGCGAAGGAGGTGGCGGTTTTCTCCTCCTCTACCCCGCGGTGCACGCGATGCTGACGATGGATACGGTGGAAAAATGTGTGTGCCGGGCTATTCCGGCAGCTCGTGGGAGAGCTCGTTCGATTCTCAGTGTCTGGAAATAATTAGAGGCCGAGGTGGCCCGGGTGTTGCCACGGCAACCGCCAATCAGAGGGCAAAGAAAAATTTTTCCTTTTATATCGCGCATTTTTCTCTGCTCGCCCCGCGGAAAGGGGCTTGCGGCGGAGTACGCGGGGAAGGCCGCGCCGTTCCGCTGCGGATCACTGCCGAGGGGGTTGCCAAGCCGTTCCGTCACCCCCCAGAAGCGTGAAGATAATGTATGCAAAGACACGTTGAAACATGTGGATATGCTATATCTTTCCATCGTTGTCTGCGCGCGTGTACGTACACCACTCCCAGACGCTTGTGTTCGGCCGACACTGTAGACACGAAATATCCAGGAATCTCGATTGCACCTTACAATCCGCACGCTCTTGTCTTCACGCTTCGCTCGTGAACGCCGATGCAGCCTCGATGCAGTCCTCGTCACCGTCGTCTTAACGGCTCCTGCGAATTTTCTCCGCCGACGGACACGGGGCCGCGTCTCCTTCTTCTTACTTCCTTCTCACCTTTCTCCTTCTTCTTCGTCCCTTTCCCCTTGATTATTCCTTCCAACGTGTAACCAGTTCACCAGGCAAAAATCTTCGACGGCGAGACAAAATTCTCGCGGATCGGAGTGATTCCGCAGTGAATCCGATTTTCACGGCGCTTCTGACTGAATCTCGCGAAGCGAAGAGACAGGCAAAGTCGTCGAGTCGCGGGAAATATTGCATTTAGGACGAATCTCGTTCGATTCGTTAGAAACGGAACAGGGTACGATTGACTGGTTCTACTTTTCCGGATAATTGTCCTCCGGTCCTCGTTGGATTGAAATTAATGACAAAACTCGTACAATTACTCGTGAGCAAGCGTGCAATGAGTACTACGCCGGATAACCGCTGTACAACGCGCGCGCGAGAAAGTTTTTTGGGCTTGATATCGTCGCTCGACGATACGCTCGTGACGACGAGCAGCAGCCATCCCATTAGAAACGGGTGCGAGATGTTGTTTATTATTTCGTTTTCACGATGGATCCGTACAACGAAAACATTCTCTTTGATGTGCCGCGTGTCGTGGCGCATCGGCTTTTTCAATTAATGCAAAAAGGAGTGTCTTGGGCCGACACCCCATGGAACACTTCACCTCACTTGCAAAAATGGCGTGCGTGTGCCAGAAGAGAGACACGTTTTCCATTGAAAGCGCGCGCGTCTTCTATCTCGCGCCCGAGGATCGCGACTACCAAAGACCAACAGCAATACGAAAATTGAAGACTCTTTGAGGGCAATTGATGGACGAATCTCGTCGGTTTTCTATACGTTTTCTGCAAGCTCTGCTTCGTGCAATTATTTTCCCAATTGTCGCGACGTGACCACTCGTTTCTTTCTTCAATTGTACCACGTCGAAATGTCTTCTCGATTTCCTTTTTCGGTCTTTGCGGGCAGAGACTTCTTCTTACGATCTCTCAGGCACGAGAAACTCAGGATGAAACTAAAGGCTGTTCCCGAGCATCATCGAAAAAACGTCCTTGCGCGCGTCAGCTTCGATGATCGTAATGGAAGAAGCATTCGAAGGAAAATAATAAATGTGGACACGCACTGGCATAAAAGAGGCTCTTTCCGTTCGCTGAGCGAAGCGTAGGTGTCACGAAGCAGTACGGTTCGCCGTGAATGGTTCTTATTTTGGTTTGGTTTGACAGCGAGCGCTTTTGTTTTCGGCGAAACTGAAAGCCGTACCTGTTTTAATTAACTTATTCAAACGATATTTGGCCGGATATGTAATGTCACCGTGGCGCGGACACGAGAGGGACGTTTAAATGGACCTCCTCGGATACACGGCAGGTCACACGATCATCCTGAAACGTATTGGAACACGCGGTACGTCAGAGAAACGTTTTATTGGCACTATGTGTAGTTGGACATCGCTGCGACGCGCCGTGACACGGAAGTGAATCGCGTCAGAACGTGTCTCGAGCAATAAGAAAGAATTAAAACGTGACACGGACGAATCCAACTCCAATCTTTCAACTCGTATTCTCTATCGAACGTATAATTTCTACTTTCCTCGTACTCTTTGTAAGATCGTTATTATTCAGATCACCGTTGCCCACTACAAAAACTCGCAGAAGCAGAGGCGCTGGTATGTTCGATCGGTCGCGAGTCAATCGGATAGTTCCGGTTCGATCAAAGGTGATCACGAATCGAAATGAAAATCGGTGAAATAAAGATCCATCGAAGTGTCAGGTTTCCACCGGTCAAAATTTCTTCCGGTGGACGCGGTTCGCGTTGCAATAGAACACCGGGTAACACGACACGTATATCCCTTCTTGGTAAGCACGTGGGAAGAAACCGCCTCCTAAATACGCTCGTAGAAACCGAGACGTGAGCACCGATGAAAGGGGTGTGTTTCAAAACATGTCACCTTCAATATCGGCGCTAGCCATCGATCCGATACTGGCTGAACCGAACGGTTCGCGCTCCTCTTGTCTCCGTGTTCCGTTCCTTGGATCGGATCTTTCCGGCAGAATCGACGAATCTTCCTTGATTTCTCCTTCCGTCTCAACATCGTGAAAACAAAATACGATAGCGGACGATTTCGATCGATTCAGTTGTCTTCGTCGAATTCAATTCGTTCGTTTATTTTGACAGGTTCGAGATCGGCGAGCGCTCGTCTGTTGTCTCTCTTTCCGGTTTAATCGTTCGTAAATTGATCAGAGAAGAACGAGCGAGAGTACAAAAGGGGTGAGATCGATATATTGGCCCTCTAAGATTCGCGATCGAGTCCCGAGTTCTTTACTAGATATGATCGTGCCTTTCTGCTGTCGCGTTCCTTTCCAGCGTGAATTTCTGAATCCCTTTGACGAATCTCGGAATCGCATTTCGTCAATCACCGATGCTTCTTAACGCTTTTCTCGTTTCTCTGTCCCATTGCTACGGGTTCCGAACGCGAAACGGGACAATTTTTACTGACAAATTTTTCGTCCGAGTGCGTCGAACTGTGACGTTTCGCCGCTTGTATTTCACACGTGCGTCACAGTCCTTCATTTTGATCTGTATTGTTTCGGTTCCTGATGTGTAAACGATATGATTCGCTATCAACTGCAGCTTGACCAATTTCCGCTTCGATTAACGTTACAACCGATTACATATCGCAAATCCGATATACACGAGTTCACGCGTTATAAACAGTACGAGCTAATTGATTTAATGGTACGTACATATAAATCGATCGTGTAAATTCGTTGCAAGGCATTCGAGAATTAGTATGCCTAATATATATAATACATTCGAGTAAGAAAGTAATTGCGAAAACGATTTTTTGCACGTTCATCATTTAACACATTGACGCGCGAAATTTACGCGTTTCCCTCGAATTTTTATGAAATAACATGTTGAAACAAAGGTGTAATGAAAATATGTGTCACATAATTTTTCCAATTTAGATAATTCTACAATACGTTTAGAAACAGAAACGTCACTTACCGATACCTACCTTGATATTAATTTGTTTCTTCGCTCGAAAAAGATTCAACATTCAACTCTTTCACTTTCTAGTAGCTAATAAAAAGTTCGACTCTAACCGGAAAAATCCTCCAAAATTGACGATCAAACTGAATATCTAGCAACATATCGCATGTCGTATAAAATATGGAATGGTACGCATGGTAGGCTACGTCATGGTTACGTAATATCGCAGAATAAGAAAAAAGAGATCAACGCAACATGTTACCAAGGTATTTTCAATTCATTTTGACACGTGTTGGATTTTCGTTACACCGAAAAACACGCATTATTACGCGTAACATTAATATTCTTCGAAACTCGATCCATAGTGTTCGATTAATTTCATTATATTGAAACCATAAAACATTGACTGCCATAAAAGAATTCACCTATGGGACGGGAATATACGTGTCCATGGAATGATATATTTTACGATAATAATGCAATGAAAGCACGTCGTATCTGGTTGCCTGTGTCACTTGGAAACATCTTTTCATCATTTTAGTCATTCTAAGATCGGTGACCACCGGTGGTCGGTCACAACCTGTCAAACCGTTAATTTTCCGAGAGAAAAGATGAAATTAGGTAGCTACTAGGATCAAAAATCATGCTCGAGGTACAGGTCGTTCGTCGATGAGCGCAGTGTCGTATGAACTCGATCGGGCGTCGTCGAGCGAATTAATGCGTTCTCAGCTTGACTCGGCGCGCTCCTCGTCGCCAAACGTGTACGTTTACGCGTATATATCACCGGGGGCGATAACACGCGACTGCACACATACACACACATAATGCGTTTCAGTGGCATGTGCGTGTATGTGCGGGAAAGCGCGCGAACGCGTTCAGGCGCGAGTA
The DNA here is from genome assembly GCA_032399605.1 of Melipona beecheii. Lineage (NCBI taxonomy): Eukaryota > Metazoa > Arthropoda > Insecta > Hymenoptera > Apidae > Melipona > Melipona beecheii. The sequence goes on along the minus strand of JAUCMO010000210.1, from coordinate 1,813,635 downwards.
GAAGAAGGCGCGAGCGCGCGAAGAATTATGTGCGCGAATCTCGAGTGCGGGCGAGAGCCAGGAGAGGCCCCCTCTGTCTCTGCCGCTTTTAAACAGTAAATACATTTTAGCGGTGTAGCGGGTAATGTGTAATATTTTTAATTGGATCTCTCCGTCTCTGTCGCGCGTACGTGTACGGCGCGAGCGAGTCGGTGGCACTGCGTCGCGCTCGCGCCGCGTCTCCTTCCCTTCGGCTGCTTCTTCCTGCGGCAAGAAAACTCTCCGCTCGAAACTCTCCGTCCGTCTCTATTACTCCGCGCGCCCCTCCGCAGCCCTGGGAACCTCCCTTCGTACACGCTCGTCGCTCTGACGGAACTTGTAATTATTTTCTCGTACCTTGTGGATTGTCGCGCTGTAAAATTTCTTCTCGACCGGCGGCGTCTGTGTGCGCGTTCTCTGCCACCGCTTCTCTCTCTCTCTCTGTCTCTCTCTCTCTCTCACTGTGTGTGGGTGAGAGACCGTTCCTGCCCGCGTCTACACGCCGCGCGGCACACGCGTGTGCCTACGCGGCTTCCTTCGTTTTCCACCCTCCGTAACCACCCCTAACCACCCTCCCTCCCCCTCCGGCCACCTTCGCCTCCTCCTTCTCCTCCTCCTCCTCCGCCCATTATATCCTGGCTTTGGCAGCCGCGTAGCCTCCAGCTGGCATTAGACCCCGCAGAGAAAAGAACATTGAGGAATTAGTGACAGCGGCGGACGGCCGATTCTCTTGGCGCGAGGGGGTGGCGCGCATTGCGGCCTGAAAATTGAAAAGCAAAATGGCGCTTAAAGGCTAGACCGGGTCTCTCTCCGCGAGCCGACGATACGGTGCTAATGGTCTTCCTGCGGTCTGCGCTCGTCCTGAAGCGTCGTCGTTTCAGGAGGAAGATCCTGGCCTCCGCCGCGAGCTCTTCTTTCCATCGGTCTCTCTTTCCTCATTGTATCGCCGTGCACACCTGACTATCGTAATTGTCGCCACGGTTTCTCGCCTATTTGGGCTTCGTCGCGTTCCAAATGAGCTCCATGCAAGTGATTATTGACGAGACAGAGTTTGGAGACGGCGCCTTTCAAAAGATACGCTGAGGCTATTCACGAGTGGTCTTCTACTCGGCGATCGTTAGGTGCGAACCCAAGCTTAGACTCTCGCGGCCACGGTGCTGCCGAATTCTTTGATATTCTTTCTCTGTTATGTTTCTAGAGAGTGTAATTTCAACAGGAGATTGTTGCACGAGAAACGATAATAATCAATTCTTCCTGAATAATGCTGTTTCACGCGTTTATATCACCTCTTTGTCGATTATTCTCGTCTCTCTATTGTTCTTGTCAATTAATATGTCATTAAGTCTGAATAAACTCCTACGCATCGCTGAAATTGTACGTACATCTCGTGGTTATCCGGTAAAAATCAAACAGCCAGTCAAACAAAGGATACAGATATAGATCTCGATTGTCGTTTACGTGAGAAACAGACATCTGTTACCAGGTGCACGTGGATTTCGGATAAACATCTCAACCGGATGACGAAGAATTGCGTTATTATTCGAAACCGTCAAAACTGTCATCACCGATAATCATCAGCTCAATGCTATTAAAGCCGTGAAAACACATACACACACACACACACACACACAGCGAATAAATTTGCTAAACAGTGTTTTTCATTCGTCGAATAGAAAACATGCATACAATGCACAAAATAACTTACACAATTTGTGGAAAACTTATGCGGTTAGTATTTTAGAAATAGTAATTATTCACACAATTGTCAGTTAATTGTGAATTTATGTTGTATCTGTCTTATCAATTTATGTAGAGATGTATGTAAAGACAACGGGATGATTTGAAGAGTGACGGTCTTGAGAGTCGCTTGCCGTCGCAATGGCGCATTTCTTCTCTACTTTTAGGCCTTTCAACCAAACATTTAGTTATAAATATCTTTTGCACTTTCAGTCATACATTGTAGAAGAACGTTTCGACGACTTTAATTTATCGTATTACGTTCAATTACACTGTTGCACGTGTTCTAGATTTTGATACTAGAATGCAGTATAGCTTTACGTTTTTCTACCACTATCTTGCTTTTCATTTTTATAAAATATTATCCTATTAGTTTCCTAATCATCTGTGAATTTCATTGAGCGTTTGTTACTTGCTATCCAGAGTATGATAAATCATAATCGTTCAAACATGGTAACTTCTCAATCGGTAGTCCGCCAAACCTCTTAGAAATTTATTTGCAACAGCATCGAACGAAAAATCCCTCGCTCTCGTGAAGCTTGGAAAAGTGTTAACAGCCATTTCGAACGATCCATATACGAGCGGAGCTGCACACATTGAAAACCGAATTGAAAAGATTACATACGTTGGAGCACGTTGTTTGCATCACTGAAACTTTCTGTCACATGAAAAGAACGACGTTCTCCAAACGAGCCGTAAGATCGCAATCGCCAAGTCTGTTACAAACGTGAATCGTACGGTTCCACTTCATCAACACCCGATTATCTCGTCTTTCAACGAAACGAGTCGTCGGGGGTTAGGTTGCAATCGGCCATTGCCGAGAAAGATTGCAGTCAGTCGAACGTCATTCCTTTTGTGCCTTTCTGCTTTCTCAAGCGGCGCATAGGTCCACCATTTTGAACGGAGCGGACGTTGGCCCAATTTTTAGGGGTTGGTCTTTTGTAGATCGACTGCCCAGCCCCGAGCAACCCTCCTGCTGCGACATTTATTTAACAAGGTAACGACATTACGGCGTTAGGTCAGATTAGGGGATTCCCCGGCGTGAGCTCGAGGGTTTAACGACCAATAGAATTTATTGTTCCGGGCAATGTACGTGATTTTTCGGTTGTTACGTTTTCCCATGATGGCTACGTAACGGATTTTCTATACCTTCGCCGGATTGCTGGGCTTCGCTTCCTTTTTTTTCTTTTTTTTTTTTTTTTTTTTATGTCGAGCCACGCTTTAGAGAGACCGTAATGATCTTTTTGTTAGCGTATTTAGTTTTCCTCGAGAAGAATGACTGAAGAGACACGCTGTTTAATCTTCAAACACTGTCGTTGAGTTTCACACGCACGCGTATGTAATACTTTACGTTGGATTATTAAAATTGCTTTGTTATTTTACATTTATTATAAAATTAAATTCGGATGAAAAGTTCAAAAATCAAGTAATGTAACATGTCTAATTTGTTATGGCTGCTAATGATAAGTACCAGAAGAATATCTTAAATAGACAATATAATATCATTTACTCGTAACATATCTCCCCGAATATTACGACAGAAAAAAGAAAAAGATGGAATGTTAGTCAGTTAAACCGTTGAATATTTCAATTTGAGCCCTTCCCGTTTAATTTTTCCATTGATATTGATCTACCGAAGAGTAGAATGTAACGCTTTGAACAAGTTCGTTCCGTTCAAGTATATATTTCAGCCATTTTGTTTGTTCCCGGGAAAAATCTAGCGAAGGCAAGTGGCGCGTTTCAGCCATTCAGGTGTATCGCGGGTGGTCGTCAATTAAACTTTCGTTCAATGGTGTCATCCGTTTGATAGTTTCTACGTTTTCCAACGTTGATTAAACCTGCAATTCACCAAGAACACCGAGAAAGAATAACAAGAGGAGCGCCATTAGCCGGTGCTCGGCTACCAAGCCAGAGCTCTAACGATTTATTTAGCTCGGGAAAAGTGGAAAGTCGGTACCGACTCTACGTGTATAATGCGCGGGAGTCGTGATTCGAGTTAACGAGGATTTTTACAGAACAAAAAATGTACTAGGGAAAAGACCGAAGGACGAACAGGGACGAAAGTATGGGGAAAAAGGGGGGAAAGAGACGAGGAGAGTTCAAGTCGAAGGGAGAAGAGAAAGAATGACGAGAAAGGCCGAAGCGAGAGGAAAAAAATAAATGTTCTCGACTGGAGGCCGCAAGTATTTCGCGCGGCGTCGGTGTAGGATATCATTATCATTTAATTTTCGCGTTCGATGAAACGGCGCCCGAAACCTGGCGTCGTTAACGTTAACACCGTGATTCGGCGGTCCTCGTTGTTTTCTATAGAGCGTGAAATTTAAATGTCCCAATCGATGGCCGATCATTATTTTCGCTGTTGCTGGAAACGCGACCGGTTTCTCGTGTAACTGGTACCGCGGCGAAATTGAAGAAGATATTGGGAATACCGACCAAACAACTGCATCTTTGAAACGTTTCCTCGTGTCGAGAAATGTCGAAAATCAAAACGATCCATGCCTCAACAAAATCATCGGGTTGCACTTCTTATTCCATCTTATTTTGCTCTGCTATTCTTCGTTTCGCTACGCGCGAAGCAGAATTAATTCATAGAAAAGAGCTACGTTACAATAATTTGTTGCCCGAGTTACTAGAGTTTGCTCGGATTCAATCAAAAACAATATCATTTCCATTCAGATGTAGATTTCCGTTCTTAAACAAAGAAGTTTCCAATCGCTTTTATGAAGGTAGCTGTCAGTAATCATAAGTTATACATTAGATATTAAAATTTTTTATTTCATTGAGTTTGTTTTTAATTGCATGTTCTTGATTTCTAACCAATTCGTTGAATCAATATTTCATTTTTTCAATAGCAGAACTGTGCTATTTTTAGTTTTGATAGATTTATTCTTGGTAGTTAGAATTGTTGATTACCGTGCATTTTATTTTTTTCGAAAATGTTAAAAATCGAATATAAAACATTAACGTACTTGTTTTAAAAGAATAGTATTTCAATATAATGTAATCATTTCGTTCTTAAAATTAATTTTCAAAAAGATTCAGATCCAAAGAAGAATTAGATATTAATAAGCAATACATAACGAGATATAATATTTATTGTCACTTATAATTTTTATACTTTTATATTGATTTAATGTTTAAGTTTTTATTATATATGCAGTTGCAAAAAGGCGTTAAAAAATATTTAAGCATTTCGTATAACAAAGTCGAAGTATATCTCGTAGTATATAAATCGTTAAATGGAATAGTTGAGTCTTAAATGTATAAAAATTGTATATTTATTAAACGAATTTGATTAACGTTTGATATAATTTTGTGAGGTTTATGCATTTAACGACAAATTATCTCATTCGTGAAGTTCGCGAGCAATTTGTTATAAAAGAGATTAATTTCAGAGGTGGTTAAGCATATGTTGGCGCCATCTTTAGCAGAAACAACTAAATGCAGTGACTTTGTTACCTAATATTTTGCAATTTTTAGAATCATGATATTGATATTTGTATGGAAGGAAAGAATCAAGTTGAATATGTCTCCACAATCTGACAAAATTTCTTTATTTTGTTTAAAAAAGTATGTACGTTCTAGGGGAAACATTTTTATCTTTCCATGAAAAAAGTCACTATGAATTGTCGGTAAAGAAGAAATTACCGTTTCCTAAAATTCACTATGTAATTCAGTGCATTCGTTACATCGGCGCTGCGATCGTTATTGTCAGTTTCTGGACGATGATCGATAAAATATAAAATATCGAGCATTTAAAAATTAATATAGATATATAAAGAAGTAGATGTTTAAAAATAGTTGTATAAAATATATTTGTCACCTTGCAGAAGAAATAGTCTCTATTTATATTTGTTGATCGATATCTTTTGCTGTTACACCATACTCGTTACAATTACACACTTCTTTGAATCATTGAATTTATAAGCTCTTACATCGGTTAAAGATTACTCATAAAAACCGGGTAGAAAAATAAATTTTAATCTTTTCTAAAAAAATGTCTACATTACTTTCAAGAACAATAAATTGCATTTAAGATGTCAGAACTGTCTAATGTCTTATTCATTCGCTCGTAAATAATATATTTACGATTTGACGTATTTCAATCATCAAGTATTTAAGTATAATATTCCAGTATATAGAGCGTAGCAATCACGTCACTGCATTGGCATATTCGAATACACAAAAGAGAATGACCACAGTATAGGGTATATTTTTTTTACTTATAAATTCGTCAAATTCGCGAAATGTCCAAAGATACAACAACGTGGAACACTGCGACATCTAGACACGCGCATTCGTAAATTCATTGAAAACAATCAGCACTGTAAAATCAAGTTCCATTCAAATTCATTTGAGTCGAGAAGCTCGAGCAAGTAGAGTCGATACGGCGAGGTCATCTCCATTTCGTCGGCCTATTCTCTTCACGGTTTCGCAGAAACGGGTGCGCGTTCCACTCCAATTCTCCGCGATGCGAAACAACCTATATAATAGGAGGAAAAGAAACGGGAGGGAAAAAAAAAAGGGGGGAAAAAGTCCGAGTGGAAGTCGTGCAGCTGGATCGAGATATTTCCCGCGCGGCGATGCCAACAAGAACGGTATGCAGGCTTTCGGTTAATCGATAAGACAGTTGCCGCTGGCTGTAACTCGTTTCCTTATCATTGGCCTAGTTCGAGGTCAGGCTACCGGGGGCGCTGTACGCTTCGTGCTCACTTCTCCTTCCACCACCTACGTTCAAGTCGAATTGAACGTTGACGGTCGTCGGACAGGCCTCGTCAGCGGAGCGAAAGGTCTCGCGTGCACGCGTCGGTCGTTACGGAAAATGACGTTCATCGGTCCACGCGACTCTTCGGTGTATTGCCCGCGGTCCAGGCACGTCCGCGTTTGACGTGTTATGTGAACCTCTTACACTTGGGATACGGCTGTTAGCGCTAGCATGAGCATTTCTCAGGAGAGCGCAGCCACGATTGTATGCAAGGAGATCTTCGACGGCGCCTCGAATCCGTCAGACGAAGGTACGTGGACAACCGCGTATTCGCTCCATCTACTTTTTCGTTTTTCCTCCCCCACGTTCTCGATCGATGTAGCACCACGGGGTGGTTTTCTTCGCTTGCCGCCGACTGTTATCCACACTTTCAGCTCCCTTCCCTCCCCACCTCCTTCTCTTCCTCTTTTTTTTTTTTTTTTTTTTTCTTTTCTTTTGCTTTTCTTTTGCTTTTTGCCCCTTTCCTTCGTTCTTTCTCTCGTCAATCCCTTTGAAACGAACGATTCCGGTAATCACCGATTTATTTCGTCATGTTGCGTTTGTTCACCCTCTGTACGGTTACTTCGGGTTATCGACGAGTCGACCACGAAACGGTTAATTAGTTTAGCCAACGGTCGAACAATACACACCGAGCATTTGTCATCGTCATGTTCCGCAACGTGTCCCGCGAAAAAGAAACGTTGGCGAGGTATTTTTCGAGTGTTCACGATCCAGGGAAACAGCACGCAGTTTTTATAGGTTTCTCGTGTTTTTTTATGAGTCGCCATTCCGAGAGAACACGTATATATTTTTTAAAACGCAGGATCGAGCGTCTTTTTATACGAATCTTACGATTGCGACATCTTTATATTTATCTTTCGACGTAGAAGAAAGAAAGAAAAAAAAGAGAGAGAAACAAAGAAAAATTTGAAAACAAAATGTACACTCGGGAAAGGTCAATCCAAATTCATTCGCGAGGCAATGACCGGGTAGAGGAGAACGAAGAGAATCTTTACAATAATTTTAATATGCAAAAAATCAGGGACAAAGCGACGAAAAGTCGAATAGTTTTGACGGTGAGTTTCGTTGTTTATTTACACCCTGGTCGGACGGGAACACTGAGCTCGTACCCCTAGCATGGCGAAAATCAATAGAATCCGCAGTGCGGCGAAAGTTTTGTCATAAGCCTCGAGGACCTCACCCTTGCTATCTGTACCACCGGTTAGATTTACACAAGACAAAGTTCCCGTCGAACGAACCGGAGTAAGTAAAATTCACGCCGCAGATTCATTTCGCGCGATTATCTTACAAAATATCCGTCATGTCCGTGAAATGTTCGCCCGTTGCCACTGTCATGGCTACGAAATTTTATCCACCGCACGAAAGGCAGATGCGTGGTGGTTTCCCCCGTTCCCGGAGCCACCTGTCAAAGACTTCCATGATGGAATTTTTAATCGGCCCTCTTTTGTAGCGCTGTCGTCGCGGTTTGACTTTCCCAAGAAAGTGCAAAGCATTCAAGCTCGAAGGCACAAGCGACTCCTTGTTTGGCTACTTGGCTATTAAATGAATATTTCATCTTTCACGTTGTTTCCACTTCCGTCCAACTGCGTTATTTCAGTCGCTTCTGAACGTGATTTTATAGTCGTTGCAATTAATTTCCGTGCGAAAGAATCGCAAACGGATGCTCGATGTTAATAAAGATAGAGGAACTCATGGGAAAAAGAGGAGCTCTTTTGTCGTAGATGGAAATCAATACATGGATTCGATGTTTGCCGATCCGAGTTTTTGCGTTTTAACAGAACTCGAGCGTGAATTATAACTGAGAAGCAATTGACTTATGTATCTCTGACGCGATGAAGTGTATAATTAAACAGAACGGTATAATTATTGGATTCATTTGTTTTTACGCATTTTCGAACGTTCTTCGTAATTCTGCTGGTCAATATTTATATAATTTTGTTTAATTTTAGGTCCTTTACCTGTATGTACAGGTAACTTTATAACAGTATAGTGATAAAGTTGATTAATATGGATCAGTTTTCAAATTTATTCAGACAAACATAATGGGAATATCGATCGACGAATGTTTAATTCATCATTGACTAACTTGCAATTTGATACGTCAATTCTTGTTACGAAGAAAGCTTTCGCTTTATGCTTGGCTACATTGCGTTAATAGATAATGTTTTTTGCAATTTTCTCTTTCCAAGTTCCATATTGCCACGTGTACTTACTTCTCCACTTTGTCTACAGTCGATGTACATCGTTACACTTTGCGTACAGCTGCCCAGAGAACCTTGAAATTACTCGTGTCACCAGCTTGTTAATGCTTCTTTCGTTACTCATCGACGTGGATATTTATAGTATCCAATAGTTTATAAATTCCATCCCACGACCAGGTATAAAAAAAATCTATCTTTGTCGGGGTTTCGTCGCGTGTACGGTACTCGGAGGAATCAAACGATGCCCGCACAGAAATATCGAGCGAAGAACTTCTTTTATTTTCTGCCCGTCTTTGTTCTTCGCAAATCCTTGACCTTGTTCAACGTTTCGTAAAAAAAAAAAAAGAAGAAGAAGAAGAAGAAACTCTCGACGCACACGTACATAGATAGGAGCGTTAGATAGAAGCGAGAAACGAGGCAGTAAGTGCACGTTTCCAGGCAAATTAATACCCATGCATCCCGAACGAAACTCACGGTCCACCGCCTTGTTTTGTAATCAACTAATGGAGCACGCGCGCTTTTTTCCAGAGGTACTCGAATATGCGAGGCGCTTGGGAATCGACCCGGACACAGAACCACACCTCCTGAATTTGGCTCGGGAGGGCCTGATGGCGGCCCTCCCGAAGGGATGGTTACCATGCTTCCACGAGACCAGCGGCGCCTGGTACTACTATCAGGCATCCACTGGAATCACCACCTGGCAACATCCTCTGGACGCTGTGTACAAGGAGATGGTCGAGCAAGCCAGGGCTGGCAACGCTAGACCACCTGGTAACCCCAGGCAAATCAGCGTTGGTACGGATTGCCTCGTCATTACGGCTGAATGGAAAATATAGGATTAACCCTTTGCACATGGACTGTTATCACTTGATTGCACTTAGCGCTTTAGATAGAGAAACAAAGACTGATTAACCGATGCATCATCCACTCCTCTTTATTAGTACGCAATTAGCCGATAGAAGGATAGATCGCGAGTGTTATTATCGAATAGCGGAATTTGTACTTGCCTGTTGTTCCTCTGCGATCGATACGTGTCGCAGAGTTGTAGAACGTGTAGAGCCGACGAGAAGACTGATCACAAAATGACACACGATGTAATATTTTTTTATTTATTCGACGACTGGCTACTCCAAACTAAACGGGGTAGATTATTTATCTGAACCACCTCTATATTCGGGTTTTGTACATGTATGTAGATCATGGTGTATAAATAAAGCATAATGTGCGTATCATCGAATCGTAATGGCATGATTATTTTTCTTTTGTGTCTTGTGCCAGACAGTGCGGAGTAAGAGAGTCGTGCAAAGGGTTAAACCTCCCGCACTCGAGATGGATACAGACTGCTGTGATCGTTCTCTTGTTATTTCGTTCGACGCTCGTTTCCGGATACCAAAATCGGTATCTCTCCACGATTCGACTCGACGAGTAACGAATTCTTTTTTTCTGTTTTCCCTACTCTGACTTTTACACGATAACAACATAAGATGATATATTTTGACCTGCGTCAGGTCGATATCTCTTGCATTCGAACTTATCGAACGCGAACGCGAGTAAACAAGATAAGAGACAACATCGCACCTGCTTAAAGATCGAACATTCGTCGATCTTCCTTATTCTTTCGTTCTCGAAATTGGACGCGTGCCCGTGAATTTTCGTGTCGTTGAATCGCTATTGAAACCGAAAATGCAACAGTTTGCCCCTGGTACGATTACCAGACGGTGCACGTTTCGAAAACATCTGCTTTCGCAGCTTCAATTGCCAAAGTTTCTCATTTTACGTGAATTTCTCGTCTCGCTTAATTGTACCTGTACAATGTATATCATCTACTCTGCGGTGCCAAGCCTCCGTGAGGACCTAATAAAAACAACGAGGACTCGGTTTGCCAATGAAAAGTTTGCCGGGACTGGCTCCTCGTCAATCGCGAATTCGTATTTTTAGGTTTTTCAGCGGAACAATCGGCCACTGTCTCTGAAATTTCATCCTCGCTTCTTAATTTCGATTGCGAAATTGATGCGTTCGGACGCACGACATCCAGCAGACATCGCGTCAATTACGTAAAAGAGGGAATATCTTCTCGCTTTCAACCTTGAAGCATCGAGTTCGCGCAATTACAGACCGCTTCTTTTCCAATGACCGCAGCTCGCCGACAGCGGGGGCTAGCCTCTGGTTTGTTGGCTCGAGTATTTTACGTAACGAACGTCGCGCAGTATGTAAGCAGGCACGGCGTTCAAGTTTTATGTAACATTTCGATTCGCGTGCGTGTAACGCGATAGAATCGCGCGACCGAAACTGCTTCGTTTATTAATTATTTGCCAACACGTGTAATACGTCGATTCGCTGTCCAGCGTTAATCTTATCGACGTGCCACTTTCTCCGTTGCCTTTACGCAACAAACGCGATAATCGTTCCTCGGCTGTAAATTAATTCCAATCTTTCGTCAAAGTTCGTCTCTCGCGTTGTGCCGATTGTTTTCGTAGAACGTGGCCAGTGAACCGAGGCTGAAAGTTGTAATCGTTGCAATCGTTTCAAGGACGACACGAGCGAATTCGTGGCGCGATTTCTTCGGCTGGATGCGGACGCGCATAGAGAACCCTTGAAAATCTTTCGAGCCGGTACTTACACGTTCGTTCGAGGTACTCGCGTGTCGGTGCACTCGCTCGTGAAAGTACATAATGGTTGCTTGAACGTGGATCCGTCCAATTATCGGGTCCCCATCCATCGAACGCGAATTATTCAGTCGATGTTGCCGATCTTTGCCGTCTCTCGCTCGAAAGCTGCTGACACGGTCATCGCTCAGAGGGGTGCACGTTCAACTGGCGAATTTATTATTTTTCTCGTTGCTCATTTGGCACGAATTTTTTTTTAATTTTTTCTTTTTTTTTTAATAACGAAACGACATTACGATCGACTTCGAACGAGGATTTTACGATACCGTGTTTTTCCTTCGAAATATTGTCATTGAATTGCACAGAGCTATCATTAGCCAGGAATGGAAAGCACTGTTTAAAGCCGCGTTAGCTCGTGGCTTTTGTGGCCTAGACAGAGCTATACGGCTGTGAAAAGTCAATATTTGTTGGCATTTCGTTCCCTTTGATATTCTTTTCTCCCTTTTTTTTTCTTTTTTTTTTTTCACGCCGGAAACAGTAGGAGATTAAAGGCGTGCTAGTCTAAAGGGCAAAGTTTCTTTAAATCTGATCCCATCGTGGGTTCTTCGCGACCGTACAGGAAAAATAATATTCTCCTCTCACCACGACGTGTTCCAATGGGAAACCAGATTCGCGGTGAGTCGTGTTCGAATACGACTTTACGTCGATGAATGAAATTTTATTACGATTCTGAATTAACGACGAATTAATAACAAATTCCCGATAAAAGATAAAAATGAAATATTTAATATTTATTTGTACGACGGAAGAAATTTGCTCTTCGATACAGAAATATCGTCATTCAGGCGAAGAGTACAAGTATGCAATAGGAAATTTAAGTAGACGTTGTAAAGCAAGGTCTTTAAGTAAATACAAGTACTTTCTACTCGATGGTATCACCTGTTAGTGGATTCATCGTATATCGATGTATATACACGGACCTATTCGTTATCTACTTTACCTTGTTACGACCGACACACGGTATTCATTTCTATACATACCTATCTCTTTTGCGAAATGACACGTTTTGTTCGCTCAAAGTCTCGTGAATCGGCGTAACAAATTCAACGCTCTTTGTCATTCGCTTGCTTTTTGTTTTTCTCGAGCAGCAAAAGGAAATCGTCACGAAAGGGGAGGGAAAAAACGCATTTGAGAGAAAGAGACGCGTAACGTTTTAGACGCGACATTGCGCTCTTTGTTGTTAATAATAATCGCTTTCGCACACTTTCGAGCTTTTAGGCATATTTTCTTATCCATTTCATCGCTGTCCCTCTCAACTCTGTTGCGAGTGTAAAAAAGAAAGAAAAGAGATAAAAAGAAAGAGTGGAAAAAAGAGGAGAAAACAGTCGTTGACTCGCTCGCGAGAGAACGTTGACACTGTCGGCTCTTTTCACTCGAGAGGGTCATCGTGAGCGGGGAAAAGTTTGCTCGCGTTTTTTTCTCTGATCCTTGCAACGACCATCGACTCTTATCTCTTTCGAGCTTTTCCTCTCTCGACACAGCGTAGCGAAACAGCCTCAGGAATCTATGTAAAGTGTGTTTTCTGATCAGTAGAAGAAGACTCGAAGACAACAGCGAAGGATCTCGAGTCGCACGAGGAAGCAACTCTGCCCAACGAGGCTTCCTCGGCGAAGGAAGCCTCAGTGAAACAATCTGTCAAGACCAATCCGCCGCCTACCAGGATACCTACCAAATTGACACCTTTGAAAAAGTTAGAGAAAACGGATGGCGCGAGAAAGAAAGATCTCACGGGCCAAGAGAAACAACAGTCTAAACGAGACGAGTCGAAAATTGATAATCCCTTGGCGACTAACAGAGCCGCCAGGGACTACACGAACCTCAGGTTTCAAGACCCAAAGTTCTACGAATGTCCCAAGCTTTTGGAAACGGTCGTATCATCAACCGCGGCTGTCGATGATACGACCACTTCGGCTACCACGCCGAAGCGAGAGATAGATCTGAAGGAAGTGTTGAAGAGATCAGAGTCTCTTAGCCCGAGGCACGAGAAAGACTGGGAACAGTTGTCCAGTAGGTTTAGCTCCGAGGAGAACATCATAGACATCGACAAACTCAGTGTCACCGCGTTGGCCAGGTCGGAAAAGTCTGAAAAGTTCGACAAGGAGAAGCACCCGAGCCAGTTTGGCCAACAGAAGGAACTGACTCTGAGTGGCGGAGGGACTATGTTTCTGAAGAGCAACAGGAGCAGGGACACCACTCCCAGTCACGAGGGTGCTAAACTGGACGACTTCAGGACCATGCTGATCCCGGACGAGAGCAGTAACGTCGGTGGGGATAAGTTGAAATCGATTCTCAGGGAAAAACAGTCGGAAGATGGTAAGGATAACATACTCACGTACATACGTAGTGTTATTATGTATATCACGTTGACGCGAATTATTTGAATTTTTCGACCGGTTCCCAACAGATGACAGACCAGTGGACGAAGAACGGAAAAGCGTACGCTTCGACATAGAAAAAGAATTGGACATTAGGTTCACCTATTCGAGGTCCGAGGACGATTCGGAGTCCGAGTCGGAGGAACAGGAGATTCAGATACTTTCGAACCAAGACGTCGATTGGACTCCCTTGTCGCAGAAATCGAGTTCCCAAAGATTCAGCGAGGAGTCGAGAGAGGAATCCGAGGATAAGGACGACGGGAGCGCGAAGAAGAGTCCGTCATCGGAGAAAATCGTGGGTAAGCGATTCGTCGTTCGGAACGTCCCAGAGAACGAGCATCGTAAACGATTCGTCCTTCAGAACGTTTCCGAGAAGGAGCATCGCGTGCAAATGACCAGGGACAGCCTGTCCGGGGAGAGCTTGTCGAGGGAGAGTAGCCTCGATTACACGTATACCAATAAATTCAACAAAATCAAAAATATCGATCTGGTGTCGAAAAGCGAGACCACCGAGTTCAGTGATTCGGAGGTGCGCCGGAAGTGCAAATCAAAAGTCGATTTCCCGCGAAACGAGCAAACTGACGACGACGACACGTCGGACGTTCCTAGAGTTTATCGCGAGCTCGACCACGCGGAGAAGGAACGCAGCGAAACTGTTGCTGGGAAACTGGAACAATTCAAAAACTCCAAGAGCGAGACCACCGATCACAGCGATTCTGACGCGCGCCGGAAGAGCAAGTCGAAGGTAGATTTCTCGAGAAACGAACAGACAGACGACGACGATACCTCGGACTTTCCCAGACTCTGTCGCGAGGCTGACGAGAAGCAGGAGCAGAGTAAGAACTTGGAGGAAGCGAAAACGAAATTGAGTCAGGAGCATCAAAGGGAGATCGAAGTCTTGAGAAAGGAGTGCGAGGACAAGCTGGAGCAAACGAAGAGAGAGTTAGAGGAGAATTTTGCGGAGCAGAAGAAACAGCTGGAGAAAAACTTGAGTGATAAATTGGAAGATTTGAGACGGAAAATGGTCGAAAAGGTATTTCGCAACGTCGTTTGATCTAACTTTCAAATTGTTATCACACGATTGTTATCATTTCTTTTTTTTTTTAAGGAGGAACGAGAGATTCAAAAGTTGATCGCCGAGATGGACGAAGCTAAGTTGGAAAATCTGAGGAAGGTAAAGACCGAATTGGAAATATGTTACGAGAAGGAGAGACAAGAGATTCTTGCTAATCTAAAGACGGAACTCGATGAAAGAAAGGGCGAGTTGTTGGAACTGCGGAACCAGGAGATTGGGAAATTGGAGAACGAACACGAACGTGACCTGGACGACGAGAAACTTGCGAAACTCAGCGAGATCAAACTGACGAAACAACACTCCGCGAGAATTAAAGCCATGAAGATGGAACTGGACAAGGAGTTTGACGAAGTACGCTCTCAGTTGCGTGTGCAGCAGAGGGAGAACATTTCAAAAATCACGGAGAAGCACGAGAAACGGCTGGTTGAAATTCTACGCGATTTTAGAATCAATGTGAGTTGTTGACGATGTCTCTCGTTTCAACAGCAAACGTGTAATTTTGCACTTTTGCTGGACTTTTTTTTCTCGCTTTTTTGTTGTTATTATTACCAGTTTAACATCCATTGTTTCTTAAGGACATCGAGTTATGTATATAATGCAAACGATGAGTGTTACGCAACATGATTAGTTAACTCGTTAGACGTAATTTTTTCCGCGAACGCGACTACCAGCTACTTTGACGTAAATCAATACGACATTCGATTCCCTAGCTTCATCCACAATTGTTCGAGTTATTCTTGTCGTATCCGGAAAAATTATAACGTTCTTACATCAATGCTCCAACCCAAACACGGACGATATATCGATGATACAGGTGCATCTGAAAAAATTACTCCAATTTATTCTATTCTTCTTAACGAAGAGAAACTAGGAGCTCGAGGGAAAGATGACTTGAGAAAAAAGAATTCACTGTTACGATTTCAGGAGGATCGCACTCGCAAGATGTACAAACAGCGTATGGAGGAGATCCGGGCCGATTTCTCACGCGAGGCCGAGAAAGAAGCGAAGAAGCAGACGGGACGAGCGATTCATCAAGAGAGCATCGAATTCGAAAAGATGCGCTGTGAAAAGCGACTGCTGCAGGACAAGTACATGGCGTTGAAGGAGAAGTACATGAAGCTGAAGAAGGAGGTTCGTTTGGCTATCGAGAGGAGGAGCAAAAGGAAGGAGGGATACACCACGGCCTCGGAGACCGAGAGGTCAACGTCCACGAGAACGAGAACCGACAGAACCGAATCGTCCGAACAAAAGTGAGTCGAGCTCTCAGATCTGATTAGCTTCGTTGATTTTTCTCTTCCGGTCGGTCCGGATTTTGCTTTTCCAGTAATACTTGCTGCAACATTCGGCAATCTCATTGCAATATTTTAGGATGTTGCGCCATTGTAGCGACGTTATACAAGAGGAGGGCGCGTGAGATCAGAGAAACGAATTGAATCGCGAATGGTTGACATGTTGGATCGTGCTCTGAGCTACTTGTACGTGCCATGACTTTAACAAATCAGTCGGAAGCACAGCTTTTCTTTTTTTTCACCTACGTGTTACGATATTTACATATTTGGATCAAGTGTTCATTGTTACTAGTGTTAAGTTCTTGCACATCCATTCTCCTCGTCACCGATTCCAGTACCTTCATAGTTGATGTCACTCTTGCTGTATCTCTTGACGGAGCACATTCGTTACCCCTGTACACTGTGTAAGTTTCTCGTATTTCGATGACAAAATCCAATATATATATATATATCTGTTTGTGCAAATAACGATTGATATTGACGTTTGAGGTTTTGTTATTTTGCGTAGCGAAATAGAAACTGTGAAGGTACTCTCTCATGCTCATGCGATTCGCCCTAATGTCTGGCTATAGGCCTTAAATCGTGCTCGCAGTAACCCACTACGAAATGCGCACTCGAGCTCGGCGACGACGAACAGTAAAGCGCACGAGACTCAGACGACCACGAGCGAGCAGTCGGAAAAATTACACGATCCGAACGAACCGAACGCTCAGAAGGCGAACTCGGGGTTTCAGAAGAGCGCAGCTACGTCGAACGCGAAGAACGTGAGATTCCATTCCGACGACACGAGCGTCGCCAGCGAGACGAACGCGAACACGACCACCACACAGAAGAACATCAGCAAGAAAGTGACAACCGCCGCGAAACCTACCGCTGCCACCGGAAACAATATTAATAACAATAACAACAATCTCGAGAATCCGGTCGAGAACATTAGGAAGCAATTGGAAAAGCTCGAGGATCTCGGTGATCAGTTGCCGAGCAACGAAACGGCCTATACATTGCGATATCCTTTCCAAGACAAAGGTAACTCTCTTCGGGACATATATTCGGTTTTCTTTTTTTTTCTTTAGCAAAGTGAATGTTCTATTATAGATGAAACATGAGACAAAATGTAGGATGTTCTCGATCTGATGGTACATCAGGAAAAAAGGGGGCGAGTCTACATGAAAAAATAAGTCGTAAAAGAAAAATAAAATTTCTTTTATTTATAACTTCGTTTTCAAAAAAATTTGAGTTTAAGAATTTATCAAGTATACTTAAATTTGGTTAATTCCAGATTTTACAGGAGCTTATTACGTGCAAAAGTAAATGAAAAATGTAGAATAAATTTTCTGTTTTCAAGGAAATAGACTTTGAACGTGTTCAATTAAGAATCGACTTGATAGGTGTATGCTTGAAATTGAATTTCTTCGAAAATGAAGTATGTTATAAAAACATTGTATCTATTCTATTGTATTCTAACTTATTTTCGCAGATGGAATAACCTTCTATTCGTTGTTTGTTTCCGACTAGTGATTCTTCTTCTCGACTTATTTTTTAATTTAGAATCATATCCTTTCTGGTCGTACCATCGGATCGAAAACACGCTGTATATTCGTTTATTTTCTAGTTTAAACGAATCTTTTTATGGTATATTATTAAAAATTCGCAGCTTAATCGCTTTCATTATTCCGATCCATTTGTATGTATCCGATCCAATATAAATGTGGATCTCTTTTTATCAGTAATTTGTTTCTCTTAATTACCAATATTTTCATTTTTAAATTTAAGACTGGATTATTATTTGTTTTTTTTTTTTTCCTCCTAGGCATCTATACACTCTACTTTAGCTAGCGGCTTGTACTCTCTCACCCGCTCGTAAGTGCACCATTAGATTTTTAATTTCCTTCCTATCGTCACGACTCGAACGTTGGTTTTTCTCCTTTATTTCGTTACATTTTTTTTCTCGCACGCCGCGTTTACCGGCATTGCCTGTGTACGAGCTAATAACGATGGCATCGGAAAGGATTTTGCTTGATTTTTTAGCACCGGTGAACGCCTCTTCGGAGCTGGAGTTTTTCCGGCATCGGATTCACGTCGAAAGAGATTCAGTGAAGAGGGCTCGGGAGGCACTTCGTCACCAAGAGAACGTGTTCCAGGGACGACAGAGGGCTTGGAAGCAACGTAGCGTTCGAGCATCCCTCGAGCAATTAATTCAGGTATTTCTTTTCATATACAGCTACCTTAACACTAGAACTACCGACGAAAATAATACAATATTTATAGCAAAGAAATTCAAGCGCAAGGTACAAGAAAATTTAGTTAATAATGCAACAAAGGATACAAGCTTCTATTAATATATTTTATTTAAAAGTCACTCGAGTATGAAATACACTGCTGTAAAATGTGTAAAACTTCCATAGAAAATTATTAATTAGTCATTTAGTCAACTGCTTTGGTAGTTCTAGTGTTAACTACGTCGACTGCCACACGAAATTTTCCTAAGGTGTTGAGTTACAGCGCAATGAAAGTGCATTTGTTATTTTATAGTATCATATGCTAATTTAATATTTTCTTTTTTTCTTTATCAATGATATTCGTTTTACTTTAATTGTGCTGAAATATTTACAAGAATAGAAACCATAGTTACTGATGATGACCTACAGGCAATCAATCTGTTAATTTGTATTCAGGAAGAACGCGACCTCTCGGACATGGAAGTAAATTTGCATCGAACCAAGAGTCTCCTGGGCGAGAAAGTGATCCATCTGAGGCATTTGGAACAATCCCTGGAAAGAGTGGTTAATGCGAAAACCATCGAAAACGACGCGAGTGCGGCGAAGAACGAAGAACTGACGTTGAGCGATATGTCCAGCGTGAGCAGTGGTATCAGTTCAACCGATTTGGCAACCGACACGTTCATAGGTAAAAGAATTCGACAGATTCTCCCTCTTTCTATCCCGCTGTCAGTTATACATTCTTTGGTTGCCTCCCACTCCTTCGTTGACTTTGTTCGTTATTTTCACAAATTATTCCCCCTCGGTCCGCTCGAACCGCTGCCTGCCTTTCGTTCGTTTCTTTCCACTCAAGAATTTGTTTTCGATCTTGTGGTCTTGATCCTTCGTACTCAGACAAACCGGATCACTACCAGGAGTCGACGGAAATCATTGCCAACCTGGAAAACCTAAACTCGGAAATACGTGAGATCTGGGGCGTGCTGAATAAACGCCAGGACACGAACGTACCACCGCCGCCAACATTGATGTATTCTTATTTGCGATGGCTACGTTTCCATCATCTTACGGCCGAGTCGAATAACATACAAGGTGAGTACGGGTCCAAGTCGTTTGGACAGTGTCGCGGAGAAGTTTTCTAACGTCGCCTAAATTCTTTTCAGGGACATTCGACACCCCGAATATTCAGTCGAACATTCTGTCTCAGTTAACAGTCACGCAACCACCAACACCTAACACGCAAAACATCATCGCCCAATATGGTCCTAACAGCGGTTTCACCACCAGCGTTTGCACCGTTGAGAAGAATCCCTCGAACCTGATGGAGAGAACGTGGAATCTACGGGATTGGTTGCGACAGACTTGTGTCGAGAGCAAAGATCAGTCCAGGTCGAACGATACTATAAAAAACGGCCCACAGTCCATCGAAAAATTTGGTTCCAAACGGCACATGCTAGGCGACTCCGGTACCCGTTTCGTTGACGTAGATTCGATGTATCTACACGTGTTTCTAAATCAATTCAAGAAAACGTGTTTTCGTTAGTCGTTCTTCCTTTCTTCTTTATACATATATATTTGTACGTATATCGTGACAAGTCGTTTGGAAGCGAGAGTTTCGATCGAAATTCGTCGTCAAATGTGAGTTTCGGATCGCGTGTGCCCGTCTTGGTCGAGTCTATTGCGCTGATTCGAGAATCTCCGTTTTGCTTGTTCCTATCGAGTTCGGTTCGTTTCATCGCTGAAGCTACGACAAAAACTGCAACGAGGCACGTTCGTAGAAACGCAACAGAGTCGTCGTCTCGAGCGTCTGATCCGAACACGAGAGCCTCGAGGCGACGCTGTTGCAGACGTGCGCGTAACCGCGCATGACGTTCTCGAGACGCCCGGTGTCGCATCGGCGTTCCTTAAAACTGTATATCCGGGACAGCAGCCTACTGGACGATGCGATTATTATCTCGCCCAGAAATGATCGTCAAACAACTGTTCGTTTAATAGTTTAACTTTAACATTACAGTGGATGACCATGTAAAAGCGGAAGAGCATTCGTAAAAGGGAAACGAACGATTCATCGCGCCGTTCAGCATGCGAGAAGCTTGTGAGTCGAGCTTGAGGAAGCGAGCCGAATCGCGCGAGTTTGCCCAAAGAACAGGCGTTAGTTCTAGGCGGCGAAGTTCTCTGTTACGTGTGTAAATAAGAATTTCTCGATAGCCGGTATCGCTCGATACGATCCTGGTTCCTTTCTCCTCTCCCCCTACCTCCTCCCTCTCCACCGAACAGTCTGTTCGAACCTTTATATATATTTTCGAGATGGATTTTTCCGCGTAACGTAACGAAATATGTATCATATGCGTACCTACATCCTATATCGTATATACGTTTACTATAAATATACATGTGTCGGACATTTCGAATTATTTGACGTAACGTAATAATAGCGTTTGAGATGGATAATGTGATAAAACCGACGGCGTCATCTTCGACGTATGTACGAGAAGTGTCGAACCGGTTTTCCTTTTATCAGATCAGTATGTGATATGTGAATCAAAAATTGTCAAACGGAAAGACTTAGCTTTTGTATCGAGTTACTTGATCATTATATTCGTGTAAGTCCCACACCGCACTTAGGCAGAGAGATTCATAGACGATTCTTCGACGATTTGTCGACAACTTCATCGAACTTCGAACTTGGAGCGCGTCCGAAGTTTTCTGCTGCGATTTATTACGATGTCCCTCGCCAAATGCCAAAGTTTCATAATTATCGACTTTGTAAACTGGACTCGCGCGTAATTACGGTGTACGCACCGTACGTAAGAGAAACGTAGAGGAACGATTTCTGGATCGATCGAGATCAAGCCAGAAGCGACTAACAATTAACAGTATCGTATCGATTCGTTGATTTTAGAAACGTTCAATCGACATTTAATCTTCGACAGCATATAGGCCGCAATAATTCTGATCTCATTATAGTGTATAGTGTAGAGCGATTAAGGTTTCTACACTGCGAAACGTGACAGTATACGTTCGAAAGTCTACATGTGGACACGTGGCTACATCGTAGAAGAATCCCCGGTAATTTCGCGAGAAAACTTGTTTCAAAGTAGTAGTTGTTGCTCGAACGGTTCCTTCTTCCTTGTTACGATCTTGTCATTTCGAAACGTTTCATTCGACGTTACATTCTTTTTACTTAGCAAGCGGTCCTGATATTAACCGATGTAACCGTAAGATCGAACAGCGATCGAACAACCTATATATTATAGTTGATTTTTGTATCGATTAAATAATGCCGATAGGACATTGAGTCATCGATATTCGGGAATTGTAGGGTCACTTTAAAGACGTTCGAAGACTTACGAATATTTCAAAGAGTAGAGATTTTTCATTAGCACCGTCCTTACGAATCGTACCTTTCTCCGTGAAAGACACGGTATCGTCAACGCTTCGTTGCTTCGGACGTTGGTAAATTAAGGTACGTTACATCCGACGGTCCTACGTTTGTTCGAATCAGTCGAAAGGTGCTTCGTGCTACAGTGCAATAATTTGCGAACAGTTCGTTTCGTAAACTCGATTGCGCAATTTCGTTACCGTAACCGAACATTGTGTCTCTCGCACAATGCGTTTTACAGAGACGTTATCGGTGGGAATACACTGTTAGTTCCCGCCGAAGATCCGCGAATCGACGCGTTGTACACTTTGGTAACCGCGATCGGGATTAATTTCTCTGACGAGAACGCTTCGATTCCACGCATCCACGATCGTACGCGTTTTCTTGTGTAACGCAACAAGAGACAAAATGTTGTTTGTAAAAATTAAACGACTTGAAGCAATATGATTTTATTTGAGATGATTGGGACAGGTGCGCTCGCAGCCATCTTGCGTATGGCTCGAGATACAAGGGGGTATTGCCAAACTTAATTCACCGGTGTTCGTTTCGACCGAACGGGACGTTCTACTCGAAGAGAAGAAGATAGTTTTGACTTCACTGCTCTCTTCTTTTCGTTCGTCGACGCATGCTTCTGGAACGTCAGGGACGCATGCTTTGTGCAACGTTCAGTAAATTAATTTTGGAATACCTTGTATATTCTGTAATATAGTATATATTTGTATGGACGCAAATATATATGCTATGCGCAAACCAACACCTTAATCCCCAGCAATATTCCATGTTACACGCAGCTGCATATTACAGTTTTAAAAGAAGTCTCAACTATTTTCCTTTCGACACTGACACGCGGATTTAGTCTCTGAAAAAATTCCTGCATCGCCTCCTGTCGTCGTTTTCTCTGTCGACCGAGTTCGCGGCGAATAAAGTTAAACAAACTGCACGAGCCGATATCAATAGCTATTGCTAGGAAAATAAACTGCAGTCGGTATGCGTGTTTTCGCATCCGTCGCTGTTTTCCTCGAACTCGTCTCTGCTGGGCAACCAGGCAGTCAGTCGATGCGGTTTAACTCGGTCTTCATTTTTTAGGAAACTCTGCGCCGCCGTGATCACCGGCGTGATTTTACACACGAGCAACCGGGTGCACGCCGAATCGGCGCCGTCTATTCTTTCGATCAATCGGTTCGGCAGATTTTCATCGTAAGCTTGCTCGATCAAGTCCTGTATCTGAAAAGAAAATGTGTCCTTGTTATCTCTATACTCTCTATACGTTTTTATATTCAAATTGACTCACTTTCTCGCTCTTGCTCTCCGTGATAAGTTTAGCTGGATTCCAATATGAAGTGTCAGCCTCGTCTTCCAGATTCCTGGCGATGTTTCCCTTCGGAGCTTTCAGATTGAACAACGAACTTATCTGCAATCGTCGACAAAGCTCGTGATTATGTCGAAACGTGTCACGTCGAAACGTGTCGCGTGACAACAGACAAGAACGGACCATTTGCGCGAGAAATATGACACTGTTCACAGCAATGGCTGTCACTTTCTGCGAGTCCAGGCCGAACAGGCGAAAGAACGCGGACACGACGTTCGAAGGGCCAAAGTTTCCTTTCTCCCTCATTTCGTCATTTTCTCCTCGCCTTTCCTTCTGTTTACCATTTAAACTCTTCGCAACCAGATCGGCGATGTTCCTCGCAGTCTCCAAATAATTCGTCGCGTATTCCAACCCTGTTTTTATCTTATCGAGGACACCTGCGAATTGAAGTAGTTAACGAACTGCCGATTGATCGAGTTACGCTTAAACTTTACACTTTGCAACCAACCGTCGTCTTCTTGAGGTAAACCGGAGGCATAGATCACTATGGTAGAAACGCAGAAGGAAACGCGTAAAATCTTCTCCATCGTATCGCGGCCGAGGCTTTTTCACCACTGAGAATTACACTCGACCTGGTTCTAACGGATGTTAATTACTCGTTCCATTTCCGCCTTGTTAATCTGTTCCTAGTTTTTGCCACGTTGATGACAACGATTTTCGCTCTGTCGGCCAAGCACGAGAGACAGGATCTTCAAACTCGGAGAGGAATTGTTTCTCGCTACCTTTCCGAACTAGTACGAAACGAACTTTTGTCAGTGGAACGTGTCGTTCACTCGCATCTCGGAAATTGTAAACTATAATAATATACGTTGTTCAACATGAACGTGAACGCGATATCTACGTTTCTATTGGTATCTCTCTACTCGAAAGTTGCATTGGCAAACCGAACGTCGTTTTACACGCAGGAAGTGTATTGTCTGAGCGAACTGCCGATGAGCAAATTGATCGAAATAAAGTCTTCTCTCGCGGACGAAGGAGGTAAACCTGTTTCAAATCTTAAACACTGGAACTACCAACGTGGTCGAAACGACCAATTTCTAATTTCTGTTGGATATTTTATAGACGTGAAACAACGTATTTTTAAATTTATTTTTTAGATAAACATAGGTCCGTTGTATGGTAAAGTTTCTCTATTTTTTTAATTCCATTGTTTCTGATGGAAACGTCAGAATTTCAATCGTCGATAATTCTAGTGTTGAAGACAACACGCAACTCGAACAGGTAATTGAATTTAATTGAAATGTACGAGTGTAGATGTTGCGAAGGAAGACGTGCAAACGGAGGAAATGTCAAGCAGAACGTTTTCTTCGTTATCGCCTGTTGCACAGCCGTTGAAAAGAACGAGTAGAAAGCCAATAAGACGATACGAGGACTATCACGAGGAAAAGGGCAAGGACACGAAAATTTCGAAGATATTCCAATTGTCGGTCACGGCGCTTTCGTTCCTCGCTTTCGGCGGTTATCTGCTCTCTCTTATAATAACAGCAATACGTCAAAACGGTGGAAACGCGGGCAACGGAAACGTTATAGTGTTCTCAGTGAGTGGATTTCTGGATTTACGCGATCGAGTAGCGAAATTGAGAAACAAAGCCGCTTTAGACAGTTCTAGATACGGAAATTGTTCGGATTTCAGAATCTGCAAGGTTTGCAAAGCTACGTTCGTCCAAAAAGAGACGTCGATCCGTCAGAGGACGAGGTCGAGAAGTTGTACCATGGAATGATCCTGCTGTCCAGATCTTACGCAATGTACAATTAATTAATGGACGAGTAAATAAGAATTTACGCTCTTTGGATACCGCTGAACTCTCTCTTTCTCTCTGGGAGAAAAAAATCTCTGGTAATAAAATCTCAGACGTTAGAAAACCTAACGTTTTACGTTCGAAGGATAGGTCTATCGATTGACACGAGGTTACGAGAGGGAATTTGCGATCGTGATCCCGGCGAACTCAATTAGGAATTCGCTTATCGTGATTCGCCGGACTCTTGAAAATCCTAAAACCTAATAAAATCGAATAGAGGATCACGGTGTGTACATATCCCGAAGAATATTCTTAGCATGTGGGTAGAGGCTGCTTCAAACATGGCTCTTCAAATAAACACCTAAGTGACTGTATACTCCGAAAGTCTGCATGCAAAGATAACCATATGGCTTCCAGAGATATCATCAGCCATACGTCTCTATGCTATTATTCTACGGACATGTATAACTCGAATAGCATATCTATTTTTATTTCTATTTTATTCTCGGAACTTTATTCCATCGCTGTTTCCTCCCAATCGATCGAAGATTGCGTTTAAGTGATTAATTACTCGTTGTAATCGAATTTATTCAATGGCAGCGGTAGCAGTTGTTTAGTAGAATATATATATAAAAAAAATATATAATTTCTATCGAAAGACGATCATAAAGAATTGTAATCTGTATAATAAATGATATCCGAATAAAATGGAATTGCATCTAGTTGGTCTAGTCAACGTGTTTTCTAGATTGCATTTTTGTACAACTTGTTCCTCTCAATCACTTTTCGTTAATTTAATTTTCTTTGATAATTTGTCTCGTCTATTCTGTAATATTTATTTGGTAAAATTGGTAAAATGGAATCAGGAGTTCTTCCGAGCGATGCTCCATCGAGTCTGACATCAGACTCATCGTCCTTCAGGGACCAATCTTCAGTGAGCCACGCCTACAGCGCTTCTGTAGGCCAATCCCACGAAATTGCAGCGAGCTCTCCGATCACTTCTCTTTTTTTTTTTCTTTTAAACCAAATTTCACGCTGAACATGGCAGGAACTCCTCCGCTCGTTCATCCCGATGCACTTCCGTGAAAGTCATTGTTTGGCCCCTGACCATTTTCATTGACGCCGGCCGACTGATAATTCCGTCGTCTTCTATTTGCGGTCAGCCGGAGAATCGGACCATTGTAAGATCATCGAAAGTACCGTGCCTGCTTTGGATCATGATACAAACTCTGTGATTCAGTGGAGTGCGCTCTCGTGCCCGTGATTTATTTGGATTGCGATTTTGAGTGAAGCATTGTTGGAAAATGTCGTAGTCGTCAAAAGTGCGAGAGAGAGGCTGACAGGGAAACTAATATCTCGCGCAGAGTCAGTTAAAGGGAACAGACGAAAATGAACGAAGTGAAAACCCGCGTTGTGGATGGTACAAATTGTTCGAAGGAATTGAAGTTCGGAGTGGAGCGTATATTGTCGGACGAAATTTCCTCGAAGAAAACAGGTAACAAAAAAACGTTTCTCTGTCGTGTTTCTCAGATCTTTCCTCTTCATTTCCAACGATATTGAAATTGACTCGATTTTCAAACTTGACGTCGCACTGACATCGTTTGACTCACGTACTGCTTTTAATCGTTTGCGTTGCCAACTGATTGCGGACCATAACGAGTGACCAAACCGTATGCAATAATTCGTCGCTTTCTTTGTGAACTCGTCGGTATGATATCGCTGGATAGAAGTTATTGAGAAGTAATAAATTTATTATTTGCTTTGCCTGGATTATACTTAAATATACTTAAAATTGAGAAAATATTGCGCAAATATTCGGGACAAAAAATTCTCGACGTGCGTGGCACGTCATTCCAGTGCAAGAAAGAAAGAAATTAGATATAAAAGAAAGAAAATATATATGAAAATATTTAAAAAACATGTATGTTTCGAAAGATATACTTAGGCCACTTCCAGTGCAATTTTCCACGGTGCGATGCCCTTGTCCGGGAGGTTGCGTCAGGTGCGAGGCCCTTCGAATTTACCCTCCGTTCTCTTACGTTCAAACTACGATCTCCGGAAGCTATGCAAGCACCAATCACAGAAACGGGGTGGTCGAAAGTTATACCAATATTTATCGACCTGCTCCGCTTCGACCTGTTCCTAGAGGTGAGTATAGCCATAGTCTACAAAAAATTACTCTCCGTCTTCAGTGTTACATTTTCGAAATCAGTAGAACTTTGTCGCACGAGTTGATCGTTAATCGACGAGTCGTCTAATGAATTTTTCATTCGCGATCCTTACGATCATTTTTGGAGGAGATGATCCGAAAGCCGCAGTTCGTGCGACGAAGATTGCGTCATTAACAAATGCGACCATATGGACTACTGTCCTCTCTCCGAATACTCGACAGCAAGTAGGGCAAAATATTTACGCGCCAGTGTATTCCCGTGTTTCCTGTTCGTGTTTAAACGACATCTTAAGTGCCACCATTCGTTTATAGCCGGTGTAAACAGCGGTTTCGTCGTACTCCTCGGTCAGATAAAAAGTCGGAAACCTCGACTCCTTTTTGCTCTTTTCTTATTCGAATCGAAAAGTGTAATAAGAATATCACTAAAAAAAAAAAAAAAAAAAAAAAAAAAGAAAAAGTACCAATTAATTTAGTCGTTCAGCATTGGCGACTAACAATAGAATAAGCAAGAATTTATCAATAGAAGTTGCATTTTCAAACGGTAGCATAAAGCTCCCGAAATAAGTATGACCTTACTAACTGTTGGCCATCCGATTCATACGGGAAGGACCGTACCAACCAGAGAGAGAACCACACTGTTTAAACTCGTACACATGTTGTATACTTCTGTAGGGCTGTAAATCAGCCAGAAGTACCCAATCTTGGAGGCCTCTTGTTCGGGTATAAGATCTGTTGAAACAGACACCCATCCTTCTAAGGCCACCGTTTACATCATGTCAAGGCCCCCCTTTTAATTTCTGATCTCGCACTTGCATCCACCGCGACGAACGCTCTCGGCATCTGTTTCATCAAACGAAGCCAAGTCCCGGTTTTCTTTTCGGCATTGCTCTGTCTAGAATGCCACAGGCGTTTTCAAAACATTCTTTCGAACTTTCGCAGTTCCAATGTCGTCCGCCTCGACACCGAGCAACCAATCGGAGCCCAATACCAGAAGGAAAAGATCGTGGTCGAGGGCCGTGTTCAGTTCTCTGCAACGGAAGGGATTGGAGCGACGATTTTCTCTGCAAAAGTACATCACGAAACCGGACAGGCGGCAACTCGCTGCCACTCTAGGCTTGACCGACGCACAAGTATTAACGTCAAATTAAATCGCGAGCGTAGAGCGATCTCGGAACGATCGAATTCTAGAACTGGGTGTTCTGTCCTCTTCAGGTGAAAGTCTGGTTTCAAAATCGACGAATGAAGTGGCGACACACGAAGGAGAGCGAGAGCGCTGTCCTGTCGAATCCCGACTCCCAGAAGGAATCGGCGAAAAAGTTGACAAAGGACAACGCGAAGAGCGCGACGACTGAAAAGACTGTTTCGGAGGACGAGGAGGATATGGAGATCGAAGTTGACGTTTGAATTTGAAGATAAATATATATATATTTATGACGTTCGGATGCTAGTTTGTAATCTGCAACGACAAATTTTTATGTTAAATAAAATTTATACGTAAACAACTTCTGTTCATTCCGAATTCGTTGACGCTCAGTTCATTAGTGTTCCGATGCCATTTGTATTTTATTTCTTTTTTTTTTTATCAGTTACCAGGGCAACCAAGCTGTTATTTCCACCGTGAGAGGAAACTCTCACTTTTTTTTCACGAAGGATCGGAGGCTGACAAACTGCAATTTAAAATGCAACGATTGTTGCCAGGTTTAGTGTCGATTTCTCGGCAATATTCGGCGATAAAGATGTCGAAGCCTTTGGGAACAAGCGAGAGCCAGAAATGCCTGAATCTCGACACTTCTGACATTCTCTGTGAGTACGCTTCGAAATATCGCTCTTACTAGGTTATCAATATATTTGTTCGTTGTTTTAGCTGCATCCATGGCTCAGTCGCAAGCGGCTTCTGTCGTCAACGAGTCTTTGCGTGCAGACACGATTTCTCTGCTGGATCACACGGCCGCGGAAGTTTCAACGACCACGTTCGACGTGTCCACGTCGAGGGTGGAGTCGCAGATCGTCGCCGACAAGACGCCATTGCCATTCGAGGAGATCCCTGGCCCGGCGATTCTGAAGATTTGGGAGAAGTATTGGAAATACGTGCCGCTCCTCGGTACGCAAGTGCTTTCCAGTCTACTAATCAACAGATTCACCCAGGGTACGATCTGTTGAAGTACCAGTAGGCAGAACTCCGAAGAATCCCTCAGCGTTTTGTCGGCAAGGAATTTAAAAAATCTGATAGACAAGAAACTTGAAAAAAAAAAAAAGAAACTTCGATTCGTTCTTCGGATTTCTAATCGCGCGTTTCTAATCTTTGACATTTCCGATAAGACAGCGTATTAGCAGTTCGTGATGTTCGTAAAAAGTTTTCAGCAAGCTTGTTTGTACAAGGATAGATGATTGGCCCTTTTTTAGGACGACTGACATGGAATCGCAACATCACGCCTTTAAAATATTTATTCAACGAGTACGGTTGTATCGTGAGGAATCAACGGACCTCTTGCGGGGGATATTGTCATGATTCACAGGTAACGTTTCCTCAGGTAATAATTTTCATCGACTTCGCTCAATTACGCCTCTGCTCGTTATCCCTGTTCGTTAACGCAGACCCGAGCACATAGCAGAGGTCTTCAAGCAAGAAGGCGATATGCCTGTACGAAGTGGTATCGATATTCTGCAACATTATCGACTGAACTACCGCAAATATCGTCTCGCAGGACCGTTTTCTGTGTTAGTACCTGTAAATACCTGTAAATACCATAGAAATGTTACGCATGATTTTCTGTATAAATTCGAAATCCACTGACCGAGAAATGTTATTCAGGCAGGGCACGGAATGGATAGAAGTGAGAGAGAAGATAGAGCAATTGTTCAATCAAATTGCCCCGAGTTTTTTCGGGAAGATAGACGTGATCTGCGACGAGCTGATTGCTAGGATATACAAAATACGGAACAGACAGAACGAAGTGCGTATGTCAAGCCGATGATGAACAATACGACGAATCAATGAATTTACGTACAGGTACCTGCTTGTTTTCACGAGGACATGATACGATGGGCCATGGAGTGTTTCTGCGACGTAACGTTGAACAAGCGTCTCGGGTTCTTGGAGCCGGCTGGTTACAATTCGTCGTCCGAAGCCACTAGAGTTATCAACGCCTTGATGACAGCGCACAAATACCTGAGCCGCTGTGAAACTGGCTTTCAAGTATGGCGATTCTTCTTGACTCCGTTCGCCAGAAAACTCTTCGAGGCTTGCGACGTACTTGACAAGTAAGCTGACCGCGCTTGAATCGTTTCCGAGGGAAGTTTTCGAATGTTTTGCTCAGTGTCATAGGGAAGTACGTCCGTCAAGCTCAAGGCAAGCTTCGAATTCGAAAATCCCAAGGAGAGAAGAGCTTAACGACCGACGATAGTTCACCGGTGTTGGAGAGATTCCTCGTGAACGAAGGCATTCATCCAGACGACATCTGCACGTTGCTAATGGATATGATTATCTTGGGCGTTCAAGCGGTAATAATAGAAACAAATGGCGTAACGCCATATTTTGATATTGACAGTGAAATGTGACGTTCGCGTGATTTCTAGACGGCGAATTCCGAGGCATTCGTGTTATATCACTTGGCTAAAAACCCACGAACTCAAAGAAAACTCTACGACGAGATCACTTCTGTATTGCCAAACAACGATTCCCCTGTCACGGAGAAAGCGTTAAGAAATATGCCATATTTAAAAGCTTGCCTTCAAGAAACTTTGAGGTAATCATTTCTGAAATAGAAATATCTGTTAGTATAGATAATAGATATCAAGTAGGTGAATAGATGTGATTGTCGCGGTAAAACGACTCGTTTGATTTAAAGATTACACCCTGCCATCCCTTACATCACCAGACTGTTACCGAAAACTATATCTCTTCATGGATACACAATACCTAAAGGGGTAAGTGTGACACATACGACGTAGTTAATCTCCACTCATTCCTCATTTTTCCAGTATAATTTGTCCCTTGGTGTTAAATTTTATTGACAACAGATAAACTGAATTTCAGTGATGTTGAAAATATGTGAGAGTTATAAATGTTAAATTGGCAAACATTTTTATTTATTTGAAATTATAAAAAATGCATGTTAGAAAACTAGATGTCACAGAACTTTAGATACGACAGAATTAAGACTCAAGTAGTTATTAGCGATTTAAAATAATTGTGCAACTTTTGGTAAGAGAAACGTGTCATGTTGACGCGTGAAGGGACAAACGAAGATTAAATAGTAATCGTTGCTCCGTTGAGAAATAAATTTTTACAGACATTCGTTATCATGGCAAATCAAATTACTTCGCAACGAGAGGAGAATTTTGAGGATCCATTAAAATTCCGGCCAGAAAGATGGCTATCCAGTTCTGTAAAAGGAGAGACAGACTTCAGTTATTTACCTTTCGGCCACGGTGTGAGATCATGCCTAGGGAAGAATATGGCCGAAACGGAAATGATGCTGGTGACAGCAAAGGTATTTAATTGTTACAATTATTAATCGATCAGTGTTGTTTCATTTCGACCATATTTCAGTTTATACGACAATTCAGGATTGAATACGATTATGCTGACATCAAAGACAATTTTATGATGGTGAACATGCCCAATAAACCGCTCCGTTTCCGTTTCGAAAACAGATATTAATCTACTATATGGTAATAAAGTATCGATCATTGCAGAGGATTATCGCAATAGGGATATATTTCATTTCTTGAAACGTAATTTAAAGTATGTAACAGTAGTTGTGATTTATCACTAATTTTTATCACATTTATTACGCCGAGAAAAAAAGAAATGTTGTTAGAAAGAATTTTAGTTTAATTTATCATGTATTTGAGACTGATTATACGTGTAATGTACCTTTCAATGTTAAAGTGCATAAAGAGCTTGTAAAATAGAGATTGAAACACATCTTCAAATGCTGTTTCCAAATTATTATCTGATCACAAAATTTCAAGGATCAGACATTTTGAAGACAATAGTAAATTTCTGATATCTTTGGATTTTACTCAATTCGTCTCAATTCACATGTGTTACGTGTTTATGTAACGTACATGTGAAACAAGTATCTCTTTTATCTTTTCTGTCATTTTGTCAGCGATGAAATTACGAAGCATATATAATAGTAATCGTATTAAAATTTTTAAAACAGATTGATCATTGATATTTTCTAGAAGAGGCACTACATATCATTAAAAAAATATGATTGATAACAATGGAAATTAAGGATTGCAGAAGGATTTGCGTGAGTGATTACGAAACCGGATATACACCACCACTGGCAATTATTGATTTAATTGAAATGGAGACTACGATATTGTTAATTAAAAAAGGAAAAGGCTTGGATAATTTTACAGGTTCAAATCAGAAAACAAAAGACTCACGTGATTATGTCTTGACGTTTTCTTATTTAGAGTTTTTACTATAATTCCTACCAGGCTAAAGAAATATCACAGAAAGCTTAGAACGTGAAATACTCTGATACGTAAGTAAAAGATTCGAATACTTTTCTATTCATATTCCCTAAAATATTCACTATACAGAAATTAATTGGTTTTCGTTAAACAATGGCGAGAAAATAAAGTACAACAATAAAACTGTCAGGTCCCTTAAATCAATTTGAGTCGATGGAAAAAAACCAATGGATTCCGTGTTTTGAAAAAGTGGTTGTACTTCGAATTTCAAACGCTATGAACGACAGGCGCGAATAAATACATAATTTTGTGCCAGAAACGCACGTATAGAAAATTAATTCTTTATTGTAAATATTAATCTGAAATTCTGGCGCATGCAATCACTAATACATATATATCAAATTGAATAACGTATTTCTGGCACGCATATTATCTCGACAAACGAGACATCACAAATTTACACCCACGTTGAAGGAACAATAACAGAGTCCGTTTATTATTGCCAACGTTCCGCATTATTCGTCTGCAAAATGTATGAAATAGAGAATTTTATTAAACAGTACGAATTTCGATTTTCTCCCGTTCTTACTCCGTTGACTTTTTTCGCAAAGAACTTCAGATTATTCTGATCATTCAAGTTACGCGTTAGTTTCTTTTCCCGGAATTAAGTTTATTCATTTAGATTTAGAGTTTGTTCAGTTAGATAATGACGTTTTATTGCCAAAGGTAATACGAATATCTGTATTCGAGATATCTTTAAAACAGAAGTCGCTCATCGATTGTGGAGACTAATACGTGCTTTCACATAATGATTCTAATCAAAAGAACTGTCGTTGGTGGCAGTAGTTATACGAACAAATAAATCATATTATCATAATCATATATATATTTATCATAAATAAATCATTGTCCATTTGTATTTATACACAGATATTTAAATCAGTTAACGCACTACGTGTTTTAACTGATTTAAATATCTGTGCATAAATGTTTTATTAAGGTGCGGTTATACCAAATGAACGAATGCTCGTTCATTTGTCAGCTACTCCGATCAAATTTGTATTCATATCGTGTTCATTAACGCCATAGAACATCGTGGTGTCGTCTGTGTTAACATTAAACGTTTGGTTAAATGACCGGTTTAAAAATTTGATTTAACATTTTGCATGCGTTGCTATTTTTTTCGTTCATTTATTTCACGTTACTCTTGTCAAAAAAAAAAAAAGAAATGAAAATATGCAATTTTTTATCTTGTCATGTAAATTTTTCTGTATTAAATTGACAATTATCTGTATTATTTTTGCAAGAAGATCTTCATTCCATTTCATTTCATTTGGTCATTTAACCGATTATGATAGGAATAGATATGAGCCGTTTATTTTGAAAGTGGCCCAAATCCATTTATCTTTAAATCAAGATATTAAACGACGTTTTGATGAATTTAAAAATATTGGTAACTGATAATATGGTAGTATAATGTTTTTGTGTTTCTAAAAGATGTATAATTTACCAACCCAATTAGTATGATAAACATTATTTAGGAAATAACACGTTTTTGATGACTATAAAATGAACGCAAATTCGGAACGAAGGACAAACGAGCACTCGTTCATTTAAATGCAAAGTTAAATTTTGTAAATGCAAAATTAGACCAGGCCCGAGGCAGACGAGCATTATTTACGATAAATCAATGATATTATCAGTAATATTCATAAATTTTATTATCTACGCTATCCTCCGATAATGGAATGTTTTGAAATTCATAAAAAATTGTCCCACATATAAAATGATAAATAATAAATTTACTTTCTTGCATGCCATAAATTCCAGGCGACAAATTTTATTTCCTGTTTAGAATAGAATTTGCCATTCTATTTTTCAAACTTGATTCAATTTTCAATTCTGCTTTAGTATGCAGTCATTCGTGAACAAACTTCTTGAATTATATGACTAATTGCGAGCAACAAATTTTACCTTACAAATTTTCCTGCTATAGGTGTCTGAATGAGACAACTCAACTTATTCAATTTTTCTGTACCATTTTTGAAAGTAATTATAAAGTTTGGTGAAACACATTTTTTTTTTCTTGTGCAATTTTCCTCTTCAGCTGAATATACAAATACATTCAGTCAAAGAAAATCACTCATTATGGAAATACATACATATATATTTTGTAACATATTGAGATTCATTGTAACTTGTAAATTGTATACATTTTATAACATATCAATTCATTCTAGAGTTCACATAGGATTCATGTAACTATTAAATATCAATTTGAGTATTCAATCTTCATCTTGATACATGACAACTCGTAAAGCCGTAAACATAGACATCACGTTCGTAATGAACTGAAATATCGATAATAGTTGTTTAAATTACTCCATAGACAAAGATGGCGATGAAGTATATTAAGAACAGAAATCGTTCTAGTACCGAGCAATAATAGTTTAATGAGAAAGCTGGAATGATACATCTGATCCGTAAGATCACCGGCGACTGAGGTATCATCATTAACAATATAAATTTTTGTATTTTCAGAGGTTGATCATACCATTTCGATTCGTAAACTGCTCGCATAGTGTTTTCACTCTGACAATCACAGAAACATGTTTAATCGTGAAACTTTGAATTTGAAAAATTGAAATTAGGAGATGTGAAAAGACTTACTACGTATATTAATTTGTCAGCTGGCCACGCGCACATGAATACCCCCAGCAGTACAGTAGAGCACACGGAAATAAATTGAAGTTTCACAGTAAATGGTTGTCGCTGTTTGTTTGAGTGAATTTTAATAATAATAATCAAGGTTTATATAATCTCCAACATTGCCAAGTACTCACTCCAATAAGAATGATACCGGCAAACACGCTTTCTATGCCACAAATGCTTAGCGTAATCAGAGTTGTATATCGAGCTGTATTCGTTACTTCCTTTGCATATCTGAAACGACATGTTTAAAAAAAAATATATATATATATTATATGTGTGTAATAAGTCAATAATATTAACGCGTCGTTTTTTAAAAAATATCTTTTTTTCATCTTATATGCATTCTGTACAATTTCGTAATTTCAAATATTCTATAAATGCACGAAAATCTGTATATCTAATTATAATTCATAACATAAATATGAAATATGCCAGTATGTCCCCCCCCCCCAAAAAAAACGGGCATGCCAATAATATTTCACATGGAAATTTTGCATTTACATTCACGGACTATCACAGAATCGTCGCGTACCTTTTCAGAGCGTAATACTTCTTTACACATTTTACGAACGACGCAACATTGTTGACGGTGCGCATTTCGTTCATCAGAATTTCGAAGCGTGCTGCAGTGAAGAGCATCAGTAACGCGCAAAATATGTTAATACACAAAGCTGACGAGCACTGTAAACCGACGAGTGATTGTTGCAAGAAAATGATGCTTCTTATGGGTTCAGAATCGACTGGGAACGGATATTCTGCCGGTGTTGGGAAAGGATCGGATATGAAAAGCGTTCCAATGAGAACGGTGGATCCGGTCCAATAAAACCAAGCTGCAGACGCCGCGTAGTACATGGCATACTTGTCCACGTATTGTTGGAAGACACGTCTCTCGTGTAAATTTCCTTTCTCGAAGCAAGATTTCATCTCTTCGATTAATCGCTGAAATACGTCACTGCAGTCACTAAATCCCGAGACTACTATTACTCGACGCAGTCGAGCAAATTCGCCGCAAACTGCCAAGTTATCGCCGCGTTTTGCAAGAATATTCATTTGTATTGAAGTATTTCACGTAGGAAACTAGGCGATGAGTTTCTATCTATCAAAATGTATTGGTTGTTCGTGATGAAGCATTACATTATTTTAAAATGAGCGGGGAATGATTTCTCACAAAAGAATAAAAAAAAATTTGTTGATTTGTCACTTTGTTTTCGAGAAGATTTATCGAACAGATTCGAAGTTTGTTAATTCTAGACATGGTGGCATAGAATGGTTAACAGGACGTTAACTGTTCTATGCCACCATTTTACTTTTTTTACGCGCAAAAATAAGTAAAAACTGTAAAATAAAATTTTCGTGTAAGATGTTTCGTTTTTGAGAGAATCGAGTTTGAAAATTGATCAAGTACACGTGTACCAAGACGAATTTTAACGAGACGTTCAAAGTATTTGAAGGAAAAATTTTTATTCTTCATTTTTTATTGATTTGCGTAAGGCAATTGCTCTTGTTAATTATTCTTCTCTATTCACGTTTAGCATTAGCTAAATTCAAGGCTAGTTTGATAAATCTCCAAAATCGATTTTCTCGCAAACGAAGCTTCAAATCAACAAATTTTACTCTATGTCTTTTTTCTTATTTCTTTTCCGTGAATGTGTATCATCTCCTGCCTGTTTGTACGTGTTATTCCTGGATGGATGACTCCAGACGAGCGGTTTGTATAATTGTTGTAATTTCACGCAAACCAAAGTTGTACACGCGATGTTGGAGGCAGTGTAAATTTGCCGCGAACCGCTCGCCTGCCTCGGGTCTTAAGGATGAAGCTTACCTGATATCGATCGTACTGATTGATACAAAAGGAAGAATGCAAAGGTATCTGTACAACAGCAAGTGTCAAAGAGACTGCCTTGCAAAATGTCACTGGATCTTCACGGTGCACGTATATCGCGTACGATAAGGGAAACAAGAGTAAAAGCGAGTTGAGGAACAGCACGGATCTCAAAACTTTGTAACGGAATATCCGAGATTTGGTGGCTGTCGATGGAAGTGGCCAACAATGGCTCAGTGCCATGATAAATTCGACGAAAGCCATTGCTTTTTCTGGCGTAACATTTCGAAACATACCGACACGACGTCGAAACCAACTGTGATAACGTCAGGCAGTCACAATGCCTCAACTTTGAGCACGTGACTGCCTGAACACGTTGCCTTGAATTAATTTATGAAAATTTCATTGCAATCGATAATCAAATCGTGCGAAGATAATGATTCGGTTGCAACCCTTTGAGAGTATTCTTGGTATAAGGGGAATAAAATGCAAATGTGCCTCTAATAGAAACACTAATGATACCTGTGCGCAATTACTTTTTCATGCGCGATTACTGCTGTGGAAGATATTGCACGTGAAGTAAGCTAGTAAGAATTTAATAGATACCTCCTGCAGGGCATTACGCCTAACATAAATTAGAAATGTTATTATTAACGTTAATATTAGATATGTAACGATTGCAAAATCACGTTTAAGCGATACCCTAGGTATAAAAACATTTGTACATGTGAACAAATAATTCATGTTTAGTAAGTTTAGTTTCATAAACTGTTACTGCTATCGATGAAACGGAAACTACTGTTAGTCATTGCTGTTGCAACATTCAGAATTATATTCTTGCAATGCTTCTTATTATATATGCTTGTGTGACATGTTCATAAAGCAGCAGCGTTTATAATTAGTTTAGAAATATAGTAATTTTTAATTATGATTACTTGAATAGTTGCTGATTAGAACAGCAATCAAAATACATCATTGCGAAACAATGAAGATGAAGAGAGCAGTGGGCAAGTACTGAAATTTGTTATTTAATTTGTTGTTGTTAATTTATCGCAGTTATGGCATTAAAATGTTAAATTATTTTATTGGAAATGTATCTATCGTTATAGACAATTAATGATTTCTGATATATACATATATCACATATTGAAGTATTATATTACACATTAAAGTATTATATTAGTAGATTATGCTGTAATTCTAATTCTTGTTCATATCACTTTGTGGAATGTCCATGCTTAAGAAATATTCTATTTCTTTAAAATCTCCAGAATCATGTAATCAGTTAATTATAATAGATATATACACCATATATATATAATGTGCTTATGAACCGTAGTTTCACAAATAGTGATACATTCTGTTCAAGTAAATTGTCCGGTTAATTAAATTACACTTTCGTATAAGTGTTGTTAATTTCTCTCATCACACTCAACATAATACAAAGTCATATCAAGCGTAGTTTCTCTGTCAGCACAAAGAATCATAAAATAATTTACCATTTTAATGTAACTACAAAACAGATTAGTTAAAACAAACGTAAATGTATCGTTTAGAAAATATATATATATACATTTCAAATACATATTATCTTTATCCTCTTAACGATAATTGTTTCGTAATGAAAACGATCAAGGGACTAATGTGCTTTTCTGTAATTCCACGGTTTAACATTCAACTCTTACTGCCATAAATCAAAGTAAAAGCATACCATCTACTCGTACCTGCAACTGATGGAAAACAGTTCATTTGTCAAATCGATTAACTCCACAAAATAAAAAGTAAAGAAACTGATAAAATGGTACATATTCTTTTTTAAAATTTCTTTTGATATTTAAACTTAAATAAACTAATTAATTCCACAAAATAAAAGCCAGAGAAATTAATGAAACGATATACATTCTTTTTTAGTTCTTTACTTTTTATCAATACTATTTCATTATAAAGTAACATATTAAACATCAACATATCAACTTCAAACAACAAATTTATTAAGTGTTTTAATGTATACATGTTTCAAGACAATTACGATTCGATCATAGTTCTCATTGCCATGAAGTAGGACGTAATTGTAGTTAGAAACTATAAATCATTGTACAGAATAATTATATTAATCTTTGAGGAAAAATTCTGAAAGTAACATGCTTACGTTTGCGAAATATTCCAAAGTAAGAGACGGTAGCAGACCACCCATTTTAATGACGAATGGTTTTTGACTTCTCTGCATCATGATAATCAAAGTACTTTTCATTTTTTTTGGTTTTCCTACCCATTGGACATCAGTCATTGATTGTGCGAATTGTACACTCTGGAAATAGAATTTTGATTCAAATTCGTACATTTTGATCAAAGAAATAATTGTCTTTTTTATTCTATGCCTTTTTTTTTATTATTGGTTGTAATAGTTATAATCCCTGCATTTTGTTGTAGAAAAAATATATGGAGAAGGAGCGCCAGACTGGACCAGATGATATGTTCTAATAATATTAATATTGGTTGGCTTACACATTCTTGTAAATCATCTGCTGGCCAGGCGTTGACGTACATGCGGGTGCAGCCAGATATCATCACAAGAATAAACTTGCCCATTACGGTGAATGATTGATTCTGAATATCATTTAAAATTAAAAAATATCCATTTAAAATTTACCAATCTATATTACGAACTACATTACGAATAGCACAGAAAGAAAAACCTGTTGAGCAGGTTAGCAGGTTAGCAGGTTAGACTCACATAAATCAAGGGGAAACCCCCGCATATCACCGCGCTTCCCATCGTGGCGTTCGTTTTGAATAATAAAGTCTCAATAGTAGTTTTAGTATCCTCCACAAATCTAACCATGACACGGTCTCAATTTATTCATCTTATTCTCAGTCATTGCTTATTCTATACCTTTAAATGATAAATGCAGTACGATGCACTGCTTTCATTCCACGCAATCAATAGACTATTAATTAATTACATAAAAGGAAAATTCGGAAAATACTTGGCTTATGTTGTTCGTTTACTAGCTTATATATTTATCGACACGAAGTGGCAACAAAAAATATTAACGTACAAATTTAGATTTAACGAAGTTCAAATGAAGCCAGTGAATACGTCAGTACAATCAATCTGTCAGCAATATAAATTGGCATTGTGCAACAATTGTACAGAGTGGCATGTGGCACGAACATTTGTATATTTATGAGCAAAAATATATTGTTTGCGACTTAGAAGACACTTGGAAGAAATACGGGTCTAATTAACCCGGCAACATACACGTGGAATTCAGCAGATTGATAATTAGATTATAATTTTCACAACTACGAATACTTTTTCTCTGGAACAAAGTTAATATTTGCGCGTGTCTGTAATATATGTATGTATTGCTGTTATTATAATACAGAAAACATACGCGCAAATGTTACTTTTTACTGAGGATGCACAAAGTATTCTCACGTGAATACTTCCACTTCGGAAGTTTACGTGTGCACTGCCGAATTAATAATTTCTTACATACCTAATACATTAAAATAGATATGAGTATTGGATAAAAGCTTCACAAGTAACATCATACAGCATGACAGTGAGTGAGTAAGAGTAATATATTTTTTACTTCTATACTGTTTCAAATTGTAAGCACACAGACAGTAAGTATTTTAGTTCTTTTAATTCTTAAATACTATAGACATTGAAACTTGTACAATTATAGTATTATAACATTATTTATTCCATTATTACACACATGCAAATGTCCAATAAAGATCAAATTCCATGCATAATTGAAACAATAGCAAATGTATCAGAAAATATAAAATAACTATAAAAAATAACGCAGAAATAGAAATAGTGAATGAAAATTGGTCGCAGTCCCTATAGTACTTAAGGTTTAAATATTTCAGTAATTTACTTTTCTTATATATAGATCCGCAACTTGACTGGAAGAAATATTCTCAAAACATTTCAAAATGAGTAAAAAAGGAAGAATCTAATTTTTTTCATTAAAGCCTTCATTTTCGAGAAAATCGAGTTCAAAGACTTGACTGCTTAATTAGACAAGAGTGAATTATTCTATGTGTAGAAGTAAGTAAAAAATGTAGAATAAATTTTTCTCATTGAAGGCTTTATTTTCGACAAAAAAAAAAGTTTAAATATATTTCTTCAAAAAATTGCCATATACACGCATGTACTTCATTAATTTTCTCGGAAACAAAATGCTTTACGGAAACATTATGTTCTACATTTTTTTTCACGTAAAATAATCTTTTGCCGATTATTCACTCCTTTCAGTTTTAATTAATTAATTAAATATTTGATTAATTTAATTAATTCAATATTTAAATGACCGGCATTATGTTAAAATGTTTCTTGGCTATCGCTTAACAACCGGAATTGCATTTTTGCAATCTGTAATATCACTGATTTACCACTGTAATTACCATAGTAATTACAACCGCTCGTTTAAGCTCGTTAGTTCAAACAACAAAATTCTATTTTTTCTTTTCGACTCATTTGAAATCACTTCCCAATCGGTTTTCCACGAGTCACAAGATGTCCTGTATATTTCATTATGCCATATATAGTTCGCTGTTCAAACGTTAAGATCATATACAAGAATATCTCATTTAAATTGTTTCCTACTAGTGAAGATTATTAAATGAATCTACTTGTGACTATATTTAAATAGAAGAGAGATTTATTTCTTACCCTATTATTTCTTGGTGTTCCTTGACACAGCTTACCAGTACATCGAAATCGTTCACATGTCGAAGTTTTACTTTTAATATGTTTAATTTGGCCGCAGAGTAACTGAACAGAATGACGATCATGAAGTCTACACCGATGCAGAATGTCGTTAAATAAATGCAGTAAACGTGATTAATGTAGACTATGCAATATATTCCAGGCGATTCGGTGGAAAATGGAAGCCACCCATCCGCTGGTAATTCTTGGGCCGAAAAGAAAGGCGCTAAACTGAACAAGATCGAACATATGATATAAGCCGATGCGGTTATTGAGAGAAATTGTTTGTAACGATCCATGTATCTTTCCATTGCTTTAGTTTCATGTTCATTGGCCACTTCTATGAACGTTTTCACTTTTCCTATGAGAACCTGAATCGATTAAAAACAAAAAAAAACGACAAACTTTTTGATCGTTTTACTATGGAATATCTTTATCGTTTCAAATCCAAATAACCTGCAGTTGGTCGTTATTCACTCGACAAAGAATTAAATCGAGGATTGCCTCGAGCACAGAAGTCATCTCAGAGATACTTTTCATCAATATAGATACATCATGTCGAAAGTAATATAGAGCAAGTGTCAAGGATATCATCAATAAAGTCAAATTTAACATCGCGAACAACCATCGTATATTGCGAAAAATAATTTGTTTCTTACTACTATTCGGATCGGATGGCCAAATACACGTGAATGTTCCAAACAGTTCCACTATGTAAAGTATTTGACGACTGTTCACGTTGAACATGTTTGCTACATTGAATATTCCGTAGAAACACGGGATACCGAAGGAAAACAATTTTCTATCTGACGGAAATGAAGAAGAAGAATAGCTATAAATTATCCTTATTAATTATTCAGTGGTAATGCCACTGTACATCGCACGTACCGTCTGAGTTATAGTTTCCCAGATAAAAGATTCAGCGAAATTTCTTTAATTTCTCAAGTAAAATAGCAGTAAAAATTATAGGGAATAGTTGGCTAGTACATTGGATATTTGATTGCTTCATCTTTTGCAGGTAATGTTGCTTCATACAGCAAACAATTGTAATACCACTACAAATTTGAAATCTAAGATATTTTCTAGTGCATGTATATAAACTTTTGCAGTAAAATACACTACTGAATTTGATTTTAATTTATCCCAGTACAGTATTGAAATCAATAGAAGTAAAAATTAAACTATTCCGTAAACAGCGCGTAAACGCAAATCTTATCTGATATGTGTGCTTTGATTTTAATTTAATTATTAAACAATTATTAACAATAACAATAATAAATTTGTTTATTTTTTAGTGATTTACATTTAGCGTGGAGCTTCATGGGTCGTCGAGCCGCTATTACTCTATCCAGGCTTGCGCCTGTAACTTAAGATTTTGAGGACGTAAACTACTACGAATAGAAAATGGTCTCGGAAGAAATATCATTCATTTCTCACCGGATCGGAAACAACGCAAGACTCATTGCTAACTTACAAAGAATTTTGCACAGACAATTCGTGAGTAAACAAGAAACTTGGTTCCAAATTATATCATCAACGGTAAGTAAAATCGAATTTATCGTGCAATGGTAACGTAAAATGATGATTTGTCTGTGACTCGCCTGTGGCGCCACTTAAACAGTAGCGCCATTATGACACATAATTATCGACCTGGAAAATATCAAAGTATTTCTTTACGTTTTTTACGGATTTGAAGTGAACGTAAAAATTATTATTGCAGTTTATTGTTGTACCCAATTTATTGTTAGTTGTTAAAAATGGCAGAAAAGAATTTTATTTTTCTTATAATGAAGAAGTTAACTAAAACGATAGTTCCAAACAGTGCTTATATTGTAGAAATTTCGTACAATACA
Source organism: Melipona beecheii (assembly GCA_032399605.1). Classification (NCBI taxonomy): domain Eukaryota; kingdom Metazoa; phylum Arthropoda; class Insecta; order Hymenoptera; family Apidae; genus Melipona; species Melipona beecheii. The sequence goes on along the minus strand of JAUCMO010000210.1, from coordinate 1,770,087 downwards.
ACAGAAATTAATTTGAAGAATAACATCACATTTAGTTGTAAAGGAGCACTATTTCGTTATGTTATATTTGTAAGTTACTTCACAATTTATATTCATTAAATTAATAAGAATTATCTGCGTTTGATTTAGACCAGAATTTTTTAATTTTTTACTTTGGGTCAACTTTCGCGCGCGTATTGGGTTTAGGTTAGTTAAAGATTACAATGCCAACAGTGAAATACGCAAGACACTTTTTACAATTTTTGAATATTATTTTACATCATCGATATTTTTCAGGATTGATTTTTAAGCGGGAAGCATGGCAAAAACAAGCAAACTTAATCTGTAAAAAAGAAAATATTATCTAGAAGAATCAATCAGAAACACGTATCATCCATTAGGTAAAATTTTCTCAGGTAAAAATTTAAATCAATTATTAGATTTTTCTTTGTGCAGTGAATTTTTAATTTAAAACTTGTACTTTTAGCTTCAATTCATCGAAATCTACTAGAATTCAATTCTGACAAAAGTTATAACTGTACACTTAAAGTGTAAAAATGACTAACTTAGTCAATGTTCTTGTATATTCAATAGATGGTAAGTTACCTTCTTTCAGTTTTATCGGTTCTCGATTCATAGGAAAATCTCTGAGGATAAATTTCTTTAAACTTGGGTTGCTTCTGAATTGTAATGTTTTATATTTTGTTGTAGATTTTCTATAATATTCACTTTTCCTATTTTCTAAGAATCTTGCAGTGAAAAGCTAAGAATGTAAGTACTTTAGCACATTGTATTTTATATAGTTTGCTTTCCATTGAAATTTAATGTAAAATTATTACAAAACAGAATCAGTTTAAATTATTAGTCACAGTTTTTACCATTGTCAAAACTTAAATTTTCACGAATAAACCTGTGTCTTCAGAAATAAAATTGTAATGTTTTACGCTTTTTAAGAAATTTTTCATTTCTTTCACATTTATGATAGGATTTTGTGTTTTCTTCTAAGATCAGAGTTTCATTTTATTTTTTATTACCAGTTAACATTTCGTGCGAAATGCATGCATATTGGATTTAGTTAAAAATTGCAGTGCATAATCGATATTATTTACGATCGATTTTTAAGTGGGAAGAAATGGCAGAACGAAGGACATTACATTTGTGAAAGAAGTATTATCCAAAAGTTCTCAGGTAAAAATATGAATCAATAATTGTTGGATTTATGTTTGTATTGTGGATTTTTTAAATAAAACGAGCATTTTTGACTTTAACTCAAGGCAATATTTAATCAAATAATTATCACATAATTTCCAACAGTTAGAAAAGATAATAGAACATAAACATTTAAATAGAATATACCAAAAGTTATTTATAATTTTATGTCAAAATTTGATTTCAGTTCTAACCGGTAGAAATTATAGAATAGTAATTGATCGACTTATTGTTTTATATATGCATGTATTTTATTATATGTATGCACACTTCTTTAACATTTGCCATTCGTTTGTTGATTCTTTAACTTCATTCTGCGTAGTTCTTAACAATTCTAATACTAAAAAACAGTATATTATTAAGAATGTACGTCTTTAATAGTGAAAATAACATGCGTAATGTAATAAAATTTTCCATTTCTCAAATAAGTGAGGCGCGAAAGACCTTGAAGCTTGAAATATAATTTGAAGTTGACTGTTGTTTCACTTTTACATATTTGCCTTCATTGGAGATATTTGTTCTAACTTTTGGTTTCTTTTTGTGCAGGTTATTCCGGTTGCAAAGATAGCACAGGATGCCACGAGCATTAATGAACAATTTGATGAATTTCACGGAAAGTTGGTAACATTTTATTCATTCCAAGTATTACATTTACTATATAATTTATATATATTTGAAATACAATTCGCAATACGTAATTTCATAATCGTAATATATGTGATATGTGGATGAAAATGGAAAAGATTAAGTAAATTAATATTTCACGTCGAATATGGTAATCATAGTAGCTTAGTCGTATATACGTATGCAAATTCATATATATTCTAGTATTAGATTGTTAAATTCATAGTTTTTGTACTCTACTAGAATATACCTTTTCCGAATGCTAATGCGATGAATTTTTCATCTATAACTTTTGATTTGTGCAACCACTTTCGAATGTTTATATTACGTGACGTGATATCTTAGTATTGTTATTGGAATACAATTTCAACAAATATTTTGGGCCAATATAGAGAAATACTTTATAATTTCCAACTAATATTTTTAATGCATACTGAAGTTTACAATTATTTTCTGGATAAACAGCAATATTTTCTAAATAGAGCCTTTGCTGTCCTCCTTCTAATCAGCTTTATTTTCAGAAAATTTTTATGACCGCGCCCAATGCGGTCGGTAGAGTCAGTGTTGGTCGTGCGATATGTATTAATACTTACTTAATTACTTCTGTCCAAAGTGACTTTATTCATTTAAATTTAATTCGCGAAATTAGAGCCAGTGAGTTCGCCGATTGTTACTTAAACGCGCGCGTTAATAGTCTTTTATTTTTCCTTTTTGTACTTTTTCTTATTCAATGCCCGTTTTCGGTATTAGAGTCAGTGCTCAAGAGAATAAGGTCTCTCCAGGAGATCAAGACTGTAAGTAGTTTTATACATTGTGCTTCAGTTTATTCAATATCTCAAATTTAACAACAAGTACATACAATGTTTAACGTTTTGTTACAGACGCTTCACATCAGCATTAATTCTTTGGGGGAAAATCCAACGGTGGCTCTAAAGCCAAGAATGTGAGAATCTTTCGTTATCTTGAACTCAAGATTTTGCTTTGCTTTTAAATACAAATTCTGTTTAATGTTTTGTTACAGATCTTCTACAGTCTCCACTTCCCCTAATCCTCCAAAACTCTCGTGATGCTTCAAAATCTAAGAATGTAGGTACTTTAGCATGTTGTACTTGAAATAATTCCATTCTCTATAGTTCTCTCTTCATTCTCGAAGTCTAATGTAAAATTATAACTGTAAAAATAAAAATATTTCAAATTATTAGAATCTCAGTTTTTACCGTTATTAAAATTTAAATTTTCACAAGTAACACTGTGTCTTTATGCTTTTCAAGAAATTTTTCGTGGCGTTAACTTTCACCATGGGATTCTCAGTGGTATCTGCTCGATGAAGATTTTCACGACGACTTTCCTTGGTCCAGTGCAGATGATATCGTTCTTCGCAGTGAGTCGCATGCGTTTATGTTCCTCCGGTCACTCAATCATGTCGTAGGACGAAAGGTCCGAATCGGCACGGGTGACTGGTTGTATACGTAGAATTTTTGATGAGCATAGTGACCGCGGGTATTTTTTATACCCATGAGTAGTAACATTTTTTCAAGTCTTTTTGTGTATTAGATCAGGATAGTGCTTCTTTTTAAATTTGTATTTGTATTTGTAGCAATTACTTATAAAATCGAAATATCTTCAATATAAATATTTGTAAAAATATGTATATGAATATTCATATGAATCGTTTGATTTTGATTGTTTCATTTTATTGTTAAGTTGTTAAATTGCAATATCTTTTTTAACAAATTCAAGTCTTATTCATTTTCTTTATTCTCTTGTTATTTCAATAATTACTGAAAGAGCAGAGTCGTTACAATTTGAAATAAAGTAATGCAGTTAGTCCGTTAGATACAAATTATACTAATCATTTTTTTAGTTCAGGATTTTCAGGTTTAATACCTTCCGTGTTCATTGTCAGGATCTCACTCACGTGCCCAGGTGCTACTTGGGTGGGTGAAAGACATTGGACACGATGACCATAGTTTGTAATTTTATAAAAAATTTTTCAGCGACTGACAGTGTGTTAGCGTATCGTGCACGACGTATTTTCCGCATGTGTGTGTGGTTAGGATGTGGAATTGCGTCGTTTCTATTGTTTCATTCACTCCAAGTTGAAATATTAAAAACATTCGTGCATTGATTTGATGTGTGAATTTATTTTATAATAATATTCATTAAATACGTTATTACAACAACGTTATTATAATAATACTCATTATACGTCAATAATTATGCTATTAATTATACGATCAGTTATAATAATGATTCCAAGTCAATTTGCACATGTAATTTCTATAGTAATTATATATATGAGTTATTAATATTAGCTGTAAATATAAGTCTGTTTTAATCACGCAATGGTCGCTAGCCATTGTCAGTCGATTTTAGGAAAATGGTACGTAAATTAGGGTGTGAAAGTTGTGTGTTAAACTCGGGTGTCGGAGGCGTCCCGGGACGTCCTCTCTAGTTTAGGTCTGCGCCCGAGTGGTATGTGTGAGAACCGTGGAGTGAGTTTGTTGGTGTGCCTGTTTTGTCATTTTTTAAATATAGAACCGGTTAGGATAGGTAGCTTACTTTCTGGTACGCCTGTTTAATTATAAGTAGGTAGGGCCGGGCAGGTTGGCACAGTCTCTGGTCGCGTGTCTCCTTTTCGCGTGTCCAACCTGTTTCTGGAAATCTAATTCGAAAAATCGACAGTGAAATTGGTACAAATGGAGCATGCCACTTGTTTCTAGTTTTACTTTTCGATTTTTCGAATTTAGTATCGCGGTCGTGGTCGCGGATAGGTCGCGAGTAGGTCCCGAAACGAACGTTTATGTAGGTATTGCTCGAGCACGTACGTGCGAACGGACAACGATCACTACGATCGATGGTCGTCCATGTGTATTAGGGTCAGTTTCCGCGGTTTATCTTTCTATTTCATCTTTGTCTTAGTTATTTTTTGGTTTGCGATTAGAAAGACTCGAGCTAGATGTAAGTTTCAGCAGGCATTGCGCTCGAAGAAAGAAGAGACTATAAGCCGAAGAGGCCCGGCAAACTGCCACGAAGAGAGTCGCAACAAATGACTTCTCATCTTGTGGATCCTTTAAATGGTTCCAGAGCATGGGAAGTCATTCTCGTTACTACTTTGTCACTATGCTCTTTTAGTATTTGTAGTTGTATTTTTTTTTTCTTCTCCATCATCGTTCATCATCGTTTTGGGCAAATCGCGGTCTTTCTTTTTAGCGTTGTGAAAGATTGTTTACGGTTTGAAATAGAGTTGCGAAGAAATGATAATCGTGTTTGGTTTAGAGTTGCGAATTATGAAACCGCAATTGTCTTTTGCAATTTTGATTTGAATTTTTATAATTGTTTAGTGTAAAATTTATCTTGCTTTCTGTTTTTTAAAATTAAATTATAGAGTCATTGCTTTTAATTAATTTTAGAGTGTTGGAATATTTGAAATAACTTTCTGTTGGTTCAGTTTTATGTTGTTTATTGTGATTTTCATTGAATTTAATTTTAGAGTTGGTGTTGCGATATTATTTCATCGCGATTTTCAGTTACTTTTACTCTTTGTTCTGCTATAATAATACTGTTCCAATTAGTTTTTCTCTTATTGTTGCGATAATGAATGATCGCGTTTCTGGAAGTAGCGTTGCGTTTACAAAATGCTCAAATTCTTCCATTGGATTTGTGGAAGTCTGCTTCTGCTCCTGAAACACCTGATACAGCTACAAGAGCTGTACAGAGCTGGTAGTTCATCAACAAGTATGGTTGTACGACTGGACGCGTCGTAATTAGTGTTACGCATTTTTAAACACGAGTGCATAGTTTAATAGCGTTTCGTACATATTTTCGGGAGTTTTAAACATGACGAAGCACTCTTCGCGTTTGATTTTGAAAATTTCCTAATTTACAAATAATGCTAGTGAATTAATGTCGCGAAACAAAATACGATTTGTTTCTCAGTTTCGTAACGTAGATAATTGTACAGTAATCCTTCTGGTTATTGTATTGTTGAGTAGGAAATGCTTATTTTTTTAATAGCCCTTAGGGCTATTGCATCGCGGTTTCCTTTTTAATAGTCTAGCCCTTCTGGCTATTCATTTGTTTTTTTTAAAAAAGTCCGGACTGTTTTAGTGGTGTGATATTTCTGTGTTAAGTTTTTTAAACTACTAATCCAACAAATAAGTGTGTTACAGGTTTGTCAATGGATCCCTGTGGGTGGATAAATGTGGAATAAGGATCGTATAACCATGGAATAATGATTGTGGAATTTAAAGGGAGTGATGTTTGGATCCTGTCTAATGGTAATTAAATACATCTTATTAAATTTATTTTACAAATCTTTTTACCATCATCAAAAGAAAACTGTATGTAGAATGCACTAAATATAGGAAATTCTATGAAATGTCCAAAAAAGAAGGCTCGTTATAAGATGACTGAAATAAATTTCTGCTTAAATTGTATTTCTCTAATTCTGTTTTAGAAAAATTTGAATTTGTAAAAAACATTCGCACTCCAGCAAATCTTTACAGTTACATTTGATTGATGAAATCAATTAATATTCTAGCGATTGACAATTAAAATATTTTACTTGAATACTTGACTGTTTAATTGATTCGAGGTAAATTTACTTTCATTTATTCTTGAAACTTTCGTTTCTCTCTTAAAATACATGGTAGGGACTTAACGTTTAAGGAATATGCTAAAATAATATGTAATAATAAAATAATAAATTCGAAGCGGGTTTCCAGAATTTCTCTAAAAAACGATATCAATTACCAAGACAAAATTGTCTTGCGTGCGCTCGCAAGTATAAACAAGCTTGTTATTTCGATTTATAATACCATTGAGTAAAAACAGTTTAAAATATTTCACATATTTAGAAAAAAAGTTATTTTACATATATTATAGCGATAAGAGTAACATTCGAGAATATAGAATTGGCAGATTAATCATTTTATGATTAATTATAACTAAACGGAGGCAACTTAATAAATAAAACGCACGAATTTCACGATTGCAAAATCCTACGGTATCCATCGTCGTCTCTCGGTGTTCCGCTGGGGAGTCTAATAGTTTACTTATCAACTAATTGTTCCTACAGTTCAGTTTAGATCGTGAAATAATGAATGGAAAAAAATTTTCACCATCTAAACTGAACTGTAGGTTGCGTAGTTCTTAGCTTGATATCGTTTTACAAACTTTAATCTTTGTAAAATGATATCAATTACCGAGACCCACCACGTGGAGGTGACTACGCACAAGTACTCTCATTATAGTATATTGTAAATCAGTACTGTTTCATATATTTATTACGCAGATTACAACTTGGATTGAATTTGAATAGTTTGTTAGAAAGAGAAGTGATGTTCGTAAAGTAAAGCATAATTGTTTGATCAATCTGATGACTAATTTAAGATATCGAAGAAATATTCTTGTTTGGTAAATTAATTGCAAAGGACTAAATTATTTTCCAAATTATAGATTCGAAGAGAAGTTTGAAAAGTACCGAATAATATTTAAATAACAGTAGTATTGTTAGTCTAATATTATCTATGTTCATGCAGAAGTATATCTTATATTACGGTAATTGTTAAAGAATAGTAACTATCAAAGTATATCTTTTACGACTACGATACAAGTCATGGCAATTGAACTCGTATTCAAGTTCAAAGAATCACGTTCAAGTATTAACCCAACACCAAAAAAACCAAACCATGCAACTTACCGATCGTTGAAGTCAGAATTGTGGATTAAGGTTTGGTTGCAGGAATATTATTTAAAATTTTACTGCTAAATTTTGTTCGATGTGGACACGACAGAAGTTTAATTGGCAATGAGTCTCCGTACCGCCCAGGGTCAATATATATTTCGGTCGTCAGTGATTCAGAAGAGCTGATAATTTTTTTTAGTGTTTCGAAAAACAGTTTTTCTATTATACTAATCGATTATTCAGTAGTTTTTACATTTCTATCTCAAAATTACTTTCATGAATATGTTACAATGTTAAATGTAATAATTTATTAATTTTCTATCGGCTAAAACTAAATTTACATTTTTATGATATTAATTTTTAAATTATAATTGCATTGATGTATATTAAATAGAAATTTATGTAGAGAAAAGTTATGTGGTCAGAAATCGAGTTAACTTAGAGAATGAAATAATTAATTTAATTGTTTAATCGTAATATAAAAGTTGCGAAAATTACTAAATAATGTCTAGAAATATTGCAGAAGTAATATATATATATTAGCTTAATTATAACTTCGTTCCTTGTTGAGGAATTTTATTATAAATTTCATATATTTCGGTCTGTGAATATGTGTCCTGTGTATGAAATAAAATGAGAAAAGTATTGCAATGAAATATTTAAATGTCAGAATGAAATTTGAAACTCGTTGTTCAAAATAATTGAATCGATAGTAATTTGTAGAATATTAACTTACTTTGAAATATGAATTAGCATTCAATTTATTGTTGCTGGAGTCAATAATAATTATCGTCCGTTATCAGAGTTATTTTTTATCACTTTTCTCAATCTCTTTTTTTCTAAATATTTCGACAGTAAAGTAGGATTTTAAGTGTTCGAATTGAGCATCAGAGTTTATTTGCAGTCGTTATTTATTTGTAATAAAACTTACAGTGCGTAATTCTTTCTATTCTTTGTGCTATGTAATGAGTAAATAAGAGTTGAAAGACAAATCATGTGATTTTAGTCTATTTCTTTATTTCTGTGTTAAAGATAAGTTTTCAATTTTTTATTTATTCAGTCCAGTGTAGAAATTCTGTCTTCAATTTACATTATTTCGAGTCAAGGATTAATTTAATTCAATAATATCTTGACAACAATCTGTGCCCACAATTTTTTTTTGTGTTTGTAATATATCTGCATTGCAGTTTTTTTGTTTGGTCTTTTTATTATATTATTATACTATCCAGTATGTAAGTTTGTTTCAGATATATTAATTATAAACTTATATATTATATAAGTTTGTAATTAAAATAATAATTGTAATTGTAATAGTCTGTACTATCCAGTGTATAAGTATTGTGTGCAGTGCATTAATTTGCAGAGAGTATTAGTTACAGATAATATACAGAGATATGTAATAATATAAGATTTAAAACAGTGAAATATGAATTAAAGAAAGTGATTAAGAGGAAAAAATTATTACAATAAAATGATATTTCATCGAACTGCAAGCAATAGTTGTATTTTATTAATCTTTTTTAGTTTCTTAAATTTGTACTTAGATTAGTTTTGAAAATGTGAAAGGATTTAGGATTGTACTAGTTTTGGATTCGTGTAATAGGTTGTGAAATTATCAGAAGAAACCTTCGTGTCTTATTTATTTTGTTTCTTTTTAATTAAATTTATATATTTATATAAGTAGAATGAATAAGAATCATTAAACTTTTTGTAGTAATGATAGGCTAATTTAATTGTGTTGCTGTTATTGTATTGCGAATTGTTGTAGTTTTAAGTTGCTTGTTAGGCTTAAGTTTAAGCATGCTAATTCTGAATCGATATTTAGTGTGTTAGTATTTATGTGCATTCATGGTTAAGGATAGTTAATATTAATTTTGCGAGATGAATAAAATTCATTTCAGATACGTATGCGTCTCATATAGAATATTACATAGTTATAGTTAGTTATAGTTGGTTCAAACTTTAATATAATTTCTATTTTCATAGAAGTTTAGCTTTTCTCGTCGGTTTGCTTACAGTTTCTTTTATTGTACGATTTGCACAAGGATCCAGGTTGAACGTTTCGTAAACGAACACTGGAAGAACTATTTATTTAGAAATTCATGTTAGTAAATTTTTGTTCGCCAGAGGAGGGCGATTAAGGTGCGTCTCCATGCAGTACCAGCACGTGAGGTGTTATTTGATACATAATTATTAATTGCATCATTATACAGCTAAACAATTAATTGTATAACTGATTATTAATTATATGGCGAGTAGTATGAGCTAATTGACTGCGATCTTGACTAGATGTAGATGTGTATACCCATTAAATATCCACTTGGTGTATATATCCATCAGATTAGTGAAAAATTAATATGTAGTTTCGACGGGTGCGTAATTAATTTCGAATTTGCACATTTTTCATACAGGAATATTTTAGAAAGTCTAGAATTAATAATTTTTCTAAATAAATAATTGTATTTGCAAATAAAAGGGGTGTTCTTTCTTCTTCTCTTTAATTTCTTTGATGTTAATTCTCCTCAAAAATAAAGTTTGGTAAAAGTTATTTCAGCTAATAAATTTAATTTTTAAAAATTCATCCCTTCGTCTTCAGCAAGGAGATAAAAGACGTTTTCGCCTTCATCAAGATACATAATAATTTAAAAATTTAAATATTAACAACAATTTTAGCAGACAATTGAAAATTTAGTGAATTAAAAATTGTTTTTAAAAATGTTTTACAAAGTGTAAATTATTCAATTACATTTAAAGCATATATAAATAGTTTTAGAATTTTAATTTACTATTAAAAAAGAAACTATCGTATGTCCGTAAAACGTGAATAGAGTTTTTGTATTATGTACTAAAATAATTTCGATTAATTGCAAGCTTTACATTTTAATATTGAAAATTTGTCAACTCTGTAATGGATTTTAAAAATCCTGTCTCTGACGCATTCACTACTTGATCAACTTCCATCGTATTACTTGATATACATAGCTTTCCAATTCACCGGTGTTTAAGCGTAGAGTGTGCTTAAAAAACTCATTTTTTACTATGTCGGTATTTCAGAGTATGGAATACGAAGTCCCATAAAAGTCTACGTATATATCTCGTCTGTGGTTAATGTTATTAACATTACTATTGGATAAAATAAAATGAAAATCAATTAATGATAACGTGTGACTAGAAATCACAAGTTGCCAGTGTTATTATTATTAACTCTTGTATAATAATAATAGACACCGTTAAATCAATGAAATTTACAAATTGCAAATGAGATAATTTTAATATTGAACGTGTAGTACAGAAACTATTTGTGCAACAAAAATTCATAACTTGTCACTTGTCAGTTCAATAATAGCATTATGCAAGACAGACTCAAAAAGAAAAAGCACTTCATTGCAATGAATTAATAAACATGATTAATTAGCAGTGGCTAAATCTATTGAATGTATTCGGATTGAAATTATTGATTGAATATTGTTTATTTACTGGAATTGAACAAAAGTACGCTCTGGAACTTTACATTCATACATATTACATAAGGACGATGACAGAGAAGATTTACAGTTTCCATAGTTGTGAATAGCATTGAAATTTCCGAATAAACTCTTCCGATCCCATAAAAGTTTTTGTTCTCATTGCTTTAAAAAACGTTTCAAATTTGCAATGTTCTATTAATGCTTTAATATAATATTAATATAATGGATTTTAGTTTTTATTTTTTTGCAATTGATGAAAAGATACGGGAATTGTTAAAATTAACACTAGAATTACCCACGACTAAAATATAAAATTTGTGGCAGAGAAATTAGAGGAAAAAGGAATAGGAACAAATGTATAATGTAATAAAAAACAGGTTTCTATTTACATACTTTACTAAAAATCATTAAAGTTTCTAAAGGTATATATATATATACGTATGTATGTATTTTTTCTATAAAAAATTATACAGTGATCATTTTAACCACTCTGATAGTTGTATTATTATTATTGATTTCTGTTTATACATGATTACCTTGATCAGTTCATTTTAATTATTGTCATTTAAATTGTGATGATTCATTGAATGTTTTGGTACGTATTAAAGATCGGTAGTCTTAATGTTAAATTTTCTACTATTATTTATTTTCATCAGTACATAAGTTGCAACGCAATACGTATATTTCATTTTTTTAAAGATATACTTACCAATATTTTTTTAATATATGCATGTTTCATTTTTTAAAATGTACATCTGTCTTTCGTAAACATTTTTGTTTGTTGAATTAGTCGTGTACAATTAAACTGAACTCCGAAATTTAATAAATATTCGATGCTATCCTTCGTAAACGAATATGGACACTCTTCTGTTTAGAGTTTGTGCAATTGCAGACGCCAATGGAAAGCGTAATGCCAATTACAATTAATTAAATTGCTAAATGCGATGTGAGAGACTCGAGCACTTATGTGTATAACTTGCGTGTGGATATAGTTAGGTGATGGATCGATGGAAATTATTCCTAAAATCTTGTAAAAGAGGGGACCTCGAAAAAAGAAAAAACAATTTATTGAATAAAAAACATACGAAATGTGAATAGAAAGTTAATAGAAATCTTCGTAAAAATTTGTACTTTCACTTTCGAAGTACTCCCTTGTACGATTAATTCATTTCCATTATATAAAACACTCTTTAGCACTCTCGTTATTTTATATTGATATTATATTTGTTATATCATTTTTATATCCGTGAAATGTTCTCGAATTGTGTCATCTTTGTATCCCTTATGCTAAAAAGAAGAACGAGATGCAGAGAATAGAGTAAATAATTAAGACATGTGATATTAAAATGTGTAAGAAATTTGCGAAGTGCGAGACAGTTGTCTTGATGAAAAATTCACATTCTCCATCACTTGTCACGCCGGTTAACACGCGAGATGCGAGAGTATACTAAAATTGTCACCGTACAAACCGCAAGTAGTATGATTGTAAAGCTTGATCTAAACAAAAGCTGTCGCTTACACGCCTCGATCGAAAAAATAGCTGCAGCATTGCCGATCTAAGAAAAAAAAAAAAAAAAATTCATTCGACGAGCCCGTTATCCACACCTCGTATTCGCAGTGTATAATAATTTCATGAAAAAATGAATTTCCGTGAAAGTTAAAGCGTCGCTAGTGCACGCGGGTTAAACCGACTGAGTCGATGAAACATATTCTCGGCAATTTCATTGTACCCGTCATGTCGTAGCCGGTCAAACGAATCGGAAAGCGCCGCGTTTTCCAACGTCCCGTAATAATATGATAAATTCTGCCGATCAATTTGTTCGGCCGTGCACGGATATTCCATTAAACAGAAACCGTTGCACGTTCTGCGTAAATAAACGCGAGGCAGCTGTGATCGGTGACGACGGGCCCGACATTTTTATCCAAACTCCCCCGATTCGATTTCACGGCTGCCTGGCCGAAATTATTATTCAATAGCCAACGTTAACAAACACACGCTGATACCTTCTAGTAATTATCCAACCCGACGTTCTCCATTTCCCTAAAATTATCGGCGGGATGCAGCGAAAACGTAGCCCATACACAACACATTGCGTACGTTGCCGTCCCGGCTATCAGCTCCTCGACCGAGAACATGCTCGTATAATGACGTTGTTATTCACCGAGCTGAAAAGTTTATTTAATCTACCGCCAATCGTAAAGATTTGTTCACGAACTTAGATTGACGTGCATTTGTTCTTTCTAATTTTACGGTTAATTTTGTAGCTATAGGTACTATTAGCGCAGTACAATTTCGTTGTAGACGAGAATGGAAAATTTGCGTAATGAGACGTTGCGCCTTCCATAGGAGACGTTCCGAATAAAATTGTTAGCTGTTGTTGATTCACGTACGCACGCCCGTTCATTCAATTACAGATGAATCAGTATTATGGAAATAACAATTTGTGTTTCTTTTTACCGCGAACATATATATATATATACGTATCACTGAGAATTTCTTTGAACAATCAAGTAAACGAGCAACGATAATAACGATAATCGTGCTTGTTTTTTGATCACTGTTGATCGGTTGTCATCCTTAGACGATCTGCTTCCGCAAGTCGTGTCCGCAGTATTTGCTGTACAAAAGAAGAAGAAAAAAAAAGAAGAAAATAGAACGCATGAATTAACACTCGAAGTATTTTACCATTAAGCGTACATAGCAACAGAAAAATTATCTGATTTGGCTTAAAACGCTGTTGTCAGATAACAGGTGATGTATGATGAGAATAAAACTGATAAAACAGAAGACAGAAGCGAGGTGATTTCATTAGCCGATTAAGGTTATCACCTCCGGAGAATACGTTCTTTCATTAGTGTAAAATACACGTTCTTTCATTATTGTAAAATACACGTTCTGTCGCGTGACGTCCACCGTCAGTGGATCATGGAATAAAATCAAGAAGAAGAACGAACATTTTGCAAGATGACCGAAACGTTTCTTTACTATTTGCAAGATATACTTACTAATAAATGAGCATGGGGAGAAGAACAGCCATTACGGGTGCAGTTACGCAAACTGTTACGGTTAAAAGAATGGCCGATTGAGACATCGTGGAGGTCTCTTTTATGGCAGTTTCCTGTAGAACATAGAACTCTAATCAGTATCCAGGGAGAGACAGAGAGAGAGAGAGAGAGAGAGAGAGAGAGAAGAAACAAACGAAGGGTAATTTTTCTTGTTCGCGAAGGAGACCAAAACCCTCGATCGAGTTTCAAAGTGTTAACGAGTACGATTAGAATTCCCAGCGCGCATTGCCCGAGGAAACGTTAATCTTTTAAGTAGCGATAACACAACGAAACTTTATAATCCAGTTTTCGATGCAAATATTCTCCGAAACGCCGGTCTCCGTTCTTTCGTTTGCCTCGTTTCTTGCGCCAGAATGTAGCCGAGCCTTTGTTTCGTTGAATCGAAAACGAAGACGGACGAAGCAAACAAGATTCCAAGATTCCAAGACGAATCGGTAATTGATTAAACAGGAGAAACTTTTGCCAGTTTCTTTCATTGGAACTCGAAGAATGGATCATTCCGTGGATTCTACTGACAAGTTAGTACTTCTATCACTGAATATGATTTTAGCGAGGTAACTGAGAAAATCGGGCCTCTTTACAGGCGCAACGCTAATGCAATGAAAATTAGCGATTGGTTGATTTGAATCACGTGATTCGTGAGGGGGCGTGGGGTAGACCTCGGGTAGGAGTGGCGTTGTCTGGTACAGAGCGATCGCGCCTGTAATTTGTTTTGCATCGAATTCAAATGTTTGCATATCAATAAAATTTTATGGCAAAAAAGTCATCTTCATTTCCTAGTTAGAACAGTTGCTTCTGGGCCTTTCAGTGAGACGAATCGTACTGGAGTACAAGTCGTGCAGTTTTTTTGAAACACACGATGTGCGTTCGTTCTGTCAAAGTCGGGCATCGATTCGTTGGAATATTATAAACACAAACAGCACGGAGAAAGTGATCGCGATCGTTAGCGAAACAAGATGTTCCACGAGGATCGTAGAAATCTGACGAAAGAAGAAAATTACCGAAGTAATTCTCTCCGGAGTGATATTTGCTTTTTCGTCAGTCGCAAGGAAAGAAATCTGTAGGCGTGGTTTAAGACGCTATTTTATTTTCATAAAGCGAGTATTTACACCGAGTATTTTCCTCTCGCGGTGACACGTCGACACGAGAAATCCAATAGTAATATTTTCAGCGCGAAAAATTGAACTCGACAGTCCGAAGACGATACACCGCCCTGACGCCGGAAAGAAACTTAATCCCTCAAGAACATTTTCTCTGATTCCACGATCCGTGCGAGGAGAAAAATGAGAATCCCGCTCGCTACAGCTCAAGGATAAGGCATCGATCCCACGACCTCGAGATTTCTTACGAAATCGAATTGAAAGATTTGCCAGTCGTCGCTGCCCGCTCGTCTGTCTCGCTGTTCTCGTTAAAAATGTTTCCTTCGCTTATTGTCCAACTTGTTTCGTGGGGATCGCGCAACTTGGAAACGCAATATCGGCCGCATAAACAGCTTAATCAGGCGACAACCGGCAGCAGCGGACTTTCGACGCGCGAAACTTTACGACGAGGTTCGCTGCGCGCGCCAACAAACGACAGAGTTACGCAGACGATGAAAACCGGCGAACTTCCGGGAGCTTTAAAGCTCCCCAAGGGGAACATTCAACGCCTACTGGAACCTACAGTGTGTTTCCCTCCTTCTGAATTTCAACGCCGATCACGAGAAGACGGCTGCCAAGGACGTTTAATTCCGCGAAACGTCTACGTCTTTCACCCTCGCCAGCTTCTCGCTCGTATTCACACGTCGGCTAATATTTCGCAACACTCGGTGTCACGAATTACCTCGTTCGCTGCTTCGAACATTGGCCTACGCTCCTTGGAAATCTAGCGAAAATTCCCGCGTCTGTTAATTCTGAATTCCGGCAGTCGCGTAACGACGAAAGCAACAAAAGAAAGAAAGGAAGGAAGGAAGGAAGAAAGAAGAGCACGAAAGTACGTAATTAATGTTTGTACAATTTCGTTTCTTAATTGGACATGTTAAAAACGTATAAATACGTACCGTGGTTGAGTCCGTGAGACAAAGAACGGTGGATGAGAGGAGGAGCAAGAGCACAGCCCGCGGGAACATTTTGCCGAACAGACGACGAACGAGTACGGAACGTTTCTACCTGTCCTACGATGTTATCTTCGTGGAAAAGTTCACGACGGCGATAAGAGCGATTGACGGATCGACGTTCGCTCGTCGACCGACTTTATTGCTGTACTCGCCTCTATGGCGGAAGAATATCTTATCAGACGAAAATAAGACGCGTTATTTGTTGCGCCAAACACGCACGTCTAGCGCGCAGTTGTAGTTTCGTGTAACAAAGTCACTGGCAAATATTCGAAATATACTTGCCGTCGCGAGTAAGAACGATTCTTCTCTCTTATTCTTTTTTCTGTTTCTGTACAGCAAAAACTGGTCTCGCGTGGACGAGTCACTTTTATCATCCCTTGTATTTCGCTCGTCTCGAGAAACGAGTATCGTTCTATCATATCGTGCAATTACATTATTAGATTTCTGTGGATTGCCCGGCAAATATCCTTCTAGCTTTATTTCTTCGGCGATTGAAATCAAATAGAGTTCGTTCGCAACTGGTTTCGTCCAGCTTTCCGGAAATGGATCGTCTAATGCATCATGGTTGATTATGGTACATAATTGGAAAGGCAATCGTCTTTGGTCGACTGGGATTTCGCGAAAGTTCCAACAATTTCATTATACGCGTATTTATTTATGAGAGACGTCTCTTTATCAGAAGCTGGCGTCTTTATCAGCAAAGATAATTCTTGAATCGTTAATGGTTTTTCTATTTAAAAGAAGAAAAAAACAATGAGATATGTTTAAGATACATGTAATATCTTACAATTATAATACAAAGGCGGATTTTTAAGATTCGATTTTTATCTCGTGTATATCGCTTCCCTTGCGAAAAAAGTGAATCCATTTTAGAAAATGATCTTCGCGAGTTTCGTGTTTCGTCACTGTAAGAACGTTGCGGAGATGGTCGTTTATCAGTTATGAAAATTTTATTCGTTGATCTTTGCAATTTGGCCGGTAAAAAGGAATCACGTTACTCTCCTTAATTCTTGCGACACTGTGCTACATTTTTGTTTTGACTGTGTGTGAACAAATGTACATTGATAAAGTGAGAAGTGTATTACTTTAAAGTGTGCCGTTACGTAATTCTAAAAACCAGTTTTTCGTTTCTTTCAAAAAATATAATTTTTCAAGTTGTGTCACTTTCAAAGAATTTAACGATCAAGTGCATCCCTCTACTAGAGTGAGTTTCTGTCCCTCGAATTGAAAAAAGAAAAAAGAGAAAAAATTGAAAAATGGAGAGAAGAGAGAGAGAGAGAGAGAGAGAGAGAGAGAGAGGAAGGTGAGAAAAAGAGAAAAAACTATACGGATACATCTGTTTCCGGTACTTTTTACTTTTCAATCTACCACTGAAGGCTCAAAGGACATCACCGGAAATTCCATATACGCGTTGCCTATTGCCACCATCCGACCCCCCCGGTCAATTTTCTCTCTTTTTATTTTACCGTCAATTTACATTGCACTGCCTACCGAACCTCGCTTCGTTACTGCTCACTGACCAAAGTTAATGGAATAACCGACGAATCGGTCAGTTCGATTTTTTTTCCTTACCTATTTTCATTCAAGCGTTCATAGCTGTGTGCACGCTTCCGGTTCAACGCGAAACACTGTGACTTAACACCCGATACGGAGAAAATTTCCCGGCGACCCGTCAAACTATGAATACAACCTACAAAAAGAAAAGAAAAGAAAAGAAAAGAAAAGAAAAGGAAACGGTAAATGTGAATTGTTGGCGCGAGCATTTGCAAGAAGGTACGAGAAAAGCAATTTGACAAAGAGGAACGTTTCGAATGTCGCGTTTAACGTAGCGAAATTAATAATATTTCCTAATGGAGGAATACAGGAGAAAAAACAATAGATAAAGTTAGGTAAATTGTATGCTTCTAGTGTTTATATTTTGACCGGGATGCCAACTCAAAAGACAGAGTGTCTGCGGGAAAAGGTCGGCGAGACTGAAAAAAGCTGTTCCAGTACAAACGCGCCGGGAACACAATATTTCCACATTTCTGGCTCTAAAAACTCTGATTGTACTTACGTTGGTACGTGTGTGCCTCGTGTACGTATAATGAAACTTGAGAAATACCGATAAAACGAACGCGGCACACGCAGCATAAAACGAACACGGTAAGGAAAACGCTAGCCAGTATTTCCCTGCGGATTACGTACACAGACGCGGGCCATTGCGAGCAAGTGAAAATTAAATTAAAACACTGGTGAATCATGTGGAAAACACGTAACCTCCTCCGTCTTCATTTTCCATCTTCTCGGTCCTCCTTTCTCCTTTCATCTTGGGCATTCAGAAAAAATATTATTATTATTACACACCTTACGCAAATAAGTCGCTTCCGACTTATCCGTTTTCGAACGGGACCTCGTATTATTCAGAGTTCCGCAGAGTTTTCGATAATGCACAATTGACTGTTCGTTTCATTTTTATCGCCGGCACGTTTCATCAAGATCCCTCTGTCCCGCCTGTTAATATATTGCCTTTCCTCGCTGTCGCTTTTCGTTCCCGCTGTATTTCGTTGAATAAAAATAACGTTTTCCATCTCAAAGGACAGAGAATAACGCGTTTCCTTTCTCCTCCCCCCTCCCCCCTCCCCTCCCACCTCCTCTTCTCGTTTCTTTTCTCCTTCCTTCCTTCCTTCCTTTCTCTTCTTTCTCTCCCCTTACTTCGGGGAGAACATATCTTCGCGCGTCGCATTAAGAATAACGATATCTACATTTCCTCTCTTCCCTGCGTGTTCCTCTTCTTCCATGCATATTCATCCTCGGACAAACTGGATTTCCTTGGCGCCGTAGAAGTTCCTGCGGCAAAACGGAACAAAACTTTTTTCGTTGATGAAAGAACGCTCATCGCCTTTATTACGCTCTGATGCAAGACCCGTGTACGCAATCTCTCTCCCGCTGGATTCGAAACTTCCACACCTGCCTGCACCGACTTGCCTCGTCGTCCGACCATTTCATCGGATTTTCTCCTCTTCCCATCTATACCGGTAATGAAGATTTCCTGCGACGTCTCTGGAGATGCGGCGGTTTTCCTGAAGGACTCCGCGATCACCGGCAAATACGTTGCTCCACCGACAAGAGTGCAAGAAGAAAGCGGCCGCGGAGAAAAAAGACGAAGACGACAGAGAGAGAGAGAGAGAGAGAGAGAGAGAGAAATAGCGGTTGTTTCGCTTATCAATTTCATTTAATCCAACGTTTCCTTGCCGTTTGTTGCTTTCGATATATTACAAATTGTTTCGCCGATCCCCACGAGAAGCCGCTCTGTCCAGCGGACAGAGAAAATACTCGGGCTTTCCATTCCATAAAATTTGATAAAGTAAGACGTCGGTACCGGGACTCGGGGGAATTCGCTGTTACCGTGAATCGGAGGTGGCGCAAGTTAGTCGATAGCAGACTCGATCATATCGATGATATACCCCGTTAGACAACCGAGAGATAGCACATTTGAAAGCCACAGTTGTTTTGTCTCGCTATGTATAATTTAATCGAGATTTTACCATGAATACATTTTCACAAAGCGATTATATTTATTCGTTTGGTTATTTGTCGCGAGTTGCAATTTAGAAAGAAAGAGAAAATGCAGTTAGAAATTAAAGTCAAATAACGTGCAAATAACGCAAAGAAGGAAACAGGGTATTCTAATGGAATGAATATGAATGTTTAAATGGGTAAAATGAATATCAAACTAAATCTCTATTTGTGAATAGATCAATTTGAGAGGAAATTGTATCAGCGTAGTTACACACGCCTGGTAATTGGATTACTAATTGTAAGATAACTCGTGAAAAGTTTGGGCAAACAAGATCAGAGTGTCACGCAGAATACGCAAGCATGCATTGAATTTTATTAGCTTGAAATAGCAGGAGATAATCATCCTTCATTCTTCGAATGAGAAAAGAATATTAGCAATCTTCTTCCAGCTCTCCAGTGTGAATAAGTATAGCTATAACTACAATTGATGATTGTGAAATGTAAATCGTATGAAATCGTATCTTAAGTAATGTACTTGATTTAATAGGGGGATCGTACTAATATTCCTATATGACTAGTGGGGTGACTCTAAGAAATTGTAAAGTGAAAGCTAACAGATTTTTGAAATGCTAACAGAAAGATATTCGTCATATCGCGACTGAGAAAGATTATACTCCAAATTTCACTTGTCTCTTTATCTTCTTAAATCGAGATGCCTCGAGATTTCTGCTCTGTACACAAAGATCGTTTGAATTGATAAAAGACCGTTTGGAACTCCTTTGCAAATGCAGCTGGAATAAACTTGCAATATGCGAATAGTTGCGCATATTGCGAGTGAGATTCAATTGTTTCTAGAATCCAACCGATGGACCATCTCTGGTAAGCAGATATGCATTAGGCAGTAAGCATACAAGGTATTCGCTTACCCTTGGATGTAATCGAAACACAGAGCAGTGTGTCGCAATTCAATATCGCGCATGCTAATAAACAATTTGTAACACAATTCCAGGAGTAATTGGTCTCTCACAGTTTGCCTCGCGAATACTATATGACGTCCAAAAATCAATATTACCGCTTTTGGCAACTTCATTTATCCACATCTCGAACAGAATTCAATCAATGTTCCGTGCTACGTAAGCGTTACCACGTTTCAAACTTGCCATTTTGTAACCTTTTTTTTTTTTTACACGAAAAATGCAATTCGTTTTTATTATTCTCAACATCAGAGTGTACAAAAAAATAAATGCAATAGAAACCGATATAAATAATTTTTTAATATTGTGAATATTTTTTCCGTTGCCTGGGACAAGAGATGTTCATTCAATTTTGCACAATGTCTTTTTGCGATCAAATTTAATAACTTATTAATGTCGTTTATCTTTTTAAAATGACAAGATTTCGGCGATAATAGTCATGTAATCGTAATTGATGAATTGTAATTTCATTGTTTTTCATTTTTTTTTTTTTCATTTATTCGAAATTTTGTGTCAGTTCAAGAGGAACATCCGTCCAAATTCTCAATAGAATTTTGATCCGGATTCTCTGCGGATTCAATTATACCGATATTACAAATTTTCGTGTTTTCTGCTGATATACGCAGTTTCTGCTGCTTGCGCTGAAATATAATGGTTTCTGGGGAAAAAGACATGTTATTGATTGTACCTAATTAGGGGAATGTTCTGGTTTAGGATACCACATTTCAAATCACTTTCAGGATTTGTTTCTTAAAAAAACAAAACAAGACCTTTTTCAAAAGTTTTTGGATACACTACGTTTGTAGATGCTCAAAGTATATTTAGTTATTTTTTGAAATTAAGATAATCAGAATTACGTGAGTTACATTTGGTTTAATGGAGTTCTTTTAAAAATAAGTAGCTGACACCAAGCAAAACGATGAAGAACCGTATTGACCAGTACGGGGGCATCTATAGTATAAATCAAAATAAAGTAAAAATTTTGATTGTTAAAAAAACTGGCTTTCAATTTAAAATATATTGTTTCTTTCAATATCTTTTTGTGTTTGCGATTTCAAAAAAAAAAAAAGAGAAAAAATAAAACAAATTAAGAAAAAGTTTCAAATCGATACGATAATAGCACATGTGCCGAAGATTTTTAAAATATCAATCCATTAACTAGAACTCGTAATATCATATCAGTCAGAGAAACACGTTTAAAGAAAAATTCTACTTTCACGCTCTCGTATATTATATATTTTTACATTAATCCTTGTTTTAATTTAAAAATATATATATATATTTTGAAGTGAAAGCAAAGTCAAAAGCACACCCCTTTCCTAAATCAGAACATTCTTCAAACATCTGTAATTAAATTAATCTTGCGAATTAATCATACAAATCTTCTTCTGCGTACGTGTTTCCCACTTAAGAAAATACAAAGAGAAAGATTCTTCATACTTTTGAACCAGAATGTACTCTTAATTGCTGTATAAAATATCTTCATATACGTGCATTGGTTCGTTACACCGTTTTCATCAACGAATATTTCTTGTTCCAGACAAGTAAAAGATATTCTCAGTCTTGAAAAATTAACTCAATTATGGAATTGTTTCTGTAATGAATATTTTTGACATGAACGGCAACGTGGAATGGTTATTGGTTTAATTATATTCTTCACTTGTACATATTCAGAGAGCCTAGCGTATTTCAGGAATTCGAAGCTTGTTTCCCTTTGAGGAACTATGGTACATAATTTTGTAAATTAATTAACGTTTGCGGACATTGTGCTGCATCGAGTACATATCTGTGCATATCGAAATTGTTATGTATAATTCTATTATCTTTCATTAGTACAGAATTTGAGTTAACGAATATTATTATAACAGTTGGCCAAATTCCGAACAAACAAGAACATTACGCAAGACGAGAAACTAAAAATACAGTGAGTGAGGAGAACGCTGTGAAAATGTTGAAGCGGTGTTGCAACCACGCGCAAGGGCGCATAAGTAGCACTCCGGCGAGAAAGTAATTAGAACGAAGATGTATTAAATTTCCTACGTTACGGAAAAAACATTTAACAGTTATTTAAAACGCGCACGGTTCAGTCACAGTGTTTAATTTTCGTTTAAAACTTGCCACCGTGTATTCGAATAGGTATTCTTTTTACAACGTGTAAAAGAACAAGAAAAATCGTGTTCATTCGATCGGTCACACGCGGCGAAAACGATGTACCACGTAAAAAAAAAAAAACTATTCTGCAAACGCAAACAATAACAAAGTTAACGAAAGTTTATTCTCGAACATAATTAATGAGCGAACGGTATGCCTATCCATGTGTTTGTCGTTAAAAGAATATATAATTTTCGAATTTATTTGATCTGTAAACAGAGTAGCACAGAGATTTATTATAATATCATATAAATTTGATTGGGAGTATTAGTACGACCATTCTCGCATATTGCGATCTACAGTTCTGATCGAACTTTTCACTACGTTTTCGCGTTTATTTGCATAATTAACAATTAATCGTAGAGTTGGAGCGACACGGATATAACGAGATTAAAGCTACTTCTAATCGTTGAATCATCGGCGGTTCGATCTGTGCCTGGTATTAATTGCGTATTGGTTGCGCTAGGTATTTTATTAACGATCGAAGAATAATTCAACTAGTCGATCAAGTTGGAAAATAAACAACCGTTTGATGAAATGTAATCGTTTATACACGTTAATACACGGGAGAATTTCTCATTAGAACCAATGCGCAAGGACGAATTCATCGGAACGAAAAAATGAATGGAAATCGATGAAAATAGAAAAACACGAATCAAAGAACAGAATGGCACTTTAAGACTCTATAGACCTTAGTTCTACAACAGGATAAATCGTGCAAAGAGGTTATTTTCAAACAAATATTCGCAGCTCACGCAATTTATAGAGAAACTGTAGCGGAATGTAATTGATCTTTATTCCAATAGAAAGTTCAGTAGAACATGACGCGTCGGACGTGACGAGAGAAACACACGTTCGAAGGTCAAGCTGCGACAAGCATTGTCCGCGCAAGGATTGATGAATTTCACCCGATCTCGAAAGAGCTGAGAACGAACGACGTTTTCTGGAGTTTTCACCCCCGTGACATTTCTCTTTGATCCTCTGGATGGCCGCGATCTCGGTAGTTAGCTTCGGTTTTCCACCAGCGATGGGCAAAAGGCGGGGGGAGGGGAGGGGGGTGGAAGAGGAGATCCTCTTTTCTTTCCCATTGCAATCTCCGTGAGAAAATGAACGACCGATATCTCTCGGTTCACCAGCCGAACGAGCAAACTTTTCCATTCCTTGGCGTTGATCCGCGATCATTGAGCCACGGGATACCTCTCAGACGCAGGATATTAAAAGTAGATTAAGATCTCGAACTTCCGACTCTAGATTCGATTCTCTGCCACGGATGGTGCATTATCCGATCGTTATCGGGATTGGACACCGTGCAAAAAGTCTCGCCGCGAATAAGTTCGACGCGATCGCCAAACGATCCATCGATATTAGCGGGAACGAAATTCCTCGCCGTACTCGCAGCGAGAAACGGGCACGCGATGAAGCAATTAAACGTCGTGACGACCCCGTGTAATGACAGGGTGCAATTACGGGGCAGTAATTTTGATAACGATGTTTGAAGTTCGACGCAAACGATGATCCCTGGTGGCCGCCGATAAGAGAAAATGGCGGAAGTTCTTCTAGTACGTCGCAACGGGAAATTTATTCACTGTATCGAATTCGTTCGCTGTGTATTCCCGCCTGTGTTTTTTGGCGCGAGGTCGATGCAACGTGTAAATTTGTGGCCTCGCGTTTACGTACGGCGTCGGCGTTAGTCTCGCGCCTGTAATTATACGCAAGTGTGACGTTGAATTAACTGCAGCAAAGACCCAATTGGCGCCCCCAGTGGCGTAACATCACGAATGAAGTTTGCGACGCGAGTTTCCATAATTACGCGATCCTCGGAAAGAAGCCATCTCGCGAGTCCTCGTTAAACACCAGGCGCCGAATCCGTTTCGTTTCGGGAACTTCAACACTCTGTTTACCTGTTCACGGCTTCTGCTCGTTCGCCGGTGGACTTGGAACTTTTAATTGCCTTCCCAGAGATTTTTCGCCGTCGACGTAGCGAGAAAGTGAGGATTAAACTGCCCCGGTGATCAAGATTTTTGATACCGGTCGTTATCGCAGGGCGTGACCGTGTCGGTGTTTCAATCGCGTACGTGTTCTCACGATCCCGACCCCTTTCTACGACGAAACACATTCGAGTAGAAAATTCAGCGCGCAGAGACAAAACTCGACAATCCACGCACGAAATAGTCTAAGGAGATTGTCGAGAAGTTGAAGAGGAATCGAAGATCGATATGAAATATGAAGAGGCTAGCGGATTTTCCCCATGGCGGAATTAGGGGAGGAATCAACGACTGTGCCGGCGAATCGAGGCTCGTTCACGGCAATTTGTTTCACTTTGCCGCCGGAGCTACACCCTCGTTCTACTTCCGGCTTTCTTTCGATGTTCGTTTAATCTTTGCGACCGAACTTCGATCCTATCATTCGTTTCTTCATAGAGCCATAGAAAGCTCCGTTTCTCTTACACCGATATAGACATTGGGTCGAACATTATCCGTCCTCTGTTTGGCAGAGGACATAATTCCTTTCTTCGTTACACCGAAAACAGAAAATAGAAATCGCAACTCTGTTTCCGTCCGCGAGACCAAAAATTTTTTAATATCTTGCAATGTTTCTGCGCGAACAATATTGATTTCCACATTCTGATGAATTCTTTTTTTGCCACGAACGATCTAATTTCTTCGCGGAGCACATTTTTGTACGCTGTTTTTTTTTTTTTTTTTACGTGTTAACTTTTTTCCATATTGCCTGTAAATTTTCTATTAGTTCAAATTTTAGTTTCGTAGAATTTCTTGTTGCCCGTAACAATGCCTCGTCGGTGTGAACAGTACCTGGAATCAGTGTTATGCGTAATCTTGAGAAGATTAGAGTAGTTGTGAAGGTTAAAAATTTTGTCACATGTGTCTCAGAGACTTTAATTTGTGTCATTTTATTTACAGTGAAGGGAATAACTACATACATCAATGACGATAAAACATGTTCGATAATTTACGTAACTTCGTAAAAGAAAAATTATATAACGAGTTGGTCTTGTTTCAAAGCATGAAGCTTCTATTTACTTTGACAGTCGTGAGTTAGTTTTTTCTCGTAGATGACTCTACATCGTGTAGTGGGTGGAAAAGCGAGGACACTTCTTTTTCAAAAATTGTGAAACTTCAAATGCGCGTAAAAATGTTGAAACATTTTTTTCGTAATTAGATTTACCATCATTTAAAAGATTCAAGTTTCCCTTTTGCTACAGCCTCTTGAAACTTGTTTTAAGATTTTTTTTCACTTTTTTTCGTTTTATCGAACGACATAAAAATTCGAAACATCCGAACACTTTCATCGTCAGATCTTAACATTTTCAAGAAAGTAGTAAAAAAAAAAAAAATCGTACGGCAAATTTTAACAATTCGTTGTATTCAATCTCCAAGATTATAGTGAATTTTATTGTTATTTATATATAGTGAATTTAGTTGTGAAAAAAGTTTTTCAACGTTTCTATGCTCGGTCGAATTTTTATAATTTTCGAGAGAAAAATATTCTCACTTTCTCACTCGCTATATGATGTAAACTTATTTAAAAAAAAAAAAAGAAAAAAAAGTAGACGGACTCACAATTGTCGAAATGGAAATGAAATCGGACCAAGTGGATACATCGGCTTAAATGACCGGCAATTTTTCACTGTTATTGATACAGTTACGCTCTCCACTCTGTATTTTTCGTACAACCATGCAAATGTACAAAGAGTGTTTAATTTTATTCGACTCGCATGACGTGAGCGTGCAGGCAGTTTGTGGTCGAACGATTCTTACGATCTACGAGTAATTTCCCAAAGTGAGGTCCGTTCTTGATTTCTTGGCGGCCGACTCGTGCAAACGTTACCAGAAATATTGCAACGCGAGCAAACTTTCTGGCGAACCGGCCGGGCCGAAAATCTTGGGTAAACAGCCACGCACGAACCTTCCCTCTACCTTTCGACTACCATATACTCCGTTCCCAACTTGACCCGGTTTAAAATTACTCGCAAGCGTAATTTCGAAAGTAACACACGTATTTCTATCGACCTGGTTCCCCCGTTCAACGACCAGCGCACCTACGCGATTATTTTCGGGACTCGAGAGACGGTTGTGTTCTTCATACGCGAGTCGATGGATAATTAATCAGTCCTAACAGGCGGCAACGTCGCGCTGAAACGGGAGAAACAGAGAAGGTTGCACAGGTTGCAGTGGTCGAGAGAGCCTCGCCGAAATATCAATGAACGGTTGTCGAAAGAAGGGGAAAAAATGTGTAACGTATTTGTGTGGACGGCGGAGCAGCGAGCGGTGGTGGTGGGCCAAGACGACGATACAGGCGTGACGCTCGGAGAAAATTAAACCCGCCGGCGAATTGGATCGATAAGTTGAGAATCGAGGTGACCTGCACGAGGTGCAGGGCTGCACGACAGAATCACACGGACGTGGGTGTAGTTGCATTTGCAATCACGACACCGGGATCCAATTCGGTCTATTCCGCGACGCTTTCGTTTCTCGTGGCCTGGCGAAACGCAGCAGCTGAAAAGGCAGCTATCAATCGGCAAACGGCGAGTTACAAGGTTGAACCTGACGCGGGGGGATCGAGCGATGAGCTTTCGTCCCAGCCGGATCGATTTTCCGTCTGTTCTGCTATAATTTATTTAGAGCTGACCCCGCTCGCCTACCGAGGAGTAACCGACAATTAGCGGGAACGATATTTCGAGCTTCGCGCGCTGAATCTTGATCAGCACATACGTACTGAATTCCTAGGAAATTCGACGCCACGCGATATCTCCGGTGTGGCGCTCGCCTCTATCGTGACGGGCAAATTCGATCAGTTTAATGACCTCTTCTCTTATTATTGCTGTGATAATTATACGAACGATTCGCTAACGATATTGCCTCGTTTCCCTTCGTTCGTGATTTTAAAAAATTGAAAACAATCAAGACACTTGTGCCCACACTCTGTAAAATATTCACCGACACCAGTTCTTATTTTTTGCAAGTACTGTAAAAAATAATCTGTACTGACACCATCTGTCTGCCGAAAATTTATACATCAAACGATGCAGTCTTTAATGTATAAAATTTTTTCCTGGCTTTGGTAGATACTTTGTTAAGAACTCGAGTTTGCAGGGTATCAGAAGAGCTCTTAATTAAATTCTTCTTTTTTCTATTTTTCGTTCCGTAAAATAAAGATGAAGACAAGAAAAATCACGTTTCTTATTTACCTCGAAAAGGAACTTTTGCGGTAATAAGAAACGTAATTTTTTTATTTCGTGTAGATTGATTTAAAAACATTTTGCGATAATAAACGAGATAGACTTTGTCTGCTTGTTTATTAAGATAAAAGTTTCATTCCGAGGAAAAATCAATTTATTTATTTCTTTGCGAAGTTGTTCTTTCTTTTAGAATAAGATTTTTTTGAATCAGTAAATACGTTTTTCATCTGTTTCGATCTGATTGTTATAACATTTTTACGATCAATTAGTTTGCAATCAAGATGTCTTCTGCACTTTTCGGAAGAAAAGCTTTCTGCACTGATTTTCGCTAACTTCATTTTCATCGTCCTGTTAAAAAAAAAGTTAACTAAGTAAAAATACCTAAATAACTAAAATAAAAATGTATTGCTATACTAAATATAAAGGAATTAGGATAATAGTATACACTCTAATAATAACTCTCAAGAATTTTTACTCTAGTAACAAGGGAGAATTGGAAAGCTTGTCTCTTATTACCCCTAATCGGGTATTAGGATACGTAATGCTGAGGTAACAAGTAACAATATTTATTTCCTCTGTGATTTAATGGAAATGACGTAATATTTTTATTCTTCAAAGATGTCCAAAGACAAAATATCTGGTGTACCAAATTTGTAATACATCTCATTACTCCATTTACTCTTTACTACCTTCTTCTGTGCTGTACAGTTGCACTGTAATTATTTCGATTAACCGTAAATTCATTGAAAGCAAAGTTCTGAGTTCTTCTGTTCGGATAAAATAAAAATGTCACTGATTTTCTTTCTAGAAATCAATATGCCAGTTCGCGTAGAAATATGAATGAAATACAGAAATATATTATTGTCGGATGGCACGAAATAAAATTTTGTTACCTACGCTTCGTATGTTACGTAATTTCTTCTGCAACGTTGTTGAATCACGGAAGTTTCCAGACTTTCTCTCTTAACTGTTGAGTAATGCTGTTTAAACCTTAGTCGAATGAGCATTCGTAGAATTTATTATGAAACGGTGAGAAAGAAAATGGGGCGCTATTAATGGGGTATGCAACCACTCCGTACATTCCGGCGGTATTTTAAGTTATTGTTGAAATATTAAAGTTTGTTCTGCTCGCAGCCTAGCCGGGCTTAGCGGGGCGATATTAATGTTCAACGAAGCTACCGTTTCACCCCTTTAATTTCGCACGGCGGCCGAATAGACGTTTCTAATTAAATGGTAAAATTAACTAGTTTTACGTAGCTGGGCTACGGTTGAGTGCCCCGCTCTGTTTGCGATGCGCGACTTCAGAGACTGTGATTATCGGTTAATTAGCTCTACTTTGTTTAGACCTAGAAGAATGAGATAGTCCGTTTAGTGTTTTCTTTGAGCTTCTTTTTCTCTACGTTCGAAGAAAAAAACGTTTATTTCGAAGAAAAATAAACGTTTAGAAATTTTGGATCGAACTTTCGCGTCTGGACTGTGCACAGCGCAAAGTAAAGAGACAATTTCAATAACTTCATAAAGCGGAAGTCGTACTTTCTCGAATCGTTCAAAGTTTGACGAGCGTGACGCGCGTCTGAACTTCACTGTTGCGCGATACGTTCTTCGTATCTCCTTGTCCTTGCTTCCTTTCGTTGCACGGCGCGGCGCACGTGAACAAAATAAAAGAACAGGGATTAGGATAGAAGTCGGCGGCGAGATAAAGTGAAATTACGGAGCCGCCGAGAGAAGAGGCGGCCGTACACTTGGTACAAGTTTCATAGCAACCGGGAATACCGCGTGAAGCGAGAACAATAAAGCGTTTCATTCCTTTATAAACAAATCTTCATTCCGCCGTTCTTCCGGCCGTGCTCGAAAAACTAAAGAATCTCTAAATCAAGAGGGCTTTAAACTTGGAAGAAACCACGGTACAATAACTCGGAATGAAGTTCGAATTTAACGAAGAGGGTGCCCAATTCTCTCTTTCTCTCTCTGCCCTATAAATTATTACATCTCGTGATCTACATGGGAACATTTACGCGTGTAAATGTTTTCGTATAAATTTTTCGCCCAGCTGAAACATTCTCGATTTGAATTTCTGGATCTCATTGTTGGATGAAACAACAAACAGAGCCCTGTCATCGTCAACCGGTTTTCTAACGAAATCTCGAATCAGTCGGCGTAAGATACAGATTACGAGCGCGCTCAATGAATCCCTGGCGTCTATTGATATGGTAATTTATATTCACTTTATCGAGCGAACGCAAAAACGGGATTTCGAAGTTACGCGAAGTCACGGCGCGTCGTGCGGAAGATTCTCGATCGGTTGCATCATTTTCTGATATCGAGTATATTTCATCGCGTCTTGGGAAACCTCGAGGCGGTCGGCGTCTCGACGAAAGAGCTTTCTTTCCTCTTTTCCCGAAGACGCGTTAAACTTGCTCCGACGAAACAGCGTATCTAAACTGAATTTTTAAACAAAGTGAACACTCGAAATCGATGTTTTCGGCATTTGAAACGTTTCGATTGAACTCTGATCTATTTGACACCCATACTCGACGGTTACTTCTGACGAGCAATTTTAATAACCCGCAAGACCGCGACAAGAGACACTTACTCCACCCGTTTTCTCTCACTTTCCATCTTATTAGCTCTCCGCTTTGTTCGAGGAAGGCCGCTGAAGGTTGTTCGATAACTCTGCTTTTCCTGACAAAGAAAATTCCGTGCACGAAGAAGCGATAAAACAAAAGACAGGCAAACAATTGATAACTAGTTTCAATAGACCGTCAAATGCGAACGAACACTATTAATTACCTATAACAATTGTCCATTAATCTTCGCGGACGTTTATTGAAATCACAGAGATATTGCGACCGCGGACCCGGCGTTGATAAACGAATATTGAAATTTCCGTTTTAAAATTATCACGGAAATGCGTTTCTTTTAATCGTTCGTCAAATACACACACACACACATATATATATATATAGTTTGCGCGTATATTTCGCTCTCAATGTTGCGTATATTTGCGTTTAATTTGCACGATATTCTTCACGAGGGGAGAGAAAATGGAACATTTAGCTTAATTACGATAGAACGCAACGACAGCTGACGGTTTAAGTCAGCATGAATAATTAATTCAGCGAATCACTGTTCCAGCGCAATGTCGTTATGTCGCTCTAGCATTTCATTGTTGCTTTATCGGCGTGCGATTATCATTAAATTAATATCATTTGTTCATTAGCTCCAGTCGTTTCTTCCGCGTATCCGTTCTCTCAATTTGCCGTGTACAAACACGGAGCGTACATTTTTTCCAGTTGACGCCGATAGTTGATAGTTCCCGAGTTCTTCCGCGTAAGAAGATTATCCGACTCTTTTCTCCTATTTCACGTATATTTCTCGTATTTGTCGTAGCCGCGCGTTCGCGCTAATATCTTCGCCTAATTAAGAAAGAATGGAAGCTATCTCAACGGAACACGCATGCTTCGGTACCGGTACGGGATGTCGTTAAGACGTTTAAAGCTAGCTTTCTACTAATTGCGACAGTAAACTGTTCGTCAGTTACGCCAAGGAACTTACGTCCGAAGGTGCAATATGTACCAGCTCTTGCATTGTTCATATTTAAGCTTCCCGAAAGAAGGAATTACGTTGAAATTATAATTGAGGTCTCAAAGACTGTAACTGTTTGCTTGAAAAATATAACAGATTGTCAGGAATTGTGGAAGCCAGAATTGTCTCTTCGAAGAGCAACACTTTTAGGATACTGAATTTGCATAATTTTGCACAATTTACTGGAAGAAAGTTTATATTATTTTTAGACATTCGTCTAAAAATTTTTCTTATCGTCAACAAGTGTTTTTATATTTATATTTTATTCAAGCTGTGTAATTACGTTGATTGTTCTTTCGTTGTTCGACGAAATCACTAGTTCGCGCAACGGCGTTTTTACTGCTCTGTTCCAGATTGTTGTTGTTGCTGCTCCGTCCGCGCTCGGTCGCTTTTGCGTACAGCATAATCTGGTTTATGCTGCACGGGAAATGTTAACTACGGGAATGCACGCGACACCCGGCGACCGCGAATATACCGTGAAAAACCGCGCGTTGTCGTCGTCATAACTGTTGGTTCTACGAGCACTGCGTGCGCGTCCTCGTTGAAAAACGATGGAAAAACGAGCTGTGTAGAAAGGTTGAAGGAGCTTGTTCGATGGCAACAGCTTCCGGCAAATCTTTCATCGTGTATTTTATCCTAACGTGATGAATGGGGCGAGAGGGGAGGGGGGGAGGTGCAATCCGTTTCCCGTGGACGAAATTAGCGCGACGCCGCGTGACACCTCGTATTTTACCCACGCATACGCTCGACGCACATTGTCGTCGTTTAAAAAGCGTCGGGTCTAAATGCAATCAAGTGCGTCTCATTCAGCTGCTCGTGAATCGATTTGCTACATTTAGCTTCGCGTGTCGCTAATGAGCGGCATTTCAACCGCGTCCGGCTGTTCTTCGACTTCAGCCGCGATTACGTGCTATTTTCGCGACATCGTCCCTACTGAAACGTTGCTTACATTACTTACCAGAAATATATTCGGTTGGTTAATATAAGTCGTTTTTCCAAGTAAATGACGCAAAACTTTTTCATATTAAACAACAACTTTATTCAAGAATGTATTGATCATTTTGATCAACTACTTCTTGCCATCTTTACAATTCCGCGCTCAAAGGAAGTCCTGGTATTTTGCTGCAAAAAAAAAAAAACTGATCCAGGCATCGTTTGATATCGTTATCGAAATCAAAGATTTCCTCTTGACAAATTCCGAAGGGAGCGAAACAAGTGAAAGTCTGATGGTGCAAGATCCGGCGAATAAGGAGGATTTAACACGTTCCCAGCTGCAACAATTTTTGACGTCTCTAATGATGTATGAAAGACAACTCCTAAGTTAATCATTTCATTCCTCGCAAGTGCGCAAAAAACACGATGTCTTTCCAATCCTGCCAGATTGACGACTTGGATTGATCTTCCTTTGATGAAGCTCTGCTTTTGAAGTATTTTAGACTGATTCATCACTCTTGATCCACGATCTTTTCCACTCGATCTTACGATCCATTTTTCATCGTTTGTTGTCATATGTTTCAAAAACGAATCGCATATGGTAATGCGTTTAATCAGACAAACTTTCTTAACTTGGTACGATATCCAAACATCAGGAGTTTATTTATTCACGTATCCAAGTGCATTTAATTGATTTTTCTTAATTTTGATACGTTCGGAATTTCCATAATGATGATTTCCGTCAGAAAAGAAATTTAGCGAGCCACTTTTGGTCCATGCGTTTTGACAAAGCATCTTTATCATACACATCACAAATCTTTTTACGCGCTTGCGTCGCATCTTTTCCTTTTTTAAAATAAAACGACGAAATGTGTCGAAAATGCTCGTTTTGATTTTCCATTTTTAAATTAACACGCAATAAAAAAAAAACACTTGACCAATTTGCGCACTATTTTTCGAAAAAGTATGCTCGAAATGTTTAAAGTTACTTACATTTTACAACGCCCACAGCCGAAGGGACAACTGTCGAAAAAATCCGCACAGACTTATTGGCCGAGCTAATATTTTGTACGAAGCGAGAGATACGAAAAAAGAAAAGTTCCTCCGTTTTTTCTTTTTCTTCTTTTTCAAATTTTATATTGGCGAAACGATCGTGTATCGTGACGGCGCAATGACGTCTGAAGTCAAGAGACTCATTAATTTCCAAAACCGTCCGATCGATTTGCACGCGAAACCCATTCGCAGCAGGTTGCTGT
Organism: Melipona beecheii; assembly: GCA_032399605.1. Classification (NCBI taxonomy): domain Eukaryota; kingdom Metazoa; phylum Arthropoda; class Insecta; order Hymenoptera; family Apidae; genus Melipona; species Melipona beecheii. Next base: position 1,736,358 of record JAUCMO010000210.1, on the reverse strand, counting down.
TTCCGGTGTGGCTGGATACGTAATCACAGGGGAGATCCATATGTCCGTGACGATCGGATTGTCAATCAGTAAACGTCACTTCCGTTAAAAACATCGGTCGCCGTGGAATCGCGGCGCCTCTCGATCGGTTTCCGCGCACATCGGTTTTCGATTCCGGCCTCCGAGTTTCTACGCTCGGACCACCCATCGATATTGGTGCTAATTGGGCAAGTGATTTGGAACGAATTAAACTCGCGAAATGTTTCGATTTCTATCGTTTCCTTCTCCTCCCTCCTTTCCTCTGTCTGTGTCTTTTTAATCAGCGCAATAAATAAAAAGAAAAAACGAAACAATCAACGTTGCATAACTAACAACAATCGCAACGTAACAAGAAATCTTTGGCAACAGATGGAACAATATTCCGATTAATGCCGGTGTCTTCCGTCGTGGTTGTTGCCGTTGCTGTTCATGACGTGAGCGAAAAATCCATCCTTTCCAGCGCGATATTTCACCGTACGAACGTTACCGCCTGGCTCTTTTATTGTGTACTCGCCGATCACTTCTTTGCCTGCAAAGAACCAGCAATAAAGTATTATCGAAACGTTGTCAGGGAAGGTGGGGGGAGGGGGAAAGCTTTTCCCGAAATAATCATAGTCAATTGATAATTCATGCTTGATTGCCCGCGGTTCCGTTTTTGTTACCAGCAAAAAGAATTAATGGAAAATTACTTTTAGTTGTTCTTCGGTGGAAGCAACCAAGGTATTAATTCCATTTCAGGTAGTTAATTGCAATTTCCTCGATGGCACGCGAATATATTAATGGTCGTGTGTGGATGAGAAATAAAAGAAAAAAAAAAAAAAGAAAACGAGCTGTCGAGCAATTAACGTATCTCTATCGTACAGATAAATCACAAGACAGTTATCGAATGTCTTTAGTTGCTGCAGTTACTTCGTTTCGCGATGCATTGCGTGGAACTTGAGGATATCAAGTTTTGCTCGCGCGCAAATACTCGCTCGTAGACGAGGTGTAGCTAGTTGGCGGTTTAATACGACAAAGTGAAAACGTAGATTCGTCAGTAGCGACATCGGTATCGCGAATTATTTCCTAGGTAAATTCCCCTCACCCGCAAATGATTAAGGAAATCACGCACGCTTCTCGTCGCGGTTGCGGCGAGAGCGTCAAACGCATTCCGCGACACCGATATTGTTCTTTGAGCGTTTCAGCTCGGTGATTCCGAACTTTGCTCTCCTAATGGATCCTTACATGACACTGGAATCAAGTTAAATCGAGACGTTGCCTCGAACACCGAAGATTACCCGATAGGTAATTACTTTCTTCGCACAATGTTACGATGTACTGCTAATTTTATTAAAGAGTCGGGTTAGTTAATGACAGATTCGTAAACCATGGGAACCTTAAAGGAGACGTGTTGGAAAGGTATACCAGGAGAGTAAAATTTATCATTCTTTCTCGTTCGTGCGCTTAATTTCGTGCATGGTTTCGTCATAAAGTTCGATCTTTGTATCTCTAAGAACGTACAGATGATTCTACGTGAAAAATGAATGGGAGAGAAAGAATGAAATTTTTTTCATTAAAGTCTTCGTTTTCGAGAAAATCGAGCTTGAAAATTCGGCCACGCATAGTTGAATTTGATTAATTCCGCGCTGGGCAGGAGCGAGTAATCGACACGAGGCATATTCTCCCCGTGTAAAAGTAAGCGAGAAATTTTTTAATTTAAAACTTCATATTCATGAAAATGGATTTGAAATATGTTTCATTAAGAATTGTCTCTGCGTACGTGTACTTAATAACATTTCTTTTTTTCTTCTTTTTAATTTATTTTCCCTCGTGGAATTTTCTGTTGATTATTCACCTTCTATCCAATTAAGAAATTAATTTCATTCGAGTACACTTAAGGAATATTCAAAGTTGATTATCTCGGAAACGCAGGTTTCGGGTGCAAAAAATTTCGTTCTTTCTTTTTCACTCGTTCTTTACACACAGACGTCGTCCCTGAGAGTTCGCGCGATACCCTGCACATTGCAAATAACATTCTCGCTAATTTTCCATTGCGCCGGATTTAAAACTCGAAGCCACTCGACAGTGTTTCTATTCAGTACCTATTAAACTATCTACCGGAAACAAGCTCCTCGACTTTTCGACGTTCGAGGGTCATTAATGTAGGCCACCGTCTGGCTTTAATTAGGCCGATTACGTAAAAACGAAGGTGGAAAAAGCCGTGGATGTTAGAAGACTCGCGACAAACTCTCGAGTTTGAAAGTGTGCGCGAGACGACTTTCCAAAGCGCTCTATGCGCTCGGAACGTCTTTCGAATTGCAGTAAACTAATTAATCCTCGCCCAGCCGACGCGACTCTCCCGTGCCTTTTTAACCCATTTGATTCATGTTTGATATCGCTCAATTCCGTTCTTTTTTTCCTTTTCTTCTAATTCTTAGCTGAATCTCTATATGAAAAAGAAATATCAGAGAAACGAGTCAGCGTATTAGGAGTAGTATATATAGTAGCAGTTAATGACTACAAATTTCACACACAAATGGATCTGTAAAGATCACGAAATAAAAGGAAATATTCGATTACCTATTGCAACGCGTAATAAAATGTATGCACATATTTTAGAAACGTATTTACATTTTTAAGAAATTTCTAGCCACGTTTCACACCATGAATCTGGAATACAGACTTGGAATAGGTGAAATATAGATTATTCAGGATTATTGAGTTACAGCGATCCACTATCAACCTGCTATGTGATTTTTTTCATTTTCTCCGAGGGTTAAGAAATGCGACTCAAAGTTTTTCGTGGGCAGAACAGTAATGGAGTTTAAACTTCAGACCAAAATTCGATACTTTGAAACTTCTCTTTCGAGAATATGCACCTTACGATTTTTTACACTCCTCCGTGAACAAAGATTAAATTATCATTACTTTGGCTGTGCTATTTGCGCGAGTAGGATGATTGCAAGAATAAAAGCAATGATCAGTTATTAAATAGTAATCATAATGACCATAATAATAATAATTAATTGAGCAATCGTTGTTACAATGTATCTTGATCAATTTTTGTAATTTTGGAATTATTACTCGGTAATTTTTAAATCATCGAGCGATTAATTTATATTTTATTACGATCTGTAATGTGTTCTTTCTTCATACGTTCAAACGTCAATCATATGGAGTTCATTATGTCATTCAGTATAATTAAATGTAAAATTAAAATTTGAGTAGTAGATCCAGTAATTATATGTATTGCTGAATTTAGAACAATTTGCTAAAGTTTATAATTTCCTGATATATTTTTGTTGAAATGGGAATGAGTACATGTGAAGAATCTCAAAATTTTGATCATTCGGCAAATTTATTATCAAAGTCCATCTTCATCAAGTCGATAGATGAGACTATCAATTAATTGATGGAAAATTGTTTGAACATGTCACAAACACGTAGTTTCTACAAAATGTACACAGCGTTGTTCATAAAAGTAAACTATTGACACAATCATAAAGGTGTAATCGTTACGTGATCAATGATTTTGATTACTTATCTTATTCATTAATCATATAATCAAATTACGTTTTACTCAACTTTGAATAATAATGTCATTTTTGCTCGCAGAGTAGTTTAAAATATCGTTTTTCGACTTTTTTCAAGACACTGCATCGAAATTTATTGCTGTGTGTGAGACATATGTAACTGAATTAGTATATTTTTAATCTGGTGATACAGTCGAAAAGAGGAAGAATACATCGGAAAGAAAGAATAAAATTTTTTCACTTGGGGATTTCGTTTCCGAGAAAATCGAATTTAAAAGTTTATTAAGGATATTTGAATTTAGTCAATGTTGGATTGGACAGGAACGGATTGGTAATCCACAAGAGGTTATTCTACTCGCGAAAATAAGTCGAAAGCGTAGAATATAATTTTCTCAGTTTTAAATAAAAAGTTAAAATTGAATTAAAAATTGAATTTGGAACTTGATCGTGTAGACACGTATCAAAGCGATTCTTGACCAAATACATTGAAGTTTGATTTTCTGGGGAACGAAACTATTAAATGAAAAAACTCTGCTCTTTCTCTTCGATTTACTTTTTACGTGGAATTATACTTTTCTCATCGGATCGAAAACAGCCTGTATTTTTACTGTCGATGATAACTCTGCGTGCGAGTTACAGCAACTTCTTTTTTTTCTCTCTTTGACAGGCAAAGAGATTAATTTCCTTTCAAATTATGCTCGACGTACCGTCTCTATGCTCTTTTTGGCCATGATAGTCGCCGGTGTGATGGTCCTCGACGCCGTACGAGAACTCGTAGTGCGGATGTGCCACGTAATCGTGATGGTGGTGACCGTGCTTGTCTTTCCAAGTCACCTCTTGAGCATCCCCTATCACTGGCCCGTGGAAATGTTGGAAAGAGTGCGCGTGACCGCCAGCCTCGACTTCCCCGTCGAATAAAACTGACAGGGCCAAAATTGCTGCGACGAACTATCGGGGAAACAGTTAATTTCGAATCAATCATATACGTGTTGAGAATACTCTTTTGCGAACTACACTGAAAACGGACGTGGCAGTGTATTGCAAATTTCACGATTTGTCTCTGCGAGTTTTGCGAAAGCGAACATTTTTAGAACGAGAAGCGTTTGAAAGAATTTCTAATCTACATAGTGATCAATCGATGTCACAGGTTGCAAAATCGATAGAAGTAGCAGATAGTAGCAGAGTAGCAGAGTAGCAGGTAGACTGTGGCGATTCTGTTGGCGCGTTTCGATCTACAATTAAACGATTGATGATCGGTCGTGTCGCTTGGAAAACTCGACTATTTACCTATCACCGATTAGACAAAAATGAGGAATCGAGGAGGCTCGATCAACGCGATGTACACTCACTTTAAAAGCCATATCACTGTCGACTGGGTCGGGCTCTGCTACGGCAGAACAGATAGAATATAGATCGAACGATCGATACGGTTCTTTCGCGATTGTCCGAAAACTGAATAGGTCGGTCCGATGATATTGTTCCTTTTATAGGTCCACTTTAAAAGTTTCCCTCAGCTTAATTCTTCTTTGGACCCATGCCCGGAACTTTGCCGCTGCAGACGTTGCAAAACACAATTATTCAAGCGGGCCGTGGCCGCAAAAAGCGTCGCGCGGTGCTCGCTCGAGCGCGCATTAGCCAATCCGGGCACGCTAATGGAGTCCGTTGGGAAAGAGGACGAAAAAATGGAACGCAGGAAAGGCATTCGTTTCCTTCGGCCAGGCGACACACGCGATATCGATCACGAGATCGCCTGCTGCTCGTCACGCACGATGGACCCTGCAGATTGTGCTACGAGTTTCGACTTTCTTCTTCTTATCGTCTGTTGTTCGCGGCTGCCGCGATCGCACGCTCCATTTCACCCGGAAATCTCAGATCAGAAACACGGCTGTCGTAACTTAACGAAAGCTGCACCATGTTCCTTTGGTTCCGCGTGTTTTCGCATCGTGTCATCCACCGTTAAGATACGCGAACGAGCACACGTGCTCGGCACATGCTTCAACGTGGTAATCGGCAACGTGGAACCAGCTTAGTTGACTCGAGCTTAGTTTAGTTTACGACAAGTTGGACTCTTATTTTTTTACGCGTTGGAAAAGTTTCGAGCTAGCCGAGATTCTTTAGGAGTACGTGGGGAACTTTCCGCGAAGCGAAATAAAGTCTGAGACACAGTGTCAAACACTGGCGCACGCGTTCACGAACAAAAAGCTATTTTCACGTTCGACGGATTGTGGATTGTTAAGTGAATGACGTTGTCCGGGGAGGGGAAAAAAAAAATCGTGAAAATAAATTCGCGAGAAGGAATTTCTTTTTAGTTTCGCCGAACGATCCTTGCGTTATTAACAAAAACTGCAGGATTCTATCTGGCCTGTCGCAGGAGTGAAAACGGTTCTCTCGCCGGCAGAGAAACGGAACGGAGAGATGAAAAGAGGACGGATTCTGGCACGCGATGTGCTGGAGCGGCGGAAGTGCTCGAAGAGGCGCTCGGCTTTTGAGTTATGACACTTTTTGAGTCGAGAAGTCGCGATGTGAATGGCGCATCCGGGTCCAGCGTAATATCATAGCTCGATCTCAGGGTTGGACCCGGCGATAAATCTGCCTTAAATAAGATTTGCCGAGGGCACACTCTAGCGAAATAAAACGAACGAGAACCGAGTCGAGAGGCAGCACAGGAAGTTTTACTTTCCTTCGACGTCGCTTCGCCGACGTGAGCGATTGCTAATTTTCAGTCGGCAGCTTAATAGAAACCGTCACAAATATCTGACAAAATATCGTATCCTTTGAGCACGTTCGAGTATTTTTCCACTGAATTTTCGACTCGACGGTGTTTTCGACTGGTTGCTGTTAGTGACACCTAATTACTAACTCTCGTTTGCATTGGTCCGTGCGTCGCGACGCTTGGCAAAATTTTTCTTATCGGTGAAATTGCCTTGGCTGTCAATTTCATTGGCTCGTGTTTTATGCTACGTGTGTTGACGCACACGTGTGCCCCGCCGCACACACGCGCAAACACGCGATGCTCGAGCTCGTATTCGTATTTCAATCTCGCGGGACGAACTCTTGGAACACAACACGCCGCCTATTCTCGCAAACGAGAAATTGGCACACCTCGCGCGATAAATCACCGAGTTCCATGTGTGATAGATACATTTTCAAATGTTCCTTACTTTCAGCTTATTTGCTTCGAGTTTCGTTGTTGTTCGCGTATATTGCGTGCGAGATAGTACGAGAACAGTCATCGTTTACTCGAGCAGTGACACTATAATGAGAAGGATTCTGTGATGAATTTTGCCATCATTTTATAATTTTATCACTGAAAGTGATTTTAGCGGGGATAATCCAGAAAATCGGGCCTCTTCAGGTGCAACGCTAATGCAACAAAAATTAGCGATTGGTTGACATGTGATTCGTCAGGGGGAGTGGGGTGGGTAGACACTCGAGTAAGAGTGGCGTTGTCTGGCGCTGAGCGATCGCGCCTATAATTAATTTTGTATCTATTCAAATGTTTGCATATCGATAAAATTTTACGGCAAAAAAGTCGTCTTCGTTTCCTTGAGATACAAGTCGTGCAGTTTGTTAAATATTTTATTTGGCAGTAAGAAAACATATAGTAAGATAATAATAAAATCTCGCGAAAAACAGATGAGCTGGGTTAATGTCAATTTTAATTTAAGAGTTTATCACTTTTATTCCATCGTTTTCTCCACGATCTTCCACAAAAGAATTCTGTTGAAAAATTCACATAATTCTCCGTTCAAAACTTCGCACATGGCCGAACCGAATTTTAATCAAACAAAGCCTGTCTGAAAGTTCAGTTTTTTCTTCGAGCGTATGTTAATTAATGTTCGAAATTGATCGATTGGTTTTGGTCAAACGATTTCGCCGTTTGCGAGCATTTGTCGCAACGTGAAGTCACGCGGTCATTGTTACCTAACCATCTTCCAGGGACTCGACTCCTTTGTCTCGCGAGCATGCAATCGCAGCGTTGAAGCTTTAGGTGCGTAAAGCACGCGTACGGTGAAGAAAGAGACGAAAGCGAAAAAGGAGAGAATGGAATGTACTATGCTAGCGGATGTTCTCTTCTCGTTCACGTGCCAATGATTACCAGGTAATATCGCGATACGCGGAGCAGACAGTAGGGAAGAGGACTGAAACCCGAGTTACTCGGGTAAATCCCGAGATTAACGTCGCGGTTGTTGTCCACATAACGCATTGGTACACTCTTTCATCCCCAGCCGCACACGCGTGGAAGTCGATCACAACGAGCCTTGCGAGAGATGATGATCGCGTTCCAAGTACCGCCGGAGCAAATTCCGCGAAGATAGAGTTCCGGGTAGAGAAAGACGAATAGTTCTATTCGCGAGTTGCGGGCTGCAACGACCTCGCCTTCGTTTCCTTTCCGTTCTTCGTTGTGTTTCGTTCCATCGACGGTCTCCCGTCTCTCCGTGCCTCTCGATTTCGGCGGAGAGCAGAAACGTGGCATTCCTCGCCGGCGTATTTCGCTCGCCGAGGCGTCGACAACCGCTGTTCGTTTATGGGTCACGATCCTCGTTCCTTCGGGACGGATGCGCTATCTGGGACTCCTCCTTGACCTCCACTTGCGGTTTAGGAATTCCAAAACAACGAAGAAACCGGGTGCAATTCATCCTTCCTTCTGTCTGCCATCGGCGCTCGAAGACGTTCGCTGATACTCGCCCTGACTTTTGATGCAACGATGGAATACTTTGATACGCGTGCGTTTGCACGAACTGCGGTTGGTGCTCGGTTTTCCGTGATTTCCTGAAAATCCGAGGCAAGATGTTTCGTTGAAATAACATTTACAGTTCCAGAAAATTGAAGTAATACGTTTTTTTCTTTTTTATCGCGTAGCTTCTTATTTGCGTTTAATGAAAATCATAAATTCATGGAATACTTCCACTTTTCCTTTTCTTCATTATCAGCATGTCTCATTTTAATCTGCAATATAAAATGCAATTATCTTTGAAACTATTCGTTATTTAACACGTTGATCGTCGCGTCAGCCATATCTGGGTGACAGTCAAGTTTGCATTAGAAACACGACGATTTCTCATTTTTAAATCTTTAGGCAAAAAATATTTAGTCGATAAGTAAGGAAAATATTTAGCAGATAATACAAGAAATACTTAATAAATGATATTTCGTGAAAAAACGAGTTTTTAATAGTAAATCATTTTCAAATTGACAAATTAAATTCGATATCAAATGACGGAATAACAATATAATATAGAGAATTTTTTAATTATTTCGAAGTAGTCGTAATTACATTATTTACATAAAAATAACAGTTATTTGTGATGTACTGGAAACATTATGGGAAATTAGGAGTCTCGTTGCAAATTCTCTAAATTGCTAGTCTACATTTAACGGATGCAAAAACTTTTAATTTGACAAGCAAACACTGAAAAACACGTGCGTGTCATAAACGTAACAAAAAAGAATAAAAAACAAAAGGGTAAAAAAAGAAAAAACAAAAACGTAAGAAGAAGCATAAACAATAGGATTCGTGGTCCGGCAAAGAACGACGTAGCAAGTCATTTTCTGTAAAAAAAAAACAATTAACCTACATATGTCGAAAAGCTATTGTAAGACTTTAATTTTAGAAAATCTGTCGTACGAAAGACGAGAAAGAGCAAGAGCAATCTTCTGTATATCTTTTTTGCATAAAGATTTTGTAAAAAATATCTTCTCGATAGGTTTTAGACGTAGATAAATTGATACTTTTTTTGAACGACTTGTTGCATTTCGATTGATGCGAGCAAAATTACGTAATTATACTTGAAAAAATAATAATAAAACCTTCGTATCTCTCTACAAACTAACAAAAGTGTGCCAAGTTACACTCGGAACAAAAAAAAATTTGAAACGTTTCTTAAGTGACGAATAGTTTCGGAAATAATTGGATTTGTAGATTAAAATGAAACATTCTGTATAATGCAATTTTCACTGGATGATATTTAGCATTCGATACGAGTCGAAACAACCTTTTCGAGAGTAAGTCATTTTTCTAGAAACATACAGAACAAGCCGAGTCACTTCTGTCTCTGTCGAATAAACGACCGACGAAAAGAATTTTGAAAGATCTTCGGTAATATATTTAGGTGCGACCGAACGAGTTGGACGCATTCCAGCGTTCTCTCTTCACGCGAATCTCCGCCGGCGGATATAGTTTGGACATTTTCCCTGATGCCTCTGACGGTGTCGGCTCCGCTAACGAGCCGAAGCATTTTCCTTGCTAATTTTCCAAGTGTTCCGATTACAAGCTGATAGCCGGCGCTTGGGTCACACCGGTGTCGCCGGTTAATTGGTTTTCATGCCAGCGCCGAAGTTACGGATACCAAGCTCGGATTATCGTGGGTTGTAAACAGCGGTTTCGCCGCGATATACGCCGGCCAGAAGGGGTCACGGCTCTGGCTTTCGTTTCGGAAGAGACGCCCTCCCCCTTCCACCTCCCTCCACCGCGCGCTCTCCTACTTTCGTTGTTGTCTTGTTCGCGCGGTTACTACTTAATCGCCGCGAGTTTACCTTCCGCGACGCGAAGAAAAAAAGGACGCACTTGCAATTTGCTGAAATATATTTAACCTCTTGCACTGGAGAGACGTACCACGCACGTCGAGAATTTTTCGTCCCAAAATTACAACATTTTCTCAGTTTTAAGTTTATTTAAATATAAGCCAGGAAAATAAATAATGAATTTATTACCTCTTAGTAATTTCTATTCAGTAATATTATTCCAGTCCCGAGTTAAAAAAAAAAAAGCGACGAATTATTGTACACGGTTTGGTCACTCGTTATAGTCCGTGAATCAGTTGTTAGCGCAAGGAGTTAACGGAACGTTCTATCACAACGTTGTCCGACGAAATATTCACGATATACGTACGCCGTTACGTACGTGTTAACGCAAAGCTAGACGATGGAATCTTACCGAATATTTACTACGTTTAGGATACATTTCTCCGGGAGGTGATCTGAAGGCACGATAAACCGGGGTGCATCCGGGACACGGTATAACAGGAAGTTGCACGCTAGCGTAATCACTGTCAGGATTCTGCGGATATTACGGAACCATGCTCGAATAATGAATGGTAAACTCTTCTCTGCATATTCCGCGGATGTTCGTCTCCAGGGGCCGCGCGCGTGTATCGTCTTTAAAGTGCATCGCCGTGGCTGGCGTAATTCAGAGAGTTGACGAAAGGTACATATGCATGAAGGAGGTTTAGCTTCTGTTGGCTGCGTTATCAGTATCCTGTCGTTGGAATATAAAGTTACACAGCACGTTCGGTAATCGATCACTGTGGGACAAGTTCGCAATCGTTAATGTGTTCATTTCCGCCATTTAAGGGAAAAAATGTCGCTTTACACAGCGATATTTTCGTAATTATTTTTACATAATAAAGAATAAATTTTACTCGTATTTTTGCGTAATACGAGTTATGTTTTTAGATATACGAAATGAGTTATTTAAAGCAGATCATTTGAGTATCTCGACTGTCGTTGGTGATAGAAACAATTTGTCAGGCTTAGTGTCGAGAAGTTCACAATACTGTTAATAGATTTTTTATGGGACGCGTAGAGTCACAAAGTTCAGAGAACACGAAGATCGATTTTTTTCTTTTGAACGAAATCATATACAGTGCACGATGAAACATTGTCGATAATTTGAATTAAATATATAATAAATTCTAACTTTGTTAGAAAAGATCATATAACGATCCACTTGGTCTCATTTGAAAGCGTGAAATTTCTATTCTGACAGTCGTAAGTTCGTTTCTTTCGAAAATGATTTTACATCATGCAGCGAATGGAGAAGCGATGCTTCTTTTTTGAAAAATTCAAACGTGTGTAGAAACATTATTAAAAATTTTTTTTCGTAATTCAATCATATACTGTGGCAATGCAGCCTCTCAAACTTGTCAAGTACCTCAGCAAATACAAATTATTCTTGCCCCTCAAAATCGACGTAATAATTGCTAAACCAGATATCCCGGCCTGCTGTTGCTTACTCTTTCCTTAAAGACTCTACTTAATGTATAAAGTATTTATATTCTCATTTCCTCTGTTATTTTTTTTGGTTCTACAGATGTAATTGCAATAAGTGTCAAATGAAGTTTCCAAAGTTTAAATAAAAAAAAGAAAAGAGAAAGATTCACCGTCGTTTTAAAAATTGAAATCTTTCCTTTACCTTTATCTGACCTCTTAAAACTTGCTGTACGATTTTTTTTCACTATTTATCGAACGGTGAATTTTAGTTAACAAATATTAGTAAACAGAAAAATTCAAGAAATCCTGACATTTCATTGTTTGACTCTAACGTTCCAAGTTCAACAAAATATTGGAAAAAGAAATCGTACAGGCAGTTTTAAGAGATTGTTTAAAAAGAGAATTTTAAACTTCAAGACTGTTATGGATTTATTCGTGAAAAAACTTTATGTTTGATGTTTTTACACGCGTTTGAATTTTTACAATTTTCGAGAAAAAAGTGTTGTCATTTTTCTCGCTATGTGACTTAAAGAAAAAAGAACAAGAAACAAACTAACGACTGTTAAAGCTTTAAAATGAGACCAAGTGGATCGTTATATGATCTTTTTTTACGAAGCTAAATCGACGACAATTTTTCATTGTAATTTTTCAATGTAATTTTTAAGGCACCATTCCGTCTCGAAATTTCCTATAAAAAGGAACCATTACATTAATAGATATTTGAATCTGAATCTTTTCAAATCTATCGTATAAAACAAAAAGATATTCTTGTCCTGTTTTTACATTTATTCGAATGTAAACATTTTGATCTGGAATTGCACCTTAATAATCGTGACATTGCATTGTTCTTTTGTATCAGAAAGATAAACATAATCGTGGAACCTATAAAACGAATGAAACATTTTTGACAGTAAAACTGCACTACTCAAGCAGAAGATAATCGTATTTTAACAACGATGAACATGAAATATTTAAAATAATTAAGAAAACACTAAACCAAGTGTAATTAAATAAATAAGATTTTATCTCGTAAAAAACTGAAACATAAATTGTAATAATACTTAATATTAAACACGTTAAATTTTTATGAAATAATATTTTTGATTTCTCCAATTTTACAAGTGATGCTCTGTATTTTTTCAAATTGCAATTTGAATTTTCCAATAGCGCATTGAGAATATGCATAATGGGTTACAATATAACGGGTTACCATTTTCCTACTATTAGCTAACATTATCCGTCTACTTTAGCAGGGATTCCAAAGAATAAAACCTATCAGATACCCCCATAAATGTTTAACGCTAAAACCGCCAAATCCCCGTTCCATTCTCTCCGCAATCGTATTCTACGTAGATTTCGTCAGCGGCGGCGGTGTTGACGTTTCTACGTTTAAACAAACGCGCCCGCTTCCGGGTAATAAATCTATCCCCTCTTCCATCTTCTCAAACTCGTTACTGCTCGCGTTTCCCCTAATTGAATTTCGTGGTAGCTCTCAATGATATTGAAAGACCTAGTAAAGTTTCGTTTCTTTCTACGGCGAGGACAATTTCGGACAGCAGTCGGCTCTGCCTCCCCCGCGAACCAGACGGTGATACAAAGGCAAAGACGCGGTGTCCTCGCAACGAACAAACAGGCAAGAAGACCGACTAACCGAGTGTAGTGTCATCAGTTCGACGACCGTTGCCTTGGGTAATTCGAAGTATCCAGCGGGCAACTGTTAACCACCTGGCAGCAGTGCAGCACCACCCACTTTCGTCGCCCCCGGGCCAGGGTAGCTTACCGTGAAAGGCGAGCAGGGAGGGTTGGCTGGTCGTGCTCTGCGGCTGCTGCAAGTGGTCGGCGCCGAGGTGCCGACCTATGGCTTTCGGGGGCTCCCCCAATTCATATGCAAATGCAAAAGCGGCCGACCTCCGGGCATTGTTCGTCCTCCAGGGAGTTCCAACGTTCCTCAGTTTAACTTACTACGCGAATTTCCGGAAAACTCTAACGGAGAGACACTCGCGTAATTGATACTCGCAGTCTCCTCCACCGATCTTCTTTCGCCTCCTTCTCTCTCCCATGACAATCGCAAAAAAAAAGGAAAAAAGAAAAAAAAGAAGAAAAACGAACGGTGGCGAGAATTGAAAGGGCGGCGTGCACGATCACCTTTGTCACCTCGCCGCAGCCATTCATCGCTCTCTTGCATCGTTTAATGACGTTTCAGCCTCTCTTTGAACAAGTTTCTAGTAAGTCTGCGGGGCATAAACCCGTGGAGGTGGTTTCGAGGCTTGATGCTCGAGGCCGATCGATCAACGTCCGGATTGACGTCGCTCCGTTCAATTTCCCGTTGAAATTTTCTGTTGTCGTATTTAGCTTAATTCTGCGTACGTTAATTTTCAACCGTAAACTTTTACACGCTCGCGGACATTCGACGCATTTACTTCTACATATGCGTGTGTGTATATATATATATATATACACGTATATGTAGATTGGCAAGCAAAAGATCCGCCTCGTATGATCACGAAGAAAAAGTATAATTTAATTTTATTCCGCCACTTAACCTCCTTGTAATTAATTTATGTGCATAATATGTGTCCGAGCGATATGAGCGGAACGAGATTTCTATTCATTTAAAAAATGCAAATCTTCTTTCCTCTTTCAACGAATAAGGACAAAGCGAATGAAATTGGTCGCATGCTGTACTTCACGGTTCGAATTAATGTCGGTTGTCACGTGAAATCTCGACCCGTGCGACTCGAGACTAAAAACATTTGATTATACGTTCAGGATTTCTTGGCAAATAATGGTATTTCTGTAACTTGTTTGCGAAAGTCATAGAATAGGTAGAATCGTGGTTGGGACATTTTCCGTTGCATCGCGAAGCGATTACAATAATTTCAATTAATGTGTGTATATAGAATTTTCTAGATGAAAAATGTTTATACGAGCATGAAGAAATCTATTGTGTAAATTTGGAATATTTACGACCAAGGGTAACGGGTTCGTCTACTTTTTCACGCTGGCAGGAAGTTCTAACGGCTGCCACGCTCGATCACGGTTATTATTTTTGTTGTTATCCCCGGTAGACGATCCGCGGGCCTATTATGTTTACCGTCCTCTATAAACGGTTGACATCGATCATTCGATCGAAAGATATTTAAATGATATCACATATTAGATCAAGTCAGGGCAATCGAACGGCCCATATTTTAAATTGAATGGCTGTAATTCGCCAGTCAAAGCGTATATAAAATAGATTCACTGTCAGCGGGGAAGACAGTGTCGAAAAGTATCAATAAGTGTGGACAATAATTCAGTTGAACGGAATCGTCGGATCCTTTCTAATCTATCAACTAAAAACTAAAAATGATGAACGTCAGAAAATATTCTCTCGTAAATTAGGAAATATTTCTAAATATTCGAAAGTAGAGAACTTTAGAATTATAGTTATCACAGAGCCTCCTCTCTCCTTGTTATTTATGTCAAAGTGTCTAATTAACTCTAATAGAAACGTGATAAATGCAAAACGATATTTACAATCGTAAACGTGCAACCAGTTTCGCGAAAAATTGTGAAACCGGACGAACTATTCGTATTTATAAACCGGAAGACGGGAAGCAAAAAGTTCCTGGACACAATTTCAGAACGTGTCGTTACTAAGTTGTCACTGTTTGCCTCGCAACGCACCGTGTCATATATAATGTAACTTTGATCGAAAAAGTTTTTACTGCTTTTTTATGAACTATCACGCAAGGAGAGACACGCCATGAAGCAGGCGAAGAGGCGATGATCCCCAACTACGAGCGTAAAACAGAAAACACGGTAACGTGAAAGATAATTACAACCTCGAGACGTGATCTTCGTGATTTTTTGACAACTAACGATAGAATCGGCAATATCGAGTTGGAAAAATTTGATCTTCGAATCGTATGGATCTTTCACATGGAAGTTTCGTTTTCGTGGAAACAGCTTCGGCTCAACTTTGAAAGCTCAAGGTCGAACCGACAGCTTCATTCGTTTGACAAATATTTGACATTAAAAGTTCAAGGTCGAACGGAAAACTCGGCTCCCCGCGGGAAAGCTAAATAAATATTTGACTTTCGCGTTCGGAACGTTCTCTTCATTTGGTCCTTGTATCGTCGAACGTATTTCTCGTTCGTTTTCCGCTCTCGAATCAGAGCGCCCCGAATCTCTCACTCGTAATCATCAATCCCGTTTATTTAACAATCAGTTTCATTCCTCGCTATGAAATTGTTGAACCGTACGGCTCGAGTTATTTATCCGGCTTCGCTTCGATCCGCTTCGAGGAGAAAGTACAGTTGGAAAGGATTTCGCGCGGAAAATGAAGGGCTGACATTTGTGGCACGATATCCGAAATCTTATTCGTCGCGAGAGTTCTATGTTAAGCTCCGTCGGCGGATATTTCATATCCGAAATTCAGACAGTTTTAGCTTCCAGGTCGAAAATCTGCTGACACAGGAATGGAGTGTTGTACTCGGCGAGGTTATCCGCCGCCGTTGAAAATAAGGGGCGTTATTTACCTAACCCGTGACCGCCGCGGTGGACACGAGGAATATCGTAAGTTTGCTCGATGCCCCTGGGGATACACCATGGATTTGATCCTACGACCTTATCTGTTTTGATATCGAGATTCTCTCGCGATAAATTCGCTTACGTTTCTAGGACTATCATTGAATAAATGCCCGTTCTTGGATTCGTATAGAAATTCTATATTATCAGGATTTGTATTCTACCTTTTTCTGTTCTTCTTTTTTTTTTGTCGACTTTTTTTTTAGATTCTCGAAATTTTAGATTCCAGGATCTTTTTTAAATTCTAGAAACGGTAGTTTCAAGCCGCGCGTGAGAATTCGCAGTTAGCAGAAACGATCTACGTTGTCGCTTGCAAATCTAAAAGATCGTGGGTTTTTCAACGTTATTCGACTCTGCTCTCATTTTATTTTTGTCATTGTTTCGTGTAAACCGATTCGAGAGTCGGGAATTGAAAAAAATAATGAACGATTCGTTTACACTGTCGACACTTTGATAAGTTTAAATTTTGTCGAGATTGAAAAATCGGGAAACTTTCGCAAGTGTTATGGGTCCCGCAACTACCTTAAAACTCCTCGAGGGCTCGAAACTGCGTGAAAGTCTTTTTTACGATGTATGTTGGCGAACATTTAATTCCTGCCTCTATTGAACGACTAATTGCAGTAAGTACAAGAAACTTTCGAAATCATTCGTCCACGTTAATTTGTTGTGAATTATATTTTGAATGTTTTCTATTGATAATTTAAGCGTTTGAAATTACCGGAAGTCTAACAGTTTAATACCGAATGAGGAGAGCGCAACAAGATTGAGAATCCGTTCATTTTTAAATATACATGGTGTTCCTGAAATTGTAGTACAACCGACCAGGGTGTGATTCAAAGAAAAAAATAAAATTTTTCCACGTGACGCGCTTCGTTTTCGAGAAATCGAAATTGAAAATTTACTAATTCTAAATTAAATAATTGAATTAACTTTAGATGTGACAGAAAAGAATAATTGATAGAAGAGTATCCTATATTCAAAAATAAATTCGCTTTATAATACAACTTCATTTTGAAGAAAATTGATCGAATGTATTTCGTTAGAATAAATGTCTTGATAAATTTTCAAACTCAATTTTCTCGAAAACAAAGTGTGTAATGGAAAAATTTCATTCTTTTTTCGACTTATGCCTAAACCTAGAATTACATATCGTGGTTGTATACTACAATTTCGAAAACGCTGTATATGCATTTTGATTTATCCAAATATATTATATCCCAATATATTATATCGCGTCATTCTTCTTCTGAATTTCTAATAAGATAAGTTTAGTTAAATTAAGATAAGTAATTTTATTATTGGCCGTAAAATTGTCCGTGTGCAACACTATTAAATTTAAAAATTACTCGAAATAATTTGTTAGCCGAAAGAATTGGCTGTCGATGGATGTACGAAAAAAAAAAAATCTACGCGAAGACACTTGGATTGTAGGTTTGAAATCTATTTTCACCCTTATAAAGTTTCCAACGAAGTCTTGTAATTTCATTCCTTATAGCCGGCAGATAAATCAGGGGGAAACGCCAACAATCATCCTTTCCTTCTTATTCGCCTGCTGCTACCACGTAGCTCGTTCTTCGTCCTATTGGCCACAAAGAGATCGTTAGTTTTCTCTGCCTTCTTACTAGGAATCCACGTTATAGACGACGAACTTTCAAATAAATCCTCACGCGTATACACGCTAACCTTCGTTCTATTCACTCTCGCCTATTTATCGGTATCGATTTCTCATCAGAAACGTTTTCGTCCGTCCGGTGTGTTTCGTGATGTAACCTAACGTTCATCGACGTTAAGTTATTCCACAGATATATAAATTTCAGCTGGCATTGTGCGTCAGCCGACAACCTGTCTGGATCCATTTAGCAGGAGGATCGCAAAGTATCGCGCGCGTGCATGCGTGTTCTGACATCGGGAAGGCGGGATTTTCTCGGGAAAGTAGAAGTAGCTGAAGAGAACGGTTAAGGGAAAGGCAAGAGAGGCGCATTTGCATAAGGCGAGCTTGAAACGTCGAGCGTAAGGACGAGGGAAGGAAGGAAATGCCGATCGATCTTTTTCCAACGGCGTTATTTTCGCGGCTCTGAATATTCATAAAACAATGATTTGTGCTTTATTGTCGCTGCGTTGCTCGCATTTTCCCGTCCGATTCATTTTCTCTTTCGCTTGGTTTTTTTTCCTCTTTTTCTTTTTTTACACGTACCCCCTTGCAATATTCGTTCGACAGTCGATCGATATTGCTTTCACAAAGCCTCGTTCAACGCTCCGGTTGAATTATTCGTCGGTGGTTCAGTACACGTTCAATGTCGTTACTGTGTATCACAATTAGCGGTGGCTAGTTTTTCCGGCGTTTTTCACGCTGACACATGATCCACGTTCCGCGTCACTTGCCAAGTACGTAGTATATACATACATATATATGGCGCGGATTGTTCACCGTCGGATCGTATCGACGATTTTTAAAGAACGATTTTTCGCGCCCTCTGCTGGCGTTAACTTCGCTTCCGCCGCGTCGCATCGATTGGCTAGTTTCGAGCCCCGGTTAAATCGTCGCGTCGCGTCGCGTCGCGTCGCGTCGATTGGTGTTCACGGGATCCGCTCGATTCGGTTGTGTAACAAACTGGTGAAACAAAGTTTTCAGGAAACTTCGTCGTTGCGTGCACTCTACTTAATCGCCTGTTTAAGGAATGCGCCGGGGTAGATCCGAAACTCTGATTCCCCGAGGCAAAACAACGATCTTTGTAATTAACTTTGCAGAGAAACGTTCTGGAAATTCTACGCATCGAAGTTGCAGAAAATTCATTCGTTTATTCTTCGATCTTCGTTCTCGATCTTCGTTCTTTCCGATCAACGAACAAATCTACATCCATCTCCGGGTTTAAACATTCTCTAGATATCAATATTCATGTTCCGTTGTTGTCTTTCTTCCATCACACCGTCTGTGCCTGTAGCGAATTCAATGGCTCGGAAGCAACGGAAACTATCCACGAAGAAATATTTGAATTCGGTAAAATAGCTAAAACAGTTTACGGATCGATATCCTGTTTGTTACGCCACGGAGTTTCAAATAAAATTTGCATTCATTTGTTACGGAATACAGATCAGTTGCTACTAGGAATAATATCGAGGTATTATCGGTGGTTTTGCGCCATATTTCCATATCGTTTCGCTCTGTAATCCCTCACGTTCCGTCTTGTAAGCTTCGACTTTTATTTGGTATAGCATTAACAAGCAGGCGTCGGTTGAATTCCGAGGAATTCGTGTCTGTCTTATTTTTAATTCACCCTGGTTTATTTAAATATAGAGAGAACAAAAGGGCACGGTGAATAGAACTTTAAATATTCACTAAGAAAACGGTAGTTTCACCTCCGCGACCTCCTTGCATGTACTTCATTTTTCGTTTTAGGTAGAATGACGAAGAAATAAATCTAATCCAGATCTGAATAACACTGAAACATTTAAAATTCAGAATATTCAAGGCAGTCGCAGTAAATAGTTACGCCGTATTCGCATGAAAGACAGGAGGAACTATCCTGCTTTTGAGATCCAATAAAATGGATTATTAAATTAATAAAGCTGTCCGATCAATGTTGATTTTTTCTCTACATTCGAAATGAAGTTTTGTAATGTTTTTGTACTATGATACATAACAATGGTGTTTTTTGTTTTGTACCTATTATTTTTTTTTTTTTTTTTGTATTGTGTATTTTGTGTATTTTTTTATTCTATTTCATTGGATTGCATTGAATAATAATAATTAATGGATTGTGGATTTTTATGTATTCATGGAAAATTTAGAGGTGCAAGAATGCAAGCAACGCATGTAACATGCAAGAGCAACATAAAACATATTTTTAAGAATTTAAAGATATACTTTAATATACTTTAAAGAATTGTATATATTTGTCATGTTACATATTTTACATAATTGTTGTGTGTTACAGTGTATATATTAATAATAATTACACTTAAAAATATAGTTTAATATACTTTATATAAATATACAACTATTACGTATATTATATAACATATGATAATTATATTAATTATAATTCTACATAAAAGATAAAACAACTTTCTATTTAGATTACATTTCGTGGACGTTCACAAAACTTTTAAAAATATTTAAAAATCTACAATCTAATTACTCCTATTACTTTTATTTGCATTATCGAGCATGCAAGTTCGCTCAGAAGACGGTATGTCTGTTCGCAAATTCGAAGCGTGAACGCATTTGACACAATATGAATACGAGCAAGATCAACAGCAGTCTGTCAGTAATAATTTCTCATCTATTAGCGAGTTTCTCGCGAACATTCCTGTCCAGTCGTGAACTTGGCTTTACAATCGCACGATGAGCTGCCTCGTAATTGATCGTTAACTTGGAATTCGAGTTCTAAAGCCATCCGTTGATATTAAAGACTGCCGGGAGTAAAGATCGGCTGAGCTGAGAAAATTTCGTTCCTCCGTTTTGCTGATTTTTGAATAACTTCCAAACGACCGGTACCCGAAGCTCGATTGTCGAGGCTCCTTTCGTTTTATCCTCGAGAGGTCTTATCCACGGCCAAGCCGTTTACGAATTCAAGAGGCAAGGCGCTGCCTCGCCTGGGTGTATTCTAGCTACTGCATTTAAATCTCATCCTCGGGGCTTCTCATCTCGCCTTTCCACACAATATTGCAGAATTCTTCGGAGAGATATCGGTAATAGAGATTACCGCGACATCTCCGCGGTAATCTATTCGAGCTGCTTCGATTCCCGATTGAAAATGCATTAAAAACTGGTCCCAAGGTACCACCTGTACGTACGTACGTGTATTTCGAGGTGTGCAACGAGAACGAACGTGCCACCGATACCAGCAAGCGTGCAACAAAGCGTGTCAGTTGCTCACGATTTACACGTACGTAGCAGCGAATGCAAAGTTACCGTGAGATATCGGTAAACAATTGTTACTGATCGCACGAAGTCGGTGAATTTGCGACATGACCTTATCTTCGCTTGTAGCGCAAGCAAGAGGTTACTCGGTCACGCTGTGCAACCAGACGCATTTATAGTCCATCCAGCAGGATCCCTCATTATATCTTGAACCAGCGTTAGAGCCAACAACGTGACAATAGTTGTAATTTATGCTTTGGGCTGTCCTCGCCGATGCAACACGCATCCTCTCGAGCTCTATTGTCCAATAAGCCTGTCTTTGCAATATGATTTCCGTTTTTTTTTTTCGTGAATTTTGTACTGAGTAAATTGCGAAGAAGACGAACTGCTTCTTTTTCTATTTTGTGACTTTAATCGTATTCAACAGTTCTCTTTTTATTGATATTAGGAAATATCGATAAAAGTAATTGTGCGAGTGTATGGGAATTTAAACTTGACTATAATCTTTATCCCAATGGTCCTCTTTATCCTCTTTTTCATTCATTTTGCCACGTGTCTCTAGGTTTGCCAAGTCATTCCGTATACACACATTTTTATATTGAAAGTGATAGTTTTATCTTTTGCAAACTTTTCGTTAACTCTGTCCTTTGGGCATCGTAAAGTTAATACTGTTGCACAGTCGCTTTCATAGTTACATCTGTGCGATGAGTTGGCGAAGGAAGGAGTAACGACTCGTCGAACGTTAAATTATAAAATTCGCTGTGAATTACCTTCCCTCGTTTCTTCTCTCGTACTATTTGTCTCTCGCTTTTTTCGTATGGAAAAAAGAAACAGCCTCACGGTCCTTTAGATTTCGTCTTTAACTTTACCGTAAAAAGGCGCTCTTTATGGTTTTTTCTGCCAGTGTTAACATGTTCTGCGAGAAGAAATGAGAAAAAAATGTTATATTAAAATTATTAATAAATATCATTGATTGTAAATCTATATTTATAAAACTGTTAATAAATTAAATAAAATCATTAGTCAAATTATTAATAAAAATTGCGAAATTCTAAACGGTTTTCGTTTAATCGATTTGGCATAGAAATGTGTAAATTTGTTCAAGTTTCGCAGACTAATTCTTGTTCAAAGAATGGTTACAAATTTATGTCGGATTGACATAAATGAGTAATTGAATCTGTTACTTTACTTTAACACTTGCAACACATGTACGTAGTTACAGCCATTAATAGTAAATACAATTAAGTATACATCCAGCCAGCGTTTCTATATAGAATTGGCCAAGAAACTGATCAGTCACAACTTTGTATTATCGAGCCTTCCGCTTGACTTCCGAATGCGTGCCATTTGCCCATTTGTATTTCTCGCGGCGCGAAAATACGATCAGAAAGAAACCGCGTGATTGTTTGGCCCTCGCCTTGTTCGGCGAGACCGAACAGTCTCTTCCTTGTTCTCAGTCAGTAAATCGTTTGGCACACCCTGTCTATCTCGTACATTTTCGTAGAAATCTTCAGGAAGAAAAAAAGGAAAAGAAGAAATCTCTCCACGTGCGCGATACAAATCTGCTTTTAAACTTCTATTTCCAATCGACTCAATGTCTTCGCGATGATTCCGGTAAGCTTTCGTCTGGCAGATGGTACATGGTAAAGATTTGGCTGATCCGCTCGAAACGAGGCGACGCCAATAGGACCGTTTCCTTTGGATATCATCTTGACAATGCTCAGGAGCGTGTAGGTAAAGGTGAAGGCGGATGGAGGCGGATCTAAAAGGCCGAAGGGCCACTCGAAATTGAGTTTCCGCTGCCGTCACTGGCAAACACCGAGGTCAAGATATCCACTCGGTCGAGGATCCGAGCTTGCGAAATACCTCGAGCCGTTTGCCGAATTTGCGTCCATCGCAGGAAACTGCTGCAGTCTTTATTCATCGGTGGGAAATTTGTCTTCTTTGCGAGAGGATGCAAAGGAAATTCCTATCAAGTTGTATCGCATTGAGAGTGAATCCGTTGACGAACATCTCAGCGATATAGTTACTCCGCCCAAGGCTACCTCACGGGCCTAATTTCACGTTTTCACGTTCATAAATCTCGAGAAAAAGATTTCGTAGTGTCTTTGAATTTAAGACAGATTTTTATTTTGAAATTCAGTTCCAAAGCATATTAAGGCGTGCAAAGAGTATTTCGAGAATCAAAAACCTTAGTCGTATTAACACGAGGATAGGGAACACGAGAAAGAGGATACAAAGTTTGTCGCTAAATAGGGAAAAACTGGGAAAACAACACGTTCAATCCTATTTGAAAAATAGATGACAACGAATCGCGTGTACGTCGGCGCACAGTTAATACGCGATATATCGAAAGGATTTTTAATTTATTAGCAAACGGAAAACAGATGGAGAGCTCGCTGCGTTAATTTCGTCAGAAATGTATTAAATAAAATGAAACCGTGGGCGCTTGAAATGTGTGAGAGGTGTGCTTGAATTGCTTCGATTCACGTCGTTTTATATCTCCAACTGCCAATGCAGTATTATTTTACCAATACTCGTAATTATTTGTAGGATTTCAAGGCACGTCCTAGAAATATACACAATATATATACACAAATATATATATACACAAATGTGAAATTTGTGGATGTTGAATCCTTCAAGTTTCGTATATCTTTATAAACGTTTCAGAATCGGGAATATATCCATCAGCAAAAATATTCTTCGAATCGCATAAATATTCATAACTATCCCATATATTAAAATGCAATCCGATTTTTAATCAAAGAGATGCGTCCTCAAATTTCACTCCCGCCGGGAATCACGAGGGATCAACTTCCGGTTGATCCTAGCGGACGGCCGCATCAAAACATCATATCGGTTTATGCAGTTATATTGATTTCTATTTCAAACACGGTACGCGGTCGCGCGGACTTGACGCTCTCTTCTATCAACCCTGTTTTGCATAAAACGCGAAAAGAAACGAGAAAAAACAGCCGAAAGATTCGTATCGCTGTATTCGAGCGCCACCGGTGTGTTTCCGTTTTCTAGCTCGTTAAAGTGGATGTGTGTGCTCCGTCAATTTAAATTATTCCGTCGAATTGGAATTTATTTTTGATAACGTGGCCGCGTGACCGTAAACAAATTTCGTTTATTCCAGCCCGCCCGATGAAATTTCTGTTGACACACGATGCGAATCATGAAACTTGTTACGTTATTTCTACAAAGTTTTTGCAATATAAATATCGCGGACCGCGGTAGAAATTTAGTCGTCGATTTGTCACAAAGTAAGTGCAAACATTCCAGTGACAGTATATGATCAATTAATGTCGCGCAAACATTTTTCGTAACGGAAAAGCAGATACGCAAACGCGCGATGAATATTCATTTCCGACAGAAAGAAATACGTCTCTCTGATTTCCCTCCCACCTTACGGGAATTGCAAGTAACCTGAGTTTACGAGACACGTTGCCGTGTTCCGCGAAGTTTCCAATTTCAATCGGACGGGATTCTTCCCATTAAAACATGGTTCCTCTTGAAACTGCGAAAGACCTACTGAAAGATTCAGTATTCACGAGGAACTGAGTTCAATCCTTACTTCGGTTTATTTTCGTTTTTCTTCTCTTTTCCTTTTCCTTCCTTTTTGTTCAAATACCATCGAACACCATCAATTTTCAACCCTTTCAACCTTTTCTGTCTCGCAATTAATTATTCAACGAAACGAAGCTTAATTACAGAGATGACTTTTGATTCCCGTTCCTATTCCTATAAGAGAGAGATAAAAGTATAAAAGTTGTCTGATATTCAATGAAATAATCCTGTCTCGAAAAACAGTCAGCTTGCTGAATTGAAAACCGAAACGCAAGAAGAAAAAACAGAACGCCAAGATCCTTCAATACGTCGTTTAAGACAGCCTGCCTCGACGATTCTTTAACGAATAGCACGACTGAAAATCTCAAACAACTAGAAATCACTAATTTGACGTCAACACCCACGCAAAAGTTAACGTTTACCCTATCTATATTTAACTTGCCTATATTTACCTTGATCTCGACGCGCCACCGTGCCTGTTTAAATTAACTCTCGTTTGCCATTAGTAGCTGAAATCGGGACGTACACAGAGAGCCAGCCTAATTATTATTCAGGATAATTACCTGGATACTGTTATTTCTCGTTTCGCGCTGCCGTTTCCTTCCTCCTCGTCTTTGTTAATTTCGTACTATCTTTGTTGAAAGGTACCCACTATTCGTTCATCCTTCCTTCCCGGGAAAAAGAGAGATTTCTCCCCTCCCCTGTCTCCTCTTCCACCTCCAGGTTATCGTGCGGTATATATTTAGGAATGTTTAAGAATTTTTATTTAAAATAATAAAAATATTGTTTATTGTTTGTTGAAAGTAAGAGTTTATTTAAGATGCTTTGAAAATTATTGCTATAATCTATAGATATGCTCGCTAAGTTTCACACTGAACTCGCTAGATCTCACTAATTCTCGCAACTCTCAGTCCTTTTGCTCTCGCGGCTCACTACATGTCAACCTTTTGTTCATCCTTCGCTCATCCGCGCGCGAAACATTCGTTGTTCACATACACATGCACGAAAACGCAACCATACCCTAAAATGTTTTAAATGATATCACACAGACGACGACTGTTGAATACAGAAGAAAAGTTCCGGGTCCTTTCCCGGAATTTCCAATCCCACACACACACATCCACACACGCACATATATACATATACATATATGTGTGGGATTGGAAATTGGGGTATATACACATCGCGAAATAGGTACATAGAAGAATTTATTGGCTGTCTACCATTTAAGTTGGTCGGAGTAGCTGCTCGTCACGAGACGAGCTTTTTGCCCTGTGTGCTCGCGTAGAAAAAGATCGTTATTCTTGGCAGATACACGAGAGCCCTCGAAGGATGATTCTCGACTCGAAGGGGGAGTGATGCTGTTCCTTTTAGCGCCCTCGAACCGCTTCTCGTATGCATTTCGCGCGATCCAAGTGGTCGTACTTAGGCATTTGTCTCACGTATCTTGCCAGTCGCCGATAGTCATTGGACACCGAGGCCGGACGCGTCGATTGTTCACCGAACAATACCTTTATTCGCGAACAAAGACGAAAAATGAGCGGGTTGGTTCGCGCAGTGGTTAGGAGAAACGAGCGGAGAGGAAAGTTGCAAAATCGA
Source organism: Melipona beecheii (assembly GCA_032399605.1). NCBI lineage: Eukaryota > Metazoa > Arthropoda > Insecta > Hymenoptera > Apidae > Melipona > Melipona beecheii. The sequence continues at coordinate 1,710,228 of JAUCMO010000210.1, read as the reverse complement.
GAAAAAACGAGCTAGCCGAAGGGACAGAAATGAAAGATTTAATTTCTTTTCGATAGTCACGCAGATTTTGACTTGTCTTTCACTGTTTTTGCAATCGTTGAACTGTTGGTGTCGTTGTCATTAAAGAGTTTATAGTTATGTAATAGCTACTAACAAAGTTAAACATATCGCACTCTTGTGATAGAAAGTGATTCAGAAAAATATGTGTCTCGATAGGAAAACAAGCGGAAAAATTGGTTATGTAGGGTTTGGAACTTCAAAACTTTTCTTCTCGCGTATCTCTGGTATTCGCGTACGTTGCGCCTTTTAATTGCTCTTTCCTCGTTCGGCCCGTCATCGTCGTTTACCGGTTGAAACGAGTTGTTATTCTCCTCTTCCGACGAAGTGCTTTGTGCGAGGAATTTGAATCCGTGTTCGACAGCCGTATGTCAAAGTCACTTTTCTCTTTGTCAGGCTCCTATGAAATTCTTTAATTTTAACTAAACCTCGCCTTAAACAGATTGGTCCATCAGTATCAGTCACTGAAAAAGTTTCCCACACGGAGGAGGAACTTGAACTGTATTCCGAAGTCTCTAGATTATTCCTCGCCTGATAATTCTTCCTTTGAATTATCCGATGATTCATCCAGTTGTTGTAAACAGATATACATTTTCCGCATCCTCGTGTCTATCGTCGAAATACTTCGTTACGAAGTTTGAAGTGTTCACACGTGTTTGGTCCTGAGTCCTGTTTGCTGTCGAAATTTTCCACGTTTTCTTCGAAGTCTGAATCATGCACGGTCTGCTCTGTGCGTCGAGGAATTCCAGCTGTACTCAACATTTATGCTTAGAACGCTCGCTTCAATGCCCATATCTTTTTCCGTTGACTCCTCTGATGAATCCTAAAAAATCTATTCTGTTTTTTTTTTTTTTTTTTTTTTTTTGTACGTGGAAGAAATCTTACATAAGACACCTAGGCCCCTGTGTGAGCGAAGGCTAGGCAGTGTCGGATACTTACCTCCACGGTGGCTGTTCGGTAGCTTCTGCTATTGTTGGAAGCCCCAGGACTTTCGGGTTTCAGGTTTTATTCCGCATCATTCCTTTTGTTATCTATTCTGATAACTGAACCTCGCCCGACGGATCGATCACTGTCAATTATCAACGTCTTCCTCGCAAGAACTTTGCGAGGAAGAATTCGAACTGTAGTACGCATTGTATGCCGGAGTCGGTAGGTTCTTCCTGGGTAGAAAATTCTCCTGACGGAAAACTTCTTCATCCGATGACTCGCCCAGTCATTGCAAACAGACTGGACATATGTTTCCCGCGTCCTCTTGCCGAAATTCTCCAGTACAAAGTCTTAATCACACTGCACTGCTCGTTGACGAATTTGTACTATATTCGACGCTTACGCTTAGATCGGCCGCTTCAGTTACCTTCGTCTTTCGAAGAACTGTCCGAATCGGAACTGTAGTCCGTATCAATGCCGGAGTCGGTAGATTCTTCCTCGCTTGAATATTCTTCCGACTCCTCCGATGATTCTTCTTCTAGTTGAAGGCAGAACAAACATACTCTTCTGACGTGCTGAGGATTGAAATGCTCCATCGTGAAGTCAAAATGCAAAATGTTCGCGTTTCGCCTCGGCGTCTGCTATTTATTGCTATTCGTTTCCCTTCCCTCTCTTTCATTTTCTCTCTCACACTCAACCCCTTAATATTATTTTACAGTTACCTGCAGGTCATTTGTGCCCCTTAAAACTCGACCTAAGACTAACAAACTTGACCTGCGTTAGGTTTTACCATCCCTAAGCAATGTAAGGTAATTTTCTTTTCACTCTAACAATGTACATTTGTTCACAATGATGCTTAAAACGAAATTTACAATTATTTTAGCGAGACAATGTCATACGGACTCGGGAAGATGAAAGATAGTTCCTTTCTTCGGATCCAATTGTTAAGCTCGAACAAACGATAAATTTTCGTAATTGGCGAGGGACTATCCCTGCATTTGTTTTCATGACGGTAACTCGTAAATCGTGTTTTTCGATTTCACTTTTTCCGTAAGCGATACTTAAATGAAAATACATTTCTGACATAAAGTATGGAAGAAAAAGAAATGGAAGGTACGAAGAGAGAGGCGATATCCATTTTAAGGAATAAAAGGAGGGATGAAAGAAGGCGATTGGTTGTCACACTGGCAAGATGCCAACCAATTATAAATGTAAAGTTATGGTAATATTAATATCGAGCGGGGATGGAAAAAATGGTAGTAATAAAGTGGATATTCTACTTTCCCTCTGGTCTCTTTGTTACTCTCTTCCATTTTTCCGGTTTTCATTATTCGGAACATTCCTCATGTACGATCGGAGCCACCTACCTCGCGTCGAGTAATTGAAATCCAATATGCCTACCTGGCCTGGCAGCTTGTGGTGAATCCCTTTTATTTCATCTTTCATCTTTCCTTTCTTTTTTTTTCTTTTCGTTTTTCTCGACAGAGAAATCTCGAACTCGGAGAATAGATTTCTTTTTAACGATCGTGGATCTCGTCGCAGTGAATCGAAATTACTCCGTTTGCACGATGATCCGTTAACTTTATTGCCCCGACACAGACGATTGAATCGCATGGAGCGCGCATGCGATGCGAATTATCGTTTCTCGATAATTGTTGACGAAACATCGTTTTCTTTCGGATCGTAGCCGATTGGTATCGCAATCGAGAAAGATTAACCTCTTCGGACCTACAAGAAAATGATTTAATTTTTTTTTTTTTGTTTGTTTTTGTTTGGTTATGTCGAAAATAATTCAAGAAACAATAAAGAGAAATAAGAAAAGGAATGGAGAGTCTAACAAGGAGGCTCGAAAGAAAGCATCGAATTTATGCAACAAATAACTTAATTTCAAACTTAACGTACACCTATACTCCATATCCTTATCTATTCAACAAATTCCAGGATTGCCAATAATTGTATCGAAATTTTTATTTCACCACTATTATTCTATATTCCAATTTTTACACCTATCAAAATAGACACGTTCGGGAAGAAAAATAGTAAGAAAATCTTGGAGGATAATGATCTATACCGTCTAGACTGATTTCAGGCACGACTTTAATCCTACTTTTAAATTTCTTAAATGGTAGTTGGCAAACTTGAGCTACGTTCTTTCTCAATTATTGATGGCCTTCCTACTTACATCTTCCGTATCAGATAATATTTTCAAATTATCGTTGTACTTTGCTTTTCTGCAACGATTTGAACCTCAATTAAATATTCGCAATATGGTTACGTAACACCATAAAAAATCATACATTTCATAATACGTACTTGAACGAGATGAGCAATCATTTACGGATAATTATCAGAAAAAAATTTTTTACGATTTGAAACTGTACGATAACTGTACAAAAACGTATGCGTCTATTAATTTCTTATAAAATAGACTAATATTGCAGCCTTTGTTTTTAAATTAATACAATTATTGAAATTATAATATAAATATATAATTATATGTATGTGTGTGTGTGTGTGTGTGTGTGTGTGTGTTATATTATCTTTATGAAATTTCAGCGATATTTTCCAATTAATTAAACAATTTTGACAATCGGAAAATAACGTTGCGCTATTTGCATGTTACAAAAGAAAAGAAAAAGACGTTATCGATGATACCACGCTGATTTAAGATTGTTAAAGAATAATTTACTATTAAATTTTCATTATTTCGTCGATGAAAATGATTAGAATTTAAAAAGAAAAATCAGCTAAAAATATATACACACGTGTCAGTGTGCCTGAAAAGGGCAACAAGTGTAGTTTATCAAAGATTTCGGAACGGATCGACAAAGTTCCACAGGAACTGAAATTGAATGAAACGGAGCACATCGCGTTATGAAACAATTATCGAAAGCGGTTGCGTCAGAGACGAGACGAGAGCTCGTTACCTGCCTGTACACCACACGCGTAACGTGCCCGATGCGAACCACCGCATTATAATACATTAACAATTAACGAATTACCAATGGCACGGAACGACCGTCGCCGTTCGACCAGCCTCCGATTATTACGATTTCCATCGGCGAACGGAAACATTCGGTTATCGGATGCGGCACCCATCTCCGCGAATTCCTACTAATATCGTCGTACAAAGCCGGAACTAAGAATAATTTTCGATCGTCTATCGCCGCTGGAACTCGTTCGTTTTCACGTCGGTTTGCTAATATCTCGCGACATGGCTAATAATTACTCTCCCGCATCCGGTAGATACTATCGCGAATATACAACGAGGGAATTCTCGTCTCGGTATCGCGGGCGGACTAAATGAGATACGAAACTGTTATAATACTGTTCACGGAAAACACGCAACAACGAGATTTGAAAATTTTTTTCGACTCGCGCGAACGATTCTGTTTCTCTGAATTTATTCGCCTTAGCGGTTTTTGTCGAATATATATATATATATATATATAAATTTCAACATTTTTATTAAAATTTTAAACTCATAAAATATATATGAGACAGTATGTATTTCATTAATCCTTTCATTCGAGATTTCGTTTAAAAATCAATTGATTATGCTACCTTCGTACGGTCAATCATACTGCAGTCATTTAAATTTATCATTGAGCAGATTGACTTAAAATTATTATCAATAAGACATGTTTTTTGATAAACAGGTGAATATTATTATTTTGCCTAATTCCTTATGTGTGTGTGTGTGTGTGTGTGTATATATATATATGGTATAGGTCATAGGAGGCAATGGTAAAAAAAAAGTTAAACAGTCGATTCGCAAACTGTATTTAAGTCAAACTTACAACCGAGTAGGTTTGCCTGCTTGCACACTCTCGCGAAAAAGGAGGCGAAATCTCCTTTTTCAGCTCGTCGCGAAGCTGTTGCCACGGTAAAAAATATTTTTCTTCTAACTCGCGCGCGACGGTAGCTCACATCGGAATAATATTCCCTCATTTTCAACTGCATGGCGCGACGACAAACGAGTTATCGAGTCAGTTTACTCGCCGACAGCAAAGTTATACGGAAGTTGAAGTTGCCGGAGCCACCGTTCGTTCCACGACTTCTTCGCTCCTATCTAATTAAATGAAACGTTCGGGACGACTGTGTACAGAGAATATTTAATTAAATTTAACGCGCGGCGCCGTGCGATGACGCGCGATATTTAATGTAAAAGTAACTGGGTTTAACGGGGAAATGAGGAAGTTAGGCGGCTGCGGTGCTATTTCTGTTAACACCTGAAGGAACACGAATTTCATTTCGACTGGCGCGTACGACGTCCGGTCCTGTGTCGCACGTTACGTCCCCGATATTTCACGCGGCCTAAATTCGATCGAAACGATTAAACATTTTGGCAGCTGCCACCGCTTGTACGTCGAACGGTCGTGAAGGAGTGTCTATTGGAGAAGAATTTAATGGCGCTGGTGCTCGATCGACTGACAGACCTAGCGAAATAGGTGTGAAAAATAGAAGGAGAGAAATAGAAATAGAAGAACGGCAGTTTGACGTACCTATCTTCAATCAAACGTGAATTTGATCGGTCTTAACGATGCTCGTGCATCGGGGGCACGGGAGATCTCGTTTGTCAAAGACAAGTTTCTGAAACTTGTTCGAATCTTCGAAACGAGATTACGAATTATGTAAATGAACGTGAGAGTTTTTCCGGTGCCGTTAAAGACGATCGTCTTCGAGAGAAAAATCCCTCTTTCCATTTGCACGTATAAATACTGCGCTACACTCGTGCTTCGTATCAGATTTCAAAAGCTCCGCGAGATGCACGTTTGCGAACCAAATGTTCGCAAAATCGCGGGACTTTTTCTTGGATGAAGTTAAAAGTTTGTAATAACGAGGCATAACGCGTGTTTCTCATCGAGGGAAAATGAACGGAAAATCTGCGAGCGATATTGGAGTAAATACGTTCGCGTCTCCGGGGAAAACAGCCAAAGGTGGCCGCTTCAGCGCATTGCTCTTCCGGAAAGGGGAAATAAAGCCTAAACTGCGAGATCAAGCTGCTCTTTCCTTTGCCGGGCGATTCGACGACACTCCGTAGAAACGGCACGTACAAAGCGTAAATCGTTTTCGTGACGAACGCGTGAACCGTGGTTGAATTTACTGCCACGGGAGTGAGTCTTCCTGCGACCCACTTCGATCCGCTTCGTGAGGTCGACGCCATTAGCGATTTCTAGTCCAAGGGTAATCCTTATGGAATCAATGACTCAAGCGTCCTTTTCGTCTTCCATCGACCGTCGAACGTTTGTTTTCTTAACCCGCAAGATAGACGACGAACTACCAGTTCTCTAAACTACTCACCACGAGAGATACGTGGCTCTTCCGTTCCACCGATCGACCAAGAAGAATCCTCTTTTGAGCCTAAATTTCGATACAACTCTGGCTGAAGATTGTGGATACTCGAAAATGCCAGCTCGAGGGAAGCCGAGGTACAGATGAGGCAGCGCGCGATGAAGCGTGAATTGCTCTGACGGGCCGCTTCCATTGTGATTCCTGAACAAAAATGAAAAAAAAAAAAAGTGTGACGGCAAACCACTTTAACCCGAAGGTTTTCCATTCCGTTTTTACGTTTTTGTTTGACCATCGTTGGTTTTCCTCGTTACGAACTTTATTCACCGGCGTTGCTCAGAGCAACTCGTGTTTCGGAAAAGTCGCAATCGCGAGAGCGCACTGTTATTTTTCGAAATGTCCTTTTTCTTGTTTTTCCCTTGTAGCGATATCTTTACTCGAAAACGTGCAAATATCTTTGTGTTGAGAAAGAAAAAGGTCGTCTCATTTGTCGTACGAAGAAGAACACATTCGTTCTCGATGCGATTTCGATGTCACGTTTACACGAAACGAAGCACTTTTATCGTCTTTTGCGAGGAGAATTGATACGTTTCGATGATTTCGCGCGTTTCGTTCATAACGACGACAAAAATTATGCTTGCAATTAGCGTTGAACTCTGATGTAGTTACTGTAGTGAGTATCTGATTTTCATCTAATCGTAATACATATGCGTGTACTTTCAATTAAACATTATACGAAGTATTGTAAAAGCATAATTTTTAATTATTGTTCCCCTTGCACAACAATTGTGTTAATTTTTGTTAGAAATGGAATTGTCTGTGCGTTCTCCACTGCATTTCAACTTATTATATTTTATTATTGTGTGTGTGTGTGTGTGTGTGTGTGTGTGTGTGTGTGTGTGTGTGTGTGTGTGTGTGTGTGTGTGTGTGTAAATAGTGGATCATATATACATGCAAATAGTGGATCAAAAAAGTATTTGCGCATCTGATTCTTCAACGACTTTTACTTCTTGTAAAAAAGTAGGACTTTTTGGATTGGTATCTTTTGATGTACGTATGTATTTTCTAAAACTTCATTGTACATAGAAACAATGGTCATTTGGAAACACATTTGTAATTCGTAGTCAAGGAAATACGTATTTGCACACTTATGTTCGCTGTAAGAAAGTTATACTCCTTCGCAAATAAACTCTGTGAGTTTCTTTGTCGTATCAAATGAAACTTTTAACCATTCGTCAAGAAGTGCAATTTTTAAATCATTTGTATTTGATATTTTTCTTTTCCTAATCTGTTGAAACCCAATATTCACTATTGAATTTCGACCGAAGTGGAACTCTAATAAATTGTTTAGATTATTAGATAAACGTTACATTATTCTTTTTGTAAATTCAATAATTTGTATAAATATACTTTAGCAAAACCTATTCGTTTTTCTCTATTTTTCGCAGTAATAAAAGGTTTCTTACCGTTTTATTGTATAAGCCAGCAGAAGGTCATTTCTTATACTTTATGGATCTACATTCTTTCCCTATAATTTGTCATTTTCTTACTGTTAACTTTTCAGATTAGTGGCTCATTCTCTATACTATCACTTCTTTGGTATTTCTTTTTTTACAGAGATTTAAGATTTCACAAAGATTTCTTCTATAATTATAATTACTTTTATGTAAACAAATAATTAATTTCTTTTCGCACACGCACTGCCATTTCACTACTTTTTATTTCAATATGACTTTCAACATAACTCGGAATATTCAGAATCGTCCCAACAACGTCTATTTATATCCATTTACATCCTTGACATTGAACTATTATATACAATGTATTAGAATAAAGAAATGTTTAGTTTCTACGCCAAACATAAATATGCGAGTACTTTCCGTTTCTCTTGTATTATTTTCGCATAGCAAATTACTAATGATTTTAAATGAGCATATTGCTTGTTTCTATGTACAGTCAAGTTTTAGAAAATGCATATATACATTGATGTTCTATTTTTTCGCACAAAGTTACGGCTGGAAAAATTAACGTGCAAATACTTTTTTGTACTCACTGTACTATTATTTGTTAACATTCAAACAAATAGGTGTACAATATAAAGAAAGAATATCTAATTAATTCATTCATTATTAATGCATTTGTATACAGAATGATAAATATAATCACAATACAACTATACAGTACAATGTTATAATGATGGCACATGTATAATATAATATAACAAATAATGGTAATCCAATTAATATCCGAATTTATCAATTGTCTAAACAGTCTTCTCACATGACATATACATTTTTTTTCATAGTTGGCCAAAGTATAAAACTAAAATTCTCCATAAAACAAACGAATCTTTTTTTTAATGTACGCCGTACTAACGACGAAAAGCAAAATTACTTTTGCATCGAGGAGGGTTCGACGTTTGTTGTTAAATCGTTGAGCGGAGAATTTATTAGTTAGCAAGAGGGAATATTTCGAACACTTTTATTGCATTCCTTCGACGAGCCTCTATTTTGAAATATTATACTTTCAATGAACACGTTTCTCGCTCGAATTCCTCCGCATCGAATATTCCTCGAAAGAATCTTGTTTGCGAGATCTCCTACTGGAACATTGTAATTTCGAGTGCTCGTCAATTGCCTTCTCAGAGCATCTCGAAGATCTGCCATTGCGGTGTAAATAGATGCAAATAACGTGCTCGTCGTGTCATTTGAAATTCCCTTAAACGTCTTTGTCAAAGCAAGGACGATCCTTTGATTTTTTACCTCTTGAATTTCAAATCTGTTTGTAACAGACATCCTCCGTCCTTCCCCTCCGCCTTTCGCGATGCTTCTTATCGAAAAGTCGAAGGGCTCACTGTCTCGAGAGAGTCCTCGTAGAATTTACGCGCGCGTAGGCGTCTTTCGCGTCCTGTAAAAGTAAAACCGCGAGTGCACGTAGTGGTAGTAGCGATTAAAGTTTCATCGCGAGCTCGATCGCGAATCGACATGCCTCCGGAAGCGCCGCGCGATGTTAATTTCCTTCTTGTCTTTGCCGCGCTCTCGCGTTCAAATTAATTTTGTTATTACTTAATTGCTCGAGCAAACTCTCGTTCGTCTCGTTACTCTCGCGGAGGAGACGTCGTTTTCGACACGTTTACACGACACAAAGAGGCGAGCAAGCTAACTTTGGTAACTTTGAACTCGCAAAAATATCGCCTGGCCGCATTGGCGTTTGCAAACGACGGCGGATAGCTGCAATCCCTTAATTGCGAGCAATAAGCAGCGCATTAGTCGATGTACGACTAAACACGACTAAACGAAGCATTAGCAAATGCTATCCAGCGTGTTTAATGAGTATAAATGGCGCGCAACGTTCGCACGTGAAACGTATTATGTCAATTGGTCCCGGAACCTGGTGGCGAGGCACCAACTAATTATAGAATAACAATTATTAATTAATCGTACACCAGGGATCATCTAGCTTTAATGCGCCCCGTGACCATGAACCAACGTTACGTTCACGGAGCGCAACACGCTTCCGCCGTTTGATGAATTTTCCACGGATAAAGCGTGGACCCGGTGAATGGAGAGGAAGAGGCGAAACGACGGGGAGGGCCGGTCGAGATGAAAAGGGCGACACCAATTACACCGGCGAATAGATTGAATTTTACAACGTGAACCGCGTTTATTGTAGCCGGTTCGGTATAAAAGGAAGGAAACAATTGCGGGAAACGTAAGAAGAGAAAACGCGGTATTAATTCGAACGTAAATTCTTTCAACGGGAGGGAGAAGCCTGGTGACAATTTCATTTAAACATTATTTCATTTAAACCATTACTCGTCCGTGTATATTCGCACACACACACACACACACACACATATCCATGTCGTACTACACGCAACGCGTTATTATACTCGTTGCAACATTTTCACGTAATTTACCATGCATTCAGAAACACGCGCATCGTCGGCCAAGAGTACGTACAAATCTCAATTGTTTCGAGAACAGCCTCTTGTCTGCACTGTCCTTTTAATTATCTTGTATATTTGAAACGAGCGTAATGTCTTTTAATCCGTTTATTTTCTTCTTCCTGAAATAGAAGATAATTCGAAAAGTACCGTTTCCGATAATCGTTCGAGGTTGGAACACTGTTCGATTAATTATTAATTGTACGGTCTTTATCGCTTCCAGGTGAATTCAATCGTCGCACAAAGCGACTCTGAACGTCTATTATATCCCAATGAAGTGCGTCCCACGTTCGTCGTTCCCTGTGGAAGTTTAATTTAACAGTGACATTTAATTACGATACGAACGCATTTTGACGCGAGTCACTTATTAAAGCCGTGTAACGGCAGTTGCTCGCAGCCGCTCGTGTCCGAGTTTAGAGTCGCGTTATTAACCACTCGACGAGTCGTGCGAACGATCATGACCTCTCCCTTCTCCGTGCGGAAACGAATATCTGAATTTATCGGTTAACGTTGTTTTTCGCAAAAGCGATTGCAGCAGGAGTTAATCGGCCGTTACTACATATACCATCGGGATGTTTGGACGTGATCGACTGGCTCGGTCGATCGGTACGAAACGGGGAGGGGGGGGGGGAGGAGGCGAGAGGAGGGGAGGATGGTACACGAGGATTTCGGAACCGGCCGATATTTATTGTCCTTCTATTTGCTAGGGTTGACCATGAATCAGTTCGGTGCGACGTTGTTGATCGCCGAGACGCTGTTTATTCAGACTGTCAACAGGCTAGGTATTGGTCTAATATCCGACATAGAGTATGTGTGCCGTACGCGCACGTGAATCGGCTTACTTCCGCGTATATATTCCGCCTATTCAGGAATTCATTACGGTCGATTCTACGCTCACGGAGATTTACCGGATACGGAACCGCCTCGGAGGGCGAGCGAATATCAGGCATTTCGATTCGGGTTCCAGCTCGTCGAGAACGACCTGAATTCGACTTCGACTCGCAGCCCCGCCGCGCGACTCCTCCCGCGCGGATAACGAGAGGCAAAATAAACCTTTCCTTTCATCCCGTTCCCAGTCGTCCTCGATCGACGCTAGAAAAATCGCGACGCGTATTCCGCGCTCTTATTTATTTGCAGCTCGTCGTCTCGCCGCGCGACTGTAATAGGATCGCGACACGCGACGAGATTTTGATTTCCGCGACTTGAGCGAAGGCACGGAACGCCGTAAAACCTGCTTACCCTTCCAATGGGACGCAATCGTCGGCAAACAGATGAATAGCAATCTGTTCCTGATGCGGCGCGGACTCCGCGAACGAAACGACCGGAATCTCAAACTGCAAAAACTACCCAGAGACAAATGGACACGATTCGACCCTATCGACGTGGCGGAGGCTGATTTCTTGAAACAAATGAAAGATCAACGTTCCCCGGAGTTCGACGAGGGAGCGTTGAATCATTGGATTCGCTCTGATTCGACGAGCGAAGCGACGTTCGTAAGTAGATTACAGAATTTACGAGTAATGGTGCAAAAATGCTGACAGCGTCGAATCGGGAGATGAGACAAGGAGCAAAACGGTGCATCCTTGTAATTTGACGTGATCTTCGCGGCGCTTCGTACGTGCGAAATTGATCGCTGCTCCAGCGCTGTGGCTTTTGATCGACCGTTCCGCTTTCAATCGCGAGAAGAAAGAAAAAGAAAGAAACTGACAGTTTCGTGCGCGAAACTCTCTCTGCGCGAGATGTAACCATGGTTCATGGCGTTGAAGCACCGTTGTATACGGGATAGCTCGAGCCATTGTGTCGTTTTACATTCAACGGAGTTCCTGCGCCAACTTATTGCACTACCATAAACGTATTGCGTATTTTAGTTCCAGTTGCAAACTTTCGCTGTAAAATTGCTGAAATTGAAACACTGCATGTAGAAATGTTGTTTTTCATTCTTCCAACTTCATTTTTGACCGAAACTGACCGAATGATAAAATTAAAATATTCCAATTCCGTGGGGATGTTAGGAGCGGCGGACGAGCAGTTTATTATAAATAACATGTGATAATTTAATGGGCAGGATATTCCAACATCGATAGTACAACTAGGAAAAGGATAATTTTACAACAAGTGAAATAATAAAAGAAAGATTAACACTTTTTATATATATATATATAGAACTTAGTTTTTGAAAATTTATCAAGTATACTTTGAGTTTAACTAATTCTGAACCTGACAGAGAAGAATGATTAACAGGGGCTCATTTTACGTATGAAAGTAAATCGAAAATGTAAAATAAAATTTCTTCGCAAGACGCTTTATTTTCGGGGAAATCAAATTTGAAATTTATCAAGTGCACGCGCACTGAGGCAATTTTTAACGAGACACAAAGCTTATTTTCTTGAAAATGAAGCTTCAAATGAAAAAATTTTACCCTATAATTTTGACTCGTAAGATTATTCTTTCCTGTCGCGTTTAGAATCAGTCAGATTCCAGTATCCTTGACAAATTTTCAAATTCAATTTCCTTGGAAACGAAGCACCTTACAAAAAAATTGTATTTCTCATTTTCGATTTATTTCTCCACTCCTCCCTCGTACTGTGCCAAAATAAATCAGGAAAGTACGAAACAAATTTCTGTTCAGTCGCGTTTAATTTTATTCATTTTATTGAACCTATTGGACTCAGAGGATCCGAATAATTTCTAGCTGCAATAATCTGTCCACAAGTTTTACGCGTCCAATTTTCCTTGGCAATTCATTATGAGCGAGTTCTGCGTTCACTCTCGCATCTGAAAAGCATTGCGTTCGAATTGCCGCAAACCGCTGCGCTGGTTCGAATTGATCCGTGTAAAATAATACATATCGCTCTGCCGCCGAGCGGCAGCATTTCGTTCGAAGCGAAGCAGCACATGCGTTCGTTTTAGTAGACGTGAACTTACCGCGTTGCGTTCCGTGTGAATTGCTTCGTATAAATCAATGTTCTTACAAAAGGCGGCGGCAAACTCTCGACTTCGAACACATGTACAGAGATGTAAATGTCTACGCGCACCTTTTGAAAAGATAGCACGTTGAACGCGTAATTGTGATTAATTGTGAATAATTATAGCAGCAAATGTAGTTTCGAGGATTTTAAAAATATGTCAGATGCATACTGCGCTGTAAATCTTCGAATCTTTTGAATTTGAAATTTTTTCCCGGAAATTGCCGACGTTTGAACTATTCTTCACGCAGAGATCTCCATGGAAATCAATTTGGGCTCATTTTAAAGCGTGAAAGCTCTAAGATTCTGAGATTGTTTCACTCGTTCTTTTCTTACACGATGTTTTCTATCCACGCAACATTAGGGAATAAAAAACGAAAATGCTTCTTTTTTCTCCGCAATCTTTCAAACTCAGACGCCTCTACGAACATTGGGAAAATTTTTTCATAACTGAGTCCGCCGTGAACTCGAAGATTGGATTCTTCTCTTTAAAACGACCTCTACGATTTCTTTTTGTCAGCATTTTGTTGAACTTTCAAAAGCACATGGTCGAATTTTGAATCTAAAGGTTTCAGACACTTGGCAAATTTAATTAAAAGACGTATTAATAATATAACAATGTAACTGCTTCCTAATGATATTTTAATTGTATTTCACGATTTCGAAATTGTCGGAAGGCAAGTAATTTGCGTTGCTGTTTGACTATCCGTGATTTATGACCGAACCGGGTCCTCGAGGGATTTGCGAAATCCCAGTACGTGTTTAGGGAAATATAACAAAGAAGGCCTCGACAACCTTTTGGTAAGAAAACTGTCTCTGCTCAGCACTTATCCCAAAATCCCCGAGTCGAGAAGATCGAGTTTTAATGATTTTCTACCTAGATATTTCTAATAAATATTTACCGTCACGTACAATAACTAAGATTCTTACTAAGACTCTCACCAAGTACTACAGAATATTTATATAGGAAACATGACTCAGGCAACCTTACAAATATAATGTCAAGAATGCAGTAGTAGCCAACATAGGCGCGCAGCCACTTACGGCTTGTGCTAGTCAGTGTTCGAAACTCGTAGTCGAGGAATCATAGGCTGCTACACATGGATTAAAATTCAAATCTTAACGTGAGACAAGTATGTCGATCATTGTCCATTCTATGGACAAATCTTGGGATATTTGTTATACGTCATAGATAAGATTCTTGCCATTAAATATTTAACGCTAGAACTGCCAAAGTGGTAAAAATGACCAGTTTATAATTTTTTAAAGTAATTGTCGAAACTGGGCAGGTAAATGGATAATCCGAGATTATGAAAATATATATGTGTGTAAAAATGACACGCACGATCTTGTTTTCTAACAAATATTGTTCGCCGTTCTGGCATATTTTGTTATCAAAAATGTCAAAAATAGTAATTTAATAATTAAAACAATTTTTTGCCTACAAAGTCATTGATAATTAGCAGATAATGCAGTAGTTTATTACAACGTTGTAGATCGTTCAACTCAATTCGATTAATTTTTATGAAAGAGAGAGAATCCAGATGGAAAGCATAACGATAGAAAAGATATTAAATAAGCCCTTGGAACCTGCTTTCAGTTGAGTAAAGTGAACGTAACATAAGTTGGATGAAAAGAATTGCGAATGGAACGTTGCGTTAACGCATCTTGGATTCTTAATGGATTGAAATAAAACGAAATCGTCGTCAAGAGGAAATTTTAAACATAGTAGATGATACTATACGGCAATAAAAAATGCTCTCCCATTGCACTCTAATTGTAACGTGATATTTCATCGAAAATTAAAACACGCCGTCTTATGTATAAATTTCGCGCAACAATTCATTAAATAAAACAAATTTATACTGCCTGCCTCGTGTAGATAAATGGAGGACGACGGATTGATAACGTTATATAAACTCGTCGCCAAATTCTGGACCCGTCTGGAACGCCGCGTAACAAGAATTTACTGCAAGCTCAGCTTAATTTCTTAAAACGTTGTTAGTCAGACCGCTTACGAGAACCGTTTAAATATTAAAGTACCCGACCGCGAGCAAAGGAAACATTCGCTTGGCTTATTAGATTCTGAAAACACTGCGTGCGGTATTTCTCTCGTAATTTACGACGATTTGCAATTTTCATCGAAAGCTGTGAAAAAATATTTCAAGTGATACGTATATCTCGCTCGTCAAGAATATTTTCACTTCTGTTAATTGAAGATTAAAGCGTTCGGCGGAGTAGTCCGTATTTTCGCGTGCAAAGTGGACGGGTTTTCAGATTTCTAGAGCAAGAAGCGTTTGAAGTGACAACAATCTTCCGTCGATAGAAGATTAAAATTAGAAAACAGTGTGTGCTATTTCTCTCTCTCTCTCTCTCTCTCTCTCTATAATTTACAACGATTTTTCAATAATTTCTTTCGAGAGCTAGAATATAAATAAAAAAGTTCCGACTAGGAAATGAAAACGACTTTTTTGCCATAAAATTTTATCGATATGCAAATATTTGAATCGATACAAAATTACAGGCGCGATCGCTCAGTACCAGACAACGCCACTCCTACTCGAGGTCTACCCCACGCCCCCTCGCGAATCACGTGATCCAAATCAACCAATCGCTAATTTTCATTGCATTAGCTAATTTGCATTGCGCCTGAAGAGGCCCGATTTCTTGGGTTACCCCCACTAAAATCACTTTCAGTGATAAAAAAAATAGTGATATTTCGCTTATGAAAATACTTTCTTTCACTTCTATCAAGATTCAGAGGATTGGGCAAGGTAGTCTGTATTTTTTGCAGCGAACGATTTCCCAGATTTCTGGGACGAGAAAGCGTTAGAAGCGAGTGCAACCTTTTGTCGATAGACGATTGAAACATTGCGCCAAACGTTCGCTAACAAATACGTAAATCCGTATTCCCGTAACACCTCGTAAATCTGACGTTAATTTCTCCGTGAAAATTGGCCGGTCGCCAGGATTGCAAAAAGTTCCGGCGCTTTCCGGAATAAAGTCGTTTCCCAGCGAGGGACTGTCGAACACCGGCGACACGTCGATTTCTTGATTTGCGACTCTTTCGGGAACAACACCGTCCCTCATCCGCGAGTATTTCTCCGAGATATCTAAATTTCTCTAAATATCAGTCTTGAGATCGCGATACACACACACACCGGTATACGAGGCTCGCATTCCACGAATTTTCTCGTCCATTTTAATCCCAAAAATGCACATCATTACAGAGTTTTGCCAGGGTAAATACCAAAATTCCTTCCGTCCTCGTTAAATTGCTTGAACACTGCATTCTACGAAAGTATTTGTATTTGCCTTCGGTTATATAACAGTCAGACGCGGGGGAGAGGGACGAACTTTTTCCACATCATGAAGAAACCGTTGAGCGAAACAATCCTTGGTCGAGATTTATTCGTACAATCCAAGTTTCGAGGATAACTTCGCAGCGTGATAGATTACGGAAAAGTGGAACAGTCGGGGGTATAATCTGTCTCGACAGTCACCCTGAATCTGTCGAATTCGTTGGTAATTCTTATTAGCGCTCTTTGAAACGGTGCCTGATCATTCCTCACAGTCCGTGGGAGATTGGCGGGAAGACAGATCCAAACTGAACAGGTAACGGAGGAACAAACTAGGTCCGTGAAAAGAAAAATGTGCCGGTCGGAGACGGATAAAACAAGTTTGTACTTTAATCGTTAAACTTGGAGCGGAAAGATAAATCTTTCGGGGCGTTGGTTTACGTCCTTGTTACGTTGTTCAATAGGACCAGGAATTGGAGGGGGGGGGGGGATACACGATACGAAACGGAACATCTATTCCTCGCAATGCGTTTCAGCGCTTCCGACGAGTTTCAAGAAAGTTTTACCGCATTTGCTTTCTGACAATCCGGCTCTCGCGTGAATCATGACTGAACGAAGACTATTGCAAAAAGAAAAAAAAAAAGAAAGTTTTCCTGTATTTTCGTAAAAAGATGGGAAGGGGAAGGGATAAAAATTGATGGTTGTTCGAGTAGTAAACCTAAATTTCTCGATCAAAGTTTGCTCCAGTTTTGTCCGGAATTTCCAAACAGCTAACGGAAACGTAACGTAATTCGAGATGCATGTACATACATATACATATTTGTTCGTTCTTAATGTTACACACGATCATGCGCGAATGGCCGGCACTTTTTTGTGAAAGTAGCGTAGAATGAGGGTAGAAATTAATTTACTAAAAAAATTAAAACAAACAATAAGAAAAATAATATTTTTAAACATACATGTAGCGGAAAAAAAGTGAAGCAAAGTAATAAAATCTACTCGGAATGGTCACAAACAAATACCAAACGTATTTTTTTTTAAACTGTCACAACATACATCCTCTTTTATGTCACCAAAGTTTATGAAAGTTTCTGGCAATGGATTTTTATTTCATGTACAAACTAAAATGGAAAATGTAAAAATTCCACCACTTTTCTTTTACGAAAAAAACTTTCATTAGAATGTGTACAGAATTTTCAATATCTGCTTCCCTGACAATGTACGATATCAATGTGTTTTGAACGAACGTTAGAATTGCAATCGCAAATGACGCGAAAGTGCGTCACCGGCTGCTAACCACTGTTTCGCAAATGACGCACAATCGCGGTGTGCCGGCTTCTATAGCGTTAAAAGCTGTTGGATCAGAACTGGAACTGGAAATTTCATCGGCGAATGGGGGTGGAGGGAGGCGGGTGATAAAGAGCAAACACGGTAATTAATTCTCCCATCGTGGCGCGGAGGAAATTCTCGCAATTAGTCGCATATCACCAAGTTCAAAAAGAGAGAGAGAGAGAGAGAGAGAGCGAACAAACAACTCTCGAAAATAAAGTAAACGTTGAACAAATTAGAATGGCGGGTGATGACGGCCTCTCCGATTGGCTCTCCGAGGGGTAACGGTTGCTACTAACGAAAAGGCCGGACAGTGAGTAAGAAAATCCTGGACGACTGCTGACAACAAAGGACGACGAAGTAGGTCTCTCTCCCTGAGACACCTAATTCGTTCTTTCACCCGAGATTCACCCGTACCTCCCCCTCGGCAACTTCTCTGCCCGCGTGTACCCTCGTGACAAAGTTCGGCGAAAGTTTCGCGGAAGATGGTCGAATGCCTCCAGACAGTAGTAAAGGAGCCGGAGGAGAGCCGAAAGTTATTATCTGCTGGTAGCAGAAGGCCTTTCGATCCATCGTCCTTTCAGTTTCTCGTCTTCAGTCGTCGCGTTATTTATTCCACGAGGATCGCGGGAGGCGCGCGGCAAGTTGGATTTAATTTGCGTCGGCCGAGAAACCCGCGAAAATTCGTATATCGGTACCGGTAAAATAAATTTCTAATGGGAACGGCAGTTTCAGATTTCCCATGTGACGTTTCACCGTGCCGCGGTCCAGAATACGGTTACAATAATTATTATTGCAGCTCTGGCCAGAATGTATTTCGGTTTACGTGTTGAGCTCCGCGGACGGCCAAAGTGGAAAATTAATTAACCGCACGCGCGGATAATGAGGTCGACGTTATTTCAGATGTTTCGTCGAGTACGACGGCGCTGGGAAAAATTCCGACGAGCCGAGAGAGGCCCGAGCCGTCGACGATTCGTAACGGGCCGTTGACTCGCCTGTCACGAGTGCTTCGCTCGTGTATTTTTACCAAGATATCATCATCCATCCTGGCATCTCCTTGCAGCGAGGTTCTTTCGTTGCGTTCGTTCGTTCGTTCATTTCTGCGCAAAAGAACACGAACGTGTCTCTTGCAAACTACACTCCGCGTCTTCGGGGTATTGTGATACTCTTCGTCGAAGCGAAGGACGACGAATCGTTCGACAATAATTCATCACGTTACCCCTCGTGACGCAACGGTGTTAGAGTCATAGCAACTAACGACGTCCATCAAATGGAAAAGACAACGGTACTCCGAAGGAGACGAACGAACGTCTTTCGTCGCACAAAGCAGCAAATTATTCTCAGAATAAAAGCCGACATCCAAGCGAAAACCGGGACAATGGAACTATACTTGCGACTCGCAGCATTGTCTCTCGGGCGTGCTCGGGTCATTATCGTTCGCTTTTAACAGGCAAAATCTACCGTGAAAAATATCGAACAGACGAGAAACAATTCCCATGGGACGTCTTTAATTCATCGAAATCACTTAACGCGTCGTTCTCTCCGGTTCTGCCGGAGAGCTTGCTTGAAATTGTTGGACAATCGACTCGACGATCGCGCGTCCCCTCTTGCCTGCTTTCTTTTCAATTCGCCTTCCCTTTACAGGCCATTTGACTCGTCTTCCACCTTAATGCCGGATACACCGTCGCTCGCGTCAATATCCCACAAGCCGAGGAACTTGTTTTATCGTCTAATGGAGCCCTGTTGCTTTTTAACAATCGATCCAGGGCCCTGTCCGCGGTAAATGTACCGAGATGAACAACTCGAATATCTTTGGGAGAAATTGGTACATCGATTGGTTGCACAAAGGCCAGAAAATACCAACGCTGGACTTCCTCGACTTCCTCGCTGGGGAGCATATAATCGGTTTCGGTTGTTTCTCAAAAACAGTTGAAATGAGATCACGTTACGCGGTGATTTACCGCGACCGACAACACCTTCACGTGTATTTTCCTTTCCAGCCGTGTATGTTTGTACGTGCGTACGTACTTCTCGAAAGAACATCTGAAATTTGACTCGCCTTTCGAACGAAACTGGGTGGTACGTACATTTTGGACTCAAGATATACGCGTATGTACGTGCAAAAGTAAACGAACGAGCAGCCCCGGGTACACGGTGTTTTCAGCGTAACGAGAGAGCTAAACCTCGGGGGGAAATTATTATCCAACGGAGATGGCAACGCGGCACAGACAGTAAATTACAATGTTTGAATATCACACGGAAGATGTTTCCCTCTCTTCCTCGCGAGTTCTTTGATATAACAATCGCACCTCCTCCTACGGACGTTCAAAGCAATCGTCCACGAATGAATCTTGATGGTGCAGGAGGAGTTAATTAAATTTTCCACGACGATGTTTATACACCGGGGGTGTAAAACCAACTCGAAGGCTCCTGTTTGATCAGAGATAAAGCCGCTGCAATACGGAAGGTTATGTACGGAATCGCGCGAAGGTTGAAAGACAGCGGCACGGGGGAAAAGATCGATGACAAGCGCAGCAGGCATATTAAATTATGTGCGATACTCCTCTCTCTTGTATTTCTATCAAACACATTTTAATCTCGATGAGATGATATCTTCTCGAATCAAGAATCGAAAAGTCATTGCACGTGCAAAGTACAGAGTTTCATCTTCTCCGCCTTAAATCGTTTACTTTTCATTTTGATGAAAATAACTTTATCTTTTATTTTCGTTAAAATAAAAAGTAGTATATGATGTGAACGTAATCGTTATTTTTTTCTCCTTTTTTTTAATGCACATCGATAGTTGGTTATGCAATTGCATTAAAATCCGCATACATTTTTCTAGCTGTTGTCGATCATTAGATTCGTATAGCCGTTAATTTTCGTTCAAACCATTAATCACCCGGTAAATAAAGCGCACCAAATATTGTTCTGATTAATATTCCGTCAACCGTATTGAGTATTCATATATTCATAAGACCGCTATACATCGCATTTCCAATTACATCGGCAGATTTTCTCCTGCTTCATTTCGATTTGCATCTCATTGACTGAGGGTTCATTGTTCAGTTTAAAATAAAAGCATCTTGTACGCGAAACGCTCGTGTAAGGTCCGGGATAGAAAAAAAAAGAAAGAAAGAAAAAAGGAGAGAGAGAGAGAGAGAGAGAGAGAGAAAAAAAACATTCGTGGAGCGATATTCGAAATACTCAGCGTTATTTCTTTCCAGCGTCGCGTCGCAATTCGATGCAATTTTTATCAATTTTTTGCGATCCAATTCCGCTCGTTGTCCCGCACGTTGTTTCGCGTAAATTGCAAATACAGAAAACACACCGGCACATTATTTCCCATTGCTTAAACAAACTTTACATTTCAAACACGTGTTTTGTCCTCGAATCGAGAGTCCTTGTCGCACTGTCGTTACAAGGAACTGTTGCCTCTCACCCCGTCGAAATTTCTCTCCTCTTGTTAAACCAAACTCCATACACGCGCACGTCCGACGCAATTTCTTTTCCACGACGAGAAATCCACTGTACTCTATATTCCACGGTATCTTTTCCATTGACTGCTATCGCGTTTCCCTGACAACGTATGAATTTATTTCTGCTGTTTCTGTTTTTTTTTTTTTTTTTACCATGCTCGTAAAAGATGCCCCGTATATTACGAACTAACCTGCGCTGTGTTGGTGGTACATGTGTACCTGCAACGCTCCGTTTTTCCACATATGTACAATTATGGTACGCGTTAGAGAGTGTGGGTACAAGCAAATTGGATATATCGCGCGTTGTTGTTACTCCCAAGTTCGCCATTTCCAGCAGTGCCATTCGCGTTTGCAGAAGAGCCTATTATTATTCTAATAACAGATTGTCACTTCTTTCGTTATTTCCACCCGCGTGGCAGAGATAACGAGCGATACGTCGATACTGCGCAACAGAAATAAACGAGAAGCGCGTCGAAATAAACGAAATCTGTGGAAAGACACGAAAGACACGATTCGCGCTACATAGTTAATTGGTCCTGATGAATTTTGACGTACGAAGTCATACAGATTGTGGGCAGAAGTGTTTGCACGCTCGATGAAAAATTATCGATATTTTAAAAATCGTGCGACAGTCCGATTGGCCTTATTTTAAAACACGAAATCCCTGTTTCACCAACGAGAGAGATGAAAAAATAAGAATGTCTCTGTTTTCGAAAACTGTAAAAATTTCAACGCTTCCGAAATCATTGAAATATTTTATATCTACCATAATTTCGAGGATTAAAATCTTCTCTTTGCACCAGCTCGTCGTACAATTCTTTCTTGCCGTTGTTTTCTCTTCTTTTTCTTTAATCCTAACATTTTGCTATTTGAGCCTAACGTTAAATAGAACGTTAAAGAACGAAGAAAAATTGTAAAAGTTCTAAGAGGTCATTTAGTCAAGACCACGACAGATTCAGTCGTGAAAAAATATTTTTAACATTCTTTTCAAAGGCATTTGAATTCTTACAGTTTTCGAGAACAAAAGTATCCTTGCCTTTCCGCTCGCTGCATCATGTAAAAACATCTTTGGGAAAAACTAACGTTAGCAAAGTGGAGCGTATTTGTTGCACGAAATTGTACAATTTTTCATAGAGGGATCTTGAAATAATTATAGAAAACCGACAAAGTCCGAAGTTTCCTTTTCGCAGAGCAGAGTTTCGTTCTCCGAGCGAAGAAAACGTAGGCACGCGAAGAAACAACCGGTAAATCGACAAGTGCTACATAGATGGATAAGCCAAGTGCTACATAGATGGATAAGCCAAGATGGATGGACATACGTACGTATGTTGATCGAGTAACTTTATCGGGGATTGATTCATCGTGGTAGTAGCTATGAAGGGAGAAATATTTTCAAGCTTTTCCAAGCCGATACCGATCCTCTTTGTTGCGATCTACGCTCGTCCATTTACTAATAAATGGCCGCACCTGCAAGACCGTGAGTTCTCACTGGTCTGCCTTTTCTCCCCGTATCCTGTGCGCCCCGGTATCGTCGGCATTAACACAATTAGCGTCAGGGCCCGCGTAAACCGCGTTGCTGGCAAATTCACAGGCTCGCAGCGTCTGTTAAAAACTTGTCTGTTCGACCAAAAGACAGAGTTCGAACTTGCCTTTATAATTTCGTCGTATTTCGTCGTATAGCTACTTTCACGGTTTTCTAAAACTCGATAGTCGTTTTCTTGTAGTTTTATCGATTGTTCAAAGAGGAGGCAACTGCATCCCCCCTCCTTCCCAGACCTGGCAACGAAACAGAGAAGGACAACGATACTTTGCGCCGTTTCTCGCGCATCGATCACCAAGGGACGTCAATAATCTTGGTTGTTCCACTTTTCGAGAAATCCATTTAGAGATCATTACGACTTAATAGCGGCATGCCGGCATTGTCGCCACTTAACGAGATTGCAACCAAGGAATCTGGTCCGCAGCTAACGGAGACGATGCTGTTTATTGTCCGCGGAGAAAAATAAACGTCCCTTTCTGGGTGGGTGGTCGGCGGAGGATCGTGTATAGAGAAACGCCGAATCGAACGTCATTCCAGAAATCGAACCGCTCTTCTTGCTCTCCTCTCTTTGTCGTCAGAGTGAAACAATAAAACGACAATGTGGGGAGAAGGATCGGCTAGCCGACGTGTCTCCCTGGCTTACCGAATACGGTAAAATGTATCCTGGCATCGATATTCGAAAAGTTGGCAGCTGTCGCCGCGACGAAAGGGATAGCGAAATGCCGGGAACAGAATGGGAGAGAGAGAGAGAGGGTGGGAGGGAACGAAGAAAAAAAAAGAGTGTCAATCGATATCGTTCCAGCTGCTCCGCGCTTGAACCACATCGATAGGGTCACCTACGAATGGTTTTCTTGCCACCGTGGCTGTTCACCGTCCTCGCGCTCTGCTGACACAGCACTCGACTACAGCTTTGCTGTAGCATCGGGTACATAGGTTGCAATCTACTACGCTTCCCCTCGTTTGTTTCCACAACTGAGGAATTCCACCGCGAGCCTCGATTAATGCGAGGCTGTTCGTTAACAAGGATCGCGCGGTTGTTACGCGGGGAAAGATGCGAAGAGCGTCTAGATGACACGGCAGAATGGGAGGAAAAGCAAAAACGTTTCTCCTCGAAAACATTTCACCTTTGTTTCACAGATGTCCGATGACGGTGGTTGATCTTCTCTGGAAACTTTTTCCGGGCCGAGACAATCGGCCGTATAATAAAGGCACGCCCGCGTTGTCGGACAACTGTTTTTTCCTTCCTAAAAAATTCTCTTTCACGTCGGCGAACGAGGTCACGGGTTGAGTCCCTCGAGAGAATTTGATAACAATGACTCGTTTGCGTTTCATAATGGAAAGCAGCATCCGCAGGAGCTCCCATTAGTTTCCCCAAGTACCGTGCGTAAAATATTTTTCCAGTCTTTGTTGGCCGTAGATATACGAGCCGCGACAAATCGACGCACAGTCCAAGGACGTTGGCAGCAGCTTTGACGAACCGATTCGGACAACTTGAGTTCCACGTTCGAATTTCATACGCTTTTAGACCGTGCGAATTCGTGGTTTGATAGTCCGTCGAAGGAGTTCGCGAACAATACGGTCTGGGAAAACGGAAGGCGGCAAGGTGAACGCGTTTAGACAGAGCTCAAAGTCCTGTAATTAGGATTAAAGTAAACCTCGAAGTGTCGGTAACCTTGAAAGCCTCGGCAACTTCGGGAACGGTTCTCTGTTTCTCGTTAAACGAACCACCTCGGCAAACTCAAGTTCTGACGCAGCTTGTATTTAACTGGAACGCATCGTTTTGGATGCCATCGTTTTTACGGTTCGACTCGTTTCTAAAATCGTCCGATCGAGCTAGCACTCGGAGATCAACTAGAATGTTTAGTCATCCAAAAATTTGTTTCTCTCTCTTCGACGTTGTTTCGAGAAGATATCGTGTCACTTTTGCCAACAGCAATTCGTAGGTAAAAGGCTTCTCGTCACTCGTCGGACAAAGTACAAATTTGCATTGGTGCGTGTCTTTCAAGAATATACTCCTTAGTTTAGTTAAACTTCATCTTATCACCTACGTTGAAAAATTGTTAGCTTCTAGAGATTATAAAATATTTCTCGATTGTAATAAACGATTATAATACGATCTCGTTTTACGCGACATCTCTCCAATTTACACGATGTGGTTTTTTGATGACCGATTTGAATCAGTAACAGTGATAGTAACAACGTTCGTATCTACATATCTATATTTGCTCTGCAATTTAAATCGGAGATGACTGACTGGCGGCCATTGCCCCTACTTTTCCGATCGCTAGCGTTCGCTCGTATCCCCTCCACTGCATCGATCCCCCCATTGCGTTAAAGTGTCGCGACCACAATACTCGCGTTAGGTATTGTTTTCTTGACTGCTGAAGTTAAAGGAATCTAGTGAGAACTAATTTTTATAGTAAAGGAACTGGCAGATTGAGCGAGCAGCTCGTACAGACCGCAGAGGGGAGGAAATTTGCCCCTGAACTAAATTGTCAAATTAATTAACTGAAATCTATGTTCACGTTCTTGCTACGATCAGGAACAGTATTTTTGAGAAACAGACTGAAGAGTAATTTAACGTATTTTCAATAGCCTACGTAATATTTTTAGCTTTCACACGTTATCCTCGTGGCTTAATAACGAAAATGTTGCCGTAAACTTCGGGGTTTCCATGTAAAAACTCAAATCCTCTGAAATATTCCGCAGGGAAATGACCATCCCAGCCTCCGTTCCTCTTCCAGAGATACAACGCGCTGAAGGCGCAACGGAAGAGAGGAAATGAGATCTTAAAACCTCTTGATAAGTAGGTATATTTTTGCCAGATTCTCGAGCAATTTTCCAAGCAGATCCTCAAATTGATTTTCCAGATAGATTCTCTCGCGCAAGAAAAAAAAGTGTTACGTAGTCTTTTTACACAAAATTAAGTCTACAGTCGAAACAAGGATTGACGTTAGTTTTCTTGCAATATTTCTGTGAAAATGAATGATACATTTCCACAAGCATAGATTATTCGCTACTTACAAATATAACACGTGCACAGTAGCAATTTCTAATAATGAGTTGTATAATGTGATGCAAAAATTCAAGGGTTTTTTTGATATTCTATGACATGTTTGAGAGAACAGGATATAAAATATTTTTAAAGACAAACGTTCTTTCCTAACACTTATTTGGTGTTTTAAAGGCCTTTATTTTCACTAACAAAAATATTTACAGGAGTAACAATAATAACAATAAAAGTAACAACGATGATCACAATGATACCGTGATCTCTTCTGCATATAAGAAGTGTACTAAAGTAATTATAACTCTTCAACTCGAGTTACGTAGGAAACGCGGCAAACTGCGCACTTACCCGACGTGGATTATTGAACACTAGAACTGCTTAGCGAGCTTAACGAGTCAAAATCAGTTCTTTTATACTGTGGGTATGTCCTTTTTCCTCAAGAGGTTGGAAAGCGGATGTTGTCTATTTGACAATTACCACATGGTCCTGCCGATACTGCGAACTTGGATCCACGTCGTGGGGTGCTTCCAGCAGTCTGGACTGTGTCCCCTACAACTTATGTATTTATTTTAATGTATTTTTCTGAAGCTCTGACTTTAGATTAAATTGAAAGAAATTAAATTTGGGTTATATTTAGCGATAAAAATTAAAATTGAAATTAGGATTTTAAAGAAGAAGGTTTTTAATTCCCGAAATCAGCGAAAGCTAACACTTCACTTCGAAGTAAGTCGCGAAAACAAATGATTTTGAATGAAAAGAATTGTCAGTGCGACCGAAAAAGGAAAACGAGAAAAGAATATAATCTAAATCTAACAGAAACTTAATCAAAAATACTTTTGTAGATATCTCGAAAACTAAAGTCGAGCGGAGGTTACACGTATGGAAAAAACTTACTCTGAATCGTGCCTTCGATAATATATTTTAAATTTAGATTCGCAATATAATTACCGTCTCTTTTTTCTTTTTTAATTGCATTTATCGCTGCAAATGTATCATTTTTGTGGAGTATTTTCAACGAGAGAAGATTTTGTCTGTGGCAACAGTTTACTGCCGAGGAAAACTGAAGAAAAGCAATGTAGGTTTCGGTTTAAATAAAATTAACGGCGATACGAGGAAGAAAGGGATTGGCTATTTCTTTCCTGTCTGGTAATATTGGTTCGTCGAAGTCAGTTTCGTATTTCACTCGATCAAGTCCGAGCCATTCGTTGTTGCACACACAACA
This sequence comes from Melipona beecheii, assembly GCA_032399605.1. Lineage (NCBI taxonomy): Eukaryota > Metazoa > Arthropoda > Insecta > Hymenoptera > Apidae > Melipona > Melipona beecheii. The sequence goes on along the minus strand of JAUCMO010000210.1, from coordinate 1,683,161 downwards.
CAGAGAACGCAACGTACGTAGTGTATGTACATTGTGTTGTAACAACGCATTCAAGTGATGCAAACCGTTTCTCCGCTACGTAAATAGCTAGTTCCAGCGTGGCAAACAAAGATTATACGTCGCGTAACAATCTTCCTGGAAGACGGTGCATATATGTGTGCATCTTCCCCACATCCACGTTATTTATCGTCATCTCCTAAGTAATGTTCATTAAAAGCCTTGTGAGCTTGTTGTTTGCAAGATCAACATCGCTGGGTATATCCGGTGCGCGTACGAAACCATGAAATTGCACGAGCGTAGAGTCCGTCATTTCGAGAGGTACACATCTGTGGTTGTAAGAAAAAACGCCGTGTGTCCGTAAATTCCAAAAAATTTGCATTTATGCATTAATTGGAGAACGAAAAAAAAAAAAAAATACAGCTCCGAAAAGGAAAAAACGATAATTTTAAAAGCGGAAACGTTTATGTTGAAAGCGACACAAGTCATTTTTTCAAGAGAAGCAAGTCAGTTGATCGGATTAACTATTATTCTACGTGATCTTTTCACTTTGACATTAGAACTACCAAAGTGGTCAAAATGGCAAATAAAAATTTATAATTTTCGTTAAACATTTTACAAACGTAAAACAGCGTATTTTTAAAGATTCCAATAATTTTTCTTGAAATACACAAATAAAAGTTTGTACAGTCCGTTGTATATAAAGTTTCTCTATTTTCTCGATTTCAGTGTCTCCGATGGAAATTTTTTGCTTTGATCGTCGGTAGTTCTAGCATTGAAACAATTTTCAGCGGGTTTATGTTAAAAACTAGCGAGACTTTGTTGACAGAGGTTTTTAAACAAGCGACGGAATGATGGACACGTTGTCACGCAAATCCTAAAATATCTCGATTTAAAGACACAGTGATTTGTTTTCAAAATAAATGGCTCGCATCTCGAAAGCAAGAGCACGTGACGCGTGGTATTTTTCCGCACAACCGCAGATGCACGGTCGTTGAAGGAGCGTTGTATACGCGGCGCGTATCGGTATAGATATACTGAGTCTCAGGGGAAAGTCAAGAGGAAGGAGAAGTGGATAAGCGTATAAGCACGATCGTTAAGGTAATTAATAGTCAGGTTTGGTGAAGTTATTGCCTGGCTTTATATCCTACGGCCGAATAAAGAGGACGTTAGATCATCGCGAATATATATTTATTAAACAAGATACGGTTTGTTCAGACAAATATTGCGCCGATTCGATGGCACCGGAACCGGGATCCCAGCCATTTTACACGGCTGTGCCAATTTTTTTTTACGATCCGCGTCGTTAGAAACTCGCCGAAAACGATTCGGTTGTGAAACAACGAGCAACACGACCGAAAAGTAGTCGGAATCGTCCTCGATAGACAGACGTTTTATTGATTAATGCGTTTGCGCAATCACCTCGCATCGCCCTGTGCTATTTGTCGTTTGGTTTTTATTGGTTTTCGAGCTTCCGCCATTGGATGATCATTACAAGTTAGGAAAAACAGCGAAAGAAAGAAGAAAATAATACTTTATTCGGAAAAAATTTTATTTTTGTTAGCATCTTTATTTCTATTTTCATTTTTTCTTATGTTTACTTGTATAAATAGTTGTATAAAAGCATTAACGAGATCAAATGATTCGTACTTGCATGATCGCAAAAAAAAAAAAAAAAAAAAAATAGAAAAATAGAGAAAGCTTTGATACCGGAATAGAAGTTTCACTAATTCCCCTTGTCGAGTATATTGTATTTTATCAATTTTATCGAGTTTGACAAACATTTGATAAATTTTCAGCAAAAATTATTTCAACTATAAACCCGAATATTTTTAATCTAGTGTGTTAGTACACGATATATATATTTTTTTAAACACGTTATTTAGATATCGTTTAATGATCGCCAGAAACTGCAACGTGTGTTTCAATAATATCCCCGTACACGCGGTTTACGCAGATTTTACGAAAATAAAAAATTACAAGGTACGGTCCACTTGTTTTAGTGGTCAATGTAGATTAAAAATCGTTCGCATTTGCAAAAATATTTTTGCATGTGCGAACATAAGTCGCAACGTCGAAATGTAAATGTAAAAACACGGAGGAACAGATGTGACACGATACGCGCGAGTGGCGCGCTGTGTGTCACGCTTAAGGGACATTCTAAGTTATTCGGAAGATGCATCGACTGGGGATGAGTTCGTTACACCGCTCATTTTCTACCAGCGAGATCGTTATCGTTCACCGCCGCTTGTTTCCTCCTTATTGCAGAGCGCTAAGTTTCAATGGCAGTTGGCCGGAGTTGGAACGATCGTGCGGTGTCTGGTCGCGAGAGAGCGAGACTTTGCGATCCAAAGACGCTTGATAGCAGTTTTGCATGGACAATGAAAGAGAAGAAAACGCCAGCCAAAGATCAAAAGATTATCCGTCAGTAGCACGCGGATAAACAAGTGGCACAAAGAAGCGAGGGAAGGGGAGAAACGGGAGGTAAACTTTATTCGTAAATAGCTTCAATTTAATTTCGTGGCGCAGTCTCGAATGCGAAACTGCCGACGATAGGGGCAAGTATTTTTCTTGCTTTCCCATTTAAAAGGCTATACGCGCTATCGGATGCGATCGCAGACGTTCGTTCCGCAACTCTGTGCAGCGTCTTTGTCGTTTTTCAGCTGGCATCGATCAAAATTATTCCGTAAAGAAGAAAGGACGAGACGAATGAACGAACTGTGCACTATTGTTTTCGTTTAACGAAAGCTGAATTATCTCACCGTTGGTACAAAATTTGTGTTCCGATTCTTGCAAAGTCTTTTTCTTTTTCTCTATTTTTTTCTACTTTCTACGCAAAAAGTCAAAAGTACACGAAATTGTCGAATTTTGTCCATTTTATTTCTTTTTCATCTTAGTTTTGTAGCGTTGTTCGTTAATTTTTTTTTAGGATGATAAGTTTGTTACACGTATCGACACGTGGATTGGCTCAGAAACCAATCAGTATAAATCATTTTTCATTGAAAAATGACTTGTATCATTATATCATAACTACATTATAATTATTATTGTATTATAATATTAATTTAACAATTATTAATATTATAATTATAAATTACTTTCAAAGGAAAGGTCATGTGTAATAAATAGTAAGTTTTGTAGGAGTATTAAATCTAGTGCAAATGGATGACACCATCTACAGTAGTTGTAAAAAACTAACATAATATTAAAAGTACAAGTATGAAAGAGAAAAAAGAGGAAAAGGTAAAGAGACCGAGCAGTTGTGTTAATCTTATATGACTAATGTCAACAACAATTTAGAGATTATTCGAAGGCAAATGACTCGTCGCTAGTTAGCTTTTTATGATTTATGACCGAATCGGGGTCGCCAATAAACTTGAAAAATCCGAAAGCAAATATTTAGAAAAACGTTAAAGACTGTTTTGACTGCTCAGCATTTATTTTATTGCTGGTAGCTATCTGACATTTTCTAACTTCCTCGTTGCAGTCGATCTTGATCTCTCAACCTCCAGACACCACAGTTGACATCAATCTTACTTACTCAGACAATTTGTCGGAAAGTGTTTGATAACTTTTTGGCAAGATTTATATATCATGTTGTTCGTTCCCCGAAACGTTAAATTCCACTTCGTTTCGTCTATCAAGGTTGCCCCATCTGCTTAGTGGCAAGTCCAGAGCCTCCATTTTATTGCCGCGCAGCCATCGTTGAGCGATAGCGCGGCAATTTAATAAACGACGCTCCACTTTTTCCCTATATCGATACGACGATAGTCGAGCAACTGTGATAGTGAACTCCATATACATACATATTTCTTACATCGAAATATTATTTCGCAGAAAACCTATGTCTGAGACGTAACAATAGTCAATGTATTTATTTACTGAAAATTTACCAGTATTAATCAACGCATGTAAATTCTCAATCTTTCGATTAGAAGAACGTATCGGTTCAAACATTTTCGTCGCATGCACAGACATAAGAGCGGAAAAAATAATTTCATTCTTGTCAGTACGACGATACTTTTCGATTTGTCGCCCTGGTATGTACGAATATACCGGAATTGAGCATAACGCTTCCTTGAAAATGAACTCTTCATTCCCGAATATCGATGCTATTTCGCTGGCCCGTCTTCAATAGCTGTTACGCGAATGAAATTGAAAATTTTCCATGTATGTAGATTACCACGGCATGGAGGCACACGATCCTGTTCGCGTTTTCACCTTACACCTTCTAGATACAGATCTAACTCCACTTTCGAATATTACTTTTACGATTGACACGCTTTAGCTTTGTCAAGAATGCGTCGCGTCGTCGTAACAAATGAATCGATTCTGCTCCTTTCATTTGATTCTTTTCCTCGTGAAATCTTGTCCCACGTATCTCCGCCTTTCGTTTCCTCTTTCCGACCTTACACGACAGAGCGAAATGATTTAGGACCATCTACGAGATTTAATCTCTTCGGCAAAATTGTTACGGTTAACTCGGCAATATAATTTTCCATCTTGACGATACAATCTTTTTATTTCGAAAATTATTTTTTTAATTTTAGATATTAATATTAATAATGTGTGTGTGTGTGTGTGTGTGTGTGTGTGTCTGTAGTACTTTATTATACAGGTATCTTGCATTTTATTTGTTCTCGGCTGTGTATTAACGCTGCATTGTTGACGAATCCGCGTACCGAGGAGATTATTTCCCCATTTTTCTCCATCGAGGCGTGAGCACTGACCGTTCCGGATCTATTGTTCACAATTCGACCTGTGCCAAACGTTTTTCATGATAAGCATATTTCACAGTATCCGCCAGACGGCTGTACTTAAATCTCGCGGCGTGAAGTTATACAAGAGAGGATATGGAAACTCCTCTTTCCATATTTTCTGGAAATACGCTAGGCACGAGTACGTGGTCGTAATATTAGATAAAAGCTCGCAAAATTGCATTTTCGGTCGCTCTTGTTCTGAACTACCTGCTGCAGTAAATCGGATTTTCGGATTTGCTAGATACAAGCACTCAAAGGGTTCAGTCGAATCATACTCAGGCTGGAAAAGGAGCTCGTCACTGCTAGCTCGTCACTGAATTTTAATAATAAATCTTTCTGCAATTTTCACGCCGCATAATTGATAAATTCAATAGGGATTAGGGTACAATAAGTTTCTAGCGGTTCCGCCGACGTTAAATACCAGAGAGAAACAGGAAATTATCGCCTTTGTTTCGACGATACAACACACGTACAAAGTTGATTTGAAATTTTAACAAACGAGGGGCTTTACGCTAAAAATCTTCTCTTTCAAAACGTTGCACGATCTTCCTTTTCGTCCTCGGCATGAATACATAAATGTAATTTAATGAGCTCATAAGGTTTCTTTCAGAACTTTTCACGTTATAAAGTTACCCGGTTTTATCGTTTTTCGTCAGAAGTAAAAATTTCGCTGTACAAAATAATTCAACCCGTCCCGAGGAAAATACGCGGCAATCTCGCGAAGTGTAATTTCTCATCGTCAGAAATTCCAGAAACTTTTTCAACGAACGCATGAAATTTTGATACGTGCCTACGTTGCCGCGGCATTTCCTATTAATATTTCGCAATTGTACAATTTGTAATCTGCCACCGCCATTGAAAATTCGAAAGAACTCGCTCTTTGACCTTCCAGCATCCTAGGACCATCAGCTACGATTATTGACGTTCTGCCAAGTTCCGTATTATTTAAATTTTTTTCGCGGGATACAAATTCGACGGTAATATTTTACATATCGAACACCGCATGACGTTTTCGGGTATTTCCAGTAAAGAAACTTTTTTTTATGGGAATCGTACAAATTTTGTCAGCCTAAAATAAAATAAAATCATTACTACATTTTATTTCATTTTGCAATAAGAAAAAAATTCACTTTCAGAAATACAAATGCCTATTTCGATGAATGTGTCATATTGAAATATTCGCTTATGACTCGCGGATTGTAGAATAACGATAACAGTTTTGCTTCCTTGATTTGCCATAGAACGCGAAATTACGTCATTATCAAACTTCCTTCAAAAGGGTTCCGTTCCAAATTTTCAAAATTACGTTGAAATTATGTGTAACGAGGTCCTGCAAAACCCGAGCCAATTATCTCGGCAAAATATTTATGAAATGGTGGTCAAAAGCAGAGAGAGAGAGAGAGAGAGAGATGGCAGGGATGAGAATGATTTTATGCGAGAGATGGGTAACGCGAGGCGTCGGCTCGTTTATTTACGGCATTTCAATCCGCGAGGTGCAAAAAACGTGCAACGCTGTGTAATCACTGGATGATCAACAAAACGAGATGTAGGCGGTCGATTCATAATGCAGTCGGTTCCTATGAAAATGGTATATGCGTATTTCCGAGCTTTACAGTGTACGAAAGTGCTTCTGTGTCCATTCCATTGCAGGGTTGAAAAGCAGATAGGAAGCTGCACTCTCGAGTTCATTTCCGTTCCACTCGCGGCCTCGTACTGTCGCATCAAAAAACATCATAAAGTATACCCGTCCCGGCTGGCAACCTCTCCATCGGCTCGGGGCCGACCTTTCTGACACCGCCGGCCACCCACCCCTCGCTTCCACACCCCTTTCGGTAAACCTTCATTTCTATCTCTTTACCTATTCTACAACTGCAACCGCGGTGCCTCAACGTGTACAAACGCCTACAAAAAACGTTGACGAGGAGAATGTTGGCGAGAGGCCGGCTTAACGATCTTCGCTAAATCTTCTTTACGCCAAAAAGTATCTAATTAGGCAGCGTTTATTTATGCATCGTATGAAATATGTAAAATTGCGATATTTATGCGCGAAAAAACTGTACAGCTATGTTGAACATGTGCACCTCCCTCCAAAAGTATTAGGAAATACTTACAGAAAATGAAATAAATTTGGAAATTGTTATAATTTCTTAAATTTATTTCAAAGTTAGTTAGTATATAGTTTACATTATAGTAATAATAACGTTAATTCTACACAAGTTAAATTTTCTTTTCGTCTTGCGGTATATCCACCGCATTTTTTAATTATTTGTTCGTCTAATTTCGGCATTCGTTTTATTAATTTTTCTATTGTTTCTGATACTATTTAGTTCCATGCATTTTGTAGTTTGTTTCATGAGTCACGTTGGAACTTTGGACACACTTTACAGATTTTCCGATCTAATTCATCCCTGATAAATCTTCTCTATTGAGTTCATATCGGTGCATTCAGGGGGCCGATGCATTATTTTTGATTTAAAGAAATCTGTAAAGAATATTTAGACCCAAGGATGCTGCTGGGAAGGAGAGAGGAGATAGAAGGCGAGAATTTGCGTTTCGTCTCGGAGTCACTGCCTAGACTCATCCAGTGGGGCTCTGCTGATGGCAGCGACTCCTTACCCCAGACGCTTGTTGTTGTAACTACCCCCGCTAGGCTGGCCCGATCACCCTCCTAGCGCCTTCCGCATGCTACTCTGCTTAACATCGGAGATCGGTAGGACCCCGACGCTAGGCGCGCAGCCACTTGCGGCTTGTGCTAGTCGAGTGTTCGAAACTCGTAGTCGAGGAATCGTCTTTACAAACCCTTGCAGTGTGCTTGGGATCATCGTTGTCATGCAAGAAAATAAAATGTTGGCCTATCAATCGCCTCCCAGATGGCATGATCACGTAAAATAAACAAATATGGTTCTTTTTTCAGAATTCTTTCTATTTTTACTAAATCACCATCACCATTTGCTCCAATTCATTCCCAGACCATTATTGACCGCCCTCCGTGTTTAACTGTGGTTAATTAACGATACGATACAGTCAGGAATCATTTTTTCTTCTGGCCGCTTGTAACCGAACACCTCAAAATGCATTAAATGGGTAGAGTAATTGTGTAAGTCGCACATGTATTTCGATGATATAATGCTATAGAACTCGCTATAGATATTACTTAAACTGGGTAAGAAATTACAGTTATACTAAATAAGGAGGTGTCCTAATACTTTTGGAGGGGCGTGTGTGTATGTACGTATAACATGTAGAATGATTAACGATATTTGCAACGTATGTACGTACATATATTTAACATTATCGTTCAACGTTCAGCAGTCTCGCACGTTATAATTGGCATTTGTTTCTAAATTTGATGTTAGCTGATGGCGTTTGTCTGTCGAAATTAATTTGTACGTCGAAATTGTTCGCTCTACGTCGCGCGATAAAATCGGTGAAACTTACTTTTAGACTTATGACACAGGGGACGGCAATTTGAGAACGAGTTATAAACAGTGAGTTTTCTTGCATTTCTTTAAATGAAAATTTAATCTTTTAATTTTTTTCTTTCACGGATGTCACCTTCTTTGGAAATTTCAACTTTAGACCAAGTTAATAGTCTTTTAGATTTCCTCCATGCCGAAGATTCGCTTTTTGAATAATGGAATTATGTATCAGTGGGGTGGGGCATCTAGATTTTAGAGATGCTTAAGTGGGGCGTGATAAAGAAAAGATCGGGAACCACTGTTTTAGACCAACATGGCATATTTTAAAATTTAAATAATGGGGACGCACAAAGACACGTAAACAAGCCATTTATTTTGAAAGTGGCACGAGTCACTTTGTTTTTAAATCGAGATTTAAGGTTCCTCGATGTTACAACTTTCGAGAAGATTTACTTGTGTTTGTTATCTCGGATACCTATACTTTTCTCAGTACGAGTAATCTCGCGCAGACGTCATTTTTCATCACTGTAAAATGCCACTCTTCAAGCAGATTTCGTTTATGAGTCATTGCTTGCCCTCGTTATTTAAAATTTTTAGTAATTTGGAAAATCTAGCATTCCTTTCCAAAATGGCATTTATTTATTTTCCCAATTTTTCCTCCGCGATGACTAAGAATGTTTTACAAGTGATTTGTGCAATTCATGCATACATGTGTGTATGTTCCAATCGAATCATGTAATGTTACATATACAATTTTTAATTTCTGTATTACGGGCAGTAAGAGTTCTAATACATATCAAGTCTTGTGCGAGGTGATCTTGTTGGAATACTTCTTGTGCTACCTTAATTGCGGCTGCATCCTTTTAGTTAAACGTTAATCGCTGTTAAACGAATTAAATTAATTTCAAAAGTAGATTACGGAAAAATTATTTAGACTGTGCTATAATTACGTTATAATTCACATGTACGAGCAATTAGAGAAGATATATAAGCACGGTGTACGCATATAACGAACATGTATATATATGTGCAACATGTCCTTGTGTATGCATTATGAAATGAATGATATATTTGATAAAAGACGTATTAGGGGTACCCGTAAGTAATGTCGTTTCTTGATACTGTACAAAATTTTATTTTATTTTAAGAGTTAACGCAGTTTTCATCTATAACATAATTTCTATTGTTATTGACAATCTTTGTCCATTTTTCTGACAAATTTTCTATTCGCTTTTTGCAAAATGAAGATGATTTTGAAGTAAAATATTCTTCGAGTGCAGTTTTGATAGCTGCCGCTGTAGGAAATTCTTTTCCACGAAGAAAATGTTCCGTAGATCTGAAAAGATGGTAATCTGACGGTGCAACATCCGGAGAATATGGTGGATGAGAGAGAACTTCCCAGTTTAATTCTTCGATTTTTTCTTGGGTGATTCTGGCATGGCTATGAAGTCATGCATTGTTACGTCGGAGAATAATACCTTTTCGATTAATCAGACTTGGACGTTTTTGTAACAAAGCTATGTTTAACCTATCGAGCTGAGCGCAATAATATTCAGCAGTTGTGGTTTCCATAGGATTCAGAACCTCATAGTGAATAATTCTTGTAAAATCCCATCGTTACTGACAATAATGCTTTTTTAGGCTGAAGATCTGGTTTTGGAGTGGGCAAAAATGGTTGCCCTGATGTCAACCATTGTTCCTTTCTTATGTGGATTGTTGCGTAGAATCCACTTTTCTCCACTAACAATTTCTCGAAGAAAATGATCTCTGTCTAACCTGGACAATAGTGCACTGCAGATAGTTACACGTTGAATTTTATCGTCAAGTGAAAGTTGATGAGACACCCACATTCCTTCTCTTTGCACTTTGTTCAGTTGCTTTAAACATCGTATCATGGCCACGAAGTTTGTTGTTTGGGATCAGCTTCAATTTCCGCCAACAGATCTTTATCAAACTCAACAGGTCTTCCAGATGTTGGTATGTCTGACATGTTCTGGTATCCAAGGTAGAATAAACATTAATAAAAGCATTAATGGCATCGTTATGCTTTCGAAACTCATAGGGTTCGTTCAAATTTTTTAAAAATTTGACAATAAACACACTAAATGTCAATATATTTAACTAGAATAAGTTAAATTATTGTCACCAGATGGCAACGTTTATTAAATTTGAAAAAAAAACGACATTATTTATTGGATACCCCTAATATTTTTACATTCATGATATATTTTTACGTTCTCGTAATTATAAAATACATTTCTGTCCAGATTCCATTATACTCTAATATAATAATAACGAGAAAAAAAGGAACGTCGATTGGAACAAACTTTCAAGTTGGCGGAAGACTGCCAACAACTTAACGAGTTCTTAACGAGTCACTTTTAATTTTCTTCAGTAGCGAAGTAATTCGTCTCAGGGTAGAAAATCACTTGACAATTATAGCAGTGCATAGACACGGATCCGGCGCGAGTTCTTTCTTCATCAACAAGAACTTGTTTGATTGACGGTTCGTTTCGTAACGGTAGCAAGAGAGCTAAGCAACGCGCGATATTTCACGGAAGAAAATAAGAGTCCATTTGGCCATCGAGTATAGGTATCAAAAAAACTGTGCAGCAACAAATGTTTATGACGAAAGGTTAATCCAAGCGTACCTCGTGGCTCGCTTCTTTCAGCGTTATTTTCGAATGACGTCACGATTCGCGGAACGCGATATCGTTTTGCAGAATTTTCGCGAAATTCTACGGCCGGTGCTGTTCTTGCTGAATGGAGTTGGCGGGGATATTTCGACTCGCTGCTGAATTTCCCTTCCATTAAACTTATTTGAAATCTCCCGGAGGCCGACGTATGCGTGTTCACATCTTTCAAAAGGATTCTAACTACGGCCGCGGTACGATTCACAGAATTCGAATTCAATTTTGCAGCGGGCGAAACCCCTACTTACCCCGTCGGCGAATTACACAGCGAAACGGAGGCATTTTTTTTTTTTAAATACGAATCGCCGCTTATCGAAAACTCTTTCGACAACGACGCACTGACCGTCGATATTTTCGATTCGATTCCAACTGAATAAAACAATGCCCACTTTCGCTGCGCGCGGAAGAATTTTCGACGTTTCGTTTTTCGAACTCGTTGCGTTCTATCTTCTCCCTTCTCTTAATCAGGGATAGCTAATTCCGATCTCGAAATACTTCGAAAAAATGCACATACGTAATACGGTTTGTCCGCGTGTTTGGCAGTGCCGCGACTCTCCGCGCAGAACGAAACCCCTTTCCTGGCTTTTCATATAACTCCAATCATCGTCCTTTGATGCCCATATCTACGCGTCCATTCAAAAGCATGCGGATCACGGCGGGAACATGCACGAATTTCAAATTCAATAGACTGACCCCGATTCCATTAAAATCACTGATCGCGGGACATTGACACCTTGCGACCTGTTTCCGTTTTTTTTTTTCTTTCTTTCCATTTTGGCCCGTGTATCAAGTTATTAATGACAGGCGCGGGTGTCATTGTGTGCTTGCTGTTAAATTTTCAGCTTCGGTCAACACCCTCTCGCGTTAGGTAAAAAAAAAGATTTGCGCGCGAAGCGTCGAGTTGAAAATTCACACGTGCGAAGGAACGATCTTTTTCGTTTGAAAAATGCGTACGTGACGGCCACTTGAAGTAAATGAGCGAATTAAGGAACGAAATTGACACTTGTTACGGAAATAATTGCGCGTGGATAAACGATAAACTTCATTCCTTTCCGCTTAATAGAGCGTTCGGGATATTTTATCTGAAAGCGAAGGTAATTTGAAATGGTACATGCGTTATCGATATTCCCGATTATCGATGCAGGCTTTTCCAGCCGCGAGTGCATAGAATCCGAGGAATTCTCCTGCGTCCGCGTTTTCGAAATTCAGTAATAACTTTGTAAGGTACTGTGTAATCGCGATACCTGGTCGCGCGAGTCATAAAATGTAAATGCGATGCAAATTTCGCGCGATATGGTAATTCGTGGAAACATTTAAAAATAGTGGGAATGCTTATTAAAAAAAAAAGAGGAAAAAAAATTCCGATTTCTATTTCAGCCGCTTCGACGTTCGTTTTCCTTGTCTTGGCGAAATTTGTCGGAAAATTTATCTGTCAGAGCGACCACAAAAATACGTCCGGAACGAAATAACCATGAAAAAAATATTGACGAAGTAATATCAACAAACACTTCGTGGATGTATAGCAAATCGGAGAAACGAACAAACGGACGTGAAACATTTTTGCACGAAAATTCGCCGGTTATTCGACAAGGTTGTGCAGAGATACAAACGACGAACGTTTCACGCTCATTTTAGGTATCATACAATCCATTTGAACGCTTTCTGCGTTCATGAAAGCGATAAAACGTTCCAGACTTAGAATTGCTTGGAATTCCCTTTCGTCTGAAACGATGGTGGAAAAATCGAACGTTGTAAACGCAATCGCGATTGAGTGCCCGACAATCATGTTAATAACTGTTATTTTTTTTCCAGACTTTTCTCGGCGAGCGTAGTCGACAGTTAACAATTGAATTTCCTCCGTATCGAGTGGTTTCCGGGGGACGTTGAACGATCGAAAACAAAAATTCCGTTAGTTTTCTGAATCGCCCTTTTACGTTCGCTGATATTTTGAGCACGTGGATCAGCGTTTATTTTCCTCTCTTTTCGCAAAATCGTATTACCCCTCGGTTGTCATCTCGTCGCACGCTCCAAGATGATTCATGACGTTGAAACAGAGCTTCAACTTCGCTCGACGAGTGGAAACCACTCGTTTGAAAATGCATCGCATTATCGCAAACAGTTAGCATGCAAATCACCGTGGACTCTAGATAAGCGCGGCTATCATTTTATCTTTCATTTAGGAAATGGAACATCTCGTCCTTTGCTTGTAAATGTTTGATGAATATTATCGTTAATAGTTTAGAGAGATAATCCTAATGCCGTAAAATTCGGTTTCATTTCGTGTAATACATCGTATTTTGTTTTTGTTTTTTTTTTTTTTTTTTAATTTTACTTTCAGCTTTTACTCGAGTAAATCTAGTAAGAAAATAACTGGTTTTGATTTTACAGTCGATGGATCTGGGGATTTGGGTATCAACGAAATTGGAGTTAATCTCCGTGTGATTTATCCGCTAAAATGACAACGTTCGGAGCGTTCAGTGACAGAATTACAGAATTCACAAGTACCACGGTACGCTTTGATGACAGTCGATTACTCAGGCAAATCATACTTTGAAATATGGAGTAATTTCGTTGCAACAGTTTGTCATTTCTCAAGACTTGTTTCCATATTCCCTTTACGCCAAACATAATTTCATTATTAATCCTGGCTTTTATAGACTCCCCTTTCCAAGCTACCAGCTCTTTTGAAATTCACGTTACTCGCATTTTTTCTGCACGAATGCACCAAGACATGCAGCGAATTACTTTTCCCAGACGCAGTTTCTTGTCATCTTTGCAGAACGAACAAACGTTTCGCGAAAGATGTTGGAAATGAACAGAACGTTTCGCAGAAAAGCTATTGGCTGTAAATATTGCACGGTGGGAACTGCAAGAGAAGGGATGGATAATACGGGATTGAGAATGAGAAATGTAATTGGATCTACAGTTCTAGCTCTGGGCTCGGTATATTTTCTGACAAGAGTTAAAAAATGTTCTAGTTGTACAGGGTGTCCCAGTACCATCGAAGGTGCAATCGAGAAGGAAATGAAATTCTAAATAAATAAATAAAGATTCAGAGATGAATTATATTTTTCATTTAAGTCGTCATTTTCGGGAAAATCAAGTTTGAAAATTTATCAGATTTATTTGAATCTCGCTAATTCTGGACTACACGGGGATCAGAGACTGATCGATACGAGGTCATTCCATCTACGAAAATGTAGAAAATGTGGAATAAAATTTGTTTGGTTGAGGCTTCATTTTCAAGAAAATAGGGTTTGAATATGTTTTGTCAAAAATTGGTGAACGTGTACTTGATAAATTTCCAAATTGAATTCATTTCGAGTTTCTTTAAAAAACAAGCGTCTTGTGAAAAGATTGTGTTCTACACTTTCAACTTGTAACAGATAGAATGAATCAAAAATTAGCTAAATTCGAGCACAGTTGATAAAATTTTCAAATTTGATTTTCTTGAAACAGAAGTCTTAAATGAAAAAAATTTATTCTCCATTCTCAACTTAGGCACGACTTTGTTATATAAATATATACGAGTACTTATATCAATACAAGAAAAATGTAACAAAACTTATCTAACAAATAAAATACTGTGAATCTTTTGCATAAATATAAATATTTGCAATTCCAGTATTCATTCAATAACAGTTCTCATTCGTTGAAAAAGTTTGTGTATCGTGACATCTTGCAATATCATTTACTCAAGAGGAATCTTAGCGGAATTTCCTAAAAATTCTCCTAAAGTAATTAAAATACTTTTTATGGTTCTTAACAAAATATTAATGTAATTAAAAAGTCAAATTAATCTCCAGGCTTAAATGAAACGCTTATGAAATTACAGGAGACGTCAATCGTTCGCTCTTTTATCAATAAAGTAGAATTATGAAGATGGAAAGGTCTGACATGCCGACTGAGTTTTATGTTAGATTAATCGAGTCGATGAGAAACCAAGAATCTCCCAGCAACGCGTTAAAATTCTACAAAAATTAAAACTTTAATCAATACTGATCGAGCGTGATACGTTTCTCAACTTCTTTGCCGATGAGGATCTTTTGTTTCAATATTTATAAAAGTAGATTCCAAAAAATATTTGTATTTTGTTGATGCATGATATATATACCTCTTCAAACTGTTCTTATTCCCAATTTATATAAGATCCTCTGAAATTAAAGAATAAACAATAATTTGTTTTTCTTCTTCGAAGAATGTATTACTTTTTTTCAATTTTTGTCACAAGTAAATGTCACAAATATCACGCAAAAAGATTTTAGAGGTCTATTAAACTCTCTTTGATAACTCTTTTACATTCTACGTTTCATTATTGTTTGGAAAACAATTTACATTGCTCGTATTAAACGCTTTATTACATACTTGAAAACTTTTTTATATTATTCTCTATAGTTCTACGCTAAAATTTGCTAAATCTCTGTTCTATTAGTACCATGACAATCTGAGAATTACTGAGAATTAGACGATGCCACCGTTATAGCATTGAAATTTTATGGAGAAATTTTGTGCTAAGGATTTTTAAAATCTTTTCCATTATATCCTTGGTACGTTGTATTTCTGACACGGAGTACTGTTACGAGGATGGATGGTAAATTTGGTGACAGAAAAAGATCCAGGAATTGTCTGGCGATCGATCATTGTGATCTTTGGAAACTACAGCTAAGATAGAGTACTTGCTATTGAGACACGAACAACGTGAAAATACGAAAACTGCAATATATATATATATATATATATATATACACTGTCTAAAACTCGATGGATAACTGCTAACAATAAGTATTTTCGCTGTAACGACGGAAAAATTAAGTTTCATCTATCAAAAATAACAATTTTCACTGACTATATTGTAGATTTTCAGGAAACAAACTCTAATAAGACACACGTATGAAGTAGAATAACAAAAACATATGTGCACAAGGACACGATATTGAACATTTAAATCAAACGCGTCTACATTAAGCTGGAATTTCGCTAGACATAGGTTGCACGTTAATTTAAAATCATTTCAATATCTTACAACAGAAAAAATTACATGCATGTGCGAAAAATACGTATGAAGAAAGAAAAAATAACAATAATTCTTGAATCCAAGCTATCTTCGAATCGGAGAGTTACAAAAGTCAGTTCGTTCGATGATCCGAACGAGGAACGATCAGACAGGCCGAATAAATTCGGAGCTGGCGATTCGAAACAGGACCGAATTCCATTACGATCGAGGAACCCGTCGGTGTGACTACACAGATGGAAACGCAGTTAGTTGCACATAAGCAATTCAGGATGGTGGATGTTAGACATCTCCCGAGGTCTCCATTAGCATACATCCGTGACACCGGTGCTCACCCCTGACTTCCCACACCTCCCGACGACCCCGAGGGGGTTAAATTAACCCTCTCTCGAGCAGCGTCTAGCTACGGAGTTACGCTTGTCCTTGTCCCACCCCGAAACTGCACGCCGCCGCAGCCACTTGCTTCGGAAATCCCGGCTCGTCGCGATCACTCAGCTACATCCACTCTGTCAAACCGATTCAAAATGACTGAAAACTGATCCACGGTGTTTCGGCGCATAGACCGAAGGCGTCTTGTCGTACATTCGTGCACTGTGTTGAGCCTTCATCCTCCAGCCAACTACGGTTAACCGTGTGGTGACGGGTACCAAGGAACAGTTCAGACGTGATCGATCCACCACCGCTCCGCGTTCTAGTTACAATTACCTGGAAATTGAAAAGGCAAATTTTCTACGTCTTTAAACTTTAAACTTTACACGATTGTTTGAACGTCCCGTCTTTCCTGATTGTCCTGCAAGAGTCAATTGTACGACGTTTCTTATCGAGCGAGTCGATTGCAAGGAAGGATCCGCGCGCTGTTAGCAAGTGCAAGTTGAATTACCGCGTTCTGCGAGTAATCGTTAATAGCGTAGGCACAGATGATAGATTTGGTTAGATGCTCGCGAAACGCTGAATCAACAACATCTAACCAACTAAACGCCGAACCAACATAAAATTTAATTATTTTATATCAGCAAACTAGCGCTCGAAGTTTCACATTGTTCGACTTGACACTAAAGTTTCGCCCGTTGATATCAAAATTTTCAATTCGTACAGAGAGAAATTTATTCACCAGAGTAAAGTAGCGTATAACTTCGATTAATCATTATATCGAAACTGGATTACGCACGTCTCTCGACCCAATCGTCTAGATCTCGTAAGAATGTGCGGTTCTACGGCCAGCAGTATGATCGATATAATGGCCAATGTATGGCATCGTCTAACCAAACCGAAACCAAACTGCAATGACAGAGAGGGAGAGAGAGAGAGGGAGAGAAGATCGTATACTGGGAGAACGAATCCAAGCTCTCGTTGAGCGTGAAGTAAATGAGGGAAGAAGCACAAGAGAGAACGAAAGGAAGGGAGGTGGGTGAAAAGGGGCATTGGAAAGGGGAAGAGAAACGATCCGAAGTCAGCGAGAGAGAGAGAGAGAGTACGAGAACCGGGACGAGAGCAGAGCGGGCGTCGTCACCACCATTTTCACCCTTTACCTATACGCTGGCAGCCGGTAATGGAATTGCAAATCCGACGACATTACATGCCTCTTGGCAACTTGTGATTTCGCGCCCAGTTCTACGCCAGCACACGCCCCGTTACTCTCTCCTCTCCACTTACCCTTCATCCATCCCTCTCTCTCTCTCTCTCTCTCTCTCTCTCTCCCTTTCATCAAAACTGCTTTGCCCTAGGCTCCCGTCGCGACATTCTTGTTCTATCCCCGGCGCAAATCACAAGGACTCGAATTAACTACATCGGGAACGTTCGCGTGAATGTGACGCAGTAACGAAGGTTCGGGTGAGGGTGGCGTTCACGAGCCTCTTCGCAGCTTTTCTCGGAGTTCTTTCGACGTTCGACGTTCGAACGTTCTCGCTGGCAGAGTGGTCTTTGGTCACGGACTTCTGGCGGCAAAGCACGTCGAGTATCTGAGGAATTGGCTGGGGTTACGTGAGCACCTAGCTGAACTGCCACCGAGGTGTCAACAAAGTTTCAGCGTTGCGCATTTGCCAGCTTCTGGTCGGTTTAGTGGGTTACCGTGGGATCGTTTCCTGTTGCTCCTTCGCTAATTCGAACGGCTGTTGTCGGAACTTCCTATTGATCTTGACATGCTGTTCTCAACACGCGTCCTCCCCCCTTAACTGCGAAAGCAATTTCAAGCATGCCCCGTCGTTTTCCAAGTTGCGTCTTCCTTCCCAGTTACGGTTTTGTTTCTCTGCGGTAATTGGGGACGATTTAAACAGTGTGGAAGATAACGTTGCAAAAGGAAAAAGGAAGAAAAGGAAGAAGGGAAAAGAAGATGGATCGTGCGACTAGGAGGGCAAGGAGAAAGTTCCCGAGTCTTGATATGACTTCAGAGTAAATTGAAATATCTCGCGAATGCGAGTTCCTCTGGGTGCAAGGCGAACCGCTTCCTGTTGCCTCGGTTATCCTGGTCGTGAGTTGCGACGTTCTTGCTGTCGCGAAATTAATTTTCCAAGACAGTCTCGCGAGACAGCACGTAGAGACTAGTTGCGCGAGAAGCATTGACTCGTGTCTTGCGAAAATTCGCCACAAATTTTCGATCGTCGTAAATCTTATTACCAACCCGATATCACAGTACGAAGGATTTAATCAGTCTGACAGATAAGACGCCATTGTAGAACAATGTAGAATTTAAAAAAAAAGAGAGAAGAATTATAGCCTGATTAATATATTAATCCATTTGCTCATGCTTGCGGAAAAGTCACTAAACGAAGAAAAGGAAACAAAGATCGATCTCCGATTTTCCGACCCGGTGTTTCGATCTATTCAGTCAGTTAATCGACGGATAAAGTACCAGCGTACCAAAAATTGAACGTTCCGTTTGTCGTGAAAAGTCTCGAGATTTCGCAGAGCATAGTCGAAGGTTAGTCCTGAAACCGCAGCTTTAACTCGTGACCGTGGAGACGAATTCGATGACCCCTAGGAAGCTTCAGGGGTTGACCCCTCTTTTGAACTTTTGAAAGGTGAAAAGGGTCGTCAAGCAAGAGACTGTAATCCCAGAATCGACGGTGACACGAGACGAGCTCTTTTTATTCTCTTCCCAGTTCTCTTCTGCCACTTGAAACGTACTCGCATTTAACTACCCTACCCTTTTCATTTTCTTTTCACTTTGAAAGGCCCACCGTACATTACAATATTTTACTTCTGTAACTTTTTCTCTGATAGCTCTGCCAGATTGAAAAAAAGGGGGGGGGAGGGGGCGAAGGAGTTAGCCAGAATGAAGGATCCTTATGCGACTCTAAAACGTCTTTGAAATCCATTTCGGGAATGACAGCATCGATTTTTACCTGCTAGTGTCTGCGCCGGCTTGATGTTTCGCTTGTCACAGCATTTTGTCGCACTTCAAGTCCGGGCAGAGTACGACGAACATTCAAATTAGCCGAATATTGGTGGAATAATTGGGAGTTGTAACGCTGAACGCAACACGATGAAATACAAAATTATAAAAAATTATGTTAGTTGCAAGTCTGAATTTAAATTTCAGTTTCTTGCAGAATTTTTATTTTCATTTTGGCAACATTAGCATCTGTGATAACCCGTACGGTGTTACAAGATTGTGATATCTATTAGCGACGCTAATTGATAAATGACAGTATGTATAATGTACGTACGTAATAAGATGCACCTAATTTTTATTAACAATCGTTGATCATGAGAGAGTCATGGCACTACGTACTTAGGTAAATTATGTAAATAAGATGGACTCAATAATAATAATTGTGTTCTAGATAGAAGATTTACGTAGATAGTACAACTAGGAAATAGCTGAATTTACATACAAAAATAAATCGACAGGAAAGAATGAAATTTTTCCATTTAAGAAACTCAAGTTTGAAAATTCGATTTATTGGAATAATCGACAGGAGATTACGAACAAATGAATAAAAAAAAAAGTGAAATGAGATTTTTTCGCTAGGTTACATTTTCAAAAAATGAATTTCGAACAATAATTAACTTTTCGGGTTATTTAATTTCCTAAAATAATAAGAAATATTAATTTCTTTCTCCGAATTTAATTTCCTCCTAATGCGAGAAAGTTTCATTTTACCTTTTTGATTTGTTTTCACATGTAGAGTCTGCAATTCGATTTCCTCGAAAACAAAGTATCGAGTGAAAAAATATTATTCTCCCTTCTCGTCCTATTTCTGCATGCAAAATTACGACTTTGTCGACTGCTCTTTGTCACGATTGAATGGCGGGAATAAAAAAAGCTGCAGGTCCATTTGGAAAAAAGGAAATTTTCATAAAGTCGTTAAAAGATTGTTTTTATATCGGGAAATATAAAAGGAAATGTTGTTGCAATAATATTCACACAATTTTTAGGATTTCGTACGTAATATAGGATGTATGTTCCGTGATTAGTTTTTGAAATTGGGCTGAATGCACCAGCGAGTTCCTCGAACACAGAAAGTTACATTGATTAAATCTACAAAACAAATGTTTGAAACGTTCAATTAATTGTTACGAATCAAAATCACCTATATTAACATACTAAAACTAGAAATTAATAAGATTTAGAACTAGTTCCTATAATCCTGGTCTCGTAAGAACAACTATTAGAAGAAAAGGTAAATGCAAATGAAATTAATGACGTCTCTAAAGTTTATCAACCGAATATCTTCGAAAAATTCTGTTCTATCTGGACAATATTCAGCATTTCTAATTTTTTATCCATATTATGGATAAATTTGCTTCAATTATCCTGTCGAGTAAGACAAAGTACTTTCGGTCTTTTTAAATAAATTACATAATACGAATCTATCCAGTAACAATAAAAGGAAATTCATTTTTTCACGTTTGTTTGCTTTGGTCTTCCGACGTGCATCTAAGATATAAAACTTTTTACATTGTTAATTAACAGACGTTTGAATCATTAAATCAAAAATATTTAGCAAAGTTACACGAAACAGTGCGGTAATAAATAACATTTGTTACGTCAACAAATAAATATACATTTAATAAATAATATTTTGATAAGCGAAACTTTATTACTCGTTTAACGTCAATTTCGACGGTGAACTGCTTCAGAAATGTTACTGCGAGCACCATTTGCATGCACCGCCATTCTGTTATGAGTTCGAGAAAAACGTTAGAAACGGTTTAACGCGATATCGAGGGACACTTGATCAATCACTATCGATTGGTAACGAGGTAGAGCAGAGAACTCCTAGGTAATATTAAGCATTTCTCGAAGTGACTTTACGTGCACGGCTTACCTGAACCGAAGCGATGATTTTGCTTCACAGGGTAGAAAAGGGTGAATAAACGGGAAACAAAATATTGCAAGCCGGGGAGGAGGAGAGCGGGAGGGGGGGATGGATTTGAAAAGGTTCAATCGACACAAACGAAATAGTCCTTCCGTTACACTTTGTCGTGCCGTGTTGTAGCTGCTTAAGGGAGAGAAACGTATCGATTCAGTCGCCACTCAGCCGGCAGTTGGCTCGACCTCGATCGATCTCCCTAATTAAATCGCTTTGTATTTGTGAATTACACGAGCACTTTGCAGCGAGATGAATTCAGATAGAAGAAGCCGATTAAAGGTTTTTACGATCGCCATTAAACACTGTGTGCCCGCCAAATCGCAGTACGTCTCTCCTCTCCTCTTCCGCTTTCCTTTTTATACCAGTCCCTTGGCCCGATGCATTCATCAGAAACGAAAACACGCGGCTCGTTAGTTCGAAATTTCACAAAGCGCTCTTCGCTCGAGGCGTTCAAGTTTTAATATTCGATATTTAAAGAAGTATGAAATTGTTCAAATAGTTTTACATTCAGGTTGCAGAATTATCTTCCTCCGTCACTTCTATGGTTATTGTTCGAGGTGTCGTTATTTACGTCATTTATCGAATCACTTTTACCGTAAATAGAATTTTCTTGAATGAAAGAAACAAATATCCGGAAAGTGATAGAATCTCAGTCGAATCTATCTTGTTGCATACGGAAGCAAAAGAATACTGGCATTCGTTAGTCCTGATACGCTGTTGACCTAATTTAATAAAATTTAGTTTGTTTCAGTAAGTAAAATTTGCCAAAAGCTTGAGCGACGTCCATTGTAAAAAATTTTGATTAAATTATCCCAGCAGATTCAAAGTTGAATTATGAGGAGCAAGGATATGAAAATCCTTTGTTAAACAGGTAATTCCTGTTGGAACGCTAGGTAAGTATTATACTTACTAGGAATTTCTCTCCCTTCCTTCTTTTTCTTCTACACTTGTGCCTTTCTTCCTCCTTCCCATCCTTTCCTTTCCTCCCTTCTTTGTCTCTTCTCCTCGTTTCTTTCCCTTGCATACCATCCCTTTCATAATCTTTCTCCCAGTTTATTTTTCCATTTTTCTCTTTCACTCCTTTATCCCCTTCCCCTTCCTTCTTAATTTCACGTAATAAGAATTCCTGGCATGATGCTACAATTTCATATTAGGGATGAATACTCTTTTACGTCGAATGTTTCAACAACTTTTCCTTCTTCTCATTTTTTCATTTTTTAATATACCACTATATCGTAAATACACCGCGGAACGCCATTCGTTTCGCTATAGGCGCCAAGCAGCAGACGGTAATTAAAAATCGATGCGTCGTTTGCTAAAATTCAAAAAAGAAAGTCGGAGAATGTTTAGTCACGTGCGTTCATCGTATCGTTTATTTAGCCCCGCGTCAAACTTCGAGTATCAGTTTATCAATCCAATAATTTCGGCGGAACGGAATGTCGATATCTATGGCTCTGTCGCCATTTTCTGCGATTTGACGCGCGCGACATTTGTTTTCATGACTTTCTCGTTGTACAATCGATGCACGTTTTATTTCTGTCATTTGTAGTAGCCGTTGATGTTTTCCGAACTTTCGATCGCGCTTTTGAAACCTGTGCAAATGCAAACTTCATGTTAGTTCTTTTTTTTTTTTCCAACAATAGATAAAGACAATAATTTTCACAAAACTTTTACGATTGAATCACCAACGCTCTGATTTAAACGTGAGTTTTTCATCGCTTCGTCGAACTCTAATATTTAATCGCGTTACAACTAATTGATTGAAAGTACATGAAACTGTATGATTAACGCCTACTTTGGGATTACATTACCGTCATGTGACACGACAAATTTACGCGTTCGTAATTTCCGGTTTTCCTTCGATCGAGAACGATTGCCTGAACGTTCGAAGGGCGGACGAACAAAATTCACAGGATGATAACGAACGAGCGCGAAGTGAGATTAAGGACGAGAAATTTGTCAGAAATCGAGGTTAGTTGGATAACTAGATAAAGATAAATCATCCTAAATGCTATATTTGCAAAGTGACAAAAAAAAAAAAAGGATAAGCAACGTAATGAGTGTCTCACACTGTCAGATCCTCCCACGCGATATATTTCAGATATGAATCTCTTCGCGATGGATATCCACGCTTTCACGCTTTTCCTTTTGTCCCGATACTCGACGATATCGTCCACGTCGACGATATTCTCTTTCTTCCCCTGTCACCCTCCGCGCCAGAAAATTTTATATATTCCTCTCCGCGTTTCGACTCCGCGAAGCAATAGGATCGATATACACTCCTTCTTCTCTGTTTCTCTTTTTGGTCGCGTTGGATGGAATTTTACTACTCGAGAGAGTGCATCCCCTTCCTTCCCCCCCTTTTCCTCCACCGTGCGCCGGCATTCTCTCTTCCCGCTCAGAATTCTCTTTCTCTCTCTCTCTTGCTCCTCCTCTTCGTCTCTGCCCGTTTCTCTCGACCTCCAGGTTGAGGCTCGTCACACGAGTCCACTCGAAACGAAATTACCCGATGCAGCCAAGTCCGATGTACGTGTGTGTACGGGGGTTCCTGG
This sequence comes from Melipona beecheii, assembly GCA_032399605.1. Taxonomy (NCBI): domain Eukaryota; kingdom Metazoa; phylum Arthropoda; class Insecta; order Hymenoptera; family Apidae; genus Melipona; species Melipona beecheii. The sequence continues at coordinate 1,659,414 of JAUCMO010000210.1, read as the reverse complement.
CACGCGAGAGGGAGAGGAGGACCAATTGGATGCGCAGCTATCGAAACATCAAACAAAACTTTTCTCTGTGCAAAGCCAATCTGCCGGCAGGGAGCCACCGCGCCGTTTACTACACGTCGCACTTATCAATCGAGACGACCGGGGCCCTCGATTTCGAATCCGTGGATCGCTAATCGCTCGCCGCTTCGTAATTTAAACCACGCTCCAGTTTTCTGGCTGCCTTTCGCAAATACACGATACCGGATCGACACCTACGGGGCCGCCTCGTCCATCCTCGCCCGACCTCTGCACACACCCTGCCCACGCTCGCGTTCCCGCGGTATTGCTCGGCTACTGCAAGCAAATCGGCATCGATTATCGATGGGGAGAGAGAGAGAGAGAAAAAAAAAAAAAAAGAAGAAAAAAACCCGATGACGATTATCGGCGCTGCGAATGGTCATATTCCGCCGTGGCCATTGTCCATCAATCAATCATTGACGGATACTTTCTCGGTGCCGGTAGCGACACGTTTCGGTATCTCTGTTTTCAGCGGATCATTTACATCGATCTGCGTTGCTCGTACAATTAATCATTGTTTCTGCATAATGCTCGTATTTACACGAGTCACGCGATATTTTTTTTTATATCCCAGCTCTCGAAAAAATCCTTGCGCCTATAAATATATCGCGGGGAAATCTACGTTGTAGTGTCAGCACTTGGCCTGTGTTTCCCTTGAGAATTAATGTTATTTATTGATTCGTTCGGATAAACGTAACAAAACACCGACGTCGAAAGCGCCGTACGCGGAGCAGATAAATAATTTTTTCCAACGATCCTTCATCCGATTAAATCGCAAATCACGCGTCGTGGAAGTTATCGTTCAAACATTACTACTTACGCTACTTGTTATTCACGATCGGATGAAATTCGCCTCTACATTTTTATCGATTCCCGTTTTAATCACCCTCCCCCCTCCCCCTACCAGCGTCCAAATTACACTTTTTACGCTGCTGCAATCAACTAGGGTTTAATAGCTCAATCCGTTCTCCCACGTACCTCGCATAAACACACAACCGTTTAAAATTGCGTTACTATCGATCGAAACGCGCGTTCACCTATCGACCGATCATCGATCGTAAAACAATGCTATTTTCGTTAACCAAACAGCGTGAAAAATATATCGCGGAAAAGAATGGATTTGATTCGCGAAAGCAAATAACGGGAAGTATGTCGCGGATAGATAGTGGGTCAAAGACTCGACACGTCTAGCTTTTTCGCGATATCTTTGCGAAAGCAAAGCGATGTATTGGCAGAATCTGCTGCCATAAATAGTTCACTGGATATAGTAATGACAGCAGTTTTCAATAACGAGTTACGCAACGATAATGCAACATAGAAATTCGACAATCAAAGAAGCGTTGGTACACTTGTAATTCCAGTGCTTAATCTCTTTTTCTTACGATTTTCTTCTCAGCATTAGTTATTTTAGTACAACACGCTTTACATCGTGTCAGATATAAAGCATTAAAAGCATTGTACGTAATTCCGTATTTATTGATCTTTAGATAAAGGGTTAATCGCGGTACGTTTTACCCGATAAAGATGCGTGTCTCGCATAACGCGGAACGTATTTTCTGTAGAAGAATTCGCTATATTGGAATGTTAATCGAATGATATCGCGCCATCATCGAGCCATTAAAAATATTTTACACTCTGTAAAAATATTTTATATTCAAATACAGCGAAAGAAATATTCTCACATGTTAATATCTTTTTGATTCTTGAAACTTTTACATTACCTGCATTATTTTTGTACGACTCTATTGGAAATTGCTACCATGCCCGTTATTTTTGAATATTTCTCATATGATGTGTCGTAAACTAGAGAAAATGCGTAGATTATTACGTCAGTATCCTTGGATTATGTCAAATGTTATTACCGAGGTCCGCAAAATCTCAAAAATATAAAAACAAAAAATTGCACGACTCGTACCTCATTACGATTCGCAACTGTTCTGACTAGGAAATGAAGACGACATTTTCGCCATAAAATTTTATTGACATGCAAACATTTGAATCGATAGAAAACAAATTACAGGCGCGATCGTTCAGTACCAGACAACGCCACTCCTACTCGAGGTCTACGCCCTCTCGCGAATCACGTGACCCAAATCAACCAATCGCTAAATTTGTAAAAATGGATCGCGGAGAAAAGTTAAATCCAGCTGAAATTAAACGAAGAACATTGTTCTACGTCAAAAATAACCAAAACAGTGATAGTGAATTCACTAAAAAAAATTCTGACGATTATGGAAAAAGAAAAAGTTGTGGACGATCACAGTGTCTAACAGTTCAAACATCTGAAACAACGAAAATCGGAACAAAAGTCTTGGTCGAAGCAAGAGCATAAGCTCCGTGTCGTTGCAATTTGCAGAGAAACATGTTTGTATGAATAAGAAATTGCAAAGAGTTATGATTACCGATGAAAAGAGATTTAATTACACCAAAGGAGCCATAATTTCTGAGTCGTGGATCCATGGAAGGCGAAGATATAGTGATTGATTGCCAAGGTAAAATGGAAATTTATTACAGAAAAATTAAATGATAAAATGTATTCGACACAAATTACCGGAAATAAGTACATTTCTCAACGTACGATAAAAATGCGGCAGCATTTGAAATAAGTAAAATAATACTTTGCAAATAAAATTTCGTGTTCTAAAATAGCCAGTCAAATCTCTGGACTGAAATATTGTAGAAAATTATTGGGAGAATTTGGCGAGAGTCGTATACCAGAGTATATTTGGAAGACAATTCGTAAATATTAAGTGGGAAGAGCTAAGCCAAAAAATCATTAAAATACTGTATAAATCTTTGCCTCAAATTTATCAAACTCATTTTTTTTGTTTCTATCCATTGTTTTTCGCGAAAGGTGTTATCATTTTAACCTGCTAAATATCACCATATTTCTCTTTTTCTTTTAATGACACAAAATCTATTTCAAAAAGTTTATGAAAGCACTACGGGAGAATGCATGTAAGAAATATTTTGTGTCCTTTTTGTCCCGTGGTGTAGTAAACTGTCTATGGAAACTGCAGAAGCTGGAGTTTGACAATTGTTTGAAAAAAAATCCTCTCATATATCAATACCTTTCTGATTCTTGAATTTCTATATTATTATTATATAATTCATTCTACAATATGCATAACATTGTCATTTTTATTATTATTACATATTGTTTTATATTTGTATTATTAATGTATAATTTATTATCACTACTGTGTACACTTCTTTCGAACAGATTTTGTAGTGAACAGATTTTGTTAATGTATCATTTTAGTTTTTCACAAATGTATTGCAAATGGTAGTTTTTTTGATCCACCGTATACATTAACCACGCTTTCAGTGCTAAATTGATAGGAAGATTAAAAGTTAATCTAATAAAAGAACAGGTAGTTTAATGTTCTAAATTAATAATATATTCGATTATGTTACAGATTTGCGTTCGACTTTCTTTACTTTTGTTTAACGTTGTGATCATTTGTTTTGAATTTTCATTTCCAACAGCATTCGTGCACCTTTCCTTTTTGACGTACATTCAACACATGTGTAAATAAGTGTGTACATACTTAGATGCAACCTTCATACAGGTGCGTTATTGTTACATCAATTGCATAATTACTGGCTATTAAGAGATTTAAAAATTTATTGCAGTCTCATGTGTATAATACCTATAAACGTACCTTTTGAGGTACAAGAAAAACGCGTTAAAAATTAATACAAAGGGCGAACAAAAAGCTCACGTTATAATTTTTTCGAATAGTCTCTGTGACATTTTTTTTTGCCAATCAACTGATTATTTAATTATTAATTAAGCGGATTCGCTAATTAACCATCCAACACAGGAAGTGCCTTTGTCGGAAACGTTTGTGCAATTTGCACAAACGAAAGTGCATTTGTTTGAAAACCTTTTAATATAATATCCGTCGCGTTAATTTCGTGCTTTATCGCATCAGGATCTAATGTAATCGACAACCTTGAAAATTTAATAATAAGGTTTAAATGCGTTGCGGGCGCACGCTCTTCATTTTACTGATTCAATTATGTACGGTTCGGGGCAACATTCACACAAGTTAACCGTGTCTCGGGCGAATTTCATACAAAAGTATTGTAATAAACGGTCGTAGTGGAAATGTACGTAGCCGAATCTGTGAAAATTAATTTATCGCTTGCAGTCTAGTTAACGTGTTAACAAGTCTGTTGGCGATGTTACATCGCTGGCTTACAGTTGATCTACCACTGCGAATAAAAACGTAGAAACGTTTGGAAAACAAACAAACAAAAAAAACTATCCGCCGACCGTAATCTCTATTTCCAATATACCGCGAATGCATCGAGTGTTCGGATTTTCCTAAACAAAAAATTGCGAAAGCGATATTTTCTTGGGAAATGAAAATCCCGTGCGAATTGCGATACGTCAGAATATTTCCCGTAACAGTTTGCCAAATTAATTTTCAATCCGATATATTCGCCGTGCTGGTAATTTTAATTCTAATTGACCGGTCATTTTTCTCAGTTCGTCGTTATCGTAGAAAATTATATGGTAATTACGACACAGGGCAAGGAATAACGAGGTATAACTAACGACATCCAAGTGACGGTGTGAAATTTACAAGTTTCGCCGATCCTCCAGCAATTCGAAACGGTCTCGTTGTTTTTCGTTACGTTTCGATGAGATATTATACCACGCGTTACGGCAAAGAGCAAGCTCGAAATAACTCTTGGTAACTCGCGGCTCAAAATTGACGCAGAACGGGAAGATTAATTTCAAAGGCTTTTAATCGAATGGAAGCAACGCGGTGATCGCTGGGAATTTCGTGTTTTATTCGAAGTGAAATGTGAGTGAAGTTTAATTAAGAAGTTCCGAGACTCGAGGCATATATATTAAGAAATTATATTAAGAAATATTAAGCTCTGAAACGGATTCTACAATATAGTAGCTTATAGAATGATTTTCTTTTTTTTTTCTAAATAGGATGTGACCTTGAAATCACGGAGTAAAAAGTTGGAAAGAAATAATATTTTTTTCACTTGAGGTTTCGTTTCGAGATGATCGAGTTTGAAAATTTATCAATAACTGTACTTGAATTTAGTTAATTCTAAATTTTCAAGCTTGATTTCCTCGAAAATAGAGTCTTCAATAAAAAAAAAACTTTATTTCTTCTTTCCAATTTGTTCCTTAATTATTTTCTAGCCGTACCATCGAATCGGAATGCATTGATACAGCATATTTTCTCCTCTTTCATCAGTTTCGTTCTTTTTTTCGTTCTTTTTACCGCGCGACATTGACAAACGGTAGTCGCAGTTTAACGATTTTTAATTCGTTAAAATCGTGGTTCTTGAAACGCAAAAGCGTTTAAACCGTTCAAACCTAAAATAAATAATTAGAGCTCGATCAATTCCCGGGAAAAGAAATCGCTCGCTGCGCGTGTAAACGCCTGGCAGATATTTTCAGAAATCGATCAACAGCAGCTGTGTGCCCATTCGTGCTGTTGCAAAGCGCTTTGGAAAAACGCGCCTCTACTCGAACATTTTAATGAAACAGGTTCGATGTTTAGGGACAGAGGATAAAGGCGAGCTTGCCCGCCAGCGTATTTAGCAAGTTGGCGCAAAGGTAGTGAATTTAATTAATTAACCGAGCGAACGATTCAAGTAGTGGGGCGAAATTTACGAGTAGCCAACTTGTAGCCCGTTCTCTTCGCTGCCTCCTCGTCTTTAGAGGCGGCCATCATTGTTTCGCCAGCGAAGAAAACGAATAAATTAAAGGAACGGGGTGCAAAGCCCGTCAGCTGAGAGTTCGTTCACCGTGATACGTCCGCCTGCCGGTACTTTCTCGCCACTTTTCGCCTTTTCACCGGCCATTTGTCCACCTCGAACGCGTTCAGCGATTCATGAAACGGCCGAGGCCGCTTTTCGCGAGTAAAACGTGAATATAGGAGAGACGTCTAACTAATTGAAACGTTACTTTGGAAAATTTTAAATTTGTCAGACACGAAATGAGTTTTTTCTTTTGAGCGAGCTTGCTGTTTATCTGCATAAACATGCATAATGCACGTTGAATGGCATTTAGCGTGATTAAAAAAAAATTTTTATACCAGTTGATAGCTATACCTCTTAACTTAATGATTTTTATTAGAAACGTACGATGATACACGTGTGCGCTATACGAAATCATTTTTCTATCGCATGCGTCACTATTTCGATACGTGGCCATGTTTATATATTTATTTATTTATTCTTATTCAATGTTAGACCCAAGTGCAACAGTTACTTTCCGTCAGTCAGTGACGCAAACGTTGCATCTTTGTTAAATGAGGAAATCCAGATCAAATTTTAAATTGACTCGTTAGTGTAGTCGTCATTGATATGATTTAATCACTTTTCATACGCACAAATTCGGCCAAGAAAACTGTACACAGCCACTGGTGGATGAAAGTCGAGCAGAGTTGGCAATAATGCGGTATTAATTTATCGACTATCAGCGTGTATCGACGGTCGCAAAGTGGCGTCATCGACGACGAACGCTCTTCCTTTGAATACGTTATACTAGGTGACCCGTAAATTTCCTTCGAGAATTGGTTTTGGAACGCTTCCACGAGTAAAGTACGTCCACAAAAACCCTCGACAACGGTAACGTAATTGGCTGTCGAATAGCTTTAACGAGGGCTGAAGATTTATGCATACTTTTTTATACAGACCCGAGCCAGGGTCGGATGAGTACTCGAATCAACAGAATTCCCCGTGAAAATTGTTATGGTAATTAGGTGGTAATATACATAAATTAAAATCCGATCAGGCTAGATATCGCTTGATTATGGATATTCATAAATATAAAGTCCCTTTACGACTCGCCCGTTACCAATAATCGCGAAACAATATCAGCTGTATCGTTTATATCAATAAACGTTTATCAATTGTTCTTCCCTTCTCTCGTCGGCCACGTTTATGGGGTATGACACAGCAGAGTGTATCAAGCTACGGAAATTTCGCAATTTATTTCGTTATACCGCACGATTACCCTCGTTAATCGTCTACTTCTGAAAAAACAAAAAAAAAAAAAAAATTTCTGTTGCCAATGGAACTTTCCAACCGATATCTATTCAGGCAATTTTTTCTGCCTCTCTTTTTCCATGAAAAAAAAAAAAAAACGGAAAAAAGAAATATAAAAATACTACAACCGATAAATTCAATTTTCCCTCGGTTCCCTGTATCTTTTATGCAACGAATCGAAACTGACTTATTGTTAGCCTCACCGAGGCTGGAGATCATTGTCTCGCGGGCAATTCACCCGCTGAAAACACCGTAATATTCTACCGAAATTATACGAAAAAACAACGAAGAGTCCGAGCTCCTCCATTATCATGCAGAGAATCTCGATAGAGCAGCTTCTCACGGATTCTGCCATTCGGTCCTAACGACTTCTCGTAATACGGTGCACAGCAATTAAGAGTTTTTTTGTTTGGTAAAGTGTATTCACCCCGGTGATGGAGAACGGGGGAGGGTGAACGCAGCCGCGAGTAAAGTCGAGTCGAGTCGAGTCGAGTCGAGTCGAGTCGGCCGGTGATGAAGAGGTGAGATCATAGAATGAGAAAAAGGGTTCCTGAAGAAGAACGAATTGTGGTACGAACGAAGGGACGCAAAGGAAGCGATCGAGAACAAAAGGATTGGCGAGACAAAAGGGTCTCTTCGGTTACACTCTTGCTTTTACGATCGCGTCGGCCAAACGAGGGAAATGGCGATTCGACGCAGCAAAAAAAAGAAAAAGAAGAAAAGAAAAGAAAAGAAAAGAAAAAAGAAAAGATTCGTCCACTTTCGATCCCGTTTTATTTTGTTTTCGCGCAGGGACGATAAACATACATACATACATACATGTATTATATATATAATAGGGGTTTAGGTTAGGTTTAGGTTAGGTTTAGTATATATATATATTGAATTGGCGTGGCGTGGCGCTGTGCCATTAAATATTCGTAATACTGGGAACCGTGTGCCGTAGTTTCCATCGAAAAACGCGCGGATCCGTCTCTGTTACTTCGACGACTCAATTATCAAATGACAATACGTTGACCGTGATACAATTACGAGAGGATTTTCGCAGGGATACAAAAGTATAATTATTCGCCGATGTCATCGACGCGACGGGTAATCTGCGAACACGTTGCCGTACGCGGAATTGCTTTTAAGAGAGTATTAAATTTTCACTGCAACTGTCTCTCTCGTGCGTCGAATGTAATGTAATCGCTTCTTACCGATAAAAATACGGCTCCTCCCGGTTTGATCGAGCAATGAAAAGAAAAGAACCAGTTAAACACTGCGAGCGCGACTGCTCGTCTGATCAAACGAATCAAACGAGCACACGTGGTTAACAGAGAAAGTGTAAGAAAGATGACGACAAATCGTCTTTTGTCACAAACGACACTACATCCAGCGAGTAAGAGAAAGAGAGCAATTTTTTTTTCGTTCGGTTCTTAATGAAACTTCGCGCCGGTAAACAGCGAAAGAGCGATTTATTCTTTGAAAACGATTCGATTAGCTTTTCGAGAAGGTCGGCGTGTTTGCATCGCCGGCGGAGGTGAAGGAAAAATAGTGAAATGAAAAAGGGCAGGGAGACACGGCCAGATGAAACATAAATTCAGGAATCTAACGCGCCCGACGCAGGATAACGGCGGTAGGGTGAGAGGGTGGAGGAGGGGGCGGAGACACGGGACACGGCACTTGTTTGTTTCGATCTTCGCGAGCTCGCGGATATATCGCGTTGAGACCGGCACAGCATGCTCGATGCGGCACGCTCGTTTTGCAGAACAATCGATACGTTGCAATTGAAATGCGATGTTTGCCCTCCGTTCAAGCTGTATAATGTTTTTTTGCTCGTCGACACATGTCGAGCGTTGGACGGTACACGATCCGATCCGAGGAGAAAAAGGTGCGCGCGCGGATATGGAAATTTACCTCTTCCAGCTAACGCTCCTCCGCGCCACGTATTGGAGCTAAACCACTGAACCGTGCAACGTTCGCCAGAGTTACACGGCGGGATTATTTAAAAACGAAGAAGAAGGAAGTTGCACGGAACACGGATTGTCGATCTTGGTCGCCTGACCTGAATCCACTAGAGATATTACAGATCCGGATTGGATCGGAGCGTGAGGAAAGGAAAAAAGAAAAGAGAGGAAAATAAAATTCTGACCGCGAACGAGTATAATTTGAAAGAGCAGGAGGAAATATACCTACGGAAATTTTTCGTACAATTCTGACAGACTGGGAAAGATCGGAACTGATTTCCCGGACTGCGCTTAATATTTCACGCTAAATAAAGGAGATTTGATGTACCAGAAGTTGATGAAAAAATTACGAGAGAATGTAGCTTCGCCAGGATACACTCTCAATTCCCCTTCCTGGACTTTATCAACCAAACTTGACAAAGTTCTTTCAACAGCCTAAAAGATCGAACGACGAGGACACAGTCTCTTTCGTTCTTTCATCGATTTAAATTCATATCGTGCAAAGTTCGCGAAAAAGAATTAAACCTGAAAATAAATGAATTAAACTTGACGCGCTTTTCCATATTCTGCATGATGGGGAAGAGTCGCGAGTTGTTTGTTATAAATTGTTTCTTGCCAGTTATTCTGGAATGCTGCTGTAGCTATGCTACATGAGAAAGAACGCTATCAAGAAGACTAAAACACTATAGGAGTGAACCAACATCTCGTTTCCATTTTCTAAAATATTACAAACGAGTAATAATTTTTTCATTTCAATAATTATTGTTGTTTTCGACCGTTCGCATTCAAGAATGTTTTTTATGCAATTAAAACTACTCGGAAAAATTCGCACAGGTTTTTTTTAAATTAACAGTGGACGTTATTATTTAGCCTCCTACCATAACTTTATATTGTAGGTTCATTTTTCAGTTATATTTAAAATTATGCTTTTAAAAATATAATTGAAAACATACGTGTAAACTGGTTTTAGCGGTCATATTGGATTAATTTCGACGTTTGAATTCAATCGATGATCGAAATACGTTTGTCCTTAATTGCAGAAACAGTTTACGAGCATAGTGTTCGTCCATTGACGAATGTCACGTGATTTTTAAAAACGCGGTTGTTGATAACAAACTTATTGTTAGATATACGGTCTTCTGCCGAAGAAATTGAGAATGCAATTAACTGGAGAAATTACAGCTCGAATTAAAATATCCAGGTTAATCAGGTCGCGATGAGATAGACCAATAGCTCGAGTTAAATTGAACGACGTTTGTAGCCGTTCTTATTGGTCCTCGTTGAATCCTCCATCCGCGCTTACGTGCAGATTTCCACGCCAAGCATTTTTTGATTAATTACTCGCGAGTTAGCGCATCCGTAGGACGGTTAGGAAGTGAACCGCGTTATCTAAATGATCTATCTCGCTAATGAAATACTTACTCACTGTTTCGAGACAAGATGAACAGACGAAGAAAAAAATGGTCGACGAACTTTCGGTTGGAATTAAACGTTAAAATTTCTTATTTTATTGTTTTGATCCAAAAGTTGGTTGGTCATTTTAACTGCTAAAAAATTGTTCGTATTTACAGTGATGAGCAAATATCGCGAAATTTTAGCATAAGCATTAGTATTTTATCGAGTGTTTGTAAGAAACAAAAAGAAAGAATGTTCGTAGGATGTTTTATAATGTTATTGATTAAAATTAAATTTATCGATATTTTAAACTACTTTGCAATTACTTTGAAAATATATTTGTGCTGATTTTAGAACAAAAACGCAAAACGTGTATTTTGACTGTCCTAAATTCGTTTTTTCCCCCAAGACATTTTGATATTGTGTAGCATATAGAAAAGTGTTTCTTTAAAAAGGATTGTAAAAATTCACGTATATGTAAACACAGTGAAAATTTTATTCATTCGTGGTGGTCTCTCCTCAAGCTTGTTATACAATTTTTTGTCACCATTTTATTGAATTTTGAAGATGAAACGACAGCAATTCAAGAAATTGCAACATTTCGTCATCTAACGTTTCCTCCCAATGATATAGCAAAAATAGATCGCACAGCAAGATTTAAGGAGTCGTTGTAAAAAGAGAATTTCAATCTTCGAGGTTATGAAAAAATTTTGTTTAATGTTTCTAAAGATATGAATTTTTACAATTTTCGAGAATGAAAATACTCTTCTCGCCTTGGGACAAAGTAGAAGCCTCACGCTTTGATACGAGACCAAGTAGATTGTTATATGATTTTACAACGACGTGACAATTTAAAGTATCGGTCATTTTTTGTCACTGTGCGCCAGTTATGTCTTCTTTGCTGCACTTACTCGATCGTATGTTTTTCAACAAAAGTCGAAAGAGAGAGCGATAGAAAATATTCAACAATCTTGCAAATATTTTCCGATTGGCAATCGACTGGAAAATAATAAGCTATCGCGACAGTTTTTTCACTTGAGCCGTCGGACGTGTTTCTACGACGATAGCCGAAAACCAGGGCAAAGTTCTTGAACGAGAGAACGAAGGGTGATTGCTCGTCTCGAAAATGGGATTCGCTTTCTCGTTGGCGGAAAATGAGACGTGTATAGATAGATACTTCGAGTATCAAGCGGAAACACTTACGGTGACTACGTATGAATTTGAGTTTATGTCAACTAAACGTCCGCCGCTCTCGTGACACATCGGCGAAATCCGCTGCTGCGACACCACGCTTGATTCCATTAAATTTCACAACGAAAATGTTCTGTTTGACAAGGGAACACACCTAAGAGCCTGGAATTTACCTCCGCTCTTACCGGTATTCGCCGGAACTTTGCGAACGCTCATCTTCAAGTTCAGTCGCACGCGAGTTTATAAACTCGATGCCACGCTCGAACGAGTGGTATCCGTGCAACTGTTGTTTCCGCTCGCCTCTAATGTATGAAATTATGAAACAGAAACGCGAACGAACGCGGCACGGCGCACGGAAACATCTTACGAAAGACTTTCTTAAACAAGACTAAGGAAATCCTCGAATTCCGTGATATTTGCAAAAGATACACACGCGATTCTCTCTTAAACTATTCCACAGCTACAGAGACAAATGTTTCAAATAAAACTCACGTTGTTCCGAAGGAGACATCTTACTTCGGAGAAATTTCGAGGTGATCTTTGCTTTTTAGTGGAACTGTATATTTTGTGAGTTAGCAATTTCGTAGCTGTCAAGATGAATTCAGCGACCTCTTCGAGATAACGTTGGTATTCCAAGGTCATTCGAGGTCACTTAACACCGCTCAACGAAGCTTATCCTCCTACGAGAGCTAGACAAGATTTGTAGCCATCGCAAGATGTCCACCTCGGAACGACGAAAGTTTTGTTTGAAATATTCTTACATATTCTGTAGCGAATAGTTTGAGAGAGAATTACGTGGTTAGCTTCGCGTGGAACACTCTGTATACAGTCGGGCACACGTGTGAACGATTACGGTTACGTTATAAGTGCTGTCTCTCTCCTCAACCGATACCTGTCTTGCGTTCTGCTCGAACTCTGCCGATCAATTCAAAAGTTTCGCGGAGCCTCGGTTTATGTCAACGGTCTCGAGCATCCGTGTAAACGGCGAACTGTGCTTTGCGGTTTACCCGCATCTATTAAGCTTAGCCAGAATTCTATACCGGTTTCCGTAGTCACCGGAAACGACTTGAACCAGCACGCTCGTGTCCTTTTCGCAAACGTCTTTGAACGTCTTTATCTCGTTACACGGCCAAATATCCTCGGGATGATCTGTTAAAAGACTACGTCTCGCGTTCTTTCTTTCTTTCTTTCTTTTTTTTTTTTTTTTTTTTTTTGCTCCGGCAAGTAAGTTGGTTTCCAATTTAATTGAAACCAATTTCGTCGTAGCGAGTAAGAGCTACGTATTGTTGGCTGTAAGACAAGACTCGAGCATTTCTGTAATTTTCGATAAGTGCACTGTAGACCGGTTACTTTGTGCTCGCATTCCGGCCGCTCGCGGGAGACACTTAAGAATGAATAATTACGCTTGCTTTGAGTCGCATTAAGGTTCCCTCGAGACATTCGTCGAGAGTGCCGTCATTGTATTCGACGGAGCATTTCACGACAAAAGATTGAATGTGAATTGCGGTTCTCTGCCTGGAGCATTCTCTAAACTCGCGATCGAAACGCAGCCTATTAAATCAATGACAGACGACGATGCGAACGTTGTAATTCGTAATATCGAAAATGCTCTTCGCTCGCTCTCGTCACGGTTGAAACTTTTCGCTCGAACGCTAACGTTGCCAACTGCGACCCCGATTAACCTTCACCGGGCGAATGTCGGCTCCATTCGAGCCCCAAATTGCAATCGAAATATGTAAATATGTCACTTTTCGGTACTGCGTAAAATCACGAGTGAGAGTTAATTTCGACGTGATTCAAGTTATGTTACTGAATTTCTGTATTTCAACTATACAGTGATGACCGTAAAAAAAAAAAATGTGAAATTTTTTTCACACACAAAGTCTCGCTATCGTCCTTAATATTGATTATCAAGGATAATTTAATAATTAATTTGTGATGATAATAATTTGATAAAAAAAAACATGTGTATACACATATACATACATAAAAGTATAATAACTTGTTAGATTCTAGCGTATATCCCCACATTTGGAAAAATATTAAAATATGAAAATATTAAAAATATAGTATTAAACGCAAAATTTCGCTGTCGGTCTGTGTTGATGGGGCAAAATTTGAAGAAATCGCGAATTGATCGCCCGTTCAGGGCGGCGCTTCTCAAACGCGAATCCTCTGTTTGTCTACAACTTCAAACGATCCTCGAAGAAAGATCTGGACAAAAGGTGCAACGCGATTTCTCTGTCTTCGGGGTTGGTTCTATTAAGGCCGATGCAAACTCCCGCCTTCTACCTACCTAAGTTGAGGATGAAATTGGATTTCCTGTCCCTGACCGACGATTGTGGTCACCGCTGTCGCGCTCCCGTGCCTTTTATCTCGCGAATTTTCCTTTCAAACTTCTTCCGACCTTTTCTCGGAGCAATCTGTGCTAGACAAAATGTTCACCTTCTCGAGTGCTCGCGAGCGCTGACGGGAGCTTCAGGACAAAGGATATTCTGTTAACAAGATACGCGAAATAACGATTGAAATTTGTTAAACGACTGTTTGGACAAATCAAACCGTTTCTCGCGTTCGGAGGGTGGCTGTGGCGAAACTTTCGTCGCGCTTTTCAGCCTTGTAGACGCTGCAAGCTTTAAGAAGCTTAATCTTCCGTAACGTGCTGACTTGGACGCCCGAAACTTTGCCCGAATCTCGGGGGTGCGCTCGCATCTTTCGACCTCGCAGGTCGGCTGCCGCCGCGCCCGGTGGAACAAGTGGAACACGCTCCACGTTAAACCATTCTCCCGGGTGCTATTGTTTGAAACACCTTTCGGTTCTATAAACTATTCGGTCGAATTTCGAAGCGGGAGAGTTCCGTAATACGCTAAGTATCCGACTGACCGAGAACGTTGGTCCGATCTACGGATATTAGCGGTCCGAATTGAATCTTAAACGTCCGAATGGGGGTTGCTTCCGTTTCGAATGGATTAAAGCGGACCAGTCCGTGCAGTTACTTACGAGTGAACTTGAAACGTCCCTTCGATCGATTGTATTCGCAGGGCAAATAAACTGGAGGCAATAAATTGGTTTACACCAATATACGTAGGAATACTGTATACACGTTTCTGATCATTCGTTTCTTTTCGTGTGACCAAACGAGAATCGCAGCACGTGGAGGGAGGGGGAGTAACCGAGAAATCAAACGAGAAAGAACTCACAATAACGTTCTGAAGTGTCCTTTCCAAACGTTCGCGTGTTATTGGAGATCGTGGCTAGCTTCAATACCTCGGCCGAAAGAATAGTTTTTCACGTGTGTACACAAGTACAGTGTTTTTCGTGCTACAAAATGTTTCCCAAGGAGATTTACAAATCTTTCGATTCGAACAGAAAACTGCCACGTTCCATTGATTTTTGAAACGTTTTCCACGGAGATAATTGAAAGACAAATTTCGCAAAGAAAATTGCACGAAATTCGCAAATTTCACAAGAGTGTGAAAAATCGAGACAATTGACAACTGTTTTGACTAGGAAATGAAGACGATCTTTTTGCCATAAAATTTTATTGATATGCCAACATTTGAATCGATACAAAACAAATTACAGGCGCGATCGTTCGGTACCAGACACCGCCTCCTACTCGAGGTCTACCCCACGCCCTCTCGCGAATCACGTGACACAAATCAACCAATCGCTAATTTTCATTGCATTGGCGTTGCACTTGAAGAGGCCCGATTTTCTGGATGCTCCTGCAAAAATCACTTTCAGTGATAATAAAAAAGTATTCTCGTTTTATCGTTTGAAACTAATTTTCTTAGTTCTTAATTATCAAATGATAACTCGGCCGTAGTCAAATTTTACGGCACATTTGTTGCTCTACGGGTTATCACATTTCCAAAAACCAACATTATATACAACGTTTGACAATGTTAGAATATAAACAACGTTTCACCAACTTTACTCAACAATAAATATTTTTAAAATTTAGAGTACCTATTTCTACGCTTTACATTTGTTTGAGATATTAGTAGTAGAAACATATTTATTTGTTGTGAATTGGATTTCACAAATAAGCGACTATTTATAAAAACATTTCGGTTTCTTTTTTCTATTTGAATTTTAGTTCTTTGCTTTTATTCTTACCACCAACTTTCCAGGAGCAAATTAATCACACGTACAAAGAAAATCGTTGAATTTTAAAACACGATGGTCGATTCAGGCCAAACGAACTTGTCGAGTACATCGCGATATCGCGTGAAACTGGCTGCTTTTCTATTTCATCACGAATTAATAATCCCGTGAAATTACTCATTTCTGTTACAAATGCGACCGATGCAATGGAAAACAAGCTGCCTTCGAGTTTCGAACACTGCAACCGACGAATACGACGGCGCCAATTTGGACAGGATTATAGAATTTGTTTCGTTTGTTTCTCGTCGGTCGTATGACATTTTGTCGCTGTGCGACAGATAATTCGCGCAGTCGTACATCGGATCTAAATGCACCGTAATACAATAACCGAGTACTTTATTACTTATTATGCCCGCAGGCATGATTGATACGAAATGCAAGAACGAGAAACCTACGAACGAATACAATAACACGTACAATTTCGGAGAAATGTATACCAAAATTGGCCGCGCGTAGCCGATAGTAATGATGAAACTCGATATAACTTTGACCTTCAATAACAAACCTAATGTCTCCAAAAACGTACTGTACACGCGCAGGATGAACAAAGATGAAATATTTTAAAAACTATATTATATTTAACTCGATTTAATTTATTTATGCGAGCGGTGCTAATCGCTTTTCTATGAAAAGAAAGAACAAAGAAAAGAATAATATGCGTTAGATAGATATTTATTAGAAAGAATAATACGCGTTGCGGTAGAAAACACAGAAATGTGTTAAGAAACAGAAAGATGATATATAGTACAGATGGATCATGAGATAAGTGAGACGAAGGTAGACAAGTATAAGTAAGTGAGATGGATTAACACGGCAGTCGCGAGAATAAGTGAAAACGGCGAAGAAAGAAATTCACGGTAAAGCAAGAGATGGATTAAAAGAACAGATACGGCGTACAACTGCTGTGGTGTAGTTGGGTGTTTAAAACCAAGGCTTTGCTTGCTTGTTAAAAAGTTGACTTTGTTACGTACAGTCTTGATCAGACTACAATGGAGTTAAATTTGGAGGAACAAGACCTAGGATGAAACAGAAAATAAGACTCGAAGAGGCAGAGCGAGGCGTAGAAGTTTAGGTGAAGATTAGGCGAAGGAGTTGAATATAATCGATGAACGACAGCCGAACTTTGAACAAAAAGGTAGTTCCGGTGATCTCTCGTCTAGCTCCAAGTGAGTGGGAGTTATATCTGGACATAAGCGAGAGTTCATCGGACACTCAGATTTATAGGTTAGGGAGCTGGAAAAAAATGGTGCTGGTCTCTCTCTATTCTCTCACTTTGACAGCGTAGGAATATAGCCTAGTTAAAGTGTGAGCAGCGACAAAATATGTTTGACAAACGAATATTGTCAAACGAATCGAGAAAGAAACGAGAAGAGCATTGGTAACAATTAATAAACTTGTGACAAAACGCACAATTTCAATGTTACCGATACTTCGCGAAGGATCCAATTCCGAATCGGGCGATGAAAATTTTAACGAGCTCGTTGCTCGCGTAAATAGCGCACGATAACACGCAGCAGATTTGTATCTCGCCGCCAGTTCATACGATCCGAGATCCGTGCGAAAGCTCGTTATTCGCGCTGCAAAACGTCGGCTCAAATTACATTAGACTTCGAAATATTTTCAAACTGGAGGGCAACGAGCCTCGTCGAGGGCAAACGTTCCGCTGCGATTAATCGCCCGCGAGTAAAGCCGCGACGCGCGTAATTAGAAGGTTGTTTTCGCGGTCAATTGTTCGATCGAAAGCGGCGAAATTACGCAACCAGAATTCACCGAATCACCGAAAAGCGATTCGTTGTACGAACGCCCGACCCGGCTGGGGGGCAATTAACCGGATCGAAAACGCAGCAAACGCGGCGCACGGAGTTTCTCTTTGTGAATTTTTCGTCGTTATTTGCCTCCCCCCGACGAAGTCTCTTAACAACCACGTAAATCAAACTCGGGACTCGATAAAATCCCGGGGTTCGTTTACGTGAACGCAATTCCCCCCTTGGACGGCTTAAGGAGGCAGCGCGCGAAGAAAAAAGAAAGGGAAGCGAACACTTGGCTATGATATAAAATGGAATAGAATTTTCGAAAGTTTCTTCTACGACGACCTACTTTCCTGGTGCCGAAAGTTTCGAGCGGCCGTTTAGGGACATCGTGCCGCGACAAGCTTCTCCGAGCGAAGGATATTTTTCTTCTCGTGATTTCAGGAGAAATTATTACTGGCTCGCTCTCTCTAACAGTTCTTCCTCTTTCTCTTTCTTTTTTGCGCGATGTGTGTGTATATATATATATATATATATATATCTATTGCTTGCCCAAAAAATAATTTATGGACTCGGAACGATAATGTGCCGTCCTGTATGATATATGTACAAGCCGAATGCTTCGTGCCCGTACCTTCGCAGAACTCAGTGGATCGTTAAATCTTCGGTGTTACTTTGTCTCGAGAACTCGACCAATTAACTCGACGTATGAGTCGGTTAAACAATTTTTGTCAAATGTTCTTTCTCTGTACAATGATCTATCGCTCGTATCTGAACTCGTTACGCCCTTTCAATTTCATTGCGCGTTAATTTGTATTTGACCGACTTTTGATTGCTATTTCCGAAGATCAACAATTTTCAAATCAAAATTCAAAAAAGTGCTCTGATTTTTACTTGAATAATTTTCACTTTCTGCCTTTCGCTTTTTACTTTAACGAGTAGTTCGAATCGGAGACGTCTTTCTTAATATTATGGAATCAAAGTTAAGTTTGACGCGGTCTTTGAAAGTTTTCTTATGCCTTTTATAAATGACATCTCAATGTTGAGAATTATTATACAGGTATACTGCCGACAAATTTGCACGATTTGATCGAGTTGTCCAAAATCGTTTTAAACTTTTTCTACGACACACAATATTTTTTAAAATATAAACTATTCACAACACTCCATTCCTCGAACGATGAATAAAAAAAAAAATCTTTCAGCGTAGTTCTTTTATTCTTCGTTATTTCGTATTTTTATTTTAAATCTGCGACGAGTTTATCTCATATGAATCAAAAATAAGTAATATTATTGCGTGATATTATTCGTTTCACATGGTCATTGTGCAACGTTGCTGCAGAGAAAAGTCGACACAGGGAGGAGATGGTGCTCCCATTGCCACAATTGTCCATCAGACTATCTTAAAAATTATCGGATAAAAAATTCACGATCCTATTATCAATCTCGACGTTCGTATCGTTCCAAAGAAACCAGCTTAAAGATGTGATTGAATTTCCGGAGTGAATGATCGGATAAAAAAGAAAGAAAAAACGAGACCCCCGTAGCTTCTTTCCCGTGCGCAGATCTCGCTCGCACAATCGGAACCGGATACACCGTTCATCGGTTCGACAACGGGCGAGGGAAGGAGAACGACCGAGTAGCGCATACTCGCAATTTTCGCAGCGAAATAATACAAAGTGTCGGATAAAGCCGGCTGATTGCGCTCAAAGAAATTGAATTTCGCACGGTGCACACCGAAGACTCGGCGGCGGAGCGAGCTGGCGGCTAGTAACATCGGGGTCACAGATGATCTGGCACAGTGCGCGTTCAAACGAATCTGTGTCTGTCTTCATGATTTCATCGCTGCTAGCGTACACACGCGTACGCCAGGTACAACGTACAACGTTGCGAAAAGGGCATAAAAATGCAACGGAATATCGAGTTGCGGACTGCAGAGGAGCCGCGGGTACAGATACCGACAAGAACGAAATAAAATTCGTCATCGATTGATCGACGCGCTAATCTGGATTTCCATAGAGGCCGAGAGACAATCTCGTTTCCATTGAAACTTTTATTGGGAGAACAACGACGACGATACTCGATGGTCGGTCGTGTTCCAACTACGGTCCTTTAAACCAGAGGCAGGAAACATTTTTCCCACTACTCACTCGTTCTGTCGATTTTTTCATCATGAAAATTAGTTTGCAGCTTACTTTACCCATCTTTCTTTAACTTTAGACAGCGGTAAAGAAAACCGCTTATATGTATACATATAAAGTAATACAAGTAATACCCATTTTTAGAATTCGACACAATTCGTAGAAATCACCTCCTCGCTGAAGCGTCCGCTTACTAATGCGAGCGCGTGGCCGCGACATTCTCGATGCAGTGGAGGGGATAGCGATTAGGAAAGTGGGGGCAAGAGGCCGCCAGTTAGCCATCTCTGCTTTAAAGTAAACACAGGCTTCAACGATAATCGCGTGGCCTTTCGTGGCCTGTTCAATTCCTTTTCGACGTCACTAAATCGTAATCATCGCGGCAATAACCCCCCCCCCCCCCCCCGTCCCTCTTTGTTCTGGCGGCTGATTAAACGTTAAACCGACTATTTAATCGAAGTTCCGGTGAAACGATGCGTCGAATATGATTCGCGGTTTAATTAAAGTTAGGGATAAAGCAATCTTTATCGCGTGTCTGATTATTAATTTGATTAATATCAATATGTTCGCGTCAATACTCTCGCGTATAATGAAGGTTATCGAGCCTTAAAAGCATACGGAAGTGCATCGACGTGATGCAATGTCGTTTTATACGACGGAACGTGGCCATTCATTAATTCCCGTGCCAATTTCGTTGGAAGCATCAAAAGTTTGGTTAATATGCAAATATCATTTCAACTCGGTGGTCGTGATATACCCGATGTATCGGAAAATTCGTTCAATTTACGGAATTAACGACGTTGTTAGTAAACTCGCAGGCAAATTTTGTTTTTCGACCTCGCGTGTTTCATCATCGGGGAGATAAAGTTCCTTTCCTGGAACAAAAGAGTCTCTTTTTAATTTCTTCGCGTGTTATTGTCGAAGAACGCAGTGTTGCCGTTCAAAAGACACAGTGCAATTACTATTTTCAGTCTGCTCGTTTTCGTTGTCCGTGATAAACTTTCAACCTCAAACGAGCTTTTCCGAAATTCCGGCAAGTTGCCGTTACGACTTAAAGGAGAACGTTGCTGCAGGTCGAAAGTTTAGAGATGATGGAGTTCGAGTCGAAAGAAGACGAAGAAGAAAAAAAAAGCAAGGAAATTTTTGTGGCTGAAAGGAATGCGCCACGTCTGTATGTACGTCTGTCCGTTCGATACAGCAATAGCATTCGTAATGTAGGAACTTCTGGGTAGCGAAGAAACGGTTCGTGTAGCGAATAAATTCCTACGTGTAACAATCCCTACGAAGAAATCGTGTTCTGCGAAGCGAAATACCGAGAATTATCAGGGTTCGATTGTGGCGTATCAATCGCCGTTACGTTGCAAGCAGAGAAAGGGACCGACCAAGTTGTGCTATCGATAGTTTACATCAGAGATCGAGAAAAGTTGAAAATTCACAGATTTATGCGTGTTTTTGAAAATAAAAATTTCAGACAGAATGGAACTAGTTGGAAAATCTTTCTGTCGGTGGAACAGACAGTTTGTTCATCGATATTAAGAATCATTTCAATATTTGTGGTATATAACGTTAACTGGATACTGTTAAACGAATAGCACTCGAATATAAAAGTGGGTTAAATGTTCTATATAAAATAACTCGTTTCTATGGAACTTTTACACAAATATTCTCTTCCGTGAGAATAAAAGTGTTTCTGAGTGTAACACTTCTCTCTATAAAAATTCCACAAAAACAGACACCCTTCTTTTATGAGAAATATGTAAACTCGAGCGGAATTTTTATTAGAACGGAGAGAGCCTGTTTATTTCGATCCCAGGTTGGAAAATACCGTGTTTCATTTAATTACATTCGAATGATTTATTTACATTTTCCAACACGGTAGCGCAAAATTAACGAAGAATGTCACGAATGATTTCATTATCGAGCAAATAAATGAGAAAATACTAATAAAATCCCGGAATCAAGCGGAGTACGAACGTAAGCACGCAATCAAATGAATAGAAACGAACGTGAAATATGACAGGGGTTATAACGAATTGTGTGTTCTATAAACACCGATCGATTAAAGTACGGGTAGACGTTAATAAAATATATAAGAAATTCAAAAAGGAGAAGCAAATCGGCGAAGGGTGCCAGCTCGCACTGTAATCCCGATTTCTAGGCTTTGAAACGCGTAGCGTTCATGGAAGACGCGCGCGCATTGCGGAATTACCCTCATAAATTATGCTCCGAAACCAATTCGATCATCGATCGAAAGTCATGCCCGTCCAATTACGCGATTAACAGGCTGAAAACGAAATTACTCTCGCGAGGGCGAGCATCGGCAACGGTATTCGACGCACGGAATCACATGTGCCGAAAATTCGTCGCACGCCGCGTCGCGCGACGCTCGTCATACACCTTGCTCTTCGCACCTTTCTCTGTTTTCGCAAGCGACGAGCCAGGGTAAAAGAGAGGGAGAGAGAGAGAGAGAGAGAGAAAAAAAAAAAGAAACATAGAAGTCATGTGCATTCCGGATGTTGCGTGAGACCGATCGCAGTAAAATAGAAAATATGTACCGTGACTGCATCCCGTGCATCGCCATGCTCTGATTACAGGCTTTTGTGTACACGATAAATCTGCGTGGTCGATTTATCGATGTTTACTTAAATTTCGATCTCGATTTAAATTGCTCCAACCCGAATATCTATTTAAAGAAAACTCTCGTAAATCATCGAGAGAAAGAGAGAGAGAGAGTGTTTTCAATTTTTTTCGTTCGATGAAAAGTATAGTGTAAAAAACGTTGCAGAGATATAAATTACGATTGCAAAGAGTCGTCTCGAAACAGTCGACGGATTTCCTCGCGCTGCCCGCGAACGTTAGAGGAGGAAGAATTCAATGAGTGTGGCGCGAAGGGTGTTAATTCGCTCGTTGCAACGATGGATCCAGAAATACTCCGACAGCGAGTAAGCTACAGCTACCATAAATCTGAAACCTGCACGATAAAACGCGCTGACACGGCAGCGATTGTAATTGCACCGAGTGCTTCGTGAACTGTGCATTTACATGGGAAGCGTACACACCCTGTAAACAGCGTGCACGATAGAATGCCGCTTGATGTTCCACTTGGTGAGCAAACTTTTCTGTTAAAGTCGTTGCCACGTCCACGCACGCACGAAACTCGGACCTATTTGCCGCCGAAGTTGTTCGCCGCGATGCCAATATCTACACCTTTTCCTGTACCCTCTGACACCGTGTTTACGCGCTCGCGAACTTCTGCTTGATCGGTGTTTTCGCACAGCCAGCAACCTTCCCTATTCCACCGTAATATTACGAGAAAACGTCGTTGTTCTATCGATTACTCACTCTCTAGTTTTAACCTCTTAGCTGTGGTGTGCCCTTTTTAAAAGTGTGTATCTGCGTTGTGTCGCTAGAACGACGCGATGACGATTGTATAATACTTGTCAAACGCAGAGTATGCTAGTTTTCCTAAAAAAAAGGAATATGCTAGTTTTTTTTTGGGGGGGGGAGGGGGAATCAATAATTTTATCGTTAACTTAATTAATATTATTTGCAAAACTTAAACATTCATAATTTTCTTGTTAAACGAAAAACCAAATATTTGAAAAAAATAAAAGGAAATTAGAAATTTAATTCAATTCTTCCAGAATGATGCTTCTTAAAGCAAGGTACGGTACATAATGCCACTTTGCGTGTCGAACACTGTAATATCTAGATTCTTTTCGTGTATTACTTTTCGAACACGAACATCTTCGTACGGGTTTAATGTTTGACCATGCGCTTGGTATGTAATCTGAAAAATGTTTCTCGATGAAACGTGTAGGCTTCGTTGTACGTGTTGAATTCTTTTTGTATAACAAAAATGAATAACGTTTTCCCAATATATACACAGAAATTGTACACGTACCCAGATTGACTTTCGCACAATGCAACAAATCACAAGTCGCGTAACATAGCGACTCTGGTCACGAAACGTTATTAAATGTCTAAAATTTCCCACAAAATATTTAATTCGAGTAACAAATTTTAATTACTTTTCTCGCATGACGAATGTACTCGTCATTCGCAGCTACGATTTCTGGTACAATCGTTGAACGTGGCGTTCAGGGCGGGTTCAGCTGACGCGACGCAACAATTACGCGTCGTCGGGTTGTCTGTACGAAGCTACGTGTGTGTGTTTGCACACGTCGTGCGTCGTACAATTAGGTGCGAGTGCGGTAAGCAACGGTACTTGGCGAGCACCGAGTCGGTCGTTCAGTCGGCTGTCAAAACAATGCCATTTCTCACGCGCTTATGCACGGCCCATTTAAGAGGGCAAGCCGCGCTCGCCGCTCCGCGTCTCGTTTCATTTCATCTTCGACGAAGCCTTTATCTCGCGAATTGCGTCGCGATTCGATCACGCTATTCACCGCCGCTCGCTTCCTTTGCATTGGCGAACTTTCTGTTATCGAGTTATTAGTTTCGCCGACGATTTTCGTTGCTGTCCCTCTCTCGTTCGAATGTCACGCGTTGGTTTCGAAACATCGTGGGTAGATGGAGATCTGACACTAATAATAACCGTGATAACGAAAGAATTTGTGAAAATTGCGAAAAGTCGCGCACAACGCGTGGTCGCGCTACTTGCTGTCAGTCTAACACGGCGGTTAGCTACTCATCTCACGATAGATTATATTTCCCGCATCATTTCATTCGTTATATCATTTTTTTTCTTTTTCTCTTTTTGCTGTACTTTTTATTTTTGTATCGTGGAATCTGCCAAATATAAGTTGCATTGACATATTAACAGTTGTATTACATAAGATACAATGCGGCATAAAAACTTACAATAAATATTAAATATAAAAATTAAAAAAAAGTGTTCGTCAAATACTGTTTTAAATTTCAACTTTAATTATTAAATCTTGGCGTTGTGACAGACAATCGGAAAAGGAAAGAGGTGATTCTACATGAAAAAATAAAAAGAAAGTAGAAAAAGAGTAGAAGTTTCTTTCATTTAATGCTGATTTTCGAGAAAATCGAGTTTACAAATTTATCAATTCTAGCTGAGATGAAAAATAATTCAGAAAAGGTTATTCTACGTGAGAAAGTAAGTCAGAAACGTTGAGTAACATTTGTTTGTAAGACCCTTCGTCTTCAAGGAAATCGAGTTTGAAAATTTATCCAATACAAAAGCAATTTTCAGTGAAACATGTTCAAAATTTTATTGAAAATGGAACTTTAAATGAAAAGAGTTATTTCTTTTCTGGTTGTACCAACAAATTGGAAAATTTTTGTTGAAGTTTTGTTGCGGAATACAATTTTTTTCAAAATCTCATTTGCTCAATGAGATTTCATTTTCATTTCTAATTTTAAATACTGTTTAAAATTAAGGATGTATTGTACGTAACGTACATACGATGTAATAGCATTATTCTGCTCGATTGTTAAAATCGAGGAAGCAAAGAATGGTCGTTTGAAATGAATAGCAAATCGTTGCTGTACAATGTTTCACGCGTTTTCGTTCGTTTCGACGCAAATTTCAATTAAAAATACTGCAAGTATGAATTTCTCGTACTTTGTTTAATTCATCAATTAACCAAGGATTAAATAATTTAGTATATTTTATGTAGTTTTCTAACAAAGTGTATATAGTAGAACTCCACTTGTTTGGACTAAATTTCAATTAATGCCCGATTAAACGAACTCGCGCTAGTTGAATCGAGTTATTTGAACAAAAAATCGCCAAGAGAGTGGAATTAATGAAGTCGTGTTATGCACGAACTTCAATTATATAAACTATTTATCTCCCGACGAGTTCGTTTATCTGAAGTTCTACTGCATTTTCCAATTAATTTCGTTCGCGAAATAATATTTGACCACCGACGTATAATAGTAAAATAACGACGGTTGCAATGCCAAAGGAATAGAATTATCATGAAAATTAAGTTATTTTACTTCTATTTAAGAAAAAAAAAAAAAAATGGAAAAAATTTTCATCGGACTCGCTCTTATCGCTCCTGCGATAAAATGCCATTGTCATCGGAACGAATTACGTAGAAAAGAAACATAACCTGATCGGATTACTCTCGGCGACAACTGTAGCCAAGGATTTCAAACGGATTTCTCGTTTCAATATCAATTTCCCAACTGCCGATTTAAGTAACAGAAACTTGACAACGCGTTCGCGCGGCTCGAGTTATACGTCACGAATTATATTCCCGCGTAATCTGATAATAGGGTGCGAAATGAATTCGTCGATCCGTGCGTTGAAACCGGCGCTGCCGCCCCACGGTATCTTAACAACGTCGCGGGCCGAGTTCGAACGACGTCGGTGAGATTCAAGCGTAGCCGCCGGTGTCGGATCGATTGTTTAAAATGCAAATATTGGCAAACAAAGGGACCCCGGGCGGAGGCAGGCGACGAAGTGATTCTCCATTGGGAGCGAATAATCTTGGAGGATAGTGGAGGGCTGCGTCGCCAATGGCGAACTTCCAAACGAATAAATTTTCGAGCCGAGCGCACCGCGTTAAGCCTGCATTCGAACTTAATCCGTAATTTAAGTTTGAACGCGCCGATCGCTGGTCGTTACACGAACACGTCGATCGATTTCGTTCGTAGTGGACGACGGCGACGGAAAACCTGAGACAAATTTCGCGAAACAACCGGCGAAATATCCTTCTTTTCTCCGTCCTTCTACTGATTCAAGACCTCTGTGGCAATTGCAGCTACGAGCCAATTTCTCACGGTTGATTTGAATCGTTAATTGGGAGCGCTTATCGTCGTTACGACGCACCGTCCAGCTGGGTTCCTTCGTGTTCGTGCAAACGGCCTGGTACGTGCACAACTTAATCGTCAAATCGTCTTCGTGCCCTCCTATCGCAGCTGCCTTTCCTCCTGCTGTTATCCGCGGTTAATTACTGTCCGCATAATTGTCACCTTCTCCGGGATATGGCCTCACCGATTAGCCCGAAATTCCAACACTATCGATCGCGAGATCGCGCCGAGTTACATTTCCCAAGTGCAACATTCTTGCACGCTTTCGTAATATTTTGCAATTATCATTACCCGACTGGATTTGAATTTCGTGCCTTCTTCTCTCCTTCGCTTCCCTTCGACTTTCTTTCTCTCGCGCCGGAAAAATAAGCAATTTTCTTGAGTGAACGGCGCATAGCCCGGCCGCGACGGTGGTACATAACGTCGTCAGCGTTACTTTTAAAGGGTATCCGGCGGTAATATGTAAATTCTGTAAGTGCAGCGATAAAACGGATAGCCCCGCGCACTCGACGCGAGTTACGTGGACAGGCATCATATCCGCGAACACGGTGGAAATTGAATTTTGGTTGGTGGAACGATAACTGTGTACATTTCTAATCCCGCCGGACGAGCCACCATTCTGCAATCCGCACTTTAGCCGACGTTGGGAACGCCGCCACTGTAAATTATCTGATTGAAAGAACGAACGAAATCGCATCGCGAAATGCAATCTCCGCCGTAATCGTCGAAACGTTTCAACTTAATTTTCAGATAAATCGCGGACGACGGGACTTGATGGAATTTCGAGGAATACGAACGAATTGGATCGATGCGCTGACAGTTAGTTTAGTTTTTCCCAAGCCTCGATAAGTGTTATCCTCGTCGAACTTTTGACGACGTCGTTGATAAGTGTATTTCTCCCTAATATATCTTGACGGTGCAATCCTCCTCTCGTTTGCTCACTATAAGGAAAGTATCTCTTCAGTTATTCGCATTTGTATTCTGCTTTGCGCCCATTTGCCAGCGAGAAAGCTTTAAAAACAAGGATCAAGATTCAAATTTCCAATTTGTCCGTAACTTATGTTCGAATATACAGTTTTCGTAAAAAAATATTCGAGAAAGTGTATCGACATTTACTTGGAAAAACTGTCAAACAATTATAAAAGAACACGCTCTTCTTAAACGAGTGATTTTTAAATTAGTCGTTTGAAAAAACACCGATTTCATTAATATACGCGAAATACACCTGTATTTTCAGTAATTTCCGGAGATATTTGAGGGTAGTTTACACCTACACTTGTGCCAGATTTCATCAAAATCGGTGATTGACACTTTGGTGCGTTCCCTCGTGAGATCGGTTGTGGGTCTCCTGGCGGCTAAGTCGTGAGCGTTAGCACGAAGGAAGGAAACAGGTATCTGTTTACACGGGACCTGCGCATCGCGGGTTGTGTCTCGTCTAGGACAAGAACTTGCAGAATCCAGTGGAGGGATTATTAGATTCTAATGATCTCACATTTCGCAAACTCATTACCGGGAATGCTGGGAACCGGGGTACAGTCAACGCGTCGAAAGAAGTTCCCGGCGTGGAACTGAAGAGACGCTGATATAGGTATCGCGTCTACTGTACGTCACTGGAAACTCGCAAAGCTCACAGCATAATTGGAGTTTCGAAACGGGCTGATCGGTTCCGAAAGGATGATTTATCGTGGCTTGGAAGCAACCCGAGACGGCAACCCGCCCGGTAGTTCAGCAATAACCGATTCGTCATTAGCGGGATCTCCTCAGACGTGCTTTATCATTGATTAAGACCTGAACTCGTGCGTTAAGCCCATCCACGCGTTATTTATTGGTACGTATGTTATCCGGATTTCTCGATTACTCTGCCTCTGTCTGTAGAAATTGGATAATTTGCAGGGAATACACGCATGTGTGTGTGTGTGTGCGCGTCAGCATTGGGAATTAACGAGTTCCCACGCGGGACTTCCTTTCTGCTCAAGTGCAGTTTTAATGAGAGTGCGAACGCGATCCCTTTGCCAAACACGATTCCCCTTAAATGTGTAATTTCTCAGGGAGAAAGAAGAAGATCGGAAGGTTCGAGGGTTCGAGGAAAAATCGAATCCTCGACTGACCGTGACCACGTACCTTCTCGGGAACAGTAAATTCGCCGATGTCAAGGAAGGGTTAATGGAAAGAGCGTACCCGTAACGTGTCCAGCGCCCCTTGCCCCTTTGCACTGTTCCTTTGCAGTTCTTTTTATTTCCCTAGCACGTTCCGGACCATCTAGCCGAGACTATAAAACGCTGTCTGCCTCTCATCCCTTCTCTGTCCGCCCTCTTCGTCTTTTCACCCTCTCCCGGCCTCTCTAGCCTCTACTCCGTCTTTCTCCTTCATCCTGTATTCGGCCAGAACGTGCCGTTTTACGGCAACGTTAGCTCGACCGATGCTTTTCTTTACCGTGACACACCATGTCCACCCTGCCCCCCTCGATCCCTCTGTCCAGGTCTCTTTGGTGGTTTTCCTTCACCCTTCATCGCCTCGTATGTATATCGTATGTATATCGTAAAATAAGAAATACGTCGTCGAGTTGAAAATTTTGCTCTACGTTCTACATTCCGAAGGTCGAACCACTCTGACGCGTCGACTTGGTGAAAATGGTAAAACTGTTGGACGAAAGAGACAGCCAATGGAGACGAATCGTTGACGCAGTCGGGTGCCTTTCGGTAAATTAAATGTTTTTCTCGAGCGACGGGATTTGTCGGGGTTTTTTCGCAGTTACCGATCATCGAGGTTGGACAGGCCGGGGGTTTCGTTTTCAAAATGGAGTTTAAAGGACTGGTTTGCTCTCGCCGGCGAAAATAGAAATGGCTCCTGGTGGTTTTAATAAAAGGAGAGAATGAAAAAAGCTAGTTTTCCTAGCAGAACGCAATATTTTTCGACATTTCGACAATTTCACAGAGGCTACGTATGTACGTCAGATTATTTTTAAATCCCTTCGCTTCGGTTCGAACGTACTGTTATTTCGAGCCACGGCAGTGAAACACAATTTTTTAAATATACGGGATGCTCGAACATATCGTCAGTTTTCGCGAATTTCCCTCTAACATGGGACACTAGTCGTTGTTTACCTCTGGCATGTACAGAATACGTTGGAAATTGCGAAAATTTGTCATACTCGGGAAATTGACTAATCCCAAAATTTGATGATACAGAACGAGTGAAGAATGTAGAATAAAAAAAAGTTTCGCTTTTGAGAAAATTCAGTTTGGAAGTTAAATTTAGTTTGTCAAGTTGTACACGCGTAGCAAGCCAATTGTTAATTAAACACGTTCAAAAACTCGACTTTCTCGAAAACAAAGTCTTCGATGAAAAACGTGTCGTGTATATATATATATATGAATATGAATATGAATATGAATATTGTATTGCACGTCACTTACCTCGACTCGGTTCTCGCGATAGCTGCTGTATGCAGGACGATTAAGCAACCTTGTTTCGTTGGTCGGCTAGAGAAGCTGACTGTCGTGCAACCTCGTCGGTGACGATGACTCGTGTTAAACCTACCTTGGCAGGCTTGCCACGCGCGACCGCTCGCATGTCGACTCCTCGCGGAGCCGGTTTATGCAAGCACGAGAGATTGTACGCGGAAATCGCTTCCCTCCTGGCGGCCGTTTCGTTTTGTTCGCCGTCTCTCTTAGAAGAAAAAAGATACGCGTTACAAATGCAGAAACTCGAGATTGCAAGGGGGTAGCTAGCACAACGGTTGGCAATTAATTCCGCGGTTAATTAGAAATTCCACTGAGAAAAAAAAGGAAAGAAATTGCGGCAACTTTTGATGGTGATCAATTTTCTCTCTCTCTCTTTGTTACGTTGCATGAAAATTCAATCGAAAATGCGTATAATTGGAACACAGTGCAAGGGTGGCTAGCGATAAATTGGAAATTCCATCGGGAAGAAAAAAATTGCAGCAAGTTCCGATCAATTTTAGTTTTTTCTTTCACGTTCGATTAAAATTCGATCGTTTTAGTAGCGATTACTTTTACTAATAGAGATCGAAACTTGAAAGAACCTGCGCATAATTTGATGTTCAAAGCGTACAAGATACAGCGTTTTCGTGCGAGATCGTTCGGGGAAATTGGGCAAAAGTTTGAAACGCGACCCGAATCGAACGCGCGTCGTGGAATTTTTTTTCCACCTGGTCCGACGCGCGTTAACTCCGTTGGCTCGTTAGTACTTACCGGTTCTTTTGTTCATTGACCGATTTCTCCTGCTTTCGGCTGCCCCAAAAACACAGTTTTCCCTGATTTTTTTCGACCCCTCCCCTCCCGGCCACGATCTTCTTTCCTGTCCCCGATGAAAACAGCGCGCCGCGGGCAGTGAATTTCAGCCTTGGTAAAACTTGGGAAAAGATGTCTTGTCCGCGGCCAGTTAGCCTTAATTTGGAACGCGGCCAGTTCACGGTTGTTAAGGACCGACGGACCGTACCGCGACGTTTAAAGTTTCAATTTCCATAGTCTTGCGAAGTTACGATATTTCCCCGAAAAACTCCGCGTTACAAATATTTCTCAACTTTTCCTTCTCTCCTCCTTCCCAATATCATTGTTCAACGGGCGATCAACAAAAAGCGATCTCGCGCGCCGCTAGTTGCTCCTTCTTTTTCTTTTTGTAATCTTCGTTGCCATTGCTATTCTCTTTCGTACACTCGTTCAACGTCGAGAAAACGTGTTTTGCCGCACTATTGCAGTCTTTCGTTACATTACGACAGTGTGACACAACGAACGGAGAAGAAATAACGCTCTATAAAGAAATATAGCGATCGCGCTGCTTAATCAGGATAATCACGAGCGTTCTTTCGTCCGGCGAAACGATCGAGCCTTTAATTGGCGAAGTACGAAGTCAGTCACGTAACTGGCTAATGCGCGAGCTAATGAAAGTGCCAGGTTTTTCTATCTTCGTTGCGCGCCGATGCGAAAGTTTCCGCTAACGAGACGATCGATGAAATCCGCTGTCAAGCTTATCGTCGCTGTAACCGACGTGTAAAAGCGGGACGGATCACGATCGCGAAGGTGTTTCGTTTTCGTTTTCGTTTTCGTTCGGAAACGAACGTGAGTATGTTGTTGCGGAAACGGCACACGTCGACTCGAACTCGAGCGTTGGCTCGTTCGTTCTGATTACAAGAGTCTGATAACAGAAACGCGAAGAATGCATCGACGTGGCAGTAACGCAGCCGTGAAAGGGTGTGTCACCGGTGGCAACGAGGTCCTTTGACGCTCGTTAGTTACTTATCGCTGGCGGAGAAAGAGATAGCCAGGCCGTGATAAAGGATTGTCGACGGTCTCGGAATACAAGTTCGGGTAGGTTTCTGAAGAGGGGCTCGCGAAGAGGAAAAGCTACTACTACCGTCTGTCTTCCGGGATGCGGTCGTTTCCACGGAACGGCCTCGAAAGATCGAAAAGAACAAACGACAAAAGAACAGTGCCGCCGCGGCTCTCGAAGGAACCGATTCGCGGAGTCAACGAGAGCAAGGAAAGAAGACGTGTAAGAAGTCACGCGAGACATCTCCTTGTGCCCTTCCTTTCAACGTTTTTATTTATTAAACATCGTAATATTATATAATATGTACAATAATATACCTATCTAATCTAACGATATCACTGCGATTACAGATTCTTCCATGGTTTTCTCTTCTCTTCTTTTTCTCATCTTCTCTCTCCCTCGGTTCAATCCGTTCGTCCTCGTCGTACGCTCTTTCGCTTAAGTATCGCCGATTAAGAGCTGACACCGGCTGTGTCTACGACTTTCTTTTTTCTTTTCTTTTTTCCTTTTTTCCTCGTCTTTCGGTAATCGCCTGCACCGTCCAATAGCTGTCTCACTATACCGTAACACTTGAACTTTCTTAGCTAGTCTGTTGTCGACGACGAAACACGGCAGAAACATGGCGTCGTTCGTCGATTCGGTCGACGCGTGTATCGCGAACCGAGTCAAACGGCGTCGAAAGAGAACCGGAAAGGGACAAAGTGTGACGCGGTCGGCGCTATTATTTGCCTCGCTCTTTTTTCCTTTCTCTCTCTCTCTCTCTCTCTCTCCCTCTCTCCCTCTCTTTGTGCCAGCGTCGATATCACTTTTCCTTTCGGGGTGGACCGAAAGACCGCGAACACCGGAACAAAGTGGCTCGCGCACAAGGGCAAAACGATTTGTGCACAGCCAGGGGAGCAAAATCGGAGCCGACCAGCGGAGTGTGACAATCCCCGAATCGAATTCTATTCGTAGGCGGAATTCAATTCGAGGCGGGAACTGTCCAGTCGGAACGAACAAAATCCAGAGTTTGTTCCGACGCGTCTCTCTTTCTTCTCGCTCTTTCTCCCCCCGTCCCGACGCGACCGCGCGTGCAACCCGTTTCGCATTTCACCTGCTCACGGCAAAGCGCGATAAAGTTCGACTCGGAGGAAACTGCCTCCTTTGACTTTCTTTTTTTTTCCTTTTTTCTTTCTTCTTTATCGATTCCGAGTCGTCTTCCGTCGGCTACTTTCATCCCCCGGCGCGATTAACGATTAACAACCTGCAAACAGTCGCGACACGATTTCTGAAAAGATTCCCCCCCCTCCCAAGATGATTTGTCTCGTTTTTCGAGAACGGTCGATCGAGCGCGCCGACGTCGCGTAACGGGATTACGCGAGTTAACTTGGAAACGCTATTATCAATCAAACGGATAAAGAACGAAGATAAAACAACAGTATCGCTCGGCTTCCCATCCACGGTGGAAGGTGAATTCGCAATCCGCGAGGCGAGATCGAAGTCTACGTTAGGTCTGCTTAATGGACCGTGGCCTATCCGTTTCACGTAGCGAAACGCTGAAAGCGAGGAAAAATCCCGAAACTTTTGCTCCCTCCGCGCAATTATTCTCTTCCCTTCGAAAGTGTACACGAGAGCGAGGTACGTGTACCGCGGCCGTACGTGTATCGACTCCAACTACCCCATTTCACCCTCGAGAAACTTCCTCGGAGGGGGGGAACGTTGATCAGCCTCGCCGCGAGTGTGTTTCCCGGGTCTCTTTCGACTTGCTCGACTCGGCTCGCGCGCGTCTGAGGATCATCCCGCGTTGGAGGAAAGAACCGCCGCTGGGTTGGTGTAGGAACACGAAAGTGTGAAAGGGATGGGGGATTTTCGATTTCTGTCGGACGATCGCGAGCGATCCGCGCGATACTTTCGTCGAGTATACACACATGCACGCATACACGCACACACGCACACACGCACACGGACAAGTGGAAAGTGAAAATTGTCGTCGTTTCGCGTCGCGAACGAAGTAGATCCAGCCCGATGATCCGACGACCCTAAAAAACGCGGTCGTTTACAATTACCCGCTGTCTCGCAGAGGAAGATCCTTCGAAAGGAGGGAAAAATGTAAACGGTAGTAAAAAGTTTCGATAGGGGATTCGATGGGAGGAGGAGGAAAGTCGTCTAGAAGAATGTTCGAGGTGCACGGCTCGCGGATCATCGATCGGGAAGAACGACGAGAAAGTTTTAACGAAGCTCTTTCGATCGCGTGGAAAACGAGGGCGCTTCGATCGTCGCTTACTTTCAAGGATTATTGCTTCCGATATATCTCGATCTATCGCGCGACTTCTTCTCGACGAATAAAATTCTAACGGTCAGCGACGATCTCTGGCCGCGCGTGTAACGGTATGCGCGTGGTCGTTCGCGCGGAACCACTCCGGCCGCGGAACTCGATTTCCACGCGGTAAACGCGATTACGCTAGATCCAGCACGTCGGTGGTGGTGTACAGATGAGAGAGGGAGTCCGGAGCACACGGAACGCCGCTCCGTGCACGCGCATTTACGCTCGCGTCGACAGCGCGTGTAACTATCATCGCCCGGCCACAATTTATAATACAGACACTATGTACAGGTTCTCGTGTTTGCCCGTCGACGCTAATACCCGCTCAACCGACGGCAAACAGACAGGATCTGGCGGGCAACTGTCGTTCGTCGTGCCGAGGCCGCCGCTAGTTTGCCAGCTGCGTTAGCTTTCAATTCGAAACGTCCAGCCAAACGCCTCGTCTTTCCCTTTATCATTTTAATCGCGTTCGTCGCGACCGTAGAGACAGATCGATCGAACGTTCCGGAATTTCTTGCATCCGACTCTGTGTGTGGTGGTTCCGCTGGAATTGCTTCGAAAACTATCTCTCTCTCTCTCGCTATGGATAATACGAATCGTTTCTCGCAACGGTGCGCATTATCCTTTTTTTGCGCATTATCCCTTTATTTCTCCGACGCGAAATTACCTGTCTTGCAAAATTTTCACGCTTTCGCGCAATTTTCAACGTTTCGGCCGACGAAACGGGTGGAACTCGATCGATCGAGCAAAATCGTTCGTTTTTAAGGGCGAAACTAGAGTCGTTGCAGAGCTAAAAATCATTCGGGGTAATTTCGACGAATATTCCCCCAGCTGACGTGAATCGATAAGCTTGATAAATGAACATCGTGAAATTAGAACGGGGCTGGTCGGCGTAAATTCCCCTCCGTTCGGTGCGCAACGATTATTTCGATCGGTAACAATAATTTCCCGTAATTGTTTTCAATCGCGGAACGTTTGCATTTCTGACTGTTAATCGGCTGGAAGGGATTTGCGAGCGTTTCTTTTTTTCTTTTCTTTTTTTTCGTCGGCGACACGCGACGACAATGATGCACGATTTCAGCCAGAACGCGCTCGCGGTTCCGTGGTATTAGCATTCGTATCACGCGCGCAGCCTGTCACGCGGTACGACGATATTTCCCCGCTCTCGAATTTTAACCTGTTTGCACCTGCTTAGCGCGCGGAAGCTCGCAATGAAAAATCGCGGCGACGATTCGCATCAAGGTGTGCTTCTCGTTGCTTCTCCGTTCATTTCGTTCGTTGAAAAATCGCGACGAAGATCGAGTCGATTAACCAATCGGTTTTCCAGATTCGTTCGATCTCTCTTGCCTCGATACTTTCGTCAACCCGTTAACCGCGTGTCCTCGATCCCCTGGAAAGAGGGGAGCCACGAGATCCCGCAATCGAGTCACGTTTTATTTCCTCGTGAATGCCGTCTCGCGTTCTCCCTGCACTCTTCGAGGATTCGGCCAGTCGTAAAGCGTGCCACGGAATGGTTGTTTCTCGCCTTTACGCCTCTCGTAAATCGGTTCCTCTCACTGTGGATTATCGATCTTCCCCTTCGGTTCTCCCTTCCCGACGAAACGAACTTTTCCTTGCTCCGGTCCTTTCCTGTCCGTACGCCCTCGGCATTAACGTCGACGTTCCCTTAACTAGACGCTTTTCCACCGAGGAAACACCGGCTCTCGGCATACTCGGGGCATGCATATTACATATGCACGTTGAGATAGTCGGAGAATACGCAATACGCGGTGTGTTTTTTTTTTTACCTTTCTCTTACGTTTCTCTTACGTTCCTCTTACGTTTGATCGTGCAACGGGATATCACGCGCACGCTATCAGTGGTAATAATCAATGAGATGAAACACGAGCGATTTCGACGAGCATTCGAGCCGTTCGGGAAGATTTCTCTCTCTTTCTCGTTTTCCTTCTTGCAGCAGAACGACGCATTTGCGGTTATAAACGCGTGGTCGATGAACTGGTCGGGGCTTGTCACTGACAGGTACAAACATGCGATTCGAACGTGAGGGTTGCGAAGAATGCGTCAAGGAGCAAGGAGTCGCCAGTTGCGAGTAGTTGGGTGTTTCGTTCGTCTGGCGTTCGATGCTTCGAACGCGCGAGATTCGAAGGTCGATTCGTTTCCAGTCTCGTAGGTTCTTGCAAACAGTAGCGCGATCTTAACGCGAACGTGACCTGACAGGCTCGAGCTTCGTTTAAGAGGGAACGACACTGTAAGGGAGTCAAAAGAACAAAAAGAAATAGAAAATCGATATTTCTTCTTTTACGTTTCAAGACACGTGTTTCGAGAAATTTGTAAAATTACGGAAGAGGCTTCATCGTACAGCTGCCCAAGTCTCGAGTGCACGAGGACCTTAGTAGTAACGACAATCTTTCTCGACATTTTTCACCAAATTTTTAACAAATTTTTTTACCAAAAACGTTTCAGTGTAATTTCACTGTTCAAGCATGGAACAATCGCAGGTTAATACTGGCCAAATATTGTACGAACATTGCGAAGATATTGGCCAGAAGCACAAAGTCTACAAAGTCGAGAGTAAAGCGCGTTGCAGCAAGCAAACAGATCATTTGCATTAGAAAATTAACACTTTCACGGTGGGTGTGACGTACATACTTGATTTTGGCTGCTTAACAAAATATTAATACAAATGAACAAACGAAAATGGAGTAACCGTATCGAACCGTACCGTGTTCCCATATAAATCGTTTATTATTCAAATGATAATTAAAACAAATACATTTACATCGTAGAATTGTATTTTTGTTCAAACGGAATATCTCTATCTTTTAAGCAAAAACGAAGGTATCGACGGATTCGATTGTTGTAGAATTCAAATAATACAAAAGTTTTTTACCCCGCCGGAAAAGTGTTAAATGATAATTTTACAAACATACGAAAATTACTACAGGAAAAATGTCTGATTTTCTGTTAATTTTGTGCGACACTTTAATCGCGGTTTTCTAAAAACGGTTGATAAGAAATAAAAAGAACTGTACAGTCGACTACGAATTCGACGATGAGAATCAATTCTTCTTCAGGAAAAATCTGTCTCTACGTAGAAATGGCACGATCAAATCCCTGTTTCTATTTCTCCCTATTAGCAAAACCGCTCAATTTTCTTGGAAAAATGGAAAAGTTCCCTCAGCATCCTGTTACTTCGTTATTCTTCGAGATATCAAAATTTGCCTAGGTGACGCTATAGAAATAACTACCTACTAAGTATTTTCGTTTCTCGAGTTCCTCTCGATCGTTATGGAAGAGATAATACCGATTTTGTCGTAGCAGGCGATCAATATTTGAGGAGAAATACAGAAAAAACGAATGGAGAAAGAGTTGCTTCAAAGATTTTTCACTTGGTACTCCTCGATACGTGACGCGCCGATACATTACAACCGTTCAAATAAGTTTGAAATTGATTTACTTTCATCGTTCGTTTCTGAAAACGTCCGCGCGCGTTTTTAGACCTTTTACAGTGTCCTGCCCCCTTAATCGTGACAATTGGAGGCTGTTAGTTTCATTCGACGTTCGTTTACATTGACGATATGTACAAAATGATGAGAGACACCAATAGACAGCTCGAGGATAAAATGGGTCCCGCCGTTCCGGTCTGCATCGCTTCCGGTCGCTCGCCTGCAACAAACAAGTCACTCGTTCTCATCTTGCCGCAACACGGCTACACATTCGCTTACATTTCTTTCTGTTATTGCTTATTACACTTGGGCGAGAAACTTTGCGCGCGCAGAATGCTTTGTCCGATCGTCTTCTCGCGCGACGTATCCACCGGTCTTCCGATTAAATTAATATCGGAAGTTCTGGCATTCCTGGAAGTCAGCCTGTGGTTTCACGGATCAAACGGCTTCCATTACGCTCAAACGCGGAGTGCAACAATTCGGTCGCTCGTCGTGAACAAAATTGCGCGCTCGCGACTCAAGGGAAAATTTCCTCCGGCGCGGTTGTTGGCCCGTTCGTTGATCGATCACGCCAGAGTTTTTCCGGGAAAATTGAAAGAAGCCAGACGATTCTCCTTTTGCCAACGTAATTTTTATCCGCGCAAGTTTCTTGACTTTTCGCGGAAGCGAAACAAATTTTCCGAGAGAAGGAAACAAGTTTCTCGCAAGCGATGGAACGAGGTATTTCACGGCGGGGCGAAAGTTTGGCGAAATTATTTGCGCTGCTCGCGGAACGTGGAAAAGAGTGACCTGAATCATTCGTTCCAGTCCAGTCGGTGGAATCGCATCGAGGGTCGTTTTAATCAAAGCACGAGGCATCTTCCGGGAAGGGGAGAATTCGCGCGAAACGCGAAAAAGGGAGAGAACAGGGTTCTCTCGAAGGGTCGGGCGGACGCGGTGTGACGCGAAAGAAATATCTTTTACGGCGTTCCCGTGAGTTTTTTCCTCTTCTTTTCCCTGATGTTTCTCAATGGGACCAGCAGCACAGTTTCCGAAGACTAAGAACCGTGGTCGAAGTTTCGTTACCTCTCTCTCTCTCTCTCTCTGCGTTAAACGACGCGACCGACTGCCGGAGTATTTTATGCGACGGATTGAAATGCAATTTCCGCTCGATTTCGATCCGGTTCGTACCGCCGCTTCCTAAGAATCCCTTGACCTGCGGACACTGGAATCCACGTAATTTACATGGGCTGAAATTTGTCGGCTGCTATCGACGCCTCCCATTGTCCGCCGTGAAACGACTAACATTCGCGGAGACCGTACAGCCGTAATTTATCTTTGACGAGCGAATTTCTCGACGGGGTTGCCATGACAATCACATGTGAAAAAAGAACCAAGTCAGAGAGAAGGAATACAATTTCGTTTCTCGTTTTCGAGAAAACCGAGCATGAAAGTCGTCTACAGAGGAGGTCATATTCTGTCTGCGAAAATAAAGAATGCAGATACACGTGTCTTGTACGACGATTCATTCGTACAAGACACGCCAGAAAATTACTTGTTTGAAAATTTATCAAGTACACGAGCGCGAGGTCGAATTTTTAATTGAACGTGTTCAGAATCTATTTTGAATCGTTGACTCATTTTCCTCTCGTACGTGGAATTCACGAGTCTGTCATAACCAAAGAAAAAAATGTTTCTTCTTTCCGATATTTATTTTCGCGCAAAATCGGTAGAGGTGGCTAGAGGTGGTTTTTCTTCTTTTTAAAATTTAAAAATTTACTGAAAGGCACGACGGGCACGAGTCTAATGAAAATTCCAAAAATTTTATTTAAAGTTGCATTAACGGGAAACTATTTCTCGGGGCCGCGTTTTATCGGGAAAAGGCCAACACGATGGTAAATATTCTCGGCTACGCCGAAACTCGTTTGCTCCGTGAGAGCGTCGCTGAATAAACATGCAAAACTTGGCGACTGCGTAATTGCCAAGTTCTGATAGGCTGATTGCGAGGACCCAGATGCCGGGGAAATCTGGGAGAGGACAGGTGCACGCGATACTCGCCGAAATTTTCCAGCTGCCAACCAACGGAAACAAACACGTGCGAATTAACACGCTCGCCGGTCAGGTTCGCGAGGAAATGAACGAGGTTCCGGCAGCGACGAACGCTTCGGAAGAATGGTTTATGCAAAAGCGAACGCTTTCCTCTCTAGTTGGTCCTTTTTGTCACCGAAAGCGATTTTAGCAGGAGTAACCCAGAAAATCGGGCCTCTTCGGGTGCAACGCTGATGCAACGAAAATTAGCGATTGGGTGATTTGGATCACGTGATTCGCGAGGGGGCGTGGGGTAGACCTCGAGTAGGAGTGGCGTTGTATCGATTCAAATGTTTGCATATCAATGAAATTTTATGGCAAAAAAGTCGTTTTCATTTCCTAGTCGGAACAGTTGCTTCTGGGCCTTTCAGCGAGACGAATCGCACCGAGGTACAAGTCGTGCAGTCTTTTTTCGTTTCTTTTCTAGATGCTCGGACCGATCGTAAAACTCGTTTTGAACGACGAGACGGAGTTTTACTTATTAGCACCGTGTCACGAGTGATTTCACCGGATTTCACAGCGGCGAAATAATTCCCTCTTGTTTTTACGACTGAAATCTTGAAAATCGTCGCGAGTGCCGTTTCGCGGAGCACGGGCCAGCCGGGGTAGCAAAGTTCCCGGCCGTAAATAACGCCGCGCGTTATAAAAGCCGATGCCGTTTTTATCTGAAAAACGTTGGTCCTGCGTTTGGAGGAACGGGCATCTATAAATATATCGGATCGATAAGAAACACGAAACGCTGGCGAATACATCGCGACGAGGAGCATGTAGAAATCGTACAAGCTTTTGCTTTTTACGCTTCGCTGCTGCCGAATTCGCTCGATTCGCTTTACCCGGCGACCAGTCGGAGATGCTACGCTCGCTGAAAATCGTACGATCACGCTGTGCAAACACTCACCGTTTAGGACGTGAACTTTGATGGACGCCGTGTTGGCATTGCTGGGCTTGCAGCTGTACTCCCCAGAGTCCGAGGGTTGCGCCGTCTGGATAAGGAGCCAAGAGGTGGTGACGTCGCCACCCTTTTCGGTTATCACCGAGACGCCGCCCCTGGGACTGTCGTAGCTCAATACGTTCTCATTGTAGTACCAAAAGATGTAGGCTGGCGGCTCCGAGCTGAAGTGTATGGCACACGTCAAGTTTATCGTGCTTCCCGCACCGACGTACAGCTCTGGACCTCCGAGTATCGTCGCTGTCGGTACTGCGATAAAGAATGACCACGCTCTCACGGTGTTTCCTTCAGCCGTGTTTTTTCTCACGATACGCTTTCTTCGTATTGCTCTCCACGAAATTTCGCCGAAATGTATATCCCCTTGGAAATGATATTCGTCGAACGAGGGGAAACGAGAGTGCTGCTTTGCCGGGAACTAACGAGCCGAGGCTTTTCACCGACGTCCAAGGTCATTGTAATTGGAATAACGAGACCCGATTTCGACCGGTATATCGCACTCTACGAAATTAGATGCAGACTCGTTCGTCAAGCGGTCGCGCGATATACGTACATCTGCGTCATTAATTTGTGAAATGTTTCGAGAGCAATTGACGACACGAGGGGGAACGAGTGCGCGCGCGCGTGTATCACTTCCGCGAGAAAAACGCGATTTCGAGATGACTTGGTTCTCGATACTCTCGTTGAAATAATATATATATATATATAGTAATAATATAACGAAAAAACGAAAGTGGATAAATTATTTCTCTTTTTTTTTTTTTGCTCAAATTCCGTTCGATTCGCGACGCGTGCAATGATTTCGAACCCCGAGGACGCGGGCATAGTTGAGACGTCGACAAACTGTGATCGAGACAACGAAGCAAACTTACCGACAACGTTCAAACGAAATTGGTGCGACTTGACTGGAATGGTGGAGATTTGACATTCGTAGAGTCCCTGGTCTCTCTCCTGCGCCCACTTTATGCAAAGTGTCCATTCAGACCACTCGCTACTTTGGCCTGTGTTTTGTCTGTGAAGCGCTTGGAACCGCTGATCGCTCGTGTAGGTATACGCTCCTGCCGTTAAAATGTGAATATCTCTGTGTCTCACCCAGGATACCTTTGCAAACGGAATTTCAGAATGGTGATAATCGAGGAAGATCGAACACAGACATTCGGGCGACTTTGAACAGACGCGAATTCACTCGACTACGACATACAATTTCTGTCAAACCTCAAACGATTTAAAACGTGCGATTAATAAGAACGTGGACGCCATTTCTCTGAGAGAAAATATTTCTCCTTTTGTGAGAAATTTTGCACGGATCGGAATACTGTTACGCGCTCGATTGAACAGCGTGTTCAATCTCCGCTAACTCTGTCGCAACCGTTCCTTTCAAAAAAGTATGTCAAAAAATAACGTTTAACGTGGACACACGAAAATGTCGGTCGTGATTGGTGAAATCGGTTGTCTTCACTGACAAATCCTCTTTTCTGACAGTATTCCATCAGACGAATTGTTCAATGGTTTAATGAAGGGTTTCATTCAAGAAAATAACAAAGATCCAAGCATCGAAGTTGCGTTTGCACGCAGTGGAGATGGGAAAAAACGATATCGGCGTGTTGAATTGGCCATCTCAGATCTAATTGAAAATGTTTGGTCAGTCATGAACCAATCACAGATCGCGAGGGACACGTGTCTTAACACTTTCGCGTATGGGAAACATACGTAGTGCTACGTCACTTCAAAATTGGCGCCATTTTTGAATTTTATATTATTAAATATCAAATTGTTGATATTGTTATTAAATGTTAAACTTGTTAAAGTGTTATTATATTTTCATTTATTAGTATATTTTATATTTCAAGTTTTTAATAAATACCACACAGATTGTCATGTAAAATAAATATGTAGAACTGTTACTGCAAATTCGTCATATTCATTTTATTAAGAGAAATATTTTTTGAAACTTTAAACAACAAACGACTATAAGTATCATACTGAATGTAATATTTTTTACATTCGTAGCTAAAAAATAGCAGAACGTTGCAATACTCAGCTAAACGTTCTGTATTTGTACCCCAAGTTGTCAAATTCGAGAAATATCGAGATCTTTACCTCGTCGCTGAGTATTCGCTGAGATTGGACACACTGTTAATCGAGCGTGTAATAGTATTTTAGGTGTCTACCGTCTGTGCAAAATATTTTACAAAAGTAATATTCTTTGTCAGAAAAATGTCATCCACGTTCTCTTATTAAACACAATAGACGTCTTCGATATTTTTCAAACTCGATAGGTTGAATATCGCAACATCGCGACGAAACTTTGGAAAAAAATCTTTCAACAGTTCTCGCAAGTCACGCGACGGGACGATGAACGGTGCCGCTCGATCAATGTTTCAGGTTCGTTTCGTTCGCGTCGCGCTGCTAAATATTTCAAGGATCCACAGGACGCCAGGTGAGAAACTTCGTGGGCGCGCTCGCGTTATCTGCAAATATTTCGCGTTGTACATAATTTACGTACAATGCATAATTCGTCCCGACGACGGGGACATTTAAACTTTGGCTGCTGGCGAACTTTGACGTCTTCGGGGACGACGGTAATTTCATCAGCCGCGTGTGTGTTCGCCACAGGCCGAGCTCTTGCCGACTTCGACGAGAAAGTAATCCAGGGAACTACCGGGAATTCTACCGCGGACGAAGTAACTTCCGTCGTCTTGACTGAGCGGCGAACACGTCGAAATCTCGAAACGAACAAATCGAATCGACCGTTCGTTCGTTCATTGCCGCTTTCACAGCGAAGCCAAGAGCCAGCGACCCTCGCGGCGCTATTCGACGAGGCTCCGAGACCGCTTCGTTGTTTCACAACGGAGAGCTTTCCGCGGTAACCGCGACTATCAGATAGAATTGCAATTTTGAAAAAACGCAGTTCCTTTCTCGAAAGTAACGTCGTTAAGAGGGAAAAATTGAAAATTTTCTTTTCTTTCCTTTTTGGTTTCTTTTTTTTTTTTTTTTTTCAATTAGAATTGCTTCCTTTGCAAGATAGTCCTACGTAATCACCACTGGCCGGTCACGATATCTTACCTGGGCGAATTGCGATGGAAGTTGGCGACAGAGTCGAGGCGAATTATTTCGTAGGCTATTGGCGCGAGAAATTGACTTTTCCGTCGAGGAACTATTAGCAGCGGAAAAAGGGAAAAGGTAATCGGATGACCGACTCATCCGGCCGGGCAATCTGAATCGCTTGGAACGCGCCAGACCGAGGCACGGTCTCGATGTTCATGTTTAATCGGACATTAATAAAAGACTCGTCGATTTTCTTTCGGGTCTACGATCGGCTCTAATGCCAGGGCTTCGAGAATTGAGATTCCTTTTAATTGCCTCCCGAACGGGAGGACGATCTAATCCCTTTAAAGGACGCGACGGAATTTTCTTCGTTCTTGCACCTAGCCGCTAGTCGAAAAGTCCCCCGTGGCAAGCACGAAAGTTCCGTATTATTAATTTTGAGCACTTTTAACCCTGCTAAGGGCAGTCCGAGTTGTAATACTCGAGCAGTTGTTAAGCAGTTGATGTCCAGCGAGAGAACTTGCGCCGTAAAACCAAGAGCATCGCGCGCAGGTGTAAACAATGAATTTTATTGGTTCGTCGACCCGCCGTGCACCCGGCTTCCAACGC
This sequence comes from Melipona beecheii, assembly GCA_032399605.1. Lineage (NCBI taxonomy): Eukaryota > Metazoa > Arthropoda > Insecta > Hymenoptera > Apidae > Melipona > Melipona beecheii. The sequence goes on along the minus strand of JAUCMO010000210.1, from coordinate 1,615,277 downwards.
CCGTACAACGGCCACTGTCGCAACAACGGCGAGAGCGTTAATAACCGGTACCGAAACTTGCCGGGGCCATTTCGCGAATCTTCGAGACTCGCTCGTTCGCCGATACATCCTCCCCTGGTGATTCGTCCCCGGCGACTTTAAATCTGCACGCGTTGGATTGCACGCCATTTAGCACATTCGCCCGAGGAGATTCTTATGTAGTTTTCAAAAATTTTCAAACTTGACCATCGAGGCGATCGAAAGGGGATCGAAACTATTAGAACACGTCCGAAATGATAGATGTTGGACGTAACTCGAAGCTTGCATGTGCGTAATCGCAAATGGGCTTGACTGTTTTCAGGTTGGCCAGAAAGTAATTGCGAATTTTTCGTGAGAAAGAAAATATTAACGTATAATAATATATAATATAATGTAATTAAATATATTTAATTGTATATATAAATATTTTAAATAGTGCATGCACCGCAAGGTGCGATCAAATCTCTACTAGATTTAGGACACCGATTGCAACGAGTCTCGAATTGCTATAATTTTAATCTAAAATTTTACGTAAAGATAAATTGAACGATCAAACAAAAATAGAAATGGAAATTCAAAACTAAAAACGCGCGGATCGAGGCTGTGGAGGACTTTGTGCTGCTCGAGCAGGTCTGTCCAACCTACAGAGCCCTTAGACCCTGTTCACGTGGCCCCACTCTGTATATAATCAAAGTTGGAATAATTGAATGAGAATTTTATTATTTGAATAGTTTTAACCACGAATGTTCACGTTGTATTTATATTTGCAAACAGATTTTAAGACTTGAAAATACTCTTCGTGTCAAACTTAGATATCGACGAACTAGTATCTAAAAAATCATTAAAAATTTCCATATTTTTTATTAAATTAATATAAATATATCTTTCTAGTCAATGTATTGTTTCACTATAAAAGTTGTTTTAATATCCTCATAAGTAACATAGATTGTAGTTATGTTGAACTGATAAAAAAGTATGCAAACTATACAAATTTTTATTGGATAAGAATCAAAAAATTCTGCCAGTTCTCAGTTAATTGAATGAATGAAATAAAATATTGACTGATTGAATCAAAATCAGCGATTCTTAATTATTCTTGAAAATAATGATTTCGATAGAGTTGCAAGCAAGCAAGCAATAATCGTTAGTGGTGGAGATTGGACGCACTGTTAATCGAGCGCGGAATGGTATTTTAGGTCTGTCGTCGATCTGCGTAAAATTTTTTATGAAAAGAATATTTCGAATATTTTCTATTCTTACATAATCGAAAAGAATATCTTTTCTTTCTCGGAGAAAAACGACGTTCTCTTTAAACACACTGTACGTCCGATGAAGAAAGACAATTACTCTCTGGCCAACTCAACGATCCGGCAAGACGTTTCGGTAAGTCGGTAAATAACGCGAAAGAGGCAAAGTATTCCTGGTGGCGTGCGAAACAGCGAGGATCACGTATCGAGGAAATCCGTATGACCTAGCAATTCGGACGTCGAGCAAATGGAATTTCACGGCTGACGCGGAACAACGAATGAAATTAAGGTACGTCGGCCCTCGACTGTATAATGAATTTACTTAATACGGTTTACACACTCCGAAATACCGAAATTGAACAGCCTTGTTTCTACGCTACGCTCGTAGCCTCTGCAGCCACGATCCTCGTTCCTTCGGGATCTTCATTTCGCTCGTTCTTTCGCTGTAACTTTATTTTGTATACTCGCTAATCAAGCCCGAGCTTGTGTCTACCGACCGAGGCAGTATTCACAGTTCTGAAACTTGAAGTCGAGAGAAGATTTAATAACCAACTAAGAAGTAGGCAATTTAGCCTTAAAGATCAACTGTGCTAATGATTTTCATCGCTAGTGACGATGATCTCGGGGGTGATGATCGACGAACGACGACATTCTCGTTCGAACGGTTGACGAAACTGTTGCGGAAGTGGGAAAACACGCTCGGTTACCTTTACGAAAATTAATTCGCGCGCGCATATGTTGCGAAACGGCGATGCAAGAAGCTGATGGCAGGGAACTACTCGTCCAAAATCCTCTTAGCACGTCGTCGTGGCGTAACACGTCTGCCAGCTAGTGAACAAATGCGAAACTTGGTAACAAAGTTGCAAAGGTAGTGTAACCACCCGTCGATGGAATAAATCGTGACCGTGATCAACGCGTTGTAACTCGAAATGCTGCGCGAGTACCTCCGAGCGCGTTACTTTCGATCGACCGGCGCCCGGTAACCGCCCGGAACCGCGAGCTGCGATAAAATTGAGTTTCCAGTTGCCTTGAAGGTCGATTAACGTCCAATCGAGCCGGAGCAACTCGATTATTTCCTGCAAATCGCTTTCCTAAGGTCTTTACGAAGATCGGGTTTCCTCCCTTGTTCCGTTCAACGGTGTATCGGTCTTTGTCGCGGTTGCCGGCAAATTCTGTCGGAAAACACCCCCGTGGAAAGGTACGCGAGCAAGCATTTTTCTGGAGCATTAAGCTGTCCGTGGCGATTTTTCGCGTTACGTCCGGTTTGTTTGAGGTTTGAGAACAACCCTCGGAATGGAAATAAACGTTGGGTAGAAGGACGGGAGGAGGACGATTGGAAATTGCCCCGGACGGGAACGGGGCGCAAATCTTCCCCGGCAGAGGCGACGGACAATAGAGATCGAAATCGGATGATCGATGAAGCAAAAGATCTTACGGTCTTGTCGCCCAGGTTGCGAACTCTACACGTGAGATAAGCGGTCTTTCCTATCAGTGCTGTCACGTTGGTGTTCTGCGAGTAGTCGAACGTAGGTTCCACCTTCGGCTTCAGCCCGGAGGGTTCAGCCAACAACTGATTTCGCGGTCTGTTCTGACTCGCGTGTCGATCCATGTTGTCCATCGTACGGTCCCCTAAACTCAGTGTATCTGAAAACAGTGAAAAGTTGCTCGGTCAATCTTCCACCTTTTTCCGTTTTTCTCAAAAACGTTTCGAACGAACGAATTGAAATTGTTGCGCGCGGTAAATTTCTACTCGTCTGTTTCTGCCATCTGTATGCGTACTAATCCGCCACGCATCCCTGCTGTGTGTTGCGCAAGTAATAAGTTCGAACATTGTTTTTCGTTTCAAACGCTTTTATTCGCAACGTTCTCGTTACTGAAACGAGTGTTTTTCTTTTTTTTTTTTTTTTAACCATTAGCGCGAAGAGAAATTTTCGACGTGGATTTTTTTCTTTAAACGCGTTTCGCGTTTTAATGGAGGTCGGGAAAGTAGGGAAGGATGCAGCGTAAATCGAAAAATAACTTTTGGCCTGAATGCTCGACAAAATCGTCCGTGAACATCGAACAATTGATTTTAAACGGACATCGGCGCGCGCGCGTGTATTTCTGTTATTTTACAGTCGCGGCAAGTGACAGGTTAAATTGTTTCGTTATTGCGCGGTCGCTGAAAATCAGATTTCGCATTCGAGCCGTGTATTAAATTTGCTTGTTCTTTTGATACCGCGATCGCAATGTTTATGAAAACGCGAGCACCGCGTCCTAAATTCCTCCGAAATTCCGAACGCTGGTCGATTGTATCTCTTTATTATTACATATGCACGTCGAATATCAATGTTTCTTTGACTCTGCATTTCCATAATAATCGTCGTTCTCTATGTCGAACTGACGAGTACTCTCACCAATACTGTTCATAAAAGTTGGCAATTAAAAATTCGCGATAGCAACGGACGATGTCAGAAGAGGTTGCGTTAATCGATTCGCTCGCCGACCAAAGTTCTTCGTTAAACAGCAAATCCGAATTTATCACATTTCATTGAATATCCAATTTCACGTGGCAAAGAAAACGAGCGTGGGGATTTATCAGCTTTAAAATATTCAGCGTGATCGGTTCGGCTATGTTCCTCGGCGAAATGAAAACTTTTGGTTCTCAGAGGCATAGAATTTTCACGTGAGTGTTTTGCACTCGATAAGTACAAGACTGAGGGTATTTTTGATAGGTAAACGCATACGAGGCTGTGCTTTGCGGCCCGCAGCTCCGGGAAACGTTACAGCCGCGGGGTGTACCTATAGAGGTGTGCCGGAAGGAGATTAGATTAGACGGAATTAGATTAGATCAGAGCTCATTATACTTCGGCTTAAGAGTGAATTAAGCGGAGAACGAGCTGGCTGAGGGAGGGTTTGTATCGTTCAACCTGTTATTTTTCTCGCAATCCATCATAGGGCGAAAAGAAAGTGCGATACAGTCGTCCAACTGCTCGAGATACACGTATATAAGCACGTACGTTATTAATATACATGAATAAAAGTTGACCCTCCTCTCACCTCCCCCAGCTATGCTCATTTCCTCGACAGGCATTCCCCGTGTAACTTACTTTTATCACTGAAAGTGATTTTAGCGGAGGTCAGAAAGTCGTGCCTCTTCAGGTGCTACGCTAGTGCGACGAAAATTAGCGATTGGTTGATTTGGGTCACGTGATTCGTGAGGGGCGTGGGGTAGACCTCGAGTAGGAGTGGCGTTGTTTGGTATTGAGCGATCGCGTCTGTAATTTGTTTTGTATCGATTCAAATGTTTGCGTATCAATAAAATTTTGTGGCAAAAAGGTCGTCTTCGTTTCCTAGTCAGAACAGTTGCTTCTGGGTCTTTCAGTGAGACGAATCATACCGGGGTACAAATCGTGCAGTTTTTCAGTCTGGCGTCAAAGAAAGTCGAGTCCTCTGTAATCTTTCGTACAACGTGACCAACCCTGTGATTACAATTTGTTCTATATTGAGTGTCTCGGAAATCCGAACGACGACTCAAGCGAAAATAACTCGAGTCTTTTTTTTTTTTTTTTTTTCATTCAAGCTTCGTTTTCGAAGAAATCGAAGGAATACTTACTCTACAGCGATAATAAGTCAAGGGTATGCAATTTATCAAGTACATACACGTTCGCCAAGCCAGCTCTTTGCTAAATACATTCAAACTCCATTCTCTTGAAGATGAGACTCTGAACTGGCGCACACGTGCACTTGATAAATTTTCGAAATTAATTTACTGGGAAATGAATTCGCCGTGTAAGAAAACTTCGTCCCACATGTTTCACTTGTTTTCGCAGTTGAAAGAACCCTCCAGCTCAATCTAGAACCAGCCAGTTGATAAATCTACAAACTTGATCTTCTCGAAAATGAAGCTTTGAATGAAGAAGATATTAGTCTTTTCTCCCCGATTTATTTTTGCACGTAGAATTCATGGACACTCTGTATACTGCTTGTTAATTCAATCTTTAATGAAATCTTTTAATTGCAACGAACAGGAAGTCGTAAATCATCAAAATATAACTAACTAGTCGTATTGGCGTTGTTTGAGCGCGCCGAGCGATCGGTAGAATCACAATATAATAAATCCGTCGCGCACGTAGTCGAGGGGACATTTCTAGATATTTCATGCGCTTTACCACGCGCTCGCTTTAATTAATTCTGTAGCAACAACTAAGCTTCAGGAGCTTATAACGAGCTTTTCCGTGCACTCCCGAGGACTCCCTTCTGGCTTTTCCAGTTTCTCTCTCTCTCTCTCTCTCTCTCTCTCTCTCTCTATAAAAACCGATTCCCCACTTCAACTTTCCGACGATACGTTATTACGCGTAACACAAACACATCGTCACTTTATCTCTCGAGTCGTTGTCGGATCCCTCGCACAGGCGAGGGAATGAATTAAAGACAACGAGAATTTGTTGACTCGTCCGCTGGTCCCGTAGGATGGAACGATCAGTATTCATAGAATAACATGAAACGAGGAATTTCGTTGGAGAGCTTTTGCGTCGCGACAAAGGACGCGGTCCTCCTTTTCGGCACGTGCAATTTGCTCGCGATATTTCTATTTATCTCGATGCGCGCTTTATTTTAGAAGCTCGCGGACGTTTGTAGAAAATTTCAGAATATTACGATTCATTTGAAAATGTGCTTCCTCGCGCGTGCGCGTCGGAGTGTGCATTTACACGTCAGTTAATAAAATTCAGGCCATAAAATGAATGGATATCTCGCGACTTTATGAAACGGATCGTATATAGATTGCGCGGGGCGGCAGCCGATACGGTAATCGATGCACGTATTTCATGCCGAATAGAAATTTCTCGCGCGCCACGATCGAAAATACGAGGTTGGGGGAGTCCTCGTTTGAATTACAATTGGCAACCTGATCTCGAGAAATTGTCACGGATATTTCCAAGGGACTGCGACTGCACGCGGCGAGATACCGAAAATCTCGACGCCGAAGCTGCCGCGATATACGATACGGATGTATCGTTCCGATTCATTCGGACGGCTCTGATATTTGTAATTCGCGCGGATTTCAAATACCTCCCGCGACGGGTATTTCCGTACGTGAAGATCATTCATTTAGGGGGCGGTATCCTCGATGGAGTTTGCGAAGAAACTTCGCCCGCGACTCGCCGCGCGATGACCGTAATTGCCAGAATGATTGAACGCGCTTGGTATTCCTTATCGCTGGTGGATCGCGCTTAATGGAAAGTAACGACGGATCTGATCACCCCGTTGGAATTCCCATCCGCTGAAAATAAAATTACTCCCGGCGGGTTCGTGATAAATTGCAATGACAATTTTCAAATGACTTATGGACGAGTAGCTGGCGCGACAAATTGCAACCCATTCATTTTCAGCCAGGTGAGAAAAAGCCGGATTCGCGCTCGTTCCCGTATCAGGTACTTTTTTCTCCTTCCCTCTCCCCCCTCCTCTTTCCCTCTCTCTCTCTCTCTTTCTTACACTGTCTTACACTGGCAATTAGACACGTCGTCGTTTGACGTGGACGGTGACTTGCGTTATGACGACACACTTGTCTTCGCCGTCGCGTAGGCTAAAAGCGAATATTGCACTCGCTGCGCAGTGGCCTTGAGCATTTGCTCGCAAAAAGTGTGCATTATCACGGTCGACGCGGGATTACCGTGGAATTTGGCCGTTTTAATTAGTCGAATGAGCCGTGAGAGCGGACTCGGGGCGTACGTAAGCGAAAGAAAAGCGCAAGCTATTCGTCTCGAAGAGAAATGATCCGACCGTTTCGCAAGAGAAAGGAAAGGTTGACACGGAAGTGCCGGTGTATATCGCGAGTCGCGACAGAAAAAGCATGTAACGACTGTTTCGCGAATATTGAAACTTTACGGATCGTATGACGGTAATGGATCATGTGTGTAACAATAGTTGTAACCTTAATCCTTCTTAGATCGAAGAAACTGTACCTAAGCGTAAAATAAACTGAATGAAACAAGTCGATGTAATTTGGTAGGGTTTGAGAAGCAAAATTCTGTACGAAATTCATCAAGGAAAAAAGGGAAAATTTAATTGATGCACATGCCATGTCAAGTGTGTTAAGAATTTATCAGCTATCGAGTAATCTGAGACATGGAGAAACGTAAAAGAGTAAAAATTCATGTTGTGGAAAATCTTTTTTGTCATTCATTCAGTGGTTAGACATCACTTCGAGGAAAATCATTAGAACTTAAAATTGATGAGTTTCTCCAACCATCATATTCCTCACATTTGCAGATAAGTAAAATAAAAACCAACATAATACCCCTCCGCCCCCAAGAAAAAAGAATGTAGAAATAAATATTTACTTCATATATTAACACGAAATAAGTTAAATAATAATTGCGGAGATTTGTAATTGTTATACATCATGCTAGAAATACATTGTTTATGCAATTTATACATTGTAAACGTATCTAACTTCGATGTACAGTAATTCAGCATTTGTCTTGTTGTTCAAACAAAACATAACGGCATGGTAGTTCCAACGTTTTGAAATTGTACAATTTGTTTAGATATTTGACACATTTTAGACGAGTTGTTGCTAATCTTTCCATTGAGATATCTATCGCGCGTATAGGTACGTCATTGTTTGACAGTACGAGGATCAACGCGGGATCGTTTAAAAAATATTACATGAAAGTTACGTCGCGTTGGAATGGTAGACAGAGCGTGTTTGGTCAGACAGCTGACAGAATTGGCTCTGCAGGACTTGTTACAGTTTGGTGTGAACTCCAAACGTGCCTTGTTTGCGAGTTAAACGTTAACGTTGCTGCACTGTCCTCCAAACAGACAGAATTCTAGTACTCGTACTTCGAACCGAGGACGAACGGTACTTCCAGAATGCAAACCAATTTTCTAATAAGACAAGTTGCTAACGTAAATTATTACATCTACGATAAAACGTCAATTAGACGTGGTATCGTAACCCATCGCTACGCGTCTGTAATTAATTGCAAGGTCGACATCATTTCCAACTCCAAAGTCCAGATTCAACGTTAGTATTACTGTATATCGGTTGAAACAACTTCCACGTGAATCATTAGCGAGATTGAGGCATTTCAGAGTATCTCGTTCCGCTTTGCTGCAATTTCCAAAGAAGAAAAATTCTGTTGGGAAATTGTAGCTTGCCCGCAACGACCATCATCTGAATATTTAAATCGATCTGTCCCTCCCGGGAGGAAGATCGGTTTCCTCAGAATTACGATTTCCTTGGAATTACGATACCGTCGACTAACTCTGAATTGAACTAAATGGAGCGTTCGAAATGGATATACGAAACTTTCGAGTGCGCGAAGCCCGTACGTAGTAACGATCGTTCTACGATGGTTAAATCCAACAAAAATAACACGATTGAGAAGCACGACGGAGAAGAGTGTGCGATGATGTTCCCTCTCTTCGCTCAGAGTTCATTATTTCATGGTGGGCCGCCGCGAGATTCAAACACCTCGAGGCTCGCGAAAGAAATCGGCGTGAAAAAATTATTCGACGCAAATTTCACTTGAAATTCCATTGGCCTCCGCGGCAGTGAAAATACAATTACCTGCCCCGGGTGCGGATTGAATTAATCCGTGGGGCGAAAGAATTCGCGGGGTTAATCAGCCGCACGCGAGGAGAGAAACGAATGCAGGCTGTTCTTTTGAGGATGCAGTTAATTATCAGGTCACGTGCGTATTTAGTGTAAATCAGGGAATTAAACGAGTAGTTTAAGATCGGGGTCTGCAGTTAAGACGCCGCAGCGGCGAAGAACCTAAAGTCCCCTGGGTCCGATGAATAAGTTCGATAACGGAGTTTCTCCTTATCTTTTAAACACGGCAACGTAATTTAATCACGCGGAGGTGATTACGTCGCGTGACCACGTCACGGATTTGTCTCTCGGCTCGCGTTGCGCGACGCTATGCGGTCGACGCTGTGCGTTATTTATCTCTCTTTTTTTTTTTTCTCCTTTCTTTTTTCTCGTCGCGTCGCCGCAGATTGCGAGGAATAAATAGCGCGGTGTACGCGTACGTGGTTTGCCGGCATAACTTTCCCCCGTGCCGCCACGGGGATGATTTGTAGACGGGAGCAAGATGCGAGCAAAACGACGGGAATATTGATATATGCGCCGCGATAAGTTTTAGTCGGTTGTTCGAGTGCCGGAACGAGACTCGCGTACTTACGAACAACTCTAATTCCATTTATGTTGCCCATCTCTTTTTCTCTCTGCCCCGTTGCCACCGATATTTATTGAACAAAAATCAATGTTCGAGTCTGAGCGCTCCAGGGGAAACACTTGGCGCAGGCAGTGCAATGATTCACGGACGGGGTTTTCTCACGCACAAAGTGATTACGAGGGAGAACATTAACATTAGTCAAAATTATCACAACTCTGCCGCGTACATTGACACGGTTGCACGAGGAAGGGAATCAATGCGTGTTGTACGGTTGGTTTGAATGAACGGGAAGCTAATTGGAAGATACGCGCGTATTCAGCGTCAATTATATAACGATAGAACCGCGGGGGAAATTATAATCGCCGTGATAACGAAATTGTTTATAGAAATCGAATATGTCTTTTATAATAAATACGACGTTAACAATATTATCGCTGTGGAAAACTAACGCGGAATTGTTTTTACCCCGCAACAAAACGCATAAATCTGAGGGGGTAGAAAACGCGGACAATAATGATAATAAAGAAACTGTAAATATTCGCGGAGAACGCTGAATCCATCCGTTCTGTCTTTTGGGCAGGAAAATCAACTGGAAAATTTGAATAACAATGACGCGACGCTTTTGTAATTTATATAGCCGAGACGTCACTACGCAATTTTTGGGCCGCGTTATTTGTTTCGTCGACGTTTTAAACGTCCGGTGGCCGGGCAATTATACAACGAATAAACATTCACCGTCGCAGCGACGATACGTGGATAATTTTGAACAGAAAAAGAAAAAGAGGAAAACAATCCAAAGTTAAAATGTCCTGTCTCGTCGATATAGCGGCGATATATTATATATATATTGATCGTGAGTTATGGGCTTCAGTTTGTACAACAAGTTACTTTCGAAAGAGTGTGGGGGAGGAGGGGAACTTGGAGAATTATTATCAAAAAGTGAAATCCGTGAATGTTGGAAATGAAACCTGCAAACGGCGTGCATAGGATGTGTAAAATGCGGCGTGCGAGGGAATCTTTTTCAAAGGGGCAAACAAAACCTGGAGAGGGAGCTGCTCCAACAAGTTAGTTGGAGCGCCCCGATGCACCATCCTTGCAATCTATCGCCGTATCAGCCCTATTAGGGCCGTTAACGATCGCAGATCAGATTTCATTGCTTCATTCCGCTGGAACGAGCTGCGTCCCCTTACTCTCGTGTCGCGCGACCGAAATGAAGAAAAGAGACGTAGAGAATAGAAGACACAATGAAAAGACAGAAGGAAAGAGAGCGAGAGAGAGAGAGAGAGAGAGAGGGGAGGAGGAAAAAGGAAACGCTTCAAGAGATAAAAGCAATTAATTAAGGCTCGAAGCATCCACCTCCGTCTTTTTTCTTTCTCTTTTTTTTTTTTTTTATCTCGCGTCCAACCCCTTCACCCTTTGCAATGTCGTCTGGAGCTACTATCTCCCTATTCTCTCTCTCTCTCTCTCTCTTTCTCTCTCTCTCTCTTTCTTCCCGTGTAAATCCAGCGCGCAAAGGTCGATTCTCTACCCGTCTGCCGTGAAAACGAGCCGACGACACGACGTATCCATTATAGAACAAGTGGGCCACGTCGCGAAATAATGGAACGGCCATGATTTTGTGAGTTTATCGTCACTCGTCACGTGACGCGGAAATGCAGCAGCAGACTAGTGCAGACTCCCACGCTTAAACGGGTCGAGGAGGTGCTCGCGCTTAGGCTCGTAATTAAAACACGCCGGAACTTAATGTTTCCTACTCTGCGAGGGCTTTGAATTAGCAAGACCCCGCGACGCGGCGCCATGTTGCGCCCTCCTCCTCCTTCTCCTCCTCCTACCGTTGATGTTCGACATTTTCTGACAGATTTCTACCCTCTCCTCCTCCTCCTCCTCCTCAATTTGGAAACGATTTCGATTCACTCGAGAGTTTACTCGAAACGAAACGAAACGAAACGAAACGAAAACTATGAGTTGCCGGGGCAAGGCGCGAAGATAATTACCAGCCAGTTTATTTTCTCGTTTCCTTCGGAATGTAGGAAAGGCCGGAAGTGAAGCCGGCCGAGTAACGAGCAACGCTCCAGGCAACGAAACCGACTCGGGACAAACTCCTGCCAGTGGAAGCGGGCGTTTTATTATTGCAAAAAGTTATTTCAAGGTTCGTCATACTTTCCGGGTTTTCGTAGCAGCGAGATAAAACGATTCCGTGAAAACGAAGTTTCTTGCTCCCTTCCTCCCCTGCCTCTCCCCCCTCTCCCTCGCCTCCTCCCGCGGGGGAGCTTCTGGAACTGGGGGAACTTCTCGAATTGACAGAGAACCTGCCAACTACCAGGGAAGTTTATTTTAAAATAATACCGCTTCCCGATCGAGCCGACCGCTGAAAGTTCCGTCGAATATGAAATTAGCTGGATAATGAGAAGTGGCCGGCGCACGCCAAAATGGACTTTTCCACATGGAAGTTGGCAGCCAACTATTTTTTCGCTACCGACCTCGATGTTCGACGTTCGAAACTTCTGTACAAACGGATTTATAATTTAGTCGGCTCGGCTAGCCGAACTACGTAAATTATTTCGAACGCTATACGGAAAGGCGTTTCGCCGTAACGCGGTTCGACTCTGTGGTTTCAACTTTGACATTCGCGTTTGACGTGAAAGATGAAACAACGCATCGAGTGTATCGCGGATTCGCAAAGTGATTTTAATCCTTCGCCGATCCCTGTAAACGGCCTCTTTCTCTCTTAGTTCCGCGCCAATGCGAATCACTCCTCGCCTCGCGAGATTTCCTCTTTCCGCGAGCAGTCGACCGAAGCTGGCCCAAAAAGCGAAACGAACCGATCCCTGTTTCTCAAATGAATTCCCCGCACGAACGCTCGCGAGCTCAAAAATGATAACGAATCGGGTTCCCTTGAAACTCGAGCAAAGAAAGAGGAGGATTGTCCAATTTATCATCCAGATAAAGGAATCACAATGGTGTCCCTCCGCTGTCGACCGAGTTCGATAGCGTGCACCGAAACCTACGAAACTCGGCGGCGACGAGAAGCGAGACAATAAGATAAGATTTCCAAAAGTTGTACGTTTGGCCGGGACGCCCGTATGAAAAGAAATAGCCACCAGCGTGGAATCGCGTCGAGACACGAAGACGCACGCGATCGGTGAATGTACAAAGAGTGTCGCGCCACGACCAGAGGAAGCTTCCTTCCACAAAAGTAAATTACAATTTCTTTTCTTCTTTTTTGTTATCCATCCTCCGCGATGAAGATAAACTCGAGTTTCTTCGAGGGCAGGTGAAACGATAGTTGGAGTTCGGCAGTTCTGCTAACGAACCGATAGTTGGATTTTAACGGATGCAGACAAATGATATTTTAATTAACGGTGGCTACCCAGTTTTCAGTTCGTGCTTGCTTGATGGTCCGGAGTTACGTGAAATTCGAGCTCTTTACAGCGCGTAGTTCGATTTTCGTCAGAAAATCAAAAGGGAAATCAGATCGATCCGATACGAATCTTATCAATTACCCGCGATCTCGCGTTTCGCCGGGGAATTATTTCGCAGCTACAAATTTCCCGTTTTTCCTCTTGTTCTCCCCGCGTGTCGAGAGAAGATACAAAGGACTTTTTTACGAAAAGCCATTCCATTATCCGTCGCGGACGAATTTCTCTCGCATTGTTTAGAGACGGTTAGCTTGACGCGCGCGCGGAAATAACGACACTCATAAAGTACATCGGATTTTATTATAGCCACCGGCGTGCAACTTTATCGCGGCGTTATTTTTGCAACGTCTCCGCCAACCATGGCGCTGGCAGCGAAAACGTTTCGTTTCTAGGAACTGGTCCGTGTCAATCGTTGAAACGCGCAAATGAAATAACCACTCATAATTAACTGGCAAGCTCGCCGATATAATGCCCCGTTGTAGTTGTAATTAAAGTCAGTCGTGTAAAACGAATTCAACAGTAAATTTAATCAAAATGCTATCGCGAACGTGTCAACGAACCCGCGAAGCAATCGAGTTATTAACGGGAACGGAAGAATTGACGTGCTCCATTACACGAGCTTTTACAATGATCGTGTTAAAAAATATCGCTGGATCATCGATTTGCCGTTCGTTAGTGAGAGGAGTAATTAATTTTCTTTCCGTTATTTTAATTTACCGTGAAACAATGCTTCGCGTTTGCGCCAAAAAAAAAAAAAAAAAAAAAGGAAAAAAAGAAAAGGGGGGAAGGGAAACGCAATTGAAATCTTTTCGCGAACAGTTTCGAACAGAAGAACAGAAAGAATAATCTCCATGAGAAAACTTGATACTCTCGGCGGGGTCGTTTCGTAACCGAGAACGTGCGCGCTTTAATTCCAGCCATTTTCAACGCATTGTCATTCGTAGAAAATGCTTCTGCTCGCTTCTACTCGGTGTCGTTTGACACACTCGCGAGCTAAAACTGGACATTTAAATAAATTCAAACTACTCTACCCAAAGGTAGAATCGCTGTGATTAACAAGATGATCTCGTACTCTTTGTAATATTGTAAACGGAGAAATCGCTGGTATCTTCACGGTCGAACAGTCGCGAACAGTCGCGGACAAACGTTCAATTTACCGGATTAAACATCGTCCGGACCGAACGGAGTTCAACGACGGCCAACGAAATTGCCAAAGTCGTTCGTCTAGAACGACAATGGCGTAAACAGGGTGTGAAGCGTGGAGTAGGAAATCGACGAGAGCCGTTTACACGAAGAGCCGGAGGCCCTCGTGGTCGAGGGAAACAACGGAGTGTTCGATTTTTTTTTTTTCTTTCTTTCTTTTTTTTTTTTTTTTTTTTTTTTTGGAAAGATCGCGCGCGCGAATTTGCTAGAGACACGCCGCGTCGCGTCATTTCGCGTAATTAGTTTACATGATCGATATTAACGAGACTCGGAGTTGAGTCAACGAACGTGGCCCTCTCTTGGCGAAAAAGAGGGAAAAGCTACGCGTGTGCCTCTCGATACGTGTCAGTCCCAAGGCAGAGCCACAGACGACCGACTTATGAATAATGCATGCGACGAATTCACGTCGCACGCACGCATGCACGCCGGTAATTCCATTAGCCGTGCCATTTTGCCGCTCTGGTAACTGCTGCATTTTCGATTGAATAACTTCTACTCGACCGTTGGAGAGATCAGCCGGTGTTGAACGCTCGACTTCGGCAGCCGATCAGCTGAAAATCGCGTATCGCGATCCGACTTGCCGACTCGGAGCGAGCTAACGCGTCGTCTCTGCGGTCTCTCTCCGATCTCTCCTCCGATACTCGCGACCATCACTCGTTCACTGGTTGACTGGTAATTACCTTCCGTACACATGAAGAGTATGGCAGCAATAGACAGCCTCGCCTGCCACCTCAGAGCCATGTCCGCGACTATTCGATGGCACGTTCACTTTGACGAACTGAAACGATTCACATCTTCTTCACCGGATGATAGCGCGTCGTCGTCCATCCGCCGACATACTAACACCACGCGGGAAATCCGTGTCGCGATCGCGTTGACATTCCACCGAAGACGGCGTGTACGCTCGACGAACAGCTGAACCGAGGGTTCAGTTCAGTTTCGTTTGCCCCGACGTTTGCGACTCGCTCGCTCGCCCGATTCTCCTGGCAACCAGAGCGTCTTCGTTTGCGTTTTCCATAGGAGGACTATTCGCTCCTCTGGGAATGAATCTAGAATACGCGTGCACACGCCAGAGCCGGGTCGATATATATATATATATATATAGTTTCAACGCACTAGCACCTTGCACTTGCCGCGGAAGGATGGAAGGAAAGAAAACACGCGTTTCTTGGGAACTTGCCCCGGAACGTAATCGTGTCACGGGTAAGTCGCGAGTCGATCACTTCCGCCACCGTCGAATCATTTTCCAACGTTTCTCGTACAGTTTCTCGTATAGCTGGACGACACGACGAAACAAGTGGCGAGCAAATTAGACCGCAACGTGCTCACGAAGTTAAACGAAAGCGCCATTTATCACTGGATCCCACGGCGAACGAGGAACGTCGTTAGCCCACGCTTCGCGACGTGTCACCTCGATTTCGCGGCTTTGTCACTGTTTGTCCCGGTGTTGACCGACCGAAAGTTCGACGCACGTTGTTATGCACCACGAGTACGGTGTATCTTTCGAAAGCGTTTACCAGAAAAACGGTGGAAGGATCCTTCTCGTGGACTGGCCCTGTTCAGGGCCTAAAATAACCAGAGGGTAGCGTAAGAATCTTCCGTAAGAAATGACTTTGACATTGTCACACGTGCTTGTTCACGAGTTGCTTCTCGTTTCAAATATTCCGTTTTTCTTTCTCTTTCTTTTCCTGTTTTGCCCGAACTCGGAACTTTGTTGCACACAATTCACATCGTTCGCACAAGGTCCGAGAGACGACTGGTCAAGCGGTTCCCCATCGTCGCAGGAAGACGCGAGCCCCGACTCGCGAAACGCGAAACAATTAATTTCCCCCCGAGAAAAATTTCGCGTCTATATGCGCGACATGGTATATAGGACGAGACAGCACGCACCACGTCTTGATTCGGTGGCAGATTTACCCTGACTGGGGTGATTCTTGGCCGTGGGAGCATGCGCGCTTCCGATCCACCTCCTGTGATGGTGGAAAACGCGCAGAGGATCCACGAACGAGGTCCGCGCACACGTAAAGCCCCCTCGACACACCGTTACCGCCGACGCACACGTACGACGCACACGGACTCGCGCGAACCTCACCGACACGACGCCGGGTCAGCGTGAGTGTAGTGTTAAGGGTAGCTCGCGTCGGTCACGACGTACGGCACTGTGTGTCACGGGCAGAAAGTGTGGCAGGGCGTGCAAGGAGTATAGAATCGAGGTACGAAAAATCTACGATACTCTTTGCAGGAGCGTGACGGTCTTTGAGATTCAGCCGCTCGTCCAACTCTGGCGTCAGCCTGGCCACCTATTTTTTCACCTCGCGCGCGCGTAACCTCGTCGCTCGCTATTTTAAGCCTCCTCGCGACGGAGAAACACGCGGATGTAACGAGCTCGTACATGCCAATGCGCTTTGTGCACATGATAACGTCGTAGTAATGAGAAAAACGACTTCGAGTCGCGAGACCGGAGTGTGTCACTTTAAACCTCGCTTGCCGGTCCTTTTCTGGTTTGGGCAGAACCGAAGCGACGAACGAGAGCGGCGAGGCGAGACTGGTGGAGGGTCGATGGCTAGATAAAACGACGAAGACGGAGTTTCGATCGCGGTAAACGTCGTCCCGTCCGGGGGACGACATCTGCTTGAAACCTTTTTAACAAATTCCCTCTAAATCCCCGCTGACGTCGAGATTGATCACCTCGCTCTCGCGTAGAGATTTCACGTGCTCGAGGAGCTACGCTTTTCGACGATGTTGTTTCTCTCTCTTTCGTAGAAAATTGTCGCGACGATCGTCGAGCACGCGTATTATTATATTAAACGAACTAGATGTATGTATGTGTGTACACACGAACACGCAAGTGTTGAACAATGACAGGCGTGGCACGCGATGGTGGAAATGATTAGCGTGCGGCGATTAACCGCACTCGTCTGCCTATCGGTCGTAAGAATAATTTCACGGCGTCGTGACAGATTCGCTCGACTGCTGCGTGCGTTGTCGCGCGGTATCGACGCAGGATCGAATGTTATAACGTGTCACGCACAGAACTTCCGTCGACGAATGGAAGGTGGGCGGGGGTGGAAATTGCTCACCGTGGACGTAAACGCGCGGCAAAGGGATTGCCAATTCTCTTCCGTGCAAGTATATCCCAAGGTTAACGTCGAAAATAGCGTTGCACGTTTGTAACGAAAATAACTAACGTGGAAACGCGACGAATAAAATGCGAATGTCTTAACATTCCGCGATCAGATATCACAGCCGCGTTTATGACGGTCGTCGAACGTCCGCGGTATACATACTCGCATACGTGCATACATCTCGCGGGTATAATATTTCGACGACATCGCGAAACAAATGACGTTAGTCGGGCTACGTACTATTACGTACACCTCGGGCTTAGCAATCCAGCAAAGTTTGATGACATCTACTTTATAATCCTCGCTTTCTGAATTATTTGCAGGGAAATTTGGCGCACCTGCACGGGAGATATACCGATATAATAACTTTTGCTTTCGCGCAGCGTAGTACGTGTAAGGCCCGCGCGAGCCAAGAACGAGAATTACGAGTCAGCGTCATCGACCAACATAATTCGTTTGGATCGAAATCCGTTGGTTCGGGAATTTCAAGTGAGCAAGAAACGTTCGAAATTAACGAACGGAGGCTGCGGTTCCGCGTTTCAGGTCCCACGGTCGTTTCACCATGCAAATTGCAAGGCGTTCATTCAAAAAATATCGCGCCGACCGACCGACGTATGTACAAGCCTCCAAGCCGAAGTTATAAATAACGTTTTGCGTGACGATCGTGCCTTTGCTGGACGAGGGACCATTCATCAGCAACGCGTAGCACGTGAACCGATAACGACGCCCCGACCAGCGGACTCGATCGGTCGATGAAAGGGGCGCCTGTCGAACGTACCGCGAATCAGTCGCCTCGTCTCGATTTCGGGTTTGCGGGTTTTACCGTTCAATCAGTTTGTGTTTTTAGAACGTGGAACTTGATTCTCACTTAAATTCGTGGTTAAAAACTTGCGAGCTTGTTCCCGTTCTCTTTGTTGTTTCTCTTTCTTTCCTCTTTTTTTTTTTTTTTTTCTTTTTTTGTTTCTGTTGGTGATCCTCTCACCTGATAAGAAGATTCCATTTTGCCTCACCTGTTTCCTATTTCCGCCGCACTCTGTTTCAACATTGCAGTTTGCAACATTGATCAAGCAAGCCACGCATCGCAAATTAACGCGGCAATAAAACGCCGCGTAAAATCCGATCGAAAATCCGGTTGCCTGGTAACGATCTCGCGGAAGACAGCGGTCGATGATTAGGGATAGTAAAACTCAGTGCGCGTAAGTTTCGAGCGATAGTTGGCGCGTGTTTGCACGAAATTTGGAAGGGGCGAGGTAGTATCGCGACCAAAATTATCCGTCTTTTCTGGGATAAAACTTCTGAGATATACACTTTAATCTTTTATAACAAATCGCTTTCCTTCGCTGTAACGTTCAGAAATACGTTTCTCGACGTTGAGTGACGACTGGTTCAGTGCTGGTGTCCTGATCGGCATTCTTTTTTCGAAGGAGCCGCGACTTCCGATATTTGGAAATTCACTCCCAACGAGCGTTATTTTATCAACGCTACGCGCGATGTCGAAGAGAACCGGCCTCTCGTTCCCCGTTTCTACCGGGCGAATTCCGAATTGAAAATCGCTCGAGATTATCCGCGGCCTGCGGTGTACGAAACGATTTCGTAACTCGCCGCGAGTTATAAGCGGAGCAGTCTGGTCAAGTCCGCGCTTGTGCCGGGAAACTTGAGCTACTCGCAGCAGTTCGAGATTCCACGGGGGACTTTGCGGCGTATTGAAAAGTCGGATTGTACAAGTTTGGCCAACTCGAAACAAAATGAACGTGCGTTTGCCTTCGGTGATGTCACGAGGCGCAGATTTCATCCTCGAGGAAGGGTAAATTGTCACTCGAAACGATCGAAATCGAAAAACTGTCGTGACGCTGCGAAAGAAAATCGACGATAACAATCCATTTAATCTCATTTCGAAGCGCAGAAGCTCTGCTTTCTTGAGTTTGTTCTTTATTTTTCAAATGATGATTATGCAGCAAAATTCTTCATTTCTTGAAAAATTTTTTTGTCCGAAAGATCCAAGTCCACGATCCGTTGCAATTTGCTACACGATTTTTCTGTCAATATTTTATTGGATTGGACTTTAAATACTGTTTACCAACCAAACGGCAAAAATTCGAGAAATACCCTAATACCTCGTCATTTGACTTAAACAAAATTTAACAAAATGGCGAGAGGAAATTGAATGGGGGGAAATTAAAATTTTCCCCCATTCGCTGTACGTAATGTAAACTATCAACAATTTTTCAACATTTTTGTCGGTTCGCTTACGCTTCTCACCGTGTAATTTAAACTCAATTGTAACTTTGACTTTTAAACTACATGATAATTCTGCAAGGAAGGAAATTCTCACACCTTTAAATGAAACGTACGGAATAATACCGCGTACAACGAAAGCCATTCTCCACTATTTATCGCGAGAATGCAAAGTATGTTTATACGGGGTGATAAAAATTCCTCAAGGATATTCCGCTGTGTAGCATCGTACGAGATTATCATCGTTGAGATTAATTCTTGTATTTTAGTTAAATACTGTTCTGGCCAGGAGGGCGAGTGTACATGCGAAATTTTGCACTCTGGCGTAGCTCCAACCGCATTTTTGCACGGGAAACTACAAATGCCTCGGATACTCGTTTCAAAGGGAAGCGCGTTTAATTTAACGTCTTCATTGATACTTGTTACTTGCCACGTGCGGCGTGCTTAAAATAACAGTCTCCTCGTCCACGCATTATTCGCCGGAATAATTGTTTGACTTTTTCTCTTTCGCGTCATTTCCCAACTCTCTGTTTAATTCGCGCTCGTCTTGCAACGACAGCTCGGTAAACGTAAAACGTTAAACCGAATCGCGGTTTATATCTCGTGCGGAAACGTGTCTCGGCTCAATGGCCAAATCGAGTTCTTGTTAATCAATCGAACGGGTTAAAACCAAATAGTCCGTAGCGAGCACGTTCCGGTTAGAGTGAAGTTACATTCCGATAGATTTGTTCCGTGAATGTGTATCTATTAGCATGTCGAAGGGAGAACGCAACTTTCCGAGTCCGCCGTCTCTCGATCAAAGGACGGCCAATATCGGGCAAGTCGAATTCAGCTTCGGAGTTTTGCCGCTTCGATTCTCCCGATTTTCGTCCCTCGTCTCGGTCTTCCTCGACCGAATCACGATCCAAAAAGGTTGCACGGCTGTTATGTAACTCATTATGCAATCGACGAACTTCACCGATCGATACTGGTTCATTCGCCTCTCTGGCTCGTGGATTGTCACGATCGTCACGTTTGCATTTGTCGATCACGGTTGGCGTTCGTATTTTTTCCACGAAACTCGTTTCACGCTGCAAAATTTAATTGTAATTTTAGCGGGGCGTGTGCCCGAAGGATTCGCTTGTGTCGCGATTTGGACATTGTCCAAGAATTGCCGCCATATTGAATTAATCTGGCCTCCAGTTCTCGGCGAAAGTTCATCCGCCCCCGTTTTCCTCCCCGTGTAACTCATTCGTCGTCCGCGTTAAACACGGGAATTCTATTAACCGAGTCGTGCCGAGTTTTTAAGTACGTACCAAGTTCGATAGCTTTCGGAAAAGCTGCGCTTTTCCGGCAAGATTTCCCGCACAGGCGTACTGACAGCAACACTGCAAACGGAAAACGTTTCAATGCGAAACTTCTCGACCTCGGGGAAACTCGGGGAAACGGGAGAACCGCGGAGGCTCTCCCGCCGCGGAGAAACACGATCGAAATGCAGTCGAGTTTCCACCAAGTTAATAATACACCAGAGTTTCGATGGCGTTGGGCAAACTGTGCTTCTGTGAGAGAGAGAGAGGGGGAAAGAAAAAAAGTCGCGCGCAACGAGCGAAAAGATGTTGCTAAACGTGGATTAACAAAGGTTCGAAGGTGAAAGTGACGAAAATTCCATCAACGCGATACGTACTGTCACTGTCGTTTATCGTTTTTGTCCTTTCCCCTCAAAAAAAAAAAAAGATAATGCACTTGGCTTGCGGCTCGACGTAAGCTCCCGACTGCATCTTGTAACCTTTTGCTGTTATTCCGGCACGATGGTACTTGGCCCTTTAGAGGGCGAGCTCGTGCTCCTCGTCGAGCACCTGGAGGCCGGAAGCCGCGTGAGCCAAATGAAATCTTTAAAGCCGACGGGAATTTACATAGTCGGAGGGGTTGTTTCGCGTAGATTTCGGAGGAGGAGGGGATGGCCCAGTTATACCGGATAACATTCCGTGACGGACGTACATCTCGATTTCTCGGACGTGCCTGCAATCCAGTCGCGCGATATTTCTTTCGTGAGATTCCACCGTGCGGATTCTTGTCGGCGTTCAACTTCTCGCCGGAGTTTCCTGGATCGGGGACACGAACGACCGATATCTCCGGGCCTTATTTTACGAGGACTTTCGCGCGAAAGTAATTGAAGCAGGGGAGAAGAACGTTGCCTAAAGTTTCCGCGCAACAGAGAGAGAGAGAGAGAGAGAGAGAGAGAGAGAAAGGAAGGAAGGAAAGGTTAGGGAGGTGAAACGCGAAATAATTTCTTCGCCGGTTGAATAGGAGTTTTCGAGAATTAACGAATTATCGTCGCACCTGTTGGTTGAACCCGGATTTAAACGCGGGCAAAATTGTTTCAGGTTTCAAGCTCTCGAACAATTTCCAGAGGATCGCGCGATAAGCTCGAACGCGGAGATAAAGTTTGCTCAAAGTTCGCCGTGGAACAGCTCATTCCGCGAGCGAGAGCTTATCGTTTCGTTCGAGACGCAACGAGCTTCGTAACTTGGACCAGTCGTTATCGATGTTTCCGTACGCGTTCGGATGAATCGTCTCCGAATGAGAGTGCGAGAGAGTGTAGCGAGAGTGTAACTGCCTGCCGCGTTACAATTTTAAGAAACGATGCCGTCGAACCACGCTGAGCCCAGGTGAGCGTACGTGTATTTTTGCGCGAACGAACGGGAAACTAATCATCTTGGAGTTTCTCGGAACTCGGAACTAGATCGTAATTCGATGTCCGCGTCACAACGCGATGACGCCGAGTAAATTTACGTGGCTGCGCAAACGTGTAGCGCGGAACGGTTGATCGATTCTCGCTGTATTTCAGCGCAAAGTATTCTACACACTTGTACAATGCAGCGTATCGGCATTCGTCACGGAACACCGTATTCGCGTACGCCATTAATCATCAAGTTGTCATACGACGACGATGTATATTGTTCGAAATGTCAATATAATCCACCGTGCTAATGAACTAGCGTATATATTAATTCGTCGGTATTCCCATATGCGGGCCAACGTGTCTCTCGTTGAGGAGACACGTTGCTTTTGCCTCGACGATTTTCGAGCAATTGGAAATCTCCGGTCACCGAGAGATGCGTGCGAGAGGCAAAGCAAATTCGGAACGCAAATCTTCCTTCTTCTCCTCGGTCTTTGTCTCCTGTCCCCGAACTTCCGCGACGGTGTTTATCGCTCGACAGCCAAGCGCTCGCCAATGTTGTTGTTACCTTTCTCGGTCGAAATTCTTATTGTTCCGGCAATTTGAATCGAGCACGCGTTTTGTCTCGAATCGACAAGGGTGCCTTGATAAACGAGAAACGAAGCGAACGCGCAGCAAAGTTACGAATTTTTCTTTCTTCTTCCCGCGAAACGTTCAAAAAATAATACTCGCTCGAAGCAGCATTGGCGAAGCGAAAGAATCTCTTTAGACAATACGGCGATCAGCAGCGACAAGGCAGTGCATTCGGGATTCGTTTCTTCGAGGAACGTTTGTGCAATTTTTCTCGTGAATGGAAATGTTTCCTTATCCTCCTTTCGCGCTGAAAAATCTTCCTCAGTCAGAGATGTACAACATTCCTTTCTTCCTTTGCCTAAAGTCGCGCGTCCTTTGATTAATTTTCTACAGGCATCTGGATCCGTTGAAACACGACAAATATATTCCTGCCCTTCTCCCCCCTCCCCCCACCTACTCGACCACGGCCGCATTTTTCTTCCGGTCTCCCGCTCATTTCCCGGCTGCTCTTTCAGCTACTCAGCCGTCTCTCGTGAATTTATCATTTTGCGAACTCGCCGCCACTCGCTTTTAATCTCTTCATCTTCCATCCCCGCGTCGCTTGTCTTCGAGGGACACGACCCTACGAATGAACGCGTTCATACATAACGATCGATTCCTTTAATCTTTGGAGTTTAAAGGATCGACGAAGCTACTTTCATCCAAATGAAAGCTATTTAATAACCACTCGCGGTACGACGAGCTGACAGGACGACACTTTTTGTAGTCAGTCGAGAAAAGTAAACAAAGACAATGTATTTTACGTTTACCAAATAAAATTAGAAAACGTGCTCCCGGTATGTTTGCTCCGTTGTTTTCAAACTTGGCCGTGTAAGTATACATAACGACAATAGGACAAAATAAAAAAATTTTACAGAAAAGAAAAGACACGAAACACAGGAATTTGATCGGTAAAATTATTGCGCGAAGCAAATATTTTTGCAGAGACGTAGTCGGCGATATCAACAACACCTGAAAATATTTTATCCTGCGAAATTTAAAAATATTACAAATTTTATTGTCGCTGAGAATCGGCAAAGTTCATTTCTCTAAAAACGTTACTCTTCCATTTTATTGTAAAATATTATTATTCCACACGCTCTTACCTTGATATCGAGAAAATCTTTGCTTGTATCCACGTTATACCAATATAGTATAATAATAATAATACGTCAATATAATGGAACGATAAATCAAGCTCCTGACTGATCATTGAATGTTTTAAACGTATCAAACGGTAGTGTTTCGACGAACGACAAATTTATTCATCGATCTATCCCGCGCCTTCCCTGGTTTTATTCTTTCGCCGGTCTCTCAACCACTTGTCCGGCTATACTATTTCGACGAAGGGTATTTATTGCGATCCTATACAGCGATAGATCCTTGTGCTCCTCGACCAGCTCGATTTCCGTCTCGACGTTCCTTGGATTTTTTTTTTTTTTTTTCTTTCTTGATATCCACCCGTCTTACCTTCCCCTAGCTGGCCTAGCTGTTAGATCCTTGTCAGGAAGATATGCTTCCGCTCAAATTGTTTTCCAATTCGACAACCGTCGAACGTATGGTTACCTGAAGAGTTGAGCGAATTTGTCTTCTTTTATGTTCGTACGTATAATATGAAATAAAAAAATACAAAATCGCTGTGCTCTTGTTGCATCTCCCGTTGAAGGTTCCCGTGATATACGAGGTCCTATATTAAAACGTAAAGAAGCTCTAGCAGCAAATGCTTTGTTACAACCTGAAATAAAAAGTGTCGCTCTTTAATATTCGTAATGTTGGAAAACGCAGAATCTGCAGCCAAAAATAACAAGGGTATGTAGTAAGTACGTAGTAGCAACGGAGGATCCAGTTTTCTTTAATGTTTACGTTTTTTTACGTTAGTAAGAACTTGATGATTTCAAACTTCCTAACTAGAATCAAGCAGTTGTTCATTCGTGTATTATCTCCCAATATATGAATATACCTAATAAAATCAATAAATGCTTAGAAATCTGTTATTCGTACAATATTTTTCTTCAGAAAAAAGAAAAAAAATATAATTATGAAAACAAATTTATCATAGGATCTGAAAATTAAAAATTGTAGATATCAAGTAACAAAACTTATATCAAAAGGCGGGAGAATAACTAATCGAATAAAGATTGTGTAGCAATGATACTTACTACGTATATTTTCTTAATTTGTATATAATAAGCAAAAGCTCGAAGAATCCGAAGATGAAAACTTAATTTTCATAAACTTGAACAATGAAATAGTCATTGGACGAATATCGTACAAACGTGGGTTGCGTATTAATTTTGAAAAACCAATTTAATCGTGGCAAAGAGCAAAAGTTCTATTACGTCCGTCTAGCTGCGATTGTAAAGGCCAAAATCATTTTAGTTTAATTTATTCGTAATTAAGGTATATTTCGTTTAATATTCTTGCGCAGCGGCGTTGTATCACGTGGCAATTAAACTGTTCATTTAAAATCTTATTAATTCCACATTAAAGTGAAATGCCTGATTTGCTCAAATACCAGCCGATTATACATACATTATACTGCTAAAATTGATTTTTATCTCTCTCGTTTCAGATGGATTGAACTTTCCCTCTTTTATCTGAAACTTGAAAAACAAATAAACTGATTTACACAGGCTAATTTTGGAGAATAAATTTGACTTACGTAATAATTAATCGTATTATGTGATTAATTCAATGACAGCTTCAGTAAACGATAAAATCGATTCATTTTTATAATAAATAAGTCACATCACTCTGCGCGTGCTTCTCAGCTAGCCGACCCGAGCGTACAATTTTAGAATAGTTTTCTCGTCGACGGACGACGAAGGATGTCGAAAAGTGTGTCGTTGCCTTGAAAAGTGATTCCGACTGAGGAACTGATTGAAATCGGGGTCGCGACAAGATGCAATCAATTAAATCCACGTCAACGGAATTACACAGGCACAGTTGGTGAAACGCGAGCCCTGCCTCCACTTATGAGATTCTTCAGAGACAGGGCAACTCGGAAAATTGCGGCCCATTCATCGGTTGCCATCGCGCGTCGTGGAAGGGTAGGCTGACCATCCGAGTGCCGGTATTAATAATTAGAGCGGATAAAGGGGCGTAATTGAATCAGTGGCTTAATTAAAAATCGCAATTAGTGTCTTCGCCGGGAAGGCTTGGGACCGGCCTACCTTTACGTAAGCAAAATTGAATTAATATGCCGTTTGGTCCAAGCGACGGGCACTCAACGACGGCTTCCGCTTAATGCCGGAATTACGCGCGATGCCGGAAACGAGAGTAGCGGCGGGGGCGAGAGGAGGAGCGTAACAGCGGGGAAAACAAAAGAGGGAAGAAGCGATTTCGCGTCGCGGGACAAAAGAAAAGGGAGGACGAGCTCGCGGAAGCTCTCCCTCTCGCCTCGAAGGATCGCGCGTAACTCTCCCGGTACTGGGCGAGTAATGCGATTTTCCATCGCACGGTTAAAATCACAACGACGGGACGCGACGCGCGCGGCGGCGTCGGTTTGTCGATCTAACCGGCGCTGAAAGTTTGTTTCTGAAATTC
The DNA here is from genome assembly GCA_032399605.1 of Melipona beecheii. Taxonomy (NCBI): domain Eukaryota; kingdom Metazoa; phylum Arthropoda; class Insecta; order Hymenoptera; family Apidae; genus Melipona; species Melipona beecheii. The sequence continues at coordinate 1,589,045 of JAUCMO010000210.1, read as the reverse complement.
TGAAAGAAAAGTAGCACGGACGATGGAGAAAGAATAGCAACGCGGCGAGGGGCGAAGGGAGGGGCTACCTGATTGCCAACGAATGCGGATTGCATAATGAAGAGCCAGGCTTGAATCTAGCACGGCTGTTTCTTTTCACCCTTCTGCCTGGGAACCTTAATCCCGAGCTTTAACGCCGCTCTAGGAAATTATAATCCGATACGGTTGCCGCGCACGCTCTCCATCCATCTGCTTTCTCGCGTTCGGATTTTTGAATTGCTTCGTCCATTAAGGACGAACGGCGGCGTCAATGCGAAATGGGGTTTCACTCGCGCGCGGGTGACTTTCCAATCAGTTTATGTATCGAATTTGGATTTGAAATCAAGCCTGCGACATTACGTTGCAATTGCATTATATTTTCGTCGATTCTTTCCAATTAATTTATGTACGATTCAACGCGCGTAATTATAACTCGTACAACCAATTGATTCATATTAAATGTCAATTTTTAATATCGAGACTGCGGATTGATGCAACGATGAATACTTTATATTATTTCATCGTTTCACGAATGTTTGTGAATTTCGAAGATATTCGAGTAAATTTGCAACACGATGGATCATTAATGTTTATAATTACGTCGGAATTATAAATTTGTAACGGCGCGATTCATTCGCCAAACAAATGTACGACGATTAATCCGAAACGATACTTATACATCGCGACCAACGACGATACTAATTCGAAGTCGAGCTTTGATTTGTGTCGAAATTAATGCTTTCGTACACGGTGTCCGCGATAAAGTTTACTCGTAACAAACCTAATCGCTAATTGTTCTCCTACGATACGCGGAACGTAATAAACGCGGTGATGTGTTCGCTTTGCCCTCGAAATGTTGAAAATGCAATTACAACCTAGCAAGCGGTTAACACACAACGCTCTCCAAAGTAACTGGGAATTATCGATACCGCTGCGTCGTACGCTTGTTTCACCAAGCAACGATAATTCTCGATTGTTCGTACGTAACGCGACAATTTTATTGCCAGCCTCTCGCCGGAGAGAGCCAGTTCACCGAAAGCGAGGTTCAACGGCTTTTATTTTAAATATAAATCTTAGAAACCTGAAAGATAACTTCGTCCCGGCGTTACGATCATTTCGCGGCCCATTTTCGTAAATTCTCATTTCCCGGCGGATCGTATTTCTGCGCTATAGTTCCCTGGAATTAGAGTGCGATTTTTACAGGGTAATTCCCTTATTATTTGGCAAGAGACACGAACGCGACATAAAAGAATCCCTGCAACGTGTTCGAGAGAGAGTTTCCTCTCCCAGAGAGTTTCTATGATATGTGCGGTTTACACTCCTTTCCCGTGTGCCGGGAATTTTCTTCTTTCTTCTCTCTATTCCTCGCCCCTCGGTCTCCTTTGCACACCATCGCGTGGAATGTTGCCGTTCTATGGCAGTGTGCGAGCGTGCGTACGTGCGCGTACCTTTCAATCCCGTTCTCTAATTCTTTCGTCTCTTAATTACCAACTAGGTGGTCGTTAATTTCGTTCGACAACGGAAGATCTACTTTGTACTGCGAGCAACGTTTCCAGTGGATCGTTGCTTTCGTCGGGAGACGAACAAAGTTTCACGTAAGACAAATCGCGCGTACGCACTGAACAAACAACAAATCAATCGAACAACGTGAAATAAGCGGGAAATAACCCGGGAGGATTGCACAAACGATCAAATACTGCACGTCGAATACATTTATTAGAGACATTTATGTTGGCAACAAATACATATTGTGAAATTCCAGCGATAATAAACGATCTAATTAATCAAAATTTCGAACGCATGAATACGAGAAAAGCGAGATATACGCCGCTTAATTGGGCGCCACGATTGCGCTGTAGTCAACTTTTCGAAACAGGCGACGAAAATAATATAATTGAAACTGTACGTATTAGGTATAATCTAAAATCGGTAGGAGAAAGAAGAGGTAGATAAATGCATCACTCCACTTTCTTTCTTCTTCCTTCTTCCTTTTTTTCCTTCTCATCCATTCTCCTTTTCTCTGTTTTCTTTCCTTCTTTCTTTTTCTCACGAATCGAGTTTCGTTCACTCTTGGAGCATTCTCCATTTCTTTCTTTTTATTTCTACTTTGAAATATAATTGCACGTTGTAGCAAGAAAGTCACCTAAAATTGCAAGTAAATACTTAAATATTTTAAAAACTGTTAATCATATAAAGAAAATGTTTCAAAGTAATTTGACGTAATTATTTTTCTAATTAGTTAATAATAGGAGCACATACGATACTTTAGTTTTTGATATAATACATCAACAGATCTCGTCATCCTGATGGAGAAGAAGATCATAATAATACCTTGATAATAATATCCGCTTCGTTATTTTCATATTTATAACAAAAATATGCAGAGGCGTGTATTTTCTTTACTGAATATAAACGAAGAAAAACGAAAAACGCATTCAAATTTGTTAACGAGCTGGTAACAGGCAAGTAACCTAATCTGTCGAGGAGAAAGTTTTTTGTCCTATTTGGAAGAATATATTTCCCGTGAGATAAAAGAGCTCGAGAATTGCGTGTTCGGATATATCTGATAAGAAAATCGGTGTTATAAGCAAAGTCGTTCTTTTAGCAACATTTAACATTTAATCTTGAATATTAAATGTAAGTTTAAAGATTTCAAAGTTGTGCGTGTCGAAAAAATTTCGCTTTTCAAAAGCGAATTTTTTTACTTTGAATCAGAAGTAAGTGCACAGTTTGAGTTACTTTACTCAAAAGTAAGAATAAAATTCATTCATAATTCAAGTTTAGAGATTTCTCATAACGCACATCGATAAGACATATTATACGTATATTTCGTAATGGCATACGTAATGAGTGAAAAATAATATCTTGTGGAAAATAGCAGATTTTTATTTACAAAAATAAATTTTGTTCACTGACATTTTGATCTCTAATGTTATACTAAAGAAATATACTCTTTATCATTTTTATTAAGGGATCATATCACCCTCGTTGTTGCTCTTAAAATTCTTAAAATTACTTATTTTTGTAAATTCAACTAAATTACTTTTCTTTCGGTAGTGCTAAATGGATTATATTATATAATTTTATTTGAAGAAACTCACTTACGCGTTCATTAGAGATACCAATTATATCGGATAATAATCCGCCCTCCTAAAATAATTAATAATTTCAATAATATTTCAACTTGTAGACAATGATTGTCGTTTGTCGAAAAGTTTTGCGATGTGTTTGTCGAACAATATTTATTTACAAAAAACTGCCATATGTACCGTGTCAGATTAACCGCAACCATAGATCTTCTGAATAACTGCCGCGACAATTCTTCGTTATCTAGAAAAAAACAAATCTCACGATTCAGCGGAAAATCAGCGACATCTATTTCCTATATTAAACTACCGCGAAACATAAATTTACCCTGAGTGGACAAAAATGGATGCCGTAACAGTTTGAACAAGAAAGTATCACTGGAAATCCTTGGAAATAGTCGACATGCATAACTCGATAAGAAAGAAGATGCATGCCGCACAGTCTTGAAACGATCGAAGTCTGCCATTTCCATAGATATAAAGTCTACGTGAAGCTTTAGTTTTTGAAAATCCGAGTAATTTCAAAGTCATATTTTTTAATAAATGTCTGAGCGTGTTCTTTGATCAGCTACACGACTTGTACCCCAGTACGATTCGTCTCACTGTAAGGCAACCCAGAAGCAACTGTTCCGACCAGGAAATGAAGACGACTTTTTTGCCATACAATTTTATTGATACGCAAACATTTGAACCGATGCAAAACAAATTACAGGCGCGATCGCTCAGTACCAGAGGTCTACTTTACGCCCCCTTACGAATCACGTGACTCAAATCAACCAATCGCTAATTTTCATTGGCGTTGCACCTGAAGAGGCCCGATTTTCTGGGTTATCGCCGCCAAAATCACTTTCAGTGATAATATACAATATTATACGTATAGGCGAAAAAATATCAATGATCTTGTAAACTCTGAAGACAAATGACTTTGTGAAACGAAGAAATATATCTTCAAAAAAAAAAAAATATTGGTGCTTTGACACCATTCACGTTGCGTAAAAAATATTTTTCGCATTATCACAATTCGAGGAGATATGTATTTATTTAAATGGCCCAACTTAGTGGGTATAAGTCTACCAATGAAAATGTTTTCGTTCACAAATGTAGAAAGAGTGTAAAAATGAAAAAGGGGGACGAAAAATTCTTTCTCTACGTCTCTGGTTAATGTTTTAAATTGCCCGCGTAAAAGTAAAAGTGACACAGCGTCGCGTTCACGATGGTGATACCGATTCGAGTTTCGTAATGTCGATTTAAGGAAAGGCGCGTGCATAAAAGAACGGAGAAGAGCAATCCACCTAACGGTACCCAACTGTGAAACGAGTACAAAACCCTTTGACGCTTCCGTACGTGTCGCAATTATACGGAACAAAACAGCAGTCCGCGTCTTTCCTCCTCTCACCTCTCAAGTATTCCTCTCTTTCTTCCTCTCTTCTTTTTCGCCCTGTCGCCCTCGTTCGTTGCCTCGCGCCTGCCGTCACCGAACAAAACAACCTCGAAATTTGCGTGCCCAAGAACCTTTGAAACGCAACGAATTCCCGCCGTGTCTAGCTTTGTGCCTTCAAAGAGGGAATTGTGCGGCCAAAATTTCAACGAACCTGAATCGCGCACACGCGTGCGCGTCTACGCACGGCGAACGCGTTCCAACCTTTCCCTGCCAGTAATTATACGACGGTTGCGAGAAAACCGCAGCTTATACGTTCTCGCAACGCGTTGATAATGCAACGTCCCGGTGACGCGCGAGCCTCGTGTGCCTATTACCCACTCGCGCGTCCTCTCGTCTCAAAAGGGATTACCCGGTATTCCTAGTTTTCCCGTTTACACGTTCGTCCCGGTTCGTCCCGTGTTTCCCGTTGTCGGGAAATCGTCACGCGAGCAAGATGAAACCGTTCGTTTGATGGCTGCTGTCACGCAGTTGGCTGCGTTCTTTGGAAAACGATAACCGAGCATACTCGCTCGAGAAGTTGGTTTTTTGTCAGAATTTCCCTGAAGCTAGAAAATTGATGAGAGATTTTAGGGAAAGAACTGTAAAGAATTTAAAGACCCAGGTGCTGCTGGGAAGGAGAGAAGGGAGTGTGTGAGGGAAAGTGACAAGAAAGGCGATGCGTTTCGTCTCGGAGTCACTGCCTAGACTCATCATCAGTCGGGCTCCTTACCACAAACGCTTTTGTTGTTGTAACTACTCGCTAGGCTGGCCCGATTCACCCTCCTAGCGCCTTCCGCATGCTGCTCTACTTAACATCGGAGATCGGTAGGACCTCGAGACGCTAGGCGCGCAGCCACTTGCGGCTTGTGCTAGTCGAGTGTTCGAAACTCGTAGTCGAGGAACCGTAGATTTTATTGTCACAATGCGATTTATCCGCATTTATTGTCACGAGGTAATGGAAATATCCATCTACTTTTCGAGATTCTTTTAATGTGTGTCTAGCGAAAGTTTCCGTACAATTTTCTTCCTTTCCCGGCTTACGAGAGGACTTACGTTGTTCCCATGTTTCGTACATTTTCGACTTCCCTTTGAAAAACAAAGCGTTCGTGTTTTAAGTGAAAAGGATTGATGAAATCCTTGCGAGAGATTCGATAGTGGTATCGTGTGGAGAGAACGCCCCGTATCCAGAATCCCGAAACGCAGAGGGAAAGAGGGAGGGAGATAGAGAGAGGGAAAGAGAGAGAGGAGATAGATAAGCGTGTGTTGGTAAATCGAGAAACTGTCCGCAACAGAGCAGCACTGATAGTTAAGCCACCGATGGTTAAGCCACCGACGGTCGACGCTCGCGGCCAATTTCACCAGGCATTCACGAGTTTCGATTCGAATCTTGCCAATGCGTGAATTAATGCTCGGCCAGCGAAACTCGATGCCTGGGACCTGGCATAAACTTCAATCGAGGAGGGTTGGGGGGGAGGGGGGCGTGCATGCTTTGTCGCATCGAATTTGGATTAAATCGTGACTCGTCTTCCATCGAGAGGCGTAATCGGTGTCAGCGAAACCAAGGCTGCCGTTTAGCAGCCACGTGAACGTAAGCCAGCTCCACCGAGTAGAAAATGCAACCGATCTATAGATCGGGTGCTAAATACCGCTCGAGGGCGCAATGCCCGGTTCATCCTGGGGATTCGTCTAAATCGGTCGAAGTGCACGCGTACGTACGGCACTCATAAATTACCGGACGGTAGTCGACCCGCTTGGAATTTATCGCGTTTCGATTAGACTAGATTAGACCGAATAACGCCTAGATTCGGCCTGCTGGAGATGTTCAAGACGCTTCGAGTTCCCCGCAACGGAGGAGGGTTAGCTGAGAGACTCACAATCAGTGGATTCAGCTTCGTCAGCACCACAGTGGCCTGGGAACCGCGTTTTCGAAGTTGAAATTATTTCATGACTTAAAATCATAGTATGGTTTAACGTTATCGAGTCAAAAATGTATAACGATGTTTAAAAAATAGCGGTAACCTCGAGAATTTTCACTCCAAACATTTTTTTGTCAAATCATCGGAAATAACTGAAAAATTGTAGTGATAGTTGCACGTTCGAAGATTCGACTAACCAGATATGTACTTCAGACTTCTAATTCTTAGAATCCGTGTCTCTTTGAAGGTTGCAGGAGGTTGTAAACTTTGTAAGTGTAACGCCAATCACTTTTAATCATCTCTTTGAAACTATTCTCAAAGTTCTCAAATTGCTGTAAACAGTATTCTGCCCGCATGTAGATTAAAATTCGCTTCAAATACAATTGAGCAGTCGAAATACGTTTATTGATGCACAAAGCAATAATTTAAACCCTTTGTTTACCGTTTAGCATATAATTAGCAATTGAAGGAATTAGCTTCATTTTGATTTTCAGAATTTCGACCTTGGCACTCGTTCGCGTAATTACCCGAAATGAACATAACATTCTGAATTCCAGAATTTTAAAGGATTCTTACTTCATAGAAAAAAAATTTCACCAAAATATTCAACTTGAAAAATTAGTTTGCTGGTTTTCAGACCACTGTGGCAACGGCAAAGAGGGTCAGTCTGAACGAGTTGCGCTCACACTTCCCGGTTTCTCCGCAAAGTTGCGAAAGAAAAACTAGATGAGCGAGCGCGGAAGTCGGGAGCACGAAATTGGGAAATTCGAGTCGGCTGTTTTTCGAAAACGGACGACAGATGAGAGAACGAGATGGTGGAAAAGGCCGGGAAGAAATACGGGAACGGTAACACGCACTCGAAATAAACGAGAAGCGGGACGGGAATGCGTGATAGTTCGGAAACGTTAGAAAATATCGTTTAGACGGTCCTGTCAAAAACAGTTTTCGGCCGTGGCGGTGGCTGGCGTTGGCCACTGGCCAAACGAATCACTCGCGGCGACCGCGCGCGCCGAAGCTGCGGGCTGAAAACGCCGAACGGTTCTGAATCGCGGAAGACACCGCGCGGGCGGAAACGGTCCAGGGGACGCGGGTAGACACGGGGATAAAATAAAAGGAGTAGCAGTCGCGACTCCGAGAAAATAGAAAGTTGCCATGGGAGCGCGTAAACATATAAATCTCGTTGGCCCCGAGAGAACGGAGTTAGGTTAGCTCTGGAGTTGGAAGTTAACGCTCGTTTCGCTTCCCTTTATTCTTTCTTGCCGGTTCCTTAACCGCGTTTTATCCCCAATCTTTCTCTCCTGTTCCTCCCTCCCTCCCTCTCTCTCTCTCTCTCTCTCCCTTTTTGCGTCTAACATCGCGACTGTAACTCGTGAGAAACGTTTGGGACCTTCGACTCGGGCGTGCATCGACCTGCTTGTGTCCTTTAACACGTGCCCTCGTCAACCAATCTCATATCGATTTTTCCCAACGTTCATTAGCTTCCTTTTCTGTGTTGTACGTTTATGCAAATGTTCCCTCTCAAAGTCTGAAGGAGCGCTCGGCGCAAAAATACAAAGTGCAGGAAACAGGCGCGTTGCTACTGATTGTGAGTGTGAGCCGTGTACGTCAAAGAAGTTGAACGCGATTACGAGCAAGAGACCTGTTTCAGTGTTGATTTAATCGACAAGGTTGTTTGTCACGGCGAAAGAACGCTGACCTAAATTGAGATTTTCCAGCGACAACGAGCTTACATCGACACCCCGTTTTATAAACGTTCGGTGAGAGCGAATAAATTTAAAAACATTTGAATTACATCGACCGGCTAATCGTTTTCTGTAGGAGATTGACTCTTTCGTTCGAGACGAGTCACCGCGATGATAAAAAAAAAAAAAGATTCGTTAATCCAGTTAATCCAGAGTGATTCACGACGTGAAATACTACCCCCGATTACAGGGGGACGATTCGTTAAAATTATTATGGGGCGAGAAGCTCGTAAGTACATGGTGGTTAACGGGTGGCGTTTAACGCCTCGTATGGAGCGTAACGTCGCTAATTCAATATCGGGCTAATGGTTATCGTGGAACGATAATCTGGTCGCGATGCGCTGGCAAAATATTAAACTCATCGCGAAATAATTTAAGGAAAAGACCGTGGAGGCCGCGCGACGCGTCGGCCGGATATTTCCCCTGCATCGCTATTCGATCCATGGCTGGGATAAAGAATTCCTCAAGCGTCATTCGTCGATTATCGATTGACTTTCGATCATCGAAATACGCCGTCGGCGAAATAAAACCGGGCCGTAATATAGAGATGCCATTGCAGTGCGTGGAATCGCAGCTGTAAAAGACGAAGACGGATGGCGTGCGACCGATATAAATACGCTGTTTTCTTGCTCGCTTGCTCTATAACCAAGCATTACGTATCTATACGGTTCGTTCGAGCACAGACGAAGTACATATACGAATAGATCTCGCATACAATCTATTTTTTTTGTGTCCTACCGATTCTGTCGTACCAATTTAGGCAGGTTTTGCACCGCAGCACTACCACCGATAGGGACCAAAATCAAAAAATATGGATAGTGTTCTCACATCTGCTTCGAGAGTTATTTATCGAATTGAACGTGATGATACTTCGTCAATGAAGGAATATAATTCAGAACAGCGATTGATGGAAATTGAGATGAAAAATTCATTTTATAGCTGATTATTTACATCTATTTAAAAGTATTGGAAAAAATTGATTGAAATATTTATTTTAGTGTGTAACTTTAGAGTGTATTTCAGATGTGAATAAATGAATCCTGCAAACTTGATTTTATACAACCTTGGAAAAAAATATTTCTATAACTATTGTTTGGTATAAAGTTATACTGTGTGTGGTGTAAGTTATTTTTTGCAGATTGTATTATTTTCAAAATTTCGAAGTCATTTGTTAAGACGAATTCATTTGTTGTTAAAATGAATTATTTTGAAGTTTAGTAAAGTGGCGAAAACAAATCGCACAGGTAATTTTAAGGGCTCACTATAAAGGGAAGATTTCAATTTTCAGGATTGATCTGATCATGAAAAAATTTGTTCAGTGATGGAAAAAATTCTCTTTGGTGAGATGTTTAAATCTTTACAATTTTCGAGAGGAAAAATATTTTTAATTTTACATTTGCTGTATGATAATATATAGCATGAAAATAAATATCTTTAAACAAAACAAATTCAAAATTGTTAAAGTGACTTCAGTCCGTAAAATAAAATCAGGATGATTCTACAATTTATTTTCACGAAATTATAGTCTAAAGTCTACAATTTTTTATCTAGTATATGAATACTCTTGTTCTTTTTAAAAAATTTCATATGAATTTTGTGTATTTGATTTAAACCAGAGTGTTTTATTTTTTATTCCAAGTTAACATTTCGTACGGAACGCGGGCATATTGGGTTTTAATAAGTTAAATTATTTAAATTAAAAATTACAGCGCCATTACATGGCAAAATACGCAATACAGTTTTTACGATTCTCGAACGTAATCGATATTTCTCACAATCGATTTTTAAACAAGTATGGCGAAACGAGGCACATCGCATCCAGAAAGAAGTAGCATCCAAAAGTTCTCAAATAAACATTTAAATCAATAGCCCTTAGATTTGTGTTTGTGAATTTTTACATAAAAAATTGCATTTTCGGCTTCAATTCGGCATCGAGATTGATATAATTAATATAATTTTCAACAATTAAAGAAATGATAGCATACAAATATTTAAATAGAACATATCATGCTAAAAGTTATTTATAATTTTATACCAAAATTTAATTTCAATATCTAACCTGTACAAATATTGTAATTTTGTAACGTACTAACTCGTTGTTATATATAATATACTTTTACTTCTATTGTAACAGTTTCTATTCATTTATTCATTCTTTAACTTCATATACTGCGTAATTCTCACCAATTCTAATACTAAATTTCAACAATAATTTATTAAGGATATACGTATTTAATGGCTAAAATAATAAATCTACTGCGTAATATAATAAAATTTCACATTTCTCAGTTTAAGGTGGCAATTTTTCATGTAGTATATGAATATTTTCGTTTCTTTTTTAAGAATCTCTTGTGTATTTTGTGTATTTGATTTAGGTTAGAATTTTTTATTCTTTATTCCCAGTTAATGTTTCGTGCGAAACACGTGAACAGCGCCCCAACGGTGAAATACGGAATACACTTCCAATGATTCTTGACCATAATCGATACTTCTCATGATCGATTTTAAACTGGGAAGTGGCGGTTAAAAATGGCGGAGAGAGGCACACGCCGTCTGTAAAGGAAAAAGTGTTGTCTAGAGAAATCATTCAGAAAGAAGTATTATTCAGAAGTTCTCAGGTTTAAAAAATTTAAATCAATAGTTGTTAGATTTGTATTTGTGTTGTGTATTTTTGAGATAAATGTGCATTTTTGGCTTCAACTCAAGATAAGATTTAACCAAATAATTATTACATATAATTTTCAACGATTAAATAAATAATAGAACATAAACATTTAAACAGAACATACCACGCTAAAAGTTATTTATAATTTTATTACCAAAATTTAATTTCTATTCTAACTAGTAGAAATATTATAACCTTGTAATTGACTAATTCATTGTGTATACATATATATATATATATATATATATACACACCACACACAGAAATATAACAGCGAATAATATAACCTCTATTATAACATTTTCTACTTATTTATTGATTCTTTAACATCATACTGCGTAGTTTTTAACAATTCTAATACTAAAAGACAATAATTTATTAAGAATGTACATATTTAATAGTTAAAATAATAATTTTACTGCGTAATATAATGAAATTGTTCAGGTCTCAAATAAAGTAAAGCGTAGGAGGCCTTCAAGCAAGAAATTCAAAGTAAAAAAACAACACGGACAGAATATTTATGTTCATCTCAATTGTCATGCCTTTTCGGAAAGGATCACTCCATTCTGTTACTTCTTGCATGGCGTGACGAGACAGAGAGTCACTCGGCTGTCGAATTTCATAACAACACGTATTACGTCACATTAGGTTCGTAACTTTTTCTAACCTATCGGTGGCGTCGCTTCTTCCACACTTTTACTTCCATTTATATCTCATTAACAGTATCATTTAATTAATACGCATCTGTTGAATGATTGATTAACATTACGACAACGATCGCGTAGTGTTTTGAAACTTTTCGTACCAGTTTTTCTTCAATCGACGATTTCACTTGCATGGTTACCAATAGTTTGTCTCGTACGCTTTTTTAATAGAATTTGAAGTTGATTATCGTTTCATTTTTACACATTTGCCTTCATTTGGTCTGAATTTTGGTTTCTTTCTGTGCAGGTTCTTCCTTGATTGCAAAAATACAATAGAGTGCATAGACACCACGATCATTAATGGACAATCTGATGAACTTTTATGGAAAAGTTGACATTTTATTCATTTTAGAAAACATTTGGTATACAATTTATATTTATTTATATTTGATATACAATTCAGAATACGTATTTTCACGATTATTTGTGATACAAGAATGAAAATAGAAAAAATTGAATCAATTAATGTTTTATTTCGAATATAGAGATGGTAGTATCTCAATGGTATATACTTTTAAATAGATATGCCTTAGATTATTAAACTCAAAGTTTTCATACTTTATTATATTATACCTTGCTACAATATATTTACTTTTTCCTAATACGCAATACATATTCAAGTTTCATTATTTTCATACATATTCATTATTTTCAGAAAATTTTTGTCACCGCGTGAAATGCGGTCGGTAAAGTCAGTGTTTGTTGCGATATATTTTTATATATTTCTGAGCAAAATGGCTCTTATTATTATTTGAATGAATTATTATTAATTCATTCAAATTATAATTCGCGAAATTAGAGCCAGTGAGTTCGCCGATTGTTACTTAAACGCGCGCGTTAATAGTCTTTTATTTTTCTTTTTTGTACTTTTTCTTATTCAATACCCGTTTTCGGTATTAGAGTCAGTGCTCAAGAGGATAAGGTCTCAGGAGATCAAGATCGTAAGTAGTTTTATACATTGTACTGCAGTTTATTCAATTTCTCAAATTTAACAAGTACATATTACGTTTAACGTTTTGTTACAGACGCTTCACATCAGCATTAATTTTTTGGGGGAAAATCCAACGGTAGCTCTAAAGCCAAGAATGTAATCTTTCGTTATCTTGAACTCAAGATTTTGCTTTGCTTTTAAATACAAATTGTGTTTAATGTTTTGTTACAGATCTTCTACAGTCTTCACTTCCCCTAATTCTCCAAAACCCTCATGATGCTTCAAAAGCTAAGAATGTAGGTATTTTGGCATATTGTACTTGAAATAATTATATTCTCTATAGTTCTCTTTTCATTGAAGTCTAATATAAAATTATAACTTATCAAATTATTAGAATCTCAGTTTTTACCATTATTAAAAATAAGCTGACTATTGATCATCTCTCAAAATACTCACGCAGATGACAAAATGTCATCACGTACAATTCAATAAATTAATCAGTGCACATGCGGAAACACCATCCATGGATTACCATTCCTATATATATATATAAAAAAAAGTAATGTATTTCCCGCGTAAATTTTCTGATGTGGCGCCATCTCTAGATTTTTATTAACAGTATTGTTTCTATGCAAAAGACGCCATTACGAATGAGATTTTTCACGCGTAGTGTCGTTTCGCATTTAAAGTGTATATTTTCAAAGAATTTTGATTTATTGGAAAGATTTTCGAGTACTTTTCTGGACAAACACCTGCATATTGGAAAGCAAGCAATATAAAAGGTTTAGTTCATATATAATTAACATTTTACATTTTGAAAATGTATTCCGCGTTAAAAATCTTTATGTTAATATTCATCTGTTTAATTAATTTTGTTCCATCAAATTAAACAGAAATATATAAATAAATAATATATATCATGTATAAATATTTATTTGTAAACGTATGTAAGATATGATATATTTATTGTTGAAAAATTCGTATAGAACGTTACTTTTCTACGAAATTATCGTGCGAATTCTCCCTGCTCCCCCCCCCAGTCACTGCTCCCCCTCCTACTCCTTGGGTAGTCTATTGTCGATCATCGAAGAGTTGAGATGTGTTACCTTGCATACCAAATTTTATTAACTATATAATAGTTTTATTACAGTTGTTTCATCACTCATATCCATGGTAGTGCAAACTTTGTTTAATTAATGTACGTTCTTAATAATTTGTTGAATATTATTGTAATTTATGAGTAAATTTTTTCTGTGCTTCTTTCTCTGTTTGATCGTCTTTTTTGATTCACTACATTTGCAGATGATTGGTATTATAAACGAAATTTGACCTTGATTATTGTTAATTTTTTGTTATTTTCATATATTTTACATATTATGTTTATGTATTTAACTGAAAATTTTTTTGTAGCTTGTTGATTGACTACGTGTTAATTACGAGAAAAATTCCAAAGGAGGAACTTTATCGAAATTCGAAAGATTACCACGATAACATAAATCCAAGAATTTTTGTTCAAGGTATGGTAATATTTAATTTGCTACAAATTTATACAATTTAGATAAAGTTTATCCAACGAATTTAAACATGGCGTTGCATTCTGCGCAGCCCATAGTTTGAATACTGCGCAGGTTCGTTTAATTAACAGGGACGCCATATTTATTAATACGAAATATATTTGAAATTTTAATAACAGGCTCTCAAAGTTAGAATTTTTATAATTTTGTTGTATTACGAAATAATTATATATATTTAATAACATTAAAATATATTTGATAATTAATAATATCTTAAATGTGTATCAATTGAATGTTATATATTTTTAATATAACTACAGCGCCAACGGTGAAATACGGAATACACTTCCTATGATTCTCGAACATATCGATGTTTCTCACGATCGATTTTTGAATGGAAAACATGGCGGAAAGGAGTTCGTCTCATCTGTAAAGAAGAAAGTATTATCCAGAAGAATCATCCAGAAAGAAGTATCTAAAAGTTCTCAGGTAAAAATATAAATCAATAAATGTTTGCTTTGTGTTTGTATTGTGAATTTTTTAAATAAAATGTGCATTTTTGGCTTTAACTCGAGATAAAATTTAATCAAATAGTTATTACATAATTTTCAACAATTAAAAAATAATAGAACATAAACATTTAAACAGAACATACCAAAAGTTATATCAAAATTTGATTTCACTTCTAATCAGTAGAAATATTGTAACCTTGTAATTGATTGACTTCTTGTTATATATATGCATGTTTTTCATTATATATACACACTTTTTTAACATTTTTAACATTCATTTGTTGATTCTTTAATTTCATTCTGCGTAGTTCTTAACAATTCTATTACTAAAAAAACAATAATTTATTAAGAATGTACGTCTTCAATAGTTAAAATAACAATTTTTCTGCGTAATATAATAAAATTTTCCATCTCTCAAATAAGTGAGGCTTAGAAAGCCTTGAAGCTCGAAATTTGTAGTTCAAAACAACATAAACACACGCTCGTGTTTGTATAAGTCTCTTAATATCGCACCTGTTTTTTCAGCAAACACTTTCTACTAAACGTTTCGAGACGTGCTTGTTCTTTCAAGATCACCTCATCCCCTTCTATTTTCTCAATTGCTGGATGAAACGTATTGCTGATTCGGCTTTCGAATTTCGTGGCAACTTACATCGCATTAGGTTCGTAATCTTGTCTAATCTATCGGTAGCGTCTGTTCGATAGCGTCGCTTCTTCGACACTCTTTTACTTCCATTTATACCTCATTAATGGTATCATTTAATTAATACGCATGTGTTTAACGATTGAGTATTATGGTAATGAAATCGTGTACTACTTTGAAACTTTTCGCGTCGATTTTTCTTTAATCGTCGATTTCACTCGTACAGTTATCGGTAGCTTATCTCGTACATTTCTTTAGTAGAATGTAAGGTGATTATCGTTTCATTTTTACACCTTTGCCTTTATTTGACATATTTATTCTAACTCTCGGTTTCTTTTTGTGCAGGTTATTTCTTGATTCCAGAGATATGTAGAATAGAATACATAGATGCCACGATTATTAATGGACAATCTGATATTCTTCGATGGAAATTTGGTAATTTTATTTATTTTATGTATACACAAACGATTGATACGTAATTAAACGATTCAAAGCAAGATTTCACACGTGTTTTTCGTAATATTATTTCTTAAATACATTTGGCTGTGAAATTTTGACTTGTGAAACATTTTTGAATGTTTATGACACTTGACGTGATATATTATTAATGTGCATACTTCCTATTCTAATAATGAACATTCAGAATACAATACTCGTCTTTCATTTACAATAATCAGTATTAAGATGTACTTTATTATTTACAACTAATATCTTTAATACATATTCAAGTTTCTTTACAATCCTGTTCTAGCAAAGTAGCAGTATTGTCTAGATGAACTTGTTCTTCGCCATTCCCCAACTAATCAGCTTTATTTTCAGAAAATTTTCGTGACCGCGTGCAATGCGGTCAGTAGAGTCAGTGTTGCTTGCGCAATATGTATTAATACTTATTTAATGTTTTTCTGACCAAAGTGACTTAATTCATTTAAATTTAATTCGCGAAATTAGAGCCAGTGAATTCGCCGATTGTTACTTAAACGCGCGCGTTAATAGTCTTTTATTTTTCCTTTTTGTACTTTTTCTTATTCAATGCCCGTTTTCGGTATTAGAGTCAGTGCTCAAGAGAATAAGGTCTCTCCAGGAGATCAAGACTGTAAGTAGTTTTATACATTGTGCTTCAGTTTATTCAATATCTCAAATTTAACAACAAGTACATGTTTAACGTTTTGTTACAGACGCTTCACATCAGCATTAATTCTTTTGGGGGAAAATCCAACGGTGGCTCTAAAGCCAAGAATGTGAGAATCTTTCGTTATCTTGAACTCAAGATTTTGCTTTGCTTTTAAATACAAATTCTGTTTAATGTTTTGTTACAGATCTTCTACAGTCTCCACTTCCCCTAATCCTCCAAAACTCTCGTGATGCTTCAAAATCTAAGAATGTAGGTACTTAGCATGTTGTACTTGAAATAATTCCATTCTCTATAGTTCTCTCTTCATTCTCGAAGTCTAATGTAAAATTATAACTGTAAAAATAAAAATATTTCAAATTATTAGAATCTCAGTTTTTACCGTTATTAAAATTTAAATTTTCACAAGTAACACTGTGTCTTTATGCTTTTCAAGAAATTTTTCGTGGCGTTAACTTTCACCATGGGATTTTCAGTGATATCTGCTTGATGAAGATTTTCACGACGACTTTCCTTGGTCCAGTGCAGATGATATCGTTCTTCGCAGTGAGTCGCATGCGTTTATGTTCCTCCGGTCACTCAATCATGTCGTAGGACGAAAGGTCCGAATCGGCACGGGTGACTGGTTGTATACGTAGAATTTTTGATGAGCATAGTGACCGCGGGTATTTTTTTATACCCATGAGTAGTAACATTTTTTCAAGTCTTTTGTGTATTAGATCAGGATAGTGCTTCTTGCAAATATGTATTTGTATTTGTAGCAATTACTTATAAAATCGAAATATCTTCAATATAAATATTTGTAAAAATATGTATATGAATATTCATATGAATCGTTTGATTTTGATTGTTTCATTTTATTGTTAAGTTGTTAAATTGCAATATCTTTTTTAACAAATTCAAGTCTTATTCATTTTCTTTATTCTCTTGTTATTTCAATAATTACTGAAAGAGCAGAGTCGTTACAATTTGAAATAAAGTAATGCCGTTAGTACGTTGGATACAAATGATACTAATCATTTTTTTAGTTCAGGATTTTCAGGTTGAATCCCTTCCGTGTTCATTGTCAGGATCTCACTCACGTGCCCAGGTGCTACTTGGGTGGGTGAAAGACATTGGACACGATGACCATAGTTTGTAATTTTATAAAAAATTTTTCAGCGACTGACAGTGTGTTAGCGTATCGTGCACGACGTATTTTCCGCATGTGTGTGTGGTTAGGATGTGGAATTGCGTCGTTTCTATTGTTTCATTCACTCCAAGTTGAAATATTAAAAACATTTGTGCACTGATTTGATGTGTGAATTTATTATATAATAATACTCATTAAATACGTTATTGCAACAACGTTATTATAATAATACTCATTATACGTCAATAATTAATTATGCTATTAATTATACGATCAGTTATAATAATGATTCCAAGTCAATTTGCACATGTAATTTGTATAGAAATTATATATATGAGTTATTAAAATTAGTTGTAAATATAAAGCTGTTTTAATCACGTTCTACGCAATGGCCGTTAGCCATTGTCAGTCGATTTCAGAAAAATGGTACGTAAATTAGAGTGTGAAAGTTGTGTGTCAAGCTCGGGTGTCGGAGGTGTCCCGGGACGTCCTCTCTAGTTTAGGTCTGCGCACGAGTGGTATGTGTGAGAACCGTGGAGTGAGTGTGTTGGTGTGCCTGTTTTGTCATTTTTTAAATATAGAACCGGTTAGGATAGGTAGCTTACTTTCTGGTACGCCTGTTTAATTATAAGTAGGTAGGGCCGGGCAGGTTGGCACAGTCTCTGGTCGCGTGTCTCCTTTTCGCGTGTCCAACCTGTTTCTGGAAATCTAATTTGAAAAATCGACAGTGAAATTGGTACAAATGGAGCATGCCACTTGTTTCTAGTTTTACTTTTCGATTTTTGGAATTTAGTATCGCGGTCGTGGTCGCGGATAGGTCGCGAGTAGGTTCCGAAACGAACGTTTATGTGCACGCACGTGTGAACGGACAACGATCACTACGATCGATGGTCGTCCATTGGGATCAGCTTTCGCGATTTATATTATTATTTCACCTCGGGAAGTTATCTTTTGGTTTGCGATTAGAAAGACTCGAGCTAGATGTAAGTTTCAGCGGGCATTGCGCTCGAAGGAAGAAGTGGCTAAAAAGGCCGAAGAGGCCCGGCAAACTGTCACGAAGAGGGTCACAACAAATGGCTTCTCATCTTCTGGATCATTTAAATGGTTCCAGAGCATGGGAAGTCATTCTCGTTACTACTTTGTCACTATGCTGTTTTAGTATTTGTAGTTGTATTTTTTTTTTTTTTTTCTCCATCATCGTTCATCATCGTTTTGGGCAACTCGCGGTCTTTCTTTTTAGCGTTGTGAAAGATTGTTTACGGTTTGAAATAGAGTTGCGAAGAAAGAATAATCGTGTTTACTTTAGAGTTGTGAATTATGATACCGCGATTATTTTTTGCAATTTTGATTGTGAACTTTTAAAGATGTCTTACAATTAGTGTTATATACATTAATATTTATCTTGCTTTGTGTTGTTTTAAATTATATTATTATGTAATTGAATTATATAGAATCATTGCTTCTAATTAATTTTATAATGTTAGTATATTCAAAGTATTTTTTTTCTTCATACAGCAGTTTTTGATAATAATTTCCATCGAATTTGGTTTTAGAGTTAGTGTTGCGACATACTTTATCGCGATTTCCAATTTTTTTTCTCTTGTTAGTGTAGCGATAATGAATGATCGCGTTTCTTAAAGTAGCGTTGCGTTTACGAAATGCCCAAATTTTTCCACTGGATTCGAGGAACACTGTTCCTGTTGCTGGATCACTTGGATCATCTGGATACAGCTACAAGAGCTGTAAAATGGTGGTCATACATTATCATCTTGCAGCTTAGACACGTCGCAGTTAGTATTGCCTATTTCTAAATATGAGTGTACGTACTTTTGGAAATTTTAAAAATGACGAACTCTCTTCGCATTTGATTTTGAAAATTTTTTTCTGTTTTATAATGATATAACTAGTGATATAACGTTGCAAAATACGGTTGTTTGGATTTATGTATATTTGACAATAACTCTTCTGGTTCTTGTGTCGAGTGGGAAATGTTCTTTTAGTAGCTCTTTTGGCTACTGTATCGAGATTTCTTTTTCAGTAGCCTTTTTGGTTACTGCGTTAAGTTTTGTTTTAAATTTTTTTTGTCGTTCTGGTTATTGATTAGGTTTTCTGTTTCAGCATTTCTTACGTCTGTGTTTATTACTGAAAATATTGCTAAAAAATGTATATTTTTTACCATCTGTAAGATAAATTCTATCAGATATTTATTATTTCTTATCTATCAGATATTTTTAATAAATGTTATTAATTTATTTATTAAATATATGCACATGTATGAAATTGTAATTGATTTCGTGTGTCATATATAAAATAAAGTATTGTAAAAATTAAATATTTAAATATTACAATGATCATTTCAAACTCTTTTTTACAGAACAATTAGATCGATAGTACTTTGTGGAATATTAGCTCATTTTGAAAAATTAGTTATTATTCAATTTATTAGTATTGGATTCAATGATATTGTTCGTTATCAGAGTTATTTTCTTATCATTTTATTTTATTTTCTCTATTCTAAATGTTTCACATTTTATAAATATTCGAATTTCGTATGCGTAAATCAAAGTTTATTCGTGGTCGTGGTTTACTTACTAATAAAAATCTTGCAATGAACATATTTTGCCCAATTCTTTCAAACTCTGTTGTTCGAGGCTTCTGTACAGGATGTTTCGGATGTAAGAACTAAGAGGGTATAGAGGATCGATAAATTAAGGGAAAATGTTCTTTAGAGAGCGTTGCTCGTGTTTGCTCCGTTTTAGAGATGCTCGCAAAAAAACTTGTACAAAGATGAATATTTATTAACAAAAAGGGAATTTTTTTTCGACTTTAATGATTTTTTTTAATATTTTGCCAAAGTCATCACTCTGAGTAGTGTTACGTTGGTTTCAGTTGATAGTTACTAGATTTATAAAAAAAATAGTCAAGAAATAGTACTCGAAAATGGACCCTTTTCTCGCTAGTTTTGTCTAAAATGGAGCAGAAACGAGCAAGTCTCTAAAGACATTTTTTTCTTAGTTTATCCTGTATACACTTGTACAAAAGACGCTGGCATTCATATTTCTTCCTTGAGGGGGGCAGCGTCGCACGGTACACGAAACTCTCTATATCTCATGAACGGTTCTACAGAGCTGAAAGTTAAAAGACACGCTCACGCTACACGTGACCGCGACATCGCGCTCGCAAAGCGCTGCTAACTCATATCCATGACTGCGCGCGAAATATTCGAAGCTCGTTGTTCTCTGCCCGTGCGATTGCCACTTTCACCGTGGCACTTTCCTCTCTCAAAGGCGACGCGATATTCTCATCGATCTTCGACTTCTTCGACCCGCAGGATTATCGCGCAATTTTATTTACGAGCGGACGTGTCACGAGCGAGCCTAATTTGTCATCCGCGTAGCCTTCGTCGTAAATTCGAGAATCTGGACCAATGATACCCGCGGGGCAGCTCGAAACACACACGCGCGCGCGCGGGCGCGATGTTGATTGTTAGATTGTCGAGAAAGTAGATTAATTCTCGTAGCTAGCCAGACACGTGTAGCTCGTTACCCGGAATCGCAATTTACCGGTACCTATAATTGACTAATCCTTCGTTGCTCGTAACTTGTACTTGCCTAATTTAATCGTCACATTGTGATTCTCGTTCGTCGGCCGCGTCTTGGAAAATTCGTCGAACGCGTTTTCTGCAAGCGTTTCCTCGTCCGATGGATGATTTCGAACGAAAAGAAATCGTGGAACACTTTCACGAAACGATTACATCGATAAATTTTGCGAAATTTTTAGGAACGTGGCTTCTCAAGCGGAAAGCGATGGGAAATCTGTTCCTATCCGTCCAAGTTCGGATCAACTTTTCCGTTAAATTACGGACGACTTTCACCCGTGAACTGCCACGAGCGGAAGTTCACTCGCGTGATACTTTACAATCCTCCCTGCGAGAAATTCCACGAACTGACGTCTTACTTCCTGCGGACGGACGATCGTAAAATCTTTATCACAGTTTAATCTCTTTAGAGGCTTTTTTCAGGCCTCGCTGCCTACTGATGTACGATCGCAGCGAATGTTCCGCGATCGTTACCCAGACGTGGAATAAAAATTCGGTCCGGCTGGATGTTGGCTGAAACGAGCCATTAGTCCTTGATCGCGTTTCTATGTTTGCCCCATATTCCGGAGAGAAGGGATGGTGAAAATTTCATTTCAGAGAGAAACGTCGTTTCACGACGTAACATCGAAAGAAAGAAATTGTTGCCGAAACAGAGGCGAATGATTATTCTGCCGAATAATTTGCGCGAATCAAGGTTCGAATCGTCCAATTAGCTGTTACAAACAAATGGCACAATAGCAGACAGAGGAACATGTACCAACTTTATCGAACGGTACGGTTGTATCGCGATTGAATATTGTGCTAGTATATGCTTCTCAGCAACGTCGATAAATTTATATAATAAATGTGTAAATAATACGTCCGCGCGTATATTATTCCAGTAGTCTGTCGCTAAAGTAATTGAAATTCGTAGCAGCACTGGTTCTTTAGAAGGAGCAAGGCACAGTGGGAAACCTTTCGTCAAACCTCGCGATCCGCAAAAAGGAACAAGCATGTTCCCCTATTCTCTGCATATTCGTTAGTTACGCGCTGACTTTTTGCTCGATAACATCATTCCTCTGCGACGTAAATGGCTTGCTTTAAGCGAATGGTTATGAAACGTTGTATTTTTATATTTCGCTTTTCTGACGAATTCGTGTTTTACAATGGCATTGTGCACGCGTTCGTGTCGCGTCCACGTGCGTTTCCGAATAACGTGTCGCATCGTTCTCCGATGCTGGCATAATTGGGCCAAGCTACGCAAAAAGCTACGAGCCTCCGATGATTCGGGGTAAAATCGTGTAAATTTAGCTTGAAGATTTTAATTAAAAAAAAAAAAAAAAAAAAAGGAAGCAGCTTCGTTTCTATCGAGTGCGTTTTATTTCTTGTTTCGGCTTGTTTAATCGCGCCTCGCGCGATTAATATAATTCTAAATTTTCTGCAATTTCTGCGCGCTGATGTTGCTCGGCAATTTCAGTCCCAATTCCATCCAACATCAAAGTCAAGCTTAAAGTGGTAATTACACGTAATTTTAACAATTACGTGTAACGTAAGAGTTCCACGGTGGGTTTAACGAACCCCAAAATTATGAGAGCCGCGTTTGATCAATTTTCTGCCAGTTTCAAGCTTGGCAGAGTTCTGCGTAATTTGTTAATTTGAAATTAATCAATGTGACTGGTCAGTAGAAAATTCTGCCAAATTTCGCAAATTTCGAATAAACGGATTGCGTGGAAATTGAAAAGAATTAGGAGGCGCATGATGATACGCGCGTAAAAAGCAACGGAGTCACGAAACTGGCAAATATTTCGGAGAAACCTTTTTTTTTTCTTTTTTTTTCTGACATAAACGCAACGGACAAAAACATTTTTTGCCCGACGAACGTAATTCAAACGGGATGTAATGCAAGAAAAAGAAGAAAAAATATTGGCAGATGAAAAAATGCGGTGTATTCGTGGTACATATTTATTCGCGAAGCGTCGCGGAAGGTTTTTGAAGTTTGTCATTAGCATTACAGAGGTTTCGTAAACAAAGATTAAAAGGTTTGAATTGAAGAAGCGGTTTGCAGTTAAATCGAGAAATTCTTTTCTCCCTTTATCAACGCGTCGCATTATCAACGCGATAATCTACAACGCGAATCTCGCGTAATTGTAAACGGAAGTACCAACAGCGGAAATATAATCGGAACAGATGGCCTCGTTCACGCTAGAGAAACAGTTTTAATTATTCTCCGACAGAGGCGTTCTTCAGCCAGCTACAAATTAAAAACAGATTGCAGGTCGCGAAATTCCGCACGTGCTGCCAGTTGTACGTATACGTCGTTAATTTGCTGGCCATTTAAGCAATCAGTGATCAACACTCGTTGTACTCTAATCACAGCAACGTTGTCGAAGATAAGATGCCACTTGCCGCGTATAGATCGTTTCCACTTGATTAGAACGTTGAGCAGTTCTGAAACGGAAACGTAATTGAATTCGAGAAGTAGTAACGTAGTTACTCTGTAATGCAGTAAGAGTTCCATCCATGCGAGTTAAATTGTTTCTTTCCTTCCAAGCGTTTCAAGCGAGACATTTGTCAAAATATGAAAAATGAAAAATGAGCAATAACGACTTAACTTTCACAATATGAATCAACTCTTTTGCTTCGTAACGTTATTGCATTTTTGCACGTATTGAAATTAAGAGGGTAGAAAAAAATTGCAAATATTCTTCAAGTATGAATCCGTGTGCGAAAACTGCATAACAAAATGTATCGTGGTTTTCTTGGAAAAAATCCCCCAAAATGTCAATTTTTACAAGCCGGATTACCAGAATACTCCCTTAAAACGATAAATTTAAATGGTAAAACGAAAAGAAAGTAAGATGCCGCGATATCGCGTCAAATTCCTCGTTCGTACACACAACTACGTTACACGCGGAGTAACACGCGGAGAGTTGTGACGTGAAAACGTATTCGAAAAAGTAGAATTATGCACGTAGTCGGGAACACGCGAGTGGTAAAATATCTATACGCCGAGGCAAGTGGAATAATACCGGATGTACGTGTGCGTCAAAGGGAAAAGAAAATCTAATTGAATTGAATGCCCTTGTTCGTTGGTTTTCAAAATGCAGAAAAGAAAGCCGAAACATCGCCGCACGCGGGGTTTTCACGATAAAAGCAACACCGCGTAGATCCATCTTTATTTTCCGCACATCTTCCGTGAAGGGCAGTAACGCTCATTCGCCGTGAAACCCCCACTGTATTTGCAGCTGTACCAGAAACGCGTACAATGGTTCCTAGGCAACGGTATCATCTACTCCAGGCTGACTACTAGGTTAGATTGCAAACTGCCGCTGTTTCAATGGGGGGAGGGGACTCTGGCTTGCATCCACAGCCGAGCCACGTCGCGCATGATAGAACGACACGTCGGAGAAAAGAAGACTGCGAACGTCGGAGCATCGATGATAACTGCTGATTAACCGTTGAACTTCCTTACGAAAGGCAATCGTGCGCAGAGGCAATCGACGAGATTTATTTCGCAGAGATAAAGTCTTTGGATCGAAGGATAATAAACAAAGGATTTCGTTTCGAGCAACGAGGCTCGTTTACCTCGACGACTAAATCACGGAAATAATTTACAAGCGGACCAAGTGAAACGCAAAGTGCAGTTTACAGTCTAAACAATTTTCCCTGCAATTTAGCGTCAGCTTTGCAGCAAAATTACAGAGCTCTCTTTATGAAATTACACGAAAGCGGATGAAGATTTCTTCTTCCAGCGAAACGGGAGCGGAGTTGATTGCGAGAGGATAAAGGTTCACACCTCTGAAATTTCTTATCTGACTAACTGGCAACAGTTTCTCCTTTCCAACGTACGGGGTTTATCCTCCGCTTTATCCTCCTAGAAGGAGTTCGACGAGTTTGCGCAGAATTAAACGCAGAATCAGTTTGAAAAATTATCTTTCGTTCGATCGGGTGATGTAACTTCGAACGCTGTTGTCTTTCTAAATGCTTTGCCTCACGCTTTTTTTTTTTTGTTGAGACAGAGCAAACGCGAGGCCAGAAGTAAGCCTTCGGCGGAAAACCGATCTTTATTCGGCGCGTTCGAACACACATCCGGTCCCAGGAGTGTGCCAACAGTTTCCACTTCGGAATAAGTCAGGGGAAAGTAGAAGTCGCCTTTCAACGAGGCCGTTTGTAACGAGACAAAGGGACGTTTATTCGCCGCTACCGGAACCTGGATGTCTTCTTACGAATTACTTTCGCGTCGGGAATCGATTTCCAATCGCTCGCGGCCAGGATCTCCGCTGTTGACTCGGCACGAACTAGATAAGATGGGACACTCGCGTGGAAGAAAGAGTACAAGGAAGGAGATAGGAGGATTTGCCGAGTCGAGAAGTGGAAAATGGACGAGCCGGCCTCGAGCTTTCTCGAGCCCGTGGTGGTAAATATTCCAAGATCATGCCTCGGTCCACTGTTCTCCCGGAGAAAATTGAGAACTTGGACACACGCACGCACACAAACGCGCGCGATGCTTTAGCGACACGAGATACGCTAAATCATTATGTACATATATCGTTGTTAATTCGACCGACTCTGATATCGCCGCGATAAAAGTTTCTCGAAAGAGCACGCAGGCGAAATGTAAATTTATTGGGCTCTCGAACGGACGCACGTAGAAAAGGAGACGTAGGGAAATAAACGACGGGAAAGTTTCGTGGCTCGCCGAGCGGAAAATCGCCAGCTCTACGAATTGAGGAACACGATAAAACGGGGAGAATTTTTACAACGTCTGGCTGAAACAACAAAAATTTCTTAGCGACAAGAAGTTGGTCATCGAAGAGGAAAATTAAGTGAATTTAGATCGATTCTACTTTCTACTCTAAAACAATTGGGATTTCAATATCACGCGATCGTGAACGATTAAAACCAGGTATTCGAAAACATTGAAATCTTTTGTATTTGCAGTCGCTGGATTTATTTTCCAATAAGTTTCAAATATTATACAGGATGTACAATTTCAATCTATAAACGCGTAATTTATCTGTTGTATATATATATAAAAAAAAACTGCATGACTTGTATCCCAGTACGATTCGTCTCACTGACAGACGACTTTTTTGCCATAAAATTTTATTGATGTGCAAACGCCTCCTCATGAATCACGTGACACAAATCAACCAATCGCTAATTTTCGTTGCATTAGCGTTGCACCTGAATAGGCCCGATTTTCTGCGTTACTCTCACAAAAATCACTTTCAGTGACAAAAAAAAAAAAAAAAAAAAAAAAAAAATTCAAATAAGGAACGAATGATTTTCGAGGTAGTCACAGTGTGGTGTAAATAATTTTTTCGTAGACAAACGTGTGAAGATCACTTCTATTTTTTTTTTTTTTAGATGAAATGACATATTTTTTAATTACGTTAATTAATGACATTCTTCATCTATATTAACCAACGTATGTCGGGAAATTATTAATTTCGGAGATATTTTATAAAATTAAGGACAGTGCAGTGTCCCAAATTTGCCTGTTCTCGTCATTCATGCGATAAATTTTACAGAATTAAAGTTCGAATAAAAAATTAATATTATAAAAAATATAACATTCGTCTACAAAACCGTACATTTACAAAAGCATTGCTTACGTCAGGTTGTGACTTCTTCGAAACCATTAATTTCTTATCTCAACTATATTTTTGTTCAACAGATAGTGTTTACGTATCTAAAATTCTCTTGGTCATCCTCTGTAATAATATTTTGTAGACTCAAGATTTTAGTGTATAATAATATTTTCGAATATTTGCGGGAGGCCTGTCTATCGAAGACGTCGGTAAACCATACGAAACAACGAATGATATGAAATCCATTGCAATTTTATTCATGTGGCTAGAATTTCTGTCATCTGGCTCGGACTCTGCCTCGAATTGTAGAAGGCTAGGCTGTAGATTTCGAGACGGGAGAGATAAGATGAGAAACGGCGAAGGGAAAAGGAATACAGGAAAAGAAAGAGATAAGAAGCTGTGACGACTGGCAAAGTGAAAAATGGACAAAGTGACTTCGCGTTTAAAGAATCCAACAAAGGTGGATCTTCGGTGGTGTAACGTGAGTTTCAATTTTCCTAATGGACTAAGAGCTATCTTCTCTAACAATTATCACACCGAGGAAACAGATGTCGTGAGAGTTGAATTTACCTGAAAATATTTTCCAGAAATGAATATTAAACGCTATCCGACGAATCGTATCGATCGACACGAATACGACTTTTAAATCAACTAAAGTAAACTACTTTAATAAAAAACAAACGCGTGGTGGAATGGAACGTTAAGAATAAAAGGCTGGTTTGGCTTTGTCAAGTCGCAAAAAACAGAATGAACATGTCGCTTTGAAGCAACAGGGAACCAATTAAAATAAATATTTATAGCGCTCGGCTAAAAGTCGTTTTCCGGCTTTTCAGTCTTTTTTGATAACGTTACACAGCTAGAGATAACGTGGCTAGATTTTAATTGGCATTCTTTCTTATAATTGGGACAAACTAATCGATAGATGGAATAATATAACAGAGATAAAAACCCACCTCAAAAAAAGAGATTTCTTTATTAAAATACTCGAGTTCGTCGGACAGATGTCGCTTCGTCGCGTGTATTACACAGCCACGGGAAAAATTACTGGGTAATATTTAAAAAAAAAAAAAAAAGTGTAAGGTAAAAATCAGATAAAAGCAAAGTACAAATATAAATGATTCGCGTAAAGGTTAAAAACAACTATCACGAAACGAAACAGGAGGGGACGGGAGATCGATCGAAACAAGCAGCACCGGGATTTTTAAAAAAATGCACGACTGCAATCTGTCTAATGGATTCGGTAGCTCGATCGCGTCGGTCGGGCAAATATCACCAACGTACGAAAAATATTTGTTTCCAAAACTCCCATTGGCCTTAAAATTGACGTAGCATATTAGATTGAATCGTTAGGTAATCGAGTAAATGATGAAAACGGACGATTGCCAAATTTTACGTAGAGGAAAATGAAGTAACGCCAGAGTTAAGAAAGCTAGTAGAGCAAACGAGTAGAGAGAGAGAGAGAGAGACATCGATTCTCTGGAGAACGTGAAAATTGCTCAGCGAGCGACTTTTTTCACAGTTTTTCTTCTATTTGTGACCTTTCTTGCGCAAAATAGGAATTCTAATTTACGAACCGTCGCACAGTGGCCCGGAGATCGTGCTTTCAAAATCATTTTAACGTTATTTCATGATTTAACATCGTAGTGTGGTAGATCGTTGAATTCGTCTTAACGTCAGCTTTAACGTTATCGAGTTACGTCAGAAATATATAATGACGTTTAAGAAATATTTCAAAAATCTTCAAGTAGTAGAGGTTTTGAGAACTTGAGCTTTTGTGAAAATGAAATTTCTTTCGAAACTTTAGAAGACTGAATATTGATTAATTTTTATTCTAAGCATTTTTTCTGTCAGATGATCGGAAATAACTAGGTATCTAGACGTCCCAAATATCGCGGGATCTACTTTTTAAAATCCGTGTCTATTTGAAGAAGGTTGTAAAAGGTTGCACTTAAAATTTTTATGCTCTTGTTAACAATTAACTCTTGATCATTCTTTTGTTCGAATTGCTATGAGCAACATTTTGCTTCTACATGGATTAAAATACGCTTGAAATACAATTGATATGCGTTAAATCCTTATGCAATTAAAAGAATTAGCTCTGATTTTCAGAATTTTGCCTTTAGCACGTTGCGTTTGTTCGCATAATTATCCGAAATGAATATTTTGGGTTCCAGAGTTTTAAACGGTTTCATAAAAAAAAAGGTTCCATCGAAATATTAAACCCGAAGAATCGACTTTTTTAGTCGTGAAAACGCGATTTTCAGATCGCTGTGTGGCATCGCTGTTATTGCAAGCGGAAATCCTGCAATTCCCGGTCGGAATTACGCGTAATTATTAAAACAGACAGGCAACACTTGCGTGAATTACGAGTCTGTCTCCGATAATAGAGAAGCGGAGTGGTTATTAATAACGACAAGCCGCATCGCGCTTCATCTCGCGATGGCTTCGATGGATCGACGTTGTCGAACAGAGTAAAGTCGTAGATGGATCTAAGATCGGATTGCGGATTACGGATTACGACAAATACCGGTACCGGATTCGTACCGTCCGTTGGTTAAAAAAAAGAATTCGACGTGGCGTGAATATTGACATTCGTCGTTGTTGCTCAAAAAGAAAAAAAAAAAAAAGAAAGAAAGAATTCGTTCGATTCGTTCGAATAGTTCAAAGACCATTTGAACCCGCAAGATGTCTATCAAATGATAGGATGATAGGTAGCGCGAAATTCCAGCGATCTCTCTGAAATTTCTAATCCGTGGGAATGTAATTCGGGGAATGTTACTCGGGTGAGATTAGATTTGATTATCTCCGCGCCAGCGATAGATAGCCGTTATTAATTATGGTCATTGTCGAGGTCTTTATCGCGATGTTCAGTGGATTCTAGCTCGTTTGCCAAACACCTGCGATACTTCGTAGACGGATTGTACTGGCCGAGGATTTCGCAAACCGCCCCATTGGCACTGTCAGTGAAGCATGTTGCTGACCCACGTATCGACCACCAGGGGCTTCCCCAATCCCCCGGCCGCCAGCAACGGGGTAGATTTCTGCACAAGACACGCTTCTCTGCACACGCTCCACCCCACTCGATTCTCGACACCGATATTCCTTCGTTCTCGCTCGTCCACCGCCTGTTTACATCGTTCTTCTCTCGACGCCCAGTCCCACGTATCTGTCTGCGCGTTTCGTTTCCCCCGTGCCTAGGCTCGGGCTTTCGAGAACAATTCGCTGTACTCTTTCCCTGAATTTTCTCTGAATTTTTCACCGAAAATAATAAACGTCGAGCGTCGCTGAAACACAGACTTCTAAGTCTTTAAAAGACTCGTAAACACGCGTAAACATTGTTTATTTACGAACACGTCGTGCAAACGGCGTAAATTTAAACAAATTTCTCGCAACAGATTCGTTCGAGAATCTTTTCTTTGGCGTGCGCGGACCAGTGTGTCATATAAATCTCGGGACGCGTTCTTACGCGGATAAATGTATTTCCGCGGAATAAATTTTCCTCGTTCGGTAAACAGAACGAAATAAAGCAGAATCACGTTTACGAATTTATCCGCAATTTGTGCGGACGTTGTGTGGCAGTTGTGTAAAACAATCGATACTAGCATCGGCACCGACGTTGTTAATTTCACGTGTGATATTTTTTAAGCAATCCTCACGATGAACAGCTAATTAATTAACAAATTGATCACGGCTTTGGATCGTGATGCTTTCGGAACATCTGCCTCGACTAATTCTCGTTAATTAAATAAATTTGGCGGGATTAATGAACGTGTTTAATTGGCAATGCTAATGAGATCGGTTAAGATATTTTACGCATTGTCATCACATTGTCCCTTCGAAAGCATTTTGGAACTCGGCCAAAGCAAATGTGAAAGTTGCCGTTACATTACATCGGCTACTTACTCCCCGGAGTGAATCGCCGCGGATGTAAGCACTCGCTGTACTATTCGTGATAGTTGCCTGAAGAATCTATCTCAGATTGAATTCGTTAAAATTGGCGCACGTGCATAATTGTGACACTCGCGGACAGCGACGCATAACGGTAAACGGCCACGTGAAACGTTATTGGACAGCGTGTGCAATGAAACACTTTTTCTTCGTGATTCAACTCCTTGACACGCGAGCGTACTCGAACGCTGTCGCGACCGGCGGAAGTATCGAAGTTCGATACGCGGATGAATTGCAGCTCGGTTGTCGCTGCAAGCACCCTCTTGTCTCGCGCGTGAAACGATTGTCAGCGGCAGTCGAGCGTTAATCAGTCTTCAATTTGTCGCGACTGTAATTACGCTACGCGTCCGTGAACGTCCACGGATGATACCATGATACGATACCATCTCGTTAACCCGTTTCTAACGTGTCCAAATTCGTTAACAGCCTTGGTTATTAATAACCAATTACAATTTAAACGCTAAATTTACGCCGTTGTTCCAAAGAAGAGACTCTAGGGGAAGATTTTGAAAGAGGAACAACTCGGCACACTGTCGAGAGAGTTCCTTAGCGAAAAGGAAGGATGTGTTTCAAATGTAAAATATCTTTGAAATTCTCGGTTAAACAAGCGAAACACATTCTCGATTAACCTTTAAATTGAGATTTACCAAGAGAATCCCATGGATCGGTTTTTCCCTCTTTTTTTTTTCTTTCTTTCTTGCCGACCGACTCTCTTTCTTTTCCATTCGGACAAGGGACCCCGAGACGTGCAATAGTAATAGCTGGCCGCAAGTAAATTTACGAGGACGTTTCTTCGGAGAGAGGGGCCGCGGCACGGTGGTTGATCGCGTGCGAACGTGTCGTGTCTCGGGCTTCCCCCGAGGGGAAACGGCTCCGCGAGGAGACCAGAAGGACTCGCGAAGAGCGCACCGAATACTCCAGCTCGTCGTTTTCCAGCATGGTCACCCGCGGGAGTTCAGTAAACGCGGTAGGATTACCCGGCGGAAGGGCAGCGGGGCCCGATGGCTGCTTGCGACGAGAGCTCGAACGAGGATCGAAGAAAGAAAAAGAGAACGCTCCTCCGGGGGGCGCAGCTACTCCAGACGGTTAGCAAGAAATTAATTCCCGTTTAATGCAGTCCCTAGTTAGCATTGCAAATCTCCGCCGGGCCAGAGCTCTCCCCGCGGCTTTTCCCGCTTTCCCCATCGGGGTTTCTCTCGGTTTTCCTTCGCCTTTCTCGCGCCGTCTGCCCGCCTGTCTGCCCTGGCTGCTTCCACGTCTATCTGCCCGCGCTACTGCCTCGCCTCTTCTGCAACCGCCTCTCCTTCTTTCCGCGTATTAGGCAAATTTCCGTGAATTCGTGCCTCGCTCGCCTCGTTCGAGTTTCCACGCCTCCTTCGGCCTCGGACCGCGCGAGAAGCTTTCGGTTCTTCCTCTGTTTAGAATCGTTCGTTGAAACGCTACCGATGAAAATAAAGTTCTCTCTGATCCTTTTTAAAAGAACAGTTCTCTGCTTTTTTTTTTCTTTTTTTTTTTTTAACAACGAGACGAACTCTTTTTCGTCGAACAATAGAGGGTTGGAGGTTGCTTTGTCGAACAGTTGAAAGTTGAAAATTGAATCGATCGATTCTTTTTTCCAATCGTGTCCTGTTCTACGTTCGATGTACGTCGAATTGAAACATTTTAGTCAAAATAACGTTGTTTATTAATATTGAACGATCATTTTTGTCTCATCATTGGCAATCAGACATACATGTGACGTATGTTTCCTTTGGCAGTCGTGATAAATCGTAAAGCAGGAAAGAAATCAGTCTACTTGGCTTCAACGGGGACCTCAGTTATCATCATTGATTATACTCGTAACTTTCGAGTTAAGTTGGCAATCTCCGTTAAAATAAGCTTTGTCTTAAACGCTCCGATCAAAGGCTACAGAGCTTCCTTGTGAAATGTGCTGCAGTCTTGTTAATCGAGAAAGGGAGAAAGGACAGAGAATTACACCGTAGACAGATAAAGGAAAAAATGTTTCAAATTAAAATTCCGATAACTCTGTGGGATTACGAATTCAGGAGATTAACATCTATAATAAAAATTGCATTTACTGCTGTTCGACAGGTAGTTTTTCGACCAATTTTTTCGATCAGTCAAATATACAGAGCTGAAGTTGTTTCGGTGACGTCGATATTTTTTATTCAGCTACGTAATACCAATAAATTTTGAGTTGATACAATTCCCTGTACACAGTTCCCGTGAAAATGATATTTTTGCATTATTACGAATTCTATACTTGTTTCGTTTTTGTTTCCGTCTCATCAACAAATAACGTTCGATCGTACGTTACGTACGTTGATTAAATTTGCACGAAAAACCAGATTGCACGAAAGTGTCGGATTAACCAGAATTAACAATGAATTTTCGCTACGTACATTGTCTCTTTTTTGCTAATCGAGACGCTTGCGAATTAATCGCTTTTATCGGACGCGCGATATTCATTCAATTTCGTACGAAATTCATTTCAACCATTATTTTCGATTGTCTACTGACGGTTGGTATCGATGAATTATATACCAACAGGAAGCCGTGAAAAAGAATGTAAAGCGAGCCAATAGAAGGAGAAAGAAAATAAGACACTATATCTTATCACGGGGATAAACTTTTAACGCTTTGAACAAAGAGGAATCGTTCGTCGAATAGATTCATTCATAATTTACAGTCCTGCGAGATTGAATTTGAATATTTAAAGGAAGAAAAAAAATGGACGATCGTAAATATCTTTCTGTTTAATTCCAAGTTTCTAACGAAATGTTTACAAATTGTACGATGATTTGTCGCCTTTCGTCGTTATCGCATTACAGTCGTTTCGAGGTTTCAAAATTCGTCATGTTCACTCTAAATCAATTTGAGATATTTACGGATTGTGCAAAAATTAGAGAGAAGATTATTTGTAATTTGTGAAGCAGCAATAAAGTAAATTCATGGACATTCTTGGACGTAACTAATTTTATATTGCTAATCCGTAATTGTGGAATAAATGCAGGAAGTAAGCTATAATAAGAATTATATGTTCATTTATCGAAACTGCAACATAAAAAGTATACATTTTTATGTTTTCAACAGAATTATTAGGCAGTCAAATTCTCCTCCTTTTTTCACATAATTCAGTGTTCAACAGTTCAATCAAGATCCAAATGTATCTGTCGTTAATTACATTTTTATAATGTATCAACTCATTTATATTTCGTCAATTATAATCATAATATTTTTAGAGAACTTTTCACTTTTAATTTCACTTTCTCTATGTTTTATTGATTTGGATAAATGCGACACTCCCCGAAATCATTTTTGCACTTCGCGGATTAATGCATTTCCGGACTGGAAACGCTTGACGCAAATACGCCTTGATAAATTGAATTTGAAAGCAGATAATTGAATATGATTGAAACCTTTCTATTTTCGTCGTTTTCGAGTGGTTACCATGATCGATAATAGTTTCATGTTCGCTAAAAGCATTTAAGTATTCTTCGGGATTTACAGTAGCGTCCTTTCGAAATTTGAACCGAGTCTGTTTGATAATAATTCCGATTACGATCTCACACATTTGTGCATTTTCAATAATATATTAAAGGTAAGGGAAAAGAGAATGAGTGAGAAACGAGTAATGTGGATTTGAGCAGATAGTGTGAATCTGATCGTCGAGTGAAAAAGAACCGCTGGATCGAGTAGACATCACGCCTGAAGTACAATTACTAATTGTATGTTAAATGTACCAATTTTGGTGTTGCATTCGGCCTCCAAATCTCACCTAAATTTTAGATTGATTTTCGGCAGATAATAAATTGCGATACATGTCTCGATATTTCTTAAGAATAGACACGTCGAGTGTAATTTTGAAACTATACCTCTCATTGTCAGTTGATCATTCGGATAATTTATCAACCATGTCAGCACTGCGGACAGTTATAGTCAGACACGAACTGTCAATTTGGTCGCACAAACGCGACATTGTGAATTTTTAAACAAT
Organism: Melipona beecheii; assembly: GCA_032399605.1. Classification (NCBI taxonomy): domain Eukaryota; kingdom Metazoa; phylum Arthropoda; class Insecta; order Hymenoptera; family Apidae; genus Melipona; species Melipona beecheii. The sequence continues at coordinate 1,554,517 of JAUCMO010000210.1, read as the reverse complement.
AGAGACAAAGCCGTCTCAATGAGAATCACAAGTAGTGTACTTTTGTATAATAGTATACGATATGCGGGTTCGCGCGCACGCGCATGTAATCGATTCACTAGCGACCGCGATAGCGCTCGATATGATCTGGGAACTGTAACGACTATCAGAGGCAATTATCAACTTGACGTGGTTTGAAATAAATACGAATCGATTTATGTTGTTTTTTTTTCTGCGGAGATGGATGGTATCCTGGTTTCAATAAACAAATGTTCATCCGCGATATTCGTCAACAGTTACGGACAGATTTAGTAGATCATTTAGTCGAATTTGCTTCGTGACGCTTGGTTGTTCGCGGCATCTATTACGTCAAACATTATACACGCGTATATTATTTAAAACGTAATTTTTATTTACGTTACGATATTATTAGTTTTCAATTCTACGAGTTAAGAATGAATAATTGAATGTTATCCAAGCATCCTAAAAAAATGGTGAAACATTTTTAGAAACAACCTCCTCAATTCTATTAAGGGATCAAAAGGGATCAAAAGGGATGCTTCCGATTTCCATTTCCTCGTGCGACATTACAGGAATTTCATACAGGTCCACTAGTCCCCCGCGATGATTTATACGATCGCGCATATTGGAACATCGCGTGGACTCGCGCGAAGATCGAACGAACGATTGGAGAATCGGCGAGACGCGGGAAAGGAAACGGTGGATAGAAGAACGATATTGCGATTACCGATCTCAATCACGACCCCACGCAATTTCGTCCGATCTCCGACCTCAGACTCTGAGGGAAACTCTTTATGTCGTCGACCTATATATTTATATCTACGCTTCACCCGGAAAGTAATAGCTGCCCACTCGCCTGTACGCGCGTCCCTCAATTGAACCAATTCCGTCGTTTGCACGGAACAACGCGGTAGAATAGATAATAGTGACGATCAGCGAGACGAATCGGCCGGGATCACGCTTTGAGACGAATTTGCCTCGGTGAACGGATCGGGATCAGTCAGACACGCGACAGCCACGCGTTATTGAGCCCCGGAACGCGGTGATACATCGCCAAAATAATTCTCGTCGAGCCAGGTGGCCTTCGTTTGCCTCGTTCTGAACAGGCGATATTACGCCAAGAGATCATCCCCACTTTCGTCACTAACTTTTATAACGTAGTATATGTACATATAAAGGGTGTCCCATTTTTAATCTATATATAAGCTATTCGTAATTTCAGAAATGTCCCAAATGCATTTTTTTCTGTTTTGAGAGGGCAGCAACTTGGTATACTTGATTTGTCTGTAAATGGACAGGTGTAGGAGACACGAAGATCACTACTATTTTCTCATGTATAATTATTTTCAGTCGACGCAGTAATTATTTTCTTTCTGTGAAAAAGAAAGTAGTTTGGGAAATGCTTTAATTTCAGTTTTATAAAGTTTTATCACATGAAAGACGAGAAAGAAGAGTACAAACGTACTCTTTTTGTATTAATACATAGTTCTTGTCTTTTACGCACTGGATTTTTGACATAGTTTGATTTGATATTTTCAAATCACATAATTATACTTTAAAAAATGATAGTGACCTGATAGAGACAAGCTAAGTATATACGAAATTATTGTCGTCTGAAAACAGGAAAAAATTTGAGAAACATCGTTTAAGTGACGAGTAATTGCATTTGTCACACACACCCTAACTTTACGCACGCTCAGTCCTACGAAGTATAAATACGTACGTTGGACAACGAGGGAAGGAAGTTGAACAACGGGCGCGCAAGACGGTTTTATCAATACGTGATAACCTGTACTTTGTTTACACTTGCCGGCAAAGAACAACAGCGCACGAATTAAAAGCCTTAATCGCAAGTTGGCAGGCTATCGCTCTCACAGTCGGGCAAAAATGCACGCTGGCTGAATTTTCCCTTCTGTTCTGTTCTGTTCTGTTCTGTTTCTGACTCGGTCGCGATAACGCCGACGCGTGGCAGACATTCGGGCGACGTTAAGAACGAAGACGCGCGAGAACACGAGAAAACGAGTCCAGCGGAACGGGTGGGTTCAGTAGAAAGGGTCTCGAAGGAATATCAGACGAGACCGCGCGAGAACTGCTCGGAAGAGTGAACAAGAGTCAGACGCCAGCGAATAATTTCGCGGACAAAGTAATCGCGAAGATTCAGTCGTCCAACGGACGCTACGCGAATCGACGTCCACGTCCGCGCAACGCGTTCTAAATTCCAGAGGCACAAACCCGGGCGATAAGACGATAAAAGTTCTACGAACTGAAGCGAACGAGGCCGTTGACCAATTTGCTGTCAGGCCAGCTACGATGCTGTAGCATGCTACGTTATGGGAGAGACCACACCGAGATAAGTTTCGAGCATGGTTGAAGCGGGTCATTTAAAGACCACCACGTAATTAATAGATGCTCGCAATTATCGCGTTTAGCCAGCTAATTTCTGGCTGGCTTCGTACCAGAGTGCATTGAATGCAGAGAGAGAGAGAGAGAGAGAGAGAGAGAGAGAGAGAGAGAGACGGCTGTAACTTCGTACATAGGCGATTGACCGCGTAATACCAAGTGGCATCCGGTCGGTCGGTGCATCGAATTGATATCGTTCCTCGTTCGAAGGCGATCTGACGTGTGCAGATGCACGTACCTTGCAAGTGTACGTCGGTCAGTCACGTACGGACACGTGAATTCTCCTCTTCAATGGCGCCGACGATGGAGGAACTACGTATGACGACCGAGTAAAACGAAAATAGGGTGAAAGCCATTAACCTTTCTTCCATACGCTCGTTTTTCCTTAACGCGCGCCGTCGTTAAGCTTCGATTGTGCCTTGTGCAACGAACGTTTCAGGCTCCGGTTGCCTCTTTTCCTTCGTCTCCGTGGTTGGCAATGAAAGTTGGCGAATATTGCGCGACAAACTCCTACTGCCACATCTTCGTTTACATAGGCTGTTAAAGTGGCCGAGGTGAAGAATAGAGAACAGCGAGCAACGAGCGGGATATCGCGGAGGATATTTTTACACAAATTCCCACGCAGCGTGGAAACACACAAGGGGTTTACGTTAACGCGCAGCAGGCACACACGAGGGAGGTTTACGAGGTATTTATAAAATCGCGCTGGCCAAGGCGCCGCGAATCGATAGAACAAAAGGAGGAGTGTGCATGTCCGCGCTTGCTCTTATATGCGGTATCGTGTCGGAGATATTTTTATTTTCTATCGGTGCCGTAATTACAGACACAATCTCCTTCCACCCTACTAATGTTCATGATAAATAGAAACCGTGGTAAAGGTCGTGAGCTGCATGTATAATGTTAAACGAGTTCTACGGTCTCTGTGGCTCGACGACGAGGCCAAGAACGGACGAAATACTTCTTAGACATGTGAGACTTTGCAACTCATTTCATTTGCGAGTCACACTTTGCTTGATAAGTTTTTCGAGAGATTTGTTGCCTCGTTGTTGGAAGCTATCGAGGCTAATAAGTTCAATCTCGCGAGTTACGATCGTGACTTTCGTCGCGTTTGAAAGACGACTGCGCAACACCCCTGTGACCATGACTGATCTTTGTACTTTAACCGATTGCTTTTAACGGGGGTAATTACACCAAGCTCTTAGAATTTAATATATCTGGTAACAGCTGTGTCACATTCTGGAAAATTAAATTTGTAATTTAGCGCGGGTCAATGAAAGTTACCAAAGCTGTTCAAATAAACACGGAATTTGTTTTAAAATTTTCAAATCATCACAGAATCTTGTACTCATCTCGTAAAACGCGCGCTATCGAAACAATTTTTTAACAATATCTTGTGTTATGATTTTAAAAAAATTTATCAACGGACTATGATTGCTCACTTATCTTATGATCGAAACGCAAATATTATAACTGATGCTGCGCTGGAAGAATGCAGATGCAACACATGCATACATTGATAAATGAATAACAAATGTCGCAGTTCGCTTTTAATGAAGGAAATGGAATAGTTGAGTATTAATAGTGACATTATTCGGCACAATTGTCGAGTCATAGAAGCTGGGTTCTGTGTTGGTTATACGTTATGCGTTTTCCTAAATCCCACATTTCATGAATAGCTTGATTAACAGAATCAATAATAATATTCCTGAATTACTTTGTTGTTTGTATTGGCACGGAAAGACAAGATATTTTAAGTTTCAAAGTTTCCAATTTTTGTGGGATCCAAAATTCCAATTATAGTTGACCCAATTAGATTTTTAAAATAATCAATGTAAATGTAAGACTACGCAGAATGATCGAAAAATCGCAACTACCATTCCACGAAACGTAATATAGAGAAATTACAAATTGTTGACTCAATGACGCCGAACGAATTAGAATTAATGGAGAGAAATGCTCTCAATTTGCGCAATGAGTCAATTTTATAAGAGTCTCGCATATAATGGTGACTATTAATCAATTAATCGATTAATATTACGAAGAATTCAGAAAATTGTTTAATAAAATCTTAATCAAAATTTCGTAATTTCATAATTTTATAAGCAAAAGAAAAACATAATGTTACAAATGTTATCGAAAGCAGGAAAGAATTTACTAAAGAATCACCTCATGTGAAATATTTTTTTTACAGAGTATCGATCAGTTTTAATATCGGTTTCTTGTATGCAAATGATTAAATTTTCTTTTTGATACGTCCAGTATTAATGTTCTCTTTGAGGATGATAAATCATTAATATTCCAATTTCAAGGAATAATCTCTTTTTATTTTTGCCTTTATTTTGGCATCTCATTAGTATTTACGTTAAAACCAAAAAATTCGATGATATTAATATCCTTTATTACGTCTTCGTTTGCGAGGTATGATTGCAAAGAAAATGAAGAGGATCGGTTTTTCCCAGAAACTGAACTAATTACCTGCTAATCACTTTTATATTTAAAGGAATGACATCTTCCCTTCCAATTAATTAATTGGGTAATTGATCGAGGCATTACTTTCGCTCTTTCAATTTCAGAAAAATTCAAACACACTTCTTTACCTTGCAAATTTGCAACATTTGTTTTCCCAATGAAACGTAAAAAAGCATTTATCATTGTTACGTGGATGACCGACAGGATTAAAAATGAGAAGTAATGTCAGCAAAAAAAAAAAAAAAAAAAGACGTACACGTGTAACTGATTTGATAACTCGTGTTACCACAATCACTGCAATGTTCGTACATAATTGACAAATAGGCAAAAAAAAAAATGACGAATGAGATGAACTGGGTATCCAATTGCAGAGCCGTTAACGAGACGGGTTGGCAGATAGGTCTGACCTCGGCGAGTAAGACTAACTTGCAGCTCGAACGTCTAGCGTGCAGACAACGATAGAAATTATCGCGCGAACATCAGCCATTTAGTCACTGAGCGATCGGTATTTCAGTCGATCGTACGTCGAATTCGTAATCAGAGATGAGAGCGAGAGAGGCTGTGCTCGCACGACATCTCAACGGCGCGTTTGTCTCCCTGCAGGCGTCTCCCCTTCGCAGATAATCCGATTAATTCATTAGTGATGGACGCTGATTACGTCGTCGCGCGTAATATCCAGTGTATGTTGCCGTGTTATCGAATCCTCGTACGAAGATATCGGGGCTAACGATCGATCCTCGGAATCAAAATACGCCAGTGCCGAACACTTGGCCGAACAAAGGGATCACGTAGCGTATGCACCGCGATATCAATAAGTCTTCGCTCTCGTGCGTGACCTTATCCCGCGGGGGCGGATCGACGCTCTTAACATCCTGTAAAGATTCGGACTCACGTCCTTAATTAAAACGGCCGTTCCAAGAGCGCGGGCACACTACGAAACTGAATGAGGAACGTTGCATTTGCAAACCCGCCATTATTCATTCACAGGCCACGTTGTACTTAACATTCTATTCGCGTCGCCGTTTTTGCGGCACACGGTTACGATGCATATCTCTGCTTACATTGCCTTTTGCCTCGCATTGTATCTGCGTTCACCGTTGAAAATCGGCCTCAATTCGTTACCGTTGACCAGCCCATTAACATGAAAACTCGATTAACTGCAGAGTGGCAGCTGTCAAAACGGCGTACGTAACCACCTTCCCCCATCCGCGACTCACACTATACGGCACCGACCATATATTTTACATGGTATATCCAGCACCACCCCCGTATCCACGATCGCTCGCATTTTCAAACCGTTTCGAACCTTTCCTGTATACACACATTTGCATCTAATCGTACGGGCGTACTGCGTTTCAACTGCGTACAGTGTTGCATTGCACGTGACTTATCATTCGCGCGTGTTTCGCACACGTTGTTGCACAGAGATTGATTGGACAATTGGAAACGGTGAATTTTCGTACGACGCGAAATTGCACTTAATTTCTATCTTTCTTCCTTTTTCTTTTTTATCTTCTCCTTCCGCTGCAAAAAAAGCGTTGCAACTTTGTAAAAGAGAACCATAGAACAATCTACTCGGTCTCGTTCTATATTTTTGATTAAGTTCGTTTTTTTGCATCGCGTGTTTACAGCGAGTGGGAAAGTAAGAGTTTTACATTAAATTTTTTTTTTTTTGTCATTATTTGATTTTTACCGTGGTTATGAAAATGAAATTTTTTCTTTACAGCAACTCCTTCGATTTTCTTTTTCTTTTGTCGTTTTATTGAACTTTGAACATTAGGATTTTTTGAATTTAACAAAGTTTTAAGAGGAGAAACTTTGGTCTTCAAGATCATCATAATTAATACGTTTATTTACACACACGTTTTAAAATTATTTTTAAAGAAAAGAGCACTTTTCGATTTGCTGCATAGTGTTGAAATATGTCGAAAAAAGAATTCAGGCAGTTAAAATAGAAGCTGCATGCTTTAGAATGAATCCAAGTATATTGTCGTATGATTCTTTTTTACAAAGTTAGAACAGTTTAAAGTATCGATAATTTTTCGTTTATAACAAATTATTTGCAAAGTGCAAAACTAATTCCAGTTCAGAAGACAGCTTCTACCAAAATAATGATAGTAAAACACGGTAGAATTTTCTTGAAAAAGCCACACATTTTGCCTCCTTTGTATCGTACATGCGAGTATTCGATAAAATATCATTTATGTTAAAATTCCACGCGTGTGTTCAGGTTTTCTCATCACTGTACGTCCATTGGGGATTCCGTGTATTCTACCAATTTTTAAAACATAACCTGCATCTTGGATAAAAAGTACATATTTACAAAAAATAAAAATTATTTTTTTAATTTTCTGTTTCAATAGAAATAAATAATTGTTAATATTGAATTACTTGGAAAAATTACTTTGAGATATATTGCTTTCAAACCGAATCCTTTGAAGTCATAAATGAGAAACATTAAAACCCCTGTTTGGCGCAAAATTACAATCGATCGTGCCTATTTGTTTGAATGTACGCGTCGACAAATTAGTACCTTAAAATTAAGGATAATTTACTTGATTAATTGATAAATTAATGTGATATTTAAATATATATAAACACAGCACAAAAACACTGTGTTTTTCAGTTGCAAAATATTATGTTAAAATATGCTATATTATGTATTTTAATACACAATTGTGTCTTCAATTTTTTCCTTCTGCTGGCTTTAACGAAAAATTTTACGAATTTTACGCGTTACGTTTTCCTTTTCGTTCACGCCCCCAACAAGAAAGTGGAGTAATAATTTTATTAAAAGCACAATTTCACTTTTATCGAAAACTTGTTGAACTTGTTTCGTTTGGAAAGTGATCCTCGTGCGAGAAAAAGGGACCGAGTGGACAAGTCCGAGTGGGGAAATTGAACGCGCGATATATTATATAGATAGATAACCAGCGCGCGCACGCTTGTCGTTATTATTACTGATATCGGTTCTGACCCTAGATATGTACCAGGGCGCTTGTAACACGCATTATATCTCTGGAAAGGGTACGACACAATGGCTTTGATAACACTGTGGAAAGTACTTAACACCGGCACTTCTTATTTTATCGTGTTCCTATTCTGCAACCTATGTATCACAATAATCTCAACATCATCCTCGATTACTCGATACTTTTACCTCGTTTATTTCCTTTCTATTCGACATCTCCAACACCTCGTTTCCGATTATTCAATGTTTCTACCTCATCCTTTCAGATCGTTACCTATCGATTGATGCAACTGATAATTGATAAAATTTGGACAAGTGCAGCGGCGCGTTCGAAAACGCGCATATAATAACGCGCACGAACAATAGACATTTTATCGTTATCATTATCAGGCGGACCAGCGTGATTATTCAACACAACGAGCGCATACGGAAATTCAGGCACACGCTGATAACAAATAGAGAAATTCTCGACCCCGTGCATATACGTACTTCTCAAATAATGCCGGCTGAAGGAAATTCAATGGACCGTGAGCTAGTTTCACATCCACAGCCGAACCGACTGTTTACGATTATAATCTGGAGAGCGAATTTCGGTTTAATAGTCGTACGTGCAACCGGTACTGCGGTATGACGGACGATTCCACACACACACACACACACACACACACAGCGATCGACTGTAAATGAAATTTGATTATTTCTCGGTATTATCACGAAGTCTCGTCGATTATGAAAACAGCGTGTTATGTTTGTCAGTTATGACGTATTATGATAATTATACATACAGATGATTGGCATTATTGTTAAAACGGAAAGGATTGTGTATCACGGTTTCTCCTACGTTATGGTATAAACAGAAATTTGGCAACGTCGAAATAAATTTCGTTGTTTGATTCGAGTTTCAGGAACAATAAACGCGTGTAATTTCCATGTGTAGCCAGCCGCATATGAGCGTTCTGTCGTTTCATAGAAAATTGATCCACGTAATTTGAGAAAGGGGAAAAAATCGTGCTTCGAAAGAGGTTGGTATCGCACGGCAGGGGTTCGTTGGTTAGAACCGCGACGATAAGCGGTCCTCTACTTATTTCTCGAAGTTACAGTAATCGAACCACTCGGAAGGCGTTACCACGACCGTTATTAAACTGAATTGCGATCGTCTATCAAACGCAGCGCGGGTTACTATAATTTGTGACTGGGCGTGACGTATTATCGGTAGATGTACTATCAGCGCGTCGTTACGTCTTCCCGCGAGGGAAAGTGACTTCACTCGTTCGCCCTTTTTTTTTTGCATTCGGTCGTCTCACAAAGTCGATCAAATTTTTCTAAACCGGGCACCGCTGATTCCACAAATTTTCAGCGACGTTTCTGCGCGCATGGTTTATATCGGATGATAGAGCTACGAGAGATATACCGGACCCTTTCGTGGCGCGAGTAATAGTCGCAGATAGTCCTCGAAATGCAATCTTGCCGGTGATAATTCAATTAACGCAATTCCAAGGATTGTCGACGCCGCTGTCGACACGGATATATACGGGCACGTTGGAGCGCGAATTATGGTTCCCGCGGTAGAAAGTACCGATCGATGAGCATAATGGGAATTTAATGGCCGTATGAAATCCTGTAAATACACGGTTCTCGCCGTTTCCTCTCTCCCGCCGCGCCGTTACTCCGACCATGCGTTCGCAACTCGTCGTCGCTTGCCTTGGTTTCTCGTTTATTTATCTTACGTTCACGGTGCACGGTGCCCGGACATCACGGTCTTAATTGGACATGCATGAAACTCACGGTTTAATCAGGCGCTGCTTTTGGATCATCCGTCGGGGACGGAGCGACCAGGGAAAATTTGTACACATTCGCTAATTATATAAACGGCTCTTTGTACTCTTCTTCGTTATCCTAATTCATTAAACTTTGCTGATGTTCGAGCGGCTGAGAGACTCACCGTGGTATGAGTCGAATTTTCTTTAAATTCGTGTTTTTATCACTAAAAGTGATTTTAACGAGGGTAACCCAGAAAATCGGGCCTCTTCAGATGCAACGCTTAATGCAACGAAAATTAGCGATTGGTAGATTTGGGTCACGTGATTCGTGAGGGAGCGTGGGGTAGACCTCAAGTAGGAGTGGCGTTGTACTGAGCGATCGCGCCTGTAATTTGTTTTGTATCGATTCAAATGTTTGCATATCAATAAAATTTTATGGCAAAAAAGTCGTCTTCATTTCCTAGTCGGAACAGTTGCTTCTGGGCTTTTCAGTGAGACGAATCGCACTGGAGTGCAGTTTTAATTTCGCGACCAATTATTGTTGCACAAACTTCGTTTATTGTTGAGAAGTGATACGCATTTAACTAAGAAACAAACAAAAAAAAAAATATAATTTTACGAGCACTGTAAGAGTGACTTATACCTCTACATATATTAAAAGAAGATGAAGGATACACAGTAGACACGAAACTTTAATCTAACTACCTAAGTAACTAACTTTGAACTAAAATTTAAGATTTCAACTAGTATACGCCCCACGATTAATAGTTTTGCTTCTGAAGCGTGTCTTGCAGTTTTTATAATAGTACGAAAACTAATTACGAAGAAAAGTTTTCTAGAGTTTAAGATGCATCACAGAACAAATAAATAAATTTAATTTTAAAGTATTGTTCTAACAAGCAATTTCTCAACGATGCCAAAATTAATTGAAAACAAAAACGTTTTATTTCAAATACTTCTAGTATTATTGTTTATGTATTAAATAGTAATAATTTGTTATATAAATTATATAATACTGCACTTGGAATACTTATTATATAAATTATATAATATTATACAACGATACCAAATACCGATAAATAATATTTACTTTTACGTTACTTTAACTTCTTAACGTTATTTTGATGACAATTTCACAGCGTCTTTTTATTGAATTTAGTCAATCGTAACAGATAATGATCGGAAAAAATGATCGTCACACCGCGTGGGGCATGTACGACGCGATATTCCAAGTCAATACACGACTCTGTATATAACAAATTTTTTAAAAATTCTTCGTTTTACAATGAAAATTCTAAACGAAAAGTTCACTGTGGAGCTACGTGCACTCCCCACGCAGCACTGAACGTGTTAATAACAAGTAATAAAAGTCAATAATAAAAAAAATTTCTCAACATCATGAAATAAATTCACTCGAAGCCGAACAAATTCTTTCCTATCCAATTCTTCCACGAAAATGTTTTATCGAATAACTTTTCAATCGCGATGCAAGCTCCTACGTGCAAGAGTTTCGAATTTTTACTTACATACGGTAATTGAAAGCTGATTTCCAAGCTTTCGAACTTTTCCACTGTCCATTGTTCATCGATTCATTGTGAAAAGTTTTCGAGAGCGCGCACACAAGTCGTGCATGCACGTCGCCACGAAGTGCAAAGTTCCGAGACAGCAGAATACGTGGCTAACAAGCTCCCGTGACGGCGCGATGGCAGTGGGACTGGTTGGTCGCTGCTGGAAGAACGCGAACAGAGGAGACGACAGGTCGTTGTTTAACCAAAGAAGCAGGGAGAACAGGGAGAAAGGAAACGAAGAGTCACAAGACGAACTAACAAAGGAGGAAGTAACACAAAGTTTGCTTGATGCAGAGTCTATTTTTTCGCGTGTCTTTTGTGCCCTTACTGCGACGCTTGTTCACCCTTTGAGAGTGTCTCTTTTTAATTTTTATTTATAAATCCTCGTTATTACCAGCTACCAATCTCCTTCGCCTCGGGCCACTCCGTTATAAGTATGAAATGAGATGCTTGGTCCCAGTGGCGGCGAGGCAAGAGAAACGACTTTTTCCATGAGAGGCATTAAACGCCACTGACACAATTTGAAACTTTATCCGATAGTAACAAATATAGGTAGGCTATCGCTCGAATAATTATAGACTGACTGAATGCGTGGCTGTATGAATAGCTATATTCACACCGATGACAGGAATTCATCGAATGATATGAATTATTTGGAATATTCCGTTTGAAAATACAAAATATTCATTCTCGTATTTCGTCCAAGAAGATTAGTCTTTTGAACTTGATTGGTAGTTCAAAAAAAAGAAAAAAAGAAAAAAAAAGACTGAAAGACCCTCTCTGCTGATAGTGCTCACCTGTCGGATGCGGTAGATTTTTTCCAGGGTGGTTGACATTTTTTCTGACAGCCGGCGACGCCATCGTCGCCACGATACACCGTGGAAACGATCCGTGTAATTTCCAGGTAACTCGGTGGAAAGCGCTGTCGACGACCAACACCAGTGATTTATACGCGTTTAGCGACCAATGACGCGAAAAGATTTCACGGTCGGACAAGCACGCGGGCTCTGGCTCGCGCGACCGATTAGCAAACGGACGCGTGCGCCTGCATACGCAGCGCAATTTTCTCTCTTGCCTAATGGCCCATAACCTTTGATTGGGCTGTGTTTACGTGGCATTTTAAACGAGGCAGTGCACTCTTCCGGCGTTCGCCGCCGTTTAACTCCGCTAACGAATTGCGTCGACAGCCTTGAGAGACTAAACCGACACCGGGCAGTCGGTAAATCACCCTCCATGGACACGACTACGTTTCTAGAAAATCGTTTGCAACGCTCGCCCACACACGCCGAAAGTTTCGACTCGGAAACCACGCGATAACGATACCGTGCGATATCGTCTAACGAAGAAGTTCTCCTCCTGCCTTTTCTCCTCCCGTGTTAGTAACTTCATTTCCCTCATTTGCGTCGCTAGAAAGTTCTCAGCACGCATGAACGAACAACGAGCGGGGCAATCTTTTCTTCCCTTGGTCCTTCGGTGTGGATATACAACGAAAGGATCATTTTTTCTTTCCTTTGGCCTGGTGGTGAATTATCAGGTTCGCAAAGGACGCCGGTGTTGGGAGAACAAACAGAGCCATAATTTTTCCGGGGCATTTTCCAAACTTTTGTGTTCGCTTCCCGTGTTATCCCGTAACGCGAGCCTCGGTTAGAACCCGGCCACTATATCAACTTTACTGTCTTGCAATACGGCTGCCATCTATCCTGCCGGAAGAGAGCCGCAGCTACATGGCGCGCTAGCCAGCTCCTTTTCCTCTCTCAAGTGTTTCGCTCGGTAGTGATTAAAAGCAATGATTTATACGCTTCGTTTATTCGTTAACGCCGTTGAAAGAGAACCGAGCGAGGGGTACAACGCGGCGGCTTCTCAAAAGTGTTTCGCGCGTTTCGTTAACTTGCTCCACTTTGAAAGGCCTTTCAATGTCGAGAAAAATCCCTCGTTCTTTTTTCTTTCCTCTCCACCGACGTTTCTAGCGGCTATACACTGCAGAACGGGTGGCGAATAGAATGGTAGAGGTTGCGTTACTTTTCAAACCTCTGTGCTCAAAGTTAGTAAACTATTCGCTCGATAAACGTATCTCGACGACAACATTTGCTTCAGGCATCAGTAATTCTATCGCGCGTTTATCAGTGACGCGTGAAAATTCGTCCCGTAGCTCTTCCGCCGCAAGTTGAAATTCTTCAGCACGCATCCAGTTTAGAAATTCTAAAGTCATCCGCGTCGATCGCAACGATTTTTATCTATCGTTCCTCGTCGTTTCACGTTCGAGTTTTCCAAGGGTTGGTGACGCGACGTGAAGCATCAGAGGCGTCTCTCCTCCTCGGAGGGAATCGAGAAATTTTAGAAAGCGAGGGATACGCTAAAATATAATCATTTAATTTATCGCTGCTGGGACAACGACCGGAATATCGCGTCTGCGGACAACGAGCGTGTAGAACCGATTGCGGCCGACAGTTACGGATGCAAAGGGTTCTCGTCGTTCGCGATTAATCAGCGTGGACATTTCGTAGCAACACAACATCTGCCGTGTGCCTTGCCACTAGACGTCAGTTCAAAACTACGATCAACAAAAGCGCCACCCGTTGTGCACGAGTACAGCTTTACAGCATCGGAGGATAACGCTTGGCCGAGAATGTGCGACTCGAAAATGGTCGCGGAGTGCATGCACAGCGAGAAGAAAAAAGAACCGATGTACGCCAGGATATCCGATCCTCGAGAGGCTTCCGGCTACTCGATAAATGATGTACCTTTTTGCGAACGATCGGGTGCGCGTATCGAATGTCTCACCGTTTAGAAAACATGAAAAGAGTTTAACTGATTTTCTCTTGACTCTTGACTCTTGTTAAAGAACAAATTCAAGAACAACAATCAGCTATTAACAGATAGTTTGTAAAGGAGAACTCACCACCTATTGTTTAAAAACTTCACGCGTTTCTACACTAAACGTTTCTACTGCGTAGAATATAACGAAATAAATAACTTCAACTGAACTAGTTGGAATTTTATATTGTTCAATTTCAACTTTGTCATCTGTTGTACCAATCTTTTCAATTATAATTATATAATCTATTTTAATCCTTCTCTTTATCGTTATTATTTTTAAAAATAATTCTTTTATTTGATTTTTAAATAATATATGGAAAATTAAATATTAAATATGTATTATCTGTATTAAAAAGTCGTCGTTCGTCCATTGGCAAAAATCGGCCAATGTTGATATTTTAAAATTGAAGCAAGAGAGATCTCGTTGAAATAAAGCAAACGAATTATCTCGCATTGACAATTTTCACAGAACCACATTTGGTTATAAATTAAACATTTGGTTAAACATTTAACAGATTTGGAAATGTTTTGTTAGAATGTTAATGTTTATTTACATTCCAATATTAGCGGATACAATCTGCATAACCTTAATAACACGCGTATTCATTTTTACTTTACGTCGATAAATTAATCGATCACTTTCATGATTTTGATAGATACATATAATTCGACCGCGTTAATTCGATATAGTTCGACAGTTCGACAGTTCGTATTAAATAAATATATATGCAACAACGTTATCAGAAATTAACAAAAGTGTCTACGATTTAGAGAATGCTAATTCTTTAAAAAATGCGGACAAAACTATTTCAAAGTGTTAGGAAGCTATGGCTGGAATTTATATGTAAGGCGTTGGCTTCGTGCCAGATGCTTTAAGTACGAAAATATTTACGATCTATGTGGAAAAATGAAGGAGAAAAATATACCGACTGATTTTCTTTTTCAGTGTGAATTAGTGTAAGTTTGATCTGCGGGTGAAACGCAGGAATGTCTATTAATGTCTTTCATTCGAAAAGAAAATGGATAATTTTAATGTGTAGCAAAGACGAAATGATTTATTTAAACAACGGATGTTACCTAAATATTTGCTCGAAATAACAAAGCTCTGGAGAAACAATTGTTCTTCCAAAAAGGAACTATCCTGGTTAAAATATCTTTTTACAGCTTACTACGCTTTTCAAAAAAATGGATTTTTATAGATGTTTACAAAGAATCGGTTTATTGTTGAATTTGAACTCTAACAACATCTACAAAGCTGTACGACTTGTACTCCAGTACGATTCGTCTCACTGAAAGGCCCAGAAGCAACTGTTCCGACTGGAAAATGAAGACGACTTTTTTGCCACAAAATTTTATTGATATGCAAATGTTTGAATCGATACAAAACAAATTACAGGCGTGATCGCTCAGTACCAGAGCCACTCCTACTCGATGTCTACCCCACGCCCCCTCACTAATCGACGTGATCCAAATCAACCAATCGCTAATTTTCGTTGCATTAGCGTTGCACCTGAAGAGGCCCGATTTTCTGGGTTACCCTCGCTAAAATCACTTTCAGTGATAAAAAAAAAAAAGAAACCTGTGCTAGAAAAATATCACGCGAGAAATGTCGAAGGTTTACATCCCCAGTCGCGGTGATGGAAATAAAACATGGATGCATTCTTCCTGCAGCCGGCGCGCTGAAAATTATCGCGAAGAAGATGTCGAAAGAATTTCAGCGCGTTTTGTGTCTGCTAATACGTCGACGAACAGGCGCCACGTGAAACGAGAGACACTTTCTCGCAGAGATAGAGGTAATTTCGTGTTTTTCGAACGAGCACGAGTCGTACGTTTGAACAAAAACTGTTCCGCGATACAACCGCCGCTGCAGGATGTTTCCTTGACTTAAAAAAAAATGTACGTAAAACTTGCAATTAGCCACGCGCATATATAAACGAAAAACGTACACGGCTCCTCTCTGTGCGCCGCAGCTCCGCGAGAAACATCCATCGGAGATACAAAAGAAAGCTGTTAAATATTTTTTACAGCGGCTGCAACGTGTTCGAAAGTTTCGACGTTGGGTTGTAACTGCCGGGCAAGTATCCGCCACGTTGGAACGGTGCAGCGTCGTTTAAATTTTTGGCTCGACGTAGCCGGACGGACGTAATTTACGACGGTGCAATTTCGGATTTCACTTCCGTGTTATCTCTCGCGGCAGGTATCGCAAACGTTGTCGCTACGAACTAAATTCCGATATTGCCTCAAAGTCGTTGCCACGTGAAACGCATTCAGAGGAGTGGAACTTTCGCGCTGAACTTTTACGAGTGTTCATTGATTACGTATTTTACACGTGTCTTTGGAAGTATCGCTGAAGCGCGAGAGCCGAAGCTTCTCACGAAGTCTGAACTCGGAGATAAATAAAACATCACGCGGACGATTCGTTTCAACTTCGAGCCAACAACTAATCCACAGGCTATGCAAGTTCAAGTTGCATCTAATTAACTGCGCCGGAAGGATTACGCGTTACGCGCGCTCGCGCCTTCAGATTGTTAAGACTTCTTATCAACTCATTATACAAGCGCTGACGAGTAACAACATCGCTCGTTTCCAAGGCGTTTGAAGAATTTTAAATTCTGCAAGAACGGGACGAAGTGACAAGGGAAAGTTGTTAAGGAGAATGTATAATTAGCGTATAATGAAACCAGTGAGGGGTAAGGTGTTCGAAAGCGTTTCGCGTTTTGCTGTATCTGTGTCGTTAGTTCGCGTTTTCGCACGCAAATTGCAACAAATCAGAAATTCTGTTTATCCCTAGAAAGAAAAGGTATCGTGCAGATATTTTCGATGTTTCAGAATGATCCAGTACGGTTCCATTTCCAATAGGACACGCGGAACAGAAAAATTGCCGCAGCGAGTAAAACTATTATGCATTGGACACGAAAAAAAGAAAAAAAACGTGACCACAATAGGATTGGATTCCTCGAAATTTGCAAATTGTCGCGCGCGCCTCACTCTATTCCTACATGACAATCGTAATTCAATTTCTGTAAATAAACAGGAGCTAGCTGTTTCACAAAAATTGGCAGCGCTTTTTTGACAACTTTTTTTCATCTGAAACAAATGAAACGCGCCTTTTTCGAACGAAATTAGCTACCACGAAATCCATATACCTATCATTTTCTTGTCTCGCGATAACAACTATCGTTTGTCAGTTTAAATCAATCTATCGTTTATTGAAAATCCACTCCCGCGACATTTACGCTCGGTTCTTTTTAATCAGCGACATCCAAGGAAGTTTCCCATTGTGCCATTTCTTACAGAAATCCCGATCTCGACGTCCGACAAACAGAAAAAGAGCAAAATCGATTGACTCTTGATGTCGAGAAAATTATTACAGGGAACGTATTTCCCCGTGCGACTGTAATTATGATCCCCTTCTTAAGAGTATCCGTTTCCTTCTCTCAGAGAAGATTCTAGTTCTAGCCAAAATTACTAGCAAGTACCGATTTCTTCTGTACCTTGTCTTATGTTTTTCTCAAGCTTTTTATCACTGAAAGTGGTTTTAGCGGGGATAACCTGGAAAATCGGGCCTCTTCAGGTGCAACGCTAATGCAGCGAAAATAAGCGATTGGTTGATCTGGGTCACGTGATTCGTGAAGGGGCGTGCGATAGACCTCAAGTAGGAGTGGCGTTGTCTGGTACTGAGCGATCGCGCCTGTAATTTGTTTTCTATCGATTCAAACGTTTGCATATCGATAAAATTTTATGGCAGTTCAGAACAGTTGCTTCTAGGCCTTTCAGCGAGACGAATCGTACTGGGGTACAAGTCGTGTAGTTTTTGTTGATTTTCTTTGTAATTAAATTTTAGTTTCATGCAAATCGCATGTCATTATTTGCCCGATTTATGAAGGACTCGTAGTAACGGTTTATTTATTAATAAATTGGCTTGATTAGTGATGAACAATAAACGTGTAGTAATAATTCAAATCGATTCTGCACGTGTTGTTAATTAATCAATTAATTGAAAAATTAACTTGTAAAATGTCGACTGAACTAACTAGATTTTATCCTTGTCTTTTGCAAATTATCCTATTATTAGTTCCATGGAGGGAGCAAACGTAAATCTTTCGGATGTTCTTAAAATGTTCCAAAACTGAATACAAATTCTGAAAACAACGAAATTTTCTAATCTTCTAAAATTTGAACCTTAAACCGTTAATTGACTTTTAAAAGTCTCAACAGATTCAGTACTCAGTCCAAACTTAAACGCTACATAATCCACGGATTACTTCCAGTATATTTATGTATGTACAAATTTTATCCTTGCTGCATTAATTTTGTTACTTTCAACTTACACTCTTACTAGTGTGCATGTTCTTTCGTTTAAGTTTTATGCTAAATATATTTTCAAAATATTGTAAATCTTGGTTTACTAAACTGAGTGTACAGTTTAGTGTAAACAAATATAAAGATTCAGAAACTTTGTTAATTTACAATGTAAAAAAGATCTTACAAATATTTGTCTTTTTTAATCTTGTGTCAAAAATATTTTGAATCTGTCGATACATACATTACTTTAACAGTTGCGATCCTAAGACATTTACGATGAGTGCAGTAAGCTCGCGTACAGACATTTTGAGCATCTTGTATAAAAATAAGTAGTCGTAGATTGTTGAAACAAACATATAGCAAAAAAGGCTAACTTCGAAACAAGATCAATTAGGACAAATATTCGCATGAATATTTTTCATTGTTTTTATACCCTCTGTCCACTCCCAAAGTAAATCTCACATGTTACACATAACACAACAACACAGAACAATGTAGAACAATAGCTTCGAGACATTTTTAATCGTGAAAATCCTTTAATATCCAGGAATTCAGAAAAGTTTTGCCGTTTTTTCATGAAAAAAATGGAAAAAACATATTCTTGTTTTAAAATGAATTTATTCGTTAAAATATGAACCTTCGCGTTTTACAACATTCCTCAAACAGTTTAACAACTACAAGTCCAGTTTTCGTAAAACATTTTTGTTTTACCGCGGGAAAATCCTGACATTTCTTCTTTCAGGTCATTTCCATTATCGAACTTCCTCGTATAGTTATATCCAGGTTGAGACAACAAATTGAAAATCTGTCGGTGAGAGATCTGACGAATATTGTGGACGAATTTCCAATATCTTGTCATCAGTCATCTTTATCACATATTGGGGCGTTATTTCAAAGAAACAAAATTTACCAATTTTTCCATAATTTTCTTTAGGTTCTCTCAAACTTTTCACATTAGATATTGACAACAATAGTAACATGTAGTTATCAAATTAGAAAAATTCCGAAAATTGCGACAAGTTTCTCTAAAATCGCCAAGAACATTTTTGGTCGTGGCTGATAAATAAGTAGAATGCAGCGAATGTATATAATCAACGATTCGTGTGCAAAATTGATAACGTTACTATGACCGAGTGGCACAACAATCTAAGGAAACCAAGATTCCAACCAACTTTGGCCGTTTTCTTTTTGGCTCCCCGTGAACGGACTGCACGATAACGTAATAGCCGACTTCCTGGTTCTCTAATGGGTAGACGTAGCCGGGAGACCAGGGAGTCCAGCGCCGGCTACAATATCCTATACGCGATAATCGAGCTGATTTAAGACCGCGTGCTTCCGACCACGCAGGAAAACACTTGGATGTTAGGCACACCTAGCAGGTGGTGCGGTGTACGATGTTGAGACTCGCTCGGCCGCTGCCTTGGCGTGTTCCTTGGTAATATTGGGCAATTTCGCGTAATTTCGTGCTTCCTTCGTCGAGTCGCGGTATTTCGTTCGCGATCAACGTTTGTCATACGTCTCCCGTCCGACGTTCCCCGCTAAGAAACGACCGTTTCTACGTCATCATTTTCAACGGACCGCCACCTGTCAGCGGTTGTCTTCGTATCTTCGCGAATAGTTCTCGAAAGAACGTTCGATTGAACTTTTGACTCGTTTGAGATTACTACTAGCACGACTAGTAAACCGACTGTGAGCAAACGTTTTTCCTTCCATCCGTCGTAACTGAACAAAAGGATATTTATTGTATCTCTGGAATTTATTATTCAATTCATCACTCATTAAGTAATAATTTAGTATCAAGTAATATTAATTAATTCAGTTGAATTTATTATCACTAGTTAATCTCATTTTCCTCGCTTCAACAAAAAGATCCAACTGCTGTTTCGTAGGAAAGTATAATTTTTTAATTGGCTCAACGCAGAGTTCGAACTTGGATTATTTTCGATCGACAAAAATATACCAGGATTTGCCAAGATATCGAACAGGTTTAAGAATGGAACAACGCTGGACTGTTAGTCTAATTTCGATGCCAATTCGTTCTGAGAATAACGAGGTGATTGCACAACGTCTCATTCGTCGACGTCGGCGATGTTACATACACAAGGCTTCGTGCACTTCAGCGAGCCGAGTGTGTAACAACCGAACGATCAATAATCCATCCGGAGCAGATGTGAGATAACGAAAATTGTAGGCGCCTCATCGAACTTTTATACCACCGGCTTCTGAAGCCGGTGACTAGTCTGCCGTGGTGTCGCGTCGACAAAGATACGAGCTCGCCGTGCCTGCATTATAAACGGAGGCTGCGTATCGATTTAATGACGTGGATCGGGTACGATGTACTTACGTAGCGCCATTGGGATTTATGGCCGACAGTATGGAGAACGCACAGCCGATTAAGTCCGCCGAGGGTAAGCTGTTGCGCGTATAAACTTCCCCCTTTTTTCGCGTCGTAAACAGAAATTTTATAAGATCGATTCAAAGGGATTAACCGCGAACGGGCGTGCGCTCGATAAAACATTTTCGCGCGTCGCGCAGATACATGGAATATTTTTCGGCGCGAGGGCCGCGCACCAACGCTTTTATTCCTTGCGGGTCTATTCGAGCTTATCGGCAAGATATTACCGTTATTCGGAGCCGTAGCTCAGGCAGAACGACCGAGAACGACGACGGTCAACCGAGTACAAAAGTAATCTCGGCAATCTCGTTTCTACCTCTACCGCGCCATGGACTATACTCCCACCCAGCACCGCTTTCCACGGGGGGCTGGACCTCGACCCTTGACCTTAATCCCGCTTCTTCATTTAAAATTACGATGTTTGCGTGTTTTATCAATTCGTTTGCACGCGACAGACCGAGGCCGATAGACGTCGCTGTTACTCGACGCTTGTTAGTTGCACGAGCAACGCGGCGCGGCGATTCGTTCGACTCCTTTCGTTCCGCGCTTAACGCTTGAATAATGTATGATATTATTTCTATCGTTAATGGACTTTGACCGCGATAAAATGGACAATCGCGGTATTTTTCGAATACGTTCTCCGCATATCAACGAGCCTGAGAGACGGAGAGGTGTGTTTGAAAGCGCAAAATTTGCGATTCACTTCGAGACTTTCGACGTTATTCACGATTTCGAAGTTGAGGCTCCCTCGAATTTTCTCTGGCACGTTCACAAAATAGTAATTCTCTTTCTTGTTGTTGTTGTTGTCTTCTCTTATCTTAAGATCAGACAACTCGATTGGAGATTTGAAATTTCGAATAAAATTTCAAATTTGCGAGATTCTCACAAAAGGATGGTAGCGTTAATCATAAATAATTAGTTGCACGCGTAATTGCAGTGAAACGTTTTTCCCGTGGCCAAGTAGCGTTTCAAAGATATTAAGGCAACACGGGTGGTTCGAGATTCTCGCTGGAAACGATCGAGTTACCCCGGGCAGTCGATACCCTTTCAGTGGCGCAAACTCACCCTAAAGGACTGCCTACGCGCACGCAACGCTTCATACCTGGAAGCGTTCGCACGGAAGAAGACGCACGGACTCGGTTGAATCGCTCGGGAATAGATACATAGCCGGGAAATTGAGTTGGAACTGATTAAACATTACGGCCGTCTTACCATGAAATTGAATCGGAAGTAATCAGACGTTATAAGAACAATGACACTAACGCGAGAGAAGAGGAGGGAGGCCATCACGAAGGGAGCTATTAACATCGCAATAGGAAAATATCGCCACGATACGATCAAACGATTTTACGGTAGAGAAAACGTGTATCTGTTTTCCAAGTACAAGGAACAGTCAAAAAGTTTTACATGTATATTGAAAAGAATTATCGTCATTGTCGTATTAAAAAAAAATTAAGTCTTCGGTATTTAAAGTTTTCTTTTTTTTTTTTTTTTAATAATATAAAAAAGTCTGGACTCTATGGAAGATACCAAACTTTCTGCGTTGAATATGACGTGCCACTGTCGTGCAAAAAGGCAATGTTTTTTTGTCAATTTTCTTCAATATTTAATTGTTTTATTTAATAGCTTCTTTTAAAAGTTTCACAACTGAGTGTGTTATTGCACAGTGAAGCTACACTCTTTGCCCACAAAAAACGAATCATCAATTGAACATGTACATCGCCATTACAACTATTATTAAGTCAAAAATATTATTTATTATTACGTATATAATTTAGAAATATTGGTACAATTGAAAAAGTTATATAATCAAATTTACATATACATATGATACTTTCATCTGCCACGTACAATTCTCTAGTGGAAACCGGTTAACCGGATCTGTTTATAATAAGTATTATTGCAAATAATATGCATTTAATATTAATGAAAAATGAAATTGAACCATTGAAAAATACTGCAAGTATCATGTTGTACACAACTATCAATTGTTGATTCAACAAAGTTTCAGCACGCTGGCAAAAGCTTTTACCCGTAACACATGTATGAATAAGTTAAAAGTACGCGCTGAAGAATCTCAACGATCCAATAAATCCATCAGGTTAACTGTCTAATCGAATACGATACTTGAGTGCAAGTTGGTGCGTTCGAACTTTGCGCATTCTCGAGACTCCGCGGAGCTAGGCGTAAGATGACTAGGAGAACTTTAGCTTCGACGAGAGCGTGAACAAATAGCCATCCGCGTGAACCGATATTAATAAACATTTGATCTTTCTCGAGGGGAGGTCTATCGAATTCAGCATCTCTCGAATTCAGAGGGCAAAGCGATGGATCCTCGTGGGCCAACTTTTTAACGAATTCGGAGAAATTGCGAATTTCGAACAAACGAAAGTTCTACGAGAGTGTCTACCCGGAGAGATATGCCTCTTCGATGCATTCGAAGGAATCGATCACGACGGGGGAGAATTTCGAGATTCGCTCGAGACGCGGAGTGATCTCGACGAAACTTAAATATCGTATAGTCGCAGAATCTTGGAATTTTCGGTCGTACGCGGGGAAAACGATCCGAGGCGTTTCGGGTCCATCGTTAACAAGAGGTGCTAGCATATGCACACATACAAAGGGCAACGAAACGCGTCTGGAATCAAGTGACAATAGACGCGCCGGGAAATTGAGTTGGCACTGATTAGACATTGCGGGCGTGCCGTCATGCCGCGACGGTTCGTTGGAATCTACTCCCGGCATACCCGGGAAGTTCAATTCCACCTTGAAGCTCGGCCGATATCATCCCAGAACTTTAAATCAAGTCACCGAGAAACGCGAGATTTCCCTCACGAACCAAGGTGAATCGCGCACAACCTGCTGGTCCACTTTTTCCCCAGCTACCGGACGAAAATTAGAGAGCTTTGTGCCGAGGACACTAACGATCGATGTCGATCTCTTGGAGTTTGGAGGATCACCAACTGGTTAATTTGCACTCTTTGTTGTGTAATAACTATAAGTCTAATGGCTTCTACTGTATTCAGAAAGTTTGGCTTGTCTGAATGTGACTGTGGTACTGACGACTGAGTTCGTGAGGTACACTTACAATTAGCCGAATGTTTGATGACGTTTGACGACTAGACCTTGATTTGATTAAATATTAAAATCACTGTGTTTACTTTTTATTCTGACGTGGTGTCCTCAGAGTTTTCATTTATATTCAAAAAAGAAATGTGGGGCAGGTTTTTAAAATGTCTCATTGCTATCGCAATTCGGCAGCAACTCGACTGAGATGACAGTTCTAGGGAAACAGTCCCATCCTCTTCTGAAAACTGTCCCATTGCACGCGTTTATGACACGGCAATCCTATGTTGCGGAAAACTTCATCGCACTCGAGCCTGATTAAATTTATACGGCGCCTAGTTCGGTGTTTTTTAAGTGCCCTGAGAACCTCAGAGTTCTACGCTCGAATGTTTTAGAAATTCTTAGTGTAACGTGCTGGGTTTGGAGCACCGTTACGCGTCGTTGGTCTTAACACTTTGTTCGTCGATCTCGAGACGACGTTTTTTAATTGGAAGGAACTTGCACGTATTTACACAGTCCTGACACCGCGGACGTTGTAATTTATCGTCTCCTTGTAACTTGAAAGCGAAGAATTTCACGCTGGAGGACGAAAGAATAATTACGAATGCGAAAAAAAGTATTTCGTCGATTTCATTTCCGCCCCGAGGGCGAACTTGCTCGGGACCACGATGAACGTTTCCAGCGTGGATTAAGGCGAAACTAGACGCATTCTTCACGAATGCACACAGTTTATGCGTTTCCATGAATAAGCGTGTCACACGCCGCGGTAAAGCTGCACACATTTTACAGTGCTTGCACGCCGCGATCATAATTTTCGTTTCAATATTCCTTTGTTTGGGTATACATCCGCATTTTATAGTTATCGAACGTAGGAGCTTTTATGAGTACTAAGCGCGCGCATGTTAGCTTGAAAGCTGCCTCTCCCTAGCAATAGCCGAGTAATTTCCTTTTAAATACTGGCAAACGTATTTGCCGTGTATGAAAAGTCAGTAGATGGAATATTGTCGGGCAAAATTTAAATACCGGCGGTGGTATGTTTGCGATATTTGCGATCCATATTTGCATGCTGGCATTCCCATTCACGGCCGCGAGATATGCGTGCGTGCGCCGTGACAAGCGAAAATGCGCGGATTTTTGTAACCGTTTCAAAAAAAGCCCCGTGCATCCGGCTCTGCGCGCGGCGAAAAAAATAAGATCGGCACCGGGGAAAAATAACGTGACAAATCGAACGACGTCGCGAAACAGCACGAAAAGGGACTGCATATACCATTTTACACGATTCAGATTAATATCTTATCGATCGGCAGTATTTTCCAGCGTTTGTTTACGTCGCAACATCGTTATATCCACGTATTTTCCTGCGAGAATATTACAGTATGTAAAAAATGACACACTCGCGTGAAATTCGAATGAATTCGCACTTTCAACAAACAGAAACTGACAACTTTTACGTTTTACGTCGTGTACTAAATCTTCTATTTGTATTACGTTTCTATGTTCTACTGGGTGTCCTGAATTGAAATGTCACAACTTCGGGAGCGTATAGCTCCATTTTGGAGAAAATGGCGAAAAAAGAAAAAAAAAGGCTTTCGTCTTTCTACTTGTTATTTATCACGTTATCACGTTATCTTATTGATTTTCTTCATCTGTGTTAACTTATTGATGAAACTCATTTTTTTCCAGCATTCGCATTATCTCTTTATCGTCTACAATATCTTTTACATTATCTCTCATCTTCTAAATTATCTGTTATCATTTATTTTATTTGCCTGTTTTCCTGATCACTACCCTATCACTCCGCTACATCGATCTCTCCACATTGAAATTTTCTCGCTGTGCATGTCACACTCCTTTCAATCTGATCAGTTGATTTCCCTACCAAGCAAGATCGCCAAATAGCCATTTCTAATCCTTCTCGAGTTAATTGGCATCGAATAAACTGATTGAACAAGCGAGAAAATGAAAATTTCTTTTCGCTTCTTTTTTCACTTCTCCAAGACGGAGCAAATCACTAAAGGATCTTATTCCTCGAAAGGTCTCCCATATGCTCCCGAAGCTTTGACATTTAAATTCGGGATACCCTGTATAATAGAAATATTGAATATCGAGTCGGCCACGCACAGCCTAAAATTTTTTTCGTTTAACGGGCCGAGCCCCGTTAACACTCCAACTGATCTTCGTTACTGTCTATTATCCGAGATTTCAACTGGGTAATGCGCTCGCATTTCACGCGATATGGAAACGCAAGAGTTGGAGGCTTTGGCAACGTCGAGTAAGATAACCCTGCAGGTCGAACTCCGGACCGTTATGCCGATAACGAAAATCCGTTTCCGTAAACCAATGTCCTCCCCCATCCCCTAGTAGGGAACGGCTATACATACTATTTCAATCCTTACGAGGATTACGCGGATTTTCCTCCGTCCTCCCCAGCGGCCGTCCTTTTCTACATCGATCGACGCATCAAATATTCTCCTTTTTCCCCGCTCCGCCTTCCGATAAATCTAACGATGTCGAAATCTCGTCACGATCGTCACCGAATTATTCGTCCGGTCGGAACGGTTTAAAAACATTGCACGACTTGTACCCCAGTACGATTCGTCTCACTGAAAGGTCCAGAAGCAACTGTTTTCACTAGCAAATGAAGACGAGTTTTTTGTCATAAAATTTTATTCACATCGAAACATTTGAATCGATACAAAATAAATTACAGGCGCGATCGCTCAGTACCAGAGCCACTCCTACTCGATGTCTACCCCACGCCCCCTCACGAATCACGTGACCCAAATCAACCAATCGCTAATTTTCGTTGCATTTTCTGGGTTATCCCCGCTAAAATCACTTTCAGTGATAAAAAAAACACAGAACGCAGTGCTAACAGTCGGACGCCGATGTACTTGTGCTCAAGTTTTTGCTACAACGATGCCAGACCCGCGCGCGCGCGCGCGCGCGCGTGTGTGTGTGTGTGTGTGGTCTTTATCCGATTCCGGATAGACCGATTCTCACGGACTTTCAAGAAAGGAGCGGCACGACGGGAACAAAAATGCGGCCTCCGCAGCGCGAAAACACCGGCCGAGAGCTGCGATGAATAGCGGGCTGGCGCGACGTTCGGATTTCCTCGTATGTTTGGCGACCGTATTTTTTCCACGATGACAGTACGGGCCGGCTAACAGAATCCCGAACTTTGGTACCATGCCAAATTATTATCGTTCAGTGTGCTTTATATTCTGCCCGATCGGGTGGTTCGACGCCGTGTTGGTGTCGACGTGTAACCTGGTTTCCCTTCGCAGACCAAACCGCCCGACAACGAGTTACGTAAACTTTCCCGTCGTCCGAATTTCCGCGCCAGCACCTTGAAAAACCTACGCGCGTCAGTTTCAAGACCAGCCGATCTGACCCGTTTCTGGTCAACAAACACCACTTACTTACGATGGCGGATGTTTGATTACGCGATCGAAGAAATTTACGAACAGTGCGTATATATTTTACGTCTCCTGGATTAGACGCGAAATACATGCGTGTTTGCAGTATCGTTCACGCTCGTTAGTTGACAATCCTTTCCGTACATATTGATTTTCACTCTACTTCTAACAAAATCACGGCGAAAGCTGTGCTGGCGAAATGGATTCGTGCGTTTCTAATTATTTGCTCAAGATAATGGCAACGTTCCGCGCAAACGATAAAATTAATCGGCTGTAAATCAGCCGGCTCGTCGCCAGCGCGTTTATTGATTCGACAAATTTCTGGTCTTTCGCTCGTCGAGTATGTTTCATTGCAAATTAATTCGTGCTTATCGGGACAACAACAATTGCGTGCCGTATTTCACGTGGCCTGATATTTTGTAACACCACCGGCCCCGCCGTATAATAAACGGCGTCCGATCGTTATCCGCGTAACGTGGCCCCGAGATGCAAACCGCTCGGGAAAGAAAGATTTAACTTCGTTTCCGCGATGGCCGGCACGGAATTACATAACCTCGTCCGGCTCGTTTCGAAAAACGAATTCTACGGGGGAAACGAACGCTCTCGGGGTTGTAATTTTGATTAGATCGCGAAACGGATATCGCTTTAAATCGTGGATAATTAATTGCCACGCCGGTCAAATTAGAAATAGAGAAGGGTCGTGAAATAATCGCTCGGCATGCGATATTTCCCTTCACCGATCGAAGAGAAAATTTACGAACGAACTCTGTACGCAGCCGGAGAAACGATATACTGCCGTAATGCACGCGTAAGAATTCCCTGGGAATTTCGAATTGCAAACTAGGAAGCGCACGCGCTAGTCGATCCTGCTTGCTCGTGGAAGTTATTGCACCTATTTCGTAAATTATACCTCTTCGTTATTCATCCGTTAGCTTCTACTCGGGTTTCGTTTAAGCGTTCAGCGTCGAGTATCGTTGCGCGGACTCGCGAAGTTGTTGATTAATTGTTTTAATCGGCCAAGCGGCGATCGTTTCGCAATAAAGTAAGCGAGAGCTAGCAAAGTATCGCGAGAGGAGTATTTATTCTCGAATAAATTTTGCGAGAAGCTAAGCCAAGTCTGCTCGTCGTCGTCGTCGTCGTCGTCGTCGTCGTCGTTGCTGCTGTTGCTATCTGTATTATACGGAAACGTTGCTCGATCAATTACGATTCTATCATTCTTCCAAGTTGTTGAACCATGTTGTGTTCTATTATAATACAACGTTGTAGCAAGAGTAAAAGAGGAAAAAAGTTATAACATTTTCCGTGGCCAACATGATGGCGCACTCCAATTTTTCGTATTTGTTGTTCAATAAACGAACGTTGTCTTCAATTTTTCAAATAGATTTTAAATTCATTTTTTGATCCACTCATCGATGCATTCGTCGATATTTTTTATAAAAAAAGGTATTAATCTGTGTACGTCGAAAAGCCATTATTTTAGAAGATATTTTAATCTTAATTCAGTAAAATTTGATCGTATGAAAAACGAGGGAAAATGATAGTTCCTATATTCTTCTTTTTCATAGAGAGATTTTGTGAAATTAAAATTAAAATATCTTGTGAACTGATAGTGCGTAAGTTAACGCTTCTTTATAAAGAATGTCGAGCTACATCGATTAATGGATCGTTTAAAAACTTGAACGCCATCTTCGAAAGATGATAGATTCCTACGTCCTTGTTCTTCATGCATAGATTTTATAAAATTCAAATATCTTCTATACGTTAACACATAAGTTAATAATTTGTCTATGAAAAATGTCGAGCTGTATCGATTTTGCGGCTCAAAAAAAAGTGTAATTTCGTTTAAAAACTTACACATCACATTTGTTTCTTAAGCAATATTGCAAACATACAAAAACTAAAATGTGCCATCATATTGGCTGTTGAAAAACCACTAAAACTTTTTTCAAGGATTTAACATTTACGAGAAAAATGAGAGAGAGAGAAAACATTCTGTACATCCACGGACTTTTTCAATAAAGATACAGGGATTAATTTTTTGTTCCAGTTTATCGCAAGACATTGCGTAAAATAGAGCAGACAGCGAAACAATCCCGTACACGTTTCATTTCCCCTCTCGACCTTCGTTTCTTCTTCAATCCTTCATCGTTCCGAGAACGAATTACACAAACCCTTTCATCCTTTTTTTATCATCCCGGGACCGCAGTCGCGCCTTTCCCACCGACAAGATTGGTTTCGTTATGCAGCGCGAGGTTTCAATTCCCAATATGGAACGGGCCAATTTGTGCCTGTCGTTGGTTTCGTCTCCCTACTTCGTCGATGTTGCGTATGTCGTCTAATGATTGAATCCGCCCGGTGGATCGTTCAAACTAGCGTCAACCGTACAACCGACTCGTTACCGGATTAGGAACTCCGCAAATCTCTCTCCGCGTGCAGCTGCGATACGATGCAATGGAATCGCGTGTTTGGGAGGCATGTTCGTGTGTTGCACGAGTGGCGCACGGTGCAACATGCACGAATCCTCATCCTCGTTTCAACCTCCTCCGGCTCTTTTCCCTCTGCGAATCTACGCGCAGCATCCTACGTCTCTCGTATATTCGCCGAGGGATTCGCGATATCGGATCGGAATCCGTCCGTGGGACTGTTCCCTATCTTCGGCCTTTATCCGCGGTTTCTTCACAGATACGGATCTCCGTATCACACGGATCGCACATCCGTATCTGCTGTAAAAATGTTGCGTTTTCTCGACGTCGCGTCGCGTCGCGTCGCGTCGCGAAATACGTACGTACATACAGCCTATCCGTTTCGAGCAATAAACAGTATCGCGGTTGGAAATCTGTCGTCGACATCGTCGCTGCCGCCGATTAATCGACGTGGCTCTCGACGAAGAACGATGACCGTAACTCGACGATCGTCTATCAACCCGCGAGCAGGAATAGGTCATTTTCGAGCGGATAAGATCGGTGGATAGACCGAACGTGTTGTCGGCGCTATCGTCAGTGCTATCGTCAGTGCTATTGTCAGCACGCGCCACGCCATCGGGCACTTAACTGCAGGGTGGATTAAGCATCTGTTGGCCGTGCGTTAACAAGTTTCTAATTTATTTACTCGCGAGGAAACTTTGACCGCAGCCAGAGACTTTGCCGGTTCACGGACTTCCCTCCAAGTGCGAGGGATGAAGTTGCGCTGGCAACGGGACTATAAAACACACCGGGCTGCATGGATTTTGCCCGAGACGCATCCTCTGGGAGAATCAAGCCGGTTTCGTTGCTCGCTTGCGATAAACGCGCCGCCCTCTATTAATTATTCATGCCGCGGGCAGTCGGTTTCGATGCCTCGTGCCTCGTCAAATTCGACCCGAGTACCGGGCGTTGTTGTTCAAACGGGAAAGTAAAGCGAGTGCTCTCGTTCGTTTTCGCGCGTGCTCTTCACTGGGACTTTCGCCTTTCAACAATATATTTATTTAAAGAAAAGAACCCTCTCTTTTAAATCGAGTTTGAATTTTTTTTTTTTTTTAGAGCGGCTTGTGCATCTCGTGGTAAATAAATGACGTGGAAATCGATGATTGTAAACTCAGTCGTGTCTTTCGAAGAGCTGTCGAATTGTTCGTTGTTGAAAATATGAAATACTGCGGCAGTGTAGCAAAAAAAGCACGATGTCGAGAAACATTATCTCTTCGTTGTTGAAACAGCAAAATTTTTCCTTGCGAGTGTGGAGTGACGTTTAATAGATGCGCTCTTGGCGCAGTAATTGTCCGCTTGTACCCTGGAAGGTACACGACTAAGTAAGCAAGCAAGATGAAAAGAAAAAGAATGGACGGCGGAAGATACTCTTTCAAATGACCAGTTTACGAGGTTGATGCTGTTTTCACTTCGACAGTGATACGAAAGGCCAATCTTTCGATTTTCGTGCTCGTTTCCTTCCCAAAATTCCATTATTCTTTCACAATTTGTTCACCGGAAGATCCATTTTTCTCTGTTCAGTAAATACCTCTTGGTCGGCGAATTGTTTATACAATGAAAGATACTCGAGACAGACGAAATTAATTAAACGGACAAGAGAAACCGGTCTTTTCGCTCGTTATTGCTCTTCCTACTTTGCGTTTCCCCTGTGTTTCATTGCGATTTCTCTCTCTCTCTCTCTCTCCCCTTTTCTCTTTTGCATTTTCACGCTAAACGAGGTAGTTACTGATAGATGTAAGTAAGACGAGTGAAAAGCAGAGGAAAGAGGAGAAATCTTTGTCGTAAATGTCAAGCGTGCAGGACGCATGACACGTCTTTTATAATACCGCTTTCCATCTCCGTTCCGCTTTCAGAATCATTCGACATTTTTTACCGACTGCTTCTCACTCGGCAGATATAAAAATTCAATTGCTCCTGGAAAAAGGAGAATACTCCGCTAGCTCACCTATCTAGAGCAGATAGAAGTTGGCAGATTTCCAAGTCGAAGAGACGAATACCACCCGCCACGGTCGCGGATTTTGATTTTTTTTCTCCTTCGACTTTTCTTTTTCTTTTTTTTTCCTTTTTTTTTTGACCGGTTTCGTGAACGTGGAAATGATTCTATTAGCAACAACGACGATCCCTCTGCCCAATTTATTCCGATTTTATCCATTGAATTATCCTTTGTAGCAATCAACGATGCTCATCACCATCCTGTTCGAGCATCATTTATGTTGCAGCGAGCCTCGAAACACGCTTGTTATATATTTCTTTTATTTTATTAATCAATAAACGCGAGCTATTAGTTTATCCTCTACATACGTAAATAAGCAAAACTGACTCGTATCGAATCTACGTACGCACGTTTTGAAACTCGATATCACTGATTGTCAATTTATATCGAATTGAAAAAATGGCAATAACTGAAATAAAAATATATATATATATGTTTGTGTGTGTGTGAATTTCAGTTAATTGTATCACGCAGCCTGTGGTGTTAGCTGCTGTTAATAAAATTGACAATTTCCGCCGAGATTTCTACGGAGGTTGTGCAATTTTCAGATGTGAAGGAATTTCAAGCTAGTCGTTATTCCGTTCTCGAGACCGTGAACTTCCTTCAGTTTCCTTTACCTGAGCAGAAAGTATTCGACCATAAAATGTTTGAAGAAAAAGTTCGGCAAAGGTCCTGAACGTTCGGGAACATTTGTAAATCGCGTCAAGAGTTCAACTCTAGATTGGTTCTCGATAGAGAAACGTAGAAAATATAATATGTAGACGTGCAAGATCAGAAGACAGAAGTTAATAGCAAGTAGAGGACAAAATGTCGATGCACATATGTTGTCGACTGTTGCTCACAAATTCTCAAATGATATCAGGGATAAAACAGGATTTTTATTTGACAGTTATTCTTTAACACGCTGGTTGTTACGTGAAATTTAACACGTCTCGAGACGAAACATTCAATTTTTATTAAATGTTACATGTTGCGATAAAAGAGCAATGAAAGCGCATTTTTCATTCGTAATTATTTAGCTTTTTTTTATATTTTAGTTATATTACAGTTTTAAAAACTTTTTAAAAATACAACTTACGATTATCGTATTAATAATTTTCTTATTATTAAAGAAATTTATATTTTTTTATGTTTATTCAAACTTTTTTTGTCGATGTATTTCATCTAATATATCGAAACAGAACTGCAGATCGCTAACGACTATCGTGACAGTCGACGTGTCGATTTGAAACCAGACACTATCTCGTCATAAGTTATTATACAATCGTCAAATTTTATAATATTCGTCAGATTTCGTCCGATTTCGTCAGATTTTATTCTGAAATAGTTTCAGCTGCGTTTGAAATATTTATTAGCGTCTAACAGCAAGTTTAATGAAATTAAACTCAGTCGGGGATTTTAAATTCAGTGATATAACTCGAATGTGAAAAAAAAAACGAATTAACGTCGGGAAAATGTAATGTCCTTTGAAATGCGGTTAATTCATTTTATTTGCCACTCTGCAATTAATTCAATTTGCAGACTTTTCAAAAAAACGAATAATATATATACGTTCCTGGGATACTTAACGTTTTTATTCTCACGAACTTTTACTGGCTATAAACAGCACTTGTTTGCTAAACTGTTGGCTAAATTCGCGAAGCTCCAGGTAATTAAGAACATAACGATCGTAAATTGTTTGAACTACGCGTCGTTTAAACCAAGTCGTTAACTTTTTCTTTTTTTCTATCACTGAAAGTGATTTTAGCGGGCATAACCCAGAAAATCGGGCCTCTTCAGGTGCAACGCTAATGCAACGAAAATTAGCGATTGGTTGATTTGGGTCACGTGATTCGTGAGGGGGTGTGAGGTAGACCTCGAGTAGGAATGGCGTCGTTGTCTGGTACTGAGCGATCGCGCCTATAATTTGTTTTGTATCGATTCAAATGTTTGCATATCGGTAAAATTTATCAATAAAAAAGTCGTCTTCATTTCCTAGTCAGAACAGTTGCTTCTGGGCCTTTCAGTGAGACGAATCGTACTGGAGTACAAGTCGTGTAATTTTTTTTTACATCGTTTATGCACGAATTTCGGTTGATTTTGTCTTCAATATCGTTCCACCTTCCACTGTATTAGCCAGATCAACGATAGTTCACTTTCCGAAGTGAACGGGCAACGTCGACGGAAACAATGTCACAGGACGGACAAACATTGTCGGTGAGTAAATTTGAAAAGGAAGAGAGTGGGCAAGAGTGGGCGAGAAAGGAAGTGATCGAAGGAAAATGGTAGAAGAGTCGGAACGAAATGAAACGGTGGCTGTGTTTAAGAGCGAACTGAATCAATAGCTCTACCCTATGACCCGTAGGCCAAATATAGGTCATAGCGCGATCTCTTTTTCTCTCTCTGTCTCTTTCGCTCGCCGTTTCCCTCTGGCTGGCCTCTCGTCGGTTTCTTCCCAACAGCGTTCGCCCGCCAGTGGAGAGTACACGGTATATCGTTGAATCGACACTCGATTACGGTGCATTCGTTGTTGAGTATATATGCACTTTTAATAAATAAATTCCACGGACGTTCCCCAACGTCGATTCTTCTGCATATTATTGGGTTACGTGTAGCTCCGAGATTACGCAATCTCGTTTCAGCATGCGCTACGTGCCTCGAGTTTGACGTTCATATTTTCTCTTTTTCCAAAAACTGACGATCGAAATCAGTGCCTGCGGTCGACGTGTGCCAAACGTTGCGAATGTATCAAGATGTTTGATCGCTGGATGCGATAACATAACGTGAAATACAACATTCGTCTTCCATTATAACGAGTAGGCAGGGCTCGAAAGATTGACGACGTTATTGCCCTCTCGGTTGCCCGGCCGGAGAGGACGCTTTCAACGTCTGACATTTCGAAATCCATCCCCTTTGGTGTCTCCTCGGTCGCGAGAGAAAGTTGCGATTAGTCTTCTCCGGCGCTACGTTCTTTTCAACAGTGACTCCAGACAAATCTCCATCATTATTCTCCCTTTTGACGGAGGGACGCGACATCACGGTGTCTTCTCCTTATTACGCGTTCGCGTCGCTGTTCCTGCTGCTTCGCAAGATTCTTTTCCTTTAATTACAAACCCGAAGCTACTTTGTACTATACTTTAATGTTTTCTATCGAACAAAAAAAAAAAAAAAAAAAACGAGAAACCGTTCCCTTTGAGGTTTCGTTTTAAAAAAATTCGCGCAGCTTGTACCCGGAAGCGGCGCCGATCCTGGCTCAAAGCGAGTAATATCGTACAATTGCGAATGAAACTTATCCTATACCGTTTTCGACAACGTGTTTTTTTTTTTTTTTTTTTTTTTTTTTTTTTTTTTTTTTTTTTTTTTTTGAAACTCGTTGTTACCGATCCTGGTACGTACTACACGATCCAGTTCCGTGCATTCCGATTTAATATCACCGATACATACAAACAGTGTACTTACTTCGCGAACTCCAAAACTGAACGTAACTAGTCGCACGCGATAACAGTGGAATTAACGTGTTACTTGCGCGGCCGTGGTAGCGTGGGAAGCCAATCGCGTCGCCAACCATAAATTCATCCGTCACCGGCCGTACAAACGAGTCGGGAACAAGCCGGCTAAAAATAATTTCCGTTATTGCGAATATGTAATGTAACAAAGACCGAGCCAAAGTTTTTTTTTTTTTTTTCGAACGCTTCGACGAGATGTTCGATTGGCCACGACCCACGAGCGAATTAACAGTTAACAAATTAACAGTGTTAGCGGGTGGGGGGCGAAACGCAAAATTGTCACAGCCCATGGCTTCCTAACGTTTCCGGTCGATTGAAATACGCCACTCACCCGTGCGACCGTTCTACCGTTTCTATGCCTCCAACAGCAAACCTATCGATTATCCGCTCGCGTTCCTACCGCGCTGTCCATTTGCCGGCTGATTCATTATAATTGCAGTGTCGAAATGGGGAACCGGTGTCCACATCGCGGCGTTCCGCTCGTCCTTCCAACCTCGGCCTCCGGTTTCCAACCTCGCGTGTCATCTTGTTCAGACCGCGATTTTCTTTCCCGTTTGCAATTTTGGGAAATCGAAACGACGAGTCAAAAACGAGATATCGGGTTGCTGCCTATCGAATTCTGTTTTCACCCGATATATTCGAAAAAATTTGGCCAAGTTGCCAATGCCAAATCCCCAGCGATTCTGAAATTCAGTAAATTTGATTTGGGAGATTTTAATGTGAAAGAGGAAAGGATAGAAGTTTTATTTCTTGTTTAATACTGATTGTGAGTAAAAAAAAAAGAAAACGCGATTTGAAAGTTGTCGCTATAAAAATATTGCAGAAGACAGTCCTTGACTGATTGTGAAAATTCATCTTATTCATTGATCTTTTGAGAGGAACTATGTAGCTTTTCCTGATTCATCACATGTTATGACTGTGTTATAGTTTATTAATATCTCTCATTCTGAATTTTATATTGGCTGTTATTGTGAAAATAATGTTTTTTCCCAAGTAGTATGATATATAGTCTATGTAATAATATAGTGAATAAACAAGTCCAAAATGGAACTACAGCTTAGTAATTTTAACAATTTTGTGATGCAAAAGTTGTTCTGTGAATTGACAAGTTTTCGCGAAATGAAGATCACAAAATTATGAAATTCATAGTTTAGCGAAACTAAACTTTTTTTTTATCGTTTTGAGAGTGCATGTGGGAAAATAGACAATTAGATTCAAGTGGAAACTGAGTGTAAGTAATAACTTACTTTCGAATTGTAAAACAGGATTATAGATATTTGTGGTTGTACGAAAGCGCCGCGATGTCACATGCTTTCACATTTGAAATATTACCGTTTGAAGTTCTTAACCGATTTTTCCCATTAGCAATATGTTCTCGTTTCGTTTTTACGGTATAAATGTATTCCTTCCCATCTCATGTATGTGTTACTTATACTATATTAATGCATGTTACTTCTGGCAAAATAAAAATATAATTTTTATATATAATATAATTTTAATTGTTTTACTTTTTAAGTTGCAAGTTATAGCATAAGCAGATTATTAAAAATAGAAAACAGGAATTGCGAAGAAAGGATTGTATTTTCTAAATTGTGTGAAATTGCTTTATTTTATATAAAAGATTTTTGTTTTCATATATTTTTGTGAATAAATCCTACATTCCGCAATTCGATTAATGCATAAATTCAAATTTTGCGATGTACAGCGGTTTTTCTTACGACATTCTTAATTAAATTCTTAATTAAACATTTATTCAATTTTCATTCGTTCGCAGCTTTTTATTTTATAAGCTTGCGAAGGTAATTGAACACGGAGTAAAAAGTCAAGAATTAAAAATAAAATCAATCGTATTTTTTAACGTATTATTTCCAAATTTAATGTTGTCACTTTATTACTACCAGATTACGTATATACAATCTATAAAATGAAGAATAAAATGACAAAAAACGAAAAACAATCCTAACAGCGATAATCCGATATTTAACTTCCACAAGAATCACACATCAAAATTATATGTTTGTTAAACACATTGTACGAAGAATATAAGATAGCTATAGAATTACCAGCCAGAATAATATCATTTAATTTCGTTATTAATTATTTCCTGACAGTAAATAATCTAAATAATAATACAAGCAATGTATGCTTACCGCGCCGATCCGTCATGTTTGCTCGCTTAATTTCGAAAGCATTCAAACCGGAGCCGGTGAATAGAATTGTGAATAATATATTTATGTGATTTTTCGGCTCATGGCGAAGTGATTTTAACACAACTTTGACCCACATTCCTCTCCGATTAAACATACCGTGGCGCATCGTCAAATTTATTACGGAAACACGGGATGACCATGTTTTGCCATGGCGAATATTTACGCTAGAATATTGGCATCGTTATCGCCGGGAATCGCCACGAATTTGCCATTGTCGCCCGGCGTAATCTCGTTCGCGAATGTAAATTTAAGATACTCCACCGGTCGCATATTGTTTTCGTTAGTTTGCTCGCGAGCCACGAGCGAGAAAAAAAAAGCGAGCCACGCGGTCCTACATTAATCGGAGTTCAGCAAACATGACCGGTGTGCACGATTATCGATTCGCCCAACCGCGAATTTTATCCGGAACAATGACACGGAATAATGAACCCTGCAGCAAAGTGATTCCGCGTGCGTCAGTTTGAAAAAGTGTCAGTGCACGTGTGAGAAACTACGCGATACCATAAAAAGTAACGAAATTATAATAAGCAAAGAATAAAATAAATTTTATCACTGAAAGTGATTTTAGCAGGGGTAACCCAGAAAGTCGGGCCTCTTCAGGTGCAACGCTAATGCAACGAAAATTAGCGATTGGTTGATTTGGGTCACGTGATTCGCGAGGGGGCGTGAGGTAGACCTGTAGGAGTGGCGTTGTTTGGAAACGAGCAATCGCGCCTGTAATTTGTTTTCTATCGGTTCAAATGTTTGCATAAAAGGTCGTCTATATTTTCTAGTCAGAACAGTTGCTTCTGGGCCTTTCAGTGAGACGAATCGTACTGGGGTACGAGTCGTGCAATTTTTTTGTTTGCATCCTTTTAAATAATCCTTACAAGAATCAACGAAAGAAGTTGTCTCGAAATTCGCTCAAAAATTCTTTCAATTTAACTGCGTTTGTTCGTCTTCCAACATT
Organism: Melipona beecheii; assembly: GCA_032399605.1. NCBI lineage: Eukaryota > Metazoa > Arthropoda > Insecta > Hymenoptera > Apidae > Melipona > Melipona beecheii. The sequence goes on along the minus strand of JAUCMO010000210.1, from coordinate 1,516,248 downwards.
CCGTTGGAACATCGTGTCTCCATCGAATATTCTGACCAACTGTTCAATTTCAGTTTTAACATTAATAACAGTCATTATCGATCAGATCCAGACAATGCGGTACAAATGAAAACTTTTGGAAAGTTGTGGATCGAGCGTTGGTTTCATCAAAGCCAACGTGGGCTGCGATCGATCAAAAGCCATTATTTCGAACTAATCGGAGAGTTACTTGAGGTTTGTTCAAATTACGATACATTGTCCCCGTGTTTCCCGAATGGTGATCAAAGTTCGCTGGAATTTAGAGCGAGAACCTACTATAATAGGCTAAACGAGCAACGTTGTAGTTTTCAGTCTGGAGGCAGCATTTACCTGGGAAGAGCTACATAGTACATCAACACTTTATTAACCGCATCGATGGCACAACACGCGAATGTTCCTCCCGCAATTTGTTAACACGATACAACGTGGTGCTGAAGGAACCTGGTATTTTGCATGGCTTCGTGGCGAAATTGTGAGACAACGCTCGATCACCGGCAGCGACTCATCGAGCAATCGCGCGGAGATAGCGTATGTAATTAGTAGCTGCCTAGTTCCGCAGGAAATTACCACGTTTTCCGCAATATTGCGCAATCCATGTGTATCTGTATGGTCGTTGACACAACTCTAACATAGGATTACGAGCCCGATGTTTATCACGTAAAACATTTCCTTTTTCCATATCTTCGATTTGACTCGGTGCATACCGTACTGGATTTCAATGTTTCTATTGCTATTAAACCTTCCGCGCGTATCATTTAGACCTTACGTTATAACAAAGCACCTTTTTACATTTCACCAGAACAAAATACAATATCAATATCAAATGTGTGATACGTTTTTAGAAATCATAGTCTAAGATCTAAATGATACTCGTACAAGAGCGAATATAATTTGTTACTTGCTACGAAGTATTACTTGATTTGTTGCTTGGTTTGACCGTTTCGAGGAATGTCGGTGTAAAGTGACTCGCTAATATCTAACGCGCCATCTCTCGAACGAATTTGAACGGATTCTGCATCGAATCTCGTTACCGCTAAATGCGTAAATAAGTGTGGATCTTGCGTACCTTTAGCTTCAGTTTGTTCGATGATGCCAATTCTGAAAAACTTTCGAATTACACTTTGGCACAGGACAAAAGTTTGAGAAACACGAGGAAAATCGTAGAGTAGACATTTGCTTGGACCTGACGATAAATTCATTGATAATTCGTTAATGGATCGCCAGCAGATCATTAATAGATTTGCTACTCGCAAAAATGTCGGTACTGACGGTGAACATAGTGCGATACGGATCTAGCAGAAAGAAGAATCGAGAATGCGTGAGGTGCGTGAACGGAGTGAAAGGATGAAATCGGTATTTGCTGGAATTTTTGTCGAGTGTTCGTTTATTGATCGTCCAGGATAAAGAAAAAGCAGAATATGCACAAGTAAAGTTCCAAAGTTGTAGCAACGTTTATATATACAACGCGTACGTGTCCAAATGTTTCGCCGGTCGGAATTGGATCGTTAGCGATTTAACGATGTAACGTGGCTGCAAGAGGACGGCGTTGCGCGGCGCCAGCCTCTTACCAGTCCTTATCTGCTCGCCGGTCTGTTCGTTGTTCTTTTTGTTTTCGCTCTCTCCTCTCCCTTTATCGGCATGCATCCGAGGCATTGTTAGCGCGCGAGCGAGCCTTCCTTTTATCTCCTCCGCTGTTATTCGCTCAGGCCGCTCCGCCACCCCTGCCCCATTTCGCTCCTTTTCTCCTTTTGTCTTTATCCACTCGCGATAACGACGTTCCGTTGGTATCAAATTGATCAGACGAGACGCGCCTTAACGACGTGCCGCGTGTGACTGTGCTCGAGTGTAGCCAGAGCTTCGTTTCATCGACGATCGACCTCCTTTCGTGTCGGCCACCCTTCCCGCCGATCGCAAATAATTACGACATGACGCTTTGTCTACTCGCCATCGTCTACGTTGTCGACGAATCAAATCTCACGCTTTACGACGAACATCGCGTGACGAGCCACATGACTCTCGTATTTTACATCAGAATGAACCGACGGAATCGCGCCGCTTACAGTCTGAAACGCGGATCAAACGCGGTGGGAAGAAAGTTGATTTCAATACGTGTCACTCTGGTGTCAGTTGTTCAGGTGTGAGCAACAGCGTTCTTATCAGTGCTAACAGCACTGAACTAGTAATAAAAACGAACTCTTCCCCCTTCCTTTTTCCTCTGTGATAAATCAAAGTACAAAGAGATGTCTTGCCGCGATGTCAGGCGTCTTTTTACATCCTGTAACATTTCTTCGATAATTTTGTGGCAGTCGTGTGATTTTCAAGTCCACGAGTAGCAGTGGAACGAACCTCAGAAATTAGCAATTATTCCCTTTATATCCAAAAATAGACGTTTTATTGCAAAAATATATTCTACAATATATGTACAAATGTGAAACGATGGCGATGGTTCAAGTTGATAGCCTTTGGTGTGACGGAATTGTAAGACGGAAAACAACGGAAATTACGAGCAGATACAAAACTGAGAGATCGATCGACCGCGAACGGATCAATATTCCTCGTTCGCGGTGTACGAGACGACGTAATCTTGGACGTCTTGCTCCTGTTGCACCGCAGCTTGGTGATCGTGAACTCGAGGCTGACCTTGACCAGCGTAGATATCGGCCGAGTGGTCGTTCTTGCCGGAAGTGTGCACCACGGCATGAAATCCATCCTTGTCGGCGCGGTATCTGACCACCCGAACGCTACCACCTGGTTCCTTCACGCTGTACTGGCCAGACACGCTGCTTCCTGCGGAAAGGAATGCCCACGAATGAACGGAAGCTGCGAAACTGATTCCTGAACTTGTAACGAGACGTAATTGAAATTCCCGGAGAAATTTCGCCGTGGAATGGCGAATCTATTAGCATACTCGCGCCGAGGGGAATAACTGGAAATCGCGAAGCAAACTCTGTCTTTCTCACTTATTTACGTCGTCTCCTTTCTACATATTCGCAACGTGCATTCAGGCAAATGTACTCTCGCGATTGAGTTGTCTCCAGTTCTAAATCGTATCTAAATCTTCGCGACGAAGCTCGCTAGTTATTGGATTGGCCAAAAAGCAAATGCGTTTCCTTTTCCGCGTAAGTGAAAGAGAAATTTTTTGTGGAAAAAAACGAAAACTTTATTGAACAATGTATGTATCGTCCATTTTGTTCGATCACCTTTGGCCATTTTTCTGTATATATAAGAGAGTTTTTATAATATATGGTAAAGGACAATTTGATATCTTCGTCGAGAGTGAGAGTTTTGCCATTGAAGGCGTTTTGCAGAGAACGAGTGACAGTGTTGGCCAGCTTAGTGCCAAATTTACGTGACTTAGCTTCGCGTCGCAAAAAGAAAAAACACAATTATTCTTGCGAGACAAGCTTAACGCGTGACGAATTTGCGGTTCAAAATGAATTTCATCCGTTGAAAGGAAAAAATGCTTGTCGGTAAGTCTAAAGAATTCGTTGTCGAAGGAGACGAACGGCGCGAGAAGAAATTTCTCGCGACGGAAAAGAGAAACGGGCCGAGTTTCGATCGGTCGTTTTTCTTTCTCTCACCATCTCGCGTCTCCTTCTGAGCGTGAAAATCGCCGGTCTGATGGTCCTCGACTCCGTACGAGAATTCGTACTTGGGATGCGCGACGTAGTCGAACGCGTAGGGCAACTGCTGCTGCTGCTGCTGCTGCTCGTGCCCGTGCAAATGGTTCGAGCTGTCCTCGTACGGTACTTTCACCTCGAACACCGGCCCCTCGACGGGTCCGTGAAACTGCAAATACGAGTTGGCCAGTGAACCGTGTTGCAGCAGATCCTGTTGTTCGTGCAAAGCCTCTCCTTCCAATGATATCACGCCAGCTCGTGATCGATGGCCGAGAGCCAGCGCGATGGTCAAGGCGATACTGACCTGCGGCAGAAAAAGTCACGTTCGAAAGTACCTTATAACCTGACGTTTTTCTCCGAGCGAATCTGGAATATCAGTCAGCCGGAAGATTTACCGGTGGATTGACGTGGGAAAACGTAACATTTAACGGATCGATTTTTCAACGACCGCGCGGTTGCTACGCGAATAAATCCCGCCATCAATCTCTTCTTTTTCTCTCTCTCTCTCTCTCTTTTTTTTTTTTTTTTGCAATTTTCACATACCTATTCACGCGCCGCGTGATTGAACTAATTCAAAGATATTGAACGCGCTGACAAATGGAAAACGCGAATCGCCCTGGGTAAATCATGAACGACGAATTTAAATTCAACACTCCTGATTGCGAGGAATTCGATATTGTGCCGGGGCCGAGGTGCAATTCGCTTTCTTAATTGTGGACTGCGTATGAAATCGTGTCAAAGTGGGTTGCGTCGTGACGAAAGCAATCGAATACATGCTGCACTTATACCGGCAAATTGAATTTCAGAGACAGAGGCGGACTGAAATGGGGGAATGAAAAGGGGTGGAGAGACGAAAACACACTGGCCTGAGATGTCCCATTTTCAATTATACGCCGATTGTCGGCGGACAAGCGTTGGCTATCGCTTCGGCGAAACACAGACTCGGCTCGTCGATTATACAAGCCAATAAAAGTTTCCGTGTTCCGTCGTGGATTGAAATTTGATTCCTTTCGTTTCGTTTGCACGCGAATCCCTTTGTTTGCACGCTTACCATGACAAACGAAATTATTGAATATATGTATCTCGTCGTTGAAGATATCAACGAAATGCAGATAGAAACGAAAAGAAGAAGGACGCAAATCGACGGGATCATCTAATGTAACGTGGTGCTTTCATTTATCCGTAGGTTCCAATTATGTGTCGTTCGTAACGCTGTAACAAGTGTTAAACCATGTCAAATACAAACGAGCAGAGTCACGGCATAAAGAATGCCAGTTGGTTTTAATTACGCGACACAAACCCGGAATAATAAGCAGTTGGATCCGGTGTGCTCCATACGCGACTCGACTGTACGATTCTCGAAATCATGACACACCGTGTTCCGCATAATCTTCGTAAATCTTCGCGGTTGTTTGTTTGTTCTCGCGCGAACGCGATGTTTCTTTCATCGAGAAGCGATCTCTACGTTCGTTCCGTGTTCGTTCATGTTCGAGCTAACAAGATTATCTTTATGGAACAACGAGATGGACTCGAACGATTTCTGAAGAAATTGGCTCCTTTCGCGCGCTCGTCTCTCGTCTCAATTCTCCTTTGCATGCACTTTCGAAAATAAAGTAAACCGTATCCCGTATCGAGCACTTTCTCTACCGTTTCATCCCCCCCTCCCCTTGTCTCTCGTTCGTTCATCCCTGCTCAATTTCACGCGCCCCTCTTTCATCCGATCCCCGCGGCTCAATTTCTTTTTTCGATAACCGTACCTTGATCCTTGCGTCTTCCTCGTGTCTCATGGTACACATAAGGCGGCCAGGTGAGAACTGCAGCTTTCCAATCGTATTCTCTAGCCTTTTATACCGCGGCAATGCACATTCCGTGTATACACGCCGCTCGTAAACAGATGTGAATCTGCCAGTTGCCATCGGTCATCGCACGCGTGTGCGACATGCACGTGCACATTGGTGAATTTCGCTGGGACACGGCCACTCTGGCCCTCTCTCCGCCTCCGTTTCGCAAGCTTTCACGTTCGGGATCGCCGCGACAGAGCCGATTGTCACCGGCCTCGGACGATACTCCCGGCTCCGTGTCCCTGTTCGAGGGCAGGAAGAACGTTTTCTCTTTTCTTACCGATCGGAGCGTGGACGTTCGATCAGTTTGGGTATGATTAAAGAATTATTTACTTGAACGGCTTTCACAGAATTATTTATTTGAACGAGAGAAGACTTCCACTCCGAAACTTATAGATATAAAAATATCACATAATACCAGCTTACGCTTGCTGCAGTCTGTCTGTGGAACCTCCGGTTCCTGGCCAAAGTACGACTCGAGGACGACTCATGCACGATTAAATTCCTAACAACCGTCTCGTTGACGATCGACGATTGTATCGTGCACTAGATCGCGAATTGGCAACTCGCTGATTGATACTTTTAAGCGGTAACTCTAGCTGGAACAGCTAGTTATCAGCAGATATTGTTAAGTATTATTGACCAATCTCTGGCTTCCTTGCTTTTCTCTCTCTCTCTCTCTCTCTCTCTCTCTCTCTCTTTCACCGAAGGTGCCACTGAGCGGCTTCTTTCCTTTTGAAAAGCACGAAGCCTCGGCGTCGCTGGACGACACCAGGATCGAATAATCCGCTTACTCCGTTCGAGCCAGGATTTATTTGGATTCTTAACCCCTCGGGAAACTCGGTGCTCGGATTGAATCGCGTCGGATCTACCCTAAATGCCTCGATCTCTCCGACAGTTTCCTTTTTTTTTTTCTTTCTTTCTTTCTTTCTTTCTTTCATTCTTTTCCCCCTCCGCCCAGCTTGAAAAGCTGGTTGTCTCGTTCGTTTAATAGTGTAGTTTAATTCCTTTATTGGGCTGTTTGTTACAGTTTCGAGTATCCCCTTCGCGGGCTCCGAACAACGGCCCGACTGTGCCTTTTAAACTGCCTTCGTTGCGCTAATCTTCCAAATCCCCCTTCCTTCCGAATTATTTAGCAAACGCCTCCGACGATTTACCGGGGCTGAAGTTCGAGAACGAGATCACCAATCAGCGTCAGTTTGATTATTGATTTCGATTATATAGAGGGCGAAGCAGCCGACTGGCAGCGAAACGTTTCGAACGTTTACCGAGGTATAATTCGACGGCGGAACGTCTTCGGGCGATGTGTTTGAAGTCAAATATCAAAAGCCTTGATTTCCCCGGGCAGGTAGACCGGAAAACGCGAACGAAAGAGGAATAACGAGACGCGAGCAGCGTTAAAGGGTTAGAGAGGATATACATCGCGCACGGTTCGTGAATGTTTGCAGAAGCTACTTTGACGCAATGAGGAAATAAGAGAATGTCATCGAAAAGGAAGGGTTGATTAGAAAAGTAAAAAGTCGTAGCTCGGAGAGCTTTCTGCACGCTGTCGACGTCCGCTTTTTTAAAACCGAACGGTCCAACTTCATCCTTTTTCTCTCCGCTTCAGCCATTTTCCATCCGCAAGTTGGAGCGCATCCGGTGTTTTTCCTTTATGCGCTTGTCGATTGGTGCTCGTAACGTTACCAATCGTTTTACTCAAAGCCGAACATGTCGGTACTTGAATTGAATGCCACCGCGGTTTGTTATCAACCGTGGTTTGTCGACGTCTTATTACGATTCACGTTTCGATTTACGTTACGTTTGGCCGCCTCTTTGACTCTGTCGGATCGCGCATGTTGTCTCGGCGAGACAGCATACAGAGCGTCGTTAGTGAAATTGCAATTACGATCAATATCAGCAAGTAACGCTTCAAGTGTGTCCCCTCGTTCGTACGGACGTTCGACGAACGCAAAGAACAAAAATACACTGCACGACTTGTCCCTGCACGACAGTACGATTCGTCTCACTGAAAGGCCCAGAAGCAACTGTTCCGACTAGGAAATGAAGACGACTTTTTTACCATAAAATTTTATCGATATGCAAACATTTAAATCGATACGGAACAAATAACAGGCGCGACAACGCCACTCCTGACTCGAAGTCTACCCCACGCTCCCTCGCGAATCACGTGACTCAAATCAACCAATCGCTAATTTTCGTTGCATCAGAAGAGGCCCGCTAAAATCACTTTCAGTGACTTCAAAACGGATTTTTGTCTCTGTTTTCTTGCGATTTGGCGAAACGACCTGTTCTCAAGTTATTCTGTACAAAGTATTCCGACAAGTGCCGAGAACGTCTGGCATACAGATTGCGTTCATACAGGTGAAGTGCACGCGTAGAAAATTTTACTTTCACAAAAAGAAAAAACAAAGCCAACCGGAATTTGGCTGGTATTCCGAGGAAATCTTTCCCGTCTTTTCATTCTTTCCGTCTCGATGGTAGAAATCGCCTTTGTTCGATTTCACAAACAGAGAATACCTTTCCCTCCTGGCGTTAACAAGATAAATAGCAAAAATTCTTTACAAACGAACACACGGTCGAAACAGCGGCTGACAACGTGACAACGTACAGAACGGGATAACGCGATTGCTGCGCGTTGCTCGTTACCATCGATCGCTAATTGATTCGCTTTGTGAACGGTTCGGTCAACGCGGATTTAAAGGCATTATTATTTATCCTGTTTCGGAGGGTGCACGTTCAGATGCAAGAATATACCCACGGCAAATACAAATACGTATATTCAATTAGAGGGAGCGGCATCGACGTCTCTACATCAAACGATCGTTTGTTCTACGTGTACACCGTATTTGTATTTGCTCTATACGCTGTAAATTATTCCACGCCGTGCCGACATATAGGGCCACTTCGTCTTTAGAAGGCCAATTACAATACCTAAATTTCTCAGTTGAAATTAATCCTTTGTCCGTGACAATTACAATTTTCGTAGTCGGATACAAGCGCCGGCTGGCGATGCTAATATTAAAAGCGCTAATTGAAGTGGCTCTCTGTGATCTTCGTTCGGGAGACAGAGATATACGAAAGCGGGATACGAAGGTTTGCCTCCTTCAAAGAAAAAACGTCTCTTTGACACAGGTACGCGGATTCCTTTCGACTCGAGTTCCGTCGCATCGAGCGAGCGTATCAAGATCTTTGAACGTACGATGAAGATAAACAGTGCATCGTTCGAACAAAGATGGATAGCCTCCTGTCATCAGCGCACGTGTACTCGTTTCCTAGACAGTTGCGAAAAGTGAAAATCAGAGAACAGTGATTGAAAATTTTGTTGCTCGATAAAAAATTTGCTCAAGCTTTTAATTGAATAAAAATTATATTTATGTCTGAATAATTTTAACAATTGAAGGATGTTAACCGTTTGACATATTCTGGTAACATGCACGCATATATTTTAGTTGTGCATCTTTACTATGTTGTAGTAAAGTATATATATATATATATATATACATAATACATACAATAGAATATATATATATATATATATAATAGTAAAATGTATAAAATATAGACACATAAATGATAAGTTAAAGACCAAGTTAAAAATTTAAAAGTATCAAAAAATATTGAAATTGAAATATATATAAAGACAAAATAAAACAAAAAAGTGTTTTATAATAAGTATAGTGAAAATAGTATCTCTGTCTTTTTCACAAGCTCACTACATTCTGTCATCTATTACGTTCATTCTTGCAATACGTATCAACAAAGCGATAATTACTTTTCTTAATACTTTATACTTTATTTGTTTGTCTTCACAAAATAATCTTTATTTTAATTCAATTAATAAGTTCAAAACATATTGATAAGTAGTAGTATTTAAAAATTTCTTGCTACTACATTATTTCGCTTAATTTGTTAAAACTAAAAACATCGACTTTGAGAATAATACGAGTTTAATAATTCTATTTATTATAATAATTGTAGCAAACTCACAAGTAAGATTTAAATATGGGTATATTACAAAAAAACGATGATGTTGACGATAGACAAAAGGTAAAATTATATCTTCAAACATCTGAAAATATTGTTTTCGAACATGTACTGTTCTTCAAGTCATCGATTCAATTTTATATCTCATAAAAGATATGTCACTCAATTTTTAGTTATTTCCTTTTTATAAAAAGTGCAGCCATTTCATTTGTAAATAAAAAAAAGAATTTGTACGTTAAGCAGTTGAACGCTTTTATTTCTCATGAAAGAAAGAACAGGCTAATATGCATACGTGTGTGCCAGTCACGTTGCCGTTACGTCTCGAATAAGTACATGTTAAAAGCGCAGGCTTTTTATCTGATCCTTTATGGAGGATAATACGGCACGCTGGATGAAAATAAAAGAATCGTAACCACGATGAAATTTAGAATATGATCGAATAAAATGTGGCTAAATGGAAAAGCGGTGTTTCAATATTTTTTTTCCCCCTTTCGCTTATGAATACGGAAAAATTTCATCTCGTCTTGTTATCGTTCTCTCAGTGTAATAAATACACGCTTTCCACCGTATCACAGACTGAGGATTAATGTTTTAATCAGAAAAAGCGAATTTCATCCTCCCGTGTGGATTTTCAACGAAAATTTCGCGAACATTTTGTAACGCAGGAAGCACCTTGAGAGAATTACTCCGGCAACGGAACCTTTAATTTTCTAAGAGTATGTACTTCTTCTTTATTAAAAGTTCTTTGAAATTGGTGAAGCCAAGTAAGCAAGTCAGGACAATGAGAAGTTAGTGCCACGATCGAAGTAATTCGTGGAAACGTGTCCGAAAACGTATCGATTCGTTATACCGCAATAATTTCGGAATTTGTATTAATATTATACCTGGCGTTATATATACAGTTATAATTTATATCTGGTATAAATTTTATTACGCGGGGAGATATATATACACACAGCAGTTGCTAAAACACTTTCGTTTAGTTATTTCAACGAATAGAGAGAGCTTTTTCGATAGGATTGCGAAAACTTCAACTTTTCGTGGGCGAGTGAATAGCGTAATTGACAGGGCGCATAGGACGTGGAAGAGAAACGATGACATGGCGGATTCCTCCGATGCCACTTCTTCTGCTTTCATATTCCGGAAAGCTTCGGTAAAGCGCATCGAGTGCACATTGCGGTAGACATGCGATCCAGGTTAAACCGATGCGCGAGCCAATCGATACTGGTTGGTTGTTTCGCGATTAAACGAATGCACCAAATTCGAGAGGAACTGGTTTTCTTCGTTCGTTCGCTGCGTGGTTCGGTGACAGCGTACCATTCTATTGCCTGGAGCTCCTCTCCGCGTGCCGCCTTGATATTGCATCCATGTCTGAATCGTTTCTCGTGATATATGAGATCTGAAGTACGAATGCATATATCATCAGCTTTATTTTCCGCACTTTGTGTGATTTATTTATAGTATAGCAGTTGATGCTGCTGCCAGTGTTACAAATCTGAAAAAATTCCTTCACTGATGTATGTATGCGCACTCTTACGCACGTATGGAGTACATAAAACAACTGCACGACTTGTACCTCAGTACGATTCGTCTCACTGAAAGGCCAAGAAGCAACTGTTCCGACTAGGAAATGAAGACGACTCTTTTGCCATAAAATTTTATTGATATGCAGACATTTGAATCGATAGAAAACAAATTACAGGCGCGATCGCTCAGTACCAGACAACGCCACTTCTACTCGAGATCTATCCCACGCCCCCTCACGAATCACGTGACCCAAATCAACCAATCGCTAATTTTCGTTGCATTAGCGTTGCACCTGAAGAGGCCCGACTTTCTATAATCACTTTCAGTGATAAAATTATGTCTTCAAATTGGAGGAGATTTGTTGAAAAAAAAATTTATCTCAAAGTTCGCCGTTATATTTGCAATGCTCAGCTTGGAAAACAGTAATCTCAAAAAAAAAAAAAAAAGCATGACTTGTAAATGAACTGTTCTCTTGTGAAAAATAATTTCTGCAATCATCAGTTGCATCATAACACTGCTCTTGCATCGTGGAAAATTTCATTTCTAGTAAAACACGCGTATTATTTACAATATGCATTCTGCACATTTTGCAGTCAGGTAAAAAATAAACAGCCTTTTTAATAACAGCGAAATTTTCAAAGGAAATAAAGGTTTTGCTGGCTAAAAGCACACAGAGGTTAATTACGTTTCTTCCAAACAGATCAATCAGCTTTGTCGGTCAAGGTATTAAAAAATATGGCGTTTGAAAAATCTTGTTTGTTAACTATGAGCTATTTATTTCACCTGATTGCGAAACGTAATTATAAATAATGTCAATATCAATTAATAATATCATAATATTACGAGTAACGTGTTCGATGAACCATTCACGTATTAACCGCGTGATAGAGTTGAAACTTTCCATGATGCAAGGGCGGTGTCATTCGCAATCCTTTCCTTTGAAACTTTTATTCCCCGCGATGAGTGCTAGATTATTTGACCTTGACTTTCAACTTCTCGACTCGGCTTTCACTGCAGCGATTCTTCTTAACAAATCGAAAGCGTAGAATCACAGACTCTGACTGTTTAGATGCAAAATCGAGTAAGATAAATCTAATTTAAGAAGAACGGTCGTAAAAAGTTGGAGGGCTAGGAAAGAATAGAAGCGGGACAAGGTGAAACTTCGCGTTGAAGTAGTCGGCTGACACAATTAAAATTCTCAGCAAAATTTCTCGTTTAACCGAAACGCTTGCTCTTGCCAGCGAAGCCATCCGTACGGCAAACGGAATTTCACCGAGCCATTTTTTCTGGGAAACAGTCAACCAAGGAAGGTTAAAGCGGGTAACGATAAGGAAACGCAATTCCAACCATTCTTTTCGTGTTATTGCGGTTGTGTCAGGCGTTTCCGGATCGTGACTCGCCAAGCACAGCAAGGCAATGAAACGTTAAAAATGCGGGCTATTAAGGACCAATGTGGCCAGGATACCGTTTCATTTGCATCCACGCTGTCGTCTTTCTGTTATTAAAATACGGAAGTGGCGGTAACGATTTTCCCCTATTCTTCTCCCTGTCTCTCTGTCTCTCTGTTTCTCTTTTCCGATCGAAGGTAATTACGCGTCAATGCTATTGCGCGTTTCTCGATGCATTTTCTGACGATTGTCTTTCCCGAAATGTCATTCTGGGCCAAGTGTCATTTCGGGCTGCTTGTTTCGAGAGAGCGCTTGAACCTATCGTTCGCAACTTGAATCACAAGTGGGTAAAAACTCGATGAACTACGATACAAAAGCGTTGAGAATTTAACGTGACTAGGCATACCTGCAGTTAATCAATCTTCATTCTCCGCTACTTAATTACCAGTCTATCGTATAAAAAGGTGAATTAGGTGTTATTCTTACTTACTTACAAGTGGAAGAAATATATGGTAATAAAATTGAAGGAAATAGAATTTATTTATAATTGATCTCTGAAGCGTTATGGTTTATCACTGAAAGTGTATATCTATGCTAACAACTAACTGAAAAAAATTGTTCTGTATTATGGAAAGTACAAATGCATTGCTTTTTTTTTTAAATTTGAAAAGTTTTAAAAGTAAAGTTTTACTTTACTTTGTAATAATGTAATAGGTGTATTGTGTTACAGTTTATTTTTTTTATATAGTATGTAAAACTTAAAACATTCTGCAACATCTGCACTCTTACTACACTTTCTTACTTTCTTCCTTACAAGAAGAACATTGTTTCTTAGAGTTTCCGTTCAGTTTCAGATAAAATAATCGATAAAGAAATATTTTTCTATCAAATGAAGTTGCGATATTCGACATCGTAAACTTCTAAACTAGATATCTTTTGCAGTATTTGTGTAAGTATAAGATAATATTATCTCGCTGCGAGAACACATACACAAGTAATTTTACCAAATAAAGAGAAAAATGCCAGTCGATTAGAATGTAAGAGATATTTTAAGGCCTAACACTTGTTATAAAGCCTCGTAACTTATAAGCCAGAATTGAGAAATTAATAGTTAGCATCGATAGTTTTAATCAAACACAGAGAAATCGTTTTTTCTTTTTTTGTAAATAATTATTGGAATAATTAAAAAAAAAAACTCATTCGTTTCCAACAGCAGGAATGATAATGTACGATTCAGAAGTATCGGCAACTGTACGGTCACGAAGTGCAAATATGACGCGTCACGACTAGAGATTAACGCGTTAACGAGTTGTCAGGCTAGCACATGTACGGGCGTCGCGTGAACGTGTAAATCGAAGTTCAAAATACCAATTTACTTGCACTTGTCACGGTTGCGCGGCCAAGCGCAACACTTTCGCCCGCTCCTAGCCGCGATCTTAAGACCTGTTGATCGAGCACAATTGAGTTGCTCGTCACCGGACAATGTCGTTCACACGTTTCGTGGCAAAGTGCACACGTCCGTTCCCGAACACACGTATGTCAATTTGCTGGTGCCTGACTAATCCTGGTACCATGCTACCGGCTGGACAACACGTGTGACGTAAATTGGTCATTATGCGTTCATCGAGAGGAACAAGTTTTCTTTTAAAGACGAATGAATCGTTGACGACGCGAACAACGATCTTCGATCGTTTCGCTTCGTACAGATTTCGATGGAATGGCACAACGACGAAATTGCAAAATTTTTCCTGACCGATAAACTTATTTTAAATCAATCTCGATTGGATATCGTTGTCCCAGGCTGGAAATTGCAACGGGAGTAAGAGGAAGATTCTCGATTTTACGTTTAATTAAATAGAAATCGATAGATAGATGTCGTCGATTTGCAATTAAGAGAATGCTTTGTCGACAGTAGATTGCTTCTATTCTGAATCCGACTTCTATTCTTGAGATGTCGGTAGAATCTCGCGTCAAAGTCTGTCCTGGACGTTGATTAAACGTGAAACCTATAATCTACAGTTAGTTCCGTATTTACGCGGTATTCACTTAACGAATCGTTTAAACAGCCCACCAGTTTCGCCGGTATCGAAGAGCAAGATGTACCTGGTAAATTTCGATCAAATCGAAGACATATCTCAGAGACTTAATACACTCGAGCGATTCGCGTTATTTGTGGCTCGACCATAGCGCTTGCGGTAATCCTACTAGCACCAGCAAGCATGCTCCGTTGAAGTCAGGGATCAAAGCCTTTGTAACCCTATAGGGTGCAACGTGAAAGCACTTCGAACGTGTCACCCATGGATGTGTGTTTTGTGTACGTTTTGTGTTCCCATTGAAATCCACACGAACGTACGGTTACAACCTGAATAAACATTTGCATTAAACGAATACTTCAACTAGTCTTAATTGAATTGAATTAGTCAACAGTGCGCCAGCTATGTACATACATCGAAGGTTGATGCGACCCTTGAATCTTTATATTTCGCCCTCATAGTTTAGCAAATAGAAAGGATTTGTGATACTTTAAAAAAAAAAGACGTTTAACATAAAAATTTAGCCGAAGAATCACGCGTGCTGTTGTAATTAGAATTTTTTCATATTTAAACTTGAGGTGTTTTTCGATTCTTTGTTTTTTGCGAAATATAAGTGGGTCGAAAGAACGTAGCAGGGAAACAATAACGTGTTTCTGAACGATAAGCAGTCCCACGATAGTTTGCTCTCTGAAAAATGTATTTACCCACGTATGTACACGCTTAGCTTGAATATTTGACCGCACGCCTCCTTGAGGTTTAACGTTTACCAAATATTCCATAAATTACACGAGCGATTACGATGCCGGAAGCTATAACTACGATTAATTTTCACAGTGTTATTAGCGTCGACGATCTTGTTCAAATCTCACGATCTTCCATCGAGTGCTATATCGAAGATAACTTCAAAGCAATTTTCTTAAAGATCTTCCAAATAACGAACGCTCTTTGTGTATCTCCGGATTAATATTGGAAGGAAATATCGATCAAAAGATACCTTCGAGCAACTATTTTATTTCACATTTTATCGCACGTACACTAAGTGATTCTTAAACGCACGCTCGTATTTCAATGAATTTAATAAGTAAAAAAAATGTTATATACATCTATATATCTTAGTCAAGTGTTTATCTTGTGTTTTTTATCATGTACATGCTACTATACACTTCATAATAATAATAAACTGTTGCTATCGGAAATAAAAATTGATTGAAAAAATCAGTCATAATTCTAATGACAAAAATTAAAGAACGCATTCTGCTTGATTCATATAAATATTTTTAAGAAAAATGTATTGTACAGTGGCTGCCACACAAACTTACGTATACTAAATTTTCAATGTTTGAAAAATTGACGATATTTAAACTGTTATGATTTCGTAACAAAAATCGTACAGCAACGAATGTGAACTCAAAGTATGGAGCTTCTACTTTCACAATTCTGGATTCATTTTTCACAAAAAAAAAAAGTTGAACAGTTTACATTATGCCGCAAAGGAGAAAATCAAGATACTGTCTTTTTACTCGAAAATGCTGTATAAATTCAATGTCTCTAGAAACATTGACAAATTTTTTTTTATGACCAACAAATTTAGATTTGAAAATTGGGATTTTTCCTTTTTGCAATAACCTAGAACTTGTTGTACGAGATTTTGTCGTCAAGCTGTTGAACTTTGAACATTTAGAAAAATATTCTCCAAGATTTCGTCGAATTTCCGTCGTTTTCGAACATATATCCAAAGCTCAATAACTAATGTCTCAATGGATTTTTAAGAGACTTAATTCATTAATTATGTTTCATATCATATCATGAGAAGTATTTTAATTACTTTCGAAATAACATTTGCTACAAATAACATTCTTTTCAAATAACTTCCTTTTTGAATAAATGGCAACACGATGTTGCAAAGATCGTTGCAACGTACAAAATTTCACATTTTCTTTTATTTGTATTGACAAATGAAAACTGGTCTAGAATTCTACATATTTTGTTGTCATAAATGTCGCAAATAACCGAAAGTAATTGAAAAATTCATAGTAAATTCATATGGAACATTTCTGATACTTCAACACATAAAATGATTACTCGTATAAATTTTGTACAACAAAATTATTACGTTCAACTAGATTATTTCTTAATCTCTCGTCAGCGTATATCTCGTAGGGTGGATTAAACGGCAAAGCTCTCGCTATAAATGAATTATGACATACACGCGAGCCGTTGAAATTATGATCATGCGAGTACATAGAAGCACGAATTATAGGCAAGTTGTAATATTAGTTTCTCGTGCTATCAGTTCTCTTACGCGGCCGAAACCGCGTGATGTATCGCCAAAGGGCCTTGCGGAGTTTCCCGTTTAATTAAACTTCTGATTGGTGACGATCCAGCGAACGCAACGTAATGACCAGGAGCAATCAGCAGCCGCCTGAAGGGACTGCGGGACTTTTCGAAAGCAGACAGAAATCTAAGTGAAAGGTCAGACCTGTGGACTAAAGTTGAGAGATACTGATTAAATCTTGAGAGTATCTCTACCGTTCGATCAAACCAACCGATTGAAATTGTTTTCCCGTTATTCCTTCGCACAGTGATTTCTTCCTGGCTAGTCTTCTTTCCTACGTTTTCCATCAATCGCCGATGTAACAAGAATACGTACATATACATGCGAGTATTCATATTCATCTCTTTGCGTGTATGAACTCGGGAATACAATCTCAACGCAAATACAAGAAAAGAATTATCGATTCGTAGATCATTGCGTTAAACCCTTAATTGGCGATTGTCATTGGCCGGTAACGACGCACGAGGAAAAAGTAATCAATTTGCGATCGCACTGCAGCTGGACTACGTAGAAACCCAGCCGTGGCCTGATATATATCAACAGAGATTCGGAGTCTAATTAAACTACAGATAGGTTTGGTCAACTCGATGCGATATAATAACGAGAGCCCAGAGGTGCTGGCACATAGAGCCGGTGGTAGATCATTAATTTACTATGGCATTGCGGCAGTGAAAATCCCGTTACGCGAAAAAGAAATTTTGCATATGATTAAACTTATCGCGAGCTCAGGTCAAATCGGCTTAAATATTGTTTTCAGTTTATCGTTAAATAAATATGGCGGGAAATAATGCGGAATGGTCTCTGCCCCTGAATGGTCTGAGCCCCGAAACAAAAAAGACGAGCATTAACAACGTTCCCGATATCGGGGTGGATTTTAATTATCGCGGAATATGTTTGCCACTCTTCTCTTCCGCGAAATCGATTATTCGATGCCAGCGCGACGTTTTAATTAATCAATGCGTTGGTTAATGCACCGATGCACAGCCGCATTCCGCGTTTCGAAAACTCGCCGGCTGCTCTTATCGCAGAGAAATGAGAAGGCAGCTATCGATCTCCTTCGAGTAACTACGAATTAACATCGGGACGATTATATAGCGAAAACAGAGAATGAAAAGAAAAACTGCACGACTTGTACGATTCGTCGCATTGGTCCAGAAGCAACTGTTCTGACTAGAAAATGACTTTTTTGCCATAAAATTTTATTGATATGCAAACATTTGAATCGATAGAAAAAAAAATTACAAGCGCTATCGCTCAGTACAACGCCACTCCTACTCGAGGTCTATCCCACGCCTCCTCACGAATCACGTGACTCAAATCAACCAATTGCTAATTTTCGTTGCATTAGCGTTGCACCTGACGAGGCCCGATTTTCTGGGTTACCCACGCTAAAATCACTCTCAGCGATAATATAATACTGCTTGTTTTACTTCTCTTCGCATAACGTTCATAATCTTGCGAATTTTTAGACGATCTATCTATCAAGAGGTGGTATGCGTTGGATACTTCGATCAATCACTCGAGTCTGATTAATGCCGAACGAAGGCAGTCATCAATCTTTGATCACCCAAGCCGAGGTACTTCTCCATCTTTATTTCTCGTCCGTGTTCTTCGCGTAATAATAATCAGTTCGTTTTTCATAATTCCAGAGTAGATAACCGTAATGAATGTTTTCCAACTTGGATCATATGTTATTCCCACCACACGCGCTACGAGGCAAAATACCTTGACGTTGAATTCGTAGGGGCTGTTAAGAAATTAATGCACGAATAATGTTTTCCTACCCGCTCGTAACTTCCAAGCAGGTAAAATATGACAACATTCGTATCCGTGTCAAACGATGTTCTTTTTACGCCTTCGTTCGTTGCGGAAAAACTCGCGGACGATTTTACGTTATCATCGCGCAATTTGTGAACATCGAATTTCGGCAGCAAATTTAACGTTTGACGCAAGCACCTCGCAATTAGTCTAGTTGATTTTTGGTTGAAAATTCCTCACGGAGTTCCGTTATTTGCTGATTAACCGTGAATATGAGGATCGTGTAACGTATTCCGAAACAAGTTGCAATGTGTATTGTAGTTGCCCCATTAATTGCGATGAAGCAACTATGACGATGGTTAGCCTAATCATGATTTAGCTCATGGTGATGATAATGGTGGTCACTTGCGAAACCGGGATAACCTGTACCGTAATTACTATTGCTTTGAGTGTAGCCATAGTGATAATACGGTACGTTGTCGTTAACTCCTTCGTTATTGTCATGGTCAAGACCGTCTTTGTTATTGCACTTACTATCTTTGCGTCCATTGTAACTACCTCAGCTGTCGTCACACTTCCATATTATTCCCATAGCTGATTGTACTAATTGCGTCGTAATCGTGTTTTCTATACTTGGAGGAACCATATTGTTTCCATACATGTTCAGATTAGTTGTCACAATGGTGTTTTCTATATTTACAGGAACCATAATTCTACTTGTAATTTTCTTCCATATAATTCGGACGTGACAATAATGCCTCTTTCTTGTTTTTTTGAATCTGTGCCGAATGAGAGTAACGACTATGATGATAATTCACGTTGATCATCATTGAAATTATCAACATTATTAGATTCGATGTAATTTACTTTATTTCTTAATTAATTCTAGAGACAGAATAACATTCCTTATTATTATACTTGACATACTTGACTACAGTCAAAGGAGAGTAGTAATCTCGTCTAAATGTATTCATATTTCACGTAATAATAAAATATGCAAAAATAATATATATATAATAAAAATGCTAAAAATAATATCATAATTTATCAATTTAAAATAAAACAACTGAATTTGAAATTTAAAGGAATACAACTTTAATTTAAAATAACACAATACTGTAACACTACACAATAAGCTTTCGACTTTCTTATCTAGCTTAGTCTTTTGCTTTCTCCTCTTACTCAGCCTCCGTCTTTTTTTTCCTTTCTTTTCTCCTTCATTTTTCTATCTACACTTTTCAAGCAACTTCTTCTGACCTTTTCATTATTACGACCCTTTAGTATCCTCCCTCTATTGTACAATATACCTCTTTTCATTCCTGTACAATCGGATTTGGTACAACACAACTGGCCATTCTGACAGCGCAGACCATTTAACGATTATCGGATAAATTTTAATCAAATATTCTGTATATACGATATTTTTTTATAAACGGAAATTCCAAAATCATCTCCACCTTTTTTAAACAGAACGATATATTTGTTGACCCATTGGTCGATGCAACTTGACATTCTGTATTTAAAAAAGTAGCCTACATATGTCGAAAAATTATTATAAATCGTAATATATTTTCAACGCTAATATTGACAATTGAAATGGAAATAGAAAAGCAAAAATTGGATAAACATAATCCAATTTTCTAATAAACACAGACAGCTGAAAGGTAAGTCAGTGCCCGTGTGTTACGAACACGATCGTTAATTATCGTTACGAAAACGATGTCATTCGATCTTCTAAACATTAGTCATTTTCTGCTTTCAATTTCAATTGCACGGATATATCTTTTCCCGCACACTCTCGAAATATTTTCAACTACAGTTGCGAAAAAGAATCGAGTTTTATTTTAATTCAGGGATTAAATTAATATTTCGATCTAGCATCTTACAAATTCACGAAGAACAGTTGTTGTTTCGCGAAGTCTGAATTTATTATAAAGAGTTACGAGTATACTGTTTCATACCGCGACTTCAAGTTTATTCTAACTGTTGCAAATTCGAGTTATCCTAACTGTTACGAGTCCAAGTTTAGTCTGCCGAGTTACGACTTTAAATTTGGTAAAATTGCAAAGTTTGTGCTTTTAAGTCCTCGTGTCGTTGCTTCCATTATGCTTTCAGCGCGTTGTGTCTCTGAAAAAGGACAGAGATCTAGTGCTATGCGAGGTCGGTGACGTACGATCGTACGATCAATTGGAAAATTCCGAATAACGGAATCTCTGCTATTGAGAAAATGGCGTTGAAAAGATTAAAAATACGTTTGGAAAATTTTTTGAGCGCTGAAACACCGAAAAAATTGACGGTGATCAAGTTCTATTACTCAAAAATAGCAATATTTTTGACCTGGCTTAACGGAACTCTCTGCTGCTGTCATGTCACAGCACGTAACAACATATGAGGATTCTAGAAATCCAAGGATTATTTTCTCCCCCAAATAAATACACATATCGAGTCGTAAACTCGATTTAACCCACTGCATAGTGATCTCGATATCTTTGTGGTCAGAAAAATCTCGAAAAGTTTCATCGTTATTGCTTTGCATCACGTTCGTTAAGATAACAAGTGTAATAAAATTAGGATAAATTTCGCTTCGAATTAACAATTAATTCTGCGGAATCCGCAAATTGATATACGTGTTTGGTATTACTTCGATAACAGCTGTTCATTTCCAGTGCGTCAAAATCGAGCAATCTACCTATATAGATAATACATTATTACAATTGTTTATTCGCGTTCTAGCGTACAATCGAGTTTGATCATTTCGAATGGAGTACGAATGTACAATCGGTTACGAAAGTTTACACACACATCTGAAAATTTCAAATATTTAAAGATAAATAATTTTTAATATTATTTCACAGATACTAGTTCATTTATATTTTTTATATTTGTTTATTGGTTTAGTGTTAAAAGATCTTTATTTCACTAATAAAATAATTACAGGCCAACAAAGTAGTAACAATAAAAATAAATCGATAATCACGATGATACCGCGATCGCTTGGAATGTACAAGTGTACTACAGTAATTGTAACTCTTGACTTGAGTTATGTAGGAAACGCAATCAACTGCACACTGACCCGACGTGGACTATTTAACGCACTAGATCTTAACCAGTCAAAGTCAGTTCTTTTATACCATGGGTCTAGGTATGTCCTTTTTTCCTCAAGAGATTGGAAAGCGGACATTGTCTATGGTCAGGCCCATGTGAGGCTATTTGACAATTACCACATGGTCCTGCCGATACTACGAACTTGGGTCCACAGTCTGGACTGTGTCCCCTACAATTGGAAACCATAAACAAATCTGTCGTATTTTATACAATTAATGTACAAAATGTGTTCTTATTATCATTACTGCGTACATATAAGTAATTGCATGATTTTCGTAAGATTATGTTTTCGGTTCATTAATATGTTCTTTTAAACGTAAGAAACATTCTACAATATGTTCTACATCGTTTATTTTTTAAGTAACAAAATAATTTCGTAACCTGATCAAATCGTTCTTTTTTTGTTTTAAATATTTGAAATTTGACAGTTTTATATAAACTTTCGTACGCCGACTGTATTTACACTCGATTTTATCATTCAAATCACATTGGCTTTTATTTGGCTTTTATCATCATTTTCATATCAAAAATCAAAGGTATACAATTGAACATCTATAGAACAGACTATACGCAATTGAACAGAAATTTATTGTTAATAAAAGAATTTGTGAATTCAATTATTTATTTAACTTTCTGTTACAAATAGAACAGATTCTATTAGAATTAGATATCTTTCTACTACTGCGTCAATTTGACACTAATTAAATTAGATTTGAGGCAAATTAAATGAAAAAAACGAAAGACGGATGAGGATTCATCAAAATTACAAGATCTAACGTTTCCTACTTTCTCACTCTCTGATTCTGATTTCACAATTCAAATTCGTATCTCCCAGTTCCCTGAAAGGGAATTATTCTAACCTAATTTCGTATGAAGTTCGTCTGTATTTTCTTCGAGCTTTTAAGAACTGCTTAACTTTCTCTATCGTTCTAATAGCTCCCCCGATTTCGTATTTGTCTGCGCCGTTTCTCCTATCGTCACGCACTTGATAATCTTTCGTATCGTGTTCATTCACATAATTTGACTTTAACGTTGCGACTCGCTGACCGCGCGCCAAGTTTGTCAGCGTCAAATCAACACAAATTCGTCAATCAATAATATAATTTTTCTCCTCAAGCGTCGTTTTTTTATATTACAAAGTTTTACATTACATTACAAGTTGGAACAATATGGAATATCTTACGAGGATTTGATATTTCATAAAAAACAAATTCTTACAAAAGCAGGAGGAGGACGAATATGGATTATTTTGGTATAGATATTTTTTGTGTTAGTAAAATAGTGACAAAGATTTCAAAAATAATTTCTTCAAAATGGAAGTTAAAATTTTTTTGCTCACAATACGATGATTGAACACGTCATCACACTATGAATGAAAAATATAAGCGATATTTTTACGTTCTTGTCTCTCTTGTGTGGAAATTGCCTCAAGTTCAACTTCATACGGAACTTTACAAATTATACGAACAGATTTAAATCAAATCATTAATGTCAAGCAATACTAAAAATATATAATTATATAATATTTAATAAATAATCTACTAAAAAAACCTTAACTGCATTAAAATTGAAGGGATATCAGTTTTCGGATTGTTATGGAATCGATGCCTGATTTCAGTTAAATACTGAAAGTTTTTTCTAAAGTTATTCGTCGGACTACCACCTTCTGATCAGATATACTTAATTTTGAACTAACAGATTCTTTTCAGTACTTTCTTTGCTGTGATTTTACCACATTATCATTCTTGTAGTCTCTATTTGCAAAACTCTCATTCGTAAAATCATTTTTAACGAGGTATAGATATATCAGTTGTTAAGATTATAACCTTTTTTAATTTCATCTCTTTAAAACGTTAAATATCAATAAAATTAGCAATATTAAATTCGAAACTTAAAGAATAATTAAGAACCTTATTTAAATATAAAATATTTTTTTATTTTGCTGCACAATATGAATTGCAGTATATCGATATTTTGGAAAATATTTGTATGAACACGATACGTATTATTATTACATTTTTCATGTAATAATACGATCCTTTCGAGAGATTTTATTTGAACAGGTTTTTATGCAAAGAATATTCACCGAGAACGAGTGATTTTGTCAGAAAAAATATCAATCCGGCATAGTTATTCAATCTGTTGTTTTATTTTGCTAACTTATACATTTTGACGAATCGATTCAATTTTACAAATGCATAGAATGATTACTTTATTGCATGATTTAATTTATTTCTTCTTTTTTCCCGTTACTTTCCAATTTTATTCTTCGCACAAACGGGAACTAATTTTCAAATAACGATTGATTCGCAAACATGGCTTTTGTTTTTGTCGATGGAAAAATTTCGTTTCTTTTCTCCTCGCCGAAGCGTATTTTTGTGATGGGAAAGGGATTGAGAAAAAATTCTTTGATAGAAATCTGATACGAAACTGTCCTTCACACGAGATCGCGAGAAGTATGCGAACAGATGAAAAAGAGGCGACAAATTGTTGGCGAATGCCATTGAAGACCCACCTTTGTAAAAATGGTATGTTAGCAATTCTTTTGATTAGTAGAATAGAATAGATTCGTTTATTTGGTAGAACAAATCGGTTGAAAACATTTCAACTTTTGGTTGTACTGTCTAGAGTATTATTTTTGACACGATATATTATTAGCGACGAAGCGATCGCGCTTGAATAAAATAGCAAAAATTTGTTCTAATTTTTCAATTAATCGAGTTGCAATCCAGAGTAGCGTACAGAGTGTCTCATTTATGTGTGATTATAAAAATATCTTTTTTAATTATAGAGAATTATTTGAATTATTTGTATTGTTTTTCTCGTTTTTTTTTTTTTTCAAAATCATCGATGTCTTTTTTTTTTTTTCGTATTTTTTTTTGGCTTTGAAACTTAAAATTTATAGGTGAGAGGAAAATGATTTTTATAGTGATTTTATAGTGATTTTATAGTATTTTTTCATAAACTACGTGATATAATAGAAAAAAGTGTATAATTATTTGAAAAAAAAAAACATTGATGACTGGAATCTCGAAAATTTTTGAGAAAAATAACGCTTGCCGGATATTGATTACTTAATTACGTATAAAATTCAAATTACGTATAAAATTTTTATTAAAAAAAAAAGATATTTAGGAAGTCACACACGCTGTATGTGTTGTATATACACTACGAATATTTTTTTAACATCCACACAAAAATATGTAAAATATCTAAAGTAGAGTATTTATTGTAGAGTAATATTTAACAGAAGAAACGAGTCTCTATTTAAGTTCCATTTCTTTAACTATATTCCTGACCGTTTAAAAATGCCTCTTCCCCCTCAAAAAAAAGAAAAAAAAAAGAATCGGCAGTATAATCGTGTAACAATGGTTAGAAAATAATTTCTCCGTACTTTAAAGGTGAACATAGCAAAAAGTTTCCGTGCCGTTGTTTCTGTCATTTTGAAATTTATATCGGCCGCGCTGTGTACTCGCGGGCATAAAAACATTATCATAAATCGAGCGCATAGAATCTACGAGAACTGCAACGTTTATTACTTTCTTATTCGGTCTCTATCGGAAGGAAAAATTTACGAGTTCGTTACATTTTCCGGCTGGGTTGGCTCCGTGCACGCGACTCTTGCCCAAGCCCGCGCGCCCGCCCGCCCGCCCGCATAAAATAGAAAACTTCTTTTATTCCGTTCCGACCAATCTTTTTCTTTCCTTAATTATTCTGTCATTTCTGAGTGGAACTTTCGTCAAAGATGCATGGGCTCGTGATATTTTGCCAAGGGCAACAGGCAAGTTTCCACGAACTGCCGGGGCACCGTGCAACCAGAGCAAACGCATCGAAGTTTCTTAATCTTGTCGATCGCTCGGTTGCTCCCTGGCAATGCGCGACTCGAAGAAATTTTAATAGGAAACAGCCATGGAGTTTTTACTGTGAAGAGATTTCGCAAAATTATTCGCAGTGCTCGTTTTCTCCGTCCGAATGGGAAAGTCTAGGAAACTTTTTGGACGACCAAAGAGGAGGACGCGTTGTATTATCAGACACAATGAGCGTCTCTGAAATTTCAGCATTTTCAAAGGGGAATAAAGAGAGAGAGAGAGAGAGAGAGAGCAGCGCGTATCCTTCCCGAGGATAAAATCATCCCGAGGGGGAAATTTATTTCCAACGGTACTGTCGCAAGTCCCGCGACGCAAGTAGAATGAAGCAAAAAGCCCCTGGACGTTCAACTTCGCTGGCTCGATCGGTCGGCGTGTTTAGCAATTTCGTCGGACAGCAACTTGCTGTAATTAGCCGTCTAGCGAAACAGAATTCTAGAACCAGCCGGATCGTCAAGTGGATCTCGCTTAGGATTACTAATTTGTCACGATGATGTATTGTGATGGCGTAATTAGAAGTTGTCGCCTCATGAATTACAACAGCGTGCGAGCAATTCTTGGCTTACCGCGCAATCCGCACACTCTTGTACATTCCTGAGAATGTGACACAATTGGGCTATTACGACCATTCATTATAGTGTAATTGTATTCAGCTTAATTTCGTGTTACGTTTTCACAGTTGGAAACAATAGTGTCCCCTGACGTTACTGCATTGTCATTACTGTGAAACGCAGCCTCCTAGGACGTACCTGTGCACCCAGAGAGGTCGGCTACTGTATTATTAAGTGCCGTTTCGCCAATGTAACTCGCTTACCTTGCATATTTTTCCCACGATATCTTGCAATATCCGATCTTACAATATCTATCGCAGGGAACAGAAAGCGATATTTTTTTTTTTTTTTTTTTTTTTGTTGCGTATCGAATTGTTCGAAGATTCGTTTGTTGTATCCGTACTTGAACAGAACAAAACGAGTCTAACAAAAGAAGAGCATACGGTGGAGCATCCGATTAATATTCGATACCAAAATATTGAAACTTTATAATTTCGTAAAAAGAGATCGTACAATACTAAAAATACTTTCGTTTGAAAGCTTGAAATATATTTATTATTCATTTTTTATCACGTAACAAGGTTTCTTTTTTCTCAAAAATATTATAAATTGGAAAATTTTTTTCGTGGCTGAATTTACAGTGGATTTAAATGTTAAAGCCTCCGTTTTACACTCGAAAATCGAACGTAACATTTTTTATTTCGTCATTTTATTAAAGTTTGAACGTTGGACTTAAAATTCCAAAAATCGTAACATTTTCGTCGTGTGACATTCAAAGTTCAATAAATTGGCGAAAAGAAATTGTACGCCAAATGTTTGAGAAGTCATTGTAAAGAAGTGCCTTCGATCTTTAAACTCATTGTAAATTCATTCGTTAAAAAAATTTCTTACTGCGACTTTACAATGTAGCATGTTCGTGTAGAAAAGTGTTTTCACCATACGTATAATAATATAATAATATAACAGAAAAACATCTCATAGAATAAAACGAACGATGTACAATTTAAAATTACTATTGCGTCTCTTTTCACAAAACTATAACAGTTTAAATATTTAGCGTCCGAATTAACAATTGTATTCATTGTAAATTGATTCGAAGAAATCAATTTTTCTGGTCAAATTTCGATGTATTGTTTGAAGAAAGATTGAGTCAACTTTTCGGCATATGACGTCTTTGGAGGCAACTGTAATTCTGCATCTATCGTGTTGCGTATTTCGTAATTTAACGAGATCCAAAGGTGGCAATGTTGAGGAATCTAGTAATCATATTTATCACGAACAGTTGTATTCCTGCGTGTATTACGAGCTTGAATTTACGATTCACTTGCTGATTCGAGCACAATTCCGGAGCTTTCATCGATCAGTCGTAAGACTCGAAACTCGTTAAGATCGAATCTAATTATCGTCTGTACGGTCTGCGTGGAGACCGGCAAGTTTCAGCTAAGTCGACGTTTCCTGCACGGCGAGGATTATTGAAGGATTACTTTCCCTCCGCGAGGCTGTAAAACGGCGCAAAATAAATGAGAAAAGGGATAATCCCTTTGTGCAATAGAAAGCGAAAGATCCGAATGGAAGAAACAATTATTGATCTTTAAAATTTCATCGATCCCTTTAACTCCGATTAACGGCTATAATTGTTAACGCATCGTTTAGCTTCGACGATCCTTTAATTGTTCCTAACTGCGGAGTTAGCAACGCCAGCGTGTATCTGTGACGGAATTGGATCGGTAAAATTGACTCGACACGTTTGGAAGAAACGGTCGCGCGCTTTAAACTGTTTTCTAATCTTGTTTCGCTCGGACATCCGTCGAATCGAACAACGTCGCGTCTTAGTCGCAATGTTAGGTCGAAAAAACGTAATCCATTTATGCAGTGGCAATTAACGATCGAGACTCTCTCGTTAGATTAATCTCCTGCGAGATGAAATGTCTTTTTGGATAGAAGTGTCTCAGTGACGTTACTATCACCATTGTTAGCTGTGTTGCTACTTGATGTTCTAATAAAGGCCACAGCTGGGGTTGATCTAATTGTTGTCACACAGTAGCCACAACGGCGCGCCAACGTTCGCAAAATAACAGCGTTGTAAATCTTCTTTACGGCTCGTTTTACGAAGGTGTTGGGTCAAGTGTCCTCCGTATCGAGGGACGGGAAATTCATACGGAGGGTCGGGAAATTGCTATGGTTTCGTACGAACGTAAGACCAATATACCCAGCTAATAAAATCAAAATCGCTGTCAAATTGTTCTTGTATACAAAGAAATGCCAAGTGACGTTAATATGTTTCGCTTCATTTTTCTTTTTTATTGTTTTCACGAGAACATATAATATACTTGTAATATACAACAATAACTTATGTAGAATTGTTTGGTTATTGCATTATTGAGGTTCGTTGCAAACGAGAAAAATTTTCTCACAATGTTGTTGTTTTTTAACAGTTTGCTCCTTATACGCTTATATATTTCTTTGTGTATAATTCAGTGTATGGCATTGGCAAAACGCATACATATTCGGGGCCAAATTAATTTCGAAAAATTAGTATGGTGTGTAAGAATTAACATGTATGTACGTATATATGCACACATCAACTAAAAATTATCTTTGAAGTACTAACTAAAAATTGTTTTGAAGTCACGAGTAGATACACTTGAGAAATTTCATGATTAAACTGCTAGTTTTTATGCACTTGTGAGAAAGATGAAGAGAAAATGAAGAGAAATGTCGAAATGCAATGCTTCTTATAATACTATTTTGGAAATAAATTTGTTTCCAATTATGTTTTATAAAAATACAAAATTGCATAAAGATCAGCAATGATCTAGTCATGATAATTTTTATAAATTATCAAAGATTATGATGATTTGTAACTGTATGAAAAATGATTTGAAAATTGTGTTCTATGCCAAAATTACAAAACGACAAAAATTATAATTCTATGTTCAAGGTGAACTGTGATTGAAAGTTGTAAGAAACTTATTATATATATAAATTTATAGAATTTTATCTCCTTCTATTCAACGTAATTTTGTTTTTGAAAAAGGAATAGGAAATATTAAAATTTGTTTTTAAAACACATCAGCGTATTTAGTTTACAAATTATATGTATGTTAAGTAATAACTAAAGAATTATATGTTGCATTGAAAATAAGGTTATGTTATAAATGTCTTTGTGATACTATTCGAATTGATTTTCAGATCTAAAGAAAGCTATGTGTGTGTGTGTGTGTGTATGTGTTTGTATGAACAATACAATTCAAATGATTCAAATCAATTCAAATGATAGAGAAAACGCTAGTGCTTGAAATATGAAAATGGCAAGCCTTCAAGTCGTGTCATAAAGTTAAAGTCTTTAATATAAATAAAATATTCAGGCACATTTGCATGAAATCTAAATGACAACAAACTTTTGTCTATTTTTAAATTATTTGATTTTAAATTATATAATTTCTGCTCAAAAATCTTAGGACAGTTTCCTTTTGATATTCAGTATTTGCCATGGATTATCGTGTATACATATTTCATATATAATACAATATATCAATATATGAGTCTTTATTGTATAAAATATGTTTTATATTTATTATATTGTATGTATTGGGTTTATTGTAAATACGTAAATTTACATATATTGCATATATTGCATATTTTTTATATTGTGTAATTTATATTTTAAATGTTGTATTTAATTATATATTATAAATGTTGTATATAATTTAATTTATAATTTATAATTTATATTTATCGTACTATTTTTACACATACTTGTTCCAAGATTTCTGAGCAATATTACTTTGTCATTCATACTTACTCTTGTTCCGTCTATTTATTGTCATAATATCCACTCTTAAACACGCGTATCTTCTGATTCATTGTTCATTCTACTGCAACCATTACGGGCTATTACGTCCGATATTGATCATCGACTTATTTCCCGGGATTAGAATCAAACACGCGAGAACAGGTGAAAGGAAAAAATGGACGAGAAGAGAGGGAAAGCTATGATATATGAATTTGAATTGATCGCACGTGGAAATTGTAGATGGAGATGCTAATTTTTCTACGCGGTCCTTTATCCTGCCCGGTTAAATTATCGCATCCCTTGTCCGAGCACGACCAACGAAAATAAAGCTCGCTAACTGTCCATTTATCTGGTCAGAGCGACCCTATTGAAATATTCATGTGAATCGAGGCTGCTTCCAACAATAAACTCGAGCGATGCGTCCCGGCAGGTAGTCTCGCCGAATGCACGACCAATCGATTACCCCCGGGGGCAAAAGGCGTCGTCACGCCAACGTTGGGCGACGTCCCGACAAAATACGACGGCATATTAAGGATTCCTGCCTCTGTTAGTCATTCAGTCGTTAGATCGCCAACGGCACGACGTGTAACTTTCACTCTTGCGTTACAAATCGTCGACTCATACAGAGTTCAAGCAAATCGTCAGTCCTACTTGCGTTCGTCGAAAAGACGAGAATTGGAAGGGAGAAGCAAAACAAAAAACTGCACGACTCGTACCCCAGTACGATTCGTCTCACCAAAAGGACCAGAAGCAACTGTTCCGACTAGGAAATGAAGACGACTTTTTTGCCATAAAATTTGATTGATGTGCAAACATTTGAATCGATAGCAAACAAATTACAGGCGCGATCGCTCAGTACCAGACAACGCCACTCCTACTCGAGGTCTACTCCACCCCCCTCGCGAATCACGTGACCCAAATCAACCAATGCCTAATTTTCGTTGCATTTAATTAATTAGCGTTGCACCTGAAGAGGCCCGATTTTCCGACCCCCGCTAAAATCACTTTCAGTGATAAAATGCAAAATAAAGCTGCAAGTGGCTGTGCGCCTAGCGTCGAGGTCCCAGCGATATCCAGGTGGTTAAGCAAACAGCGTGCGGAACACCGTTAAGGACCGCCAGCCTAGCGGTGAGTTATAAACATAAATGCGGGTTGTAGATACCATCACCATTACTGAACCAAAAACCCACTTCACGAAAACATCGAAACCTAAAAAGCAAAACTCGGAGTAAAACTCAAACACCGCCCTAACCTTTCCAGAAACAACAAAAACGTTATCAGCTTTCTAAAGGAGACCCAACTTCTAGATCAAAATATATTGTAAAAACTCCATCAAGTCGCTAAAGACCTCGTTGTCGATGCGGCTTTCAAAACCCTTTAAGAAAAAGAAAAAATGCAAAATCTTGAACACCGTTGTGAAGTTAAGCGTCTTTTAACGCGCGAGGTCGTGAGAAAAGCACGCACGAAAAAACTTGATCGCTGGATGAACTTTATTTCCGCGTGAGAAGTCGCTGATGTAGTGGGCACGAAATAGCCATCACGACGTAGGTATGTAGGGGTATACTCGTGCTAATGATGCGCCGCATCAGAATCGCGCTTGCTGCAACAATCGCGTTTCGCGGCTGTGATTCTGTTTGTAATCGCGCTGATTCAGAAACGGTGCCAAAATGTTTCCGCGAAGACAATGGGCAAATAGCTTTGATTACATTACGCGAACTTGCTCTCCATTAATCACCGGAAACGTGACTTGCTCGGTTGCGAGAATTTTTCTCTCGTCTTTGCTCCCGCACAATCAGGAAAGTCACCCGCTTAAACATTATCGCGATTAATTTTCAACAATCCCTCCTGTCCTCCTCTCTGAAACTCGATGCATTCTTACAGGCATGATTTTATTTCTTTTTTCTTTTTCGCGTTCATTTCCTTGAAAATATCCAATCGGTGTTCGTCGAACGGGAATTTCCTCGATTGCCTCCGTCTGTACGACTCGCGTCGAATCGATTAGGATACACGAGCGTCGGTGTTCCTTTCCTTCGTTTATCTGAATTTGTCGGATTAAAGCGCGAAAGCAGGACGGAACAACGACGGAAGATTGGATTCAAAGGAACTCTGGTAGCGAGTTCCACCAAGCGCGCCAACCGATTCGCTAGCATACGATCGGAACCGGCTCATCGTGCGAAGGTTCTATCGATGCGAATTGATTCTTTCTTACGTTGTCTTCGTCGCATTTCTGTGATGCGAAACGGTTGACCGGAAAAATTTTTGGGCGATCGTGTTCGCTTTTACATCCCATCATTGTTGCGTAAAGAAGCTCTTGCCTGCTAATTACTAAATTCTCAAAACCTATGCGAATCCTTGGTACCTTATCGCGTCGAAACAAAAATGAAAACGAAGTCGCGTAAAGCACGCTCAATCAGATACGTACGAGAATGAGGATTACAGTTACTTGCAATGACACTTTAAATATTCAGATATTATAATAATTGAAACTATTATAATTTTGTGAAAAGGAATCATACAACAACAAACTTAATAAACTTGGGCTCGTTTTGAAACTTGAAGCTTCTGTTGTCAAAATGTTATCAGGAAATCATTCATTTCGTCCTAAGATGTTTACACTATAGGTACAGCAGATGACAAAGTGAAGATACTTTTCTTTTCGAAAATGCCATAAATTGTCATGATATGGAAAATCATTGAAAAGTTTTTACGACGATCTTTCAAAACTTGCTGTACAATTTTTTTTCGTCAATTTATCGAACTTTGAATGCTAAACGAGAATATAACGAAAATGTTACGATTTCTTGAATTTTCGTCATGCAAAACTCAATAATAATATGTCGGAAAAAAGTTCTACATGAAATTTTCATTTGTCGTTAGAAAACGGAAGCTTCAGCCTTCGAATCCATTGTAGTTTCAGTCAGGCAAAAAATTTTTACATACTGTGACAATATGTACAGCATTTTGGGAGGAAAAATGTTTTTACTTTCTCTCTACTAGAGTAGGACTTTTTTTCGCCACTTTATTGAATTTTTACATTTTCGTCGTTACATTCGTTTAATAAATTGGCAGAAAAAGATCGTGCGATTTCTTTACACAAAATTACAACAGTTCCAGTATTTAGTATTCGACTATTAATGGAAATCGCTTCCGAGAGAAGAACTATGTACAATAGTTCGCGGAAATCATAAAATTGACGCGTATGAGTTTTCGGGACAACGTCTTGGACACTTTCTACGCGTGTTTCTTCTCCGAGGAGATGACGTCGGATTTAACTCGCAGTTCCTTCAAATCCGACGGTCCTTTCCAACTTGACTTTCTCCAAGGCAGCTTTTAAAGCGCGAGTTTTTTTTTTTTTTATCACTGGAAGTGTTTTTAGCGGGAGTAACCCAGAAAATCGGGCCTCTTCAGGTGCAACGCTAATGCAACGAAAATTAGCGATTGGTTGATTTGGGTCACGTGATTCGTGAGAAGGCGTGGGGTAGACCTCGATTAGGAGTGGCGTTGTTTGGTACTGAGCGATCGCGCCTGTAATTTGTTTCGTATCGATTCAAATGTTTGCATATCATTAAAATTGTATGGGAAAAAAATCGTCTTTATTTCCTAGTCAGAACAGTCAGAACAGTTGCTTCTGGGCCTTTCAGTGAGACGAATCGTACTGGAGTACAAGTCGTGCAGTTTTCTTCTCTCTGTTTCTCCGCCAAAATAGAGAAACGTCTGGACGATTTCCCCGCACGTTTCTCTTATTTAACGTGGCAGAAATTTAAGGCCGAGCAAAGGACAACGTCGGAGAATTGCACGGTACGACAGAAAATGAGAATCGAAGGAGTCAGTTTCCAGCGTAGACGCGACTCGGTGAATATTAACATCAGATGTTGTACGGTCTGTTTTAACCGTTTCCGCGAGAACGGCGGCGAGATCCGAGCGGTGGTACTACGTGCCTCCTCGTTATGATTCCCGGCGGCGTCGAATGGCAAGGGAAAAGGATGACCCACGCAATTTCGTGGAATCTTCTCTCCCTCTTTCCTTGATCCTCTTTTCTCGTCCCTTTGATTCGTACCTCGACGGAATTCTTGAGAAGCTCGCGCACTGATTTGAGAACCATGACCTTTTACATGCCCAGTCCAAGGAGTTTTAACTCTGAAAACAGAAATGCTCGATGATCTTCCCTATATTTGTCCTTGATCGCAATGAACGGTATCGGTTTTCCTCTCATTTCGCCGAGAAGACTGTTTACTCACTGTACGTTACGTTGTTCATCGAATTGGGATATATACAAGTCATCGACGTATTTTCTGGTATTTGCTGTCTAAAGGTGCTCGGTGGAAAAGAAAGCTCCTCCGGGCTAAGGTCCGAGCGCGTGAAATAAATAAATAGGAAGAGGAAAAACAGGAGGATTCAGCTGGATCCAGTATCTTACGACAAAAGCTCTCCCCAATGGGTACGGATGATGTTTGCAACGAGCGTGGACAGTCGAACGGCGCGTTGTTGCAGCAACTCGGAAACACAATGGTCTACCAGGGCGTAGCTAGTCTTCCAAGTACTTCTACACTGACCATGTCCCTGGGATACCGACAGGAGCTCTAAAGCTCGCTACGTTTAGCCAACCCACGATATATATATCGCTGATGCTCGTGAAGCGAACATACGCGTCAGATAGGCTTATATCCATCGGTTCCACTGCGGTATTTGTACAGCCGTGTTTGTCATTTCCATTTCGCTGCGTCGCTTAACTATGGAATTATCTCCTCTTGACACACTTTCATCGCGTGCCTATTTTACTTATCCG
This sequence comes from Melipona beecheii, assembly GCA_032399605.1. Classification (NCBI taxonomy): domain Eukaryota; kingdom Metazoa; phylum Arthropoda; class Insecta; order Hymenoptera; family Apidae; genus Melipona; species Melipona beecheii. Next base: position 1,481,637 of record JAUCMO010000210.1, on the reverse strand, counting down.
ACACTGATGAAAAAGATCTTTCGGCCGCCTCGACCGAAATATGCCTGGCAATAAGTTTGCAAGACTCTCGCTTGCTTGCCCGCCCAGTGCGAGGAAACTGCATTCTTTATTTATGTAGAATGCACGTTTCAAAAAGCTTCGCTTCAAATTTTGTCGCGAGAATACCAAACACGTTCTTTCACGTAGCGTTTCATTTTTCGAGGCAAACTGTTCCTTGACCGATCCTTTCTTTTTTTTTTTTTTTTTTTCTTGTTTGCGACAGTGAAAAAGATGGAAACATAAGGCTATTCGAGGTAAATGAAACAGTCTGTATACACAAACTTGTACCTAATGGAGTTCGAAGCCAACAAGCTTTCGTTTGAAAATTTATCAAATACCAATTCTTAACGAAACATATTCAAAGTGTATTTTCTTGAAAATGAAGCTTTAAGTAAAGAAGATTATTACTTATTCTACGTTTTCCGATACGTTTAGAATTAGCCAAATTCAGATATACTTGATAAATTTTATTTATTCTACACTTTCAATTTGATTCTATTTTTTTTTTTTTTTTTACGAGGGATCATCGCCTGCTCTACTTGCCACGTGCTACAAAGACACCCTGTATAGCGGCACATCCACGTCCATTTGATTTTAAAGATATATAGTTCAAATTTAAGCCATAATCTCGTTAAATGATAATTAAATCGACGGTCCTCTTGATCTAGAAATCGTTTAACCGAAAAGATTGCATCATAATTGATTCTCGTCGGGCTTACCCTCGATAATGAGAAACGCGGCGGTTGTACATGTACGCGTCGAATTACTCCATTCCCGTTTAATATAGTTGATTTATCGATTTACAGCAGAATTCTAACACGAATTTACTCTCCTATGACACACCTGCGTGGTCACTTGCATATTAATCCACTCGCTTGGACCAAACGCAAATATCTTGATCTGCATGAACGGGAAATGGCTCTTTCATCGAAATTCAATTTAGATCAAACCGACCTCCGTCGTATACCGATCAGTCCGAAATCTCTTCTAATTATTTCACAGTCGAGTAACGGCATTCACTTTCATCGTGGAAGAAGCACGATGGATTCTTCGTAAAATAGGACGCGCGCACAGGTCAGCAGGATGCACGTTCAATCGATCACGAGTTTCGATGCGTTTCGTAGTTCTTTCATCTCGGTATTCGGAACAATGCGCTCCTTTGCTACCGATGTCGATATGTCCGTTTACGTTTGAAACATGGAATTCTCGTTTTCCACAGAGAAGAAACGCAACGAAAATAAAATCGTGTTACGCTCTCGCGAAACATCGCATTTTGATGGGAATAAACCAACCGGTTTACTCACGACGGCTTATCAGGTTTATCAGAACGCAGTCTTCGTCCTTAGACCGTCGTTGAAAAGCTTTCGAGTTAACTCTGCAACGAAACTCGTGTTATCGTATTGTAAAGAAGAAGAAAAAACTGCACGACTTGTACCCCTTGAGTACGATTGGTCTCACCAAAAGGCTCAGAAGCAACTGTTCCGATATTGAATCGATACAAAACAAATTACAGGCGTGATCGCTCAGTACTCCTACTCGAGGTCTACACCACGCCTCCTCACGAATCACGTGACCCAAATCGACCAATCGCTAATTTTCGTTGCATCAGCGTTGCACCTGAAGAGGTCCGAGTTTTTGGATTACCCCCGCTAAAATCACTGATAAAATCACTGATGTGATAAAAAAAGAAGAAGATCAGTCGTGTACTAATAGACTGGCGCCGTGAATGGCTGTCATTGAGAACAGCTGACAACAGTAACGATATCCGCCAGAACGACCGAAACGTTGGACACAAAGTTCTTTAAGGAAACCTTTCGTTATTCCAACATGAACTTGCGATAGCGACGAGGGTGCTAGCCATCGCGAGTACAACTTTTACTCGACTTTTTTTATCTCGTTTTCTGCTTTCTCGCTTTTTCTCTCTACGCGAACGTGCAATCCCACGTTTTATCATCGTCCTTGTACCACCAGTTTTCGCAAAAAAGCATTTTCATTCGTTGTCCCTTTGGAGGAGCTCCCAATTCTACCGCGTTATAGTTGGAGTTGTAGGTTTTTTCCCAGCTCGATCGCGCACTGGGAAATCTCCGCGCGGTATGCACGCGCACTCTCCTTCCTTCCTGTAAATATTGTACTTCCGAACCGTGTAATTACAAAGTTTTGAAGTTTGAATACCCGCACGATTGCCTTTCTCCTCGATTTTTGCGCAAGATCTTCGACCCACCTGCGATCCTCCCTTCGCTGGTACCTCCCGATTCCAACTCGATTTACTCGCACTACAAAAAAACCTACCGGCGCATTGTTCGAATCCGGTGGAGAAACCAGCGGATATTCCTCGAAGTGTGAACCATTCACGGACAGTCGATCCTTTCAACCACCCCGCAAAGCGTGTCAGTCGCAGCCGCAACACCCATGATGGGTTTGCATAGAAACCAGACGATTTGCCGACGTTTTTCGTCGGCTAATCGCCCCGGTAACAACTTCGCCAACATGTTTGTCGCACGTTATGGCCGTGACACACATCACGTAACTTTCTACGGTTTTTATCGCGACGCTGCTGGCCCGATGCGGCTGTTCACGGCGAAAACGGCTCTAGTTTCCAGTAGCTCCGATGTCTCTGGAGGGATATTTGTTGTCTCGCAGGAGGCGATGACGAAACTCGGCGTGTCGGGACAAAACTCTCCACGTCGACGTATAACTCTTCTCCTCTATTCGGAGGAATTTTCGTCCTTCTCTTTTTTTGCACTCTTCCCAGATAATACTTACTGTTGTGTACCTTGATGAATTAGTCCATCTCGGAATGCCTTCAACTGTCCTTTTTTTACCTTTCATCTCGCTGAAAAACGCACATTCTCGTCACGTTGCATAACGCTGTGGTTGAATAAATAAAAATTTAGGTTGTGAACGTTAGACCACTGATGTCCGCGCTACCAACGGCAAAGAACGTTTTATTTGCTTTATATCCATTATGTTCGTTAAAACGTGCTCGTGGCACTATTACGATAATGGTATCATATTTGCGACGTTTAATTTAATTTAATTTAATTTAATTTAATTTAATTTAATTTAATTTATTTGACGAGTATAATTATTTCAAAACAATAAGAATAACAGAACAAATACAGATACAGTATAACGTAGAATGTACACACTAAAAATAATTATAAAATAACATTTTATTTGTCATGTTAATATTGGGTTGGTCTCTTTGTTGAATTACATGTGGAATTCATGTTCATATTTTAACTCTATATCGTACGTACTGTAGCTTTCATACGAGTTACAGATGATTGAAAAAAACTGCGCGACTTGTACCCCAGTACGATTCGTCTCACTGAAAGACCCAGAAGCAACTGTTCTGACTGTTTTGAGGAAATGAAGTTGACTTTTTTGCCATAAAATTTTATTGATGCAAACAATTGAATCGATACAAAACAAATTACAGACGCGATCGTTCAGTACCAGACAACGCCACTCCTACTCAAGGTCTATTCCACGCCCCTTCACGAATCACGTGATCCAAATTAACCAATCGCTAATTTTCGTTGCATTAGCGTTGCACCTGAAGAGGCCCGATTTTCTGGCTTATCCCCGCTAAATTCACTTTCAATGTGTCTGTCTTGCGTCTCAACATGTCTGTACATACTGCACATCATCGTACGCCAAAATCTTATCTAATGTTTGTACAAAAAATATCTATCGACATGAATTAGTACTCAAGTCATTAAATTCGATTGCTGGTGCACTTTGAAATCTATCGTGTGTTCGATTGAGCTGAACAACGTGTGCGATCACAATAAGAAAGGATGCAAAATGAATTTGAATTCACTATTCAAGAAATACTTTGTATTTTTGAGCGAGTGCTGAATTCAAAGCTGAATGCAGTCGCATTGTGTTGAAGAGATAAGGTAAACACATTGAACATTTTCTTCAGTTATATACTTTTTACGTATTTTAATGTACAAATTCACCAAGAATCATCGTGTGATTGTCAAATCAAGTTAAATTAATGATTAAATGAGTAATTTTAATTATTATCTTTCATATCATAGAAACTAATTATTAACTGTTATTAATAAATTAATAAATAAATAAAATAAGTTCATCGTAACAAAAACACAAGCATTTCCGAAGCAAGTGGTGCATTTTCGAATTCCCCAGGATAGCGAATCAGTTGTCCAAACGACGTTCAACGACGATATCGCTTTGCAAATAAAGATTCGTCTCATACAGCTCGCTGTTGTCGGTCGGAAATGCTTTCCCTCATCCATGTAATCGCTTATTTCGCGACTGAGTCAAACGAAACGAGAGAAAACGAACCTTCCCTCTCCCGCAGTGCGACATTTGCATTTACGTTTATGACGTTCTACGACTTTTCAACTCCTAAAATGTTAAACTGCAGGATTTTGCTTCTTCCAAAGATTCTGCAAGAGGCTCGTAGAAATGCGTATTATTATCTCTTTGTTGCAACGAGAATGAAAATGAAATTCTGTTCAATGGAAAATGCAGAAACTTGAACAACGGCTGAGCCAACCGAACCAACGCGGTTAAACCTTAAATCTAAACCGAGAGCTCGAATTTAATCCAACCCGAATAAGACTCGAAGAATTTGTGCTCGCCGGGAGTTTTGTTTTCGCCACATACTTAAGTTAATCTTCTCAGTGTTAAATCTTCCCGGAGAACGAAGATAATACATGGCCGCGAGCGTATACGTGAAATCTATATATTTAAACAGTATGAGTATTAAAGCGTAAAGTACGAGCGTTTCGCAATGTGGAACGGAAATGAGTGGGAAGAAAGCAGGTTACACGCGTCTGAATAGCGTGTTTTAAACTGTTCACTTTTATTTTCTATTCGTCTCGAGCTGGCTGGTCAAGGAGACGCTACGTTTCTTTCCGTTTCAAACTTTACTTTCCATTACGAGGTTAACAAAGTTTCACAAATTAAGTAGAATCGAAAGGTAGTCCATTTGTTCTAGAGTAATTGCATATCAATATCTTTTCTTTAAATATTCATAGAACTTTGGTATGAATGTGGAACGAATAAGTTTCCCTTTAAGCAAACACTTTTTCAAAGAGTCTTGAACTGAATGAAATTGTGCGCACATACATACGAGCTTTTCGTATCGATACTTTCTCAATATTTCTCTGCACTCATTCTCTGCAATCAATGGATCGTGTATCATGATTGTCTTTGAACGAGAGTATTAACAAAGTACTAACTTTTTTTTTATCACTGAAAGTGATTTTAGCGGGGATAACCCTTCAGATGCAACGCTAATGCAACGAAAATTAGCGATTGGTTGATTTGGGTCACGTGATTCGTGAAGGGGCGTGGGGTAGACCTCGAGTAGGATTGGCGTTGTCTGGTACTGAGCCATCGCGCCTGTAATTTGTTTTGTATCGATTCAATATCGGAACAGTTGCTTCTGGGCCTTTCGGTGAGACGAATCGTACTGGGGTACAAGTCGTGCAGTTCTTTTTGGTTTAATAAATCGACTCTACAGGAATACTATATTCGAATATATTATAGTAATGTTGAAAGATTAATATCTCATAAATATCCAGATATTAAATATTTAAATTATTATAATTTTGTAAAAAAAAAAATGCAGCGTTAAACCTACAGTACAGCAATTATCATTTTAAATTTTGAAGAGTCCAATTTCAAAATGTATCGTTCAATTTATTGCAAAATGTCTTTACATTGCCTAACGGGTGGGTAAGTGAAAACACTTTTCTTCAAAATGCTAGAAATATTGAACAATTTTTTTCATGAGTAAATGTACAATAGGTTTGTAGATTGAAGAGTGTCCTTTACAACGACGTCTGAAAATTTTATGTATGATTTTTGTTTCTCAAATAACGAAAATTCGAAAAATCGTACATTTTTATTGTTATATTTTGTTTTCGTCTAATGCCACATAGTGTGGCAATTTATAGCATTTTCAAGAAATGTCTTCACTTTGCTATCCGTTACGTAGCGTTAAAACGTTTTGGAATAAAATGAACGATATATTTTGAAAGTAGACGCTTCAAGCTTTGAAACATGACCAAGTTTATTACTGTACGATATCTTCTTATAAAATTATAACAGTTTCAATATATTAATAGGAGTTATTGTATAGTAAGCCAAAAATGTTTTGACACACCTAGTTTTTTGGCAATTTCTTTCAAATAATAATATCATTACTATATCTTAGAAATATTTAATGTTCCCTTTACGAGAAATGTTGTTTTCCTTTTTTCTCTAACATAACGTGAATAATGCATCTCAACGCGACGAGTGTAAAAAATTTTTCTTACCAGAACGATATTGAACGTCTAATATTCGAATCGTGTCATAAAGTCGACATCGGAAAGTCGGACGACTCTTTTTATATTTTGTTTCGACGAAGTACCTCCGATGATGTGCTACCAGAAGATTTGCTTACATTGGTTTTGCATTATCTGCTTCGTACACCCCGTAAAAGTGAGATGTGACGTGAAATCCTCTGATTGTCAACACAATATTCAGTCACTATGTATATTCAATAAAAACACGTTGCATAATGTATCCTTCGTGAGCTTTGCAGTAATTCGTTTAATTTTAATTCACAATTTATACTAGAAAGAGCGAAGAACGTTATTTCATTGTTGATAAAAAGTTGCGCCGATGGGAATGCGAATACAACTTGGTTATTATGCCAGGTAAAATTTATACTTTCTCGATAAACGGAGAGAATAATCCGCGTGAATCATTCGCGCGTCGCATCGACTTTCGATTCTTAGAAGTCGCGCAATTGCTACCCCCTGCCGCGGGTATTCTCCGAACGCTGGAAACGTTGTTCAACCTCTTTATTATATTGCTTTCGCGAAGAGTTCGTTGATTGATCGATCAATGTTTGATTTCTCGCACCTTTACCCCGAATTTCCGCGAACTGTCTCGCGTTTCTCCACCGAGGGAAGATCACTTAAAATCACTTGACGATCCCCTGGGCAATTCAAATGACTTCCTTACGGAGAAGAAACGAAGGATAGTCTCATTACACGAGCCTTAGTAAGCGCGTAATCTTTGTCGAACAGCGGTTTCAGCGGTCCTGAAAGTAGCCTAGCCACGGCAAAGCCGATACCGGCTAAAGCCGGATTCGAGTTTAACCGCGTGGCTCCGCCGAGATAAAGTTTTCGTTACAGTTCGTGAGTTCACGTTAGAAGTCGATTTTTCGTCCGCGTTTTTCGACTGGTTGGCCCCCACAGCACCGCGCTTGTTCTCGTTCTCTTTCTTGCCGGCTGGCTTCGCGGCTCTTTCCCCACCCGCAGCCGCGAAAACGTCGGAGATGCAACGCGACGCAATACTGGCTTATAAGTACGCTCATGAATAATGCAGGAACGCAAACAAAAGTGGGGGGTCGAGCCACCGTCTTGCCATACAATACTTGTGTATTTTACAAACACCGTCACCTCGACACCGCCGCCGACGCTGCCGGTTGTTAACCATCCCCTCCCGACACCAGCCCCTCGTCTCGTCTCGTCGTTATCGCTCTACACACGAACGTCTACGTGCAAACGCATTCCAAGTTCGTCTCTACGCGCACCGGCTGATTCATACTCTTGCGATACGTCCAATATTTAATAACGAGCACGCTTTCGAATGTGCCAGCTGTTTCGTATGCCGCTTTAACGAATCTTTCTGCCACGCGAGCCGCACGATTTACGATACAACGATTCGATTGAATCACACCCGTTGGTTTATATTTAATACATAATATCGCGTACAACCGATATGCTTGTCATACTGGAACATTCAGGTTGCAAGCTATTCGGTCAATTATACCGCGGGTATCTTCGTTCTGTCGAGGATAATTGAATCAAATAATTAATGAATAAATATTAAAACGTTTATCGTAGAAACGAGAGTACGTGGCCATACACGGTCCTTGGCCATTTTCATCCTTTGTATTTTCATTACCTGGATAAACTCGATGAACGGGAGAATTCAAATACGAGCACGATCATTCTTTCGCTTTAATTTGCTCTTTGTTCCTGTTGTTCGATTCCTCTTTTCCCCCCGCGTTTGCCAATGACGACATTTCGTTTGCAGCGAAACAACGAAAACTCTAAATATCGGATAATCGCGATAGTTCGTGCCTCTGAAAATTTTCAGGAAAAATTTAATTTTCGCCATGTTGTGTTGTACGAGTTTTGGAAAGAAGTGAGTGTTGGAACTGCGACAAGAGACATTTATTTGCTCACCAAACAGTTAAAAAGTGATCTCGCAGATTTTAAAATAGATTTTAAGTTTTAACAAACTTTCGGTATTGATGACAACATTGTATGCGCTTTAGTAGAGAATTAGTAAAATTCTTTGCACTTAAAAGTGTAAGAAGTTCTGCTTTTGTTTTATCTTAAGTCACAAACTCTAAAAACAGTGACTTTTATTAATATTCGTACAATAATGGACTTGAGCTCGTTTCAAAGCCTGGAATTTCTGTTACGCTTCTACATTATGTTACAAATTATGTTTCTACAAAATCCTACAAATCGTCACAGTATGTTGACACATTGATAAATTTCCTTCATGACTGAATCTGCGATGGATTTGAAAATTGAAGTCTCTTCTTTACAACGATGTTACGAAACTTACTGTACTATTTTTTTTATTGCTAATTTGTTCAACTTATCGATTATCGGAAAACGAATATAACAATAAGAATGTTTGAAATTTCTTGAGTTTTCGTCATCTGAATCTAATATTCAGAGATATTAGTCTTTAATTCTATCGTAGATTTAGTCATAAAAAAAATTGTTCAATGTTTTCACATACTATGACAATTTGTTTTTGTAACCTTTGTTACAAAAACCACACTTTCGTTTTGTAACCACGCGATGTAAAAACATTTCATGATTTGAACGATGCATTTTGAAATTGAAATCTCGAAGCTTGAAAATTCAAATTTACTTAAACGTTATAATAATTTAGTTTACGTGTAAATTTAGTTATGTTTAGTAAATGTTTAGAATACAGTTAGTTGCTTTAAGTATTGACGTATCGATCGTTCACAAACTTGGCTTAATTTTCATATCTGTCACAGGATTGAAGACGATATTGACATGTCTACGACTACTTTTTGATCATAGCCAATCTATTTACTTCCGTTCGTCTACACCCCCTGCCAGCAGGAAGCTCGATTCCGTTTGAAATCAACGTCACCGTCTCGCAGAGTTTCATCACTCGTCGAGAGAAAATTTCATTGTCGTTTTTTACTCGAATATCGTTATCTCGTTCCTAATGACGCAATCGGGTTGAGCATTTGATATTTCGAGATTAAATTTTGATAACGATTTGATCATTTTTGTCGCTTGGATACGACAATCTTGTATTCGCCCGCGTTTCACGAAGAAAAATATTGAAAAAAAGAAAAAATCGATGCATTTATCGTCAGAGAAAATATTTTTCGTTTAAACATCACTATGGTTAACCGCGATACGTTATATCTCCCTTGCTTTAAAAATAGTATTCCCCGCAAAGAGCCCGACATACATATTCTGTCAGTGAATAAAGGACGCGAATCGAAGACTCGTACGTTCGAATACGATTGAATCTTCAACTGCTAAAATTGGCACTGTTGCAAAAGCATGTGAATAAATATTAATAATCAGCGAGCGCGTCTTATTGAAGAAAAGACGTTTTCCTTCATCTTTCGTTGTTATCTCGTTTTAATTCGTCGTGACGTTGGTGAATTTTTTCGAGTTGCTTCTCGACCGGTGGTTTTCTTCTCGCAAGATCGCAAAAGTTTTTGCTTCCATTAATAAAATTCAGCTGCACAGCGGCTATTAATCATTCGGGGAAGTTGGAGGAAAATTCGAACCGAACTACAAACTAAGAGTTCCGAGTTATTGCACGCGCGTCTCGACGCTGAACGACGGACAAACCGATTAATTCCAAGTGAACCGTTTGTCGAGTCACGATAGTTCGCGTAATACGTTTCCGTCCAAACATTCCTGCCTAAACAACTATTCCCTCTGACTAATCGCAGTGACAGAGAACTCGTGGAGCAAACGTCTCGCGCGGTCGAGACTCTGGCTCGACGTTTCAGGATCAGATACGGGTCGACACGCGGGGAATTATTCCAGCTAGTGATCCGTCGGACAACAAAGATCGATCGCATAATCTGGCGGTCCGCCGGACAATCAATGCACGTCGCGTTGCATCTTGGCCGATTGTCCGTGCCCGATCGAGGAAACAGGAAAAATCAGGATTACGTCGCACGACGCCGTGACTCGCATCCGCCACTATAAATCCTTCTCTGTCAAAGGGATCGCTACCTCCAATCCTGCCGTGCTGTAAGTATCTTCTCTTTCGCGACGCTATTGCGAGATCCCCCGATGAAAAGAAATATTTTATCGACGGAGGAAACTAGCGTTTCGCTTCCAAACGAAAGATGAAATTGAGCGACGCGACAGTCGCGATTCAGAGGTATGACGAATAGAGGATGTCGGCGTTGGTGATTTTCTAGTCAGCTAATTTCGCGTCGCGACCATTTTTTGGTTTGCGTGCAACTATTCGTGTCTGGCCGTGAAAGATTCAGAATGTGAAACTGGATTAACCCCCTGCGCTGGCAACTGGTTCGCGGACCATAACGAGTGACCGAACCGTACACAATAATTCGTCGCTTTTTTTTTCTTTTGATACTCGTCGGTATCGATATCGGTGAATAGAAATTATTAAGAGATAATAAACTCATTTGTTTCGCCTGGGTTTAACGTTTAAATATACTTAAAACTGAGAAAATGTTGCAATTTCGGACAAAAAATTCTCAGTACAGAGGTCTTGGAATATTTTCCATTTTTAATATTCAGCATTTATCAAGAAAAGTTCTTTTAATTACAGGTGCATGTTATTGATACGTTAATATAGTGCAATATTAATAAATGATGACACGTTAATAAATAATACGTTTGAACGGGACGTATTTATACAAAGTGTCCCAGAATAAGCAAGGAAAATTTTTGAAGTGACTTCAGCGCATCTAAAGGATAAAAGAAAGTCCGTATAAACATACATCTTATTTGATTTCGTTTTCGAGTTATGACGAATTTAATTTTCAACTATTTTTCATAAGAGATGCTCGAAATGCTCTTGCATTTCAGTACATCCTTAGAGTCGTTCGGATTTGCGAGGAACTTTTCAATTCGATGGATTTCAAATTCTCCTCCTCAAAGTATTGTTTATGGACAACAGTATTATACGGAGAATATCGAGTTTGAAAGTGACGCAACATATGTACATCCATCATGATACAAAATCTGCTACAATTTAAAAATAAAATCAAGTAGAATATACAAAAATGGACGAAAGTATTCGCACGTTCGATAAAAAATTGTTTACATTTTAAACTGTTATATTTTAATTTTATAAGAGTCGTATAATTTAGTTGGTTTCATTTTGAAGTATGAAACCTGCACTGTAATAACGCTACGTTAATTCAAAAATTCAAATGCTGAATCTGAAAACGTTAAAGAATTTTTTTGTGACTAAATCTGCCATGATCTCGAAGTCTCCTTTTTACAACGATGTTTTTTTTTCGTCATTTTCAAAAAAATCATACAGCAAGTTTTAAAAAGGAGACTATAATTTTTAAAACGGTAGTAGATCTAATCAAGAAAATATCTTTGGGAAAAAAGACCTGGAGCTTCGTAAAATAGAGGTTTGACGCTTCAGAATGACTAAATGAGCTGTATGATTTTTTTTTTACAAAGTTTGAACAGTTCAAAGTATCGGTAATTTTTCATCGACTTCTTTTAATTGTTTGGTTGAGTTGGAGCAAATTCCGCGAATTTTTCCTGCTTATTCTGGAAATATCATTTATCGTGTATACATATTTTCCGTTCTCCAGAAAAGAAACAAGTTTTTTTCTCCTTGACTGCATTTTCTGTCTATTTTTAAATTCACTTGCTCTTTCTCTTACATTCTCTGTCGTGCTTCTTCCGGCTGAGTGTGTCCAACGTCGCAAGTTTAATTTTCAAGTAAATTTCCATGGCTCGCTGGCATTCCAACTGCTTTCGAAAAAACAGTTGAAAGAAACTTTGTCTTCGGTAGCGGTAAGAACCGTGTCATGCCATTTAATTCGCTCGACTAAACGTTGCTTGATTCCAAAGCACTTTGTACAATATTGACGATCGTGCACTTTATCAACGAAGTTGGCAAACGGCAAAAGATGCAAGCTTCGATCGTGACTCGAAAGATTTCAAGGAAGAAGTTCATTTCGTGGGAAACGAAGAAATAATGACAACCGTAACGCGATCGTCGACGCCTTAACAATGAGAGACTCCTGTTTGCGCAGATAACGGAGAACTATCATCCTGTGGGCGGCGCTTAAAAACTTGTAACGAGATAAAAAAAAAAGCGAGCGTAAAGTTGGATGATAAGTATTCCGATTAATAAAAGTTCTTCGCAAATTTCAGTCGTCTCATCAAAGTTAGCTCCGAGGAGAAAGAGAGAGAGAGAGAGAGAGAGAGAAAGAGGGAGAGACAGGAAGAAAGGATACGACGGAAAGAAACTTGAGCGCATATTCCGGCGTCTCTCTTCTGACGAAGAAGGATCGCTTTTTTCGAAATGGAGACAAAGGTGATTTAAAAGGACGGGTCTACGCCAACAGCGGCGAACTAATTAGTTACCCAAGAAGAGAAATGATGGAGGGAAGATCTCGACGAGGGGCCGCTGAATCTACACACTTCACCGCCCTATCGATTATATCTCGACTCGGAGGACCGAGTATTACCCACGCTGCTGTTGCAACTTGTCGATGAAAAGGGATATTCTCTAGCGTGTGCGCGCGAGAAAAAGTGGGAAGAACGACGGAGGCTCGCGAGCCGATTGAATCGGGCAGCGGAAGCACTGGAATGAAGAAGATGATACGTGGAAACCGCCGCACCGTGCACGATCGTATCCTTCCCCCGGATCTCCTCGAGCTACTACCGGCTACCGAGCGTTGTATATTCCAATTCGATAGACACGTTCCCCCAATGTCTGATAGGAAAATGGCCGGCCCTATCGGCAGCCCAGTTTCGGATTACCCGCTCGCCGGGATAACGACGGCTGGGAACCGGTTACCGCGAATACCGGGCAAGAATTTCCAATGGATATATCTCTCCTCGATACGATATCGTCCTCCGAGATATCGATCGAAGAAGAAACGAAAGCAACGACAAACAGGAATAGAAATTCGAGTGCCGTGTAAACGATTTACGGAACGAACCAATGGAGTATCTTCGAACGATGCGCTCTATCGAGACTACGTCACGTTAACGAGCTTTGTCGCGCGCGATTCCGTCAGAGTCCTGATCCATCTCGGTATCTTTTGGCAGATCGCGGTCGCGCCGATTCCCTTCCGTGATTATTTGAGAGGGATCCGATTACCCTGCCTCGAAAAAGTTGAAAATCATCGTTTTGTCGCATTGCGCCAGCACGTGCGCCACGTTTCAAAAAAACGTTTCTTCGTAGAATTTTTGTATGACTTTTGTCGAACGTTTCTCTCCGAAAACAGTGGAGGATCCGTCTGTGCGTAAAAAGAATCGACTGTTTCGGGCAATGTTTGAGTAAAATATCTTGACGCCTCGCGTGTGTGTTCAACGAATTCACAGCGCGTGGCTCGCAGCGTAGCGGAAACGTGTAACACTGTCCACTGTGGTTACGCTGTTTTTTCTTCTCAATGAATTTCAATGAAAAGCTGCACACCAGGCAAGCCCTCGACGTGACGCGACGTCCCAAGCTTCGCAGTTTCGGGCTGACCGCAAGAGTCGACCATCAACGTGCGTTTTGCGGTCGCTGTAAATTTGTCACTCGTTTCTAACGACCGCAAACGAGTATCATTGGGAAGCATACGATATCGTGCCCCGCTTTCCTCCTCCCCCTCTTTCTGCCGCGGCACGTCAAGGCGGCATTATCTACTTGGCAAATTAAAACACGCCAGCAGCTTGCGTTCACTCGTCGCATTTGCCTTCACTCTACTCTATCATACAACGTTACGGGAAACGTCGACATCGACATTGACAAAAGCAACGTTTATCTGTTAAATGTTACTTGTTAATCTTCCGTGGAAAAAATCGATCGACAAAATGCAAGCTACAGCTGAAAAATTTCGTGAAATACACGGGTAACGATCTTCGGAATTAAACAATCGCGTTTCCAGGAATTCGCATTACAGGTAAATACGTGGAAACGCGTTGTGTTGTTATTATACAAGTCCTCGAACGCCGTGCGACTATTATCGTCGGTCGACTGGCACGTGATGAAACATGGAACAACACTTGTTCGCGCGTGGAAAACAAACAAATATTATTATTTCGAAACTTTTATTTACTGCATGCGCGATCGAGCTGGTGAATTTATGCGTTACTCGCGTGAATAATACTTAGCACTCAGATATCTCCACGTTCCAATATTTGTCGATATAAATACAGAGGTATTTCGAACGTGCGCGCGAGGTCCTTGTTGAATGCATTTTGACAGTGACACACGACCTTTCCGTTTGTTTGCACGTACATTCTTCGAGAACACTTCGCTCTAACCTTTTTCGGGAGCAATTTCCTTCACCGACCGCCAACAGACAGAATAGGGTGGAATTTCGTATAAGTTACTGAGATGGCAGATACGAACGACGTTTTCATTCATAACTATGAACTCTTGATAACAGACAGATGTAGCTCAAGAACAAACAAAGCCTTGGTCCACTCGCAGAGCACGTATCAAGCTCTCCCTCCGAAAGGACGAACCATCGCAGTACAACGATGCTTTTTCCACCCTTTCGCAACATTTCAGATTGAGGAAGGAAACGAGGAGACGTGTGCGAGAAATGTACAAGGGCAGAAAAACGTCTGATCGAATGATCTCTCTCAAGGACTAGATTTATCAATCACGCGTTCAGTGAATTCGTCAAAGAACATCGTACGAAATTCACGAGACTGGAATGATACAATTATCCGCAAAAACACTTTCCATAATCCTTTCAAATTATTTATCGATTTCGAATTAATCATAAATTTTATAGCTGCCGCGGCAATACGCAGCAACATAACGGGGAAATTAAATCTCATCATTGTTATTAAATATCATTTTATTTGAAATGTTTTTCGTTCGTCTTTCATTTGTCAGACACAACGTATTGTCCTCGACTCTGATTAAAGAAACGATTTCATCCCGATAGATGCGTACGTTATTTTACGTCATTATCTTGTTTGAAATATTCATCCGATTAAGGAAAAGAAAAAAGAAAATGTTAAACAGCTAAGCAGTTTCCTCGTGAACGTACTTTTAAAAAAAATTTATATGAAGATACGGGTGACAGAAAGAACTCTTGCGATATCTTTACGCTGTTCACAATGTTTTTACGCTTTTTCATATTGCTATGCCGGCGGAGTTACTTATTGAGTGTCAGACAACCTTTTCCACTGTGATATCGTGCCTGCTACAAAAACAAGGTTGCTTGAGTTTCATTTCCACGGTATTACCGCCCAGGAGTACGCTCCTATACGGATTGCTGGCATACCCGCGCAACACGAAGCCACTTTGTATCAATTCATTCGACGAAATATTAAATTTCATATTCGCAAGAGATGCACTGGCATCGATACACTGGCTGCCTCCTGTGAGATCGTGCTCTTTTCTTGATTATGTGTGAGCACGTTTGCGACCTACGATGATACGTTATATGATGCTCGTGAAAGTATTCAAACACTTATAGAAACTCTTTATCAATTTATCGTTTATTTTATAAGTATAAAACGCTGCAATGAGAACTATCACGATCATGTCGCTCGAGCTTGAAACAAATTTAAAAACAGATATTTCGTGCGAGTATTTCGATACTTACAATACTTGTTACACGGATGACTGTTCATGTTGTACGCTAATTTTCTACTGAACTTACAAGATACAATGAAACAGTTACAAGATACTAGATACGTACTTATAAGATATATCTTGTAAGTGTAATAATTTATTATATTCGTGGTAAATATCTTATAACTGCATTCATCTTCAGATTCGTTTCAAATTTGATCAATATAATTGTCTCACAATCAGTCGACATGTTGTAATATAAGATACACGTCTGCATGAAAGTTCTTGGTGTTCGAATACTTTGTCACTCTAAGAATTGCCATATTGTAACCCTGCCATAAAGTCATGGTCCTGTTACTGGGGCAATTCTTCCCACATGTGCGCCATCAAGGGTGCAATAGCACCCCAGAAATAACTATCGAGGAATCATCAACTATCGAGACTTGTGCCGTCGTCGACCGTCGCGTGAACGCTTCATTTTTCTAATAGTACTTTCTAACAGTGTGTACCCACATATTGTTATTGTTATAAATGCATGACTGATAACAATCCTCAAACTCTCAAATTAGCTTCACTGTCGGTACAGTAAATGTAATTAGTGAAATAGTCAATTTCACTATTTCAAACTTTGCGTAAGAACTCCTCGAGCAAAAATAAAACGTGATAAAATATTACTAGCTTGTAGACAAAGGAAATATTTTCATACGTAAAGAGGAGAGGGAAGCATCGAATTCGTAGTCTTTGTTTCCTGTTACTCTTCAATGAACTCTCAGAATTTGAGATAAATAAAATGTGTTTCACTTGTTTCTCTCTAACGTAACACCGTACGCTTCGCGTGTATTCATCGTATAAATTTCGCAGTCGACCGATCGAATGCTCAGAGATTCTACAAATGCATTATTTCAAACGGCTGTGTGAAATTAACGAGCGATCAAGTTTAATGAGTCCCGAATGCACAATATCGCAGAACCCTTTTGTAGTAAAGACGGTGCAAATAGAGAAACGGAATGAAAATACGATAACGACTCGAACAAATTAAACGTTCGCTCTAATGATGCTTAATATTTTCCACCGATGCTGCGATACTACACTGAAAACTGGAAAATACGACCAATGGAGAAGTTCGTTTATTTGACGTTTAATGTCATTCGTTTTCTGTATTCCAAACGCAGTATTCGCTGTTTTCGCGCTTCGTTTGAAATGAAAAGAAGTCGATTAAAAGGGACAAGTAGCATGTGCAAACTTTTAACTACGGCTTTAAAAAAAGAAAAAATTATTAAAGTTCAAATTCAGTTTGATAATAAAATTGGTTAACACTTAATTGGTATCATTGAACGTCAAGCGACCATAACGATACAGAGATATCGTAAATTGCTTAATTTTCAATTAAATTTTATTTTATCACGGAGATATTTTATCCTAAATTAAATATCCAAGGTAATTTGGTACAATATTACAGTCATCTGTAAAGCTAGCGATACTATTTGAGAATTAATTAATATTATGCATACACAATGATTTACGAATTTTAAGAATGCGACTAAGCTTTAAGAAAAACTCACTGTCAGTTTCTTTTGTAAATTATTTATTAGTAAAATTTCCAGATAATGTTACAAAAGTGTGAAACTTACGAAAATTCAACCAAGTGAATTACTGACGAATGATTGATGATGATGATGATAAATTTTATCGATGACATACATTTAAATAATAAACTTATTAAATTTTTGTGATTTGTTATCAAAGCCAAAGTATAAATACTTCTACATAGTGGAATTTTACAAAACTTACGTAAGATTTTTCTTTCGAACTATGCACAAAACTTTTCCAATATATTCATTTTTATATTCTTTGTTTCCTTTTATATTAAATTTTAAAAATAACTTTTATGACTTTTATGACTTTTAAAAATAACATTTTTTGGTCCAATTTCTTCACTCGTGGCTTCTTTCTCCGTTTGGCACTCGTCTTTAATTCAGGGACGCGCGACCTCGTGCAAAAATAATTTATAGTGCGGTTTCCTTGGACATTTGACTGTTTGCAAGCGCGAAAAGACTACAATTTGTTAAATAATCAGTCAGCTAGTAGGAGATAATTTCAGATACACTCGACAGACGATAATATTACAGATCGCAAAAAAGTTTGCAACGCTTATTCCAAATAACTTGGAACAATGAACGCGCTTTTGTCTTTTGTAAATGCGAGACACAGTTCTGCCCTTAAAATCGCAAGAGAAACGAAATCGTGCATAGAGTTCGTGACGCAAGACCCAAACGAAGAATCGCAGACGTGCTTGAAGTTGTTTTCAGTTTCCTTGGGAAACGCGAGGCCGATGAGGCGGAGAAATTTGGAACAGCAGGCTGGCGTGGCAGCAGGTATATTAAAATCGCATACATATCCTCCCTTTTAGCAGAAGTAATTCGCGAAGCGGATTCGAAAGTTGGAGGTATCCTAGCTTACAGGCTCGCCCCATAAAAGTTCTCGGCGCGGTCCGCGCTCGAACTCGCTTTAGTGTTGCCTTCAACGGCACGTTCGAGTTCGTCCTGGCTGGTTGAATTTCGCTGAACGACTTTTCTCGTTCTCCGCCGGAGAATCTGGTCGTGTTTCTCTCTGTTTTTTCAAGCTTGTCGATACCTAATCCCCCCCTCGACCGGGGAACTGTCGTCAAACAGTTCATACGTGAACGCTAGCCACTTGTAAAAACCGCGTTAATTACTTACAAAAACCAGTTCAAATTGCTTGACCCCCTTTTAATCGTGCTTTCCGATCCTCGTTTGCCGCCTCAGTGCGCAGCAATTCGCTCGCTCCTACCCCGTGAAATACTTCCTAGATTGAGAGACTTGTCCGGTATGTCGACAATTTGCCATGGGGTACGATTTCGACGTCGAACGCGATTAAAAAGGAAAATTCGTCGTTCTGGTGGATGTGGAAAATACGACTGTGTGTGTGTGTGTGTGGAAAAGTATTGGGTGACCGGAGAAATTCTTGCCGTTTTTTCATAAATTTATTCAATCGATCATTTTTGTAAAAGTCTGCTATTTTGCGGCTTCTTCTTTCAGATCGCTTTCATTTTATCACTGAAAGTGATTTTAGCAAGAGTAATGCAGAAAATCAGACCTCTTCGGCTGCAACGCTAATGCAACGAAAATTAGCGATTGGTTGATTTGGGTCACGTGATTCGTGAGGGGGCGTGGGGTAGACCTACTCGAGTAGGAGTGGCGTTGTCTGGTACTGAGCGATCGCGCCTGTAATTTGTTTTCTATCGATTCAAATGTTTGCATTTTATGACAAAAAAGTCGTCTTCGTTTCCTAGTTGGAACAGTTGCTTCTGGCTCTTTCAGTGAGACGAATCGCTTGTTCCTCGTACGATTATCCAGATTCAAGAACAAGTGAAAATCTGTTGATTAGAAATTTGGGCGAATATGACAGAAGAGACATGATCATCTCCCATTCAAGTTCAATCATCTTGCCTATTATCTTGAAGAAATAAAATGTTCTTCCCATTTATCAATGCTGGTTGCTATTTTCGAAATTTTCCCCGAAATCTTAGACAGTTTTTCGCATTTTCAAAAACTCGTTGTCAGTCAGAAAAATCCCTAGAATTGTGACCAACAAAAATTGGCAAGAACTGTTTTGTATGTACCTATTATACGAGGAAATTTTGTTCGTGAACGAAATAATACTACGGTGATCTTGTAGCGACGAGAGTACAAATGGCGTCACTTGCGAACTTTCTGCTAGAACTTTCTTCCTTTAAGTAGAAAAATTTCAAACAAATTCGAAACACTCGATCGTGCCTTATCACGTCTGCAGCAAGATGGTTCTCAGTTCTCGGGAGATAGAAGCGTGCGTTTAAACTGCAGCATCCTCGGGAGAGTGGAAACGTCTGCACGTAGCAGACTGTGATACCACGCTTCCTAACTTTCCTGTTGAGCTTGATAATGCATTCCGATCTACCATTAATTCAGTTATGTTCCCTTGGCAAACTAACGAAGAACTATTCGAGAACTATTCGCATCTACGACGGTTCGTACACTATAAGAAAGAAAAAGTAAGGTAACCGCGATTTAAACGTTATGCCAATATTGAAAATAGGCCGATTCCAGCCGATCAACAAAGAAAGACGCGCCCCGTGTTTGCATCGCGTACTTTTCGCCGTTGAAACGATATCGAACTGTTTACGATTGGTCAACATCGATTCCGCTGTCGATAATACTCAAAGCTCGAGTCAGCCGGAGCATTAGCATGAATCGATCTTCGTGACCAGCGCGTTATCAGCTGCCTAACAAGGATTAGGAGCAAGTGTCACAAGCAGCGTTGAAATCCAATACATATACTTAATGTACCATCATGTACCCGCAATTCTCAGATAGACTTGTTTTATGTGCCAAGCGTTCCAAGTGAACTGATCAGATCTCGTCCTTTCTCATATTTTCGTTATAAACGAAATCTCTTGGCGAAAATATTAAAAGCCGTTTATTTCGAATGTAGCATAAATAAATCACTTTGTTTCTAAAACTATAAATAGATGTTAAATGTGTACTTTTTATTGAAAAATTGATGCCAACTTTCCAGAAGATTCGCTCGTATTTGCTATCTCGAACACTTATATTTTTCTCAGTATAAATAATCTCGCACAACGAATCGTCATTTTTCATTATTGCAAAGTGGCTTATACCACTTTCAATTATCACTATTTTTGCCATAATTCTCACTCTTTTCGATATCCGATAGCCTCTTTTATATACCTATGATTTTTCGTATAAATGTATTACTCTGTTCAAATGAAATAGAAACTATAATAAAACGAAAGCTATTAATCGTCAATTTCTACTTTAGTCGCGTAATTTTTCTCCATCGAGAATTTATCTCCATCGCTTGAAATACAATTGTGTCAATGCTTTATTCATTCTTCAAAACATTTTTCAAACTCAGTTTTTTGGATTGCTTTTAATTCCTTCAGTTCTTGTTCTAATTAATTCTACTCGATTGCTTAATTTTATTTCATCGATTCGAAAGTCGCGTCATTGTAAAGCGATAAGAAGAAATTGCACAATGGTTGCGAGATGAGATTTATTGAATTTTTAAAAGTCTTGATGACTAAAGACTCTGAATTGTCTTCTATCGACATACAATCATTTTCTTCGACAAATTATCTTCCGAAAGCTTTTTATAATATTTCAATTATTTGATTTATTTTAATTTTGTTTTTCATGGAAAATTTAATGCACGCTTTTTACTTAATAAGTTTGATGTACACAAATTTCACGAAATAAAATTAATTGATGTAAACGTTCGTAATTTTTTCAAAAAATTGATTTTTTTGAAGTAATAATTTCAAAAAAAAAAAATTTTTAATGCTTTTTAATGAAAATTTATATAGAAAAGCTTATAATCCACAGATTTAACAATAAGTACAATTCTCCAAAAATTGATAATAATACGAATATTTCAAAAACCAAAATTACACATGTAGCTTATATGTACATTCAGAACGTGTGTAAAATAAAAAGTACGCTAAAATAAAATTCATATAAACATATACCCGATATAACTTTGTTTTTAAACTACAGCTCACTATATGTTGCAACATGTTTTTGAAATTGCACGTTAGATTATTGTTTTTCTTCATGGTTTTAGTTCATATTAGCATTATGAATGTATTCATACTACACAAGCCATGTACTTCCAGTGAAACGAGATTATTTTGAATTTTTGACATTTTCCTGGCCAGTTCAATCTCCGGACTTGAATCCTCTGGACTATTATTTACGGGGACATTTAAAATCTGTAGCAGGTTTGGACATTATCTGAATAAAATATTTGAAAAATGATTGTTCAAATAATATATCATCTTCTTTTTGAATCAATGTTATTGTGAAATAATTTTGCGTGAGTTATTTGAACAAACGAACGACTTGTCTTCAAATTATTTTATTATTAATAGTTCAATAGAAATGAAATAATTTCTAATTTTATTTTGTACTTTGTTTCTGTAAGTAATTTCTAATTTTAGTGATATTACATTTCAATGAATTAGATCAAGTGAAATGTTATTTGAAAGTGATTTGATTTGCACACAAGATAAAGTTATTTTTAAAACGAGAATAATAAATTAGTAGAAAATTAGTACTCGTTATTTGAAATTGTTATTTTATTATTTTTATTTGAAATAAAATTCGCTCGTAAAACGTCAGTTCATGTCGTTGAAAGACTTTGCGAATGTTCGACAATCTACAGCTGTATAGAGGAATAATTTTTCTAAAAATATATAAACAAATATTATGTAATACAAAATAAGCTGTAACTCAAAAATGAAGTTATCTTATTTTAGTGCGCTAAATCAGTCACATTTTTCGCATGTTCTGAATGACCATGTGTAAGATTCTTCAAGAGCTTTAGAATTTTAATGAAATTGATGGTAGTGCAAATATAATTATCGCGCGTTTATTCCGCGAATTTTAATGGTATTGAAAGCTCAGCAGCGCTTGCTCCAAAACGTACGCATATTTTTCAACCATGTCTATGTTTATCTAGCATCCTCGTATTTCACGACGAGCTTAATCATGTTTCATCCATAGTCGAATTTCGATCGCTTCACTCATGCAGGATTAACAGCTTACAGACATCCTCTTACATTTTTAAATGCGGTTTGAACACGTCAATCTATAGAGAACCATCACGATTTTTAAGTCGGACTTTATCGTCCAACCAGCCATATGCGTTATTTATCTGCACACTGACGATCGCTATTGAATCGATTGCGTTCAAAGCAGTTGTTTCGGAGAACGTTCAGGGAAATGCTACTTGTTCATGCCAACGTTTAAAAGTTTTTTGTTCTTATGAAAGAAATGTGATATAAAAATGCTGTGAATATCGATTTATGAAAAGATTTATTGAAAAGATTGATGTATTTTTACAGCACTAGGCTAAAGAGCAACTAAAAAGTACGGAGTAAATCGTGTCAAATAGTTTGAATTATTATAAATAGTTTTTAATGATTTCCAAGATTGTTTATAAATTAACAGCTCTCTTTGCAACAAATTTGAAGTTTGATCGAACTGAATAACGAATTATATTTACGCAGGGCGATTCGAATTTTTCACAATTTTCTTTAATCGATGACATTATGTAATTTTCTCTTGATTTTATAAAAAGATAATAACATTATAGTGTGCTGTGAGACACAATATCTTGTTATGTAAATATCATTTGCACATCATACCATCTTCTTAACCGTGTCTGTTTCTAATTGCTGCACATACAACGCGATGAAACAAAAATATGTATTTACATAAATTGTTTGCGAAGCTGTAAACTGCTAAACGCTATAATCCGCTGTTTAATGTCCAATTACCATACATTATCTTAGTATGCGCTCTACGTTCAGCCGTGTTTCACGTACAAAGGGGATGAAATTATTATTAAAGTCCTACTTCGCCGCGCATTCCAAGTGATGAGCCGATATCATCGAGCACATTTGGGACAGCAACCTATTTGCTTAATTGCTAATTTTTCGGAGCAAAGTAGACTGATGTTGAAACCTAGCATTTCAAGATCGATGCAGGATTTGTATTTGTGGTTTTACTGATTGCTACTAATAATACTAATGCGTGTTTAGAGAGTCAGGCATGTGATTGATCAATGACTTATTAATTATTGGTAGATTGCAGATTTTTATGCATTTGTGGAAAATTGGAAGTTGCAAAAATGCGCACGATGCATATAATATGTAGATTATTGTGTAATTTATTCATTGTAATTTATTTTGAATCTATAATTTAATAATTTCTATTTAAGTTTCTTTAGTGATGTTGGTAAAAATTTTAAAGTGCATAAAAAAATCTGCAACTTAGATATTTCATTTGTGACGAGCAAACTTGAAATTTTTAAAATTTTGTAATTATTTAATTATATTGAAAATTTATTACGGTGTCAGCATATTTGTGTCTATCTTTCTTGTATAACAATTTATTTCATTTCAATTATTTTTTTCAAAAGTGTTTTTTTCAATAGTTTTTATTGAAAGATGACTAAACTTTATGCTGCAGTGTATTCTAATTTCAAGCACTGAAGAAATTTTCTTTTTTTATTAAAGAAGCTGCAAAACAGTTATCGAAGAAGCAATAAATTTTCGATATACTATTTAATAGATTAATTGGTAATTATTTATTTCAATAATCTTAAAATATATTGTCAAAGTCATGATTCTGAACTTTTTTGTTATATGCTAGTTTCTGAGATATTCGCAAAAATATTTTTGTCACTCTATGTCATATCTTTTCTGGTATATTTATATAGTAAATTGCTGTTTGTAAAGAATCACAGAGATATTAAAAGAAATAAAATGATAAAGTCAAATCAAACTTAAAGTCAAAGCAAGAAATTTCAAAAATAACGATCTAGATTGTTTAATATAATCTGATCCAAACAATAATGTAATGTGGAAAATATTTTCCCATATCTCTACCTGAAATTTGGAATAATTCATAAAAGTAAATTATTTCTAATGAAAAATTTGTCTGTAAAATCTAGGAAAGAGAGTATGTATTTAACAATATATTATCAAAGTCATTGAAATCGATGAGGAGACAAAAATTCTAAAAAATTAAGTGTCAATATTTTATTACAGATCCAAAAAATATCTAAGTCGCTCAAGTCTGCCGTTTAAAAAGTGTAAATTATAGTTTTGTGAATATCTCAGAGACTAACAGTAAGAGTAAAGGATGGTAACTATTTATAGGGAAAAGTTATTCAGAAGAATGATCTTGACATGTTTCAAAGTCACTGAAATCTATGAAGATGACCTTGATATAAATAATTATCCATGAATCTTTGTAAAATTTGTTTCATTTTGTTTCCACACTGCCTCTAGAGTGACGCGAAAAAAAAATTAATTACATAAAAGACAAAAAAGTTACAAAGGAAGTTTCTAATTTCTATAATTACAGTTTTGTCGTTTAAGATAAATATGTAGAGTATAAAACATAAGATAAATACTTTTACAAATAGAATATCAGCAACACGATTGATTTTTCTTAATATTCCCGTTTTATTCCACATTTTTGGGCTAATGTAAACATTACTTAATTTCATAATTTTATATGAGAAATTTGCATTTATTAATTTCATCTATGACACACTCACTCATCCTGCATATAAAACTTCCCTTTTCACTCTCATTAATCAACTTTCACATCAATAATTGTCACTATAAATCTTACAAGGCAGACACTTATGTCAATTTTTAGTTTGGATATAGTTGGGGAATATCAGGATGTGGCTATTTTTTTATGTTTACCAATTATTTATATGACGATCGTCAAGCAAAATTACCATAAATTAATTAATGTAAATGAATGAAGCAACGATAATAAATGTGAAAGTTAATTAAAACAACGTACATCCACAGACTCATGTTCCAAATGCGACTTTATCCATTTAATTAAACTTATATCCATTGTGTCCAGGGAATATTCACATAAGGTACTTTAACTTATCTCGATCAGTACGTGAAACGAATGAAAATTTTTTAATGTGCAGCGATATGAAAACACTCGAAAAAATTGTAATGAAGGAACTGTCATATAAGTAACAAAGATATCCAAACTGTCAAACGAGTCTATTGTTGCTACACTATCTGTCTTTTGTAATAAAACGAAAAAATGCTTATAGCTAGCATGTTCTTAAAGTTCAGTTACTTCTCTCGTATCATGTATCCAGGACCCATATTTTTCCCCATACGCCTTAGAGAATCGGTTTCTCCGAGATTATCTAAGAATTCTCGTAAATCTCAATCGGACTACAAACATCAAGATAAAAGATGCTACAGGAAAATAGATCGCGACTCTACGTCGTGATCCTGATCTTCAATTCCAGAGAATAATTCATGCTGTCATAGTTTTACACGATACAAATGATTTAATTCATTTAATTTATTCGACTGGTGGAAATACTCTGTGTAGAGAGTATGGAACGAAAACATTTTTAACTACTAACGTTAATTACTGAATTTGGGAATTTTTAAATTTTAATTGAATTTTATCACTAATCTCAGTCACGGAGAGTATAAAATGAAACATATATTTTTCGTAATATAACGTACGAGGTGTGTCCAAAAAGTAACGAACATTACATTGTAGCAAAGTACATCAACGCGTGGGATGAAATGATAATTTTTATGTATTTTTTGTATATTTTTAAAGTATACAATAATATTATATTCTCTAAAATGACTCTTTTTATTTTCAGCTAATTTGACGACAATTTTGATATCATCTACAGATCATATCAAAAATGTAGACAACTTTTGACTAAGATCTGTCCCGGTTTAATTTTTTATGAGTTTGTGTCGTATTTTTATTAGCTCAATGCAAAAATTTAATCACACAACGTTGCTCGATATTTTTTCTTTTTTCTTCATTTTTCTAGTTACTACTCTACATTTTTCAACTTGAAACTTTGACTGAAACTATATTCTGAAGGATATACGTCTCTGCTAGTGCCAGCTTTTTGTTATACTATAGTTGTACCTATTTATAATCCAGCGATGCTACTTGAAAGTTAAAATTGTAAAATGAACGATCTGTCAGTACTTTCACAATTCGTAGTTATATATATTTCATTTCCAAAAGAAAATTAAGAAACAGCTCGAGCAGAGTTACAAAAATATAACGGTTGCAGCGCTCTGCAATAATTTCGAACATTCAGGAGTCACTTCGGCGATGCTTCTCCTCAATCCCTGAAGTGTGCGAACGTTCATGTACTTGAACTGTAACGACCAACCATCCGAGGGCTTCGTTCGCGTCCGGGGCCACGATACCTAACCTTAAATCGAGTTTCGGTCGAAGGAAATTGAAAGGCGAAATCTCGAAGAGGAGGATGACCCAGAACATCGTGGAAAATTGCTGGAAGACTGCGGTTGGGTACTTGGCCAGCGAGAGGAGCGAGAGTCTTTGCCCTTTTATTGCGTTATAATCTTACCTCCGTCACGGGGAAGCCCAGTGGCATGGACATTATCCAATCTGGACGAAGAAGGTCGATACTCCGGCTACGTAGAGATCCTCCGTCCTGTACGTCCGAGTTCGATCGTTTAATCGCTACCGTCAAGCCACGTGTATATACTCTTCGAAGGAAATGCCACAGCGGCAAACAACTACTGAGTCAACTACTTCGTAGGATGTTCGCGTTCCTTTGTTCCTCAGACCGTTCGATTTTCTCAAATAAACTCAGGAAAGGAAACATTTCGTCAAACGTTTCGAATAGAAAGAATTTGCTCGTCTTTCTGTCTTGCTGTCTTCGTAGCGTGGTATTTAAACAACGCGACGCCTTCGATTATGTCTGTCCTTCGATGGGAAACGGCAAACTGGATTAATCTTGCCAGCGTTGCGTCGCGATGACAGACAACCGCGATCGTTTGTTCGATAATTACGCAATTAACGCCCGAAGAAGTAATTTTCTTCCTTGTTTACGACGCGCAAAATGCAGCGGGTTAGCGTGCACGGAAGCAGCGCAGTTTCCGTTCAACGCTATGAACGATGTTTGTTGTTCCGAAGGCAATTTCTATTCAAAAGTTCGAGGGTTGGGTGAGATTCGGAAGAGGACTATCGCCTGGATCCGGCAGTGTCGTAGCTGGCACATAAACGCCTGCCGACGTTTTCTCTTAATTTACAAGCTAATTAAGAAACAACGGCCCCGCTGTGTCTAACTACGGCAAAATTACAACGGCACATGCCTCGAGCAAACGAGTTTGCTGGTACGAAAGTTTTGCGAAAGATACAGGTCTTTCTGAAATTTGCTGAAAAGCTTATTTGATCTCCATGACGTTATCTCACAAGTCGATACAAGTATATTAATCCGATGTAAATGTCGGCTTTAATTTCAAATCGGCAAAATCATTCGCGTTAATTAAATCACGAGTCCGTCCGATCTTTCATAGAGATGGAAGATAGTAAATTTTTACCGATTAACGATTTCCAACTGATTACTTTTTTTGCCGCTCGTCGATCGATTATAAAAACTCGACGACCAATGAACTTTAGGGAATACTTAGGGCTCAAAACCTACCTCTACGAAATGGTAACAGCCAAAATGTTATTTATCTACCAAATGGACAAGAGAGACTATCGAAACAAATTATGTACGTGCGCATGTTTCAATGACTTTGAATAGAATTTCATTACACTTAGTGGGACTGGGAAATTCCTTACGAAGCAGCTGGATGCGGATTAAAATTTTCTGAAGAGAGAGACGACACCATCTGGTAGAAGAGGGTAGAAGCAGAGCTTTAAATAATACATAGAAAACGGTTCAAAGAGACAAATGCCTTCGATACATACTTGTAAGTAGCGATGTAAAATTCAGCAACGTCCTCTCAGCGCATTGGATGCACCGGAGAAGGTTCGCATTGTTTATGCGCTAGGCTGAGATAGCACGTCATTTTTCACTTAGCATGCAGCGAGAAGAGAATTACTCTCGTTACTCTCGCAGTTACCACACCTCTACCTACTTCGCGCGCAATTAATAGCAGATTCTCTCTTGTACGTTCCCAAGCTGCCACGAGGAAATTGTTATCGTTTTCTAACCACGTTATTCTTCGCCGTTCGGAATGGCCTCGGAATTCTTTCTGGCGAGAAAGCAATTAATCCTTCTCATCGAGAATCGATAGTTTGCAAACCGTGGAATATTCCAACGGTGAAACGAGTTTTAATTTTCATCTGCGGTCCAATTCACTCGCCCTCCATCTAAGAATTTTCGATAGATTGCGAGCGTAATTGTTCATAAAATACTCACCGCGGACACGTGCGCCGGTGTGCGATTAAATTTCGTGAGCGACGAGATGAATCTTAAGTGTGTTAGCAAGCGAACTCGTCGCACAGGGAGGGCGAAGGAACTCAAGTTGGGGCGCAGGTGTCCGTTCTCGGGGAACGTAAATGCACCCTGTGAATCTGTCTAAGAGTGAGTAACAACCCTTGCTAATCCGACTTCCTCGTGATCGCGTCATTTGGTTTGCAGTCTACCTTTCGATTGGACATTGCGGGATTGTCTCGGTGTGCAATATCGAATATCAGATGCGAGATTCTTTATCAACGTGTCCGCAAAATTGAAGGACGGAAAACAATTGGAACAGACACAGTGCGGAGCAACGTCATTCGTAGAATTGCCGCAACAGCCGTTGTCCGTCCAAAAGTCCGGACGATTTACGTTTCTATTACATAGGATGCCAAGATGATCAAACTTTGGTACCGTATTCTACTACCACTGAGGAAGAAAAAAAGTCAGGTCCGAAACTTTTGGAATTTATATCTCTTATGTAACAACTTCTCCAAAAGATACATGTAAGCAGTAGCATTTTAAAAACATGTCGACGTCAGCTGTGATAATGTACACAGTAAAAAATATGTATGTCCAAAATTCAACGCAAGCTTTTTCAAGATTCGCGCAAGATCAAATGAATGATAGCACAATCTGCCTTGATACCATACAGCTTTTACGTAAAATATTTTTTCGTATGTCTTTCGAGACGTTTACCCTGGGAGATTAAAATGGGACACCCTTTATCTCTAATATTTCTAATATCTAATTGGAACAAATCAAAGAGACACATAAGAGAAACATACTGTATTTTTATTGCACTAACTCGTAAAGAAAACAGTCAATCGATAGTAATCCATGGCACATCAGAGCAATTTATTTTGTTAATTACATTGATAATTAAAATTTTAAAAGTTAAAAATAAAAATTCATTGAAAAAGAATGCAACATTGAGAATGACACAAGCTTGAGATTGAATATTTTATCGTATAGCATCTATATATGCTGTCGGTAAATTTATTTTATTTAAGACAAAATGCAATAGTCGTTCGAAATATTTTTCTCGAATATTTTCCACCAAGTTATCCAGATATATATCCCTCTGAATTTTCAGAATTTCATTCTTTTTCAAAACTTGCTCGCTTCATAGACACACGTATTCAGAACAACTCGTAAAGTGTGCTCGAGGTATCACGGACTTTTTTTTTTCTAAATCGTAAATTCTTGAGAAAAGTAAAATCAGAAAAAGTTGTAATGTTTTTCAAAAGACGAAAGTGACTTTCAATTTTTTAAATGAAATGACACATGTTTTGATTCACTTTCTTTCTATGAAGAAATGTTAACCTACGTACGTCAAGAAAGTATTAATTTAAGAAATATTTTAATCTTAATTTCGTAAAATTTGTCATATGAAAGACGAGGAAAAGCATATTCACACTGTCTTTATCTTTCATGCATAGATTTTACAAACTTAAACTTAAAATATCTTTCTCTCTTAAACTAATAACTTTTCGACATGCACAAGTTAATAATTTTTTTATAGAGACTGTCGTGCTACATTGCGTCGAAAAATACGCCATTCCATTGAACTAAAGATTATCTTCGTTTTCTGAATAAATATAAAAAATTTAAGTATGCTGTAAAAGAAACATTCAGTGTAGCAAAGATAGGTTCCAAGTTTAGTTTTTATGTCGATTCAATGTTAAATGTAGTTCTCGTATAAGTAGATCTCTTGCAATATGAAATTATTCTATGTATCTTCGATGAATTTCCCTTTTTATAGAATATATGTACGTACAGAGGGAGACATTTAATATTATCCTCTGGATTTATGTCAATATTATTATCTCAGGCGAGAATGGATGAGTACACTTTTAAAGAATCAAAGAGTTAAAGAATAATTTTCTCAGCATCACAAAGCTAAAATTGTAATAAACTTAATTTTGAATGAAAGAAACTAAAATTACAATGCTATCGTACAATTTTCGTACTTTAAAAAATATTCCATTCAAAAATAGCTTTCTTCTGAAATAATATTATAAATCTCATCAACACGTTCTTTCGTGCACATAGAAATAAAACGGGATTAAAAATTTCAAGAACTAAATTCAATTTTACATACTTGATATATTTACGTACTAAAAAAATCACGCATTAAAACGTACTGCAATTATTTATATCATTTCTGAACTGGGACAACTTTTAAATTGGTTTTAACTGTGCACCGAAAACATTACGAGTAAACGCAACGGAATTTCATTGCACTGCTGACATGTCCAAAGCTTATCAACTATTTAAAGCTACGCGGCATTAAAGAAAGAGTCGTTCTCCGCGCATATGAGCGAACTCTTAAAACTCGAAACTACTCGTAAAACTTGACAAGATAAGATACGCATCGTAGAGAAGGTGTTGCTGTTCCCTCCAAGTGCACGCTTCATACACAATTCCTAGATAAATATTCCAGGACAAGTGAGAAAGATGTAATAAAAAAAAAAAATGGTCCCTTAAACACAAAATCAACATTCGCTGCCGGTCTCTTTTCTCTTAAAAAAAAATAAATAAATAAATACGTTTCTTCAATACTAGTACAGATTTCGTAAATCGTATGTATACAAAAGTGATTTCTGAAATGAACACGTACGTGCATATATAATTCCGTTAACTGCTCGAAACCTCTGTCTGCCGACAGTTTGTGAATTTACGAGCTATTACTTTGCGAATCCGTCCCTTCTAAATCGTTCATTAAGATCTGGCACTTTGTAGCTGTCTTCCCAAATAATTGATGATCACACACTGCTCCCGATGACAGCGTTGTCGCCATCGAGCAAATTTTACGCAAACTCCTACGACGGGATATCTATCGGGAATTTGCGTCGCCAAGGACTACAAGCCATATTGGAGAATTCTACTAGCACTTGCTCCTTCATTTTCCATTCTCTCTCAATTCCTTTCCACTCCACTTTTCCCACTGCTTTTGCCCCCATGTTCCTATCAGTGGCGCGAGCTTTGTCTATGAAATTCTCTCGTCTATATATATATATATATAGAGAGAGAGAGAGAGACGAAGACATATCCGATTATACGCCAGCAATTAAGATCACGATTTTCCTTGTTTGAAATTCATTAGTGGCCTTTGTCTTCCTAACATCTCTAATTACTCCGTTATCGTTTGTCTTCTCACGGCTCGTACGCGCTGAAACACGGCATTTTTTGTGAACTACGAACGCGCACTTGCAGGAAATCGAGCAAATCGATGAAGAAACTAACACGCAAAGAAGAAGAAACAGAGCGAAAAAGAGAATCCATCGAGGCTGGTTTAATTCGAAATTGGTTTCCTCTTCTCGCGTCTGCCTCGAAGCTTTTATTTTCTCGTAATCTCTGATCTTTCCAATCGATTTAAACTCAATCACACCTTTCTACCAACCAACGTCGCTCCTTCCGTTTGCTCCTTCTTTGCTTTTGCCCATGTTTTTCCAAACATCCTGCATCCTCCTACGGTCTTTTGCTGTTTTCTTGATCGTTTGGTTGCGAGGACAGCGTTGGTCCTACTCTCACCAAATAACCTCCTTTCTCTTCCTCCTCGAGTTTGCTCGATCGACGCAACGCTCCCTTGAGAAACCCGACGTCTATTTTTGCTCGTGCCGTGCCGACCGTGTATTTCCACCCTCGATTTCGAAGCCTCGGAGTGTTGGAGGATGTGGGAAACGATTAGCTCGATATAACGAGCATAACGCGCGATATATGTACTCAGCCGGCGTTCGAAACAAAGACAATTTCCGCGGGGCACAGGCTGATAATTATGCGCGACGCGACTTCCTACGACATCGACGTTCAATTCTCTCTCCATCACGTTCCCTCGAACGACTGCATCTGGCGTCACGCGGTGTGAAATTACTACATACATAGCTTGAATTAAGCGAGCAAGTTAGCCAAATGGTTTCTTCGAGTCGTCTGAAGAATGCGCCGCATCGGAGCAAAATTTTCTTCTCTGTCGTGTAAAGGAAAGTATTATACAAAAAAACTTGCACGACTTGTACCCCAGTACGATTCGTCTCACCGAATGGCCCAAAATTGTTCTGAACTAGGAAATGAAGACGACTCTTTTGCCGTAAAATTTTATTGACATGCAAACATTTGAATCGATAACAAATTACAGGCGCGATCGCTCAGTACCGGACAACGCCACTCCTACTGGAGGTCTATCCCACGCCCCCTCGCGAATCACGTGACCCAAATCAGCCAATCGCTAATTTTTGTTGCATTAGCGTTGCACCTGAAGAGGCCCGCTAAAATCACAGTTTCAGTGATAACAAGAGCTGGTCCAGTCTGTCATGATTGAATTAACACAATGTTGTCTTCAAAGAAAGTTTCAATATTTTATTAATTATTTTCAATATTTTAAATATTTGTATTTATTAATATTCTTAAAAAATAATGATAATGTGCGATTCGGATGTCAGATTATTCGGTTTATGCCATTTTTAGTTCGTACAAGAAATTTACTGCTTCGGTTCATGTCTCGTGCAAGAAGTGATCCTTCGATTACACGATCGTGCCCTGGCACAACTATTCTGTTCGATATACAGTCGGTATATCGCACATCTTTTGGTTCGCAAACTGTTTATCGTTTTAATGATACAAAAATTCACGTTCTTCGTTGCAGTTTCCGTGCGGAGTATTTAAATTAGTAAAATTTCAAAGGAAAACTTCATTTCCTCGCTCTCTTCCATAATAAAAAGATTCAGTTGAAGAAAGTTCAGCTGAAGAATGCAGAAAGCAGAGTACTTATTAAAATAAGCCAGCTGGAATTCCGTACAATTTTCCCTCGCGAAGTTATAGGAATCCAAAAATCTCGCACAAAGTTCAGTGATCTTTTAATTTTCTGGCACGGCGTATCGTCGTTTTGTAAAACGACAGAAAGGAGGCAGGAAACGAAAGTAAAAAGATTGATTATATTTTCATTAAAGCGATCAACAGTTAATTAAGTAGGGAGCGAAAAATATTTCTCAAGAAGAACAACTTTTATGTCTCTGAATTCTTTTTTACGCAGCCGGAAATATCTCCGGTACAACTTCTGGCAACAAATGGCAGGCGAAACGTGAAAGAAAAGAGGGAGCGATATTAGATATTCTGGATATTAAATATTCATTGTTCTGGGGATCTGGCATATAAAAGCAAGCGGTAAAAGTGAGGATCATGGCAGACATTATTGTTCGGCCAGATAGAAACACGAAGAGAAAGGAGACGAAATTTAAATGAAATCGGATGGGGAATGTATTATAAGAGTTATAAGTATTTGGAGACACGGCCTGCTTCTTGTCGACGGCTGCTGGAACTTCTTAGTGAAAGCAAATTAATATACTGGTTGAAGAGAGTTTCTTTCGGAACGACAAAGGGGAGCGTAAAACACCACTTCGCGTGCGGATCTCTCGAACAAGAAACCAAATTTTTCAGCAGCTACCATTTTCGCACTGTAATTAAGCTTAATGGCTATTTCTCGAGGTTCCATCTAAAGACTTCCGCTACAACACTTTTAATAATTACTTCAAAGTCTTTGAGGTACGCGAGATTAAAATGTCCCCTTGATCTATGTTGAACGCGCAAGTTTTTTCGTAATTTTTTTTCAACGTAACTTGTCTGTGATGAATAAAGTGAAAATGTATATAAATCGTTTTCAAATAAGTGTTCAAACAACACTGTGTATATAATTGTACGACAAAAATTGACCGTGTAATCAACATTATATTTAAAAGTAAATCTGTTCGAATCTGTTTACACGCGTATTTTCTAAAATTCTCAATACAAGGAGTTATTTTGAAGTATAGTATTCTTTTGTAAACGGAAAAAGAAAATGTAGAGAAATATGAAGAAAATAAAAACATAAATGATATATTTTAGCAAGAACTTTGATAATTCCACTGTCAACAAAATTCTTCGTTAAATCTTACATTAACGTTATTCTTCAAGTTTTTAAACCCAAAAATTAGTGGTAGACACTTGTTAAAAAATATAGTCAAACAATCATTCTCCATTGTATTCGCTGTGTATTCGGCACCCATCTCACGCGTAACTTTTGTAATCAAGTTTCTCTATCGTAATATCGTAAAATAGAATAATTCGATAATTCTGAAAATGAGAATCGACAATTTCCTCAAACTTTCGCGTCAAACTTTTCCCGTATAATCTGCGATTATAGTTGATCGATCAGTTCGCTCGTTATGAATATTTGCTCGTCTCGAAACAAACAATATCATTGTCCGTTTTAATGCGACTAATAAATTTTCTTTAATAACAACACAGTTGATTTCTCGGATAGCGAACTTCACCATTGAATAAATTGTTTGTTGAAACATGTATCATAAATCGTTGAAATGCTGTTTTTAGACAAAATGGCCGATGAGTTCGAGTTTCGAGGAATTACGGAATGATACCACAATGCATAATTATGGTTCTATTTTCCTACTTTCTTTTAACAAAAAAAAACGAACCTTTTAATATTCCATAATTCGTTTAGATCAAACGAAGGAACGCTCGTTCGTTTTCAATTTTGATCAACGTCATTTGGTGTAAACGATAATTGAAGAATGTCTGGATGAGCAAATACGAGCGAATGATTCAACGAATAATTTACCAAGCATAGACGAATGTTCGTTTGTGCTTGAATTTTTTCTTTTTTTTTTTATCATTTTTTTGAATAACGAATCGTCATCTGTTTGATCTAAAAGTATTATCAGAGATCAATTCTTTGTTTGTCCAAATCGCTTTGCTACTACGATCCGATGCAGCGCATGCTGGTCGGACTTTGATACCGTGAAAAAATTCGAAATGTAAACAGAAAACGCGTTATTGTTAAATTAAAATGATTTTGCATTGCTTTGAATACTGAAGAAACATACGTATATACTTTATTTTTATATCCTCCGTTCAATCTATCGTGAGCAATTAAGCGACGATGCCTGTACATACTACGTGTAGACCAAATAGAAACTGGTTGTCCGAAAATAGGTAAAACAAGATTTGACAAGCCGGCTTGACCTTTATATGAAAACGGGCTTTCTGCGTACATCTCGTTGTACAACACCCGCGCCGAATTACCTACTGAACAGCATTGTTTTCGCGGACAATGCAAACAACCTTTGGAGGTTCGCGCGACAAGCACCCGCTAACAGTGGCGCTCAAACTCCTATTGTCGTTAAGGTTGATTCGTGTATCATTCATTAGATGTAGCAAATTGTTTTCTCCGATATCTATTGGATTTTCGTGCAATTCTTCTTGAAAATCTATAAATCATATCTCACGCGAAATGCAAGAAAATTTCACTTTAAATTATGAAATGAACAGTTAAGGGATACGAGCGTTGTTACACTTGCAATTACCGTGTCAACATTTCATTTGCTGCTCTTTTCAATTAATTTTTTGTTATTAAAATTCCAACGCAATTACGAAGAAAATTTCTTTTACTTAGATTTTGTAATTGTATGAAATTTTAAGAAATTTATTTATTTATCATGATAAATCATTGCTTGCTCCTTAACGGATTAAAATAGAAATGTGCAATCGCACGTTATGTCTCGGATTTTACATCCGATTGTATCGTTACTCACAAAGTTTGTAATTTAGAAGCTGTAAGCACGGAGCAGTTATGCAATTGACTACTTTATACGTTCATTTTTACATTTTCTCGGTTTAACTGAACAAGCGGGAAAAATAAATGAAAATGATAATGAAGTGTATTTCATTAACAATAAATTCCATTCAGAATGGTTAACTTGCACGAGAGCACAAATTATGAACACGATGTGCATTATGATACAACGACTTGGATTAATTATCGATTAGATTTTTATGCATTTATGG
Organism: Melipona beecheii; assembly: GCA_032399605.1. Classification (NCBI taxonomy): domain Eukaryota; kingdom Metazoa; phylum Arthropoda; class Insecta; order Hymenoptera; family Apidae; genus Melipona; species Melipona beecheii. Next base: position 1,445,112 of record JAUCMO010000210.1, on the reverse strand, counting down.
AAAATTTTTATTACATTTCTTCAATTACGTTCGTAAAAGTACAATAATGTAGAAATTCGGAAGGTGCAAATTTTGTAGACGTAAGGAATCGAAGAAATAAAACTTAATCATAAAAACATAAACGATTATAAGTAGTAAGATGAAAATTACAACAACAGTCGATTCATTTCTGACAAAATTTCAATACAAGTTACATGTAAATTATACTTACATAAATGAATAATTAGTAATTGATTTGATACACTGTTTATTACCGACAACTTCTTTGAATTCTTTGACTATTTCCTCCAACATAAAGATCACAAGAGAAAAATCTGATGAGTGTATTTTAAATTGATTTTTTAAATATTTTAGTAACTAACTAAAACGGAGTATTTTAATACGACGATTTTAATCGAAAAGTAAAGTAAAAAGACTTTAGAAAGAGTTTTTGTAAAATAAACCAGAAACAATTTAATCATTTATAATAATTTGTTTAACCTAAAATAATTTAGAAAGATAATTTTGATAACATGGAATTAATTGGCGCAACGTACAAAATTTTGAAAAATTCGGGTGACTTAATTTTTCTCCCGTATTTGTGTAAGTCAATAAATGTTTAAAGAAAACACAACGATGCCAAAAACAGATACGTTTCTACGTTTAATCTGCGCAGTTCGCGTCTTTGCCAAAAAGAAAAAGGTATCGTAGAAATCAAAGGGCCATCGATCAATCGACGTGGAAAGTCGGTTGGGAAGGTAAAGCGAAATCAAATGGCCGCCCAATAGAAAGTTCTGGGTCGTCGTCTCACGTTCGATTAAACATTTTTAATTTCTTTCGACCGATTAGCGAATCGGGCGAACATCAGGCGCTAGCTTCTGTGCCAAATTTCGTCCCGCGCTGCTGACCGTTTCAAAATCATTCTCCTACCTATACACCGCGCTTTTGCCTCTCCGATGCGGTGCCTCTTTTTCCTTCCAATCGACGGATTATTGGAGTTAATCCAGCGTCGCCGACAACCCCCGTCGCCAACCGATTTCTGATTGACTTTTCGCCCTATCGACCACCCTGCACTTTTTTCCCCGACCCCATTCTCGCTACAGCCTACGATCGACGCCGTAAAACTGGACGACTATTACCTATAATGAAATAGGGAACTGCTCTGTCCACTTCGGTAGTAATTAACGGCAATTAGCACGTTCGTTCGGCTGACGTTGCCGGCTAATATCGCGAGGAATCAGCTTTGTTAGAATTTCAACGGGATGCACGGCGAATTGAGTTACCTTCTACTGCAAGCATGCACGTTATAAATCAATTCGATTAAAATTCCCGTCGCTCCTTAGTTTTTTAACTCTCGTTTTGTAACGAGTATTGCACGCTCCATCGTTTAAATCGGAAGGTAACTTTGGCTCTGAAAGATAATTCTTAACTCATTAACCCCTCCGCGCTCCGTCCGCCCTTTGACACATTTTATCACTGAAAGTGATTTTAGCGGGGATAACCCAGAAAATCGGGCCTCTTCAGATGCAACGCTAATGCAACGAAAATTAGCGATTGGTTGATTTGGGTCACGTGATTCGTGAGGGGGCGTAGACCTCGAGTAGGAGTGACGTTGTCTGGTACTGAGCAATCGCGTCTGTAATTTGTTTTGTATCGATTCAAATGTTTGCATATCGATAAAATTTTATGGCAAAAAAATCGTCTTCATTTCCTTTTTCAGTGAGACGAATCGTACTGGGGTACAAGTCGTGCAGTTTTTTTCTTTGCGAAACGTCTGTAAAATGTGTGAGATCACGGTATTTCATTTCAAAATTCAACATCTGTGTCTGAGAATATAGGTCATTGAGTAGAAATTTGATTTATTTGTTATTAATAAAGGAATTTGTCATTTCATCGTGGGTATTAATTTCTTATCGCTGTGTGAGTGTGACACCGCGAGACAAATGAAGTTAGAAAACTGAGGATGAGGAAGAACCAGACATTGCGTTAAGGCAACATTTTTTTCAACCAACTTGTAATATTAACAGAAATTTTAATAGAGAAGGGATCTGCTGGAAGGTTCCATTATTTCATAGAATTTAAAATATTTATGTTACGATGAATTGTTGTTTGGTTCTTAGTGTCTTAAAGAAACAAAAATCGACATCGGATAATCCCGAAATAAACTCGAATTACTAAGATAGAAATTCGTATAGTACAAAGTTAATAGAGAAAGTATTGTACTTTCTTATATACCTCATAAAGCGCTATTTGTTCGTAATGCAATGATACTACGAAACAATTGTCGAAGAACAAAGTTGCTTGAGATATCGTCAAATTTCACGGAAAGACGGGTTACTGTGCATTTTTCACGAGAGTTCTAATTAATTTCTGTGCCTTCAATTCCCACAAGTGCTCAAATATACGGCATTGCCCTACATCATCAACTACCTTTAGGTCAACTATTTCTGTTGAAAGGTACAGCATCCTCTCTATGGTGTGTCAGTGGTCGCTAGTTTCATCAAAATTATATTCCTTTCGACTATTTGACTGCACTAAACGTAACGTACACGTATATTCTCTTTATATGAGTTATTTTCGTAAACGTTACAACATTAAAAATGCCAAAATAACGAGTTGTTCAATCGTTTTATAATAATTTTTAATTGAAAAGTATGTGCAATTAATGTAATGTAAACAAGTTGATAAATTTAAATGTACTAATATCACAGGAGAACGTAGCTAGTTCGCCATTGTCATGACAGGTTCTGGACCATTAGCCATCCACCTGCTAGAAATATTTTGCCTTCCCTATTAGTGCGTATTATGAATATATTCATGAGTTGTTAATATGTTTTTATAGCAGTTCTACGAGGGAGAGTCAGAAAGTTCATTGCACTCGTATGAAAAAAGAAGAAAAAAGCGAAGTTATCTTTTTATTTATTTGAAAATATAATGTAAGAACTACTTTTATACACACAAGTGTATATAATGTTTATTTAGGCATTTATCGTATCGCAGCACCAGTTATAAAATTACTATTCAATAATTATTCTAGCGCTTTTTCATCAGAAGAATATTGCTGCTTCATAAGGCCTTTCATCTAGTCGGAAACATAATAATCACAAAGCGAAATTCATTTGAATTTTTCAGTAGATTTTTCGTGGATTGTACTTTTATCAATTTTCTCGTCATAGGTTTTTAATTGCTTTCGTTCAGTTTCTTTGACGTTTCGCAATATGCACTAATTTCAGTGAAGCCACGTCTCTTTTAAATGGAGCTTCGTAAGAAACGAGTTACCTGGGTTTCTAACTTGCAACGAACACATCTTTTACGATTGATGAAATAGAATGATACTTGCTTACGTCGAAACACTAATGTATTAATATAACTTTAGAACAAAAGTTTTTCAAAATATTGTCACTAAGAGATATCTTTAATACAGGCATTCCAGGCGAATGCAATTTACTTTACTTTTTGATTGACTCTCGTATACAGTACAAGATGAAAAAATAATTCACAAAATTTTATTTTATTTCATTTTAAGCTGTCAAACGAATAAGCTTGCAAAGCTTTGGTGGCTCTGGCTGGATATAAAATTGTAGGTCCATTTCTCATTCATCCATATTTAATCATAATGAGGCGATATTAAACTCATAAAAACGAACAAAAATTGTAAAAGGTATCTGTAAAGTTGGAACTTTTATTGTTGGAATTTTATTCTTTAAAGTACACAATCGACCGTTCTAAAAATTTGGCCACTTGCGTGTTCGTACGCATTGCACGTTTATTATAAATGGCCTTGGCTGTTGTCATCAGACTGTTTTCTGCATTTTCCTTTGAATCCTCAGGCTTGCAGAAGAGTGCAATAAAAATGCAGGTCAAAGAGACCTGGTGTCCCACACTCAAGACCCAAGAGTGCGTCTTTCTACGCGGATATTACTTTTGGACTGAAACAAGAATGACACGAAGGAATAAGGAATCCAAAAATTGAGAATAATGGAAGGGCCAAGAATTTCAATAAGGGATAAAAATTCTGGAAACAAGATGAAGTTTTCAGGAATAAGATACCAAGAACTCCAGTAATGAAAAATGAAAACCGAAAATGTAAAAATTCTCGCTAACGTTGAAAAAAGAAATTTCTGAAAGCAACTGTTACCACAGAATGTTCAGCATGAACAAATTAGCTCTTTCGTATTTCTAGTAAAAAAGTGTAAATTTATAAACGTCTAACGCACCGTACAAATATCTCCTTAAAAGTCGAGTTACACTCGAGCGTGCATATATGAACATATATGCCTGAGGAAATAAAAACTGCTCATATTCCAGTCGGAATATTTGGACCTTCGTAAATTGCCAACACACGCCGTAGATATTTACAGAGATTTTGTACCGCAGCTGTGTAAATTAACATTAAAGTCTGTGCGGTTTTGAAAAGACCCACGCTCCTCTTTCTTTCGCTCTCGCGATTAATTAATAATGCGAACTGCACTTCTTAAGTCACTGCGTAAAAATATCAAACGTTGCAATTACTTACGTCATCGATGTCGAATCTATCAGCACATCTTCATCAGGCAAAGCTTGACGCAAGTTGCAAGAACAGCGAGAGGAAACGCTGCGTTGAGTAAAAAAATCTAATCATTGCGACAAATCATTGCATCTCCTGAAGTACCAAATTTACTTGATGAAATTTTGCTTGTTGTCCTCGCCGTGAATTGCTACATTAAGAAACTGCTATCTGCCAACAAGATAAAATTACACGCCCTGACAAAGATTCGTTAACACAGAGTAAAATACACACGCGTTTCGAATACATTACGAACGTTTGTGCATAAAATATAGTCCGATTCATTCACTTGACTCTGACACGAAACAAAAATTGCTAACAGTTATCAGTGTTAACGGAACAGTGGTGGCGAAATGGAAATTCAAACAGCGATTGCTAACAGTTATGCAAAAGCAGCACAGAACGTTCCGTTAGATTTACGGCTCTGCGGTCGTATAATATCGTCGGATGAGGGGGAGTGTTCCTCATCTCTTCCGTTTCGCGAATTTACGCAAGGCGACACGAATCGCTCGTGGCGAACCAAAGAAACAAGTGAAGTTAAAGCAAGCGAGATTAGAAAATTTTAATTGGAAAGTTATATTATACTTTTCCAATTATATCTTTATAAATAATTATAAATTTTTATAACTTTAAAAGTAATTGCAAGTAGGTCATTTCTCTCTTCCCCTCACATATTCACGCTATTAGGATATATTGTAGGATCTGCATTATAGCTTGTGAGATGCTAAAGAATGCAAAAATATTAAAAAAATAATCAACATTGTAACATATGGTTTGTTTCTTTTTATTCGTGCGATAAAATTTATAAGTATACATTTTTATCCTGAAAAATTGGTAATTAACGAACTGATTGAGAAGCCAATTATTTTTCGCAACGCTTAAACTTAAAAGCTGATTTTTAAAAATTGGTTGAGAACACTTTATGAGCTTCTAATGACGTCAGTGCAAATTCAATTTGAAAAATTAAATTGTCGATATACTTTCATATCTTCTGTTTTACTTGTTTCCTTTGCAAACAAGAAAGTTATCGTTCCTCCGTCGTATTAATCACGGGACATGAATGTATTACAGTTTTAGAAAAATACACCGCACATAAATTGCTCTTAATTTATTAATTTTTTGACAAATGCTTCATTATCGTCACTATTGTCAAAGAGATTGAAAAAGATTAGAGAATCATTCTCAGTATCTTTTAACTTTTCAGCCATTCTTGACTGATTGTCAAATAGTCTGCTACTGATGTTGAAGAACAAGTGAGAACACGGATCCAAAGTTAATTAAAAGCAAACAAAAACTTTGCAGACACAAACATGGATGAAATACAACTAGACCTGTGTCAACTGTGTGTTTCAAGGCAACTCAAATCTATTCAAATTAAATTTTGCGCAAATTGAACAAATTCTTTTGATAACAATATTGTTACTATATTTAAAATAGTATCTCTTCACATCCAACAGTACAGTTTAAAAAGAAATTGTAGCACACGAATCATATCACTGAGAGAGTGAAACTCAAAAATTGTTCTATAACATTATTACCATGAAAAATGACGAAGAAACATTAATTGCCCGCTTTGAATCTATCAAGTTATTAATTAACGTATGTATGTTAAAGCTTCAATATTGTGTATCCAAGAAATTAATTTCGGAGGATTGATTGAAGAAATTTCAAACAGTTGTGCAAAAACAGAATCCAACGTTTCCACTTCCCGTTGTAACCACTCATGTCGGAGACAATTTTTATCGCGGAGAAATTTCAATCGATACATATCGACACAATTTGAAATCGTAATAACGGATGAAAGAAAATATCACTATAACGGTTCCAGAAACATTTATATTGATATGTCGAAGGATCCATTTGATTGAATGGGGAATATCCTATAAATCAGTAGCGCGTTTATTTTTTTAGTAAAATTTACTTTTAATATCTTGTGCAATCTCTGGTTTTATCTCGCTTCTCTCCCTCCCTCTCTCTCTCTCTCTCTCTCTCTCCTCTTGTAATAGACTTTCAACTAAGTAACTTTCTTCCGCGCTTGAACGACGTCCATCGTTTTCCTGTCTTCTGATTTATTTATTTTTTTTTCCGGAGTTGATTCCCAGCAACAACTTTTAATCACCGACTCTTTGCTACTAGACATTCACACGTATACTCGCGCACGCGCGCACAAACGCCTAAACATCAGTACGACCCGGTGCAAGGCCGGTCAATGACCTACTTAAGCGTTGAGAGTAATTCGGAAAAAGCAACGCGTGACAAAAACATCCTCTAATTCCAATTATCACGATATATTTACTACATTTTCAAGATATTTCTCAAGTGAAGAATTATTAAATCTATCCAATTTGGTTCTTAAATCTTTCGTAACACGTGAAGACTTTAGTAACAATAAAAATCTGTCTCACTTGTAGAGAGAAGATAGAGTCTGCTTAACCTGAAAGAAAATGATTCACTATAATTTAGCAATCAATTCTTTCTCTGTTTGCTTTAGTTATTTAACTGAAATTTTTCATTTGAATATATTGCAGACATTGAGTATAATGTGTGATAGAGACTAGTGAAAATCCATATTGAAAATTTAAAATTAAATCTAAGTACCAATCAGAGAAGATGAAACTTTGAAAAAATAAATTGAGAGGGGAAAAAATGGAGCAACCTTTGGAACCAATTCATTCTATAATCAAGAAAAGTTCGCTGAATAGAATACCAATTTTCCTTTAACGATCCTATTGTAAAACCTATTGTCTAAGACGTGTCAAATTCTGGTTCTGAATTTAATGCTGTGTTTAATTTACCAATTAAACATGTTCCTTCCTGAATTAAATCCAAATGTCATCATTGTGGTGCAGTATTAATCAGCAGTCTATATAAAATTTTGGGAAGAACAATAATTGCTGGATTAATGTTCAAACAAACAAAAAATTGTTTTCCCAACATCCAAAGGGGATATAGAAAGTTTCGTTTGATAATAAATTAATTACTAACCACAGATTTGTCAGCTTGCAAAGCTTTTACAATAGAACTTTCAATATTCGAACTAATAGGAAGACAGGAATGTTCAGAATGTGAAATTATTTACAATAGAATAATTACTTTTTTGATATTAAATTGCATGCATTGAAGTGTTGACCTAATATTTTTTTAACTTACATCTCTTTGCACTTTCAATTCTCGATCTTTCTTTTCGACGAGGATACATCCTTATCATCTTTTATTATCACTTTCGTTCAGTGCGCAAGAAAATTATATTTAAGATACATTTATCATTATAGATTTAACATTCATAAGCGAAACGTTTATTTGTGGCAAAATTAAGAACAGTTTCTTCTATTATATTTTTTCTATCAATACTACCTTTTTGATTAATTGAATCTTTTATCTCACAAGTTCTCTTGCAAAAATTAAAAATCACGTCAAACCATGTAATAATAATCGTATAGAGTAATTTAGTGTAAGAGAAAGCATCTGTTATTGGTAAATATTTTGTTTGGATAATAGAAGGCTATTGCAATATTTGGTTAATGGAATTTCGGATATGAGAGGCTCTACTATACTAATAGTGAACATGTTACAATAATTAGTTTTGATATTGAAAAGATATATGAAATGGTTTAGAGAATAAAAATTTTTTGTAAAAATCTGAAATTGGAAATAACGTCGTTGCATTTAAATATATTTATTTACTAATGAATGGATTCAAAACAAAATATTATTTAAATCAGAGTCTTAATTACCATATGACTTAATTGTCAAATGATTTCATCTCTAATTGCAATTGAAAATCAAAAATTGTAAATAATATAAATTTTTAATTATTCTTAATATGATATAATTTTAATATAATGAACTCGTGATTTTGTTTTTGATAGAAACAACCTTAATTTTGCTACAATTTAATCTCAGTAAACTATCTTCCTAAGTTTCTCTTTTTCAAATACAAAAGTGCGAACTGATTACATTTTGCAGAGATAAAAAAAGATTGCCAGATGTATTTGTATTTAATTATGAAATAAGTCAAAAAAGTTAAACTATAAAATTATTGGAACTTATATTTGATAAAAGAACTTATCTGTGCATCACTTCAAGCATCTTAAGAACGAATGCGTCGAAAATATTAATCTTCTACGAAGTTTAAGTGGCAAAAGTTGGAGAGCCAACGTTAACGTATTACAAGATGTATTACATAACAGGATGGACTTGGATATCTCCGTTGTTTTTTGAAAACATGAGAAAACTTTGTTAACAAAAGTTGTATCTACTTGATCTTATCTATCAAATATTATGCCTACAAATTTGGTGAAGATTGCGGTTGACGAAATCATTAAAGATACTAAACTGCTTTTGAATTTCAGCAGAAGACAGTATACTAAAAATACTAAAGCATTCTATAAAAATGCGAAAAGTAAGATTTAGCGTGTCTGAAAAAATAAATATAAAGCTCTACCTTCTCTCAAGCGGGAATAATAATTCACAATAGTCGATCGAATATTATTCACCAATTTCGAACTATGAAGAACGATGAATATAAATTCTACGGCTTTCTATTAACTGTTCAACATATTATGTATATATATTTATTTATGTATATTAATTTCTAAATTAACAACCAGAGGAAACATAATTATAGGTATCATTATCTGTCGTACCGTAATCATTATCTATTGTATTTAGCTTAAATAATTTTACAAATACGTGATCGTTAATAATTCTATTTTCAATGCAACGAAATAAATGCTTTTCATTACAATACGTAGTATGTATGAATTCAATCGAACGATAATTGTATTAATAGATTAAAAATATACGGCAAAGATAGTCGGTAGATTTTTTTATAACTCACAAACAAACTTCCATTCAATAATTCAATAAAACTAAATTCGATGTACTTAATCACATTCGCCAATTCAACACATCAAACAGATTGCAACACATAAAAAGAAATTAAACACATGGAATGGCGAAGGGAAAATTTCTATAAAAGATAAAATACTGCAAGTAACTGCAGCTCGTTTGATCCATGCTCTTATCGTAATGTAAAATACATGCAGAATTGACCTATGACTATTAAGCTATACTATATTTAGAGAAGTGGACAAAAATATTCGCATAATTGATGAGAAATTATCGATATTTCAAACTATTTAAACTTTGTGAAACAAAATCGTGCATCAATAGATTTGGTCTCGTTTCAAAGTGTGAAATCTTTGCCAATTTTAAGTTCTTTTCTTCCAAAAATCTTTCTACGTCATGTAGCAGGTGGAAAAGTAAAGATACTTTCATTGTCGAAAATTGTAAAAATTTAAACTCCTCACTGAAAAATGTTTCTTATGATTAGGTCTTGAAGATCGAAGTCTTTCCTTCACATCAGTTTGTACGATTTTTTTTTCGCTATTTTATTGAACCTTGAATATCAGAATTAAACGACAAAAATTCAAGAAATCTTAACGTTTTGCCATTTAATACTAATGTTAGAAGTTCAATAAAATGGCAAAAGAAAATCGCATAAGTTTTGAGAGATCGTGAAAAAGAGGAGACTTCAATATTCATGACCATGATAGATTTAATTATAAAAAAATTTTTTACACGTTCCCAAAGGCATTTGAATTTTCACAATTTTCCAGGACAAAAATATCCTTGCTTCTCTATTTGTTAAATGACGTAAAACCATTTTTAAGTAAAACTAACTGGAATTATCAAAGCAGAGACTTTATGCTTCGAAATGAATTCTAGATTGTTACAGTGTAGACTGTTCGTTACAGTATAGACAATTTTTCATCGAGTGTGCAAACATTTTTGTCCATCTCTGTATATTTCACACATGCAAAATTTTCGAGAAGGAAGAGAAGACCATTAAAAATTAGCAGATAAAAATTATTTAGATGTGTAATTAGAAAGATGTTTATTTTTAAACATTGATATTGCGCACTGTTTCGTCCAATGTTCTTACACCATTCGTTTCGTTCCTTTTTCTTAAATCATAAACAGAGGACTGTAAAAGAAAGATACACGTTTCTACAGTTACTCAGAACGGTGCGCGCATTAACATAAAGTCGACAGTGTACACAGGTGAGAATACGAAAAAAAAGAAAAACGAGAACCAAGATATCGTACTTTGAATTCGTTTAAAGAAGTTCGAGAAGTTCTTAAGTTGTTCGTTGCACTGTTAATCTAATACTGTCACGATGAGATGAAGGAAAGAAGGCAAACAGATTTAATGACGTAGAAGGAAAAAGCACGGCAAAGCAGTAACAGCGTCGGCTGTAATGGATTAAAGTTTAAAGCATTATCCTAATTTCAAATGCTCGGCTCTCGCGAAAATTCCCCATGATTCTTGCATTATCGTGGTCAACGTTCTATCAACAGCGTCGAGAAGCAGAGTTTTCAGAATCGCTCACTTTAAACGTGGTGTGTGTCATTAGCGGCGCGGTAAGCGCGGCGTTTAACGACAAAAGGCAGCAAAAGGAAGGGTAGCAAACGGCGAGTATAAAGGGAGAGTGGAGAACTGCGAAGAAGACGATTTCCCCGCGCGGAAGGTCGTTTACAAGTCTCGCGTAGCCTCCGCAAAATAAAGATTTCGAGGGTCATTCAGCGACAGCCAAGTGGTCCCCCGTATATTAATAGAGTGTTGACAGGTGTGTCGACTGAGGAAAAGAGTAAGAAAGAGAAAGAACGTCGGCGACGAGAAACTAAAGCACGGAAGAGCACAAAAGGGGAATCTATAGAGCCCCGGTGACGAAGTCGTCGAGACACGAAAAACGAGTCGATGAGTAACCATCGTCTCGGTTACATTCGGCATTCGTTAACCTCTTGAGCTGGAATGACGTATGCCACGCACGTCGAGAATTTTGTATCCCAAAGTTGCAATATTTTCTCAGTTTTAAGTATATTTGAGTATAACCCAGGCAACAACAAATAATAAATTTATTACTTCTTGGTAATTTGTAGCCAGTGATGTCATACCGACGAGGTCAAAAAGAAATTATTGTATATGGTTTGGTCACTCGTTATGGTCCGCAAACCAGTTGAGGCTTGCGCAAGAGGTTAAAGTCACGGAATCGCCATATAGCCACGAGCATTAAGCGATAAAAATTGAAAATTGTGAAAATGAAATCAATACATAACATTGAGCGTGTAAATTATAAGCATATTACGAATTGCTAGAACATTTGATAACGTGCAAGTATAGTAATAGTCAAAGTCTGCTAGTTCACGAGCAAGTTGCTTGGTGCGAGCGGAAACTTGAAAAAATATAATAGATATTGGTTGGACGAGAGAGGGGATTGTTCGTTGGAAGAATTAATGGTAGATATCTAGAGAAAACAGTTAATTGGTCAAGAAGGATAGAATAGAAATTAATAAAAGTGATGTGTACCGTATACGAATGTATAAACTATGAAAGAGCAGTATGAAGAGTAAGAGGCAATTTGTAAACCAAGTCTCTTCCTCAGCCTTCAAGTTGAAATTACTATTATAATAAATAAATAAATAAATAAAATAAAAACTAAGTAACATCAGATAACGTTAATATCCAACGATCGACAGCGACAGTCCTTATTTCACGGATTTTCCTTTCGCTTTGAACGAACGTTCGAAAAGTAATTGTATTCGAACGGTGGATCGCCGAGGGGGTTGGCGGCATTGCGTATCGTTAGCGGAGAGTTCGGTTAGCCCGACTGGCTTATTCAACGCGCAGTTTCAACGCTAGGCTTTTCATTAGGGCGCGTGATTGATGAGGGCCCATCGCACTGCGATATTATTTTGAGTTGGCGCACACCTAGCCCAGCAGCCCCGGAGCAAGCCCTATTATCTATCGGTCCTTTTGCCCTCCAACCTCTCTCTCTCTCCCCCCCCCCCCTTCACGTTCCTGTCCTCTGCTTCGGTTTCCGCCCCTCCTCTTTCTCGGCGGCCAGCATCATCCTCGCTCCACGCTGCGCTCACTCGCCTTTCGTACTCAAACCCCTTTGTTCCCGTGGGCTGTCGACGCTAATGGAAAGCACTTTTAACCGATGCTAATGGAAACGCGCCACCGGGTTACTTCTCTCGCTGTGCGAGCCTTCAGCCTCGGGATCGTTGCGAAAAATTATCTCGCGGACGTATCTCGTTATGAGCAGCGCGCAGTTTTGAAGGACGGGGGGGAAGAATCAACGGAGCGAGTCTCGAGATTGATAGCCGAGGCGCGCGCAATTTATTCTTTCCAACCTCGGTGTCTCGATTAACTCGAGGTTAATACGCGATCGATTAGTCGACCTCCTTCCAATTATAGATATTCCTCTTACAACGAGTTTAATTATTGTAATTTTTCTTTCCTTTTTCTTTCGGATGACACGTCCCGCTAGGATGGGGAATGATTCCTGAATAGCGTAAGAAGGGATAATCCTGTTCGTTCGGTTAAGGAGCGTTAAAAAGATGGCTGTCGTTTCAAGACAGCCTTCACGCCGCATCAGTCTTTGTCCCGACGAATTTTCGCGTCCTCTTCGTGCTCTATCGTCACCGCCAGACACTGCCATCCTCTTCGCCTTGAGAATTTGTTTCTGTCTTATCTTAACGGGTCGCGCTGCAACCATCTGCTACGTGTCGAGCGTGTAGTCTACCCGCTACCACCATAAATCCTCATCGCGTTCAAAGGCAAACAGAGCGGAATCGATCCAGTTTTTGACATCGAACAACTCGAACAACAATCTGCGCGTTATGTTTTCTTTCGTTTTATCCGCCGGCTGACGAGCGGTTTTCTTTGAAAACAGTTTATCTTCATCGCGCGATCGATGCAGCCTCTAGCTGCAGTGTAGATATCAAACGAACAAACATCCTTAGTCCAGTGAGGTAGCGAGGATTCCGTCCGTCGCGGGGAAACTTTTCGTCCAACGGGGAGGAAGAGAAGACTGGCTAAGGGGACTGAGGGAGGGACGTGCCGTTCCAGTTTATCTTCGAGAATATTGAAAGATATACTTGAAGCGTGTAAACTTTGGACAGAATGGAACGGATAGATGGTAGATTAGAAATTTCATCGTTTGCGAGAGCGGCGTTTCGAAACTAGCTCTTCCGACCGATCGTAATCTGAACGAACGAAACGATCCGAAATGGAAATCACGTTTTCTTTGCCCTAACGTCAGGTTCGTCTCAACGACGTGAGCCACATTTTCATCTGGTTTTTCAGCCGGCACTAATTATACCAAAAAATTGGCGCTCGGCGCCCGGTAGTTTCGAGTGTCTTTTTAACTGGCCGCTTCATATAATGAACGTATCGTTCGCCAGTGGTCAAAGAGAACCTGGTAGAGAATTCTGCTCGGGATTTTCACCGATTTGTATCATATCCGTCTCTATGCATGCTGGGGAAAAAAAATACGAGCTATCCTACTATGTATTATTGATTAATTCGATTAGAGTGGATTGTTTGCTTTGCCTCTGCGAAACGAGAGGAATTTCTGGAAAAAAAAAAAAAAAAAAAAAAAAAATTATACAGTACGGATACGCGGGTGTTTCGTTTCTAGATTTATCATGGATAAAAAGAACATCCGTTCACGCCGATACAATATAATATACGTACATTTATAATATACAGTACATACGTCGAATATATAGGTACGTATACATGCGTACATACAAGTTACATACAAGGCCATCTACAGTATGTTTCACAAGAGCACGTGGACGCGATATCTCTTTAAACATTAACTTTTTTTGTACAAAATTGTTTATAATTCATGAAAATAAGTTCAAAACTAACGCGCACTCAACTAATAGTGTGTCCAATCTCCATCGTTATCGATTGTAGCTTGACACCGTCTAGGCATACTTTCAACTAATTTTTCTGCATACGTGACAGGTAACGCCCTCCATATTTCTTGCACACGCCGAATAAGAGCTTTCAGGCTTAAAATACGTTTTCCTCGAAGTTTATACTTCATGACGGACTATACATTTTCGATTGGGTTTGCATCCGTTTCTTGTTTTCCACTCGGTGCAAAGTCGACTTCGGTGTTTGGGATCGTTATTCTCTTGAAGAACCCATTCGTATTCAGTATTTTTAAACCATCGTTTTACAGATGTCAACAGACTTCTTTCGTATAATTTAATCATTTTCTGGGCAATTAAAGTGTCTGTAAATATGCATAATGTTCGAAAACCTCGGACATTGAAACAGCCCCAAACATGCACTTTCAGTGGATGTTTAACTGTTCTTTCGATGATGGGTTTTCCATAATCAGCTCACGCTCGCTTTATAGGAATTGAAGCCCCAAAAGAAGATTCATCCGTGAATACAATATCACTCCAATCACGATCAATATTTTCGTGTGCTCACGCAAGACGATTTTCAACGTGCTTCACAGCGGTTTTGACACTGTGCTACGCCATGCAACATTATTCTCCTTCGAACGACGTTTCAGTGTTAAAATACTAACGTCTATTCCCCTTTTTGCCAAAAGAGCTTGCCCTTTATGCAACGAGAGGTTTAGCTTTCTTGAATAAAGCCGCATAATCGCTCGATCTTTACCTTTCGTCGTAACTCGCTTCGAACCTCAATCGGGAAGTTCATCCACACGTTTTATCTCTTTGTAACGTTGCATCCACTTGTCAACGAATTGAGGGGACTTGCGCAAATATTTTGCTGCAGTCATTTTAAGACCTTCCGGATGATAGCGCAAGAACACCGCTTCGAAGCGTTTAGCGTATTTTGCACTTATCACAAGCAGGACTATGTTGCTCGACAGAACCGAGAATACCAAGGGCCTGAAAGCTAATGCGCATTACAGACTGATTCATATTTTTATAATACCACGATCTTCGGCTCATTCGGTACCAAGTTTCAATGATATCGCGTCCACGCTCTTGTGAAACATACTGTGTTTAAATCGAACGTCTCAATTATTTTCAATGTTGTTGAAGGTAGAAGAAAAATAATTGATACTGAAGAACACGATGGCAAATAGTAAACAGTTTAATATCGGTTATATATACTTGTACCTGTATATAAAGGACGTTCTATTTAAACTGAACGTCTAAATTGTTTTCAGTGTTATCGAAGGTAAAAAGTAATTACGTGTCAGGTCATATTTACTTATGTAATAGCAAATGCGAATAATAGTCTGATCTAACCCAATTGTCGGTACTCGCAAATACATAAGTAGATGTTATCCTTTTAATCGTCTTCAATTTCGCGGTCATACCACGATGGAGAACCACTCTCCAATCACGGAGGAAGATCTACGTTTGTACAAGGCGCAGAACACGGAGGAGTTCTTTATCAAAGCGGATTTTTCGTGGGTAATCGAGCGTATGATTTATCGCAGCCAGAAAGGTCTGTTTTCATTTCCGGTCCGATCTAAATCTCTCGAATTCCTCTACGGCTCAATTGGATTCCCTTATGCGAACCGGAATGTACCGCTGGTATTGCTTGATCGAAGGCTACATTTGCGTAATACACTTGTTCGGTCCGACAAGTAGAGGGGAGGGGAGGGGAAAGGGGAGAAAGGGAAGGAAAAAAACTTGCCGATGTTCTCGTCCGATAGCAAAGGGAGGCAGACAGACGGTGTTTACTGCGTTTTGTTACCGGCTCGAGAGTTTCCCGTCGTTCCCTCGGAACGTCGTCCCTTCGAGAGAAAACGCGGCTTCGCGTGATAAAGCGTTGTTCAATTAGTTTCGTTTCGAATGGACCCCGGAAGCATTCGGGATGACCGAAGTTTTTTCCCGTGACCCTGTTGCCGTTTCGGTTTGCTACCGTGAAACAAGTACGGATTGTAAATCCGGCGTGAGTTATCGCCGCGTTTCGATCAAAACTGTGAAACTGCAGTTTTCAGGCCGGGCACGTGAAATTTTTCACTGGAAGTTCTTCCGGTTACATCGGTTTGCTGTTCCGTGAAAAATAGTTCCATTTTGCGGATGTCACTTTCCCGCGGCTTGCCGTACATATGTATCGAACGCGTTTTGCTTTCAATCTCTCGTCTGTTAATGGTATTAAATAACGTTCGAAAACGCGAGAGTACTTTCTCTTTTTTCCTTGGCGCACAACACTTCCTTACGTTTGTTCGGATTGCGTTTGTTTCAATCGAGCGAGACGTTAATCGACCGGCAGACGATATTTTTTCGATGGGAAGATCGTCATTTTGTGCGTGGGACAGGATTGGCGGTGCGATATTTCTCTGCGATATTCACGATGAACGGTACGTTGCACAACAGTACGTATGCCACGGCAGTATGTCAACCGAAGATACGAGTAGAGCGATAAGCTCGATTTTTCACATTGACGATACAGCCAGAAGTCGAAGCTCTCTCAACGCGTTCACGTGAAAGTCAAAAGTGTCCAGCGGCTATAGAAAACGTTAAGGCTCAAATCACCAGCTGAAAAGTACAAAAAAGTTCCAAGTTCTTAACGGAGTCGCGGCCAGCAACTTTCGCAGCAAAAACGAAAAACTAGGGTGTGTCTCGTCGAACTCGCAACTTTCTGCATCTTTCTAAATTCTTCCCGTTTGTTTCTTCTTCTCTCTCTCTCTCTCTCTCTCTCTCTCTCTCTCTCTCTGTCTCTGTCTCTTTTCCTTGTACGTTGAATTTTTATTATTCTCGCGCTAATCGGCTTCACGTCACGTTCGATTCTAAAATTCCCCGTGTCGTTGATTTTTGCGATGCATCGGGATATTGATCGTCTTCAAATTGGATGGAACATCAGAGGACGAGGCGAGATGATGTACCTTGCCAGAGGAATAACCCATGTGAGAAACTGGCGTCGGTGAACAAAGCTGCTTCTATGGTGTATCAACGGGAAGACAGATGTTCGCTTCGATCGAATAGCCAAACGTGAACATACATATTTCAACCTGTGCCTGCCCTTCCCTCTTGCCTTATCTCCGGAATTTGATATCGAATGTGCCAGTGACGTAGCTGGATATCATTCGTCATACTCCTGGATGTTGAAACCTGGCAGACGTAAGAAACATCGACGTTCGTTTCTCCCAGTCGTCAGTTTTTTAATCGACTCGTGAACGCTGTTGATGAAACTACAATATCTCAAATATTTCTGTCGTTGAAAATCGTAATAATTCGCTCGTACGCGACAACGAGAAGATTCTTTTAAATCGTAATCGTACCTTGCGGATACCCATTGGAACTAACTGCCGTCTCCTCGCTCAAATGCCCTCAGATTCTCAGCTCCCTATGCATCAACTAGATCAATTCCACATCTTCGAGGGAATCGTTCTCCCGTTCACTTTGCTACATTCTGCCTCTCCGCTCGATTTATGTATCTCATTCCGTTTCCAACAGATTTTCGCCAATCTTCCCGTCCAACTTGTAACAGTTCTTTACTGGCTTGCCGCCGGTATAAACGGCCCCTTTCGCCCCGGTCATTCTCAGTGTCAAAGAACGGTGCATTTTCAGCGGCGAACGAGGCTGATTAAAAAACTTTTTCCGGTCACAATTCCAGACCCGAGTGGCTATCGCGGCCACTCGAAATTTTTGGCGTGCCGCAACAGAAATACCGACGCGACCAGAAATTCTTAAAAGCTCCATGGCTGGCAAGTTTTAACGTATAGCGCCGCGGTCACGCGAATGTTTCGCGAATACCGCCGCAACCACCGTCACCATTTACTCTTTAGTAAGTTTCCAAAACTTGAAAACTTTTACGAGACGGCGCGTACAGGCGGGCAAGCTGTGCGCATAGACTGCACGCTCCTCGCTCCTTCTTCATCATCTTACTCGCGGTTGCACACCTCGGCAAACACGGGAGAGAGAAGTCGGCACGCCATTAGAAAAATGCGGCAATTCAAGCTTCTACTCTGCTAAAAATCTGCCCTTCCCCCTCGATCTCTCTCCCCATCCAGTCACATTGCTGCGTTTGCGGAGTTGGTTTTTCCTCATTTTTTTAAACGCAACGGACTGCCTTTCGCATCGCAATCCTCTTTG
Organism: Melipona beecheii; assembly: GCA_032399605.1. Classification (NCBI taxonomy): domain Eukaryota; kingdom Metazoa; phylum Arthropoda; class Insecta; order Hymenoptera; family Apidae; genus Melipona; species Melipona beecheii. The sequence goes on along the minus strand of JAUCMO010000210.1, from coordinate 1,426,694 downwards.
TAGAAAAAACGTCTTTCCCTCGAGGAAAACAAGTTCCCGAACAAAGAGGAGTCTAATTATTTCGAAATGGAATTCACCTCGTTCGCAACGTTTCGTCGAGCAGAGCAGGATGAACGGAAATTTTTCATCAACTAGTTATTTCGTTTGATGTTTCATTCAAATTGATACTTGGAGCAGTGTTAATGTATAATCAAAGACCTGGTGAAACACGCAGAAGCCGTGTGTAGACTACTCTACCCTATCGCAGGATAGCGTAAATTCATTACGCTACTCTTCGCCAGCCGAAATCCCTACCGAGAACATCTCTCATTTGGAGAATCACGGCACGGATTTAATTCCCGATATTCAATTCGGCCAATCTGCATGAATCTAGTGGAACGTCTACCAACTGTTGATATCGATCTCGTGCGTTGATATCGCAGTTTTTTATATTGCATCTTACAAACTACGCTGCTTTCTCCGTAATTTTTATCACTGAAAGTGATTTTAGCCGGGGTTTAACCCAGGCTAAAATCCGGCCTCTTCAGATGCAACGCTAATGCAACGAAAATTAGCCATTGGTTGATTTGGGTCACGTGATTCGCGAGGGGGCGTGGGATAGGATCTCGAGTAGGAGTGGCGTTGTCTGGTACTGAGCGATCGCGCCTGTAATTTGTTTTGTATCGATTCAAATGTTTGCATGTCAAAAAAATTTTATGGCAAAATGTCGTTTTCTTTCAGCGTGACGAATCGTACTGGGGTAAACACGTAACAAGTCGTGCAGTTTTTTTTTTTCACAGTCAATTTCCCCAAATTGCGAAAAGGCACGCAGCTGGAAATTAATTCGAGAAGCGAGTCGAGATAAATTTAACCCGCTTCCTCGAAATTGGTGGTCCCGGGCCTGCCTCTGCAAACTATCCGACTATACATTTCATTTCGTTGACGAAAATTATAGCGGAAGATAGACTTTGATGCAATTACACCGACTAAGGGCGGATAATTGAAGCGGAGAAAACCCGTAATCGGATTACAGCCTGAGAGAGCAGTAATCCGAAGTCTCGAACAATTAAATTTCTTCCGCAACTCGTACGTCTCTGGCAGATCTCCAAAACACAGCAGACACGCCGAGTCATTCGCATAGAACGGACCGGTATCCCGGGTATAAGAATGTCGGGAATGTGGATGATGGTAGAAGTCTGTGATTCACGAAGATGCTTCAAATTTGCGGAACAACGTTTCCCTTCTGTCCGTCGTATATGGTTACCGGTTCCCTTTTTGCCGTGCTCTCGATCGAATCATCACCTCTTTCCATCATCTTCTCCCTGAAGACTCTACTCAAGAGCAATCGGCGAATAATGGAACTTTGATGAAACTTCTTCGCGTAATTTGAAAGCAAGAAACAACGGAGGCGGACACGTTAAAAACTTAACGTTAAACTTCGTTACCTTTTCCTCGACGAAACGATCTTCACAAAACTTCCATTCATTTTCGCAACTGCCCGCAAAGTAAAATATCGTACGTGCGATAAATCATTCGAACGACGCCCGCTAGAAATAGTTCGTACGCGTATATCGCTTTTCCGCTTCTCGTTTCCGCGTATCGAGGGTATCGGCGAATAGATGGTATTGCCGTTCCACCGAATTACGTGTCGGCCACGCAGATGCGTTACGGTCCGACGACTCTCTCCCTCTCCCCCCTCCCCCCTCTCTCTCTCTCTCCAAAAGTCCACACGGCTTTTCCGCTCCCTTTTTCCAGACAGCGAGCGAACACCGAGTTGTACGGGAATTTTTGGCCGGAAGTGTTACCGACCGTGCGCAGATTTGCATGATATGATAATTTTCCTCGAAACAGGAGGGAACAGCACGGTTCGATGCCATGCCAGTCATCCTGAATCTGTTCACGCTTGTGCATTGGCGTGCAGATGACCGTGAGTGTGTATGACCCACACACTTATGCTACCGGATAACCAACGATATTAAAGAAGGCCATGATTCGATTTGCAAGATATTGTACTCGTGCTCAGTAGCGGATCAAACTGTTGCGGGGCCACGTTTTTCATTTTGGAATCTGAACTGAAGCAAATAACAACTAATTCTAGGGAATCTCTTTCTGTAGAACCTACAGAGATAAACGAAAGTACAATTTCGTGAGTTGGCTTTATTTTGAAGTGTGAAACCTCCATTTTGACAATCCTGTGTGTTTTTTTTTTTTTCAAAGTTGCAGTAAATCGGGAAAGAATACTTTTGTTCTCGAAAATTGGAAAAATTCATACGCCTCTGGAAATGTTGAAAAATTTGTTTCACGATTAAATCTACCGTGGTATTAAAGATTAAAGTCTCTATTTTTATAAAATTGCTGCACCATTTTATTGAACTTTAAACATTCATAGCAGAATGTCAGTTCAACATTCGATAAAATCAAGTGCAGCAAGTTTTAAGGGATTGATATAAAGGGAAAATTGCGTCAAGATAATGCTAGATCTAGTCGCGAAAAAATTTTTTTCATGTTCTCGAAGATGCTTAGATGTTTATAATATTTTTGCTGCATAATGTCAAAAAAACATCTTTGGAAAAAGAGAATTCAAAGTTGGATTGGTTGTCGTACGAAGCTTAAGTAGTTTGAAACATCGATAATTTTCCATCGAGCGTGTGAATACTTTATCTCCATATGTAATAGAAACTAATGTAAATGAGTACGATGACGATTTACTTATATCATTTTCAGTTGACGTAATGATAAAAAATTTCAATTGTTTTTTCGAGTGTAGTTCTTTCGTATTTATTTTTTGTTATTAACAAAAGAAAGAAAGTTTCCCTTGCTTTGCAGGTAATAATGGATATCGTTAAAAACAAGCATCATTTTTACCAAGCTAAAATTTTTATCCCGGTTTTTCCGTACCAACAAACAACGACTCGCGCGGAACTGCTGCATTCCAAATTTTTCTCGATACATAAATGTATTTGTTAATTTATTCAAACAAACATTTAACAAAATAAAATTAAATTTTATTATTAACAATCCTTCTATTTTGTATGAAAAATAATAAAAATCCGTTGTATTTACTGTGTGTAAATAATAGATATTTCGAAAGTTGCAGCACTCCCACGATTTCAAATTACACGCAGGTACATCTCATATAATTCCAACAATTGTTTAATCATCTTTTTAACAAGCACGTTTGGGAGTTTCATAGCGTTTTGGGACTCCCAATTGTAGCTCGCGCTACAATTTGAAAACTATGTTACGCGTTAATTGTATCCTTCTCGCGATCTTTTTTCGTTCAAATCATTTTCAACGTGGTTCTTTCTCATTTTAAATATTTAGGCGATGCTGAAAGAGATTCGACACGTTTAACTACACCCTCTGAACAGCTGGGTAATAAATTTACATGTTTCCGGCTGTTTCAGCCAGCGAAACGAATTAACTTCACGCACGTGCAAACAACTCACGGTCGAAATGTTTCCGGCGCGAGAGAAATGCAATATTTATTAAAAAAAAAAAATATATGTGTGTGTGTGTGTGTGTGTGTGTGTGTATTCGCTGATATGTGTAGTTTGGCAATTTAGACCGATTGATATACGCTTCATGGAGTCTTTACGTAATAGTTTGCCCGCGCTTTTCCTACGCGTTATACGAGAAAGCTAGGTCTTACGTACGGAACAGCGAATACATCTCGTTATGCTACCATTAAGTTCGTGTACGACGAACAAACAAACGCTTCGCAAGAGACCTCGTTAATCTTACGGTAACAAAGCTGTACAAGCATCCTGATGTCGAGGAGAAACGGAAGTCATCCCTATATATAATATATATATATATATATATATAAGGTCGAGCAGGGTAAGCGGAGAACGAAATACAAAGATTGTTTCGCGCGAAGAGACCGCGTCGAGGCGTAATAAAATAAATAGGCGCGGGAGAACTCTAGCGCTGCTTTCACTCTGCACAAGACCAGCCGAGAAAAAGAAAAGAACAGAAAAAAAGAAAGAGGAAAACAGCGAAACAGCAACGTTTCTGTCTGTATTTCTGCTATCGCGCGAGATTGTCACAAAGCACGGGAATAAACGCATCAGTCGCCACGTATCTCCTTGGTATTTGTTTTAAAACGTAATTTACGTGAACTGGAAAGGCAAACGCTATTCACTGTGTCCATAGTATATTGTTTTTTCTTGCAGCGCCGTGAAAGAACGGGGGATCACTGACTAACGGCAAGAATTGCCTTTGTCTTTCGCGAAAACAAAAGCTTTCGAGTGACTGCCAAGATGTACAGGGTGTCCATAAAGTCTCTTTACAATTTCAAAAATTTATTACAAAGGCAAATGAAAGGACAGACAAGTGGAAATTATTACAAAATGAGACGTGTATGTTTAAGTTTCTTTTCTTTTTGTCTCATTTAATACACCTCTGTATGGGCACCATTAGCTGCACGAAGCACATCAAGACGGTACTCGATTTCTTACGCGATCGATGTTTTCCTCAGATGTTCTTGGTCGTCCACTCCTCCCTTTATCGAACACTTGTGCCATGCACGAATTGATGGGCGTGACGGTGGATCTCTTCCATATTTAGTTCTGAATCTTTTCGCCGAGTCTGCAGATCCGATTTGGTTTCAATAAACCGTGATACACGCTGTGCCTTCTCTTGAGGAGTAACCATTTTGTAAGAGGTTCATTTAACAATTATTCATCTTATTCGTCAACAGGATTGTCTGAAATGCAATGTGATAAAAACTTTGGTAACCACTGAGTACGTAGAAAAAATCAGAGGAACATATCTCATCAATAGCCTTTGTAATAAATTTTTGAAATTGTATCGAACAAAGGTACGGGACATCACTAATCTAAAGCAGGGGATTGCTGATGTGTATTAAATGAGGCAAGAAACAAAACTTAAATATATACGTCTCATTTTGTAATAACTTCCACTTACCTGTCTTTTTATTTGCCTTTGTGATAAATTTTTGAAATTGTAAACAGACTTTATGGACACCCCGTAGTTTTAAAGCATTAGTCACGAGGTTCGTGAAAGAGTTTTATCTTGGTGCTCTCAGTGTATCAGATGACTAATCTTTCACGTATCGATCATCAGATAGTATTCGCCAGATAGAAATTGAGTTTGCTATGATTCGAAGAGTCATGGTAGTTCGACACGGCAGTGTTTGCGAAAGATCAAGTCTACTAGAAGGGAAATAATTTGACGTCGGGTCCAAATCGTATTTAAATTTCACACAAGGCTTGATCGTTCCCGGAACGATAGTGACACTCCCTTGAGGGGCAAAGTCGAGCATCGATCAGCGGCAGGAACGTAGCTTCGAGTTTTAGAACCAACACGGTTAACTTGATCCAACACGCGTTCGTACTTCGTGAAAGCAATTTAACGACAGCGTTTGATTCTAACAAACCATCCTTTGCCAAAGAGTAACACGAGAAATGGATCGGATTTCAGTTTTTAGCTTTATTCTTATTTCTCTTTATTACTTATTGTCAGTGATTGAAACATTTACGTAGGTTCCATTTGAAACGCGAACAGCAGAAAGTCTCGACGAGAACATAATAAATAAATAAATGTTCAGATAAAATGGAGTTTATGAAATATAAAAATAAAAGTTTTTCTGCCGGCAGAAGGGCTTTTAGATAATTTATTCGTCAATACTGAAAAAGTTCTCAATATTTGTGGCAAATTATCCATTAAATGTTCTAAAATATAACTTGTTCCCATGGAACTTTTATTATTGCATTGTATTTGTTATATAGATTCTCTGTTCGGTGAGAATATCGTTCAAAAGTGTGTCCTCTCCATAAAATTTCCACAGAAGCAGATACTTTTTTATAAACGTAATATACACGTTCGAATAGAATTTTTTTAAAAACGAAAGAAAGAATTTGTTTATTATTATTATTATTATCACTGAAAGTGATTTTAGTGGGGGTAACCCAGAAAATCGGGCCTCTTCAGGTGCAACGCTAATGCAACGAAAATTAGCGATTGGTTGATTTGGATCACGTGATTCGTGTAGGGTAGTAAACCTCGAGTAGGAGTGGCGTTGTCTGGTACTGAGCGATCGCGCCTGTAATTTGTTTCGTATCGATTCAAATGTTTGCATATCGATAAAATTTTATGACAAAAAAGTCTTCATTTCCTAGTCAGAACAGTTGCTTCTGGGCCTTTCAGTGACAAGTCGTGCAGTTTTATCATTTATCTGTATTCTTCATTGTCATTAAAGTACAATTACTTTACCGTCGAGTAGAAAGTAAAAACGAGTAAAAATATGACAATCCATTTTACGGTGATAATTATTTACGAATATGCATCTTCATCGTAATATTGATCGTTTTGATACCAATATAGAAATAACCTAAAGCTAAATTTCGGTATAAAAAATATTCAATTACCTATAATAGATAATCAGGAAAATCTTCTTTCTCGAGGTATTTGCGGATCGATCTTCGAAATTGTACGACGAATAAAGATGAAGGTGGCAACAATAACATATTCGTCGGCCGTTATCGCTTGCTGAGCATATATTTCGAAAGGAAACAAAACCAAAGAAGACACGCTTGCGAGACCGCCAAGTCTTTTGAGCGGAGCTTTTAAAGTACAAACGGGAATAAGAGGCACGAGTTCCTTCAGTTTCCCACCGCTTTCCAGCGATACTCTCGTTTCGCGTAATAGAAGGTTGAAAGATGGTTTCCAGTTGTTTCCTGAAGTTGCGCGAAGGAATGCCGGCGTTTAAAATTGAAGCGCGTTCAAACTTTTAAATTAAAAATCAACCGTCTCCTCTTAAAACCGCGAAAATCCCTCCTTATTTGCTTGTCCTGGAAATAGTACCATCCGTGTTGACGCGGCCGTTCGTGAAGCATTGAAAAAACAGAGAGGGAGCCTCGGCAAATATTTGACCCCCGGTATAGCGACTTACGAATGACCGCGTTCTAATTAAAAAACACTTCCTACTTGCGGTTTGATTCTCGGCGAACGGAAAGATACACATTCGGGATTTCGGGGATTCGAAAGAAGCGGTCAACGTTAACGCGAATCCAGTCAGAAATACGTCTTTGGCGCTCTGGAAAAGTTTTCCACGAAAGAGACGATACGTAAAACTATCTCTTCCCGAGTAAGTAAACTCGACGTAAAGCCATTCCATAGACGAGAGAGCCACAGAGCCGTATACAAAGTTTTCTAGACGAGAGAATTTGATAGACACGCGTGCCGCACTCGATCGTGGCCGGAGTGCAAAAGTTCCTCTGTCGCGAGAAATCGACACCGAGCCGATATTTTTCGTCGTTTCTTGCGCGTGTTCCGTTTGAAGAAGAAGAAGAAGAAGAAGAATGAAGAATAAAACCAAGCAACTCCTTGTAAAATAAATTTTCTAATCGATATCGTCGGCACGAGCCTCGGTCGAATTACCGTTTCCGGAACAATAACACTGTTTGCGGAGAATTTCCTCTCGGAGTTCAACCGCGAGAATCGCAAATTATTTCGCGTTCCGAGCCTGGCAAGAAACCCAGGTTTAAGGTCGAACTTAAATCATTTTCTACGAATCCGTTACTCCGGATCGGAGCAAAGCAAACACTCCGGTCCTTCCGTTGCGATGACAATTTATAACGAGGTCCGAGGCGGAAACCCGGCGAGATTAACAATCGTCCCTCCCTTCTCTCTCGCGTTCTTCTCCTTAGGTTCGGCCGCGGAAAGAACGTGCAGCCAGTTGATTGCGATAAGGAATTCCAGCCTGTAAATCTGTGGAAATTCCGGAACGGTGGCCGACGAGGGGATCGGTTTCCCTCCCGCGGGTGTGTTTATCCAGCGGGTGTGCCTGCTGAATCGAACCGCGGGCAAGCAGCAGGCCGAGGCCTTATCTTCTATCGGGGATTCCTCGGGGTTGGCCAACGGCCAAAATGGTAATGCAAAGCTCCACTGCCACGGCCGTAGTTCACGAATCACATTTCTCAGTATTCACTTTTCACTCTCCCGCTCTTGCTCCTTTTCCTTCTGGCCCGACATCTGGAGCGAAAGAGAGAGAGAGAGAGAGAGAGAGAGGGACAGAAATAAAAAGAGGCTCGCGAGCCGAGAGGGATAAAAAGGCACCAACATATTCAGGAAGTTGGTTCATTCGGTTCGGTCAGTAGCGCGGTAAAAAGCAACGTTTTCATCAGGTTAATCATACCATGATCATGGAACGCTGCACGTTTGCTAAAGTCGCGCATCGTAGTCAGTACAGCGAGCCAGCAAGCACATTAGCGTGATCGATTCCGCGGTTGGGCATGATCGAACCCGGTTCTTTGCGTTTCTCGTTTTAACCGCCTCGATGTTTCTGAATAATTATCCTGCCATGCGCGCTACTTCCGGAATATCCTCCTTTGCATAGCATCGAACATGCCAGCAGTGTGTTTCTATCAAACACGGATAGCAGGTCGCCTTATTAGGATGCGTCTTCTTAGCCTTTCAAGCTGAAAGAAGCAAAAAGGGGAAAAAATCGGACATCGATGTTAAAAAAACTGCACGACTTGAACTCCAGTACGATTCGTCTCACTGAAAAGCCCAGAAGCAACTGTCCTGACTAGGAAATGAAGACGACTTTTTTGCCATAAAATTTTATTGATACGGAAACATTTCAATCGATAGAAAACAAATTACAGGCGCGATCGCTCAGTTCCAGACAACGCCACTTCTACTCGAGGTTTACTACCCCTCACGAATCACGTGACTTAAATCAACCAATCGCTAATTTTCGTTGCATTAGCGTTGCACCTGAAGAGGCCCGATTTTCTGGATTACCCTTGCTAAAATCACTTTCAGTGATAAAAAACAACGAAAAGAAAGAAAATAGCGCAGCTCTTTTGCACGCGAAAGTTAATGCACCGCTAAACCGAGTTGATCGCGAGAAGCATTTTTCAGTCTCCGAGGAATAAAAATAAGCCGAGCATTTTGCTATTTAATTCATACCTTGTGCATGCCGCCATCAATGAATTAACTTTAAAATTCCATGCCTTCGGCGGATGCATTTCCATTTCAGATTGAAAGCCACGGCGAGAAGCGCACGCACTGTATACAACGCCATTCAAAGGTTTGAAATATAAAGGACGAAATGGGATTTCATTATTACCGAATTCGCTTCAAATAGCAACTTCGCCGAGTACTTCTCTCAGCGATGCTTCCGGCGTAATAGCGAAATCGTTCGCGATAATAGACAGCGTTGAAAAAGTGCATCGAGTGACCTCTGCATTTCTGTCCTCGCCTCTTGTCCTTCGTACAATGCGTATTGATTAAATCCGAAACACAGATACACCGTGGTTTCCATTGAAAATTATTGTTTGCAACGCCTTTTTCATGTAACAGCGAAACAAACTCGAACGCCGTGCCGCTGAATTCATATTGGCGGTATTTAAGGAATCTGTTTTCGATATCGTTGATTTTTACGTCACTCTTTCACATTGTTCTCGACAAATAAACCTGAGCGCGACAAAGTAAAGAACCGTGCTCGGTTTTCCGGCAGAGAATTTTTCTCACTTTCTTGTACAGACGTACATCCCGGGACCAAAAGATAGCACGGTCTATATTTTCTTATACGTTACGACGTATCATAAGGTAGAGAAAATGCGTAGATTGTCGCATCGGTATTCTTGGATGTGGATCTATACGTGGTATTTTGAATGTCATTACCGAGACACGCAATTTCTCAGAAATACAAAAATGAAAATGTATACAGGACAGTAAAAACGTAAAAATAAATTTGTAAAAATGGATCGCGGGAAGAAGTTAAATTCAGCTGAAATTGAACGAAGAATATTGTTCTATGCCAAAACATTTATTAAACTCGTTCCTTTCGTTTCCATCTATTGTTTTTTACGAAGTGTGCTATCATTTTGACCCGCTAAATATTACCATATTTCTATTTTTTTTTTTTTTAATCACTGAAAGTGATTTTAGCGAAGGTAAGCCAGAAAATTGTGCAGGTGCTTCAGGTGCAACGCTAATGCAACGAAAATTAGCGATTGGTTGATTTGGGTCACGTGATTCGCGAGGGGGCGTGGGGTAGACCTCGAGTAGGAGTGGCGTTGTCTGGTACTGAACGATCGCGCCTGTAATTTGTTTTGTATCGATTCAAATGTTTGCATATCGATAAAATTTTATGGCAAAACAGTCGTCTTTATTTCCTAGTCGGAACAGTTGCTTCTGGGACTTTCAGTGAAACGAATCGTACTGGGGTACAAGTCGTGCAGTTTTTTTACTTTAATAACACAAAATTCACTGCAAAATGTTTGTTACTTGTACGCATTAATAAAAACACAACAAAATAGTGCATACAAGAAAAATTTTTTTAGTGTCCCGGGATGTAAGAACCAGCCACGCGTGCCCCTGAAGGAATATTCATCGAGAAAAGCAGGAAGAATTTTATTTCGACGATACACAACGAGCGTTAGTCGTAAATAGCGCAACGTTCTTTCGCGTCGCTACCAAAGGTGAGAAATCGAGCTTGAATGGATGGACAATCGATTGTGGTGTGTACATGACGTGTCGTGTGCGAACAAGTAAGATCAGCGAAATGGGATATAGCCGTGCTAGAAAGAAGCGGGAGGGTGGAACTTTGACGACGAACGACCAGACTGGTTTCTGGTTCTAGGATTGAAACACGGAGTTTTAACCGAGGATAGCGTGTTTTCAGATACGTAACGTATATACTGCGAGCGTGTACGTAGGTTCAGCGAGGGCTGGCAGATGTATCTTGGCACGAAACCAAAGCTCTAATGTTATCCGGCAACGGGAGAGAACACTGCTTGTGGACGAACGGCAAGTAAGGTATGGCGAAATTATTGTTACTCAAGAATTTACTGCTTAACAGCGGTCTAGTCGAGCCGAGCACCTAGCTAGTGTCGACGGAGTAGAGCAACTTTCCTTCCTGTTTTGTTCCCTCTGTCACCTTTCTTGTCGCGACCTGCCATTCCTTCTATGATCGCCCCCCGCCGCAAGGGACTATCATCTATCTTTCCCTGTAGAGCAGCCTCGTTTTCGAGCGCCAGTTTATTAGAATTTCATTCGCGGTCGTAACATTTCGCCCCTGTCGTTAACGTCCAACTGCGAAATGCACGAAAGAACGTTCACTGAACGTAGCAATTAAATAAACGAAGCGACTGCTGTAAACGAGTTTCTTGCAGTTTCAAGTTCCACCGTGTCGCGAGCACTCCCCTGTTCTCTGTATAAAATTTTCAAGACGTTCCACCTTGGAATGTTTTCCATGTTTCGGTTCCTCGGCTCCTCTCTTTGGTCGCATTATTTTATCGTCTTTCCCGTTCTCTCTCCTCGTTGCAATCGTTTCGAAAGTTTTACCATACCAACCAAAGTCTGAATTGTCTCTCGCAAGGATATTTTTCTCCTCTGGTGAAGCAACCGAAGAGAAAAGAAACTGTCACTGGCGATCTCTCTGGTACGACACCATCTTTTATCGCGAATGGAAAAACAGATTCGTCAATAAAGAGCACATCAATATCTCTGATTGCTTCCTTAGAACAGTTTCATTTCCATTTCTCTCCAGTGAAAAATATCTGTTTGTATTCCTATCGTTGTGTCGGGAATTCTCGTTTAATAACAATTACATTTTGAAGCTACAAGAAACTGTAGTTTCGCCATAATTTTTCGTTATTCGGGAAAATATTTGAAATAAAACTTGTTCTACTTTTCACGAGGACGTTTTATAATGTCGCTAAATTTGTCAAATGTTTCAGATATTTCACGGTCACCTGTATCTTTTTAAATGGAATGGAATAATCATAATCGATGCAATTCGAAAAGGTGTAAACGTCGAAAAATTATTATTATATTAATATTAATATTGTAAATAATATATTAACATTATAAATAATTAATATCAATATATTTTAATTCTAATTTTATAAAATCTCTGTACATGAGAGAAACGGACAGCATGAATATAAGAATACTTATCGTTTTTATATATTTACGATGAAATTCGATCGATTAATGTACAATGTGATTCTATTAAACAAAAATAAAAGTCATCGTAAGATGTCTCACTCACGAAACATAATAGATGCTGCTTGAAATATTTTTTACAATAACATACGAATATTTTCAAATGGAACAGCCTTTAGATTCGCATTTCTGTCGGTAGTCGCAATCCTTTCTTCCAAATTTATTTCATTTTCAGCAAAAGCGATATAGAAGATAAAGGTTAAACAAGAAAAGTTCTGAGAACAATCATCGGCAAAGAACAGATGATTAAGAAAGCTGCAGGTGAATTTTCTTGGAATATTTAGATTCCAAGCGAGCGAGCGGCAATTACAATCTGCCGATTGGCGAGTTTATAAGACACACTCCCGCCAGATGGACGACGAGCATTGCGAAAGTTAAATGAGAATGAGTTAGGCTGGCAACAAGCGATAAGCTCCGAGTTTCGACCGGTTCTCGAGTCATGCCGATAATAACACACCCACTCTCTCTGCGAATCTTCCAAAATTCGATGCCTTTCGTATCGGCGAAAGAGAGAAACGACACCGACCCCACGGGCTGGAACACCGAAAGGAACAAACGGGCATCCACTCGCGCAAACGCTATTATTCATTACGGTTCGGATATTTTCCGACAAATGAAATTACGGGCAAATTGACGGGAAGTCGATCGCGTGTAATCTAACTTCCATGAAATAATAATCGTTACGTGAAATCACGAACTAACGTAGCGGTTTAACGTGGTTCATTGAATCATTTTCATGTCAATTACGGTGGAACGCGAACGGCCAACTTGAACCACCGTCTGCCGAAAGTGTTTCTTACTTCTAAATCTAGCGTGTCACGTACGCGTGGGGAAATATATCGTTGAAGCTCTCGCTGTGCTTCTATGTAAATGTGTTTACCGGAAAGGAGCTTCCCTTCCCGTAGGGGCGTAGACGCGAGCTTTCTTTAGGATACATCGTGGCTCGCTATCAGCGATAAAGATCGTCCAACGAGATTCCTCGCTCCGGTCTGAATTTTCTCGTCGCTAGATCTATTATTTCGTTCGGCACTGCAACTTCGAGTTGAACGCGTCGTTGAATCATTGATCGAAGACGGTAAAAATGGCGGGTCAGGTAGGAAGGTGATCAGAAATTCTATTAATATTCATTAACTATTCGAAATACCCTAAACTTTAATTATCCTCGAGGGCCAGCCAACCCCATCCTCGCCCCCTAAGTAAAGCGAAATGGAACGTTGAATTAAGTAAGACACGATAAAGCGGTCGTTAGGAATTAACGAGCCGCGGTCCGTGCGATAGCCGATCACCGAGGCAATTTTCAATTGGCTTACGAATCGATTCCGCGAGCACAGTTATCACAGTTCGAACTGTCGCGGAAAATTCTTGCTCCGAAACTCTCTCCAACTTTGCACAAACATTCTCAAAATTGCCGTTTGCCCGCGTTTGTCCGCGTTTGTCTCGATTACCGCGCGTTTCACTCGAGGGTGGCGTCGCGAGTAGCTTCGTTACGTAGGTAGCACCCATTACACAGCAGCGATTCAACGTCCCGTCCTCTTATTTCCCATGCAATGCGCCGGCACGAATTGGATTTTTACCAACGAGGAAGTAGGCTGGAGAGGAGAAGAAAAGGGAGGAGGATGAAAGAGAGTCGGAGCGTGAGTTGAAGGGATAGCGGTAGATTCGAGGCGACCGCTGCTTCGAATCGAATAACGGAGCTACCCTCGGTCCGCTGCCTCCTCGTCGAGGAATAATAAGGACTCCATTCTCTCGAGATCGAGAAAATCGATCGCACCCTATCACGTCCATCGCGCATTATTGCCGCCGTCTGTTTCCGACAACTCCTCCCCCACCCACTGCCTATACGCCTGATTGTGGCCACGCTTGACAGACCCACTGTCTGGAGTAGGTGTTGCCTTTGGTACTACTACCGTTTGCGATCGTGTTCGTATCATTCGGTTACCCTTCCACCTTTCCGCACCCGGTCCAACACAGAGAGGGGAAAAAGAAAAAAAAGGGAAAAGCAGACCACGCTCCCTCGATGAAATTACCTCTTTCACTCTGACTATCGAAAACTGTCTGTTTCTTTTAGCGAGAAAGTTTGTTCACGCAGCTCTGTTTATTAGGTACTCTCGCTGATCAAAGAGCAAAGTTGGCCAGAGAAGTTTCTTCCGTTGGTAATTGTTGGTAAGGTTTGCAAAAATTCTGCTATCAAGCGGATTAACTGTACGAAGAAATAGATATATACCGGTATTGTACGTATATTATGTATCGTGTAATATATTTACTGTACGGAACTGTTTCACGTTTCGCGAGATTTTTGAGATATTCGTAACAATGTTGTGAGAAAAGAGTTTAATTGCATCGAGCGCGTTGTATATATAACGACAATAAAAATTTGAAAGATATTTTATGTATATGCTCTGAACTATACTTGAATTTTGTAAATAAAACTACAGAATTTTTCCATCAAATTGCGTACAATATAACACGTACTTTCTTTTTTTATTTCATGTTGGTAAACAAGATATACTAAGAAACAGCACGGATCAAAGTGTTTGGCAATCGTTTACTAAACGTGAAACAAAAAATGCAGTTTAACAGAATAATGTCGATCAAATGTTTGACGCTATTTTTCAGATTCGATGAAAAAAGTTTTCAATCTCTGTTATATTTTACGATTAAAAAAAATTACGTCCATTCGTAAGATTTAAAATGACCTTCGGCTTACTATAAAACTAAAATGATTCAAAAATTTTTATTGTACATAGTACATATCATTTCCTTATATATATATATATATATATAGTACATTTATACACAGTTAAATTTTAGTTTGCAGCTTCCTTCGCAATTGTTGCTGCAAATATCTCGAAAATCGTGTGAAACACTCTGTATATTGTTTTGAAAAATATTTTTAACTTTGATGCAAATGTAGAGAACATTATTATGTGCAACATAATTTAATATGTATTAATCTGTTTCATTTCGCTAATTCGTGTTTTATCATTGTGGTATCAGTCAAATTATGTAACGTTTCTAGATATAGATTTCATTGATATTTCTTTCGTGGTACTTTTAATACTTATAGTATGTTTTAAATAGTAATATGTCAATTACGTGATATATTGTGATAACGAGATGTGCCTTTTCCTTAAAAAAAGTCTATTAGAACAACTAAATTCGAGTTCAAGTATTACGTCAAACCGGCTTTTTATATAAAAAAAAAAATCACTGCTACGAAGATGTTTGTACAAACCGTCTGCAGTTTGGACCGATACTATCAAGTAGATATCTTTAAACGTTTTGCTGGGAAAGCAATTACGGAATTAATATCTCCAACTGGAAACTCCCCAGCTCTCGATAGAACGAAGTAACTCGAAAATTTAATACATAATCTAGCAGAAGATTAGCAAATATTACAGTATCTTTCTCGTCGTTCCAATTTAAATCTCGCTCCAGCAACGAGTGTATTTACTTTTTCTCAATTTCCGATCAGTTAAAAATTTTATTCAACTCAATAAACGATGACGCAGTTATTAATATCCGGATATATTTTTTTGGATGTCGATTAATCCAAGTTGGTTCAACAGAGCATTGAAATTTTTTCCGTGTAACTTAACGAAAGATCACACTACGCCCTGTCGTCACGAGTGAAAATTAATTTCTATCGACCTTTGCTGACAGAAATTCTCGCAGCATCCTGCCAGCTAGAATACGTGACCCAATGTGTCGAGCCAGGCTTAGAACAACTCTCTCCTTTATTAAGTTAAGTCTACATGCACGCAATTCGTCCATTTATATATTTCACGTAAGCTTCGTTCGTACCTCTGTAAGTAATTGTATCGTTTAAGAATTCAAACGAATTGAATTAATGATAATGACTGACGTTATATTACCCGGTGATTATGCGGCACGAATTACATGCAACGAGAATCGTTGTTTTAACTCGGTATTCGTCGTACGTTGCTAGAAAGAAACACCGGTCGAGTCACAGCCATGAAATTTCACATTCTCACTTTTCTTCTATGTCAATAATGTCAATTTGTTTGAAGAAGCAAATCAATCAGTTTCCTAGAACGCACTCGGTCTGTGATTGATCTGCCTTCGGAATCTATTTCATTATCTCGTGCTCGCGAGTTACTTTAATAAAACTCTCGCGGCACAGAATTAAAGATCGCGAAAACGCGACATCGTGGTACTATCTCCAATCAAATGCAAATATTCGGTTGTTTATAGAAAAAAAAAAAAAAAAAAAAAAAATATGGCAGACAGAAAGCTCGCGTTCAGACGTAGAAGATCGATAAAAATATCACGAGTTTCATATTTCTCTGACGGAGATAACTTTATTGCGCCGATACTGTGATTGTTGCAGCTTTCATATTTTCACAAACATACCGCTGCATACCTGTAGATTTGGTTATTCAGCTTCAGTTCGAAATTCTCTCGGTCGTAAAAGCCACTATTGGAGAAATACATCGACAGTACCAAGGGGAGGAGTAAAACAGGGATGAAACTCTGTAGCGTGCACAGTGTATTCGGAACGTAACGAGGACAATATCGAGGTAATTTGTGAGTAATAAGAATATGTGTGTGTGCACCAATTTTCTTTGGTTCAAACGTGCCATTTATAAATACTCGATTAATTAAAAGCGGTGTTGATAAATTCCGATGTGCGAATGAAGTACGAATCTATCTCTGGCAATGCGACCCACAGCAAGAATCGTAAATGAAAATGAAAATTTGATTATTGTTATTCGTTCAATTGACGAAACCGCTTTAATAAGTTCCTTTCGGTAGCTGTAACAGAACCTTCGCAACGTGTGACAATTATAATTTTATCATTGCTCCCGTAAATATTCCACCAATTTTTTCTTGAATGTACGAACATCTTCGAAAACATTAAAAAATTCTCTTCGCGCTTGAAATTATTACGGATTCAAGATTGAAGCCTCCTCTTTAAAACTCGATGTCAGATTTTTTGTCCTCTTTTTGTTAAATTTTGAATATTAAGCTCAGGTGACAAAAACTTAAAGAAACATTTCGTCGTTTGAATCCAAAGCAACAAAGAACATGACTGAAAAATAACCAATAACAATGAAAAATTGTAAGTAATTTGAACTGATGTAACTTTATTTTATTTTAGCAGTCGGAAGTTTGTTTTTCACACGTGCAAAAATATCGAAAACTTTTTTTTTTTTCTTTTAATTTTGAATATTCAGATCAGATAGCAAAATGTTAGGATTTCTTGATTTTTTGTCGTTTAACTCTAATGGTCAACATTCAATGAAACGGTGAAAAAAATCGTGCAACAAGTTTTAAATGATGATCGATCTAATTAATACGTTTTTTTTTTTTTCAATGTTTCTATACGTGTTTAAATTTTTACAGTTTTCAGAAAAGAAATATCCTCGCTTTTTCATTCGCTGCATGATATAAAATCATTTTCGAAAAAGACAAAATCAAAATAGAGGCTTCATACTTTAAAGTGAAAACGGGTGGATCGTTATATGAGCTTTTTTTACAAAGTTGTATCAGTTTAAATTGTCGACAATTTTTCGTTGTCATTGGCACAGTTGTATTATTCACTATATTTAAAGTTGAATAACATCGACAAAAGTTTTAAGAGATCATAGACTTGGTAATGAAAAAAATTTCTTAATAAACTTACAAATGTTTGAATTTGTAGAATTTTTTTAAAAAAAGAAGTGATCTTTGTTTTTCTGCTTGCTACACAATGAAAAAACATCTCTGAAGGAAAAGAAATCCAAGATTGTGAAAGCAGAGGCTTTACTCTTTAAAATAAATTGAAGTTTTTGGATCTTTCCTTGTAACATTAACAATGTTTCAAACTGAATTTCCGATTTATTAATTAAAAAAGAAAGTAATCTTTGTTTCTCCGCTTGCTACACAATGAAAAAACATCTCCGAAGGAGAAGAAATCCAAGATTGTGAAAGCAGAAGCTTTTCCCTTGTAAAATAAGTTGAAGTTTTTGAATCTTTTCTTATAACATTAACAAGTTTCCAAACATATTAATCAAGTGTTTAAACATTTATGCGTCACCTCAAGTAATAATTTTTAAGAAGTGCTTTCAAGATATTACAAATTCATAGAGATTAGAATGGTTTTTTTGCCTTTGGAACTCGCTACTTTTAATGTTCCCTCTGCGTATGATTGACAGAACGTTTAATCGAGTTCGAAATTGTCAAAGTGAAACGAAAGTTTATTCATTGAAGCTTTTTACTTAGTCATACGTTGAGATGAAAAGTTTGAAACGTCGGACGTACGACCTTATATAAAATGAAATCGTCGTTGATAAACATAGATTGAAACCGAGTGACTCGGAGGAAGAAAAAAAATACGTCTCTCCACCCGAGAGATCAAACGTGCGTGTAAACGTGTTCTAATCATTTACAGTAAATGCACGGGCGTCTTCAACCGTTCCTCGTATATTTAAGAAAATTAACAGATATTTGACAGTTCGAAGCCAAGTATTTTTCGCGTGCGTATTTGTATTGTGATTTTTGCGTAAAAATTGGCCTGGCAACACAGATTAAAGGTGCACTGTGACCTGGAATTTCTACCGCCAGATCTTCCAGGAAGGATTAAGTAAGTGTATCCGTCTTGAACGAGATGGAAGGCGCAAGAGGATGGCAAGAGGCGCGAGATTGTACATCGATGCAACGAGGCAACCCCCATCCTCCACTTCCTTGACGCATTTCTTTTGCGAGGAAAGGTTATTTCGCGTAGTCTACTCGTAATCCATCCGTTCACGTTCGGTAAGGACTGTATCGATCTGCGCTGCGCGTTGCAGCGCGCATTCGTACACGGAATGGATATGCGTCATTTATGCGTGAACATGTAGGCTGTTGCGATGAATTCCTGGTTTTCGCCGTTTTCATTGGCCAGCCGTTTAATATTAAAATATTAACGGTACAATTAGCTTCATACACCGGCATTAAAGTAAAATTATAAATATTCGCGAATTTTATTTATAACCGAGCAAAATATTATTTCGCGTATAATTCGAGACGGACGCTATTATGCGGATATCATTGTATAAACGGTTGCTTTGTAACGTATCGAGCTCGTTAACACACCGTTACATTTTCCCTTCAAAATCCAACGATTTGCAACAAATCGCGAATCTGCTCGTTGTATTGCTCAGTTCATACGTGAAATATGAAACCTTTTGCAAATTAAAATAAATACATGCAAATTGAAATAATTACGTGCGATTTGATACAAACTGTATCGGTGAATTAAAAATATATATATATATATGAAAGATACACTAATTTTTTTCCAGTTTCATACTTCGAGCTGGCTGAGTAGATTTATATGTAGTTGAAATAATTCCCCGGGAGATGAGCAAAGGACGGGCAACTCTCTAAGCTAATTATTTTAACGAGATTTAAGTGGCATTTTATCATCGTTAGAATTGGCGACGCGAAAACGTGCAATGCCACGTGTAAAGTGTAGAACCAGAATGAAAAGATGTTGCAGCATATCACGCATCGTTGCGGAAGCGAAAGGATCCTGCGTCCTCGTATTTTTGGAAGCGGAATAACGCGTGTACATTCCTCGGCAAGTTTTCCGTGAAATTCTGTTGTCGCTGGAACTTCAATCTTTAACAACGTTGGGACGAAAGGAGTTTTGAAATAATTTCGAAAAACAATTTTGATCGGTTAATTGCAAAAATTGCTTCCTCTCTTCACTTTGTGAAGAGAAGTTCGACTTGAAAAAGGGGAAACATTTGAGAGTAATGCTTACTTTGCTTTAATTACTCAGCCCGCGAGGAAAGATATTAGCTGATGCACTTTTATAACTTGCATTCTCGGAAAAAAAAAAAATAAAACTGACAAGAAGTTAACGACAAACTAGGCGTCTGTTTAATATCGCTCACCATGCAATTTTGATGGAAGTTTAATTCGCTTTTGTGCTCAATATTTATTAACGTGATGTAACAACAAGATATTACTCTACTCTGTGATAAAGTATACAACGTTGATGCAACAAACAACAGTATCGGTAGAACAACAATAACAATGTGAATGTAATAACAATGATATTACAATGATCGTGTTATCTATCTGTGCTTGTGTCCACCGTAAGTACCACCAGAGTGATCATTTCCTCCGTGATTGTGAACCTCCGCGAAAAAACCACCATGAGGATGAGAATGATACTTCACAGTTCTCACGTTGCCACCAGGTTCGTGAAGGTGGTATTCTCCCTCGACTTCTTTCCCTGCGAAGGTTAAGATGTTTTTATTAATTTTGTTGTCTCGAATATCCGTGTCAAGCGCTCGAAGACGCCAAGTTTTCTCTAGATTCACGTCGCATTATTACTTCATTTGCAAAAAACGGCGAAGGAAAGAATCCTAGAATTAGAAACTAAGTCGACAAACAAACTTGCCACTAGTTTTAATTAAGAGGAAGTTTCGCTGTCCAATTAGTTCGAGATTCTAATTAAGAGCACGGAATCGAATCTCGAGGTACGTTTTCTTGTCGGCGCTCGATCAATGTTTTCAGCGTGCTATAGCAACGTACCGTCGCGATGCTCCTTCTGCCCATGGTAGTCCTTAGTGTGTTTATCATCCACACCATAAGCGAACTTATACTTGGGATAAGCCTTGTAGTCGTGATGAACATGGCCGTGTTTGTCTTTCCAACTGATCTCCTCGTGATGACCCTCGACAGGCCCAGAAAAGTGATGAAAGGAATGCGCGTGACCATGACCAGCGCCATCGTCACCTGAAATTAAATCACTTTTAAATTTCAACTACGAACTGTTGTTCGGCTGCGGATCTGTATGCACCAGTGCACAAAAGTAATGTAAAATAAAAAAACACTGCACGACTTGTACGATTCGTCTCACTGAAAGGCCCAGAAGCAACTGTTCTGACTAGGAAATGAAGACGACTTTTTTGCCATAAAATTTCATCGCAAATATGCAAACATTTGAGTCGATACAAAACAAATTACAGGCGCTCAGTACCAGACAACGCCACTCCTACTCGAGGTCTCCGCCACGCCCCCTCGCGAATCACGTGACCCAAATCAACCAATCGCTAATTTTCGTTGCATCAGCGTGCACCTGAAGAGGCCCGATTTTCTGGGTTACCCACGCTAAAATCACTTTGTAGATTGTAGATCTTACCTCCGTGATGTATTTTTGGCCGGGCACTAGCAAAGACGATCGTGAAGCAGACAAAGACAATCAGGTTCTAAAAGCGAATAAGACGAGAGAGAATCAATTTCCAATCTATGTGCTGTGCAATTTGTGAAAAACTCAAAGGTGCAAAAATATACAAAGTGGAGTAATAATTGTAATAAGTAATGTAGAAAAGACAATTTTCTATTTGCTCGAGAAAATTTGAAAGTGCACAAAAATTCGCAGCGAAAATACATCGAACGTTAAAGGAGCACGATAGAGGTTCATTTTAATCGCATTATTTATTCCGGACAGAAAATTGCGAAAGGAGGACCATTATTCTTTTTGAAGGTGTGAACGATGCTGCGTCTCTACTCTACGATTACGACTTTGTAATACTTCGTCGGTGATCCCGTGATCCGTTTTCACGGAACGTGGCCGCACTCTTTAATCAATAACATCGTGAAACTTGAAATTGGAACAATCGATCGTGTTAGATCAGTCTACGAGCATTCCTCCGTTCGACGAATTGTCTGAATTCTCGACGTAGTAATCCTTGTTTTATTGTTCCCCGACGAATTTATATCAATCAAACGTATCGATCCAATGTTATCTTTCAACAATAATCTCGAGTCATTCGTTCCAAATGGAACGACGCGCCCGCTATTAATTGCCAACACTTTGTAATCTCTACCTGTATCAATGCCATGTTTGTGCTCCTTCGAAGGATCGCCGATAGACTGATTACTTGGATCGCGAGAATCCTATTTTATAAGAGCGTTCAACTCGCGAGGGAAAGAGAGAACTCATTAAAGCATTAATTTATTTGTGTCATAGCTCGTCGGTAATTTCAGTAGAGTGAGAGGCGAAGCTGTGTTCGCTGAACCGATTTCTTCAAAATCGTTGTAGCTCCGGTTTTCGTCACAGCCAATCGCGATACTGGTTTTACCGTGTTACAAAAGTGTTGACAAAAATCGATTGCAAAACTCGCGTTACCGACTGTCGAGATCAAGTCCTAAGGTGCAAAACAATCGATTGAAACGGCCCTGTGACGAATTCTTTGCGTTTACATTCGCGAAATCGCGCAAATATTTTGCCAATCAGTTTTGTTTTAATCGCGTTCTGCAATTCGTAATACTACAATTACGGAGCTACAATTGTTCCCCACCTTGATCCCAGTCAGTTCCATTAAAGAAACCGTTCTGTCATATATTCGACCGGTAACGTAAATTAGACTGTCAAGATTAATGAGTAATAAATTGCACGTTTTCGACGATAGAGCGAACGAGTGTCAATATGTCGCTTGAATAGCCGCATCCCAGCGTGGCAATACAGTTTATTGTTGAATTTATTGCATTTCCGCGTAGCGCTCACTCGCATGATACATTCATTCCTGGCTGAATTGTAATCTATCGATTCGATGTAAAATCAAGTGCTCCACTCTCCATCTCTCTCTCTCTCTCTCTCTCTCTAGAAACATATCTCTTTGATTTAATGATTATTATCGATGTACGTTGCCAACGGGTAATGAAATATTTTTGACGAGTTGCTTTATGAATTATCAACGAATTTGTCATCGACATTGCATTAACGTTCATTGAAAACCCAGCGCCATAAAAATATGTAAATATATTTTAAAAACTGTGGCAAGTGTCGGTTTTCTAATTCGTGTATAATTAACTTTCCGTGTATATTTCTTGCTCTCGATGATATTGAAAAAAAAAAATTATGCACGGTCTGATGATTAATTAGAATAGGGTTTCGCGCGACGGTATAATACTCGGTAATAATAGCTTTGTCTGGTTTTTAGCTAATTCTCGGCAGAGTTTGCCAATAATTCGACGGCTTGTGAAATGGCGAAGCAATTGGCTAATCTTTCTTTTCGTCGCCGGGACTACGTAACTGCGTGCTCAGAGGCATTTTCACATTTACACAATAAACGTCAAGAATTTTACACTTTGT
This sequence comes from Melipona beecheii, assembly GCA_032399605.1. Taxonomy (NCBI): domain Eukaryota; kingdom Metazoa; phylum Arthropoda; class Insecta; order Hymenoptera; family Apidae; genus Melipona; species Melipona beecheii. Next base: position 1,403,635 of record JAUCMO010000210.1, on the reverse strand, counting down.
TAAATCTGCAATTTGAAAATGCAAATCATTCGTTCATTTAAATGCGGATATGATATTTATCATTTACACGAATTCAAAGCTGTATTGCTAGAATTGCACGTCAGTTACAAGTAAATTCATTATTAATTCGGATGCTTGCGTACCTGTGAAACTCACGGTGGGGATACTATCGTTACCGAAACTAATATGCATAGTTTCTACCGATTACCAACTATATAATGGAAACTAAATAATTTACGATATCAACATAAAATATATTTATGCACGCGTGTTAGTCGGCCTTGGTTTATCGACTTTACCCGTGAATTAACTTTTTCGATTGTTCATTAAAAATTATAATCGGAAGGAGATAACAACAACAAAGAAATTAATTATAGTTACTCTCTATTAACATCGTATTAATTACAAAACTGTACATTGTATATATTTCCCTGGAAAACGCATATATATCTCTCTCGATACATCCAACGACAACACGATATGAAATTAAAATGCATTCAATATTCAAATTCGTCGATGTTGCGTTAGCAGTTATTAGTCTTGTAAAATTAATAGTAATAAAATTTCTAACTAACGTGTTTAATTTGACATTTTAAAACCAAAAGCCAAAATTTGGAGATGTACGTTAGCCGTCTGCTAATTGAAAGTTAGTTCATCTACAGAAGAGTTTAGCTTTGGCAGCCATGTCGTAAGAAATACGCGGACACGGTGACGTGAGTGCGGGGATTAACGAGTTTTGAATGGCATATGTAGATACAGGTGCGGTCCATGTCCCCTCCGAAGATATTATTCCCGATTCTACGTCGGAGCTGAAAATAAAAACGTTTCTCATTTTAAATCTGCTGAAGATACATATATCGGACGGAATTTCCTCAATGTCAGAAGAGCGAAAATCTTGTTACATTCTCCCGGAAGAATTGTTACGTGTTACTGCGATATAAATGTTTGAGGGCTTACGTTTTGAGAACTGGCAAATTATAAAGAACAAGGGGATTCACGGGCGGCGGTCTGAGAAGAACGACGTCGACCCCAGAGGATTGTAGTTCACTTTTTAATGCTTCTGCAGCTCCTTCCACGGCCTTCCTGGAAGCGCTGTACGCTACCAGTCCTGTTCCAATTTTCGAACCGTAACTTGTCGCGGAATCGCCCAAAAGAACGATGCGTCCTTCGGAAAAAAAAAGAAGAGAAAAAAAAAGAAAATAGAAGAAAGGTTCTTTGTAATTTATCACGGTCTCTATCTCGTGTACATGCGTTTCGAGCTTCAAAATTGGAGCAGACCTCTTTTTGCGCGTAAAAGGGGGATGAACATTCTGGCGGTTCTAAGCGGCGCCACCAAGTTATGTCGCAGCATAGATTCCCACGCCGAACTCGGTTGTCTCTCTATGGCACCGGGTAGGGCCAAGCCGCCAGTGTGCACGATTGCCCAGAGACCTGTAGTTAAGCGAAGTTGAAACTTCAGTGTACTGTAAACGGTCGGCGACGATAGGAATGCGCCTTGCACATTAAATTATTATTTAAAAATGTTGACACGAGAAAACCAAGTTGAGACACGTATTAGAAAATAGCAGAAATAACTTTCATCGGAGTACGAAATGTAAGTTAGTGAAATTACTAAACTGCAAATTTTTATGTGATTACGGAAAATTTCAATTGCACAGAATGCGTGTAATATTCATTTAGTAAGTGAGACAAATGTCTGCACAAGTTTAATTTCTTTAGCTACGTTCAGAAGAATATGAATTTGTATAAAAAAATTCGCAGTTATGGACAATATAAATTATACAACTACCACAGGATGAAATAAATGAAATAAATTCGTTTGATAAAAATAAAAGAGCTTACTTTTAATCAAGTAAGAAATTTTTAAGAAATCAAAAAATTTTTAAGAAATCATTGCAATTTTTGATCCCGTGTTTTCTAAGACGTTAGCATAAATTGCTACTCTTAATAAAACTATCTACAATTTCATGCAATTTTAGATAAAAATAACACCAACGACTCAAAGTCGAAATCAGTGGCTTGGAGCACCTAGTTTCGCCATTAATGAACGAGAGTGCGAAAAGTTTATGAAACAGAACGTGCACACCGTGCAGAACTTTATCAATGTTCCCTTAGCGCCTGTTTTTGGATAATTAAATGTTCCATTGATTAGATATTAGAACCGAGAGAAACTCAATTTTAGATTTCAATTTTCTCTTTCTACGACTCGACTAACTATCGACGAGGTCAAATTCAATAATTCGTGATTAAGATTGCAGTGAATAGAAATGTGAGAAAATGAATAGAATCCTCGTTGTGCAACGTGCATCAAATCGACAATTTATCTCTTGCCATCTTCGCCAGCCGGAAGTTTCGCCCTAACAGCATCCAAACAAGCGCGTAAACTGTCTTCTCTCGTCGAGTCCAGTTCCAATGGCACGATTTGGCCGCGAGCACGTACTTCCGGATCTTGCGGGTTCCCGTGATTCGTGTCCGTTGGATCCTCCTCTCTTTCTTTCTGTTGCTCGATTGTCCTTAAGATCTTCATCGACGGTGAATTTGGGGACGTGGGATCTAGCAGGCCAGCAAACACCTATACGACAATCGATCGAAAAAATTTTTCACAAAGAAGAGTATTTCTATTTCGCAGAAATATAGAAGAAATATTTCAATATTTCTTCGGCTTTGTTGCAACGGAACGACGGGTGTTACCTTGTAACCAGCTTCGTAGAGTGCAAGGGCGATCTGTAGACCCACGCACGTATCGCAGCTCGTCACCAGTACGTGGCGTTTGTTGCGGGACTCGTACTCATCGGTGGCATTCCTCGATTGCCGCATTAGATAAGCCAGCAGGGCAGCAACTATCGAGCAGAGAGCTAATATTTGCAGGGCCAGAATGGCCCCAGTTTCAGCATCCATCCCGCCACGTAATATTCAATCTGCAAAGCAGAAGTTATATCTCTATCACGGTACAATTCAAGCCAAATCACACGAATCCTTCTACTTCCGCAATGCGCCGAAATAGCTTCTCATCGCTATTATAATTGTCGTTAAATTTCGTGCCGGAGTTCCGCACGCTAATAGGTATATTTACAGCCACGATTTCTCATCATTCGAAAGATACTGTTAACTACCTTTGGATACGTGTTTCAATGATAAACACAAAGTTTCAAAGCTCGCGACAATTGTTTGTTAGAATTTTATTTGAAAGTGATTTTATCGGGGATAATCCAGAAAATCGGACCTCTTCAGGTGCAACGTTAATGCAACGAAAATTAGCCATTGGTTGATTTGGGTCACGTGATTCGCGAGTAGGAGTGGCGTTGTTTGGTACTGAGCGATCGCGCCTGTAATTTGTTTCGTATCGATTCAAATGTTTGCACATCGATAAAATGGCAAAAAAGTCGTCTTCACTTCCTAGTCGGAACAGTTGCTTCTGGGCCTTTCAGTGAGACGAATCGTAGTTTTTAATTAACAAACTGCTTTAAGAAAACGCCGATCTCATACAATCACGGTTTTTCGCGATTTGAAAATTTCAATTTCGTTGCATAATATCTTTCTATTATGCGCACATCGATATTATTTGTATCAACGTTTTCGATGACGGCACGCAACCCATATAAATCCACCGCGAAGCGTAATTCTGTGCACGAATGTCGTTGACAGCCGATCAATCAATAATGATGCCATAAGGCATAGTATATTTAACCTAGACCCACGACGACGAAATCACTGCGAAATAGCTGGACATCGGTGATGCGACATCAACGATTTTCACGTGTATTGCCAGTGAATTGTATTTATTTCATTTCATAAAGAATTACGACCAACTCTCTCAATGAGTTTATCGATTATCGACATCTCGCAACAATATTTCACATTCGTAGCTTGACTGTTTCTTGAGATGAAATTTCTCGGTCACATCTTGATAACTTTAAACAACTTTAGAGCAGTCAATTTACGAAGGTAAATAAGATCGTTTCTGCGATACACAAATATACGCAGAATATAATTTTTCTTTTTTTGTTCGTTTCACATTTTTCATACAACAAAAGCTTCAATTGGAGTTTTCTTCTATTTTTGAAAAGTCTGTTTTCACGTTTCACTCTGTAATTGAATTTTTTGGTAACAATTTTTAGCGAACGACTGCAAGCACGGTATAACAACATTTTCAAAAATTTAATCGAAAAGCCTTTGTGCCAAACCTTTTTCCATTACGAAGCAACGTGTTATGAAGTTTTCCGTTCCTGTAACTGGTTGCAACTGGTAATTATGTATAATTGATTGAATTATACATACACTGCCATGCATAAGTAACAATTGAACATTTGACAGTAATCCAGTTAAAAGTTTGATACTTACGTTTTGACAGTTATTATTAACGAACGTTTCCTGTTTAGTTTTCTGCATTTTCAAGTTTCATATTTATTTTTAGTGAATAGCTGACGCTTTATGAAATACGTATGAGCCTTTTCAACGTAGTCAGAAATATATATTTCAGTCTTTTTGAAATTTCAAAAATGAACAGACATACTTTAAATCACTCTGCAGACTCTTATATAATAATAATAATACTATTGTCTTTCCGTTAATATCTGTTAACTATATATGTTGAGATTGAATTGCATTTTACATTGTAGTACTTTAGAAATATCCAAATATTTACGCACGATAATATATTCGTATGTTATTGAGAGAAAGTAGGTCTGAAGATAAAGAAAGAGTTATTATTCATTCACGGCTAAATAATTTCAAATTTGCAAGTAGGTTTTCCTCCGTTGATATACGCGCGACGTTTAATTGTCATTTTCATTAAAATTTTCATTGAAACGCCAGTGAAATCTGAGAGAAAAGCAGATATCGCTGTACTGAATCGCAATACTATAAATTGCAACAGTTCAATAATTCGTAACATTGGCAACATATTCAGGCGAAGGCATCGCGGCGAAGAGCATAGCAAATTCTGTTTTTCCCAGGAGAAGTGAAGGGCGATGAGAAGGTTTTTGTTCGACGTAATGACTCGCCTTTCTAAAGTATATCTGAGCTCAGCGAGGCGTGGTTTAAAGCCGCTTCTGTTTTTCCTCACAGTTGACCATCAATCGTAATCGTTGTTGCAAATTTATAATTTATAATAATTTCAACGCGAACCCCGTCTTTCCACCAAAAAAAGTGATCGAATATCCATCGATTTTTGAAGATGTTTAAAGATATTTAAAGACTTGCAACAGCAGTTAAAGGCCATTCAAAAGAAAATGGACACTATAAATTATAATTAGAAACAAGAACCTGTTTTCTAAAATGACAGTTGCAATTTTCACCTCGAGATCGCAAGTACTTCGTGGTATAATTTTTGAGTGTAGTTTATTAATAGTAAAATCGACTCGTATCAACTTTCATATCCACTCGTTAAAATAATCACGTGTTCAAATCGACGTACTCTTTCGTAAAAATCTCAAGATCCTGCGTGTGACTCGTTTATCGAACAAAATACGTAGAAAGCGTATCGTTGAAAATTACAGTCAGTTGATGCTCGAAGCATTGGAGGATTCTGTTTTCAAGTTTCGATTTTAAATGAAGTACAAGAGTTGGCCGATACAAATTATACGAGGGAAATCACATGACACGATAAATATTGCTTTTCTGTTGTTGTTGAAAACTAGCAGAAATATGGTGTGACCAAAATTAACACATTTGGACGTATCAAAGTTTAAAGGTTTCTCTATACATCTAAAATTGGTACATTTTTATTGCAAAATTGCATGCATTCATTTTTATGAAATTCGCAGTTTCGCGTAGAGGCACGAACTATTAATTTTACACTTGAAAAAACAGGAACTTTTCCTTCGTTTATTTATATACGCGCAGTTTTTGAAAACCTCTTCACATGCAAGTGCGTGTGTACGAATGCATCCATACAGATAAACACAAATAAGCTTGTGTACGTGTGCCTCGATTGCGTGCCAAATCATGGCGGTTAACTTTCTCTGGAATGCAGGTACAGAAAGAAACCTGCTTGAAAGACAGGTGCTACGAAATTATGGAATTGTTTTTCCACAGTTTAACTCTCGTTGAAGAGTCAAATCCACTGTTAGTTTCGTTTTTATTCTCTTGTTAATTTATCTATCAGTAAATTAGCACTGAATTTTAGCAATTAATTTTATTAAATTGTCAGGATAATTGTATCCTCATTTTCACTTACTCATAAAAGTAGAAAAGATGGTAGCGCAGAGCATTTGAGATTAGTAAATAAAAGAAAATTACGTGAAAACGATTTTAAATTTCGATTTAAAAGTGAAAGCGAGCAAGCAATATTTAAACTTACTGTATAATTGGTAAGAATTTGCGCAAACACCGCAGCAGTTCACCTAAAAAGACAGATAAAAATTCAACATTCGTGAAATGTGAATTACTCCCCCTTACCTTTCCTCGATATTACAGATTAGCAATTTCATTCGAGTGAAGCCAAGTAAAATGCGAATTGCGTCGATTTATTTATTTACAACCTGGCCCGTTCGGTAAATCTGTGAAAGACTTTCTTATCGAGAAAAACTGTTTTCACTGACGCGCTGAAGCAAAATATCCCGAGGGAACGAACTGTCCAAAGGAAGGTGAAATTAGCTTTGAGAATACCGAAATCCTTTGTTACGTCTTTTGTCAGGCGGCAATTGTAATCGCCGTTGCCATGCCAATAAGCAGCTATGTCGTGTCTATTATAATCGCTAATGTTGCGTTGTCGCGAGGCATGTGCATGCCAACTGGAATGCTCGAAGTACACGAATTACGCATATATGGAGGTCCCAGACACGCGTTTCAGGAACGGTAATACACACGTATCGAGATAATCAGAATGGGCCTGGGCCGCCTCCTTTCGTATTCCCGGTATGCATGGACGGATATCACATTTCGCGGTCGCATTATCGAATTGCAGGAGTTTATTCACTCGTGCTAATTTCGGCGGGAATGTAGAAATATCGATTAGAGGCTTGGCCTCTCCTCCGTGTGCTCCTTCTGATCTAGAATCTTACCCAACAATCCTGGGCTTTCTGCGCCCGCGCGTCGCGGAACATTGCAACGTTCCATTACCCGACCCAAGAGAGATCCAACTAAAATAATTCGAACGAAAACATTCGAACACGTCGAAAGTATTATCCGCGGTTGCAACTACCTGGCGACTGCCAAGTCGAAACCCCCAAGTTGCCCCATCTTTCAAGCGTGAAATATTTAAATTACACGCATCGTACCACGCGTCGCGTGATTGCCGCTATCTTTTTACGCAGGCGGTCGAATCCCCGCTAGAGAACGAACGAACGAACCTAGCCCGAATTGGAAGTTCGAGGAAAGCACGAAGGTTGGCGCGCGATTTAACGCGAGTTTCTTGGGCAACTCTTCGGCGGCTCTTCCCTCTGCAATCGCGAAAGAAATATTTAGCGAAGGATTGGCATTTGTGAGCGCCGAGATCGCGCACGTTGCCATGTAAGCAGCGGCGACTAACAGTTTGTGTAGATACAGTACAAGTAAACGCGCAACGGTACTCTACACTGACCGCGAGTGACCGTGTGGAAAAGTTAAATGTTTGCAGTCTGTGAATATCACTTGGCTATTTACGTGATAATTATCGCAACGTTTACTTGTTTGTATCACTAGGCATATGAATTCCCAATTTTTAATTTCTCGTTCAAAATTATTGACAAAGTCTAAATAGGCTGGGTTAAGCGAAAACGATCAATTCCGTATCGTTTCGATTACACAACAATATTGCAAATCTTTGAAGCTCAAATTCACGAGTTCGCGCCTCGCGGATGTGTACGTGTAGACGTTTCGTTCGTACGTTAGCGATACTGCGTACGACAATAACGGCTTAGAAAGTTTAGGCCAAATACTTTTCCTGCTATTGACTGGAAAGCTAAATACGACTTGTCCACTCGTCCAGGAATGCGAGAAAGATTACGTGGTATTGGAATTTTTCTGATACCGATAAATTTCGTTGCGACGATGGAAAGCATTGAGACATAGATACGCAGGTGAATCCATTTAAGCTCGTACATTTCGGCGCAAACATTTTTGCGTACCTATGCATTTATTTGAACAAATAAATCTTTGCTACGATTAGCTGTTAAACGAAGATCGTTATTTTCGCTTTAAAATCTTCGATTATCGTCACTGGCGAACCATGTCAACGGAACAAGATGATTGCTAAAAAAAAAAATCTTCGATCGATCGAATGGAATGAAAGAATGCTTTCCATGTTTTTTTTTTGGTAATAATACGAAAAAGAAGATGATAAAAGTCTATCTAACAGAAGCTCTCGTTCAACTTTCGAAAAATAAGCGTTAATTATCGACGAATGTTTTTTTACGAGTGTATAGAGAATGATCGTTCACGATGATCGTTTAATATTCATGTTTCACTGCGATTTTTTTTTTTTTTTTTTTTTTTTTGTACCTGTTACTCAGTTTCTCGATTCACGCTCTACTTCATCCTTGATCAACTTATCGCTTCATTGCTGTTCTAAGTGCGATCAGCTCAACGTTAATCGTTACTGACGGGTTTTCACGACGTTTAATACACTTAAGACCAATTTTTACGTAATATATTTGATGGCGTGTTCGCTCGTCGAAGCAAACTTAAATAGTCACACGTATTTGTTTTTTGAATACATGTCATTGAGTTACTGCAAGAAAAAGTAAAAATCGATCATCGAAGCGAAAGATTAGTACGAGTATTTTTACTCAACGTTGTCAGTAAAGAAGATATCGAGTTGAAAGTCAACACTTACTCACCAGAATTTGAGCGTGAGATTTGTGGACGTCGAGGTCGAGCAGTTGCTCGAGCACTTTTGGTACTCGATAGTTGGTCTCTTGTCAGGAAAATTCGGTATACTCGAAAACAGCACGGAGCGAAAATACAGCAGTTTTGCGAGCACTTGAAAGTACCGGCGAGCGGCAAGCCGCGACGCGTGTTTCTACGGCACAACTGGCTTTCGAGAATTCCCGCTTGGAATGCCCACGAGGACGAACGGTATAAGATGCTTCGACGCTGGCTGCCTCGACAAATGGAAAAGGCACGGTCGAAGCATCTTCGCCGCGCCTACAATTACACGCCCGTGTCTATCTCTCCTCGATGCTCTTCGACTCTCAACGGGTTACGCCTCCGCCAACGTTAATTTCCAAAGAACGTGCCGTTTATACGTACGTACGTCGAATACCTTCTGGCAGATTAGAGACAAGAGACTGCAATTAACTCGCAAATGACCAAATTAATGCCTACTTACGATACGAATCTCTGTTTCGTTGTGGAAAAAAAATCTCCCAAAATATAACACATGGATGCACATTTGTTCCAGTTATACCGAAATACGAGAATGTCTAAATTTACGAGACGAGATTTCACTGATTCAGGAAAAAATTAATTTTAATTTGCCGAAAGCAGATTTACGCTAGTCTCTTTTTTCACTAGTCTCGGCACGAGGATACGGTAGACGATTTTTTTTTTTTTCTTTCTTTTTTGTTCCTTTTCTCGTTAGGAATAAAGCTAAATGTCGCAACAGAATGTCTGAGGACTCAGTCACGTAATCAATTTTGTAGAAAAAAGGATGGCTTAGTGGTCGCTTAATGAGAACGTCGAAAGGATTTGAAATTACGTAAATCAAAAAAGCTTACCTGGCGGACGTAATGTGCAGCAAAGACAAGAAAGATTCCCTTAATACCTTGATCTTCTTTATACAGCGAAATAATTCTTTTTTTCTTCAGTCATTTTTAATACGACATTTTGCAACGGTACGGAACGTTCCACAGATATCTAAAGAGATACCAATTATTTTTAAATTTGCAAAATTTCCATGACAATGCAGAAGTAGCGTCAAATATATTATTCGAGGAAGCACTAACGATTATCAGCTGTGAAACGTGTTTTTCATTTCATTCGGTTAATCTATCGTTGTATCTTCTGTCAAGCTCTCTGCAAAATTCTGGTTCTCAATGACCTACATACAACTTGATCGATTAAGTTTTCTTTGATCCTGTTCTGTTTGCAAATTATGAGATGATCGTAATATGATAATTGATAAAAAAAAAAAAAAAAAAAAAGCATAGAAACTGTACTACCGGAAGATTTAAATTAAACGGAATCCATTAATTGATTGCTATCGATCTCTTCCACAAAAGTTACGATCGCTGTTTGACGAGTTATGATATTAACATTAATGCCTGTTATCGTATACAGTTTCTCTTTTTCTTAGAAAATGAAACTGTTCGATATGTATCTAGTCAAGATTACTTTTATCGAATGTAAATAACACATTAAATTTTATATAGAAAAACTATGTGAGTTCTAAACGAAATAATAGAATCGTCAGATAAATTTTAGTCACGATTAACCCCTTTCAGTACTGTGTCATTGTGTGACAATACTGTATGCAGTCAGAAAATATTCGTTTCGTACGAGGATCGAATATTAATTTATCGAAACGTTCATACACACGTGGAATTCATATTAATGATTTTCATTGTCTTAAATTAAATTAACCCGAAGAAATTAAAGTAACATGTTTTTAAAGGCTACGTTAATTTGAAAATATCATTCGGACAAAATATTGAACGATAATAAAATTGTTTTCTTTATAACCAGAATACCAATAATATGATATACAATGATATAATCTTCAAGAACCGGTAAAAAAAATTGTTTAACACTAATAACTAACAACGTGTATCATCTTATGCACGTAATTATTGTATGTATCAAAATCTTATTGCAAAAATAGTAACGCAGATTTTAGTCTGTAAAATTCCCTAGCTTGTAAGTGTGGCCTTCCTGATGTTACTAGACTCGGCGTATTACCACTTGGTGGGGAGGTATCCATGTTACGCACGTTTCTCGTCCATTTCCTTTTGAGACTCGAAGGTGGGAGGTCGTCTCGTTGAGTGGTACTCGATCTTGATAACCGTTTCTCTGTATTCGCGTAAATGTTTCATCTAACAAGGTACATTTGTAAATTCAGAAAAAGCTTTAAAACATTTGCATCGTTTATCAATTCACGATATTTCTACTGCGGCAAAGTTTGGGAAAATGGCTGAATCAATGGGGAGTAGTGAATGTAATATAGGCCACGTGGCGAAGCAACTCACTCAAGAGGAAATAGAGAAAATGCAAGCGCAAAATTCACGACTGGTTCCTGAATTTCAAGCTAACGAACTGGAAAAAAACACTAAGAAGCATTGGGACCTGTTTTACAAACGAAACGATACTAGATTTTTCAAGGACAGACATTGGACCACCAGAGAGTTCCATGAATTATTAGGTCTCGGTGCCGGAAATGATCGAGTTGTCCTTCTAGAAGTCGGCTGCGGTGTTGGAAATTTCCTATTTCCATTGATCGAAGATGGACTAAAATTTAAAATTATATTTGCTTGTGATCTCTCTCCCAAAGCCGTGGAGTTAACGAAGGTATTCATTTATTTGTTAACGTATCTACGTACCTGTTATCGTACTTCATATAATTTTATCTTTTACAGAAGCATTTATTGTATGATCCAGAGAATATGAAGATTTTCCAAACGGATATTACGACTGAAAATTGTTTCCAGCAAGTGGATTGCCCGGTAAACATAACAACGTTAATATTTGTATTATCAGCTATTCATCCAAAAAATTTTAGAAAGTGAGCTATTTTCTATCTGTAATTGTTTTATCATTGCAATTTATTAAAAATTATAACGTTTCAGGGTCGTGGAAAATTTATACAATATTCTTGATATTGGAGGGATTGTACTTTTTAGAGATTATGGCCTATATGACATGGCTCAATTAAGGTTTAAACCCGGTCACAAAATCAGTGAAAATCTATATATGAGACAAGATGGCACTAGGTAACGTTTGTTTAGAACCTTAAATGTATTGTGAATTTATCAAAACTATATTACGATCAATGCATAAAGTTTTATATCTTATTCCAGGGCATATTATTTTTCAGAGGAAGAAGTATTGAACTTGTTTGAATCAGTTGGTTTTAAAACTTTAACGTGTAATTATGTACAAAGACGTACTATAAATTTGAAAGAAAAAATAGATGTACCAAGAATTTTTGTTCAAGGAAAATTTGGAAAGTTTTAATAATAATGGTATGCCTTTATTGATTTTTAAAAAGAAATACAAAAAGACATAAATGATGAATGTATAGTTCAAATGATTTAATATGAGTACTTTTTTTCGCCCCTAACTGATAATTTCAAAGAAAACAAAACATTTTATCACTTCAGAATTTTCATATTAGTTTATATTAGTTTATATTTTCTGTTTCAGAGTACTTAGTGGCTTAATAAAAATGGCCATAACTTGTTGAACACGTAAGTGTTTTTTTCTTTTTCTTGCAAAAGCATAGTATAATCGTAAAATTAATCAGACATGAAATAAAAAATCAAAAGTGGAAGTATAATTATTGAGTAATACATATTATTGATTAATACATATCACTTTTAAAATTGATTATTAAGAAATGTATGATGAATTCATAGTTCAACTGATTAAAATGAAGACGTACTTATTTGTCTTTCGCTCCTATCTGAAAACTTTTTAACAATATTAAATTTGCAATAAATAAACATGGATTTTATTGTAACTTTTTTTTCCCTTTTATTACAGAATATTACTGGATCTGCAATTTGATAAGAACTGGATGTATAAGAAATATTTTTGAAAGATTCCCATTTCTTGAATTAGTGAGTGTTTATGTGATTTTTAATATAAATATTGATGTAGAATTTCAATGATGCATTTATATGTATATTTGATATTTTATGATATATGCACATATTTCGTCACTACCTCTGAGAAAATGTAGTACTTTAAAAGTATAATCCCGGTTCTTTGAAAAAAAGTGAAAAAGAATTGTCCTTTTGCAGAATAAGTTGGATATTTTAAACAAGAAAGATTTGGCCCAGTTTATAAATCTTCAATTCTAGGTAAATATGAATTTTTAAAAAATGCATATTTTTGAACTTGTAACATACTTTGAGTTGTAATGATGAATGAAATTAATATAATGATATTAGTGATTTACGTATAATTAGCTCTATCTGAAAATCATATAGCTATTTAGTCTATTTTTCTGTAAAATAAAAAAAAAAAGTGGAAGAAAAATATATTCTTACGTTGCAGGTTACCGAGAGAGATTTTACCATGTGATATAAAATATTTTCTTCATATTATGTACAATATTATGTATATTTGTAATAAATAATAAAGTTAAACAATGAATTATCTTTATTTGCATCCTTTTTTATATATCATTGTTGTAAGTTTAATAACTCCCGTTAAATTCATTACATTAAAATTCATGAGAAAATATTGGCAGACTATTGATATCGTATTCCCAAGAAGGATTTGAAAGCAAAACCGCAGACGAATAAATTGCATCGAGATTATTAATTAGGCAAAAACATGTCGCGTTCTCATTTGGTTGCGTTCGTGTGAGCAAAGTTCAAAACGGTGAATCTAAATTACAAGCTATTCCATTTTTTAATTTTTAGTATCAACTAAAAAAATATAAATATGTATAAAATATTCATACAAACGATCCTATTAGTGAACTCGTTGAATAATTTACTTTTGTATATAGACAAAAATGACTTTCAATATACATATATATTAGGGATAAACTTTTAAATTCTCGAATCCAAAACTGCAAGATTTCGAAACTTTGAAAACTTGAAGTGCTGATTTCATTTTGTAAGAGAAATTTCTTGTTTTGGAAAAATGAAGTTGATAGTTTTATATAAATTTTTATTGGTCACAGTTAAACTGTGTAACTTATCTAATTCGAATAATGTTTGAAAACATTAACATCCAAACTCTTTCTGGATCTAATTTACTTATTTTTTTGTTGTACCTATAGTATCGGATATACTGAACAGTTTTTCAGAGTGTATCATTAATGGCAATATAACGAGACATTTTTTTTTTTTATTTCTGTAGGATATTTTATATTATCAACCCAGAATTACGATTTGCTTATATCCTTACAAACAAAATCCGATCACCGAGCATTCGCGAAGCATCTCACACTGAACATTCCAGATATATGCATGAATCAAACATTCTTTATTCACGCTGCAAATGATTTTATATTTTTTCTTACCCGAGTTTCGAGAGTTTCTCAAGTTTTGAATTCTCTTGAAACTTGCGTTTCAAAGGGTTTCTAGGATTCGTTGTTTTGAGCAACATATCCTTATTTATCAAAGTGATAAAAAATAGAAACAGACTTCTGCTTTTACGAAAGATACCTGATAATAATTTTACCTGACAAAGGATGAGGAATATAATTCGGCCTTGAAATTTCAGTTCTCGATCGACTATGGCATCATTAAATCGTAATTTTTTGTTCCAAAAAATGTTACTCTACAAATATCCATAATTTTGCATTTTCTGCATGCAAACACGACGAACGTCAGGAGACCGGATCTGTTATTGTCAGAATCCGACATTTTTTGTCAACTTAGGTCCCTGAAATGGAATTTTTTTGCTTTCACTGTTTAAGAAAACATAACGTTCGTTGGAAATGAATCCAATCAAAATACCGACGGAATCGATATGCAAATGATCACCGACCGATTTAGCGAACTCTAGCAACACACATGCGTCGAAAAGAATGTTAGACAGTGGCCAGGATCTCTTCCGAAATTTCAATTGAAATCGTCAAGGCCGCGCCCTTCGATCGTAAGGCACGTTTTGTTTGATGCTTAGGAAATCGATTGTTATGCAAAACATACAGTTTCAATTAAGCATCTGATCTTTCAGTTCTTCTTTACGACATCTGATGTCATCGGAATTCTACGTTTTAATTTTAGCAAATTACAATCTTTCCTACTGGTTGTAGAAAAACAATTCTGATAAATATCTACAGCAATATGTTACATAAAATCGTTACAACCTTCGATGACTGAGCTTTTTTTAATATAATTTACACCGTTCTTTTTCTTTAATATAATTTACCGAGTTTATTAGCCAAATGCTCCAGAAAGTATTCGTTGAGAAATTTTTTCCAAAATCGCAAGTAAGTGACATCCGTCGACGATTTTCTCGTTACGGTATATTTGAAAAATATCTTTCTTCTTCGTTCTTTTCGTTTCATTCGTAATCGTGTGTTAGGATTGTTCAGAGGGGAAGGTTCAGAGAACTTGTTACAATTATATCACGATGCGAAGAAAAGTTATGCGTTACGTTGTATGAGGTAAAACACTTTCGTTCGTATTTGGCCGATTGCCAAGGTCTCTTGCTTAACCCGCGTGCTATGCATCGGAGGTTGTACTTACACGGGTTTGCTTCGGGAATACGTGAACGAGATTCCTTAGCAGACCTCATCGTCTTCGACAACGTTGACTGCACACGTACACGGATTACGTATGCTACTCCGTAAACAATAGGACGTGTAACAACCCCGTGCAACATCCACCGGCTCGCACACACACACACACACACACACACACACACACACACACACACGATGCACACATGATACGCGTGTCCTCGAGCATTGATCAATCGACGAGTGACGCGCATAGGACGATCTACTCGTCAGGTATATAAAGGTATCCACCAAAAAGCAAGAGCATCATTCGCTCCCAGTTCAACACACGAGCTGATCTCCAAAGATCTACCAAACTCATCAACTATGAAGTGCTTCGTTGTAAGTACGACAATTATTACGCTTCTGTGTCCATCAAACAATTAGATTATTATATACTTTAATCTCTTTTTATTTGGGTCTTTGCAATTTTTGCGTATCTATTTTATCTGGCAAAATATAAGAATATGCATTTAATCGGCTGAAAAATATGACGCGTTCGAAAATACGTTCAATTTAGTTACCTGTTAATTGTAATTGCCGCTGTGGATAATAACCATGTCGTTAAAACAGGAAATAAGACGTATACAGTAGTTGAATAAAATGTCAAACGATTCTATACATACATCGTGACACTGTTTCCCAAATTTTCGAATATTTGTTGTTTTCAGGCTATCGTTCTCTTGGCTCTGTTCGCTGTAGCCTTCGCTGCAGAAAAACCAGCAGAACCTGAAAAGATTGAACAGCTGCCGAGCGCAGAAGCTGCGGACGCACCACGGGACAAGAGAGGTCTATTGCTGAGCTACACTGCACCAGTTGCACCAATTGCACCAGTTGCATACAGTTCTTACGCCGCAGCACCAATTGCCTACAGTGCCAGTTACAGCCTACCCTACGCCTACCGCTCGTACCCTTACTACTACAGCTCCTACTACGTGGCTTAGGTTAGGTATTTCGGAGCTAGTAACGCAGAACATTTCAAATTAAGGAAAACGACCATGGCAATCGCAAGGATTTTTAACCCGACGTTCGTTTTACGTTTTTACTTCGATCGAAGTAAACTCGGAACAAAGCCAAACGAAATTTTCCCCGACGTTAATACTCAGAACGCTCAACACTATTTTTGGATGTAATTTTCAATGTACATACGCTTCGATTGATCCACGATATTTCGTTGTATCTTGTAACGTGAAATACAGAAGATAATTAAATTTACACATGTTCGTTCAATGTCATTTCCTCTATGTACTTAATACGATTTTTGATGAACGTACGTGGAAAACAAGCGGTTAATGCAGTCCGGAAGGAACCAACAATTTCAATTCTTCCTCTTTAACGTGGAGTATTGATGTATTCTACGTGATTCGTAGTAACGATCCTATTTGATATGCATTTCTAAAGTTTCATCTTTGATACGAGAATGCATCTTACATCGCTGTTACGTTGGCGCATTGTCGCGCAATAAACTTCCTGTCGGGGTGAACAGCAAGTCGAATCAAATGACATCATCGGATGTCAGTTTGACGTTGTAATTTGAACGACGTTGTTCGGATTAGTTACGAAGTCATTGGAACAGCGGATGAAAGCTATGTCCGACGTTGGCATTGGCACATTGTTTCTCCTTTTAAACATGTGCATGCATAAAGAATGCCGCGTATTTCGATTTCTTTGGTAGTCAATATTGTGCAAATCTACAAATATCGGGCCGGTAGGACACCGTGAATTTTAAAGGAGTCTCTCGTGAAACGAAAAAATTGTGCCGATCTCTTTCGTCGCACAAACCGTGTTATCTGATCGAAGCTTTTTTTTTTTTTTTTTGGTAAATCAAAGCGAGTAGCTGCGCGCGAAATTCGAAGCACCTTCGGAGAATTTCGGACACGCGTGACTTACGGTATAATCGGAAATTACACAACAGGAATATATTAAAGTAAACAAATACTTTATTCCGTATTCCTTAGGACCCGATGATTTTGAATACTTTCACTGAGACTACGAACACTTTGGAGGAGAAGAACGTGATGAGAATGATATCAATGTCATTTCGTGTAAGGACGAAACTTGGAGCGACGTTGACTCTCCTTTCGCTTCAAAAACAAGAATTTACAGAAGGGAAATTTATGTCCAACTGTTTGTATCGCGTCGAAATATATTGCAAAATTTTAAATTACATTTAAATCAATGATAGGGGACGCGAAACTAATTTATCGTCAGCTCTGACGATACTTTTCGCCGAGCGATTCAACCTTCCTTTTTACGAATCTTACTTTGCGTTTCTTGTTTCGCGCGTTTCGGATGGCGAATGCTAAAATATTTTAATTTGTCGGGTGAAATAAGACGATACTTTACATCGATATGTGTAACATCACCAATCCGTAACAGCATTGCCTAAGTGTGATCGATGAAAGCCGGTAAGAAAGTCTATTGTAATTCGTGGATGGTCGCGACCCGACTGTATTTATACATGTGCAGGTATGGCCGTGGTCTTAGTCGGTGCGGGTCTGTCCATCCTGGAGGAAATTAGTTTTTTTGTTTTTTTCTTCAGAGCGAATGCTACTCTGATTATCTCGAACGAACCTGCAGAGATTTTTAACTACAGCGGTAGGAGGTATTTGATCGGTGTAGTGCCAAGTGCGATTGGATTACAAACATGAAGTTTCTTCTAGTAAGTATTCGATTCGTACAACACAAACTTTTCGAGCAATATATGCACGTGTACGTGACGCGAGATCGTGCTGTGGCTCGTACCGACTAACGCGCCGATTTTTAATTTATCGTTTTAGATATTGTGTTTACTGGTCACGAGCTTGCTGTGCGCCACAGCGAAAACTGAAACCGAGGAAGCTGAAGAGAAACCGAAAGTTACAAAGTTGGAATTGGTGGATCTCGGCGAGGGGGAAAGCGACGTCGACGACGAGGATTCGGACGTTCAGAAAAAGAGAGACTCGGGGTATTCTTACAGAAGGCCAAACAATTTCGCGATAGCTTCGAGAACTCGTTTGCAAGTTGGACAACCCGGCCACAGAGGGCGTATCGTTAATAGACATCCCGCACAAATAAATCGACCAATTACCAAATACGGGCCACCGGGTTATCAGAATTCGTCTCCAATGAGACCTGTATCGCACAATCAACAGCACCGAGATAAATTGCAATTCCACGGTCATTTCAACCAACAACATTCGAACAACTTTGATGGCCGTCCGAGTGGCGGTTTGCTGGAACAAGAAGTCCCGAGTCCAATCAGACAGGTCGATTTCATCGAACCGAATCCAATATCCACTCAAAACGACGAACCGTTTTCAACTCATTCGGCCAATTACTTACCACCACAAAATCAAAAGCTACCCGGTTATTCCGCGCCGCAAACTTTTTCCCCGGCTCAGGCAGCACGGAGACCGGAAGGTGACAACCAAGGTCAACCGGCGAACTTCCAGAGCCAGAACGTCGCGCTGCCGCAGGGGCAATTGTCGGACGCGGCGCTTTTCCTCGCGCAGAATGCGCAAGCGATACAACAACTTTACGGCTCCCCTCCGAACGAACAGGACTTCGCGCCGCATACCGATCAATTCTTGGATCCCAATAACCAAGTTCAAAGTCCGAGCGGCCAGTTTCAAAATTTCGAGGCTGTCTCGCAAAGCCCGTCGAGCTTTCCAGGACCTCTGCCGTCGTACGCGTCTGGAACGCTTAGCGCCCAAGAAACTCTAGAACAAATACAGTCCCTGGAGAAGGATCGACTGATCGCTCAATTGCAGCGAGCACTCGTCACGCAGTCCCAAAGTGCAGACGCAGCAGGAAGGTACGCACAGAATCAGCAGAGCTTCGTACAGAATCAAGATCTTCTGGCTTCCCTCGGACAGCGAATGAGGATTCACGGTTTAAATACGCACACACAGAATACCGTACTCTTGGGCACTGGGAATACAGCTTTCAATCAATCACCTTTTTTGCCAGGGACAACGATCAGTCCGGGATTTCCGCTTAACTACGGACTGCCGACGACCGTTCAGCCTCCAACCACTGCTACGACAGCGACAACTACAACCGCGCGACCCCCTCAGGCTGCTAAAGGCGATGGAACCTCGCAGCATGGTTCTTCCGTTCCTGCGCCATCTCAATCGTCGCACGGGCCAGGAGTTCCCGTTTACGGTGGATTCGTTCCCACTTTAATTGCCGGTGGTGCGGCTTTCGCATCGAGCGTACCAACCTACGGTCCTGCCTTTTTCGCGCCCGGCGCTGTCGCATCCGTTCAACCGAGTTCCTTTCCTACGCACTTTGGACTACCCATTCCTGCTGATCACGGTCAGAAACCCACCACCGAAACAAAACCATCATCCACCACGCCGTCAATTCCGTCGACAAATCGACCCGCTGTTCCCTCGTCTCCGCCAGTCAATACCGTGCCATTTCATCCAGTAGTGGCGTCTCTTCATCCAGTGACTCCTTTGCAACCAGTGCTCCCACCGACGCACGTGCATCCCGTGCAAACCCCGTCAACGACGCATCCGACCTACGGGTTGCAAACAGCGGTGATCAATCCGCTTTTGTACAAGCCGATCAAACCGGTCTATCCATTCTACTATTATCCGAACGTCGCGTATCAGGTGCCTAAGCCGGCGTTACCGACTTATCCGTGGAGCTACGCGCCAACCTATGCTCAAGCGAAACCGACCCAAATATGGAAATGACATTGATCCCGTTCTTTCACGGGTTGATCATTGCTCACTTTCTCGCATCGAGATTGACCGTCTATCCACGTGGAAAAGAGAGCCCGAATAGTTGATGGATGCAGCCATGACATCCAGTTGGGATTGTAAACAACGCGGTTGTTAAAAAGAACGACACTTTCGCAGCTTGATTGACGTGGCTCGTGTGTATGTGATTAAATTTTTTTTCTTTTTTTTTTCCTTTTAATCTCTCAAAGAAGCAGAGTGTAGAAGAGTTGGAAGGTTGGAAAAAATATCTTTTTATCGATGTTTCATTTTGTTCTTCGTGATTTATAAATCTTATATATCTTTGGTATATTATTTGGTATATTATTAGTGAAAGGTATTTCCAGCGTTTTACGTATATAAAGATAGTCGGGGGTTTTACTTTTCGTACAGACTGGGATACGCGGGCAAATATTCGTGCTTTTAAACCTTACGTTTATATACTTGTAGGTTAATGTGATTTCATTGTGTTTCTATTCGCAACGTAGACATGCCATTAAC
Source organism: Melipona beecheii (assembly GCA_032399605.1). Classification (NCBI taxonomy): domain Eukaryota; kingdom Metazoa; phylum Arthropoda; class Insecta; order Hymenoptera; family Apidae; genus Melipona; species Melipona beecheii. Next base: position 1,383,106 of record JAUCMO010000210.1, on the reverse strand, counting down.
ACGTCATATCGATTTTCGATGTGTTTTGCCTATTTTGTTAACTGCGTGCGATTTTTCAATCGAATGTTGTATATATACACCAGTTTTATTTATTACGTTCAATAAATATTTTTTTACCGTCGAAGAAGCTTTTTTTTTTTATTTTTATCGACCGTGCGCGTAAGACAAAGGAGGTCGAAACTCTATAAGATCCGACACTGAATCGAAAAATTCAATTCACAGGCGGCGTTCTCGTTTCGCCGCCAAAGAAAGTACACCCTAGAAACCCAACTGCCTTCATTTCCGGCCCGTAAACCTATACCAAGAAACTCTCACCGTAGACTTAATGGGCGTCCGGCTGATCTGTCCGGACTCGATGACCTCAAAAGTCGTTCGACAATTCTAATCACGATCAATTTATCGTTGACCAGATTATTCGAGTAATTCGACGCATACATAATATTATAGATTCTTCGCCAATAGACACAGAGGGTTCATACATTTTATTATTGATCGTCCTACACGTTGGAACACATTTTTGATAAAAATAAAACTAAACTTGATTTAACTCAACGAGTTATATAGACAGGTAAATATGTACTTGTTTAAAATATGGATGTAAATATGGAATGGAATGTTAAGTGAAGTGACGTAGAGAGAGAAAGATAGAAACGCTAAGCAAAAGCCTCATATTTCTATAATGATGTTATAAAGTTATATTATATAGTCATATTATATTATAAATATTTATAAATTATTTGACTTGATAAATATTTATATATCATAAAGTCATATTATACAGTTATATTATAAAGTCTCACATTACGTGGATCTTGTATCTGAAGGAAATATTACATTTGTTTGTAAGTATGACATTTTCTCAAAATGTGTTGAAATGATGTTGTACATGTGGCAAGGTTGGGACTGTGCTTACTATTTATTGTTCAAATATGATAAAATGACTGTGACTACAGGCAACTTACCGAATATAGTATTCAAGTTTGGGCTTTAATAGCGCTGTTACCTTGATATTAATTAAGAATGATAGTATCTTTATTTGTTTATAAACAGTATTTGCTAATAGTTGAATAATTAAATAATTAAAAACTGTCCAATTGATAATTAGACTGCAGATTTTTAAGCGTTGTAAATGTAAGCATATAATATGTAAAAATATATAAAATATTCAAAGTAGAGTGTTTGTTGCAATATTTAGTAATTGAAACAAATTTCTACTTGCACTCCATTTCTTTAGTCGTGTTCATAAATATAAAATATAAAGATTCATGAAAATCCTCAATCTGCTGATAATATTCAGGAAACAATGTGATTCATAATCGTTGTTTTAAAACATGTAAAAGGATGAAATCATGAGAATCAGAAATATATGATCAGTGCAAAAATTCAATGCACCGTACTATATGATGAAGAATTCAAAAATACTTCTTTCGTTGTTAGTTCGTAACATGGTAGCTGTGCAAATACAAAATTGTTTACAATTGTTCCGTTTATCTCGCGCCCTCATCTTGGCCTCTCTACCCATATTGTATTTTCACTGAATTTTCAGAGGAATACGAAGAAGCACAAAGACTACCGGTCTTGATCTAGTTAGTGAAATGAAGAATTAGCATGGTTACAAATTTGATCAGCGCAATTGATAGAGTTAGTTGCAATAAATGTAGAATAAAGAACATCTTCTAATTGTATGAATGGATTATAAAACTTTGTAAAATCGAGAGAGAATATACATTATATGATCATTCGTTAAATTTTTTCACGCGATTATATTGATAAAATTTGAAATTAATGCAAAAATGTATGTAGATGTCACAAGATATGTATTTTAAATTAATGAAATTTCAGTTTACACATACAAGAAGTGATACGACCGGTTAGGGGACGATTTTACGTGGAAAAATAAATTGAGAAAGGAAGAACAAGATCTTTTTATACGATGCGTTTCGAGAAAAATGAGTTTGAAGTGATAAATTCATCAAACGAGCGCAACGGTACAAATGTTGGATCAAAATTGGGACAATACTTTCGTCCACCAGACTTCATTCCTCTAGATTTTTATCTATGAAATCACATTAAAGAAACTAAATACATTCTGAATAGTATATAATATATAATGAAAATCATCTTCAATTAAAAGATATTACTGTGAATGGAAGAGTGAAAAAATTCAAACACGTTAACATCAGTTCGCAACTTTTTTTTTGATTCGCCGAGCAAAAATGTGTCAGTGACATTAGGGAATTTCAGCAATTTGTAATTAATCAAAATATATAAGATATTGAAACTAATTGCTTTCCCTGCCTAATTGATGTAATTATACCAAACTATATTATTATATCAGTTATACCAATTCACAAACGATAACTAGTCGAAATGGCTATACTACGCAATTTAAGCTCGATTTTCTCGAAAACGAAACGTCATAAAATTTCATTCCCTTCTTTTGATTTATTATTGCGTACAGAGTCATCTCCTGACCGATTTTGTCACGATTTAAGAAACACCTCGTGTAATAATTAAAACTAAAGATGTTATTTAACTGAATATTTAATGCACAATTACATACATAATACACATTACAGTGTATTAATGTATTATTAATAAGATCATCTTGTATGTTTCTATAAAATTTATGTGCATCTTTAAGCTTCCATGTTGTTTCTACCGATATAGTCATGGCAATTGGTTCTTATTATAACGTTATAACAAAAAAGTGCCTGTCGTTGATCCATTGATTTTGAAATTAAATTTATTACTAAATGAAAGCTTATATACTGACGTGTCAAATTTTGAGAAAGGAAAGAGATAAAGATGAGAGAAAGAACGGAACCGGTATTAGGTTGTGTCGAGCGAGAGAAAGCGATATGATTGAGTGCATGTCACATTGAACGAAACATTTTAAATTTTAAAAAATTTAAATCTAAATTCGTCAGAGGACAATTTTTTAAATTATCTGACCGGTATAAACGAGCTTTTCTGACTCCTTATATCTAAATTTCAACTTGAAACTTGCTGTAATTAATTTAAACTTGCTTGTCGTATTAATTACTATTTGATCCTCTTATCAAACTATTATATGGAATTTAATTGATTTCTGACAAATCTATTTCATCATTTTGTAAATCATTTCTACACGTGTTTCGTGAGTCAGTCTATCACATCTGTAAACTTATCATTACCCGATTAGGTCCAAAAATATTTATAGATGAATGAGATATATTCTAATGAAACACGTTTAGAAATGATGAACGTATTTATCGTATATGTATACTCGCCAAGCATGTTTAATTAGGCTTTTCGAGTATGTTATTTATATTTATAGCTTCGATCTCGCAAAAGTTGTTTAGAACTAGACTGGTTTGTCAACTCGTGCACGATAAGTGAGTTGTATCTCGGAAAGGCAATGATGTTACGTTGTGGCGCAATGCAGGTACAAAGTCTATCAAAGAACCGTGTGACCGAGTTACTTACACGATTATACCGCTAAACGTGCTAGATTTCTACAAATACAAAACAGGTGTAATTGTCTTCTTTAAAGCGAATGGCCATTACATTTTCCGTGAGTCGTGTGGTCTCGCACGAAAAAAAAGGGCAACGGTCACGCTGGCCACGGCTTGTGTAGATGCCACCACTCTTGCGTTTCACACAGGGAACTCGTCAACTCACTTTCCGCGAGTGACCCGAATTTCATTCTACTTCTCGTTTTGGTGCACTTTTACCGTTTTACTTTGAACTTGTCTGGTTGGGATTTCTTCTTTAGTAGAAAAAAAGAAAAGAAAAAGAAGAAGAAAACAAAATTGCTTATATCTCGAGAAATCTAGAAACCGGAAAAGTGAAGAAAATAAACAGACCTAATCCTCTTACTCTGTCAGTCAACGACGCGGGTATTATCAATCGATGTCAAAAAGTTCCGCAACTTTCAAATTTTTTGCATCGTTTAAGTTCATTTATTACAGTAACATATATATGTTTTTTTTTACACACATATATATATATTTACGCATGTATAAAAACTGTAGAAAAAAAAAATGATTTTCATTCATTTTATCCGCTATAAATCATAAGGTGGTAATAAATTGATCATAGTGTACGAAAGCGTATCGTTTTCTGTACACATTAACGAGTTTTGAATGTTCGCGCTATTTAAGATAAGTGACGTACGCCGTGTAACGTAGTATTGATATACAGAAGGTTATAGCATCTATGAACTCCAGTAGTAAATTATTTGTTACATAAAAAAGTAGTTTAGGTTTAGAAATTAGTTTTCCTGTAAATGAATGCACAAAAGTCGTATAAAGGTATGATACATGACTCTTTAAATGGGTTCGTATAATTTATCATACTAATTTAATGGACTAATTGATGCAACATTATTTTCATTGCTACAAAAATACGACAAGAATGTCTTTTTCATACGACTTTTATACCTTCACTCGCGAAAGAACTAATTTTATGTAAGTGTGTATGTAAATCATTCGCTTCTTCTAACTGATATATCCAGTAGAGTAGCTCGCCATTAATTCGCATTCATAGAACTGGTCACTCACGTTGATAACGTAACCGTCAGATTATTAATTACATCCACTCTCTGTGCAAATGATATACAAATTTACGTTCGTGTCTGAAAAATGTCCCATGATCTTTGCGTAGTCTAATTGAAAGTTCACGTTGCATCTAACGTGGAAGTTCACGTTGTATTTTAATGCGATATTCCATTTAAAAGAGAATGGAAATTTCAAAAGTGTTCTGCAACTATGTATATTTAATTAGAATACCGACTTGGATTACTAAATAATTCACTTTCACAGTGTGCAAGTAACATTTGTTACATATTTCAATTACTGATTGTTCATAGCTCGTTTAATAAACTTACATTAATTTTTTTTCTTTTTTTAATGTCGCATCGACAACTAAGTTTATTATATTTGTTGCTTCGATGAATTCTAAAACAATTTCTCTGTTGTTCAAGTTCATTGGGAATCTTGGCCAATTGTATTTATTTCTGCACATTCAGTAATTAAATGTCTTATTGTCAGTTTCGTAACGCATCATGGTTAAAATTCCTTCGTGATGAAAAATGTTTGCTATGCAATTTAATACGCCTTATTAATATTCTGACTTGGTCTGATCTGTAGACTGGCAGTTTCGGTGAATGTAAATTTATTTTTCAATTTGCTAAGTGTATTCGTCAGGAACGATCAAGTTTTGATCATTGATATGATACTGTGTCCATTACTATTTTAAAATGTTATGTTGAAACAGCAAAAGTTTGTAGGGCAGAGAATAAATACGGCGAACTTCATCCCACGAGTGAAAGTAAAGCAAAATCAATCGGCGGTTTTTAGCTGTTACAGATTATTGTGGACCGTTTCTTTGAATATATTTTATTCGAGTCGCCACCGATTTCTCGCAACAATTTTTCCTCGGCAATACTTTTAACTTTTAACTGTCAACGATTATACCGCGCGAAAATAAAAGCACAACAACACACATCTCGTCCGTGCATTTCACTTTCCAATATCAAAATAACTTTCAGTAGCTTTGGAAGGCGGAGGATATTTGCTATATGAGTCACAGTTCCTTTCATGTTGTATTACAACATGGCGGCCGCAAAAAGCAGAAAACTATTGTTTTCGACATGACTCTCTAAAGGAAAATTTTACAGACAATGTTGCATTATGATAAGTGAGTATACACAGTGTTCTTATTTTTAGAAAATAAGACAGTCGAAAAGAAGTTTTAATCATCAAGATTATTGTTAGCATTAAGGTTTAAGCTAAAAATTAATTGCTGAAATTTGAGAACTCGTATACTCGTATCGAAATACATTGCGTATATGTACATTTCAAGATGTTACTTTTCATTCCCTAGCGAATGAATTTTACACTTCTGTGCATCCTCGATTGCTTCCGTCCTGTCACTGTCAATGGATCTCAGGAAGGAAATTGTTTTCTTCCTTTTTTCTCATCAAGGTGCGTTGACTTCACTGGCAAAGGAAATGCCAGTTTACGATCGCCAGCAAACAATGACCGATAAATATCGATTTAGGAACTTTTACCATGCATGACAATTTCTTATTTGCAAATTTTACCATTCCGTGATTATAGATTAGACTACGATCCGCCGATGCGCGTTTCTGCGGAGGTGGTGGTGCACTAGAGTACCACCGCGGTGGGACTCACCTTCACCTAGACCTTTCTTTCACCATGCAAGAGGGGATTTGTATATAAAAGCTCTCTTCTGGATAGCAATGGCATCAGAAACCACAATTTCACTTACACACTCGGTTGTCACTTGGCCACCGCACGTACAGAAGACCAACAGAATACCAACAGAGCAATCTCGCTAAAGGATCAACATGAGATCATTAGTAAGTCGGTCGATTGACATTCTTCACGTCGTTAGTTAACAACATATTCGTTGCCAATTACGTTTCAATTGTTGCCGTGTAAAATTCGCAAAAGTTTAATTTGATCCAACGCGTGTTCGTAGGTGCTATTGATCCTCGTAGCGGCAGCTATTGCAAGCGTTTCCTGCAGGGAAACGAAGGGAGATAACCGACCATTGAGGCCACCGCCGGCGAAGGGCAAGCGCGGCGTCGTTGAATACTCCGGCGGCGGATCCTCCTACAATTCACCCGTCATAAGTTCCTCCGGATATAGCGGCGGATCTTATTTGGGACATTCGGCGGGTATTCAGAACATAGGAGGCGGCATTCTCGGACACGGTTCCATAGGATACTCGCTGGGATCCGGAGGACTCACCGTCGGTCTTCAAGGGCTGAATTCAGGCGGACACTCCGGGCAATCCTCGTACGCCACGCCGAGTCTGAGCTCCGCCGGCGGCGGAGGAAGCGTCGGTCTGTTCAGTTCGTCCTCCAACAAGAACGGGCCAGTTACTTTCGGCGTGCACGGTGGCGGTTCTAGCGGTTACTCAACGGTACCGGTCTACGCAACGGGAGGCCACGGATTGTCGTCGTACGGCAGCGGTAGTATCAGCCTTCCGGCGATGTTGGGACACGGGTACAGCTCCTCGTACAGTTTGCCGGGGGCGTCGTTAAGCTCGCTGGCCAGTTCTTCGAGTCACGGCCTGCCAATCCAATCCATTGCCCCGAGTTCGTCCTATCACTCGGTGAGCGGAGGTTTGGTAATCGATTCCAGTTCGCTTGGAAAGGGATCCTCTGGCTATAGCCTCCCCGTTTCTTCCTCTCACGGAAGTTCGTCTCTCGGTGGCTCCGGCAGCTACTCTCTCCCATTATCGTCGGATGGATCCGCCAGTTACTCTTTGCCAGTCTCTTCTGGATCATCCGGCGGTCATATAACGCTCTCCAGCGGATCGTCCGACTCTGGTTACTCCCTTCCCGTTTCTTCCGGGTCATCCGTCTCCAGCTCCCATTCCAATTACATACCATCTTCCTCCGAAGTGTCATACTCATCGGGCGAAAGTGCCAGCTACTCGAGCCCCTCTTCCAGCTACTCCGACTCGAGCTCCAGCTATTCCGGATCAATTTCCAGCTACTCCAGCCCCACTGTCGGCTATTCCAATCCCAGCTCGAGTTATTCCGGCTCGTCCAACGGGTACTCGACGAGCTACTCGGCACCTTCCACTTCGTACAGTGTTCCAGCGGAGTCTCGTGGTTCCTATTCAAATCTGAGTCCTAGATACGTTACGTACACCGGCTCGAAGGGTTACGAGAATTCGGACACCACCAGCAACAAATACGATACGATCTCGTATTCCAGTCCAAATGGAAAATATTGAATTACCAAATTGTCGAATACGCGTGTACGAACGTAATACACACACGAGAAATCCCAAATGCGAGAAACGTAGTCTCTCTAACGGATGATTAATCGTGGTCCATTCTTGGACAAGTCGAATGATTGTCCAAGGATCGTATGACGCCGTGCTAATTTACATTTTTAAGCATTTAGTGTTTTAAACTGTTTTATTTAAGACGCCGTTGCGTATTTATGTTGTTTGCTTCGAGTTTGATAACATTGATACTGCGATGTTTGTTTCATAGTTTTTACGCATATTATGTTGTTTATAATAAAGCGATTGTTTTTTTTTTTTTTTTTTTTGTAACCTGCTGATTATCTTACACTCCTCCAACCAAGTATAACAGAATTTAAAAATTTCGCAATGTCGCACACAACGTCGTTGGGAATATTTTACGATAATCGACAAACTTTCGATTGGAAAACGAACAGTTGTTGTACGCGTAAAATATTTCAAGATACATCTCTTTTTACTTGACCGATAAAAGATGGTGGTTCAGCACGAAATGATTCGTCGAGCTGACTAGTACTTCGAGCAGCTACTTTCGTTAACGTTATTTTTTTTTTTTTTTTCTTGTTGGTTGTTGATACGTGACTTACAACTCACGACCGAAAGATTTCTTTTTTATTCGTACACGTTTCGCGGTGAAAGTAAATATAACGGCGAGAGAAGTAGAAGAGAACGGTCGTTACATATAATAAGGATGAGTGTAGCAAGAAACAGTGTCAATGCGTAAAAAGAGGATCACTTTTACTGCAAGGCCGGCCCTGGCGAAATGAGCGAATTCCTTTCTAAACTTTTGTTCTTTTTGGGAAAGTGCCCAACGAGTCGTGTACGGTACAAGCCGGTCGCCACTCGTCTGCGGACCGGTTTAATACCATTCACGAGGAAACTATTCCTTTACCTCTGCCCTTATTCCTATGACAGTAACGGTACCGATATTTTTTTCCAAGGAAAGCTAAACGTTTCAACAAAAAATGAATTGTCTTGTTCAACTCGAAATATAAACTCGAGGTTTATATGAGTGTTTTTATATAAATTATCAAGGAGAATTTCAAGTTCATCATACTCTCCAAACGAGAACGTGCGTTGGAGACGATTAAACTAATTGTTAGAAACTTGAAAATTTTGTACGTTCGTTACGAAAAGAGAAGTTTAGAAGTTTAGTATTAGTATTAGTACCTAGCTGACTCGTACTGGGGTACAAGTCGTGCAGTTTTTATTTTTAGTTTTGTACAGTTTTTTATTACTTTCAACATTTTTATACGTATTTTTATTAGCCATCCTTCGTTTAATATCCTTCGTCGAATCCGCGGTGTAACGCGAGACCGGGCAGAAGAAAGTGCACAAGTACAAGCACGACCCACTTTTCGTCGATCGCACGTGGGCACGGACGGATAAATACGCCGCGTCAAAAAACGTGACGCGTACGAAAAAGCTCGAGCAATCTGAGAGGAGGCCGATCCGAGACGTAGAGACTGGTGCGTCGGTGTAAGCGATAGGAAAGTCACATTTCACTATTTCCCGACTGGTTCTACCAGAGCGACACACGTTGCGCGTTTCGCTCTTGAATCGGTGCCAGTGACGTGCCTTGAGCGAAAAACGGGGAAAATTCAGCTCTTACTTTTCGTTCGAGCGAGATTTATGTAGGTTATTCGATAAATTAAAAACATCTTGATATACTTTGGATCACCGACACACGGTTAATAATGGGTAATCCTTTTTATCCGATTAGAAACTACTTTCTCATTGATTAGAAAATACTTTCTCACGCGATTCAACTGCAACGCATGATAGATAGAAAATCCATCGTTTCTATCATTTTTACTGAACGCCGAATTTTAAGATTTTAACTCTACGTGTTTGCTACGAGTTGCTAGAAGTCGCGCGGTTATCGAAGGCGTGGTCCCCGCGGCGAAGATTCGCAGCAGATCGATGCGGCGAACGAACATGGTGCCCGGGTGAAAGTAACGGCTACTCGAGTGGATGGACACTCGAGTGGACTGTATGTGTGTGTGTGTGTGTGTGTGTGTGCGCGCGCGCGCGCCAATTGATCGCGAAAGAACATCCGCCTTAAAAGGCGTTCGCGCGGTCGACAACTGAAAAAAATTGTCTCGCGGGTATCGCTCGAAGCGTTTTACTTCCGCGAGCGCGCGCAACGCGGTTGTTCTTTCGACGCACACAGGTAACTCTTGCAATCCGCGAAAGAAAGGAAGCTGGTCCGATTGTCTACGAAGAATCGTGCGCTGAGCGAGACACTCTCCTCGATTTGCTGCGACAATTACTCACGGGGCTTATCTCGTTCGCCGCGAACGAGAGCTTTCACGCCTCGCTCCGGCCGGTCCTCGTCTTTATTTCCACCGTGACAAGATGGATCTGTCCAACCCGCCTCGCCTCGCCTCGCCTCGCCTCATCTCGGAGGCCACCAGTTCACCGGTTCGACGTAGAGATCGTTGTTTTACTAGCCGGTTTCACTGCAACCGGGCGTGCGCTCGGATCTACATATAAGAACGGAGAAACGTTAAACTAGTTTCCACGATTTTTCAACCGGCCGAGTATAAAGGAGAAATTCAATGTCGGCCGATACATCATTAGACGTCGCGCCGGCGTGCCGATTCGATCCGTTCGATCCGAGAGCAGTGGACGGTGAACAACACGGTCAGCGAATGAGATAACGCGAGAGAAGCAGTCGTACGGATGAAATTCGTTTTAATCATCGGCCAACAGCGACGATCGATTGACATGGACTTGCTGGTCAGTATGAATTTCCATTTATTCTTCCATCGCGGTAAGCTGCTCGTCGGACCGACGCACACATCGGACTTGTGATTTCGAATTTATTTCAGCTACTGTTTCTACTGTCGTCGGCAATCTTCGTCCAAGGATATGGGAAAAATAACGATCCGAACGACGAGCCCTTCCTGCCGATATATCCGGTTTATCCCTATAGTCCGAAATTGATGAAAAGGGGGGCCGAGAAGGAAACGGTCGCGCAGCTATCGCCAGAATTGTACGCGCCCAAAGCAAACGCCAAGGACTCTTACAGCGCCAGTTTCGGCGCTAGTCATCCTCGAGATTCTTATTACCCTAATTACAACCCGTATTCCAAGATTACCTCGCCGTCGAACTACGCGTACTACGGTACTTCCCTTCCGTACTCGTATCAATCGAGCCCCTACAGCACGTACAATCCCTACTCGACCCTCCACGGCACGTACAATCCTCCCTACTCGTCGCACACGGTGCCTCCTCCTCCGCCGCCGCCGCCGCCGCCGCCTTCTTCTTATCCAGCGATTTCTTACTCGCCCTCTTATCCCAATTACTACTATCAATCTCCCTATTACTATCCCGATTATTACAACCAGCCACTGTTTCATCCGCCTCCGTTGCCGCCACCTGCCATCGATTACTCTGGCGACGCGTACAGCGACGTAGAGACCGACGGCAAAAGTAAAGACAGAAAACTCGGCGAGGAAGCACCTCAGTTCGTCGACGGAGGGAACTACATCTCTGCAAACCCCAAGGATCTCGAGAGTCAGCCGAGCACCTACAAAACGAGCAGTTTTCAGAATCAGTTGGAACAGACGGGCAACATGCAGATCCTAAAAGGTATTCCGATCCCGGTGCCGAAAACGACGTACAGAGTGATCAGCGTTGCCGGACAACCGGTAGGTCCCGATTACCCTTTGCCGGCGTCGTACGTGAAAGCGCAGCAGCTCGAAGAGCTGATGAGTCACGGTCTGGTGAAGCTGTTGCAGCAAAATTTGCAGCAAGTCCCCGAGTACTCTGTACGCGAGTCGACGAAGGACACCGCGATGACGGCGAACGACGGCCAAGACGCGCATCAAAACGATCAGAGCAAAAGCACGCGTTACGTTGCCATCCCTAACGCGATCGCTAAAACTGGCTTGACCTACGTCGTGACTCCCAGCGTTCTCAGGAAGCTGAACGTTGCTGGACCAGAAGCAGCGTTGGGCCAGAAGATTCAGTTGAGAAATATCAAGTATCCACCGTTGGTGCCGGGCGTGTACACCGCGATCGAGAAGCCCGAGCAGGATCAGACCGAGTCGAACGAGTACGAGAAGTACGAGAGCTACGAGAGGACCTCTCAGGATGCTCAGGACGACTACGACGGCTCGTCGAGTCAAATAACTGACAAACGGCAGCAGCAGAGTTACGAAGTAAATCCCGGTCAGTCTTATCAGAATCAGAATTTCGTCACGCCCCGGGCGTACACTTATCAATACACCAGCTACAATCCATCGCAAACGACCTCTCAGAGGCAGTCGCAGCTGTATAAAAATAATCTGGACAGCGTGAATTTCGGCGTTAAAACGAAAGAGGCTTGAGTGAGATTGAGGTTGAGAGAATGGAAGACCCGTTGCAGTATGGTGTTAACTTGTTTGTCGTTTCAGAGTTTTATTTTTGTGTGACTAGCGTTGGTTAAAATTAGCTGAGATATTTATAGTTAGCGTTGATTTAACATCACGCAACATTCAAGACCTTTGAATATATATTGTACGATATTTTATCGATTGTCACGTTAAACTTGCTCCTTCTCCAGTTCGATGATGTTTCAAAAGTCACAGCTTTCTTCACTTGCGACACGCCAAAACGGTATTCACGAGGCTTTTACGTTCCACATACGCACACATGTACATATAATATATACAAGCGTTATTATTGTTATTGTTGGCAATAAAATGTCGTTACTTTTCGTTTTTTCTCCTTTATCGTCGAACGAGCCATTTGCCAGATCTTGCGAAAAAACTGCACGACTCGTACCCCAGTACGATTCGTCTCACTGAAAGGCCCAGAAGCAATTGTTCCAATTGGACCGAGGAAACGAAGATGACTTTTTTGCCATAAAATTTTATCGATACGCAAACATTTGAATCGATACAAAACAAATTACAGGCGCGATCGCCAAGTACCAGGCAACGCCACTCCTGCTCGAGGTTTACCCCACGCCCCCTCGCGAATCACGTGACCCAAATCAACCAATTGATAATTTTCGTTGCATTAGCGTTGCATCTGAAGGGACCCGAGTTTCTAATGTCACTTTCAGCGATAATATCTTTTCTATTTTAAATACCAACCGGTATGGTGTGTATCGAGTTGAACGACGCACCGTAAACGTGCACGGGTCGATGGACGGTCGGTGAACGTGTTTCAATTCCAACCGGGAATTTTCGACCTTTCGGGGATGTACGCGGGAAGACAAGAGGCGGCACGGCTGGCGAACGAAAGGAGAGGATGCAATGAGGAAACCCGGCAACGTTCGATCGTTTGGGCGCGGTAATGGAAAGGGGAAGTGAGATTGCGATTCAGGGGAATCGCACGAACCGTACATCGTGGCAGGTGAGAGAGAGAGTGGCGAGTTCCAGTATTTTGCTTTATTTTTCGCATTCCCGGCGAGTGTGCCGGTGGTCGAAAAATAAAATCGGACGAGCCGGAGCCTCTTACTTTCTCGTGACTGGGTTTTGATCTCGATCCCCTGTATACACGGTGTGATCCGAAAGCCCGACGGCGTTACTCTTCCCTTCCGCGTCGCGTTTACAACATTTTAGCTGAAATTGCCGAAAATCTGATCTTACGATTGCTTTATCTCTAAAAGCAACCATTCCGAATTCTGTTTGTCAAAATATTTCCTGCTTCAATTTTTGAGCAGAGAATGTAATTTCGTTTCCATTCGGGCGATTTCTTTCGCTCGTATGAATTACGTACGACAAATTTTCACGTTTCAACACTCTGACACAGTTGTAAGCTAGCACGTTTGTTAAGTTTGTATGAAATTTCGATTTCAACTCAATTGTCCTCGCCGAGTTGTGGAGAAAGCGATCCACTCGGAAAACCTCAAGTTACGACGGAATTATCATCCCAAAATTGTCAAGCTCCAATCGTTACCGCAGTACAGTTGAGAAAGTTTCCTCGACTTAATTGAAGGTAATTCGACTGATGGTACAGGTGGAGGCAGTCATCGTTTATTAGATCATTCTCTCTGCTTCCACACCCAGAATGCGGATAGAAAGTGTTTTTTTTTTTCTTCTTCTCGTTCGACTTATAGCCGGAGGAAAGGGTTTTACGGAAACTCGAGTTTCAATGGCGAAAGATCGACGAAGAGATTGATGGACTTGGCGAGATCTCCTTTCCCTCCATTAATTGCAAACAAATTTTTCGATGGCTATTGAGAGTGAAAAGTATACCTGCTGCTTTTTCCTCCATGTTTCTCTCGTGCATACACGCACTTTGCGCCGCCTTCCTGCAAATTTCACTTCTACACGGAGAAAAATTTTACCGTGGGTACCGTTTTACCGGTCATTTGGAGCGTCACGTCGGGACTTAACACACTCGTTTAATAAATCGCATTAATGTTTCGTTTTAAGAGTGGTTAATGCCCCACTGAAATCCCCTTCTTGAAACAATACTTCAGACTCGGAACAATGGCTTCAGTCTCCGCCGTCGTTAAGTTTGACGATCATTAAAATCTCGTCCTGAATACATTGAGCGCACCCTTCAATTGTTCGCGTAAAATATCTATCGCGGCTTCGTGTCCTGCGTTTTTAATTCTTACGAAAATTGCACGCTTTGATTCATAAATTCTAACGTCGCATAAATTTCTGCCCGTGCGCCGCTTATCTACCTACGGAATATTCGTGAAACAGGGTCGAGCTGCTCGCGTTATTTCACAAATGTACAGTATATGTATTACAAACATTAGCGAACTAATGAACCGATTAACTGATAAAGCAATTAATACAATTTTGGCAAGCTCGAAACAAATTTACAGGGATGCAGCATTCCACTGACGACAACGAATTCGGCAGGGATCGGTCCGATCCGGATGGAAATTAGAAAGATAGTACGTAACGACCAGTTTCCGATTTCCACGCTGTATATATCCTCGTTCCTATTCACTTTTCACGATACCGTTCTCACCGGTAAACGTTTATTTTTCTTGCGTTAAACGTTGGCAGTTATCGCGGCCGGTATCGTGGGAAATACACGTCGCTCGCGGAGAAACTGAAAATTAGAAAACTAATGTCCCTCGGGACAGATACGTCATTGATTTCTCAATTGTACGGGTTAAGTCGTATCGTCGTACAGCCCCTCGTAACGCACGATCGTGTCATTTCTGCCGATACTCCTATCTTCGCTTTGTGCGTCGTGTCGTTGCGTTTTGCGACTTTTAATCGCGAAAGGGACGATCCAACTCTTCATTCGGTGTCCGAGTCGAGCAAATATTTCCATGGTCCATTCGCGTGGTCCAGGAGGGCCACTAAACACGTTATAATACACGAGTGAAATGTGCCCCGTCGAGATATACATACATACTACGGGTAGGGGTAAAGGCTATATAAGAGAAGGTGAATCTACTTTGGGTTTGTAGTAGAGCTAGAATCTTTGGGTCGCGGTCGTACTTTCTGAAATTAAAGCAACATGGTAAGTCCTACTTTTCGACGATTCATAGTAAACCTGAACTTAATTATCGATCGTTTTTTCCACTTTTTTTCTTACACGTTAGTGCCTTTCACTGTAGCTCACCAAAGTATTTGAACCATTTACCGTACCACTTATGTACACACACGATACAGTTGCTTGTCATAGAGAATATTCTGAAATTTCGTCAACGTTACAACGACTAGATTGCGGATTAGTGGTTGCACATCTTTGGTTTTTGGGGAAATTTAAAAAATGCAGAAATACACGGAACGCGCGTGATATGTAAAACTATATAAAGTATGCAAAGTTTAGCACTTGTTATCAGCTGGGTAAGACAAATGTCTGCTCAAGTCCTATTGTTTTATTTTTTAAAACTGTGAATTTGCATAAATATGCTGAAATTGAAAACAATTTGAAAATATACATACGTAGAAGTTACAAGATATTTATTGCAAATATTACATTATATTTGGTAAACAGTTAATATACAACATAAACATATATTTATTTAAAATATATAATAAATGTTAAAAATATTAAAATTTCTCAGAATGTATTAATATTTATTAGGTAATGGATAAATACTTTTGTCATTTTTGCGAAATTTATTTAATTTTTAGCTGTGCTAAAACAATGTTTTCCAATGTATTTACATTATCTGATTTTCTTCAAATATCATCAATATAATCACAATAATTCTGATTATGGTGTTGATGAAATTTCAAAATCTTTTGTACAACATAATACACACATATATATAAAACTTAATGATATGTATAAGTATCTAAATACTTTTGTGAGAGACTATACATATACATGTATAGTAGTGGATCTAATCCTTAGGAAGTGCGAAGCTAACATTGGGAGCTCGTTTCACTTTAGAACTTGTGAACAACAAAACAAAAAACAATTTTACGATTTTTCAGTTGACAAAATGATTAAAAAATTCAACTGATTTGCGAGCTAAATAGTTGTTTTTTGTTATTGACACTTTATTTTGCAAACGTAAAATGTATCGAATCGAGGTTAAAATTTCTATTCCCTTTTTTACGTATAGTTGTTCCGATAATTGTTTAATCATTTTTTGGAGGATCCTACACACGGCAGTTAAATTTAATTGATAAGTTTTAAAAACTGAACGTGTCTGTCTCGGCAATACTCGAATCGCTTCAATTAATATAAGAACTGTGAACTTTTACTCTTGTGATACAATGATCCGCTACATTTGGATTTTGGAGGGGGTGACCCTCCCCCAGAGGCACTGCATTCGGGCATAGTGTATATAAGAGTGCTCCATACCGGATGTTTGACCCAGAACTTCGCGAAGGAACAGTGAAAGTACATCCCGATGCAAGTTCATTTTTCAACGATAGTCACAATGGTTAAGAAGCAAACATGGAATCAAATTTAAATAACGGCCACATTTGTGGCTAAATTTCGAGCATTGAATTATTTTGAAAGGGCTTCGCAGTTTTTCACTCACACGATACTTTGTCTGTTTCACAGAAAATTTACTTGATACTGGGCCTGTTGTGCATGGGCGTGAATGGAGAAAAGAAGATTAACTTGGACGACATAGAAAGAGATAATTTGAAAGCGGAAGGTATATCGAAATCCGGCATTACACAGCTCGAGGGATCAAAATATCTCGCGAAGCCAGTAATTGACCAGCAACAGTACCAAATACCAAACCAATATCGTGGACCACCGCCACCACCACCTCCTAGCTCGTCGGTTACATACGTAACCCCTCCACCGGTGCAAAATGTAAAGTAGAATTCCTCGTAAGGTCAAGTATCGCAAATTGTGTCGAATTATACACACAGAGTGATCGCGGGACAAGCAGCTAGGAATCTAATTTCACGTGCAAAACTAAAGAACGATGCTTCTCGTTTTTGAGAAAGCCAAGTTTGAAAATTTACAAGTATACATAAAAAAATTAATAGAATTTAAACGCGAGTGAATAATCGACAGGATATACTACACGCGAAAACAAGTGAAATTTTTATATTTAATAAAATAGAATTTGGATATGTTTAGTTAAGAAACAGTAGTCTCGTTACACGCGTATTCTATCAATTTTCAGATAGTTGGAGCAATTTAAAGGAAAATATTAACCTTTTTGACTTGTTTTCATATCTAGAATGAAATAAATTCGAAATTTTAAAATTCGAAAACGAAGCCTCATGTAAAAAGATTTTATTCCCTTTTTATTTAGTACCCGACAGAAACGTTCGTTCAGCCTGGCAAATACGCGAGGAAAGAGCAAATTTATCAGCAACAGAACAACTATCAAGAGCAAACATTACCAGAACGATATTACAATGAATATCAACAGCAACCGTTGCTATTTCCCAAAAGAATCGCGCCAAATGTCTACGAGTCGCAACAATTGGCCTACCAGCCGGAAGTGAATGTTGGCAATCAGTTGCCAGTAAGTTCTGTTCAGCAAAAAGTGGTCTCGACGAAGTTTGCGAAAAACGTGAACAAAGGTATTGGCAACGTGAGGAGATCGCGGTCGATTCAACGTTGTTTAACTTTTCGCTAAATTTTTGCAGACCAAGAGTACATCAACATCCCTATGATGCACCTTTTCACTTATTACCCGAATTTAGACGTAAATTCTGGTAAAACCAACGGGTTGTTCGTACCTCAATTAGCAACGACAGCGACCAATCATATAAGCATTCCCGTGTACACGTCAACGCTGAGTCAGAGGCCGGTAGTTTCTGCCAGGCCAACGTACGAAATACAGTACACTCCAAAACAGAATGCTGTCTCGAACAAGGTTAATGTATAGAGAGAAATAATTCTCATATATCTTACAGATCTATATAGCATGGAATAATTGTTAACTTTGGAAACGACGGTGCTTCAACTTTCATTGTTTTAGGTAACGAAAGGCGCAGTTTACACGGCTCCGGTTAATCCGAAGAAATTCTCCGTGCCAGCTGATGCACCGGCAGATCAAACGTACGCCCAAGGAAGACAGTTTTTATACACGCAAGCGTACATCGCACCGTCCCAGCCGCAGTACGTTTCTCAGCTGATCTACGCTCAACCCACGGCAGTTTATATGCAAGCCACGCCAGTTTACAGCGACGTTTACGTTCATCCGTCCGACTACGACCAAGACAATTCTTTGCAAGGCAGCGCGAGGTACACCACCCCGGTTGAGCAGCTGCAATCCACGGTAGCAATTGCCGACGAGTTGCCGAATCAAGGTCTGGGACAGCAAAGCAGTCAGAGCGTGACTCAGAATTACATCAAGGTTGGTAGTCGTGCGAGAAAACGTATAGCGAAATTTGTAACAATCTCTTTCGCTGTGCGCAAATATATACATGTTCGTGTCGTAAAACCAGGGAGAACCAGATGAGCCGAACACTGATTTAGTGCCACCTCAGATACCACCGCAAGATTTTAAATCTGACGCCGCGTCCGTTTCGTCGCAAGATGAAGAACCGCTCCCAGAACAAAATCACGTAACTTCGTCGGAACCTAGATCACTGTTGGACTCGTACGTTCCAAGCAACGTTATCGCAGCTCAAGATTCCTCCAGGTACGAAATTATTTTTTACAATGTGTACCGCGTCTGTACACAAAATTACAGTATGTCAGTATGTTCGTTGAACGCCTGTTACAGATATCGAGAAAGGCCGATAAAGCTGGAGAGAGGCTTTCTTCCATCGAAAGAAAATTTCTTGTACAAGAAGCGCAAAGTTGAATAATAATCCACGGAGAAATTTCTTCATTTGTTAGTGGTCGTTGAGTATGATGGTCAGTAGATAGATGTCAACAGAAGTTTCGACATTGATTGTTGCTTGGAAACGAACGGAAAATATATCGCCGATAATAAATGGCGTGGCCATATCTAGTCTTTTATCGAAGATCGTTTAAAATTACAAGTTTACTCGTGTACTTGTGTCTAATTTTGCCGTTCTTCCCTCTTTCTTCACATATCCACGAATGTATGTTTTACATTACATGATTTCTAATAAATTTGTATTAAATCTTAAACCACTGTTTTATATTTTACTATTTCTACCTCACAGTAACGTAATGTCTGTTAAAATACTAATCATCCTAATTTTACAAACTCCGTGCGTTCGTAATTGAACAGTTTAAAAGAACAAGTAGAAAAGAAATTTATTTTTATTTCATTGTAGACCGAGTTGCTCCACGTTTGCAAAAATTAATAAAATAATAAAATCCTTAAAGATATTACAATTTTGACAAGCGACGAACTCGTTAAAATTTAAAATTATTCTTTGGCATTAAATAATTTCTTCTCCAATTTCGCAAAACTATTACAGCCGTTACATATTTTAACAGAGAGCCGTTGACAGGCGGTACGTACGTACAGGGACAAGCACAAGCACAGACGCGCTTAGGTGCGACGTGCCAAAACGAGAAAGCGGATTCTGAGGAAAAGAAGCCAATGGTGTAGGCTTTTGAAATCGTTGTCAGAGTTGAAATTAATAGTGTGACAGACATGTCAATTCTTTTCGTTTTTTTTTGTTCATTCACACTGCGCACTGATTCAGAGAAACGTCATCACCGGCATATACGTATAATAAATTGATACAGAAAGCAAAAGCAATTAAAAGTAGTTTCACTTTTTGACCGACGATGATGATGCAATACGAAAAATTTGCTTAAACTTCGAAAATCGATTAATTATTCGTTTCGTCAAGTTTCACCGCATCTCTCTATTGCACAATGGTGTACCGGCCAGTTAGGAGAAAAAAAAAAAATATACGTAGTAATTAATTTTCTCTCTTTTTTTTTTCTCTTTTTAATCACATTGCCGCGACGAGATAATTAATCTGAACTTCGTGCCGAGGATGAGCACGCAGCTGCAGCAGTGTCGCTACGCTACTGGCAGGTGTCTTTCCATATGTATCGAATGAAGAATGTCCGTGTGTTACATACAGCGGTGAAACTATAATCGTGGTGTCCCTCTCGTGGTTCGAGCGAAGGCATATAAGGTGGGATGTAGCTGCCACTGCTTCATCAGTTCCAAATACACGCGAGAAGATCAAGAGCCAAGCGTGCACAGGTTTAAGGTCGATCCCGGCATCATGAAAATTCTCGCGATACACGTAAGTACGCCGATTTCTCGCTTTAACCCTGCGACGTTTCCTTTCGAGCTTCTTTCTTTCACGCTTTGAAAATTCACGCGCCAGTTGGTCAATCTGACACGGAAACATTTTCGCAAAACGGCAAAACGAATAGGTACGTACATTACGCTCTAGTCACTTCATTCACGCAGATTCATGCTTCAAGGATACAAATTGCGGAGTGAATCGGTAGGAAGAACGAATAATAGTTTCACGTGCGCAGAATATAGCTTTTACCTTATCTCGTTTATGAAGAATTACCCTTATTAGTTCCTCTGAACGTCCAGGATAATAGCCACGAATGATGTTATTCGTATGCGTCCGCGCGTACGTTCCTCGACTCAACTTATCTCGCCGTGTTTCGTACAATTTCGTACAGAGTACGACGTCAACGTGACTGAACGATACTGCAGTTCATTCACTCTTATTTTTGTTCAAACAGCGTCAATGAGATAAATCAATAAAATTAAATAGCTGTTGTGTCGACGTAGTCTGTCATTTCGCTGGTAGATTCTTCAGATTCTTTCTGCCGACGAGATAATCCAGGCCTGCTCTCTGAGCCTGGTCATTAGGGAGAAAGTGTTTCTTACTTTTTTCCTTTTCGTTTTTTCTTCTTCTTCGAGCCACGAGTCGCGCTCACGTCCGGCGAGGTAACCGTGACAGATGCTCTTAAGCAAGTCAGTGAAAGTCCTTGAAGGTATTCGGGCAATAACGGCTCTCGAGCTGCCATAAAGTTTATTCGGGTTGTTCGTTATTAGGTAACGGTCGATTTCCTACCTGGTCGAGAGATAAACTCGAGTGAAAATGATGCGACTCTCCCCGTTCGCCCAACGATTCTCTCTCTGTTACGAAACAGCCGAGCGATTTCAAAATTGAATTAAATTTCAAAATTTCCATGATAATCGGCCCGAGCGCGAAACGAGTTAAACGCGATTCTATTTGCACCTTTCGAGTAACTTTCATACCTGTCTCCTCGAGATTATTAACGAAGAAACTCGAGATTTACTACAGCGCGCTTGGAAAGACGGAGTAACTTGTTTACGATCTTTCGAGTTTGCGCGATATTTCCACCGTTGAAATTCAACGTGAGAACGTCGATTCGAAATACGTTTGCCAATGAAAGCGGTGAAAATCACAAAGTGCTGCGCGCCAGCATGAAACTCGTTGCCGAGCGGATATACTTGGCCTCAACTGTGACCTTGTAAAAATTCGCACTTTTCCCTGCCAAGGTCAATCCGCAAGAAAGTTCCGATTTCCCTTCGATAATTGCACGATTGCAGGATCGTTTGCTGCTTTGGTAAACGTTCGATGTTAAGAATAAAAGGCGTTCTGGCGTTCTACGGAGAAGGTAAAGGAAGCCAGGTGAAAGTAAAATTATCATTAGCGGAGCACCGAGCTGCGCTATCGATACGAACCACACACTTCTCGTTACTGTACCCGTCACGTTAGAGACCGTCGTCCTGTTGGTTTTTCACGCGCTTTCCGTTGCTTTCAGATCTCTGCGATTTTTCTCGTAATTGTTCTCGTCGGTTTCTGCTCGTCGAACGTTGCCGTCGAGACGAACAGCGATGAAGACACCGTCTCGAAGAGATCCGAAGAGGAGTCAAAGCAGGAGGAACAATCGGATCTGCCGATTCTGCCACCGATAATTCTGTTGGACTTTGGCAACAATACAGAGGACGAAAACGTCACGTCCGAGGAAAAGTCGAAGCGCACGGTGAACGACGGTCTAGGTTACGGCCTCAGCAAGAACACCGTTCAAACGAGAAGGTACAACTATTATTTCCCAGCTGGGAAATCGGGGACGACGGTGAGCATCGAGGAATCGATCAGCCCCTTCCTGCCGAAGACGATAATCGAAAGGGTGCAGCCGGGCAGTCAGAAGGGTCATTTCGCCGATATTAACGGCCCGAGTCAAACGGATGCCCGACATTTGAATTTTGATCAGTCCGCGAGATCTCGGCCCGTATTCGGTTTGCGAACGCAGCCGCAAAAGACCGTGGGAAGTTCCAGTTCCGAATCGTATCAAAACTTCTTCGCAACGCCGAAACCGCCAGCCAGCTCATTCGCAATTCAAAATCCGGGCTATAGGAGCAATAATTTCCCAACTACGACACAATCACCTTTGGCAGTTAGCGTCACAGAGACGCTCAGATACGTAACTCCTACGCCGGCCAACTTTGCAAATCCGCAGAGCGGTTCGTTAAACTACGTTACTGCGGATCCCTTCTCCCATAACGGGAACGGGCGAACTCGCGCAAGCCAGCGACAGAATATTCAATCCAATATCAATTCCCACGGCTTCGGCGCCGTTTCTCAAAGTGTCGAGTCCACCACCGCCACTCCGTTCCACAACTACGATCCTTCTCATCTGCGCAGCGCCGGCTCGCCATTATCGAACACGAGATCGAGGTACACCGTGGAAAATGGGATTCGCTACGAGAACAAAATCTTTTGGAAATATCCGGACGGCAGGGTGTCCGACGTTCCGCCTGCCACCTACGTCGAGTATCAGCGACCGTCGACGCAGCAACTCGCAAAATCCCAGGACCTTCGTTCGATTTACGAGGACAGCAGCCCCACGGAGAACGGCGTTCTCTCGCAGGGACCGGTGCAATTCCCTACGGTGTCCGGTGAGCAGACCGGAGGAGAGGGAAACCCGTTCGTTTCCGCGGAATCCTTCTCCGCGAGCTTACCGCAGCAACAAGTGTACCGGCTCGGCTATCAGAATTTAGTGAACCAGAGACAGCACGCAAACTTGCCGCAACAGCAGCGGCAGCCAACTTCCTATTCTTTCTCCTCCTCCTCCGTTTCATCGGAGAGAACGAAACCCAGTTCGATCGGATCCAACGTCAACTACAGCTCTCGTAATCGGCAACTCTCGTCGAGGTACATGGTAAACAGTCCCAATCCGGAGTACACGACGGAGCCAACCGTTAACAGCACCGCGTCTCTCGATTCTATTTCCACCTCGTCGTCGATCGTACGTCCGTCGTCTCGAGCCAACCACGATCCGAAAATACGCGACTACCTGGACACGATACTCGGAGGAGACGGAGAACCGGTGAAACAGAGTTTCAGCGGCAACGACTTGAACAGTTACTCGAACCTTCGGTACTCGGATCTGCTGAGCTACAACCCGTCCATCTCGGAGTACGTTAGAAACCCTTCGTCCATTTTAAACGTTCGGCCAACTTTCGTGCAAGCTGGAAATTCCTTGATACCGGTCATTATACTCAGAGTGGACGGTGCTTCTCCCATTCAAACGAAGGACACGCAGAACATTAATCTGAAGGCTCTGCTTCAGCAGTACTTGATCCAGTACGCCAAGAGCATTCAACAATTGGCGCAACCGTCTACGTACAATCTCGGAACGGAATCCCTCCCGAGACGTTCCGCGATCGGATCCGATAAAAGTCCCGTATTGGATTTAATCCGATTGGCCGAAGGCGATGAACGCCAGCCGCCAAGTTATCAGTCCAATTCGTACGTCGGGAAGTCGAGTTACGAAACGAGTAACGTAGGCGATTCGCAAGATTTTACTAGCAGCCGTTACGTCGAGCGATCGACCGGTCGGCAGAAAACGAAGAGCGTTCAAATTCTAGATAATCCGAAATACAGCGCCACTTACAAAGTTAATAAATGAGCGTCTCGGTTGTTAAAGCGACACACTTGGCACACACGTACTGTTGTATCATTCCGCGAGACGCTTTGTGCCATTGAACCTGCAAAGTATATGATTTACTGGATTAAACGTCACTCGGTAGTAATTGATATGGGATCGTGCAATAAAGTTTCGCTATATGTACGTACATTGTACCTGGACGAATGCTCCTTTGGAAGCTCCAGAATAAATTTCTGGATTTTGAAGACCTAGTCGTGCTCAAGGCAGGTCGTTGCTTTGAAATTTCACCTGTTATTGACCAAATTTTTCACTTCAAGAAGGTACCTTATATAAACTTAGTTCTTAAGGATCTGGTATGAAGCAGTACATTTACACTATTGTATATATGTATGTTTTTATCTACTTGAATAAAATTTGTACGTAAGCGAACGAGTTTTGCATTCTCTCTGAATTTATTTAATGAGATTATTATTAACATTTGAAAAAGTTGTTTATATTTTAAAGTGCAATAAAAGCTCGTTTATACGAACTTGTCGGGGAACAAGTAATTTATACACAGAGTGTTTAAAAAGAGGAGTTCAGTTTTTTTATCGAAACAATTTCTTTCAGGATCAGACACTTTTTGCACCCTTTGTTGATTATTTACACGCCTTTTAAATATCTAATGTTCTCTTTTTTTAACACTCTGTGTATACTCTAGAGTCCACTGATTCTCCCCTCTATTAGTGATCTCTTTATATAATAAAATTTCAAGTTCAAATGTAACAGTAGAATTTGTTCACGTGAAATCCATTTGTACAAACAAAATTTTCAATAGTGCATAATTACTTGAACTCTAGCTGAACTTTTACTACATGAACTACCACTGTGCGTCAATCCATTTATATGACGTTTCGTAAAATCCTCTTGTACGGAGTGTGAACTCCGATTAATTAAACGAAAAAATCACAGGTGGTGAAAAAATTTGTTTAAAATAAATGGAGTATTGTATATAATACAATACGTTCTTACTATGTGCAGGTGTTTCATCTTATTCATTTGATACCTTAATTATTTTCAATGATGACAAAGAAACGTATTATAAGAAAAAAGATAAATATTGTGATGCATTTTTCTTGACAAAATCATACTTTTCGAGTTTTCAATATCATCGTCGTATTTCTAATCATGATATATATTTCTTTCCATATTATTTTAATCGACAAAATGAGTTTCTTTAGGTAATCTGGTATGACAGATATGTGTGACATATAATTTTCTTTTTCTTGTTTTAAATTTTTATTTTACATGATAGACATCGTGTATGAAATGTACTCAATGAAGTTTTTCCCATTGTGCAAGATTTTTTTTTTTTTTTCATAAAAAGTAAAGATTCTGCTACAGAAAACACGTAAGAAAAAATTTTACATACATATATATATATATATATACTGTTATTTCTTCAACTCATCTTTTATGTATCGTTTCCGAAAATATGTATTTTAAACCTAATGGATACTACATTAAACATCTTTTGTGAAATAAAGAATAATTCATTTATAAAAGAAATATGAAAATCTTCAATTGATCATTTTCCTGCAAATTACCATGATTTTTTTTTTATATTAGATCATTTGAAAATCAATGCATGATACATATCCAAAATGCACGTTTCTTTGGCTATTATAGTATGAAAAGAAAAATATGTCATCACTGTTAAAAGACAATAATGATCTTGAAAACTCGAGAAAAAAATCATGAAATTTGTTAAACTAAGTGACATTGTCCTAACATTTTTTTTTCTTCTTTTTTTGTATTAGTAAAAGTAAAAAACATATTGAGTTAAGAAAGATAAGAGAAACATCTTGTGGTAACAGAAATTTTTTGTAATACCGTTGAAATACTTTTTAAAAGGAAGTGCTATTCAAACATGATGTCATACAATATTTTCGTAGTCAATTGCTGACTGAAACGAAAAGTGTATGTTCGAATGTCATTTAGCATTAATTTGGATAAATAAAAGATTTAAACCTGGAAAATATTCATACCTAAATGGAATAAACATGTTGCAAAATTAATAAACATGAGCATTATAAGATTATGTTTGATTTATTAACCCCTATAATCTACAAGCTACGTTCCAACAGTCTGGGCCCAAAACGTAAACAGGATCGCGCAGCCTTCGGGCCACTCGACGGCTCGGCAAGTCGGTCCCAAGTTGCACTAAACGCGCACGACTTACAGAATGTAAATACACGTGTAGGATACAACTGATTTAATTTTGTGGAATGTTTGACAAGTAATTACAACCTGATGTAATAATTGTTGTAGATATACCACTAAAGGTTTATTATCAATCACTAAAATATAACATAAATCAGTAACATTTATCTGCAATTCCTGAATAAATTAGCAGTTCACGTAATTAGCATAAAAAAATCAATAATCTTCAATGGTATGTTATCGTTCGAAATATACTAGTACATGTAATGGAACTTTGCACCTCTTGCACTCCCACGTTGTTTCACTACGTTTTTTATTTTTCGTGCAAACTTTACAAAGTCTTGATGGCCTTAATTCTGATGCTATTGGGTCAATATGTTTAGGAAAATGAGCCCAATGTTTCGCGTTCAGTCTCTCTGGTATATCTCCGTACGAAAATTTTTACGTCAGGAGTCATCGTATAGTTCCAGATTTTTGGACTATTTCTTATTTCTTTCCAAATCCAGAGCTCTGGTAGTTGATCTTCGTCAGAGATATCATCGATAACTAATCGCTTGCATATTTTTCGCACAGAACGTGTAATGTCACTATTGTCACTTTCGGTAGCAAAAGTATCAACATAACTCTCACAAAAGATTGTTCTCATCACAAAATTTTCTTTTTGAAAACATTTTGTGGGGATTCTTCTCTAATATTTAAGAAAATATATTTCAACGTGCAAACGTAACCGAGAATAACATGTAACTGATTACGATACAAAGAGATAATAAGAATCTAACACGAGCGCGACCGTCGCACGACCCGTGATATTTACATTTGGCCCGATCATTGTACCGGGGGCCTGGCCCGTAGTAATACGTTTTGGCCCGAATACAAGAATACGAGTCTCACACGTATCCATAGGTTAAGGGGTTAAAGAATCCTAGTCAGTATGCGAAGAAGACGAAGAAGAAGAAGAGACGACGATGCGAAATAACAGATTGTGAAGTATAGGCTATTATAAATAAATTGTTTCCAATTTCAAAGGTAAGTTGTCGCAGAAGTGAATGTTAGAGCTAAAAATGTTAGACATGTTCTATAATAAAGAGAAAATATTGAACGGCAGAAGTCAAAGCAATGACCATTTTCAGTGTGAAAGGTTATCGTTGTCGCAATTTGCTCGTGAAAAGTGGAAAAATATTGTCTTTTCAAATGAAAAGATATTTAATCTAAATGAACGTGAATTTCTACTCTCATGATTTGGAAAAATAATAGTTATTTCTAAGTCTTTTTCATCCGGAAGGAAGAACAGCTATTGGATATCACAGAAATGTATCTGACATACATCAATTTTATCGTCCGCTTTATAGATTTTAAAAAATACATTTTATCGATTGATAATTAATTAAAAAAATACGCAGCAAGATAAATAATGTATTTTTTGGATCAGCATATTTTTTGACGTAAATATAAATAGAAAATATTTGAGCAGAATTTATAAAAAGAATATGTGTAGGAAATAGGTAATTTCAGATTTTTAATGATTGTAAATGCTGCATTTTGAAAGAATGGACGATGAATTATTAAAAAAGATGATTTACAAAATATTAAGAACAGTATATATATATATATATTTAGTATATTTGTTATAATTAATTAAAGATTATCTTTTTTTTTTGTTTCGTTTCTAATATATGTATAATATACAATTGCTACTACAGCGATTATTAACGTTATTACAAGTTTAATAAGGAATTAAATTTATTCTGAATAATAATAAATTAATCCTTAATTTTGCAGAAAATGGACATTCAATGTCATAGTTTATTAACGGATCGTATAAATTGTTTCTAAAGATGATGAATTGTTAAAAAAACGATGGGTCACAAGATATTAAGGACAATACATTTTTCTTGTTTAATGTATTTGTTGTAATTAATTAAAAACGTGCTTAAATTAAATCTTTCTCTCCCATTTATTTTGTTCTGTTTCGAATAATATATAATTATTTTAAAAATCATTAACATTATTACAAATTCAATAAAGAATTAAATTTATTTTGGTGTAATTAATTTTCAATTAAAATGTTGAAATAAACGATTATATGAAATGTACTAATAATTTTGTTCAATCCTGTATTTCCATCCTCGGTGCTTGGATAATGTGTTTTTAAGTTTTCTTACTTTCAATTCTCTTTTTACTATCCCCCCCCCCCTCAAATCTCTAAGTAAAATATTTTCGACACTTTTCGATTATTATTGCAATTTTAATCAGATTAATGACACTAATCTAGAAAACTCGAAGGAAGATAAAATTCCGCGTGAAATTTCTAATGTGTTCTTCGCACGTTTCACAGTTTATTTGGAGTAAACAAACTAAGGAATGTGTGTTTGAACAAACACCGTTTGAATACATTCTACGCAACGTTGACGTCGACATCAACATCGATATTGTTTCGGAGCGTAGAGCAAATCTTAATCGTTCAGATAATCATTGGAATAATTTTCCTCTCGTCAGAAGAAGGGACAAAAGAGGAGAGGAAGCCAATTAGCATTAATTATTCGTTAAGTGCCGACGAACAAACTGAAGCTGCGATGATCGTAGGGCGCAGATAATTCCACGTTTTCACAATGAAAGGCAACGATAATATCTCCGTACACATCGGAGCACGGCAATTAGACACAAGGCATTAAACTGTAGCGATTGCCAGTGCGGCTTTACACAGCGAAGAGTGCTTGAGCGTACGTAGTATCATCGTGGCACACAGACGCCAACCATTGTTTCTAATGTGTGAGACTGGTTGCATCGGGAGGAGTGAGCGCGCCGCGCATAATGCGTGTGTTTTAGAGCGCATAAAACGCAGCCGGGAAACTACTGACCGTACAAGGTGAATCTTTTATACTTTGTGCAATATCTAATTGCAATTTCTTCATATTTGACGGCATCGATTATTTATTTTTTGTTAAAAAAAGAAAAAAGTTCAGAGTTTACTAGCTTTCCGAATCTTTATGTACTTTGACTTGCCTCGAACGACAAATCTTAAAAGCAAAACATACAGAAAAGTGTAAGAAAAGTGATCGCGTTACGCGTCCATCGATTCTAACTAATTGCACGATATAGTTGAGGATCTCAAAGTAAACACGCAACGCAGTTGATTAGCCTAATTGTCATTTCTTCTCGTAGCAAATCTGCGTGGCTTACGCGATGACGGACAGGCGATCGCATCCTGCGCTCGTTACGGACAAAAATTTCACAGCGATGCTCGCGTGTCGCGAATGAAAGTATCCTCCGGCTGGTGGACTATACGATAATATTTAGAACGATATTTTTCACTTGGCTACCGGAGTGTATAAAGAAAATCGCGTGTGTACTATGTGGCTCAGTTCTCGCGCGAAGGTCCAGCTCGCAAGGTCTTTCGGATTATACAATAGAAACTCGGAGAAGAATCCGCGGTTGCGATCAATGTGCTCAACGGAAAGCTCAGTGACACTCGATCCATCTTAATCGTGGTTTCTGTTCTAGAGGGTAAACGGTGCTTCTGCTTCGGCCGAGAAAATGTTCTTTTATCTAGTAAGTACGTGACGTCAGGTTTTCGACGAAAAGTGTCGATCCGTTATTGTGCGAGTTGTGACGATCGCGGCACGAGTGTTACTCCCTTCAATGTTGGAATTAACGGACGACGAAAGAACTTGCATCCCTGTTCCATGTTAAATTCTAAATCTTGACGTCTCGTTTCATCATCTTTCAGTTTCACAGAGGGATGAAAAATTCATCAGGAAATTCGAGAAGCAGGATCTATCGTAATTAAAAATGCCAATAAAAGTTTATAGAGTGTATCCAACGCACGCAGATCGGTCTAATTAGAGCACTTTCTTTCTTCATATTTCGACGTCGATGGTTTCCCTAATTTGTCTCGCGTACGTGTCGGCCAATTAAAGGAAAGATCTTACTTTCTTTCAGAACGCTCGGGCGACTGCTACATCGAACCTGCTACATCGAACCTATCCCCTATCTTCCGAACGTATCCGGAAAGTAGGACAAAAATTGCTATACGGTTAACATCGATTAACATCATTCTCTGGCGATTAAAGACAATTTTATTCTATCCGCAACGCCTCGTTGTTAACCGTGATCATTTCGCTCTGCAATTTCCAATTATTTTATTCGAACGTGAAACGGAAACGTTCCGCTTTAAGTTTAACTGTTACCTGTTACCTGGTCTAAAATCCTTCTTTTCTGTTGCGTTCGTCTGTCGTCTTTCGTTCTTCATCGTCTCCGAATTTCAGGAGACTCGGTCGAACATTTAGTTTTCTGCAAGTCGACGAGAAAGTTCTTTAGGATCTGCTTCCGTGCACATTCAGTCCTTGACTGTCACACACTACACAAGCATGCCTCTCTCGCATTTTACTTTTCTATTCTGCTCCTTTTTTCTAGGTCAGCCCCTCGACTGCCCGCTGTCCCGTCGTCCAGTTTCGGCATTATCTTAAATTCCCAATAATCGGGGCGCTTTCTTCCTCCGACGACGGCATTGGCTTTCCTTAAACGAGTTAGCGTCTCGCTAAACGCGTTCGATAAATCAATTTGAAACGCTTGCCCGAATCCCATCGCGCTCGATCTAATTCGATCGATACGTAGGCGATACGAAACGCAGACGGCGAACTTTATATTACAGACGCTAGTTGGATTACGATCAAGTTTCCATTCGATTATTCATACACGGTCTGACCGAATTACGGCCAATACGAGGAAATTTAATTATGTAATAAGTGGAAATAGCCGTTTGCTTCCGATTGTTAATAAGTTTGTATTCGGTGCAGGTTATACTCTTATCTAGCTGGCCGCACGTAATAGGAACAGGAAACACGGACCCACGGGATGAGGCGGCGTTCGATCAGATTGCAACTGCGTCGGAGAACGTGGGGCGAAACGCGGAGAAACCTGAACAGAAGCGGGAGTTTCGAGATCAATTGATAACGTCGATGATCGATACCGTGCACTACGAAAATTCAAATGGGTTCGTACCCATGTTAATGTCTTCGTCGACGTTACCCCCGACGACCGCGGAAGAAGAAAAACAGCGAGTCAACGGCACTCGGAACGACTCTTCGTACCAGCGGGGAAATTCGAGCAAGATCGACGACAACGACAGGCAGACGAGTCGCCAAGAAACGAACGATCTCGAGAACGATCCCGTTTATTCCACGGAAGCGAGAATATTTCTCAATTTCCCGAACCTGAGCGCGAGTCGTAGATCCTTCGAGCATCAGGGCAGTCAGAATGAATTCGACTTGCTCAAGGTTACAAACGGCACGCCAGTGATAGCCGCTTATTCAAATTTGTACGAGGAACAGCCGAGCGTCGGCGAGAATGGAGACAAAAGTCCGCGATCCTCGCCGAAACGTAAAGCCCACGGGAAAGGACAAAGAATGGAGAACTACGTGGGAAATCACGGAACAGCTGTGTCGGAAAGCAACGCCGATAACCCATACAGCTATTACTATTCTCACAATTCAGCGAAGGATGAAGAAAAGAAGAGTAGCGATCAGGAGAAAGTGGCCAGGAGCAATTATCAACAACAGCAGGACGCTCTGAGTTACGGCAGTCACGGGCAGAGCGCAAGTGGACAAAACGAGCCGACCGCGTCGTCCTTCTCAAGGCTGAACGACGAGGTCAGTGTCTTTCTGAAGACGAACACGAAGAACCACGGCGTGGACTCCACGTCGCCCCAAGTTGCAGGCAACCACAGATTCTCCCGTCCCGTCGTGGTCGCCGAGCCAACTTACAAATTCGACCAGTCGTCGAGAGTGTCCGATCTCAACGCCGACGACTACCAAACGTCGAGGGTGATCGACTCGGCGAGCTCCGAGATGTCGCATCGTTACACGATGAACGACAGAGACAGTAAATTTCGAAGCGACGAGAATTCGAGGGACGTGTCGGAGGACGATTACGCGGACGAGTACACGGAGAGGCCCAGACGAGTGCAGAAGAGCAGAAGACGACCAAACAACAGCTCGAAGAGGCTGCCGAAAGAGCACCGAGGGAACCTCGACGACAGCGCGGAGTACGAAAGCCAGGGTAAAAGGCATCGTTCGTCGAGGACGAAGTCGCATCGGCATCGAGCGAGGGGAAATTCATGGACGGAGGATCGAGATAACAGTTACGAAGACGCGACGCGGTTGTCGGGCTCGGAAATAAGGCACGTGAAGTCGCAAAGCTCGAAATTCAAGCCGAGCAATAGCTGGAACCAGATATCTCCAAATCTCGAGATTTCGCACTCGAGTGGCGTTGAAATCGGGCAGCTCGAGAAACCGAAGCTCGTCGTCCCGGTGAAAGTAAACTTGGTGCCAGTGACGAATTTCGATCACGCAACAGCGATCGGCAACAGCCAAGGATTCGACGTTTCCAATGCGATTCTGCGGAACATCGTCTCGGCCACGCCGCTCACCACGTCCGCGCCTGAGGTGAGCACCATGGAGAATGCGATCGGTAACGACGGGAAAATAGCGTCGACGCCCTTGCCGGACATTATCGTTGGCCAGAACAACCTGCACAATTCGATGCACGCGATTCTCCCGTCGGCGAACGAACAGACCCGATTCTCGACGAATCTCAAACCGCAATACGTGTCGAGCACAGTCGCGCCAGTTTTTGCCGTCACTCCGAGCTTGAGTCCTAACTTGCAGAGCGTGTCGATTCAAGACGCACGTGGCGCCGCTACGTCTCGACCGGCGATCGTCACTCCCTCGAATCAAGTGTCGTCCAACCACGTGCCGCAGCTACTACTCCCGCAACCGACCTATCAGACGATCTCAACGTTGATGCAGACGCCGGTTATCAGCCCGGATTACATTCAAGTGAATCCTCACGGGATGCATGGCCAAAATCCTATCGGTCATGGTAACTTGCAGGTGCAACCGTTCCCAACGATGTCCACGATCGTCACATCGACACCGCAGACCATACCCGTCACGAACATCAACCTGATAACGTCCGAGTCGCAAAACAAGAAGACGTTGCTCCCTGGCTCGAGCAACACAAATTTCTTAGCCTCGGCAAGCCTCGCGGTCGGCCACGACGATCAGAGGCAAACGTCTAACGGTAACTCTTATTATTTGCAGAACTCGAATGCTGCCGGCGATATTCAGCCGCAGGTACAGGGCGGTCTCTACCAACAAACGTTGAAGAACGTTAACGTTAACGTGGCACCGAAAACGAGAACCTACTTGCAAACGACGCATTTACTGCCATCGGTGTTTAACTCCGTGCCAACGTTCACTGCGTTATCGGCCAATACTCCGCAAATGCAATTCTCCGAACAGCAGAACGTTCATGGTAGCGCGTCAACGTTGAGAAACGTCAAGTTCCCGTCGCTCGTGTATCAAATGATCGATAGCACGGCGGGTCACAGTGCCGCTAATATCAATACCGTGAACGCGTCGCCAGGTGTTTCAGGAATCGTCGGGAATGCGCATTTGCCACACATTGGCACGAGAAACGTGGAGATCGTCAATCCGAATATCAAGCCCAGCCCGATAGATACCACGATCGTAAATTCCTACGAGTCGATGCATTATCCGGCTGCAGTTTTAACCACGTCGATCCCAATGTTCGCCACGACCAGCTTCGTCACAGCGAAACCGACCGTACTGGCCCCGACCGTCGGATCCGCGAATATACAGAATGTGCTGAACGCAATGACAATGGACAATGAAGCAACCACCAACGATCTGAAAGCGTATCAGTCTCAAGACAGGCCAGTGTTCAATCCCATTAATTTTGTCCCGAATATAGACGTCGTGAAAAATCAAAGCGCGTTGAACAGCAAACTGCACGCCAGTGAACCTTTGCAACCGAGCCTGAACTTAGTTCCGCTGTTGCCCGGTGGTAATTTCTTCAAACCTTCGTTCTCCGCGCAAAGCGAGCTCCTGGTGAAGCCAAAGTTATCCTCGGACCTGGAGACTTACGCGGAGCAAATGTTCAAAGAGTCGCTGAAGACCATTTACAATTCGCAAAAGTGGAACAACGACCGGAGACCTGGCAGCAATCGCCACAACGTCACCGACTCGACGTCAGACATCGCGAAATTGAAGAACGAGCTGCAACGATTGAAGGCATCGTTGTACGACTCGAGACGGAGCAAGGATCAGCTGGACGCGCATCACAGCGAGACGAAGGTACAAACGAGCGAGTTACCGAGCAAGAAACCGGACGAGCTGATTGCCGCGTTGGAGCAAATGCTGAAGAAAAACAAGAACCCTTTGGATTCCTCGCACGCGTTTCACGGAAATAACAAACCGTACCGATACAGACCCGGTAAAGATAACTTTGGATCGAACGGTGACCTAAGAGACACGAAACACGTCAGAGATTTCCTCACACCGCCGCATCTAAATTCCCATCGCACGAAGAATCATTTCCACAACAAACCGGGAAAGAAAAGACCGGGTCCAACCAGATTCAACAATCACAAACACAATCATCACCATAGGCCGAGGTCAAACCCTAGAAGTAATTTGTTGCAGAAATCGGGAGGCCTTGAAGCCTCCGGGTCAAATATCGATCCGATTCACACCGATGGCTTTCCGAAGTACGAAAACACGCAGGACTCGAGGCATTTTAGGAAAGGTTCACCGTTCGATTTACACGCCTCGTCGTCTTCGTTGTCTTACGAGAAAAACAACTTTCCTAAATCGACCAGACCCCACGAGGCATTAAACGACAAGGAGAATGTTTATAATCATCCCAAGGTGCATAATTTCCTTGGCTTGTTGATGAAGAACAAGCAATTGCCGAATGGACAAACGCGCTATTTCCACGACAGAAATCAATTGAAGCAATTCTTCGAGGACGAAACACAACGGACGCAACAGCAATTTTACGACGATACTTTGAGGGATTACTTTTACAAAGCGTCCAATGATATGATGCATTCCAATTTCGGACAGATTGACTCCAACGGTCGGAGAATTTCGTCGGGAAAGAAAGCAATTTCAGTCTGATATTGAAGGAACAAGTATTTTTGTCGTGCAATGCAATTTAGACTTATAAAGCAAGTTGTCAAAAAATATCGTAACGAGTTATATATGAAATCGAGATGTATAAAAACTTGTATTATTAAATGTTTCTAACGACAGAAGTAAATTTTGAAACGGCATAAAGAAATGTACGTAGGACGTAGATGAATGGGTATTGTGTTTGATCAATCATTCATTTTTTTTTCTGTATCATTCATTTTTCAAACAGAGATTCTCATCTGATTACGATCGACATTTATTGATCATTTAAACATTATTTCATATAATATTGCAGGACTTAAAAATGTTTAAATGAATGGAGACTGAAAAGGAAATTTTTATTATTTGTCTTTAAGGTGCTAGAATTTGTTGTATATAATATATATATATATATATTAATTACAAATGAAAGATGTGAATTCATTTTATCTTTTTTTTTTATTCAATCCAGTGTTCCTTTTACCATGACTTTGAAACTCTTGATACCATCTCTCGAAAATATTACACGATAATTAACAACGTTTTCAGCTTTCTAATCTATGCATTGGCTTGCATTTTTAACTGCACCTACGAAATAAATAAATTTTATTTGGGTCGCGGTTTTTCTCATACGTGTAGTATCAATCACAAGAATATACGCAATAAATTTAATTTTTAAAATTTTTCATTGTTAATCTCGAATTAATTATCGTTAATAATAAACATCTTATCTATAACGTGTGGTGAATATTTTTACATTCAGCATCATCGTGAAAATGGACTTTGAATTATTTTTACTTGCCGCAAGGAATGGACAGACAAGCATAAGGAATATTTTCATAATACAATGTCTGACAAGTGACCGGATTTCTAAATTTATTTTATCAGATCGAGCAGTTGCAACTTGATCGATAAAAAGATGATAATTGTATTGTGATTGCAACAATCATTGACCAGTCGAAAAAAATTTGTCCGTAATGTAATCCTATTCTAATGTCTCTGTTTTTTTTTTTTTTGTTTTTTAACAATTATCGACGTGCTGATTCCTCTTTCAATTTCCCGCACACGTTACGCCAGCTGTGATAGATTTGATTTATGACAGATTTCACGCATCGTTTCTAGAGTGTATATCTACTGCCATACTTGGCTCTGACTTTCACTAGAAAAGATAGTTGGGTAGCAATTAGAAAGAAATTTCTTTGCGGCCCTTTCAATTTACAGCATCGCTGAGTAAAATTTGCTCGAGTAATTTCACAGCTTCAGAAATTAAGACCAATAAATATCGATTTGTCAATTTCGGTAAATTTGATCATTTTACGTTGAAACACCTTGATATTGAATTGTCAAAATTGTTAAGGTCATCTTAAAATACACTTAATTATGTGACGCGTACGTCAAAGAATATCACAGAATCGGCAATTAATTGCAGAAATGAAAATACGAAACTGTTATCAAAGCGAACGATACTTTGTTCTTCAAACGTTATTGGAAAGATGGCGATCGCGGTGAAGGTAACAATAATTATTCGCTGCACTGCGAGCATGCAGTCGAGGAAACATAAATTAGCGAGAAGTTGGGTCGTTGACACGCCGGCTAAGCACCGACAATCAGAGAGAGTTACGGAGATTTGACTCAGTTTTTCTCGACACGCTTTTTGTAGAAAAGTAGAAAAGTCAAACTCGCTCGACTGTCTCGCATCACTAATCCTTGAATATAAAAGATCACGAAGCCTGCGTCGCAGCCAGTTAAGAAGGTACTTCGGTGTCCATCTGCGTCGATTAAGCTGATAACATGTTGGTACGTCTTCTGTGATCGATATCATTCACAATCATTGCATTGACGATTTTCACGCAGAAAGAATTGATTGACAATTGATCGTGAATCGTAAAATGTGTCTAACATAACTAGTTAAATGTGTTGCAGGTACTCTTCGTAGTTTCAATCACATCGATGCTGAATTTGGCAATAGGAGCGGAGTACGAATGTTTAACTCCAAATTTTGTAAAACTGAAAAGGGAGATCGTCGAAACTGACCACGATGTTTCTCAAGATCATAAATCTGACGAAAACCAATCGATCTCACCGAAACCGGACGTACGAAATCCAAAGTCTTCATCGCATCATAAAAATACCAAAACTGTGAAGGAATCTCCATTCGTTGGACGTAGCAGTCCTTTAATGTACAGCGATGTATTTAAACAATCGCCCTATGTTACTTCGCTATTGTCTACCCCTTCGTTCGAGTTCCAGAACAAGCGATTGTTGCCATATTCTGATCATTTATTTACTATGTCCGCTGGCTATAAAGTTACAGGTGACGACTTCGCTAGACCACTGAAACAAGCTGGTACACACCGTCAGCCAAAATTTAATCAGAATGCAGCAATAGGTACAGTAATCAATAGACTGCGAATGTTCATGTATTTTTGAGTTTAAAATTCTCAAGATATGCTTTAATATACTTTATTATAATATATCTATATTTTGTTATACTTTATAACATATATATATATATATATATAAAATATTTTATATAATATAACAAGGTATATATATATAATAGATCTTTTATAATTAAATTTAATGGACAAAAGAAATTGTTATCTAAAATGCATTTCTTTAATTATATTGATGAAAATATCTGCGGTCTAGTAATCAATTATCTTAATAACGTCAACCTTTCCAACTGGTTTTATTTTTTGCAGACGCAAATCTTCAAATGCCCGTGTACAAGACCGTTTACCCGTTGACGAAAGCCTCAGGATCGCAAATTTACGCGGCCATGCTTCAAAACGAGAAGGCTTCATTGCCGATTCTTCAAGTACGAAAAAGTCAAGAGCCACCTTCGTACGTACCCAGTTTGCAGAGCCAACCACTCGTTTTGAACCCTGTAGACCATCAGTTCAATTTCGCAGTCGGAGCACCGAAAGTAAACAGCGTGCAACCGAGCGCACCTTTTCTGTCGCCACTTTCCAGTTTTCAGGGTCAAGTGGTCCCAATTTCGACCGCGGCCAACAACGCGCAATTTCCGCAATACAAAGGCGCCACGGTGGAGATCTATCCAACTGTCAGTGGCTTTTCAACGATGGCTTATCAACCTGTCCAAACACAGTCACAGTTACATTTTGGACGCGATAACGTTCAGCCCGTGCAACCTGTTGACAATTCACGTCACTCCATGCCAGCGGAAGAAATTCTTTCCGACGTGGAGATCATTGACAAACACAAACCTCCGCCTCCGCCAAAAACCGACGACGACGACGACAAGGATGACGCCGATGACGACGAAGGTACACGTAACAGTAAGATAATTTCTTAACCAAGACACAATTTAAATTTTCAACAGTGAATTCGTTCGGCAGGTTATACACCTCCCGACAAACAATACGAAGCGAATTCGGAAGAAGAAGACTACAGATCTAATTCTGAAAGACACTTCAAGACACCATCGGTGCAAGGTAACTTTAAGCCTTCGACGTCGTTTCCTTTCAAGCAATACGATGAGAAATTTGGCAAGTATTCAAGTCGTTATCGCGATCAAGACAACGAGGAACCATTTTCCAAATATTATTACTCTTCGTCGAGCGATGACGATAATGGTGAAGAAGCACCAACTGATAAATATAATTCGGACGGGACGTCGTCAAAAAGTTTGTACAGCAAGCAAGAAGACGAAGATGATGATAGGCGTGTTTACGAAAGACAAAAGAGTGAAGAAGAAGCGTCTGACGATACGAATACGCCTAAATACAGAGAATTTGAAGCATCGTATAGAGCAAAGTCGCCGAAACGAAGTAGGTATTCCTCTATAATTAAAATGAATGGAATATAATGAACAAGTGCATGAATATGTTATTCGTTGTAGAATATATTCAAACGGAAGCACCGGAAGTAGAGTACGGGTCGAGATTATCGAAAGAAAACAGGAATAACTACGAAGATTCTTCAGACCAAGCGAGTCAAGGAAATTTTAGGTATTTCAAGAATTTCCAGAATTTCAACGACGCTGAAGGATATAATTCTGATATTGCAACGAGTTTATTGCCCCAGATGACGCACAATGGAAAATTTGAGTATAAAATATTTAAATGAAATATGGTAAACCTACGAAAGATCCCAATGATTTACCAAAATACATTGTTATTTAAAGACTAATTATTTTCTATTACTATCTCTCAATTCATATAATTTATCTAAAATTTTGTTATGTTATTTATTTTATTATGTCTGTGTGTGTAACATTTTTGTTGTAACTAAAATTGATAGACATTTTCTTCTTATTCGTAAGGAAAATGATTTTTTTTTTCATGTGAAGTATATTGCTTACCGGAAGTAAGTGTGAGACGTACGTGTACGTTACATCTTGATAAGTTATAAAAGTAATAGGTGCAACGATTTCGATTTATTAATTTCCGATCGAGTAGCTAGTCTTCCGGCGACTAATTGCACAGCAATGGCGCTACGACCAATCGTCAAGCAACAATGCCTTATAATTCTCCAGTGGTATTCCGATTTTTATATTCCCCTTAATAGCCTCAATTAATTTTGTCATTACGTCGATATGGGCGAAGCGTTCTCCTGCGAATTCGAATCTGTATATATACTCGTTCTTCGAGCTGGAGAACTCAGTGTCATCGATGACATCGTCCACGCCAATATGAAGATCGTCTACAGGGTAACAACCATTTCGAACCACGAGATCTTTCCTTTAAATCGTATCGAGGTAATGTGCTATTCAAAAATGTTTCTTTCTTTCTTCAGATTCTCGTTGCATTCGCTTTGGCCGGTATCGTGGAGCTCAAATCGTCATCAAAAAGGGAGAAGAAAAGCGTGAATATATTAGGATCATCTGGCTATGACTTTTTCGGAGTGGCGCCAATTTTTTCTACGGGTTCGTGGCCTCCGACCAGTTTTGGATCAGCTCTCTGGAATCCCACAGGTGTGCCAGACATTCCCTTGACGCAAGTACAGGCTCAAGCGACGCATAACGTCGCTCTTCAGGTATAGCAGGCTACCGTACAGCCTTTTCAATCAAGCGAGTCGCACTTTTGTCCGCATCGTGGTCTTTCGTTGATCTCAGGCGTTGAGGGATCCGGTTAGTGGCACGCCTAGCGTTGCGTATCCTCCGGACGTGCTGAAAGCCGTTCAACAGGCCAAGGAAGCAAATCAGAACGTAAATTGGGCGCAGCATAAAGTAGCTGAGGCTAAACAAGCTGCTGTTGTTCAACAGAAGGTTGCTCTGGCCAAAGAAACTGCGGCCAGGGAAGCTGCAGCGAGGTAAACGCGCGCGTTTCGCAAGATGCTTCTTGAAAAGAGAAACGTTAATCAGTTCTCAATTAATCAACACATTGGTCTGTTTCGATAGGTCGCAGGAAATTTCGTCAGCTGCCGAAGCTGAAGCCAGATCGAGCGCGAAACAATTGGTCGCGTTGCAACAAAGACTGGCGTCGTTGAAGGATGCGGTTGCAGCTGCTCAACGGGTTGCCGCAGCAAGGGAGGCAGCTGCAGCCGCCGCCATTCAAAGAAACGCTGCTGCAACGGCTGCCGAGTTGCAGAAACAGGACGTCGACAAACAGATCAGTCAAAGCGAGCAGGAGGCAAAGGTGACAAATTGTTGATTAGTTCGCTTGAACTTGAACGAGGACAGTCGTTGCACTGAGCTATTGTTAATTTACAGGAGAAGGATATAATCGCCGCTAAGGAGAACGCCGTAGCGAACGCTGTACAACTAGCGGCATTGCAAAAATCGACGCATCATCCTTGGACCCGATAAACATTTTCCACGCG
This sequence comes from Melipona beecheii, assembly GCA_032399605.1. Taxonomy (NCBI): domain Eukaryota; kingdom Metazoa; phylum Arthropoda; class Insecta; order Hymenoptera; family Apidae; genus Melipona; species Melipona beecheii. Next base: position 1,342,175 of record JAUCMO010000210.1, on the reverse strand, counting down.
ACGCAAGCGCGAAAGTTTTCTTTCTTCTCACTATTTTCTTGTTGTAGCTCTGCGGTGATGGTTCATTCCATGTTTTATTTTCGTTACAAATAAAGTTTGTTTCTCACACAATTTTTCGATTGATTTGCCCGACACATTGCGACCTGTACCTTCGCCAACGGACATGTTTTGCCATATACGCGATCATTTTTACCACTGTACGTTCGTACGTGCTATTTTTATCTTATCGTTGTACGCTTAATTTGCTTAATCAGCTCTATTAACCAAGAAAGAAGCAATCTCTTGGTACGTCATTGGTCATCTAACGAATATCGGTATCACATCCGTAAAAGATTATCTAACGACGCGTGATCGTGACACACTTGCCGGTCGATCGTCATGGCGGCTGCCTGGTTAAAAGCAATCGCTCCAGAGAGGTATCGTTCCCTTTCACAAGACGCTGTTAAGCAGGGGTCAGGAACCTTCGTTCGAAATTCACCGGTTTCCTGAATCGGCGCGAAACAATGGCGCGGCAGTTTGTCGTGTGTCCGTGGGAAGTGGTAGTGAAAGTGACGGTGATCCGCTTCACAGGAAGACAGTAACGGCAATCAAAGAACGCAATGCCAATGTGTAGTTACGTGCAGCACAACGCCCAGCAGCCGACAAGAGGGGAACAAACGAGTTAGATAAACTCTCTGCGTCGAATCTACCGGCGTATCCCTACCGGAATCCTTTCACTCGCCTCTCTTTCTTTGACCATCGGTGGTACTCTCTTTCTCCCCGTTACGGTTCTCTGCTATCCTGGTCTGGGTCTGCTCTGCTGCCACGAATCAGGAGTAATTACGTGGGAAGAAAGTCGTTCGATCAAAGTCACTCTTTCTTGGCCTGGTGTCTTCCATGATCGTTCCCTGACTATTCACCTGGATAACGACCTTTTCCGTCAGCGTTACAGGAACGGAATTAGAGGAATTGACCGATGTACCTCTATTCCTCGCAATCGTCGAGGGTATCTATTGTTTGGCGAATTTTACGAGACCTCCCCCTTTTTCGTGTATTCGGAGAAAGGTTTCAAAGCATTCTTTCATTCCGATAATTATCCTCTCGCTCGAGTGAAGCTTTTGAACATGAGCTTTATCCCTTTATAGCTTATCTAGCTGTGTAGAAAGCTGGAGCGTAGTGTTATACGGTATATACACGGTGTTCAGAAATTTACTAACCGGCGTTTTCTTATACTGCATCTTTCACGAGAAACGTAATTAAATTTTTTTGAACTTTGCAAAATGTTTTTAGAAATGAAGATGATCTTCAATTTTTTAAATGGATACTAAATATTCTTTTATAAAGCGTATAAAAGCGTGTATTAAGAATACAATGTAATCAACTTTGAGGATCGTACTTTGATATCTGAAATGAAAGAAAGATTGTGTATATTACGTACCATCTTATTTACCAATACGTAGAATATTCTTAATATATGAGAAGTGGTTTCGTAAAATATCCAAACTCTTGATCTTGTGTGATTTTGATGTGAAAAAATATAAAAACATTTCATTTAAAATGTTGGCGATTTTTTCTAAAAAGTTCCTTTCTAAAAGAGAAAAAAAGATAATACAAACGCAAAGTAATTTCATACACTGTCATGTTACCTGCAAGAAACAATTCTACATTTTTCCTGATATTTATCGTTTACAAAACAAACAAGTGGCAAGTAAATTCGTAAACACCCTGTATAGTACAATACTTATCAACGATTCGACCATTACCAAGGAGTTGTCCGGCGTCGTCAAAAGAACCGCAACTGCCTACGGGGAGATACAAGCAAGCACTTCTCCTTTCACATCGAACTGTCCAATACTTTCATCAAGGCTGTTTCTTTTTCTTTTTTTTTTTTTTTTTGGATCTACCCGCGTTTTGCCTTTTACCTCACCCAGTTTTATTTGCTTTCCTTTCTTATTGCGTGGAAGATCGCGTTATTGTCAGTGAAACTAGCCGTAACTCGAAATTTTTTAACTATCGGTGTCACGAAAGCGTTCCATCGTGTATTCGTTTCCAAAAAAAAAAAAAAAGACAAATTCGTCGATCGCTAACAAATAGCTACGAATTATCAACTTTTTTCCTAACAGTTCGTAGCTGTGAAATTTATATGTGCAATGTATGCATCTTGAGAGAATCCTTATTAAGAGAAAAAATATTACCGTCAATGTCAATTTCCACGGCGTTCCTAATTTCTTTGACAGCAGCTCGACTTTCATACGAGAAATTCACGCTGGTGGCATCGCAGAATAAGGCAAAACGGAAGAAAGAAACCTATGAGTAGGAAAAGAAATCGATCTGAGCGCTGGATCGGTAGAGAGGATCGCGGGCCTCATAGGCGTTCACCACGCTCACTGCGCCGTTCTACGTTAGAAAAATCTGACGACGGAACATTCTCTCGGAATACTTCAAACAAAGTACATACGATGTTGTTATTTCGAGAGAGAGCTCCATCGAAATTTACAAGAGCTGAGAATTTCCGAGAGTTGTAATTACTAATTTCTTCCAATCGAGATCATTTACCTATTCACATTTTCCATTCCGTCACGCTGACGCGTCGTGACGTGGAAAGTTAATTTTCAGATTGGAGAAGCAAGGGTCGATTTGCGACGCACACGTAGTAATTCTTACAGTCTAGCACTGTCTAGAGTGTAGGATGAATACGAGCATGCAAGGCCGGTTTTCGAGAGAGAGATCATCCGCGCGTCTGAAAAGGGGAGAGGGAGAAAGCGTATAAAGAGGATCGGTCCAGCAACAAGCACTCACAGTATACGTATTCGTTTCTTCATCCACTCTCCCATTAGTAGTCGAAAAATGCTGTCTTTGTCCTCTGTAAGTATCCGAGAAAAAAGAGAAAAAAGAAAAGGAGGAAAAAAAGAAAAAGGATGGATACGATCGATTTGACGGACCATACGTAGTAGGTACGCGAACGAGAGGATCTCGAGTCTTTGGGGGGGGAGGGGGGAACAGTGAATCGTGACCAAACGTTACACATTCTTTGCAAGTTCCGCCGGTAGCGCAAACAATGCCGGTGAAAAGTGAATATTGGTATTTGCGTACCTACTTTCTTCTGTACGCACCGATACGTATTTGCGATAGCTCGTAAAACTGCTAACATCGCCGTCCCCGCTTCGTTCATCCCGCGCGTTATACTCATACTTCCGAAATGGAGTTACGATCGTACTCTGTGGATATATCATCGCGAACATGTGATTCACTAGCATCAGTTGACCGAGTTTAGAAAGTGCCGCAGCTGCGAACAATAGAATTTCGAACGCGACGCCTGATTTCTCTCATCTCTGCGTTGCTTGTTCGTGTTCATACTTGGTTCACAAAACGATCGGAAGCTCTCGACGACGCCCTCGCGGAGATTGCATTTAATTATTAACTGTTTCAGATATGGGTAACCCTCATACTCGCGAAGTATACAGCAGCTAGTATCGAGAGTAGTTCGGGAGGTTGGCAAGGGTAAGGAAAATCACGAAGGGATGAATCACCTTTATTTTCGGCGTGCAATAGCAAAGTAGAGAATTTAATGTTTAAATCGGACGTATTTTAATTGATAGAATATCAGCGAGTGACTACGGATCGGAACACGGCGTAGAATTAGTTGGTTATGGTTCCTATGGCGATGGTGGATTTGATCACGGTTTGCACGGAGGACACATCCAACACCATTACGCTCCAGCCATACCGGTGAGCCAACACGTGGAAATTACCAAGCCTGTGCCGATACCTGTCGTCAAAAACGTTGGTAAGTTTGCCTCATCAATTAAAATGTCGACGTTAATCGCTGTCGTGCAACTAGATAAGCGTCGAAGAACCATAGTCCAAAGTCTGCACACCATGTTCCATCATTCTCTCAAGCAAAATTTCGATATTATAATTTACATTCTTATCACTCAGGTTCATTCGCACAACACAATATTGTGTTTCATAATTTACGCGAGACAGACAAAGATCTCAATAATTAATTCGTCGCCGTAATTAGACTTTCTCTACGACTCTAGGAGTTCCGGTTGCTCAACCAGTGGCGATAGAAATTCCACATCCGGTCGCCATAGGAATACCGCAGCCTTATCCGGTTCACGTACCAGTTGCGAAGCCAGTTCCGATTCCCGTGGTAAAGACCGTGGCGATTCCAGTCGAGAAAAAGGTTCCATTTCCCGTGGAGAAGGTGATACCGGTCCCAGTGGAGAAACACGTGCCTATACCGGTAGAGAAACACATACCGGTACCCGTAGAAAAACCATATCCCATTCACGTGCCAGTCTACAAGCACGTGTACCATCGGGTGAAGTCTCACGGTTACGGATGGAGTCGTTAGACGTTATAACATAGTACTTTGAGGATGCAAGCATGTCTACAGATATGTTCGTAACACCAAGCGAGCGTAACTTCTGCGTGCGTATTGGTCAGTTTACGGCAAAAGATTACGATTCTCTTCCTCAAACGATCGATCGCGATAAGGATGCTTCTTCGAGTACACGCGTTGCTGCATGAATCGAAGAAATCAACAGGACGTCATACAAGTATGACAAAATATCTCTGCCGTTGTTTGTATTTATGGTTGTTTTTTTTTTCTTTTTTTGTTGCGTTATGGAATAAAATATTGATCTTTAATTAAACCCAGGCTCTATTCACTCTCTTCTCTCTGTAAATCAACGTTACTTGATCGATTACGTTGGTAGATCTATTTCTTCGAACCATCCATCAGAATTAAAAATAATAGATAGTTTTCCGTTATTTCCAATGTGTAGAAAGTTCTATTACCTTCTTTCGACGGTAGTAACGGGTAAAACGTAATCGAACTTTAATATGAACGTATGTGTATTCTCTGAGTAGTCGGAATGATTATTTAACACCTTGATTATTTAACAAGTAATCAAGAGTTGTTAATTACTGTTTCTGTGTTAATCTGAGTCGATTACGAAATCCATTTTTCAAATCAAACAGACGTTGTAAGGATTTAAGTGACAAGTTCTGTTATATTTCATCTACTGCTACTTAATTATCATAATGTTCTAGTTAGTAACGAACAGATAGCACTGTTCGTGATCTTAAGATGCTCTGTTATGCTCCATAATTCGAATAAATTCCGAAACATGATGTAAGATAGACACGTGCGTCAGATATATCGCATAGATATATCGCTGAATACATGATTTCATTGCTTAAAATTGATATTAAAATTTCTAACAAACGGAGATCTGATTTTTTTAAAAAAACATAATTTTGGTTTATTAATTAATGCCAAGCAGATAATATGGTAATTGGTAATTCTTTTATACGTACAGGGTATATAGAAGAATTGCTAGACTTTTCAAGCACTTCCTATAGGTGTAATCGCGTTTCGTATTTCAGACGAAAGTTAGTCAGCTACACAAATTGTATCCTTTTTCGATAAAAAGCCAGAGTCAATGGCATTATATATTTTTGATTTAGTACTGTTATAATTGATGTCAAGACGAGTACAACGATCTATGATACTGTGATCTTGAAATGTCTTAGCGGGAAAAAATTGGAATTTGATTCAGAAATATTCATATAAGAAATAAGGTTTATATGTACATACATAGGTATGCGTTAATGTTTGTCTTACGCGTTAACGAGGAAATTTCCTGTGTTTTAGATTAAGTTGCCTTATAAATTACTTCGCTTTCAATAATAACAAAATAATTATGACGGCGTTTAAAAAATTCATTCTTTTACTGATATTTACTTTGATAAATAAAAATTCTTTTTATGGAATAAAAAGTATTTTAGTAATTTTCAATGCTACAGTTTGTTGAAACATGTTATTTAACGCCTCGTCGTAATAAACGTAATTTCTCACATGAGTTTTCCTGATTATTTGAAGGTTACAGTATCATATATCGTTGATCTACAATCTCATTCAGTTAGAATGGTGTAAAGTCAAAAATATAATACGCCACTGAAAGAAGCCAAGGTGACTTTGACTTTTCATCGAAAACAGAACTTTATTATTGTAAATAATTTGCAATTGAGGAAAAACTGACGAATTTTTGTCTGAAATATTTTTTTATTACATTATCCGACATGCTTAGAAACTCACAAATAGCACAAAAACCCTATATATTAGAATTATTATATTTTCAATTTTTCATTTGAGTTGTATAGGAATAGGTTTACATAGTGAGATTATTTAAACAAAGTTTAACTGTTAATAGAATGATAGCTATGATAGAATGTATCTATGCACGTTGATATAGTAATTTCTGGTTTTATGTAGAAAAAATAAATAGTGCTGGTTCTCGTCAGAATTTATGTCCTGGTTTAATTTCTTATTGAATCATTTGAAGATATTATTACATGTTCTTATTTCGTTTATTTTCTCTAAATATTTTTATGGATATGTCTTTATATAATGAATTTGGTGTATGAATTTTTGATAGTAATTTCTTTTGGTAGATATTTCCAATTATATATATTTCTCAGTTGTTATCCAAATTTAGAAAGTGATTTATTTTTCAATTAATATTTTGAGTAATAAAATTGATAATATTTATTAATATTTTTTATATGTAACATGTATCTATGATATTTGATTTTGATTTCATCAAATAAACATTTTCTAACTTATTTTGTACATTTTTCCTCTTTACAATACATATATGAGGAGAAAGCACCAACGTACATTCTAGCATATTTTTTATTAAGTAACTAATTCAGAAAAAATTGCAAAAATTAAAAACTAGAAAATCTATCAACTTGCTCCGGTCTTTTCTATGACATCTGTTTCCATTTAAAAAATTTTCCCTTTCCATTTCTCAATTTGTTTGTTTCTGCGTTTTAAATTTTCTATTGATATTTTCTAGATTGCATGTTTGTATCTTTTATCCATTCACACATATTTTTGTTTATAATTTGTCGTTTGCAATTTCGTTTACGCGTTTCATTCACATTCATTTTACTCTTTCAACTTGCGTATATCTGCACGTAACAGAGCGAATCGATCCCTATGTCGCGTGTGCTATGGTGTGATGCACGCGGAACGTGTTAACTATTAGAAATTCTCGCAAGTGCGCGGGAATCGTGATACACTATGAACTCGCTAAACTTCGTTTTCCATGAAATCTGAAAAGAAAGCAGTCGTAATTACTTAATAAGAAAATTACTGAAACTCGTTAGTTGCATTTAATTCAGAAAAAAGTTGAGAAATTGATCAACAGAATTAACGTGTTGAAAAACGTATCGAAATTTAAGTACGAAGAGGTGTCTAAATAGTTCCGTCGCTTTTGAATATATATTGACATTCGAATGGTGGGAGCACCGTTCAGTGACAGACCGATGAAAATTGTGAATGTACGTGGACACTCACCTACGAATAGAGCAGAAAATGTCTAATTTGAACGGTGCTGGCGGACTTGCAAAAATGGCCAATACTTACGACGTGTTCGCCGGACCGATACCCGAGAAACAGCGATTTATCGCAGCGAAATGGACTAAACTACATCGTCGACAGTGAAAGGCTCGATGGTATATTAAGACGAGCAATGTGCAAAGATGTATCAGTCGCTGAAGAAACTTCTACAACTAGCTGTCAGGTGTGCAGTAACATGCGCCCAAATATGAACGAAATCGTGAGTAAAGAATTCGAAAAATTCTCGTTTCCACGTAATTCGTACATTTACGAATTGAACAAAGTATCTGAACAATCCATCGATATAGCTCCTAAAAAGTCGCTCGCTTTTCCAGTACATTCGTTCATCGTGACTCGTTAACAATCTGAAAAAACCTTTGTTTTCGATTAGCCGATGCAGCATTATTAATTAACAACAACAAAAAAAAAATGAAAATAAAAAACCCAATATAATAGTTTAAAAATAAATTTTTCGTCATCATGTAAACTTTATACTTCGTTCAACGATCAGTTAACTGTAATTCTAATGTTCACGGAGAAATATTCGCGCTGGATATTCCAACTAAATTTATTCACAAAACATTCTCTTTCTAAGCGCATTCTGTTTCAGCCAGTCGACATTCAAATGCACATTCACTAACGTGAACTTTACCTTCAACGTAGGTGCTACTTTCTCTGGTGTCCTTGGCCGCGGGCGTGCCGGTGATCGTGCACCAGGATCAAAATCAATTTCAACCTCAATTGCACGGTGGCTTCCAACCGATAGAAAGATCCGATCAAGAAAGTTTAGGGACTTCCTCGGGTGGAAGTTACGGTGGTGATTTTGGTGGCAACTACGGTGGCGGTGACTACGGTGGTGGTAGTGGTGGCGCTGGCGGAGAATACGGTGGCAGTTACGGCGGCGGCGGTGACTTTGGCGATGGTCATGGTGGAGGCCTGGAGGGGTCCTCTGGTGGACACTTGGAGGCCGGCGGTGATCACTTGAGCTCGGACTACTCTTCCTTAGGAGGTGGATACGAGGGTGGAGACGAAAGTGGAGTTTCCCTCGACGGAGGTCACAGTGTAGTGCATAGCGTTCCCGTGTCCGAGCATGTTGAAGTAACGAAGCCCATACCGGTTAAAGTGATCAAACATATTGGTACGATTTTTTTTTTTTTTTAAGAATCTATACTATCTACGTGACATTTACCTGCAATGTACTTTATATGTATATTTTGTCGTTTAGGGGTACCGGTTCCTCAGATCTTGAAGATAGGCGTACCCCATCCAGTGCCAGTTGGTGTTCCCCAACAGTATCCGGTGGCTCATCCAGTTCCAAAATTGGTTCCTGTGCAAGTGATAAAAACCGTCGCCGTGCCTGTGGAGAAGAAGGTCCCATTCCCCGTGGAAAAGCATATCCCAGTACCAGTAGAGAAGCCGATCCCTATTACGATCGAGAAGCACGTGCCAGTGCCGGTCATCAAGCCGTATCCCATAAAGATACCCGTGTACAAAACGATTTACCACCATGCGAAGAAGCATTAAAATTTAGCAACTCGTTACGAATTGGTACCGACTGATATCGAAACGACGGTACACACGTTCACACACGCTTTTGCTCTGGATTCGGTTCCAAATTGAACCACGCTGATGGAATCGCATTTGTTGATTGTTAAAACTTAATGCATAGCCAATTAATTTTATTGTTTTATGTATATATGAAACATTGTTACTGTACATTTTGTAATTTTATAAATGTTCTCGTTTGTAATTTTATAATTGTTCTCGTTTTTCAATAAAAAAAAAAAAAAATCTTGAAAATAATATACACATCTTCCGTTATTTGAGCGAGGAAGTTAATCTCCGCAAATTTTGAACCAATTTCCTTGTGTCTGTACTATCGTACATCAAACGTGAAAAATGAAAAAAAAAAGATAAAATTGATAAAACAGCAACTCGCAGTTAGCTGTAGTTTAGACGAGCTTTGTATTTTGAAAAGATCCAAACAGACTTTAGAGAGAAATCCAACAAGTCGAATTAAAGAAACTTTCTATTTGGAATGAATTGAACTTTTCTTTTAGTTTTGTAGATAGTAGATAGAGACGGTCATCGTACTTTGCCGATGTATCCGATTTAATGCGTTCGAGATCATAATCGAAACTTTCACTAATATTTCCGATGCCACCAGCTGCAAATTCCGTGGAAAGTGAATGTTTCCAAACGCACTAGTTCAGGATGAAAAGGAACACTTGATCGGCAAATGAACCGTGAAGGCAAAGAAAGTCCGTCAAAATGACGAGCGAGTAATCTTTATCTAATTATTACCGCATACTTGATTAAACGAGATTTATAGGAAGTTATGGTCATCGTTTTCTTTGATATCAAAAACAGTTGAATTTAAAATATTCATAGAATTAAATAAACGATATCAAACTATATATGTTTTAAAATGTATGTAATAAGGAATGCGTGGATATATTATAATTAACCTTCCATGATTTTGTAATATACATTATAATATTGTACATATTGGAATACTAAATAACAATATACTCGTATGAAGCTTTTATCACATATACATCAGGTGTATGTGTGTGTGTGTGTGTGTGTGTGTGTGTGTGTGTGTGTGTGTGTGTGTATAACGTATAGATGTACCTTTATACAATTTAATATTCAGTTTCGTCGTCCTGATTTTACATTTTACTTTCATGATCATTATCCGAAATCCATTAGCGTCAGCATATATAATTAATATATCGGGCGATTAATCGACACCAGGAAGTAGGAAGTATCCGGTGATCCGCTGTAAAATCTATTCGAAGTATACGTTCGACCGTGATTTGATTGCAAGTGGATAGAAATGAGCGGGCAAGGAAACACGCAATTAAGTGAGTGAATGAGACTAAGAAATCGCGTTAAAATGAGGGGATTTGAATAAAGGTGACCATTGTTCGGTGCTAGCGAGGATGGAAATCCTGTATTAGGTAACTGTTCTAGCAAGTATATACAATGTTTGGAGAAACAGAGAAATGTAACCCGATAGTGAAGGTGTAGACTAGAATTTCGCGTGATAGTGGGGTTGCTTGTCCCTTGCAGAGCAGTATATAAAGTGACTACGCTACAATTTGTCTCGAGTTGATGTTTTATTCAACAAGCACGCACGTGTACCGAACGAAGGAATATGGAAAAAATCGTACGTCAGTTCAATATGCGACATTTAAACCGACACTCATGCTAATAATCAATATTGAAAGTGTCGAATTGACAAGTAAACTTCTTCAATACATCTTTCCTTTTTCAAACAAACTTTCTTAACATTTTTGTTTTCAAGATTGTAATTTTAACGATCGTCGCCTCCTGTTGGGCCAGCGAACTGGAATTTGGCGGTCATGGGTTGACTTTGGGAGAAATTGCCGTGGGCCACGAAGAGGGATTTGGCTTCGATGAATTAGGTTCAATTGACGTATAAATATTGTTCGTACGTTTTAACACCATACGCTCGAAAACACCGTTGTTTTATTTTATTATACCAGGTGGATCAGAACACGAGATTAATTTAGCAAGTCATGGGAAAGGCGGACATTATGTACCCGTGGTGAAAACAATCGGTACGTAAACTAATGTCAACCAAGCGTAGTACTTTATACCACATTTGGCTTAATTGCAACAGGAATACCAGTCGCCAAGAAGGTTCCTTTGCTTATACCGAGTCTGCAAGTTGAAAAAGTTCCACAGAATTATCCAGTTCCGGTAATCGTGAAGAAACCTGTTCCTTACCAGGTAGGCGCTTCCGATCAAAATTTGACTCGCTCCCTCAGCTGACTTTTTTAACATTCAACTTATTGAAGTAACATTCGTTTGTTCTTAGGTGGAGAAACAAGTATTTACGAAGGTGGAGAAAAAGGTACCCACGCCCATCGAAAAAATCATTCCAGTGAAAATTGAGAAGCCTGTACCGTTCCATGTAGTGAAACATATTCCTGTCCCAGTGGTGAAGCCTATTCCAATTAAGATACCAATTCACAAAACAATAGTGCACAGTTACAAAGGCCATTAAACCCGTGAAATTACGTTGTTAATTGTTTTTACGTTAATCGTTATAGCAGCAGTGTTAGAATATCGTTGGAATTACATTTCTCTATATGTTTCATATTTATCTTGTCTTGTTATTCCTTTCCTTTTCTTTTTGTATCTTGAAATGATTTATTAATAAATATAATTACATAAATTACACGTGAATCGTTTTCACTTACTTTTATACATTATCTTCCCAGTTAAACAGTGTAATTAATTCTGATTTCTTTAATTACTTATTTTATTATTTCACTCATTTATTATGCGTCGTATGCGTATAGCTTGTTCTCTCGATCGTGAGAACAGACGCGGAAAAGTTGACGCGATATTATGTTAATAGAATGTTACATTTGGGGATGGAAGGCGCAGTGGAGAAAGGAGAATGTCGCACGTTCAAGACATTCGCAGCGAAAGTCATCATAATGATTGCTTTCCTCTGTCATTGACCTTTGTAAATTCGACTGTGGAATGCACAGGTGGAATTCGTTGAAAAATGTACGTTCACGAGATGAAAGTGATTGTACGAAATTGTTAAATGTAAAACGATCAAGTGTTACCGAAAGCGAAGATGCAAATTCAAAGTCCACTTTCATTCCCCATTTTTTCGTATAGTTTTTCGAACGGGGGATAACGCGAAATCGATGTCCGGTCATAAACTATAACCGTTGGATGCTCGGAAGATCCGCAGTAAGCGAGCGCATCATTTCTCTATCCTACAAAACCGCATTAGCATAGTAACACGATCGCGATAAAGAATAAACTGGAGGAAGATGTTGAAAGAAAAAAATGCAATGCGGAAGAAACTAAGGCGAAAGTAAGACATGAAAATAATCTGTTATTTCATTGACCTGAGTAAAAGAAGGAAGAAGCTGCTAGAACACATTGTGTAGGAACGAAAAATTGTACAATAGGTAATTATCCATCTGCTCATTAGAGTCTCGTTAATGCATCACGACATTTCTTTTTCATAATTAAATTAGATTTTGTTATTTTTACATTGCAAAAAAAGGACCGAGAATAGATCATCGAGAGAAAAAAGCTTAATGTTTGAGAAATAAAATGGAAATAACATTGCTTAATAATTTGATACTGCGACAGTTTGAGATCTTTAATCTTACGTTTTGGCGTAAAATAGTAGCAACGTTGATTTTTTTTTTGCATTTTTATACACAATTTATTTTATTACTCGCGTTATTCCTTCATAACAATCGATATTACCTCGAAAAATAGTTGAAATTGGTGGAGTTAATTATGTGCATACGAAGAACTACAAGACTTCCCTCTCACGATCTCTTTCGCGCGCCCCGCTCGAGCATCACTTCCGGTGGTTCTTTACGATAGCTCGTGTGTTAGAAACAGGATCAAGCGGAATTTCTTGCTGCAAAAAGAGCCTAGTTAGGCGATCTTTTAAGAAACAGAAACTCGCTTTTATATATTAAATTATATATTAAACCTTGTAACATTATAAGGTTTTTCAAAAATTTCCCTATAATCGATATTTTATGTTATTTATGTAAAACGAAGGTTTCTTAGTTAGAATTATATTCTTACTGAATCCAAATGGAAAACATTAACAGTGTTCTTGCATTACATTAATAGTGCTTGCTCGTATCTAGGAAATAATGAAACGTTTACTTTGAGCTGTACATTCATTCGTAAATGTACTTTCCATATAAAAGAAACTAAAAAAAAAAACCGGAAAATCTAAGGAATGAACGTACAAGCTTCCTTCCCTACGCTTGCTGCGCAGAATAAACGTACGTCGATTTACATTTTTAATACTTTGACATTCGTGAAATTTCTCTTCGACTTTTGATAGATAAATTGGAACAAAAACACGTAGAAAAGTTACTTTCGCTTCCTCGGATGAATACACGTCGCGCTTCGATCGAATTTTTTTCTGTACCAAATGAAGCACAAAAGAGGATCGTGGGTTGTTAAAATCGCGATTGAACTTTGAACGTTGTTTAGTTTCTAAGGTGAACCTCGTTATTACGCGCATGAGATTTAAGGCATATCGAAAGCGTTGATTCGACATGGCCCGACGTGACAAGCATCTTGTGCCATTAATGAGATAGTGCGCCGCTTAAAACAGCATCCGCGTCCGTGATAAGTAGGCAAATAAATCAAACTATTAAAAGGCTGATTAAATCGCTTTCGCTTTTAAGAAGATTTGCACGGCGTAATTAATTTGGCCCGAACGAAGTTTAATAGGACGAGCAGCAAACTGTAACTTGTGAGTTTAATACGAACGCTGTCTCTATATTTGGGATGACGGGAATTTGCACAGAGGAAGCAATGTACTCTCGGAACCGAAATCCGAGACAAACTTTCCACCGAGAAATGATAACTTTCTGATTCAATGATATCACCGTATTATAGTTATATCCGTATTCACATTCGTATTAAATTTGTATTATGATTTAATTTTTAACTGTTAATTTCTCTCTCTCTCTTTCTCTGTCGTAGTTGACTTGATAGCAAGCAACAAAAATTTAAATTTCTAGTTTGGCGACTTTCCCAAAGGAAAATTTGGTTATTTCTTTTTTTTTCGTTTTATTCCGGATTGCTCCATATTGAAGAATTTCAGATTTAACATTTCTTTTTATTTGTATTTTATTAAAAAACACGGAACATTAACCCTTTGCGCTGGCAACTGGTTCGCGGACCATAACGAGTGACCGAACCGTGTACAATAATTCGTCGCTTACTTTTTGAACTCGTCGGTATATCACTGGATAGAATTATTAAGAAGTAATAAACTCCTTGTCATTTGTTTCGCCTGAGTTGCATTTAAATAAAAACCTAAAACCGAGAAAATATTGCAAAATATTGGGACAAAAAATTCTCGACGTGCATGGCACGTCATCCCAGCGTAAGAGGTTAAAAGTCAAAATTGAGGACTACTAAACTAGAAATTTACCAAATTACATCGTGATACGCGTTAGACAATAAGACGTCAACGTGCAGTTGATTTAATTCACGATTAAAATAAAAAGCTAACTGAAAATAGTTTGGTGTTTCCCTAAAGTGTAGCAAAAAGTATAAATCGAGGAAAACGACAGACACACTTTCTGCTCTCGCCTCTCGATCAGCATACCTCGTCTTTGTGATAAAACAGAAATGCACTTTTACAGGAACAAAGATCGGCGTGTCCGATCAGTTTTTTTCATCAAGAATCCTTTCACAAGGCGAACGCGTTTGGACTTTCATGTTACTAGTCCGAAAACTTTTATCCACTTTAAGTATCTTTACGTCAGAGATCGCTTCTCACCTTCACTTCCGGTATACCTGAGAGTTACAGATCGATCGATCACGAAGCAGAAATCGAATTTCGAACAACTTTGCATACAAATTAGACTGTCCGAAGAAGACAGTATAACTCATACGTATAACTCATACGTATACTTAATGACGCTTCATCGTGATGATCCTTTTAGATATTTACTTCCAAACATGAGAGACGTTCTCTTCGCGTTGGTCGCCGAATTAGCTCTGTGAAATTTTCGTGACCGCACAAGGCATTCGTGCTTCCGGTAAACGCAGCAATTGCGAATTTGTGGTTGCATCTGTGGTTGAATTTTCCACTTTACCGATCATTGCGCTTCAAGGCATCAAACAAAATTTTACTCTACATTCGCTCAATTCCTAAATCTTGGAAGCATTTAGATTCATCTGAAGTTGATAGATAGGACAATATTTAAAAAACGTATTTATCTGTCACCAAAGCACCGGCACGATTTTTTCATTGAAGCGTCATTTGGTGAAAAAGAAAGTGCAATCCCAACGACGAGATGCTTTTACGTGTTGCACTTCCCACGTCCGTAAATATACGTAATCTTGACTTCCGGTCATAGACGGAGAACGGTCAATGAGCCGCATGAAAAATAAAACAAGGACCTTTCATATTCATTAACGACGTATAAAGTTCGTTTGACTGGTAGATGGTAAAACGTAATTCGATATACCTATGCTAGAAAGGGTCGAGACTGTAGTGTATGGAATCAGTGAAAGGTGGTGGAATCGATGTTAGTATATAAGCTCGGTATTCCATTGGCTGTAGACATTCAACGCTTTGTGCTTAAACAATAAACATCCTTTCTGGACCTACAACTATGAACCAAATTGTAAGATCTATGCGACAATCGCGTAATTTTAAAGACAGTAGATACATAGACCATTATGTAATAGTAGTTACCTTAAATTGATTGAAAATGTAAATTATATGCTCCTGATAGGAGAAAATTAAACTTGTAATTACCTCGTGTATCCCTTGAGTGCGATTGACCGCTCAACGGAGAACAAAAATTATAAGTCGTAATGTAATTTAAGATTATCAATCGAATGTTGATAGATTGCTTTACTTGGTTTCGCGGTGATAGCTGGGATTGTCTCTGCGAGCCACGATGAAGATCACGGAACCTCCACCTACGAAGAAAAGACGAAGACAGTAGAAATTCCAATTTACAAGAAATATGGTAAATATTTATATGTAAAAGAAAAAAACTACTTACTTCAAATGCATAATATTTACTCGTTGTACAATTGCAGCAATTCCAATCCCTCATCCGGTACCAGTCGAAATCCCTCAAAAGATAGAAATTCCAATTCCCCAACCGCAACAAGTTCCCATCGAAATTCCACACCCTTATCCGGTTGAAGTCGTAAAACACGTCGAAGTCCCTATCGAAAAGCCAGAGCCCGTTGTCGTGGAAAAGCACGTAAGTAGAAACATCAAATTATCAAACAGTGATGAAGCTACCGTTGTAGAACGTTAGATCGCAATAACTACATATATCACGTGTCACTATATCGCACATCGTGTCTATTCAGGTACCTTTTGTGGTGGAGAAGCCGTATCCAGTGTACGTCGAAAAGAAATTTCCCATTCCAGTCGCCAAGCCGTATCCAGTTCATGTGCCAGTTTACAAGCACGTATTCCATTACACTTCGAAGGGCAAAGGATGGCACTAAGTTGATTCGCTCGCTGCTGAACACTTGGGAATTGTTCCTCGCCGGATTGATCGTTTTACGAGAGAGCTGCTTCTCACCTGAAATCTAAACTTATTCCATTCAGTGAATGTCGTTTAGGTTACCCCGGAACGAATACCAAGAAAAAGGGACACGAGATTCGAATCTTGACTTGTTAGTGTTAAATGTTGCCTTTGTTACAAATTTGTTAAGTTTCCCAACTCTCTGCCAACTCTTTGTTAATAAACCATATTTGAAAAGTACCTCTTGTCTCTTTGCTCATTTTGATAGTCGAACCAGCTCGTTAAACGAGTAGCAATGAAATTAAACTGCAACAATAGTCGTCGTTAGCCGGCCTCGGGGAAAAGATTGGTCGTCTCGTCTCTTCCTGTTTCGCGGCCGCTTGAGGAATGAAAAGGAAACGCGTAAACATAAATTGCGTTTCTTCGTCATCCGGTGTTACGAATCTACTAGAAACGAACCAGTCACCAATAGGAATTCTATGCGATCTTGATTCGCCATAATGAGTCCGACAACAGACGCGTTCCTACATCGCGGCACAAAACCACTTTTACTTGAGATACACTTTCACTGTTCCGCTTGCTGATACGGAGAATATCATGGAAGTACAATTCGAATCCTCCAGGCAACTTCTCTCCCATGATCACAGCTTTGGTAGCATTTCTCAGGATAATCTACGTTAAATATAAATATCTCTATCCTATTAATGCAGTTGCATCTCGAAAAATTTACATCTATGGGCTACTATGTATGAAACTTGTTAAATTCTTGTTTCATTCTGAGTAAACGTATCCAAATGTTCAAGGAAGAAAACGTGAAGCTTCATTCGAAAGTTCCATTTTCTTTCCTCAAGATGATCGACGGACTGTATATACAGTTACGCTAAGTATATATACATATGCGTAAATTATTGGGTTACAGGTGTTGTTCGACATTAAACTTAATACCCTGGGATTAGGGAAATTCTGTTTCGTTAAAAGATTTACATAATTTTATTATATAATAGGATAATATAAATTGCTAAAAATCTCTGTAGAAAATATCCCGAAATTACAGTGAAAAAAGTTCTTTGGAAATTGCGTGATGCATTATCTCAATCTCAGATCGTTAATAACAAATTGTTAAGCGTAGGAATTAGACCATAACTAAGTTGTATTTACCTCGGTTCACCAAACTCATTATATGTCTTCTGCGTTTAAAATAAAACATTTAGGCGTAAAATAATTAACAAATTGTGTAAATGAAAAATATTGCTCTATTCGATACCCATGATATCTGATATAAATTCCTCTTAATCACTGATCCACTAACAGAACACTCTAAATCTGCAATATAGAAAGTTAAGTTTTCTATCTTCAAAATTGCTGTATAATAAATTTATGGTGTGTGAATGATAGGAAGTACGAGGAGTCAGCCATAGGCAAATGTAGTATACCTGTGTAGACAATCGTAGAGATCGTATACATGTACGAATAACTTCGTAACGGGCAGAAAGAGTAAAGGTAATGAAGAGAAGGGAGAAAGTGACTGTGGTATATAAACACTTGGCCGTGACTTTGAAAGCAAAGTGATCGTAACGAGTTAACACGGCGGATTGCTGAGGATTCGTTCTAGCGTGATCATCAGGTGTGGAAGCCATGAGGATTCTTGTAAGTTTCAAATCATCAATGTTTCGTTAAATATTATCTCGTCTCAAACAACAAGAGAATTTCATCGGGGAATTTTCATTGTATCAAGTAGAAAAGTATTGTTATCATAATTTTCATGAACTAACAAATACAATTGTCGAACTATAGGTATTCACCGCTTTAGTTACTTTGGTGTACGCCTCCTACGAAGAGGACCATGGCAGTTCCACCTATCACGAAACCTCAAAGCCTGTAGAAATTCCTATTTACAAGAAGTACGCCATACCAATTCCACATCCAGTTCCAGTCCCAATTCCACAGCAAATTAAAGTTCCCATTCCGCAACCGTATCAAGTCGAAGTGGCAGTACCGCATCCAGTGCCTGTAGAAGTCGTCAAGCATGTCGAAATTCCAGTAGAAAAGCCTGAGCCCTATGTAGTGGAGAAAAAGGTACGATGTCAGATCAAATTTTTTACTTTATATTACGTTCAACTGTTGAAAGTTCATACAAAATACTTATGAGACAAATAGTAATGTACAAAGTACAATCAAGGAGTACAATTTGATTTTTTCACTCAAATCGTCATTTTCAAATTTAATTTGATTTTCTTAAATTTTTTAACTCCAATCAAACTTGAGAATGAAGCCTTAAATGAAGGAGATACCTTCGATTCATTTTTTCATCTAATATAATCTCCTCGTTAAATGTATTTTCAACATTGGGTCATTCTATATGCAGCTCGCGAAACAATTCTAATTTACATCGTTAAAAATATAGCAACGAAATATTTAACTGTTCCAATATGATGTTATGAAATTTCATTCTCATGATATATAGCATAAAATTACATATGTTCTGACCCGTTGTACGTACATACATATTGTAATTCGGAGATTATATTATACAAAGATTGCTAAAATATTAATATCCCACAGGTACCGTACATTGTTGAGAAGCCGTATCCAGTGACAGTTGAAAAGCACTTTCCAGTGCCTATTCCGAAACCGTACCCAGTGCACGTACCTGTCTACAAGCATGTATTCCACCATCAAAGCAAAGGACACGGTTGGAAGCACTGATCTTGGAAACTACTCTTTCAAATTTCAATTAGCCAAATATACATATATATATATATATAGCAAACATTATGACTTTTGTACATAGTTCACTGTTTTTATAATTAAACTATTGTTATATTGTTTAAATAAATTGTTTCTGTTTTAACAACATCGTTAATTGTTCCCCTAATTGTTTGTTAAGCTTGATTGATGAAATCAATTGGAGTGTCTTCAAAGTACACAGTTTAATCGAAAGTTCGTGCAGCACTAAATAATTATCTCTGTCAATTTTTTCCTTATTTCATAATATTCTTTAACGAGGTCGGTAAAGATATGACAATGTCTCTATCAATTCGGAAACTGTCTATTCAGAAATAATTATTTTCTGACCCGAGGGAAGTAAAAATTCAATGTTCTGTAAGAAGCTCGTTATAATTTAGTCGTTTTGCATTTTCAACAATTCGTTAATAATTAACTACCGTTTATCTGTTCACGGAACAACTATGCATCTTGTACGACGGACATATCGTAATCACAAATCAATCACGAGGTAATTTGCGTCGAATGACAATCCACGGTAGCGATAGAGACATGTATATATATATATACATGTACACATTGAATAAGATCGTAGAATATGTCTGAGGCGAACAAACTGTTTCACCTTTTCGCGAATTTCTGCAGGCAATACCCGAAGCGATCCAATCTGTTACGAGGCTTGCCCTCCGGTTTTGTCGGTCAAGAAACCGACCAATGACTAGCCACGGTGTGGTAAATGACGAACGCCGGCCTAACGACAGCGACATAACAGGGCTGTTCGCCCGAGGTGCACGGTTTATTCAGGAAATACCAGGGCGCGATCGCTTGCATCATTGGCTTGGCTGACGACCGCTTTTTACGCCGCTTAAGGGAATCACATTCGTCCACAAGAAACTTGCCCTGCTTAAGTGTAGCAAAAGTTTATAAAACCAGCAGCCACGTACAACACGCTTTTAGTTTCGCCTAGGACATTAGATCCGACGTTCATCAAGAAGATTGTTCAACTCACGCCGAAATCATGTTCAGATTACTGGTAAGCAAACGGACAAAGAAAACTCGTTATCCTTTTAATTTCGTTTTGCACGCGCGTGATATCCTAGCTTTCTCGACTTAACTTGCACGTTCTCATGATATTTATGTGATCTCCAGATACCGTGTCTGATATGGCTGTCGAGCGTTCGTTCCGAAACTACAATGGACATGCACATGCACATGCCGGATGGCATGATGGAAGACAAAGCGGCTATGAAAAGGGAATCGTATTATAATCCATGTCCTCCGACTTACTCGCATCCTATATCGTACTCGCCGCCCCCGCAAATTTACGTGAAACCGTACGTGCAACCAGCGCCGGCACATTATATCCCGAAACCGATGATCACCTACGTGAAGCCATCTCCACCTCCGGTCATCGTGAAACCAGCACCGGTAATCGTAAAGCCAGTCGTTCAACCAAAAGTGGTTTATCCGATCTATCAGAAACCGATGGTGTCGTATGCGCCGATCTACCAGAAGCCCGTTTACTACGCACCTATGTATCAAAAATTGATGTACCAAGAGCCTAAGGTGTATTTGAAGAAATACGAACTACCGGTTACTCAAGTGATTCAGAAACCACAAATTTCATACCCCATTCAGTACCATCAGCCGAAAGTGGTGCAGGTCCCGGCGCCACAGATCAATGTTGTGAAGCTCGCACAACCCGTTGTACATCAGCAGCCTATTTACCACTCGTCCATAAAACCGTACTGCCCTTAAGAGACTAATCGTGAAGAAATGTCACGGTGCGATTGCAGCGATCGAGTCGATCAAAAACATATAGCTCTCTTGAGAACGTGCTGACAAAGCGGAAGACACCGCGAAACTCTTCGCCCATCGAAACGACCATATCACGACTGTCTTTAACCTGCCATAACGATCAACGTAGTCAAGCGTAATTCAGCGAAACTTCCGTTTCGCAAATTGTACAATAAAAACGAAGGAAGTATCAATCTTGCTGTTGAATGTACTCACCCCGTCCGTTCGTCTTCCAACTTTCCCCTTTCCAGCGATTTCGTAATCCCACCGCGAGCGCTTCTTCAATATCGCGAAATAAGAGCTCTTGGCGTGACTACGACCAGATTGAAACTCGTTAAAAGCTTATACCCGCGCCGTTTACCATGTAGAGCCGTTTGAACCGTAAAGTTTTGATAGCCGACTAATTTTCGCAAAACTTCCCGAACCTTTTTCATCCGACGGTACGAGACGCTGACCTAAAATTTCATAACAGATCAACGTTCTTTCCGCAACACGGGATTACGGGTCTGGCGCATATCTCCCGTTCTGAGATTGCCTCTCTCGAAATCTTAATCCGTCGATCCGTGGAAACTCATTTTCTCATGAAAGTTTTCTCGATTATTCTGGCAAACCGAATAGCATTATCGTTGTTTTTAGGGTCGTGTATAATCAGCTTTCGTGCTCCTCCGATTTTCAGACGGCGGCTCTGACAAACAAACTTTGCAATCTCGACAGACAAACTTTGGAATCCATTACACGCAGTAAAACTGGTTTTCCACTAATTTCATCATCGATATTACAGATTAAGCGCACTCCTTTTATAGTACTCCGTCGTATTTTCTTCTTCAATTAATATGATTTAAGATGCAGGAGAAATGAGAAGCTATGCAGTGATTGATCAACGACGAATTCCCACGTATTTGTATCTTTTTATCGGACAAATCGATTGCGTCAGATCGACGCTTAGTCCAAGTAAGGAATTAATTACGAGCCGGTCATGGCGAACTGATCCCCGATTATTTCAAAGAACTGCTATTTCCTCACCACGTTCGCCACAACTGGCAATTCTGTTACGCAAGTCGCAGTAATGGAACGTATCGCTGCGCGTTTTTTTTTTTTTGTAATCGTCAGTATACGGGGGTGTAATCTTCAAACTTTCTTATTTACACGGGTTGTCGAAATACTATGCCAATGTCGCATATAAAACGAACGTTTGCAAGGAACTTCTGCAGTCAAACTTTTAAAGATCACAGGATAATTTACAGACCCTGCAATGAGATACTACGTAAGTAGCACACGTGACATTAATTTCGATGCAACTTGGACAAAATTTAGTTTAGATTTGAAGTGTGACTTCCTTTATTGTAGTTGTGTCTCTTTATCGTTGCCGTTTGCGGGGCAGCAAGAATACCCAGAGTGACTGAACAACCGTATTTCCCGGTATTTCAAAACATTTATGCAAACCACAATTATCAAACTGATTCAGTGAATAACCACGTTGGTGAACCATTTTTTGAAAACTATAATATACAAGATGGAAATATAGGTGCAGGAAATGAGTTTTACGATCATCGAACGTCCATCGACGGTCGAGTAAATTTCGACCATCATTTGACAGGTGGTAATAATAAAATATTGTTAATAATTCCTAAACAGTATTGTGTTAATAATTCTTAAATCTCTCGTATTTCAGTTCCTTTCGAGGATTTTAGAGGTCACAACGCTGGTGCTGTCCCCCAGCATTACGAACGATTTAATCATGCACCTAATTACGATTATCAGTTGTAAAAGTTTCACCAAGTATATGTTAATTTGTTGTAGATCGAATTTAATTAATGCTGCAAACAGATCGAGCTAGCAATTTCTTTATTTCTTCTTACTCCTTTATATTCAATATATATATATATATATATACACAATATATATTGAATAACATATGGAATAATATAGGTTATAATAATATAATAATCTGTGTAAATAACATTATTAGAAAGAAAACAACGACGTGATAATTATCATGCTAGGCTCTCTTTTTGTTCGATCTTTTCTTTCTCTTTATGTACAATACTATGTTTTGGCTCACGGCGTTACGATTTTGGACCATACACACGAGGGCACTGCTTCCTAATGGGAGGAAAAAGAACGTATCCCGAAAACGAGTACCTGCTCGATCGTGACTGAAAATCGTTCGACAGTTGGGGAGCTAATATTCTATTCGCGGCCAGCGTACCATCTATTAACTATGTCCGACCGTAAAAGCATTGTTTAAAGTAAAATATAGCGAAGGAATCGTCACGGGAACGATAAATTCCTTTTGGCATTAGGCATGAAATACACGCGCTCGTACAGTCTCTCATTCTTTTTTTCTCACGCACCCGATACGATAGAATTCGGTAATAGCGTTAACAATCGAAAAATATTGAAATCGATGAATCACACGGCATGCTCGATCCGTATGATCCGTTTCTCATTTATATCCTATATATGTATAATAAATATATATATATAATATATGTATATATATACTTATTAATATAAGAACTTGACTAGATCACTTTAGTTTTTATTGACTCCCTTATTTAATCTAGGTACTTGCTCGTGTGACGACGGAAAGTATGAAGTTACAAGATGCTCTTTTTTATAAAAAAATATTCAGGAGGATGAACTAGATTAACGCGGTTTGTCTGTTGCTTCCGGTTCCCATGATAACTGAGAACGATAGCTAACGAGGCTTGATCCCAATTCCAGTTGTAATTAACGATAGGAGCGGATTCTCTGAATGCAGCAGCATCTTAGTTTTGTTGCAAGCTTTACAAGTCAATCTGTCGGCCATCACACGTAGCATTCGGTTTTAGGGCCAACTCGTATTCCATTTCCTCGTTGTTGTACATATCCATAACCTGAAACAGGTTACTCGAAATACATACTTGATACATTTTCTATCATTCAGCTCATTCCGTTCCCTTATATAAACCTTTTATTTTGAAAGTGATATAAATTACATTGTTTTTAAATCGAGATATTTAACGTGCCTAGAAAAAACTTTCGAGAATATTTACTTATATATGTTATCTTTTGTATTGTCCTCAATATAAACAATTACACACAAACATTAAAGAATCGCCACTTTTTTATTGCTATAAAGTTACTTGTGCCACTTTCAAAATAAACGATTCATAATGTAACGCAAAAGGTATTCTTTTTACCGCATTCATGTCTTTTTGCAATTCCTCCAATTGTTTCTCGTGAATTACTTTCAGTTTCTCCTTCTCTCTATTTTGAATCATTTGTGCGATTTTCCTCTCCTCCATAAATTTTTTCGTATTGTTTTGCTGTTTCTCTCTAAGCCGACCCTCCTTAATCCCGCGAGTCTTCAATGTTTTATCGTTCATTACTTCCCTCATACTTTCTACCGAGAGTCTTGCTTGTCTCGCGTTCATTTCTTTGATCTCACGTTCGTGTCGTGAGGTTAATTGCTTCTGCTGAGCCA
Organism: Melipona beecheii; assembly: GCA_032399605.1. Classification (NCBI taxonomy): domain Eukaryota; kingdom Metazoa; phylum Arthropoda; class Insecta; order Hymenoptera; family Apidae; genus Melipona; species Melipona beecheii. Next base: position 1,317,742 of record JAUCMO010000210.1, on the reverse strand, counting down.
GCTGAGCAGCCACGCACAATTTTCGCAAGCTATTGCGTCGTTCCTCCAGATGAGAACGTATCAGGTCACGTTCTTCGCGTCGTTGTCTATCGGCCAATCGAGACCACTGAACAGTTTGTTCGGAAACCTCGCGGCGAACGGTAGGATCTCTCGAAAGTTCCGCTTTACTATTAAAACAAAAAACAGACGAAACGAAAGATGAAGTTCAAACATTTCTAGTTAAAACGTGGCAAGAGCATTAAAAACAATTACGTACTTTTTCCCTTTAATGATCTTGTCGATCGCAGCGCAATGTTGTTTGTGGACGGTGAGTTTCTCTTTTTGGTGCCTCTTCTTTAAAGATTCCAATTCCTTTTGTTGCTTTCGGAGCACCTTTTGATATCCCTTTTCTTGCCGCAACACGTCTGCCGTTATCGGGTTAAATTTCATTTCCTCTGAAAGAACAATGAGTTCGCAAATAACACACACTCAACGTCGATAGGTTGAAGATAATATCAAGGTATTTACCACGCGGTTTAGGTGCTTCGCGATGATGCGTAGGCATGGAATCAGAGTGCCCTTTATTATCGCTTTCCTCTATTCCAAGCCCACGCATTTTATTTTGCGACGTATTCTCAGATTTTTTATAGGCCCGTGGTGCCGTAAGCGCATCCATAAGTCCTGTAAATTAAATTCGAATGAAAGCATCTACCAACAGTGTGAATGAAGTCGAAGCTTACCTTCGTATCCATCTGGTACGTATATCTTGATCACGATGTTACAAAACAGCATAGGTAAGGACATGGGGAAGTTCGCTTCAGTTCGCAGAGATATGTGCCGATATCCAGACTGTAGACCATCTAAAGGGACAATTCTCTGACCAAGCAATTTGCCGTTTGACTCGTCGTAAACCGCAAACCGCAAGGCTGCCAAATCGGGTAGGACGACTTTTCGAAAGAGAAAAGGTTCTTCGTTATACACGGGATTCAGGCCGTTCGCTGGAACTACTCTTGTCCGAAATTCTTTACGAATTGTATCTGTCGGTAAACCGTACATTTCCACTTCCACGTACGTTCCGACTTTTTTGTCGGATAAAAATTGGCCTGCGATTACCTGCAAACGCGGAGACAAATCACCACTATCGTTTGCAAGTTACAACGTGAAAAGGATTGCGAAATACCTGGACGCTGCATTGAGTAGCTATTACACCGTCCACGGGACTCTCTGCGAAGGGATCGAAACTTCGATCGGCTCGTCTCATGAAATCGGGTTTCAGTAGGTAACCAGAGGAACCGTTGTACTCGAATTTTCCCTGATTCAGCTGCATCGGCAAGTCCGCGGTTTGGAAATTTAACGAGACCATTTGACAGCCAGCGTTCCAGAAGACCTATTTTCAATGATCGATCGTATAGGAAATGGTACGTGAAAAAGGCCATCCGTGTTTCCACGAAGCGATCTATTTGTTGCAAGAATTACCTGTGGCATATAATTCGATGAATCCGCCCGAGTGCCTTTCGGATAAATCCGGCTCATTTGACGCTTGTTATAATTGACGAACTCGATGGCTTGCGTCTTTAAGTAATTCAGGCCAGCGGTTTCCGCGAAGGAAGACATGTTGTGATGAATATTCTTTTCTGTACAAGAGGGCATGATCAGCAATCTTTTCTCTCTTTTAAATGCATAACCGTGGGAAAGCTTTGCCTTACGTTCGGCAACATCGAAGCCCGGGAACTTTATGGGTTGAGCATAGTTGACCATAGAGGACAACCATGGGTGAACGTTTGTTGTGCTTCCGGTATATGGCTGAACCACCGCTAATTCCAAAGTATCGCCCAAGCCTGTGCTAGAACTGGACTGCTGTTGATTGCCAGCTGTCGACGACGCTACTGATTCAGCCGTCGAAACTTCTTCCTAAAATACAAGCCATTTCTGTTTTCAGCGATTTCACTTTGATCAGATGATTCAACAAAAGAACGACGTTTCACGTCAATAATTTTATCAAGGTTACTAAAGTTACCTTCACCGATTGTTGCTCAACGACCGCTGCGACAGATGGAGGTGCGCTTGCATCCTCTTTCACCTCGTCTTCGATGACAAACTGACCTTGCCGAAATAATTCCAATTCATGTTTTTCTACTTCGGGTTTCAAACGTTTGTTTTTTATCAGAATTTTACGTTTGAGCATGTTAGGCGGTGGTAGGAACACTCCTGGTTCAAGCTGTTTTATCAAATCATACATCGGTATTTGTTAATATCTTTTTTTGATTCGATGTCTAATCTTGCATATCTAGAGCTTTCATCTTGAACACGTACAACGTAGTTTAATCGCGGATGCTATATCGAGCAGCAGAGATAAGTTTTGATAACAATGAGTGAGAACAGATGGACATCTAGATTTCGATTGACGTATTCAGCTTTTTTTTTTGTTTTTTTTTTGTTCATCGATGGGAATCCAGATTACGATTGACGCACTTGATTTCGGTATTGCGGTAATCTGATGAAACATCGAATCGTGAATGAAAATACTGTAGGACATTGAGACTGACGAGCAAAACTCACGGGATACTCTTTAAGAGGCTCCTTGAGAAGCAGGTCTCCTAAAATTTCGTCGCAATACTTTGCCAACTTGTATTGCTGCTTCTTGCTGCAATGGTTCTCAAAACTAAGGATCACCGGATATTCCGACGTGACGAACGCAGTGTCTCGTACTGCGTAAATCACGTCCTTGAAGAGGATGTCCGTGCACATAGCTTTACCGTGTGTAATTATCGGTTCCTCGTCCTCTCCTTTGCCATCCCAACAATCTAATTCGACGCACCTTTAAAAGGAAGCGCTACGTTCTAAGAGATCTGCGTGGAGCAACGTTCACTCTCATTAGCCTTACCTACAACCAGCTAGCAACACTTGTCTGTACATCTCAACGCTACTTCGGCCACCAAATTGCCGGCCACTCAAATACGTGTTGTGACTCGAGTTAATGTAGTAATGAGCCAACGGTTGGTCCATGTCCATATAGACGTCCAGCCTGTCCAAGAAAACGGGCGCGTTTTCATCGGACATCAGGTACCTTATAAAACCATCTTTCGTCATCGTTTCTGAAAGGACGTGATTGTTTCTGAAAGGATGCCATTTCGCAGGTACAAACTAATTCAAACACGTAGGCGATCGACGATGAAAATCTAGCGGATATAGCCACGAAATTCGAAAAGCAGGATTAACGTATAGGTAAGCAAAAATCTTACTTTGATTTCGTGCTACTTCATTCTGTTCGTAATCGTGTATAATTTCTAATGCCCTCTTCTCGTCGTACAGCGGATACAATATCTCGTTCAAAGTTGGATCGCGTTGCTTCTCGTTTAGGAACGTGACCAGTTGTTCCAAATTGATAGTGTCCGCTTTGCCCTGGGTGCTGAGAATATTCAATGCAAATAAACCATATCGTTTCTCCGTTTATCAACGAATCAATCTCAAATAGCGGAAATATGACGTATGAAAATTATACTTCCTGCACTTACATAGACTGGAATAACTCTTCTATGTCGTTCCTCGGACAGATTTTGTGGTACAGCGCGTAAAACGCGTCGAATGTGAAATCTTCAGGCTCGATAACATCGTTCTGTGAAACATGATCGATATTTCAGCAAATGCCTCGCAGGATTTTCTGCAGGATGCATACGTTTTTTTGCAAGTACCTTTCCACTAGATAGGCCTAAATCGGCGAGGCACTGATAAACAAGCTTTTCCGTCTTCCCAGATGCGAAAGTTCTCGCGACCACTTTCACTGGGACTTTTCCATTTGGATCAACCAACATTCTAAGTCGCATCCAACTAGAACACGACAAAAAACGGGGTTTCGCTTATTAAAAATAAAAATATGTTCAGTGTTTTATTTTCTCGTTTATATTTAAAAATACACCATGAAATTGCGATACGTTCTCTTTTCACGAAAGAAAAATATCTCGCGTTTACACTCTTCTATGAAAAACATGGAAGTTTTATCGGCCGAAACATAAATTTTCACAGTGAAAATCAATATTGTGAATGAACAGTCTGCCGCTGGTAAGTGTTTCTGGCTAATTATGTCATAGCCATCGTGTTTATAACCGGTAGCGTAGGTGTGTGTAATTGCATTAGTAAACTCACTGTTTCTTCAAGCATGTAAGGGGGCAAACGTTGTTGGCTTTCACGTTGTGCGTAATCGATCGTATACCATCCAGCCATACCTGTTATGAGACATAGCAAACACACAAGCTTATTGATCATGATAATAATTGTTTAACCAATGAATTGAAAAATTTTCTGTGATCAATGCAAATACGTCTCGTTTTCTTTTTAATTCGACGAATATCAATGTCAGAGATAACAATATTATCGGATTAATTCATTTCATTTGGTAATTCTTCAGAAGAACGATCAAACAGTCGGAATTATATAACGAATAAATTTACCTTAGCCGTCGCTGGATCCGGACAGACGACATGCTGGTAATTAATATTGGTATAATCTACGCCAGAACAGATGGTTAAACATTTCTCCTCCAATTGTTCTCCGTGCTTCGTGAGAAGCTTGTCGTAAAGCTTTGGATCCTGAATAAAATTAGAGAACGATTTTTAAATGGTCTCGCGAGCTTAATTAAAATATCACAAAGAAGGTGTATATATACATATATACATATATATATCATCGGTCGTAGTTTTTTTTTTTTTTTTTTGTTAAGGAAAGGAGAGAAGACATTAAATATGTTTGCACGTAGAAGAAATCAAACGTTTCAAACGAAAGTCAAACATTTTCACTAAAGCATCGACTATTAATTGAAAGTAGCCATGAATTTGTCAATTAGATCATTCAATATACTTTTTTAAATTTTCAATTTTCTCACCCTTGGTAATCCACCAGCGCGTATATCGCTCACTTGACACAGTTCTATAACATCTCCGTCCTATGAATAAAACAGTGGAACAATTAGAATAATTAGTATACTCTCATTAAAGTGCTCTGTAACAACGCCCCGTAATAACAGAAATTCTCTGTTTAGACGAACAATGAGAGTCGAATGCACGACGAAGGTGCACTCACCTTTCCTTCGCTTTGCCAGTAGATAAAAAATCCGTATTCATCGACTTTAAACAAGCAATTTAGTTCGAGATCCGTGTTGTCCTTCTCCTCTGTCCATCGATCGAACACGCATCCCTGACGAAGTGATAGCGGTACTTCGATCTGCCAATTGAACTCGAATCTTTTCGTCATCTTTTTTGCACCAATTTGTCCGTGTCAAGCAGTATACACCTCAGGTTTCATCCAATTCCTATTTGTGATTTAAAAGGTTCTGTTAAAAAATTCTAAAAATCGCGTCTCATGTTTTACCCCTATCACAGATGTCATTTGTTTGCCAATTTTAATCCTTAACTAACACCATTTTGGACACAACAATTTAGACACTGTTTACTTACATCATTATCCAATTTTATAATTTTTCATTTGATTTAACTTTATTGCTAGAATCTCTGGAAAGTACAATTTAAAATAATCTAAATTTTAGTAATTTAACACAAATCACCTGTAACGCAACGATATTATTCATTTTAAAAAAGAAAATACTTTCCCAGTGCAACATATACATATTAATATTTTGATCATCCACCAGTTTCATCTTTAGCCGTTTAGAAATCGGTACGAAATTTGTCGAAAATTATTTACCAGGGAAATTGTAACAAAGTGCAAGTCCACCGCATCATTTCTATCACGCCGCCTCATTGCCGATTCCAACGTCGTTTCCCAAGATTACGAAAGTCGAGCGCGCCGCGTAGAATACGAAACGATCTGCACGATTACTTTTTGATGTTGTTCATCTATTTAACGTACGACATTATACATTGAGCGCCAATCGATCCGCCCCGCTGGTTCGACTAATTCGTGTATACTTAGTGTATCCCTTAATAGTATTCTCCCAACCTCAATTTAGTGTTAACCTCCGGGAGAATGAGAGCAATACGTGCTTTAACCTCTTTTACCTGGATCAAAATCTAATTAATCGTTGATCTCGTTAAACGGAAAGCCCCGACGTTGGGCTCGCTTTCTGAAAGCGGCATCTCGTTTGAGAAGGAATTAACGCTCAAAATCGACAGCCTTGCGGACAAATCGAGCAGCACGACGCCACAAAAATCTAGGGGAACGTCAATTTTGTTATTATTGGCCTCGGAACCGCCATTCACGGAGACTTTGACAGTATTTTCTCAACCTCGATTGCCGACTACTCTCTCCGGTGAATCAGTTAACCGAATTTCTCAACCCATTTTTCTTTCATATATATATATGTATTAGTCGAAAGCATCTTGTCTCGAAAATGTTTTCCATGTTCCTCTCATCATCGAGTGCAGTCGCACTGAACTGCATTGAACTGCTCGAACCGACAGTCAAGACAGAAGACATTAAATCGTTTAGCAAGAGCCATTTGAAATGGATACCTTCGCGATCATAGTATATCACTGTGGGTTTTTCTGTTTTTTCGACCGGTCGATACTGTATCGAAGCGCAAAGGATTTGCTGGCATCGTTGCACTGATTGACCTTTATTCACTGGCTTCAAAGTAGGACGAACCATAGACAGAAACGGCTAGGTGAAAATAGAACGATGCTAGAATATACCATGGCCTCTCCTATCAGGAAACGTATCCTAAACGATTCGAATCGCTACGTTTTACGAGTTCGGCAATAACTTTTTATTATCTTCTAGCTAATTGGAATTTATATTTGCCAACGACCGAACGATGCGTAAACTTTCACGTTTTATGAATAAGTAAACAACAGACGAAATAAAACTGCAGATGACTTACGACATTAAGAACGTTTCTTCCTGGCTGGTTTGCACATCTTAGTTCTCTGCTGCACCTACAATGATAAAAATCGAATAAAGATTTGCAAACGCAGTTTCGTACACTTTGAGGCAAAAGTCAAGGTCTTGAATTCTATATATAGCAATTGGTATACAAATTGATTTCACCGAACTTTATATTCAAACTTTGGTGGGTATTCACGTCGCTGTCAAACTACTCTGTTCCGGTCAATGGAAAAGGCTACATTCAATTCGATCTTTAATGTGCCAACTCGAAGAAGATATTTACAGACGAGAATTAAGTTGAACCTTTGTTCGGAGTTACCCGAAATCTAGAAGTTTAATACTGAACGAGGTTTAATACACGACAAATTAATAATGCATTCATATTTAAATATACGTATATCTTTCGATATATTTATTCAATGTTGTTAGATCTTTTTGAACTTAAATTGAACACAACAAGTAATATTCTACGTGAACTTCTCAGGTTCATTCGCGAGAACAAGAGTTGCAGCTAGATGTATTATTTTCCGTAATGCTTCGATGTCGAAAATTTGATACTAATAAAATAAAACACTTATCACTCGTGCAAGACTGACTGAATTTATCATTCGCGAATGAGAAAGATCAAATAACCTATCAATGTTTCTATCGTTGACGGATATCCCGCCGTGTCTTATCGAAAATTATCTTAATTGACGCAAAAGGAAGTTTTATACCAGTCAGCTAATTACGTCTAACAATTACGCTCGAGTACCATGAGTACAAAAACATCTCAGCGACTCGTATGCATACTGCATTACTTTAGCATTAGTTTAAAAAATTTAGATGTTCTTTACAGGTCTTCCAGTTTTTTGTATTCGTTTAAAAGTAGCAACTTAAATATTCTTTACATGTCTTGTAGCTTTTTGTATTCGTTACGAAATAATGATTTAAATATTCCTTATATGTTTCCAAGAAAAAGCAATAGCCGCGAACATATAACGGAACCAAACACGAGCACGATAAAGCCGGCGAAACACAAAAGCGAACACAACTGAAAAGAGGAAAGACAAAAAAAGAAGAGTTGAAAAGAAGCGCAACGAAAGATCTCGTAGATATTTTTGGATCATCCGAGTCCCGGAATTTTCTCGGAACGTCCTGACCCTAGTTAAAATAAAAATAATGTATATTTGGAAATAAATTTGCGAAGAACAGATCACCGACTTCGTCAGAGCCAGCGCAGAGAAAGTAGCGCTCACGTGCGTATATTTTTCATTATTCGCGTCGCTGATCATATTTTAGAAATTAGTAATTCGCGCAAAGTTTAATTAATTTCAAGGAAATTGCACGAGTCCGATACACGAAATCGTTTCGTGTAGTCATAATCGTTTCGCCTTATTTCCTTCACGTCAGGCTCACAACTGTACAGTATAACCTCTATATGTATAAACCGGTTGTCGTACATATATACAGCGGTGGTGCGTAAACAGAGGAGCGTTACGAAAATAATGTAGGAGTGCGGCTCATGCCGGGGCTTCTTCTCCTTGGCACGATGAAAATGTTTCTGGCGCCTGACAGTAAACGAATTCTAAGGAACCGGCAGATGTAACGTCATATCATAAGCGCGCGATGTTCCCCGGTTTATTTAATGGTAAGTGGTAATCAAGTATTTTGGTCGTAAAAGCGGGAAAACACCAGAATGTAATATCGTGTGTCTTTGTTGATAGTTTTACAGTATTTGCTAAACGGTTGATTGTACAGCGTGTCTACCGCAATGTCTTCATTGTGTTCGATTAACGTATCATTTGTACGTTCAAGGAGTTTTGATAATCGCGTACTTCAAACAACAATAAGCGTACAGATAATAAAGACGAAGATAAATAATAATAATAAGAGATCAAAGGATAACAAGCCAGTAAACAGATTAAAGTAATCCAAGATGAACTGAAATTTAGACTTTCGTTTGACGTGGTGACACAAATACCACCGTGACACTTTATAATCTGCGAATGTTAATTCTACGAAACGTGCGAACAAGTATAATCAAACATACATTGTACGAGCAATTTCGTTGAATCATGAAAGATCCAAGTTATGTGCATTATGCGCTTATGCAATATCACGTAACGCCTTCGCTCCCCGTTCGCACGAGATGAATGAAATGATTGCCGACAGAAGCCTCTTGAAAATTTGAGTGAACGCACACGTACGTGTACACGTACGTATTCCGACATTTACGTTTGAAATTTCCCTTGGTTTTTTTACGGAAGGCTTTTAAAATACAGCATTATTATCTCTGAACTAGCCATTACACGTTACGTAAACACGCTCGTAAATACAGGATAAACATTTGCACTTTGATACACATAAATGGAACGTCGTGGAAAAATATTTGCACAGCCGATGAATACCGGCGTTACTTGAATTTGGGGCAGCGGCGACTACAGAGGGAACGGCCAGCGAAAATTTCTTTACGCGCTAGATTAATCGACAAGTGGTCGTAGTTCAATTGCGGCTTGTGGATCAGTAATTACATAACTTCCGGTGTGGGCTTTGAAGGACGCGAGTTGAACTGGCGCGACATTGACCGCTCAATCGCTTAATATGCTTGTCGGGCTTCTCAAGAATAGAAATAAATGAGGGTCATGACCCGTATTGAGCAAGAGTAATGGAAGAGATCTCGCGATTCTTCCGGCCTTCAATTCCAACTATTTCACAGGTTATCCATGGTAAACGCTGATTGCTCGTGCGCTCATTAAAGTAGAAGATTGGTACCTTCAGTGCGGAACGTGCACTCGTGTGATTCGATCAGCAAATTATTCAAATATCGTGTGAAATTGTATTCTTCTCTCCGTTGCATTATATCATTATTGTACAGGTTATTCGCGACTTACAATGGACTACGCGAATGATGCAACGCGTTCCGGTTCGTTGAAAATGTTAAAAGATACGGTCGATATCACACGAATATTTACAAATCAAACATATACGAATATGTAGTAGGATAATAAAGGTCTCGATAAACATTGCCAGCATCACCTGTGAAAAGAACGCAAAATTGAGATATCAGTAACGCTGGGCGAAGGTATTTGCAAAGAATGGCAATTGCATTTCCTCGAGTTTTAACAAGCGTAATATCCGAGCCGGCTATTTTCTGTGCCCGTGTAATGCCGAGTAGTACTTTCCGACGAGAAGGTCAGAAGTCAGGAAAAAAGAAGCAGGAAGGAGAGGAGAGGTAGGTAAAGTGAGTGATGGTAAATGACAAGCTAATATCGAGGACTGGCAAGGTGATCGAAAGGACTGACTGAGACGTGATATCTTGCAATAGATGCGATGTTTCCGCCAAACTCATTCCGCGGAAGGTTGTACGTTTGCTTAGCCATTATCCGAGCATGCTTCTGATTCCCTTGACCTCGAAAATCCCTCTGGAGACTCACAATCAGGTCGTGTGAATCCCCATCGTTTTTCCTCTCTCTCTCTCTCTCTCTCTCTCTCTCTCTCTCTCTCTCTCTCTCTCTCTCTCTTACTCAGTATCTTATCGCACGTTGATTGCACCGCGCAGCTTCCAAACTCGTTCCAATCGCGTTACGCTTGCCACTTGTCGCGATACATTTGCCCGATAACGCGTATACTTTCGAAGATTGTGCGTTCACAAAACAAATCACAACTGTGTGAGAAGCACACGAAATACAATGCTCGTGGGTCAGCACGCATGAGCGGTAAATGCATGGAAAAGAGGAAGAGAAGTAGGAGCGGAAGGGGAAGTGAAAAAGAGCAAGGGGAACGATTAGATACGGAGAGCAACAAGAAAAATAAGAGAAACAAAAGGGTTAGAAAGAAAGGGAAGAAAGAGAAAGGAATTGATATACAGAATTGTATCGCTAATATGTATGTATAGATCGAGACGACCGGCGGTTGGCAAACGGTGCGCGCGTGTGTCTCATAGACGATGCTCGGTGTTAGTTGTTATCCAGTTGAAAGAAACCTCGTTTATTATGGTAACGTTTCAATTACGTTCCGAGCGAAACGAACGAAACAAGTTGATCGAATCGCGCACAGCTTCTGTATACGAATTCAACGTGTTCGTTCGATCCGAAAAACCGGAGATAATTCATTTCACGCGACGTGACTGGATCTGTGAGCCGTTAATTGCGTCTACGACACTCTGACATAAATTTACAAAACATCGGCCGATAGTTTATACGGCATCCAAGGTTCCGGATGAAACGCAATGTGCCTGTGACGTGCAGTAACCATGAACGGTTGTGTATGATGTCGGGCGAAAGCGCACACACATAAGGTCGCGCGCGCATTCACAAGCACACACATGGGCGTACTACTGTGTCGTGAACGAAATTTCTGTAAGGTGCCTTGGCCTTACCGTGAAGTGAAATTACCGGCTAACTGACGGCGTACAGTCCCGCGGCGATTCGATTACATTCTATCGATTACGATTCTTTTACACCGGCCTGCACACTCGAATGCTCACGCACTCGACCTCTCTATTTACGAAAAAATAAAAAAAAAACGAACGTTACGGAGGAAGCGCGCGTTTCTTCGGCTCGACACTGAACGCCTTTCAGGCGCGGCGGGAGAAACTGACGGTGCGACACCGTCTGTTGACGGGCAAGCCACTAGCCTGGCTCGATACCGTCCTTTTCTCCTGCGCGCATGTGCCGCCGTCACACTTTAGCTTGTTTCTCACTCGGTTAGTAAAAGCGGTACCTACTTTTCCAGAATTTCCACAAAAATTATTTAATACTGACACGAAATGAAATGAAACAAGTAGTTTCATTTACATTATATTAGGACTGAGAAATATTTGATTTTATCGTTGAATGAATAACTAAACGTTTCTGTATTACGATATGATTTTATTTTGAAATGGAGAATCGTGAAATGTGTTTAAATAAAAAAACATATTTCAAACAATTCGTTCAAGTCTGAATATTTCTATAATTTTAATTGAAAAGCGAAGAAGCGTGGGACTTGGTTCGTGAAGATTAAATATTCAAAATTATTTGAAATAAAATAAGCTGCTTATTTAATTTCACGGATTTTGTATTCAGATTCAGGCCACGATTAATCAGAATTAGAATCTCTGTGTATGAAGATCTCGGAATTTTACGTATCAATGTGGTTTCATTTTCATATCATCGATAGGGAATCAATATCAGTATTCTGTATATGAAACGCGTTGGTAAACTATTCGTTTCAGTATGTAACATCTTCACAGTTTAATTTACGATATTTTCATAATATTTCAAAATATATTCCAGCAGATAATGAAATTGTGATTCATAAGATATAAATATCTTTCTGACGGGTAAAGCGAAGAAAGCTATCTTTATGTGCGGATAGATCACATGTAAATAACCTGCCACTCTGACATACAGTTACTGTAACAGAAATAAAATAGGAACGTTTTGTGTTAAACAAGCAGCTGGAGAAAAGATCAAATGATACTCGTAACTTTTTTCTTTTTTGACTAGTAACATGCTCGGTACACTTACTTTTTGTTCATAAAAAGTAAAATATTGCTTCCAGATTTCAAAGCATATTTTTTAAATAACACGATCGGAAAGTATTTGTAACTGTTGTTAAGATGTCCCATTGAAATCGCACGATTCAAACCGACACGATTTCACTGACATCAAAATTCACCGACACCAGAATTTATTGACAACAGTCTTGACCGATATAATAAACTTTTCCCGAATTGATATAATGCGTAATTATAAGTCAGAAGAAGCAAATTCAAAAGTCAATGGAGATACTATTGTACTACTTTAATGTGATAAAATACACATTTATTTGTAAATTCGACAGAAATATAGATTTTAAAAACAATTCAACAGAAAATATATTGACACGCATATATAACATTTACTGGTATATATGCATTATTATACAAAAATAAAATTAAATTAAAATTATAACAAATAAATATTATGTACATGTGGCAATATATTTTCTGTGAAATTATTTTTAACATCTGTATTTTTATTTCTGGGGTATTTATAAATCTCTTTTTTTTACTTTTATCATATTGAAAAGTATTATTAGTATTATTTATCATTAAATAGTACTATTTCCATTGACTTTTGAACTTCTTTTGACTTATTTGTGGTATTCATTATATTAATTCGAGAAAAGCGTATTATGTTAATTAAAACTATTGTTAAATTTTGGTATTAATGTTGATGAATTTTGATATCAGTGATCTGAATACGACCTATTAGATAGTTAGATTTTTTTTAATCGATTGTAACAATCGATTGTATCTTAATCTAGCATTTCATTTTCTTTCGTTATAAACTATAGATATTGATAAAGTTAACATTTAAGGTATACTAATTTTATTCAATGACAAAGTTAAAATTTTTAAAGTTTTGTACTGGTACTCTCATTTTATTAAAATAAAAATCTCGTTTTTTGAGAGATTGGGAAATTTCATGCTTTCTAATTTTTTAATGTACTATAAAATTCTATGCTCCAATTTTGTATAAAAATAAAACGGGAAACTTTGTTACTAAGATCTTTGTCTTATACGCAGTTATCCTTAATTTTCGTTACCCAGCAGCGAGTTAAAGTCAGCGTTGTTTCGAGTCGTACCAAGATCGAACCATACAACATCGAAACTTACTGGATAAATCAACGAAAGATATTACAAACGAGGTATATAAGCATTGACTAGTACGGTAGACATCCAATGCTTTTTCCCAGGTTTTTGGGGGTTATATGACTTCTTTACCATTTTCGTGTCACATCCTGTCATATCGACTTAGACTAATATTGCACTACAGCGCTGTTGGTAATCGAAATTAAAAATTCTCAATATTTTTAAGCACGTTTGAACTTTTACAAATTTCAAGAATAGGAGTTTCTTTAATTTCTCACTTTTTACATAACGTAAAAATATATTTAAAAAAACAAAAGTTTAGGTTAGGGAATCAAAGCAAAAGCTTTATATTTTAAAAGGAAATCAAGTAAAGTGTTACATAATGTTTTTACGAAGTTATGATAAGACTTGTATTTTTAATTATTCTAAAAATTTGTTCAAAGTGAGAGTATCGACATTTCGGAATTAAATCTAATCGGATAATTTTGATCGAGCTCGAGCGAATACCTAAGACTCTGAAAAAAAGATCGTGCAATGTTAGTCAATGGTTAAACAATGGTGAACGAGAACTATTTCGTAAAACGATCGAAGTTGATGAAGTAGTGGATGCAATGACTTTTAAAATCTATTACCAAAATTGTTGTTAAAGTTTCAATACCGATATGTGAAGCTAATAATATATTAACTGAAATTATTCTGTTACATATCACAAGGAACTCTAATTTATGTTTTATGGATTTATGATTGTTTTTTTTATATACTAACTAAAAATTTTTAAATTATTAATACGTAGTTTTAAATGTAAATGATTTACAGTTTATAAAACATTCTAAAAAATAATTTTTCACTAGCTAAATTTTCAATTATTCTAAATTATTATTAATATTAAAATATTGAAATTATTATAATACTTCATTTACTTATATTACATATTCAAATTTATGTGAAATTTTAATAATTCTATTAGAGAATTATATTTCTATTATAGATTTATAATAATTCTATTATAATTATGCATTGAATAACATAAATTCTATTATTCATTAAGAATTATGTTTATCAATTAAAATATTTGAAATTTTTCTATAAACTATCTTTACTTATCAATATTATAATAATAACAAAATTTCATTATTTATTTAATATTGAAAATGGAAAGAAAGGATCTCTCGTGATTGGATTTAAATTTGACTGAATAAATCAGAAATTGAAAATTCACCGAGATATAAAGATGAAAGAAAATTCGATTAAAATTACATGATTTATCTTTCAACTATTATTTACTCCTTATATAACACGAAAAATAGAAATTGGATAAAATTCGTTCACTGCAAGATTTTTGTTAGAAATAAACATCATTCGTGAATAAACTTTGATTTACCCATATCAAATTCCAATATTCAACAAATTCTACTTTATTGTTGAAACATTTAGAGAGATATAGAAAAAAGACAAAATAATAAAAAGAATTATTATTATTGACTCCAATAACAATACACTGGATTATTAATTCAAAATAAGCTAGCATTCTTCACAGTATTACCAATTTAATTATTTTGTAAAAGGAAATGCTTTTTTTTAGTAGCCCTTGTAGGAACTTCAAATTTTCATTTGAATAAATGAAAAAAATAAAAACTCCGTCGAAATATTTTTCTTACTTTATTTTATATATATGAAATCACTTATACTTTCATATACATAAACATACTAAATTTATAATAAAATTCTACATTCTAAAACTCGTAACAAAGTTTCAGCTAATAAAAAAATATATTTTTTAACAGCATTTTATAAATAATAACAAACGTAATAACAAACGGGGAAGTAAGGAGTGCTGAAAAGAAAAGCTAAGACCGTAACCAAAACAACTACTGACAAAGAAAACAATACTCAGGATTATTGAATAGGAAATCGCGACACAGTAGCCAGAAGAGCTACCAAAAAAAACCTTTCTACAAGAACTACAAGGGCTACTAAAAAAAAAGCATTTCCTATTCAACAATACAAAAACCAGAAGGGCTACTGTACAATTACTCACACTACGAACATGAACAACAAACCGTATCTTGTCTCGCAAACATCAACATTCATCAGCATTAATTATGAAATAAGAAATTTTCAAAATCAAACGCCACGAGTGCTCCGTCACGTTTAAAATAAATACGCTATTAATTTATGCACTCGTGTTTAAAAATGGGCGACGCTAACAGCGACGCGTTCAGTGCAACCATGTTGCAGGTTGCTGACGAATAACCACCTCTTAATATCAGGTGATCCAGCGACAAGAACAACTTTCCACGAAACCAGTGGAAGAATTTGGGCACTTTGTAAACGCAACGCTACATTAAGAAACACGATCATTCATTATCGCAACACTAACAAGAGAAAAAGTAATTGGAAATCGCGATGAAGTAACGTCGCAACACTAACTCTAAAACCAAACTAAATCAAAATTATTATTAATGATACGAAAGATACTGTACGAGCAAGAAGCTACTTCAAATATTTTAACACTCTAAAATTAAATGATTCTATAATTTAAAAGCAACAGAAAGCAAGATAAATTTCACTATGTACAACATAGTACAACATTTTTATATATATATTATATATATACAGGAAGGGATGGTACTTCCATATGTCGTCTGATAAATTTATTGAATTGACTGTTATGATACTTTGTCAGCTCCGTGAGTATTTTTGAAAGGTGACCAAAAGTCAGCTTATTTTTTGATTACGTCAAACAATGTTTTACAGCCCCCCTTAAATTGCAATAAGAGATACTGCCATTTCTATATTTTTTGTAGGTTAAAACTACATTTACACTCCTAATTTTTAATTTATAACTTGATGTGTACTAAATGCTTATACAATAATAATATTATTACCTCTATCGTAGTAAAATTCTCACGCAGCTGACAAAATATCATAAAGTACATTTCAATAAATTAATCAGATCACATGCGGAACTGCCATCCATAGATTACCATTCTATACATACATATATATATATGTATATAAAGTGATGCATTTCCCGCGTAAATTTTCGGATGTGGCGCCATCTCTTGATGTTTATTAACGATATTTATTATTTTCTCAAGGAGACGCCATTACGAATGAAATTTTTCACGCGGAGTGTCGTTTTGCATTTAAAGTGTATATTTTCAAAGAATTTTGATTTATTGGCAGCATTTTCGAGTACTTTTCTGGACAAACAGCTGCATATTGGAAAGGAAGGAATATAAAAGGTTTAGTGAAATTCATATAATGTGTAATTATCATTTTCCGTTGAAAATTTATTCCGCGTTAGAAATCTTTATGTTAATTCGTTTGTTTAATTAATTTTGTTCAGTCAAATTAAATCATATATAGATATTTATTTGTAAACGTATGTGACATAAGATATATTCATTGTTGAAAAATTTGTGTAGAGTGTTGCTTTTTTACGAAATTATCGTGCGAGTTCTCCCTGCTCCCCCCCGTGCCAGGAATCACTGCTCGCTCTCCTGCGCCTAGAGGAGTCTATTGTCCATCATCGAATAGTCGAGATGTGTAATCCTGCGTAGCAAATTTCATTAACTGTATAAAACTTTTATTGCAGTTGTTTCATCGCTCATATCCATGTTAGTGCAAACTTCGTTTAATTAATGTACGCACTTAATAATTTATTAAGTAATATTATTCTGATCTATGAGTAAATTTTTTCTGTGTTTCTTTCTCTGGTTGACCGTCTTTTTCGATTCACTACATTTGCTGATGATTGGTATTATAAACGAAATTTGACCGTGATTATTGTTAATTGTTTGTTACTTTCATATATTTCACATGTTATGTTTATATATTTAACTGAAAATTTTTTTGTAGCTTGTTGATTGACTACGTGTTAATTACGAGAAAAAGAAGGGATTCGAAAGGAGGGACTTGATCGAAATTCGAAAGATTATCACGATAACGTAAATCCAAGAATTTTTGGTCAAGGTATGGTAATATTTAATTTATTAGATATTTGTACAATTTAGATAAAGTTTATACGAGTTTAAACATGGCGTTGCATTCTGCGCATTCCATCGTTTGAATACTGCGCAGGTTCGTTTAATTAACAGGGTCGCCATACTTTATTAATACGAAGTATGTTTGAAATTTTAATAATAGGCTTTCGAAGTTACAATTTTTATAATTTTGTTGTATTACGAAATAATTATACATATTTAATAATATTAAAATATATTTGACAATTAATAATATCTCATATATGTATCAATTGAATGTTATATATTTTTAATGTAACTACAGTCCCAACGGTGAAATACGGAATGTATACTTCCTGCGATTCTCGAGCATATCGATATTTCTCCCGATCGATTTTTGAACGGGAAACATGGATAGGAGCACGTCTCATCTGTAAAGAAGAAAGTATTATTCGGAAGAATCGTCCAGAAAGAAGTATTGTCCAAAAGTTCTCAGGTAAAAATATAAATCAATAATTGTTGGGTTTGTGTTTGTATTGTGAATTTTTTAAATAAAACGAGCATTTTTGACTTTAACTCAAGGCAATATTTAATCAAATAATTATCTCATCATTTTCAACAGTTAGAAAAGGTAATAGAACATACCAAAAGTTATTTATAATTTTATGTCAAAATTTGATGTCAGTTCTAACTGGTAGAAATGTTGTAACCTTGTAATTTATCGACTTATTGTCCTATATATGCATGTATTTTATTATATATACACACTTCTTTAACATTTTCCTCTCTTTTGTTGTTTCTTTAACTTCATTCTGTGTAGTTCTTAACAATACTAATACTAAAAAGCAGTAATTTATTAAGAATGTACGTCTTTAATAGTGAAAATAACATGCGTAATATAATAAAATTTTCCATTTCTCAAATAAGTGAGGCGTAAAAGAGCTTGAAACTTGAAACATAATTTGAAGTTGACTGTTGTTTCACTTTTACATATTTGCCTTCATTGGAGATATTTGTTCTAACTTTTGGTTTCTTTTTCGTGCAGGTTATTCCTTGGTTGCAGAGATAGTACAGGATGCCATGATCGTTAATGAACAATTTGATGAATTTCACGGAAAGTTGGTAACATTTTATTCATTCCAAGTATCACATTTACTATATAATTTATATGTATTTAAAATACAATTCGCAATATGTAATTTCACAATCGTAATATATGTGATATGAGGATGAAAATGGAAAAGATGAAGTAAATTAATATTTCACGTCGAATATGGAAATCATAGTAGCTCAATCGTATATACTTGCAAATTGATATATATTCTAGCATTAGATTATTAAATTCATAGTTTTCGTACTTTACTAGAATGTACCTCTTCCGAACGCTGACGCGATGGGTCTTTAGCTACTAGCACAAAATTTGGTTTGTGCAACCATTTTCGAATGTTTATATTACGTGACGTGATATCTTACTATTGTTATTGGAATACAATTTCTACAAGTATTTCGGCCAATATTGAGAAGAACTTTATAATTTCCAACTAATGGTTTTAATGCATTCTCAAGTTTACAATTATTTTCTGCATAAACAGCAATATTTTCTAAATAGACTCTTTGCTCTCCTCCTTCTAATCAGCTTTATTTTCAGAAAATTTTTATGACCGCGCGCAATGCGGTCGGTAGAGTCAGTGTTGGTCGCGCGATATGTATTAATACTTACTTAATTACTTCTGCCCAAAGTGACTTGATTCATTTAAATTTAATTCGCGAAATCAGAGCCAGTGAGTTCGCCGATTCGTACTTGAACGCGCGCGTTAATAGTCTTTTATTTTTCTTTTTTTGTACTTTTTCTTATTCAATGCCCGTTTTCGGTATTAGAGTCAGTGCTCAAGAGGATAAGGTCTCTCCAGGAGATCAAGACTGTAAGTAGCTTTGTACATTGTACTTCAGTTTATTCAATTTCTGAAGTTTAACAACAAGTACATATAATGTTTAACGTTTTGTTACAGACGCTTCACATCAGCATTAATTTTTTGGGGGAAAATCCAACGGTGGCTCTAAAGCCAGGAATGTAAGAATCCTTCGTTATCTTGAACTCAAGATTTTGCTTTGCTTTTAAATACAAATTCTGTTTAATGTTTTGTTACAGATCTTCTATAGTCTCCACTTCCCTTAATCCTCCAAAACTCTCGTGATGCTTCAAAAGCTAAGAATGTAGGTACTTTAGCATGTTGTACTTGAAATAATTCCATTCTCTATAGTTCTCCCTTCTTTCTCGAAGTCTAATGTAAAATTATAACTGTAAAATAAAAACATTTCAAATTAGTAGAATCTCAGTTTTTACCGTTATTAAAATTTAAATTTTCACAAGTAACACTGTGTCTTTATGCTTTTCAAGAAATTTTTCATGGCGTTAACTTTCACCATGGGATTCTCAGTGGTATCTGCTCGATGAAGATGTTCACGACGACTTTCCTTGGTCCAGTGCAGATGATATCGTTCTTCGCAGTGAGTCGCATGCGTTTATGTTCCTCCGGTCACTCAGTCATGTCGTAGGACGAAAGTTCCGAATCGGCACGGGTGACTGGTTGTATACGTAGAATTTTTGATGAGCATAGTGACCGCGGGTATTTTTTTATACCCATGAGTAGTAACATTTTCTCAAGTCTTTTGTGTATTAGATCAGGATAGGGCTTCTTGCACATCGCGAGTTTAACAATTAAATTTGTAGTAATTACTTGTAAAATCGAAATATCTTCAATATAAATATTTGTAAAGATAAAATATGTATATGAATATTCATATGAATGGATGAATTGTAAATAATTATTAAAATGATTTCGTTTGAGCATTGCATAGTAGAGAAGACGGATATCCTCCGATTTCGTTGCTATAAAAAATGCAATTGTTCCTTATTGATATTGGCGATATACTTTGTTATGATAATTAATAATTAATAATTTTGAGTTTCATCTATTCTTTTATAGTAGTGTTAAATACAATTAAATATAGTTATGAACATCAGTAGAATTTGAAATGTAATGGATCAGAATGTTTTCCGCAGAAGAATTTATGAAATTTTATGTGCAAGAAGATACTTCGCGACAGGTAGATCTTTGAATCAAAGCAATAAGTTTGATCACTGCTATCGCATTTTCGAAAGTATGCTTTGATGAAGAAATCGCCTCAGATTATTTCTGTTTAATATTTAATTTGGAGTCAATTGTTTGATTTTGATTGTTTCATTTTATTGTTAAGTTGTTAAATTGCAATATCTTTTTTAACAAATTCAAGTCTTATTCATTTTCTTTATTCTTATTTTTGTTGTTATTTCAATAATTACTGAAAGAGCAGAGTCGTTACAATTTGAAATAAAGTAATGCCGTTAGTACGTTGGATACAAATTATACTAATCATTTTTTTAGTTCAGGATTTTCAGGTTTAATCCCTTCCGTGTTCATTGTCAGGATCTCACTCACGTGCCCAGGTGCTACTTGGGTGGGTGAAAGACATTGGACACGATGACCATAGTTTGTAATTTTATAAAAAATTTTTCAGCGACTGACAGTGTGTTAGCGTATCGTGCACGACGTATTTTCCGCATGTGTGTGTATGGTTAGGATGTGGAATTGCGTCGTTTCTATTGTTTCATTCACTCCAAGTTGAAATATTAAAAACATTTGTGCACTGATTTGAAGTATGAATTTATTGTATAATAATACTCATTAAATACGTTATTACAACAACGTTATTATAATAATACTCATTATACGTCAATAATTATGCTATTAATTATACGATCAGTTATAACAATGATTCCAAGTCAATTTGCACATGTAATTTGTATAGAAATTATATATATGAGTTATTAATATTAGCTGTAAATATAAGGCTGTTTTACTCACGTTCTACGCAATGGTCGCTAGCTATTGTCAGTCGATTTCAGGAAAATGGTACGTAAATTAGAGTGTGAAAGTTGTGTGTTAAGCTCGGGTGTCGGAGGTGTCCCGGGACGTCCTCTCTAGTTTAGGTCTGCGCCCGAGTGGTATGTGTGAGAAACGTGGAGCGAGTGTGTTGGTGTGTCTGTTTTGCCATTTTTTAAATATAGGGCGTTCGGTTAGGATAGGTAGCGTACTTTCTGGTGTGAATGTGTTTACTTATAAGTAGGTAGGGCCGGGCAGGTTGGCACAGTCTCTGATCGCGTGTCCTCGTTTCGCGTGTCCAACCTGTTTCAGGAAATCTAATTTGAAAAATCGACAGTGAAATTGGTACCAAATGCCACTTGTTTCTGGTTTTACTCTTTGATTTTTCGAATTTAGTGTCGCGGTCGCGGTCGCGGAGAGGTCGCGAGTAGGTCCCGAAACGAACGTTTACGTAGGTATTGCTCGAGCACGCACGTGCGAACGGACAACGATCACTACGATCGATGGTCGTTCATGTGTATTGGGATCAGCTTTCGCGATTTATATTATTATTTCACCTTGGTAAGTTATCTTTTGGTTTGCGATTAGAAAGACTCGAGCTAGATGTAAGTTTCAGCGGGCATTGCGCTCGAAGGAAGAAGTGGCTAAAAAGGCCGAAGAGGCCCGGCAAACTGCCACGAAGAGGGTCACAACAAATGGCTTCTCATCTTCTGGATCATTTAAATGGTTTCAGAGCATGGGAAGTCATTCTCGTTACTTCTTTGTCACTATGCTCTTTTAATATTTGTAGTTGTATTTTTTCTTCTTCTTCTTCATTATTGTTCATGATCGTTTTGGGCAAGTCGCGTTTTTTCTTTTCGAAGTAATTCAGCTGCTGTTTATTAGTGTTGTAAAAAATTGATTACGGTTTAAATAGTGTTTTAATTAAAAAATGATAATCTTGTTAAATGATAATAATCTCTGCTTTAGAGTTGCGAATTGTGATACCGCGATTGAATTTTGCAATTTTAATTGTTAATTTTTGTGTTTATGCTAGTGTTGTACATAGTGAAATTTATCTTGCTTTCTGTTGCTTTTAAATTATAGAATCATTTAATTTTAGAGTGTTAAAATATTTGAAGTAGCTTCTTGCTCGTACAGTATCTTTCGTATCATTAATAATAATTTTGATTTAGTTTGGTTTTAGAGTTAGTGTTGCGACGTTACTTCATCGCGATTTCCAATTACTTTTTCTCTTGTTAGTGTTGCGATAATGAATGATCGTGTTTCTTAATGTAGCGTTGCGTTTACAAAGTGCCCAAATTCTTCGTGGTTATACTGGTTTCGTGGAAAGTTGTTCTTGTCGCTGGATCACCTGATATTAAGAGGTGGTTATTCGTCAGCAACCTGCAACATGGTTGCACTGAACGCGTCGCTGTTAGCGTCGCCCATTTTTAAACGCGAGTGCATAAATTAATAGCGTATTTATTTTCAGGAATTTTAGACGTGACGGAGCACTCGTGGCGTTTGATTTTGAAAATTTCTTATTTCATAATTAATACTGATGAATGCTGATGTTTGCGAGACAAGATACGGTTTGTTGTTCATGTTCGTAGTGTGAGTAATTGTACAGTAGCCCTTCTGATTTTGTATTGTTGAGGAAATGCTTGTTTTTTTTTTATTCTGTTTACTGAATCGCTACTTTTTTGCCAGTGTCCTTTGTGACTATTTGAGTAGGCCTTCTCGCTACTGTTTTAAATTTTCTTTATTAGTAGCTTATCTTATTACTGTGTTACGTTTTCTTTTTCTTTTTACGTTTTCATCTCCTATAACCACGTTTGTTACTGAAAATACTGTTAAGAAATGTATTTTTCTTTTTTTTTTACAATCTGTAACTTTACTACGGATTTTAGAATGAAGAATTTTATTATAAATTTTATATAGTTATGTATATGAAAATGTACATGCCCATGCGTTACATACATGAAATAAAGTGAAAAAGCTTTATTGTAATATTTAAATATATATTAAATAGTATTAGCTTATTTTGAAACATGATTTAATATCGAATGTGTAGTCAGTAACAATGATTGTTTGTTTTCAGAGTCATATTTTATAATTTCTCAATCTCCTGTTTTTTCTATTCTGATCGTTCAACAATAAATAAATAATAAAGTAAAATTTTGTTAATATTCGAATTTGGTGTGCACAAATTAAAGTTTATTCGTTTGTTTGTAATGAAAATTTTGCAATGAACGCTTTGTTCTTTTTTTTTTCTCTTTAATTTCTCATGTTATATCAAACTTTTGGTAAAAAATATTTGAGGTATAGGTTCTTTAATATTAATAACTTTAATAGTTTTAATATAGTATATGAAAAGAACCATTCTAATAGCGTAAAACATGGATAGATCTTTCTGATGTAGAATAATTTCAGTTAAATACTAACTTCACATTTCAATATTGAATATTTGACACTACTATGATGGATTTTCATAATCATATTTATGGCGCATTCACTTAACCACCTTCGATTTTTTCGTGATGTTAGTTCCCAAACTCATCGTTGTTTAAGCGTAGAGTACGCTAAAGAAGTTAATGATATTTTTCGTGGTCGGTATTTCAGTCTCGGAGACACGAAGCTTCATTTATTGTCCCATCTATATTATTTGTAGTCATTGGTATATTCATATACCTTACCGAAAGAGTGTACACTAGAAAATTTGCAGCCGCTGCTGGATAACGTAGGTGCGCTCTCTGTGAAGGTTAGCCTGAGTGAGTAAACGTCGGTATTCGATATCAGAAACACAAAGGAGATATATGAATTTGATTGTGTCAGAAATCGGAGGTCGATAAGAACGAATTCACATAATTTATGAAACGAGTTATCGTATCGAGGAGAAACGTCCAGTATTATTGATCGCTCTGTAAACGAACACGAATGAACTTGGCTTTACGATTACACACTGGTTTAGCCGAAGTTTCTTTCGATCACTTTTGTCGATGACGACGAATCTTTTACTTACTCGTTTCTACTTTAGAGGTCGATACAAGTTCTGACAATTTCTTTCGGTGGACCATTCCTGTTTCAGGAAGAGTCCATACGTCGAATTGATTCGAATAAAATGCCAATCAATTTCTTCAAACATTTTAATTATTCTTCGTTAATGTAAATCATTCTTTATTAATTTGTCTATTATTTAAAATATAATAAAATATACCCAGATCTAATAATAAATAAATGTCACGCGATGTCACCGTATATAGGAGAAGCGATTGCGTTTCGAGAAATAAAACACTGTACGTAGCAGCTTTTTTCTTTAATGGAAATATACGCAGGCGTAGTGTTTGCAATCCCAGAGGGGATTAAACGGAAGAACAACTCAATGATGTTTTTATACGACGCGACGTCCAAATAAGTAACTTGCTATAGCTCGTGAATACTCTCTCCTGTAATACATCTTTCCGTACAGATATTATGTATCAATGTCGTTCGGTTTATCTTAAAATAAACGAACGATTTACTCGAGGAATTCACTGTAGCTCAGAAATATTCTCGAGTAATCTGAATCCGCTTTTCAACTGAAGGAGATTTCGCTCCGAAACAATAGGAATCACGTACTCGCGACCGAATATACGATCAAGATCCATACGCTGAAGAAACTCGCAAGTTTCTACTTTGTGCTCCATGTGACGCGCACGATCCGATTAGTATCCTAATAAGATCTTCGTACGTGCTTCGTTAACTTTGCGCAGTGACAAATTTTACTTCGTCTGATGTGGAAACGCGCTTAGTCCTACAGAGACCGAGCTCCTAAAAATTTAGTCGTGAGTTGCAACACATCCGAGAGATTCACGAAAAATATTCTTATTTGACGCAGGCATTAGATCCGTGAATCCTGATAGAAGCAAGACCAAAAGCAAATGTAGAGAGCTGTATCCTTTTTTCATTAGCTATTCCTTTTTTTCTTCTTCTGCTTCCCGTCTTTTCTCCCTTATTTATGCCGAATCTTGAGCGACGTACAAATATTTAGTACGGATACTTTTCTTTGATAAACCTTTTGATGTTTTTCTTTGAAAATGCAGTAAAATTTCGTTCATATCGTCCAAATTTTAGTCAATGTCGAGTTAAAGTAAATAAATTCTTGCTGATTCAATCCACTTATTTGAACTTCAATTTCTATTATATAAAACAATTTCTAATAAAAAAATATTATACAGATTGTCCAGTTTTTTCTCGTCAAACATTGTCAGTACTCTACGTTAAAATATAAAAGAAAACATTCATGTGAACATTGGAAACACTATTAAAGTGATCAGAAACTAAAAATAATCAAAAGATATCACAATATCAAGGCTTCAACAGCTTCATTTACTCCATTTCGAAATATTCATTATTCTTAACAATACAAAATTGGTGGCAGTAAAATATTTTATTTATTATTTTTTAAAGTATATTTTGATTTTGTTTTAATTTAACAAATGAATAATTAATTCTTCAGATTATTTCGTCATTTGTATTAATTGTTCGACACTTTATTCTTCAAAGTTCCTCACAAATTTAACAGAAGTGAGAATAGACGATATTGTAGTTGGAATGGAAATAATATGACAGTTAGATTATGGATCTTTATGCATTTTTAAATTTTTGAAAATGAAATTTCAACGAAAAATTGTTTGGACGTATTATTGCAATTAATATTTCTTCAATAATAATTATCATTGCAATAATAATCTTCTTTAAGTATTATATATACTTATTTGCATGTTATTTACATTGTGCAAATTTTTGCATTTTTAAGTCTTCCATAAATGCATAACTTACAATATAATTTTGTATTATCATTAGACTTTTATCGACTATTATTACACGTGAATATTCCTGATAAATTCATACATTATAATGCATAGTAATGTACTGTATATACATTTTGTATATCGCTTTTCTGTTATAGTTCTCAGCATGCTTCCAATAACACGTTTATATGATATTCTTTTCTTAGCTTGGAAAAAAACCGAGACATCTTGTATCAATTATATAAACTATAAATTGTTCGTCCCTCAATAAATTTGTATAAGATGATATTCTGTGTTTGTTTAAAAGAATTAAAGAAATTTAGATGTAACAGATGAACCGTATTCGTCGGAGAGGATGAAATGTTGCATTGTTTGGAAATATAAACTTTCCAAGTTTGAAAAGAAACAGAGAGAAGAAACGAGTTTCGAAGGAAAGAGTAACGTGAAAAACAAATCACACAAGCGAGCATACCACCGCTACGACGAGAAATAAGCATGTTTCTTTTTTCAGAACCGGGTCCGGCTAACTCGGCAGACCGCAGGGTGTAAACCCTCGTTTTGAATATGCATGACAGTTCCCTTTTTCAGTACCGACTTTCGTTTCTCCTACTCGTTCGCTCATTCTACTCGACTAGCTGTCTCTTCGTCCTTCTCTGTTTCTCTTAACTTTCTACCTCCCCTTGCTACGAAATTAACTCGCATTCCGAGCTCCCTTTGATGTTACCCAGAGTGTCACTGACCATCGTCGACGTTCGTGTAGTGCAGCTGCGCGCCATACATGTATATGTATCAATTTCGGTATATACGCGCACTTGCTTATCAGGTTAACGATACATTCCTTTACCTATTCCAGCCCGATTCGTTTTAAATGAATCTTGCCGGGTTTAAGCGCCCACTTCTAAATGGTGTTCGTTAGAATATCCTTGGAGTCGCTCAGATTACATGTAGACGAAGACGAAGTATTCACGTAGAATTTCGGATATTCGCGCTTGCATGAAAATTGAATGCCAGCGCGAGAACGAATAGAGACGAGTACGTTTGAGAGATCGAGATGCAAGAGAATTCATCTCGCGTACATATTTTAGCCTGGATACGTATATATTTTACTTTCGGAACGATATTACGTCTGCTTGATTTCCAATTGAAGTAACAACGTTGTTTGTACAACGCGTTTGTTTAAGGATCATGATTTGTAGACAGGCGTTACTGTGACACGTGTCGTGGCGCAACGTGCACGTGTTACATGCACATTGCATTGGCACCCGCATATACGTTTCGTCGGGGAACGTGTTTTGGAAAGGGACGAAGCCATTTCGTAATTGCTTTCCTTCCTTGATGGCTCGAGCCGAGAGCAGAACCGAGTAACCTACTCATCTCTGATACGAGCCAGTAATTTATGTCACTGCGAGACTTTTGCCAACCTTGGAACTTTCGATTCTGTTACTTCCTTCGACACTTTATTAGAAACCTAACCTAAATGCTTGGCACTCCGATCGATTTCTATTGCCAACGACCAACCATAATATCCGATTCGAAATTACTCGTATTACCTGGTATTAGCCAACGAGAATAAAGAATAAAATACGACCAGGTCGTATTCGAATTGTTCGCACTTTCCTTGTCTCGAACTTGACATTAAGTGCGGAAGATCGAACGCGTTAAGCCACTTGCTCCTAAAGATTTCTTCAATATACGAAACGAGCCTTAGAAAATTACATACTATACATGAATGTCGTTTAGGCCAATCTAATTACTATCATACAAGTGGAGTATTCATTTAATCGTAGGATTTACTGCATTAACTCGATTGCTTTCTTCCTTCATTTCTCTCGGTAGAGCAACTTTGTTTGTAATTACCGGCATCTTCCGGTACGAAAGAAAATGGAAACAGTTGTATAGCTGCAACAAAATAAAAATAAAAATAATATCATTTCTGTTTCTAATTTGTTACTATACCCGACAACGGGAATCGAGTGACAAGTAACATTCCTCGACAAATCGATGAAATTTCATCCAAGCATTTGTGATTATTTCTAACTTTTGTCAATCAATTTGAAAGGTAAATTGACAAATTGCGATGGCTCGATTCAGCTCGCCGTCCTACTATTTTCATAACGTTATATGCATACCCGTCAGTCGCAAATTTGATCTTGGATAAAGACGTATTGTTCGACACCGAATGCGAACGAACGAATCGAACTCACAGCAGTTTAACTCCATTGTATCGAATATTATATTACATGCAGCCACGTTTCACGACAAATCTGTCGAATATATTACCATGGCGATTCTATTGTACTGCAACTGTTTTTTTCTGTCATTTGGCGGATATCGCAGATGATAATAACAGATCAGAAAGAATGCGTCTTTACCTCGTGATTCCATCGATATTCGATGTCGTTTTAAAAGACGTTGCGTTCGTTTGTGAAATTTAAGTTATTTTAAGAGGATAGATCACACTGTGCCGTCCAAAAACAGATCAAGTCTCGCAAATTTTTTTCATTGGTAATTATTACGTGAAAAATTCTAGTATTTTCGACGTATGTAAATATAACTTTCATCCGTGCATTTCAATTTATTTACAAGATGGCAGCTTTGTTCGCTAGTTTCAAAATTTAATTTCCTGGAACGATTCGATTGTTGGCCGCCATTGCTGCAGAGAACTAGATTACCCAAAGTAAAAAATTTCAATTAATTTACAAATAGAAACATATCATCTAAAATGTAGCCGTACGAATTTTTAAAAATTTGAGCTCTTGGACATACAGAGATGGCAACACTTTGAAATAGAAAAATCCGTTTGCCAATTAATTCTACCAAAATGTTTGGAAAAATCCGTTTATCAATTAATTTTGTCAAAATGTTTGTAAATTATTAAATATCTGAGATACTGAAAACATCGCTACGTTTTAAATAATGCAATTCTATTGGAATTTTTTAGTTTCGATGTTCCAATCCTTTATAGCGACGGTTAGCAATAATTAGCGAAATAAAGTTTCTGCAGCTAATGAATAACTTTATTATTGTAACATTTTGACTTAAAATAAATCGAAACATGAAATTGATAATCACATTTATATACCTCGAAAAAATTGGAATTTTTCGTTTAGTAAAACAATTTGTAAAACGTGTAAATTTTAGTAAAATGTATAAAAACAATTTGCAAACTTTAAATTCCCTTAAAAACACAGTTAGATATCGCGCAAGCACTGTCATTGAGCGACGTGCAAAAAGAACCACGTGCCGCACAGATGTTTAACAGATATCTGTTTAAATTGAAGGCACATATATAAGTACATAGTACAACGTTTAGAAATTCGCTCCCCAGAGGCGAAGTTTAACACTGGCAGAGCAACACGGTCCCAAAGGAAATTCTTTTATAGAATGGATCTCATGCGTTGCACCAGTGATGACCAAACACATTGTGAAAATTTTTCTAAACATAGCCTAAATATTTTCGGACAATTCAATGGATAAATCTACCATTTTTCGATTATTTTGTAAACAGCGATCTTTGATTTTTGTGGAAATTGTCCTATAGCTGGCCCGTTTGCAGTCTCATCGTTTGGTATTTGTTCTACTAGAAACATCCCCGTGGGATTTTCATCCCAACAAATATTCCGGATCACCTACTGAGTAAATGGATGGTCGAAATACCTTACGCCTGAATGCGACGTGTCGTTGTATGCGATCGATTTAAATATGACAAACCCTTGATACGCATGTATCTAAAAGGCTACTGTCAGATACCACGTAACGAACTAAGTTCAGCGAGAAATACGTTGCACGTAATAACTGTTCCTGGTGAATACAACTGAATATAACTGATACGAGTTTTAAAGTCAAATTCAGGTTGAACTTTCATTTAATTGGACACGCGTAGTGCGAATGCAAGTTTTTAAAGATATTGAAAATCAGTTTGCGTGACCGCGACGGAGATCAAGGAAATGTATAAATGGAAGAACCTTTCGCTCCACGAACTTTTCTCCTCGTCCCTATTATTTCTGTCGTTTTAACTTTTGTGCCACGGTTGTCGTTTTAACTTTTGTGCTGTAATGCCGACATTCCGCAATTCTTGCCTCGAGTCCGTTTCATTTTCTGCTCGACACTCCCGTTTTATTATTTTCGCGAATGCATTCTCCCGCGTTTCGTTTAAATTTTAATTTTTTTACATTTTTCTTTTTAACAAATACATACTCAATTTTGAGTATCATACATACCCAATTTTCCTCAAATTTCAACTTTGATCAGCAAATTGTGCGTTGCTTAATATTTCGGTGCTTTCTTTTTTTCTCTAAAGAACACGTTTTCGAGTAAGTTTACCGATATCGTGAACGAAGATGAATCATTTCGTCAAACACGTCGCAAACGATATTATTATTGTGAGAATGATTTTCAACAAAAAAAAAAAAAAAAAAAGAAAAAAAAAGAAAGGAAACCAATGATCAATGAGGATAATGTTTATTTGCGGGAATATTTGCATCGAGTGTAATTACAGTCTCATTCGGTTGGCGAAAATACGTAGAATTCATTCTAATGCTGGTACGCATTATCGTAACAAATATTTCACCTGGTGGTTAAGTAAAGCGTAATCTCCAATGGAATTTACAGCGCCGTTATTTGAGAGAGAGTGCAACGAGAATCGAATTTAATAGTCAAGCGAAAAAAATTTCACTCGTGAAAAATTTTAGCTGTAAAGTTTCTTTGTTCGTGCGGATGGTTCGGTGACACCTCTCTGAAATTGTGAGAAAATGTCAAAAAGTGTCATTCGCGAGCAAACGAATTTCACGGTTATACGACCTTATGTCGAGGTGCAGCCATTTTAACGAGCACCTGACATTTTTGGTGATACGTAACCGCGATAAAATTGGTTCCGCGAGATCGACCAATGATCTTTTCAAACTACCGTTTCTACAACAAGTAAAAACGAACGTGGATGACAATTTCGTTACGGACACGACGCACACTCTGTATGTAATGCTTTTTCTTTCTTATTGAGTAATTAACTAATCGACCCTGATTGGTATCACAAGAAAACATTTTCATTCAACGATAATAGCTATTATTGCTTTTTCAGTAGTCGACAGAACAATTCGTGAAAGGTACTTTGCTAAAATGAATGCGACGACTACTACAAAACCGGTTGCGTCTAGTTTGACGAGACGACTGAACTTGAACGATCTCGAACTTGTTCCTTTGACAAAAAGTACGCAAGAAATATCTCACTCTATCAAAACAAATTAATTCCTTTCCTACCTTTCTTCCTGTTTGATACGTACGGACTTACAAGTCCATGCTCTTGAAAGAAGAGAAAATGTCGTTGAAGAATGTACCTGATCTGCAAGTGCTCTAACTTCTAATGGTGTGTGGGATGAATGCCCTGTTGACACTTCGACATCGAAGAAAGTGGCGATAACAGTACGTCACTATATGTAACTCGTTCAGACGAGGGTGTCGAAATTGTGTCGAAAAAATGAAACAATTCAAAAATAAAACGTCATATTTACATACAAACTCTGGAAATATTTGGACACCTGCGACACGCTACCGGTCCCCAACAATACACAAAAATATAACCGGTGTTTGAAAGAAAAAACATAAATACTATATAAAAAATAACTAGATTTTAGAAGCGACGTGAGAAGGATACATGACGACTCTACGGCAAATAAATAGTACGAGCAATTTTTTTCTTTTATTTATTGCCGCGTTGAAAAACTGAGAAACCAACTTGAAATTTATTAATAGGATCTTTTTCTCAAGAGGCCATTTAATAGACTGAAAATATTGAAATAAATACCTTGATTTATTAATTACTTCTATAATTGACATCTCTTCTGTTCAGTTGTAGAAGAAGCAAAGAATTATATGTATGATTGTCAAACATAGACGAAGCATAAATTATTATCGTGAACACGATAGAGCTAATAAAAATGGAGGTGCCGAGTTCGAACGTTGATATTTTAACCCCTTAATCTATTATACAAGCTACGTTCCAACAGTCTGGGCCCAAAACGTAAACAGGATCGCGCAGCCTTCGGGCCACTCGACGGCTCGGCAAGTCGGTCCCAAGTTGCACTAAACGCGCACGACTTACAGAATGTAAATACACGTGTAGGGTACAACTGGTTTAATTTTGTGGAATATTTGACAAGTAATTACAACCTGATGTAATAATTGTTGTAGATATACCACTAAAGGTTTATTATCAATCACTAAAATATAACATAAATCAGTAACATTTATCTGCAATTCCTGAATAAATTAGCAGTTCACGTAATTAGCATAAAAAAATCAATAATCTTCAATGGTATGTTATCGTTCGAAATATACTAGTACATGTAATGGAACTTTGCACCTCTTGCACTCCCACGTTGTTTCACTACGTTTTTTATTTTTCGTGCAAACTTTACAAGGTCTTGATGGCCTAATTTTGATGCTATTGGGTCAATATGTTTAGGAAAATGAGTCCAATGTTTCGCATCCAGTCTCTCTGATATATCTCCGTACGAAAATTTTTACGTCAGGAGTCATCGTATAGTTCCAGATTTTTGGACTATTTTTTATTTCTTTCCAAATCCAGGGCTCTGGTAGTTGATCTTCGTCAGAGATATCATCGATAACTAATCGCTTGCATATTTTTCGCACAGAACGTGTAATGTCACTATTGTCATTTTCGGTAGCAAAAGTATCAACATAACTCTCACAAAAGATTGTTCTCATCACAAAATCTTCTTTTTGAAAACATTTTGTGGGGATTCTTCTCTAATATTTAAGAAAATATATTTCAACGTGCGAACGTGACCGAGAATAACATGTAACTGATTACGATACAAAGCGATAATAAGAATCTACCACGAGCCGCGACCGTCGCACGACCCGTGATATTTACATTTGGCCCGAACGATGTACTACGGGCCAGGCCCGTAGTAATACATTTTGGCCCGAATACAAGAGTACGAGTCTCACACGTATCCATAGGTTAAGGGGTTAAGGTGCCGAGAAGTTAGGCAAATAGAGATTCGAACGGAGTTTTATTGAACGATAATAAAAATGAGATAACGATCGAGTTGCAAGTACTACAGACGAATGAAATGACTTAATATTAGCGATAATATTCCTGAATGTTGGTTACTCGACACTGGATTAATAGCACCGTTGACGATTACGAGTCTATAATCCAGTTACTGATTAATTAACGCTATTAAGCGAAATCCTTTCGTGGAAAATGTCATTCTACTGATTTACTCAATATCTAGCCGAGAAAGTAGAAACATCGTAACTACGTTTGCTTGTTTGCTTGTTTACTAGTCTAACGTAACTTCGACTATTCCGTTTTCAAAAAAACTTGAAACTTTCGCTTCGCAAAACAAGAATTAGAATCAAACGAAGAAAATATCGATCTATAAAAATTGACGGAACGGACCTGACGCTGCAGTAGAGTACTAAGATAATAAATGGCAGTGGGAATAGATTTACGATGTGACTCCATCGATTATTCTTATGATCACTTTTTTTTTGTCTCTTACAGTCACGAGTACGAGTGAAAAATGGTTTAGAATGGTTCAGCAAGAAAGTGTATGTTTCTTCTGGAATTTCCATGTTTTTACTCGTATGACAGAATGCATGTTCAACTAAAATGTGACGTTAACGTTTTCCATATAGCTGTAAAAAAAGAAACCAAGGAAAATGGGGAAAAACAATACTGTGGAACAATACTTTTAGTAGCTGCTAGTATAATTTAACTCATATTAGTTTTTCGAAGATAGCCACGGAAGATAGTCAGGCTTAATTACACGTTGTAGCAGTACCGATTCTTAATTCACAGACACAATAGGTTCGTGTCCACGATAATGAAAGGTCCTTTTCATCAATGACAATGAATGCAGCGACTAATTTTGTTCGTGTTCAAAACGTCCAATTAGTAAGTTGTTCGCAAATCGCAATTTATTTTAGACCGTTAATAAAATTTATAAATTTTTTCTTTAATTACTTTTCATTTCATAACATTTATTCGCTGTGAAAGTTTGTGTAATTAGATTGACGTCTCTACTTTGCGTCATGGTTCTTAAAAAAATATTGTTTATTACTCTTAAATCAAAATATTATTGATAATTATGCACACTTATACCTCTGCAGCATTGTTTTGCATATTTCGCATTTATTTTCCACGATCAGTCAGTAATTACTTCTCTTTCATTATCTATCAATGATGCCTGTTGAAATCTCTTTACCTTTTCATGAATTTAATTTAATTTAATTATATTTATATCGAAATTGTGGATACATTGAAATTACAAAATAATAATAAAATTTTCTTTTTTTTCTTTTTTGGTGCAGTACGGTTGTAAAATGAGAGAATAAAAAAAATTAATTAAAGATTCAGTCGTAATAAGCTATAAATATTTAAGCTATTCATGTGTTTTTATTGTGAGTGTATACATGTATATCGAAAATAAAATGCAATCGTGCAAGCTTACTATATTGCATTATTTTAAATATCTTTATTTCTATTTACATCAATATAGACGCTGAAAAACAGCGTTCAAATAAGTATTAATTATGTGATATTGACTTATAATAGACTCTCGTTTATCTTGAATGATCGACCATCGGCAATCATTTATTATCAATGATCGTACATCTATCATTAGTTATCAAATATTGGCGTTTCAATGATAACTTTCTTAAGTGGTTTAAGTGGCTATTTTGATTTTCTTAAAGGTAATCTCTCTCGAAATCGATTTAAATGATAACAAATATTTGTTTAATCTATTAAAAAAACTTGAGGATTGAGATAAATAGTTTTCATCATTGAGGAGCAAAATGATTTAAGGTCTCAAACGAATAAGTAAACAATATTTACTAATTTGTGTGAAGTTTGAATATTGAAAATGAAAGTAATCTTTTTCTTATCAAATAAAATCCTGACAAGTTTATCAAAGTTCATTTTCTTTATGCCATACGAGAGGATTGTACCAATAATCAACTCAAGAACTATAGATGAGACTTTCAATTGATGGAAAATATTTTGAACACTAAAACAAAACAGTGTACATTGCAAACAATGCAAATAATAAATATGTAGTTACAAAATATACACAGTAAATTATTGATAGAAGTAAACTACAATCATAATAAATAAAATACAGTCATAATTAGAACTGTAATTATTTTATGACTAATTCTCTTATTCATTAATCAGCGGTTACAGATTATTTGATAATCGGTAATCATGCTAATATTCTGATTCCACATTAATCGTTAATTATTAATCAGATTACGTCTGTGACAAATATTCGCTTTGCTGTCACAATGAAATGCAATTAGTGTTGAGGAGATTCAAAATTCCTAAGAAGTTTTGCTAATGTGGTATATATGCCACTAAGTATGTATGCCGTTCATCTTTTGCGAATGCAGGGTAGGTTGTATTGTTTACATTTCTGTAAATAATAGTTCTTAATATACCGTGGTTGTTTATTCGATTAACATCACGATTTACTGTAATTTTCTCTGAAAACTAAATGAGATTCTCATGACAAATATTTGGATTCGAAACAATGTTTTGGTAAATAAATATACCCGTTGAATCTTACAAAATGAGTCTTCGTACATAATTTCTACTGACATGTTTACAACTCTTTGTTATCTAGCTTCGTTGCTTATTTAAGCTGAAAATGTTCTGCTATTATGTAATAATAAATATTTAACAGCTGGTATTTAAATATATTGTACCGGGCTTATTATGCTCTAATATTCAACATTAATACATGCATGCAATTCATAATCAATTGATCAACTGACAAAACTCATAAATAAATATCTGAATTTTAATTTCTATTTTATAAACATTGTATTTTCAGTTATCATAACATTTTATATAGAAAGGAAAGTTGACGTATAATTTTTAATTACCAATTCTATCGCCCTCTAAAAAGTCGACGGGTACATCTTTTTTGTTTCTCGCTACAAACATTATAACACTCTTAATAACTCCTCATTCGAAAGCTTTCGTTGCAGGTCGAATAGTTTCAGAAAAGAAAAACTCGACGTTGACAATTACTAAGGAAAGTTGCGTAACATAAAGCAGAAATAGGAGAGCTTACAGCGAGTGTAAATTATCAAGAACAGCGCGTTATTCATTATACGCGTTATAAAAATGGTACTCTTTTGCTTCTTCCATGAAAGAAGGAACTTGCTTAGATTTTTAATCGTCGCGAAATAAAAATACCACGGTAGAATGTAAAGTTTCACTCGAAGTCTTACGTTTGTCCTTATATGCACGGGGAGTCTATCGGGTCTATTGTATATCTGGCAATGAACCTGTCATAGAAAGAGAAAGGCGTCGGTGTACATGATTTACCAGATTTACCAGTTTCATACCTGATCTGGAAGACGCGCAAAACGAGAAGAAGTGGGTAAGATGCGAGTTACAGTTTTTCTCCCGTTTCCTAACTATATAAGAATGTTGATGGCAGTGATCCACCGCAGACCATCTTTGCGCGTGGTTGTTACAATTTCTTCTTCGCATTTCGAAGCGTGTAAGAGGCTCAAATGAAGAAACTGGTGAGTCGTTTGTTTTTTTCTTTATCGTAACGAACCGACGTAATAGCCGACAAAATAATCGACAAAATAACCGACAAAATAACCGACATTAACGCACATTATCCAAATAAATCTATTTATTTCTTCAGATCGTATTCGCGCTTACGGTGGTGGTCGTCGCCGCGTACAGAAAAGGAAGAAGATACAGTGCTTTGGAAGATTTTCCGCCTTATCAAGAGACCGATTGGCATCCGTCTTCTCACGATCATTCATTTCGAGGGCCACCGTTTAAAACGCAACAATACCAACCTTACCGATATCGACCGTATAGACAGGACTTACCTCCTCATGCTGAGCAGCTGTCTTTCAAGGATCAATTGTTGTTACGAGATTACGCGTTATTAAAAGATCAATTATTTTATGACAACAGTTCGTCGTTTAAAAACGCTTCGGATTTCCATGGACAGTCGTCGTTCTTTGCAAATGGAACGCCAAAGAACCAAGAAGACAAAGATCGGACGGTTTACAGAAACGAGCGGCCATTTCAATATGAGCCGTTAGACGATCGATATTCCTCCCATCGGCAAACTTACCGTGACGATTTTCGATTCGCTGACGTGTACGATAAACCAATTGAGTCTCACAAAGAACAATCAAGGCAGCAACAGGTCGATTCGTTTGGTAGGGATTCGGAGTATTTGAAGCATGGTAAGCACCCTAATTAAGAGAGTGGAGGGCTGTAGCTGATGTCGTTTATTAAAGGTTTTATTTTCGTACCTTTTGAAAGAAATCGTTACATTTACAAAAACGCAAGACACGTCGAATCGAAATAGGTGAAAAATTGGCATTGTAAGGAAGAATTTCTCTGATATTCAGGAAACCATGGTCTAGGATATGTGGCTGTGCCACCTATTTCGCCATACGAGAACGTTCTTCCGTTGAACGAGGAAGCATTGACGACGATGGCACCGTCGATGGCTTCGACAGCCACCTACGAACCGTTGCAACAATCTACCGCCTCCTCTGCCATTCCGACTACAACCCAGGTTCATGCGTCTACGACTTCCGAGCTGAAAATGGCTTCGTTCTCGTATACGGCGACAATGCCAACCGTGAAATCCGATACGGTGAGTAAAATATACTTTTTTCGTACATTACAGCATTTCGTATTCAATTCGTATTCGACGCAGCGTAACGCTCCGTTTCAGCAATAATTTCGCTCTGTCCTTCGTTTCTGCTTATAACGATTTAACGATCATTTTGCCGACTCGTTCGTTGCTTCGTCGACGTTTTCGTGGCAAATCCAGTTCGAGCTTGGCTTGGTGTGAAACACCTTCGATCCGACGCTCGAGAAACTTTTAATCAACCTGTACCGTAACCTCTTTACGACTTTCGAACTGAATCCATACGAGTGAGGCAACGACCGCGAATCTTAAAAGTTCTAATAAAAGTTAGTAATTGCTTTCAGCTGGCCGACGCCGCTACTACCAGCGTATCCACTCCAACAATTTCTACGATACCAGCCGCCTTGGCCACCAGGAAGCAGTCTTCGAACTTGGCTCATTTACCGACCACCGAACCTACCTTACCTGTCATGGACACGGAATCTCCAATCATATCTTTCGGACGACAGTACGTAATGATACTGTCAGGACTTGTTACTTGCTTGATCGATCGCGATCTTTCCTCTGTCACCATCACACCGTATTCAAGATGCATTTCTGAAACTGAAGTTATTAGAGCATTTCGTCTCGTTGAACGTCTGAACTGATATCTTGTGCGATTGAGTTAATTTCACTTTTTGTTTCTTCTTTTTTTTTATTCCAATTTGTTTCTGTTTTCTTTGCAGAACCGTACCTCCAATTGAATTTCAACCGACTAAATTTACCTCACCGACGACGTCTTATTACCTTTCCAATGTGTTAAACAACAAGGTTCAGCAGTCTTTGCTTGCTTATCTGCTATCACAACAGGCGAAAAACAACATCAAAAGCAACGACGTGCAAATTCTGCCGTTGAATCAAGCACTTTCAGATGTCTCGAATAACAGCCCGAACAACAAGATCCCCGGCACTGTATTGAATTACGTACTTCCGGAAGAATCAAAGGGCCCTCTGAAGAACAATTTGCAGAGTTCTTTGCTGAGCTATTTGCTGCAGCAGGAATCGAACCGTGATCTACCTTTCCAACAGACTTCCCTATCGGAAACTGCGAATCATGTTCCATTAGCCACGGTAGTCGAGAGGCCAACGATGACACTGCCAAGTATACCGATTGCAACTTTGTCAGCGGTTTCTCGACCAATGCAGACGATAAACTACGTTCCGATAACGTTGCCAAGAATGTCTGCTTTCGTGGCTCAAGACTCGTCCACGTCCACTAGCCTCCCGTTAGGTATAGCCTCTTCATACAAATCGATAAAGCTCAGACCGAAATCGTTATTCGATGGTCGAGAGAAACTCGCCTCCAGGGATCCTGTCGTTAAGAGAAATTTAATCTTTTACCCCCTTTATTGCTAGATCCCAGTGCGAAAGAGCCGAGTCGCGGTCAACTTTATCGGGAAGCCTCCCACTTTCTGCTCGATGCTTCTGCCTTCAGCCAGTTATAATTCTCAAAATTTTATCCACTCGTTCCTTTTCTCTTTCCATCCTTCTCGTGTAGGTCTTCAATTCCGATGGATTTCTTCCTATCATCGAGAAGACCATCCTCTTCGTCTTTGCAATTTTTTTGCCATTATATCATTTTTACTTCGAGAAATTTAAAAGACTAGTTGATTCATTAATCTTTCGAATATCTCTTAAGTCGATGTTCGTCGAGGAAATTAGGAAACACGCGTAATTCTTAATTTTCGCGAAATATCTTCGTCAATTGAAACGAGCTATTTTTCCATCACGGCCGCGTTCTTATTTCAGGTACGACTTTCTCTTCCGGTCTACCCTCGGGCAGACTGAGTAGTCATATAGGAAGCACATTCAACAGTTTACCTCAGGGGATAAACACCGGAATATCTGGAGGCATATCCAACAGCCTGTCATCGGACGTTCCTACTGGCATATCAACTTTGAACTTTGGTCAGAACTTCCAACATATAGGTCAGCTGCGAACCTTTGAACCGGTGAGGAGTCAATCGTATTCCACAGGTACATCGATCGTACGTAATTACGCGCCTGTTTCATCGTTGATCAGTAAATGTGATTTTTCCGCTTCTCTCTCTCTCTCTCTCTCGGACGATGTAATCCGTGAAACGCGTGTTGTTTGCGCACAGGACCGCAGTTACAGCTAGGTGGTTTCGGAGGGATAGGTTACACTTTGCGCTCAACTAGTCCCAGCCCACGCTCCACGAATCTGGACATTGCAAAATTGGGGTTAAGTTTGCCAGAGATGCCTCGGTATCAGCTCCCTACGTTTTCCAAGGTAAATTTTCAATAAATAATCGCGCGGATCTAGGAGAGGAGGCAAATGTGTCCCGTTTAAAGATTCCAGCGCTATTCCCAACCTTCCGCAATATTTCCTTTTCACGAATAAAACTTGCATCTTGTTTGCGGCGTTGAAGTTTTTTCAACGCGAAATTTCTTGCGTCTGTTACTTTATACGGTATGAAGCCCGAGAAGTTGGTAAACCTCTTCTGCGTGGAGTGGGTACGTTCTAGCTTGCATGATGCACGTATTGGGAAAGTTGCTGCATTCGAGTTCGGTGGCTCGTTTTACAGGAAAATTTTCCCATCAGTATGCGAGAACATATTTTGTTTCAAATACTTGTAACATGAGTTACGTATTTACGATGGAAGTTTGTTGTTAGCAGCTGACTACACCTCGTAGAAATTTCAAGCTTGGCATCGATCGTCGTGTTTCAACAGAGTGATTAGTGGAAGTTTTTCTAAAATTGCAGATTAATCGCGGATAATTGCAAGATCTTGGCGATCTGTCAATCATATTTTTCTTCCATCGGCAATTATAGAATCCTCCAGCAATATTATACTCTCCGTTCGTCTATTTGTCGTAATAATATGGTCGCTGTAATATGCTTTAACTGCAAGTAGGATAATTATGATTATTTATGAATGAAGCGAAATAATTTTACCGTCTCTATTATAGGTCGAATTGGGTCAACATTTATGGTGAACATGCAACTGTGGCCATCGTTCAAAACTACATGTTTATTTATATAATTACGAAATATTTTAGCAAACTACCAAAGTTTAAGAAACTCTAGGATAGAAATCTATCATATTTCATAGTTTAATCTATCTCATAGTATATAATCCGTAAACATTATAATTTAATTTTCTGTCATAATAGAAATAGAAATAAACATGCTGTTAATAGAAATATGTAGTAGGATTATCGGTAATTTTTCCGAATCCGTTTCCGTCTTCTTCTCCCGTTCGATTTAATCCATTGTCTATACACATTATACTTTTTGTCACCGTCCAATATTTACTTTTAATATAATACCATTAACGCATCTCACACGTTATCTGAGCTGTCGAGGTTATTTGACGTATCGTATTTTTTCAGGCAGGTTATTTCAGAGATCGTCGTTCCATATCTTTTTTCTTACCATTGTAGAAAGCGTTCTCTATCTGAGAGATATAGGTGAAAGTCGACGCGAAACGATTTCGTTGTAGATTCAATTTGACCAACTCGTTCGTACTCGCTGGTCCATGATCATTGCCACTGCGGATTGCACCGACTCGAACAAATACCACGAGGACATCCGACTTTTCGGCTTCCATTGTTCTCTAAAAATCTGCAGAGGCAAGTGTTTTCTATACCGGAAAGATACGGAACTCAATTTAATATCTCGGCACTTACCTTTCTCATTTT
Organism: Melipona beecheii; assembly: GCA_032399605.1. Classification (NCBI taxonomy): domain Eukaryota; kingdom Metazoa; phylum Arthropoda; class Insecta; order Hymenoptera; family Apidae; genus Melipona; species Melipona beecheii. The sequence continues at coordinate 1,276,288 of JAUCMO010000210.1, read as the reverse complement.
TACCTTCACGGAGCTGGAACTAGTAAAATGAAAACTCGAGGCTCTGATTTATACTATGTTTTTATTGATTTCGACGAGTGTCCGTGTGTATTCGATTTTCTTTTATCTCTGATTAAATCGTGTGTGTGTCCTCTCGCGTGTGAATATGTATAAGTATTGCCATCAGTACATACAGCATTTTGAATATTCAGTTTCTTTTCCACTTAATTCGTTTCGCTTATAGTTAATCTCGGCAAATTAAAGATTTATCTCTTACATCTATGCCCTGTATAGACCATTCGTAGTAGTAATTAAGAAATTCATAGGAAAAACGCAGTTTTCTCTCGCACGGAAACGACACATTTCTTAATGGACACTTAAATATTCCACTTTACTCGTATTTGTTTCATGCGTTCTTTTTCTTCAGCGTCTCGCGTCTCGAGGAGGTAGAAACTGGCCTCCTACGTGTTCTCGAGAGTTTCCGTGATTCAGGTTCAACTAGAATCACCGGAAACTTCGAGACGAGCCTCTAACAGTCGTCGATTCGTATACGCCCGCGTTCTTTATCGATTTGATATATATTTACATAGATGTACAGCGCTATCCTCGTATTCTGTCGGTAAAACAGATACATTATATCGCGCGCGCGCGCGCGCATGTGAGTGTATGCGTGCGTGCGTGCGTTCGTGTGTGTGTGTTTGTGTGTGTGTGTAAGTACATACATATTTATATACAGAGAAGGGAATGTATCGGGGTTAGAAAAATACAGCAATCTTAGCAGGATCAGTAAGAAACTTTATAACGCATTTTCACGTGCATTACGTCGAAAGAAAATGCTTCTTGATTTTTCGCTCAACGCAGAAACATAAACCGGCTCAACCGGAGTTCTTTTCCTGTTGTCGGTGGTTAATCGCAGAGTGTTTAAAGAAAAAGCTTTGGTCGGTGTTTGTCTCGACGACGATTCCCTCGCGAATGGAAAAAAAAAATCTGCGGATGGTTTCCAGATGTTCGGTGACCGTCGACGCGAAGTTTCGCTGTTATCTTTGTTGTTAAACGACCGAGAACGAAGGAACTTTGCCAATAAATTACCGGTGGTATAAAATGACACGTGGCATGGTCTGTCGCGAATCGGCGTCCGGCTTTAATTTTACCGGCCCGGAACAACTAAGCGAAAAGTTCGTTACGGCATTACCGAAGGACATAAAGTTTTCGGTCCGTCGGCGAGGATTTGCTATAACAAAACGGATTTACGTAGCTACCGGTTTATGAGATTTAAGTTTAAAAAGTTACGCAAATTAAGAGAATCATGCAAACCGAAAATAACGCGGCGCTTTAATACCGCAGTTTAACCCGCCAATACAACGCAGACTTCATTTCTCTCGGTCGATTACGTTCAATTCGATGAATAACGAGAAAGTTGGAAAATAAAAACGTCGGTTTGTTTAACGATTCGTTTCACATCGTAAATTATCGATGAATCGATAACCTTGTAACAGGTTATGGTAAATTTCTAGTTTAGCGGCTTCCTCCAATTTTGATTATTTCGCCACCGTTTCTTTAACACAGGGTCCATTTTATCGCTGAAACGAGAAATCAGTCGGGGGAGATCGAAAGAGTTACAGACACGAACAAACATTCGCAAGCCAAGGATAAGCACAGCTATTTGGTGTGCCCGGCGATTATCGATTGTTTATGTGAAACGCCAATAAGCAAATACGTAGTACAAATAATCTGTACTTTTTAAATTTTGTCGTACTTGATTCCATTTCATCTGATAAATTATCACGGATGCAATGAAACATTCATATCTAATATATCTTCGTGACGTGAAAAAGGAAATTTTTTGACATAATCTTTTTCTTCAAAAAAAGTACAAACGTTGTATAACGTTCTCCCGATTGATTTCTCATTTTAAAAACTAAATGACGTTTCTCGAAGAATGATCCGTAGCGAAACAGCCAGAATCGAGGAAAAGCCGCGAAACTAGAAAATTTACCCAGGTCACCGGGTAAATTTTACGTAACAAAGCTTTATCACAATTCATCCAGAGAAGGTATAGCGATACACATTATCGTTACTCCTAACGTTTAGTAATTGCGGTGGTACCTAGGTCTTAGCGGACAATCGCGTGCATTTAGACGCGCGTCGCCTTATAACCGATTGCACAGTTCGTGTAATTTGTTAATCATCTCTACTAATTATGTACAAATATACATTCAAGAAATTTTAGGGTTACGCGACACGACGTGAAAGACTCGTGTCTAGAACTCATACAGTAAAAAGCTTTGATTGTAAACGTTATTGCAGGATCGCAGGTCGCGCGAGACTATGCGTTTTTTTTTTTTTTTTTTTTTTTTTTTTTGGCGGCAACGTTTTACGTTCCCTGGTATTTCGACTTTGCGTGGCCCATCTAACACACATACACATACTCGATAAGCGCGTCTCGGATGCCAATATACGGTTACGTATCATGCTTCGTACTTGTATTGATATGTTTAAAAATTCGGACGCCGGAAACATTACAGACGTTCATGGAGATAGAACACGAAGCGGAACCGATGCAGGTGTTTCCGCGTGCATCGACCGTATTTCGGTTTCGACTCTGTCGAACGCGTTGTGAGCGTACAATGGCGATCTTTACGAGGAATTCCTTTGGGCATTTGGAGCCAGGGAGGCGGATGCCTTTTTTGCCATCGATTTTCGTTTCCCCACAGTTGAACGCGAACGTTCCATGCATTTAACGCGTCAAAGACAATACGAAAAATCTTGATTACGAGTGCAACAAATGGCATCGTAACGCAGAAATGATCGACAGGGGGAGGGGACAAAAACGAGCAAATATAATAATTTTCGTACGTTCCACATTGAAGAAACGCTTAAAGGAAAACGGAGGAAAGGCGGCTGTATCGAGAATCTTTCGAAGATCTCTCTCTCTCTCTCTCTCTCTCTCTCTCTCTCTCTTTCTCTTTCTCTCGCGTGGAATATCATGTAAAATTTAAATCCTGTAACTGGAGCATGTACGTAGTAGAAAATATGGTCTCTATCGTCGAAGTTTTAAATGATAAAAAAGACTCGGTAGTAGAAATGGCACGGTATGCATCGAGCACGTTCGACAGACCCACTCGAATTCTCTCTACCCTCTTCGCACGAATGAATTTTGAAAAATCGAGAAACACGATTCCAAAGCTTAGAAAACCTTTGTCTTTTTCGTGGATTTGTAGAACTCGCGAAAAATTCACGACTCGCGAGAACTTCGGAAGCCTGTTCATCGATCTTCTCGCATGCTACGAACGACAAACGGAACGCCGCGACACAAGAGTCTCGAAACGATACGAAGAAGACGATGCTTCGTGTTCGGATAGTCATACGTAATACTTACAAAAACGGTGAGATTAGACCGCGACGCACGAGTGTACCGAACGTGTAACAGTTTGTCAGGATTGTGTCAAACTGACAAGTTCGGTTCCTTCGCTTTGAGCCAAAAAAATGTCGCTATACCTTACGAGCTACGATAATACTGCCACGGTATATTTAATATCCAACAAAGTATATATAAATATATATGGTTCTCACTTATCAGACGCGCATTCCATCGATTTTGCATTTCAACCTGATGTTCACCGCTATAACGTACGTGCTGCAATTTCTTTCTCTTCCTTTCACCGCTTCCGTTATTTATGCAGCCAGTTTACTTCGGAATGAAAGGAGAACGCGATTTTGAACGCGTTCAACGCATCAACCATCGTGACGCTCGTCTTCGTTCTCTACGTGTACGTTTCCCTACCATTTACTCGACTACTTACAGCTAGCTTAAATATTTATTTGGTAGTTCAGCTCTAACATCGATGCACATTGCCTCCGGTTCGACGTCGTCGGAGACTCGAACAATGACGCGCGATAGATGGATGCAAGGGTGCTAAGGGTATTAACGATGGTTTGATTTTTTTTTTTTTTTCTGATAAACAACAAGTAAAAAGTGCGCAATGTAATTCCGTTCGTAAAAAGCTTCGATTCGGTTTCGTTACTGTTTCGTTTTGCGACGTTTTGCGATTTTGACTTGACTGGAATGGGTGGCTGGAATTCTTCAACGTAATTCGATCGAATGGACAAGAGGAGGTCGTTGGCTTTTCAAACGTCCTATCTACGAGAGATGGCGCGACTACGAAAAGAGGTCCGCGAATACGATAAATACCTTTCGCCGGGACAAGTGTTGAGCTGTTCGATTGTCCAATATCTCGTTGTGTTCCTCCTTTCAAGACAAACGCCGCTTCAAATGAAGTGACTCGTCTAGAAGCTGACCAGTTTATGAAATGCTTTGCGAAACTCGGGATTGAACACAGTGTAAATTACGGGATTTACGAAGCTGTTCATGTAGCCTAGCCAAGATGTCACGATGAAGGCTGTGACACCCGGTTGACAGTTTAACGTCAGCTTTGTGCAAATTGCGTCCATGATGTTGCAGGTGAAGAACGGCAGCCAACAGATTAAAAATACACCTGAAACAGAGAAATGGACACTCCAATGGACGGGAAGAGGAAGCAGGACGAGCAAAACGTACCTAACACGATAGCCAGCGTTTTCGTAGCTTTACGCTCCTTCTTCGCGGAGCTCTTCTCCCGTTTCTTCTTGCTCGCCTTGTTAGCTTTGTATATCGTGAATCGAGAGCCCGAAACGGCATTTTTTTTGTCCTTTCTTGCAGGCAGACGAGCCAGACAGGACGCTTGGCGTTCGCCCAAGCTGAAGAGGAAGAAGGGACCCGGCGCTCTTGAGCCTCTTCAATTCTTGCTTGTTCGTTTCGGCGCCGTTCTTCTTCGGCTGCGAGGTCTGGCTCGCCGGCGCACTTTTCGGCGGCGGCGACGAAGAAGTGGAGGACGACGGGGCCGAGGTGATTCGTGGGTTCGGACTCGGGCTGGAATTCGTTTCTAGCGGTTCGTGAATCACCGTGCTGCTCGCTGCACCGTCATATCCAGAATCTTTTCTGGCATTCTGCGTTCCACCCAGCTGAGCTTGAGCCACTGCGCTGAAACGACAACTGCAATTCAAGTAATCAGCAGCACTTCTACACAAGTGTCGGTCACAAGCGCGTTTGATCACTTTTATTTAGTTGCAATTATGATATTTGCTCATGACTCCCTGCGAGCGAAAAAGCGTTGTTTCGTGTACTATGGCTACAGAGACGAACGTTCGCGCTCGCTGTGAAAACGCAACACACCGACGAGAAATTGGTTCTCGGGCAAGTTAGTTCATCTCGTTCGAAAACGTTTGATTAGTCGAACAATAGCGCGGGCATTAACGCGCTATCCGCGTATGGCTGTATGTACGTACAGTTGAACAACAAATCTGCCTGTGCAATTGTACCGTGTAGATGCAACCGCTCTCGGCGATTAGTCTCAAAGATATCAGTGCACATACACTGCATGTTCGCATACACGCGGATCAACACGTATCTATCTTACGATTAGTCAGCGTGTTCCGAAGCTCCTATAGCGTAGCGAACGGGTATCTATCGTCCTTGCACGAGATTCGAAAATTTTGAATAGGTATATTTACGCGGTGCCCGTACCTCTGGCGCTCCTGCACGTTCACTGCCGGCAAACCGAAGAAATCGAATCATTTGTCGTGTCCCCTCTTCCTATTCGTTACCCATTCCATTGTGCCACGGTCGTGACTGCCCGTCTTTTTCCTTTTTCACTTACGTTTCGTTACCGCAAACGAAGGCATGCATCGATCGAGACCGCGTCTTCCGCGTTCAATCGATATAGTTACTACTCCAACTTGCTGGACCAGTGGACACTCCACAAACAAACGAATCGATTTCACAGTGGACCGAGTTTATTGGTGTTTTGTTCCTATTTTTATCGAATGTGTCGACGAGTAATTCTTTACGCCAATGAATTATCGACTCGTAGGCAATATAAAAAATCCAAGCTTCCTTTCGTGCAACTCTTATGCGGAAAATGCAATTCAACTCCTTTTCTTTCGCCGGTCGTTCTTCTTCGGAAAGGTCGGTTTGCACTCTGTCGCAACGTGAGACGAAGCATAATTAGCAAGTAGCTCGAGAAATTTTAAAAGAGAGACACGGCGCTGTTTAGGCGCAAAACAGTGTCAAATAAGAACATCGACGCTATCTTCATTCGTGAATCTAATCAATTAAGAAACTTGAAACCTGCTCTCGCTTCCCGAAGCAATCGAAAATTCATTTTCTCCAATGAACAAGAAAATGGTATTCTTCCTTTGTTCGTTCCACGCTGTTGGTTTTAAATACTAATTTTAGCCACGCTGTTGCTTCGTTCTTGCATTATTTTTTCCACTCTCGTTAATTTACTCGGTACATTTTCGAACGACGACTCTAGTTTGGTATTCTCTGTTCTTCCTCTCTCTCTCTCAAAAAAAAGAAGAAAAAAAGAAAAAAGACGGATCGACATGATCGACTTTTCCTCCACGATCTTCCACCTACTTGTCTTGCAAGTATCTCTTTCACTGCTCGTTATGAGTTTCCGCGAAAAAGAAGAGAAATTGCAAAGCAACGAAACTTGCGAACCAACGCGGCGCGAACGTTCGTCCGCCGATACGGATGATAAAAGAATTTTATTGGACTCTTACGCTGCTTCCTCGACGACGGTGGCCAAAAAAAAACTCGGTGCTCTTATCGTTCGAGATGACCACGACAGGATCAAGGGGCGTTTCGTCTTCGTCTTCGTTGCTTCCGGACGCGGTGTTCGTCGGCTCCTCCATGCCAGGAGCCACGAGAGCTGCCGCCCCCAGCGCCGTCTCCGCAAACCTTGCCACAGAATACCCACTACGTGATCTTAGTCAAAAGCCTCTAAAAAAAAGCTTCTACACTTAGCATGCTTTTAGTATTCTTCGGCGACGCGCCGGCATTAATCCGGCAAAGAGGAAAAGTTAATCTATCATGCACAAAGCGACTACGCCTGCGCTCGCGACTTCGTTCGGAACTTTGCCACGAACAAAGAACCTGGGCTTTTACTTCGTTGAATGCGCCGTTCGCGATTCATGGGGATCGTAGGCCGCGTTTCAGCTAAAATGAAACTAGGAAGGTAATTCTTTCCCGACCGAGGGAAAGGCACGAACCTTTGATATAATATTTCAACTGGCACGTTCTCGATTGATCGAAAACGGCAATACAATTATCGGGAGGGAGCAATTTAGAATTACTCCTGCGGCTGACGTTCAATCTTGCGGCGCAATTCGAAACGAATTACGCGCGTCTTCTGGCCTATTGTCCCAGCCTAGCCTCAGCTAAAAGCCGAACTTATCAAGTAATTTCATGCGTGGATTAATATGAATTATCATTTGCTATCCGCTGCGTACAATCGGATTATCGGGAATTCAATTTCGTAGGAACTGGATTGGCAAATGACTCGGTGCTTGATCTGAACGACAGTTCCACCAGTCCGCTTCGCGACTTTTGCTCGTTCGGCAACTTTTGTCCTCGGTATTACAATACAGATACATTCAACGCGACTTTTCCAAACCGATTAACGATTTTGTGGTTCAAAATTCCGTCGAGTAACAAACAAACGACTGGGGGGAACGGTATATTCCAAAACTAACTTCATGTACAATAGAATCGATATTTGACTTTACGTATATACAATTCAATGAGCATCGTTGCCTGCTCGTTTATGTTCATACAGTTGTTAGCTACGTGCAGCGATCTTATTTTTTTTGAAACTTTTTTTAATGAAAAAGGTACCATTTGGTTTTTGTAACCGGGACAAGTGCAGAAAGCATGTACGACCAGTGTTACATACGGTTTATATAAAGATGTATCAATGCTAATGTTAACGACACAAGAGTAGGAGATGTTAGATACGGAAAGAGCAGGGAGTTGTGCGGATTTCGGACACAGGCCCGAGATTATGCTGAATGTATGGGACTCGGGGGAAAAGATACGGTTGCGTAGCCAAAATGTGGCTGTTGCTGTAAATATCTAAATCTAATTTATCGATGATGGTGCTATGTGCAATAACAGGAATCTAGGAGGAACATATAAACAATAATCAGCCAACCGAGGGATCATTAAATTACCTACCTAGTTGTGTTTGTGTGTGTGTGTGTATATGTGTATATACCAAGATAGTCCATTTAAACGAGGCCATCTTTTTTCGAATTGTGATGATGCAAAAAATATTTTTTTTTACCCAACATGAACAGCATCGAAAAGTCAATGGAGATGAGAATCTTTTTTTTTTTCCCAAAGTCATTGATATTTTCTTTCATACAATTATGTATTTTTTATTATATCGTGTAGTTGGTAAAAAACATGACCTTGAAAATTTAATATTTTTTACGTGTGTGTGTGTATATATATATATATATATATATATATGCACAGCATCCCTTTTTAATCCAATCAATTCGAAACGTTTGACTTGAAAGTCCTTCGAATTCTCGCTGCTTCATCGGCGAGCAACTGTATATCCACGGACAGCGTTGAAGTACTGTTGAAAGTGTAAGCTGAGACGGGGGTCAACGAAAGTTAAGTCGCGATCTTCCGCCATTCGTTCGGAAGATGGATTTCAACTCTGGCGTTCTCCATCCGAAGAGAGGAAAAACGACGGGGCGGGTTTAAATCATCTTCACCGGCAGACAAGACTACATGCCTTTCAGTCCGCTGGCAAGGGAAGACAACGATTCCTTCTATACGGTTCTCATCGATGAACAAACGTCGTACGGTCGTTGGGAAGAGGCGAGCACAAAAGCCGGCAATTAAATCGAGGCGAACTTGTTGGCTATTCAAGGCAAGTACAGCGACCCCGGGTACAACGGAAATGAAGCCTGCGCGCAAGAAAAGCGTATTATACGAAGATGCTCCGGACTTAACTTAACGCCTTAGTCTCTCCTCTTTTTACACGCCTTTCTTTCCCGCGCCATCTTTCGTCCCACGGCGACGTACTCTCGCCGGCACGCTCGCAATCTTCGTGAGATATTGTCTCTCTCGTTGGAATGCAAGAGTTACACGTGGGACAATTGAAAAAAAGCGACTCGCTCGAGGAGCACGCGACACATTCGAAATGAGGATAGTTTGTCTTCGCTCGTTCTCGACGGGACCGTCTTATGCGACACCTTCACGAATACAACTATTCATCTCGTTGAAACAACGTTCTTTGATCTTCTACCACGCGAAATCGTAGAAATTGAATATCGAATATCCTTACGCCTCTGCCGAGAGATCACACATTCAACTATAAGGAGGGACGTTATAAAACCGCCAACGGACGTTTTGTTTACCATGAACGTCGTTGAAAAGCGTCAGTAGTTCAATGCTATCGTCTCTTTGTCGGATAATCGGTTCCCTCTCTCCTAAAGGGATCGTTTATTTACGTTCGAGACTCCTTTGTTCGAAATTACGTGCTCGTGCAACGCGCACAGGAGACGTTCTACAAATTGGTGATACAAGAACGTGGCTATAAATACAAGTATGAATTATAAAGCCGCAACCACGTTGCTCCTCTCTTGTACAACAGAACATGCAACAGAGTGACACATGCAAGTGAGACACATGCTGTGGAGATTATTCCGATTATCAACGAAGTATCGGCGTCGATTCTTCTTCGATTTTCTGGACGAATTTAGATATGATACGATGCGATTGATTCATCGTTTGTTAAAATCTCTTTTCTATTTTTTCTTTCCCTCTCGAGAAACGTGACGTACGAAATGATAAGAATTCTTTAAGCTTTCGACTCGATCATGAGTTCTTGTTAATTCTAGAAATTTTTCAAAAGAATTTACATCCATTTTCTCCCTTAACCAGTGTCGATTCGAATGGAATTCCTAGAAAATTCTTGGTATATTCGTGAAGAATGCGAACGTTAACGGACGAGGCACGTGTCGGCTTACCTGCGCGTATGTGCGATGTTCTCGATTATGCTGCCTGGTTTTATGTCGCCCAAGTTAGGCTTTCTATTGATCTTTGCCTTTCTCGCTCTGTTCCGCAACGCCTGGAAATGGTAAATTGAAATCACTGTTTCAAGATAAATCTGACAATCGGTAACAAACGCGTGAAATAAATCTTTGTGCGACACACAGGACAGATAACTCACGATGCTTGTTATCGCTTACGCGTATCAGAACACCGAGATTTATCATGGCACTTTTGCAGAAGAAATATTTCTTACAGTATCATATGCTAATTTCACTTACAGCTGAATGATTCGCTATGAGAAACGAAATGATCTATGAATTACGGCTGAATACAAAAGATACTTTTTACATTTCACGTCGATGTTTCGAAGCATATTGTTTCCTTTCTTTGTATCAACAATTGCTTTACAATTCAAGATGGACGTTTCTTTTTAAGTTGCAATAAAAATAGTAAAAGAAATTTACTGCAAAATGATGGTGAGGCAGGATATGCATGTTCTATATTAATACAAATATCTATTTAACAAAATTAGTAATTAAAAGTACAGAAGTATTAAATACAAAGGTACTTCTAAGAATATTATTTTTTTCTTTTTTTTCTTCCTTCCTTTCCTTTTTTCGTTTACTCGTCTCTATTCCTTGCTTTATCTCTCCTTCTTCATCATCCCTTTATTTTTCTCCTTCTTTCTTTCATCTCATGCTTTCCTTTCTTCTTTTTAATTTTGTCACCAGAAAATTAATTTAATAAGAAATAACAAAAAAAAAAAAAATCTTTATTCCGATTCTCAATTGCAGAATTATCACGTGTTAAATTTGAGATCTTTACACAATTATTGCCACAATACGTATTTCACGTCATCGGAAATTAATATCGTAACGAATGAAAGTAACCATGCAAACGAAATTGTTTATGTATTCCGGTCAGTGTAGAATAGCGAAGCAACCGTATTTATGAACCGCAACGTAATCGCAAAAGCCAGCATGTCTGTGGGACACTTTGCTCCATATGGTGTGTTAAAATTATACCTACGTAATTTGGTGAAATTTTATTTCCTACGAACAACAGTATTACAAATTATAGTTAACCAGCCAAATAAACGGCTTTGTATTACAATTTGTTATTTAATAATTTTTTTATTATCAATCTATCATTTATGTCCGGTGCCAAATTTTGTTCTTGAATTTTGTTCCAGGTGAATCTTTATTTTTGCTAATTGTTTCTTTGAATATTTGATTCGAGGGTCAACTGTATATTGAAGCAGAGGCTTTCAACAAGTATCTTAAAATTTTTTCAGATTTTTTTAAAAGTCAAAGGCAGTAAAAGAATTAGTCGTTTAGTCAAACCTAACCTAAACCTACATTGCCCGCGGAGAATTAACCTTCGCGCGCTGAATGTTGGATCTATTTGAACCCATTCCAGAAAAAGTTGTATTGCACAAGTACGTTACAATAGCCATTGAAACGACAGGTGTCATATTGTGTAAGTGACGTGTTAGATATCATATTTGTATAGCCGATGATAATAAGTGTCGAGAGTAAATGTTTTAAACATGTTCACAGTATTCATGTTTCATGTATCATGCGTGAATAAAAGCCAATAAATATTACATAGGGTGTGCAGTGAGACGCGTAGTGCAACCGGACAGCAAGTGATTCTAAGCGAAAGAATAAATTGAGAGAAAAAAGAATAAAATCGTTTCGTTCGATGCTGTGTTTTCGAGAAAGTCAAGTTTGTAAATTTACTTCGCATTACTACATCTCTACTTTTACGTGGATAAGCAGTGATCTCGCGCAGTTTAATGAAAAGATCATGCTTTTTCTGAAAACGCGAGTTTGGTAAAATTTTAGATTTGCCTCTTTTCGAAAAAATTTTTTTCCTTCTTTCCAACTGATTTTTTTTTTTTTTTTTTTTCTTTTTTGCTCGATTGAACTACAGCTATTATTACACACTTGTATGTGGTTGTATTTCACATGCTTTCACTTTCGAGATTTTACTATTATTCTTACTGTTACTTTTTAAAGTTTATAACACCAATTCTCATTTATATGCAACAGTATGCTATTTCTGGTAAAATAAAAATATACAAATATTTGTCGTATTATTTTACATGAAATACGTTAGAACAGAACTAAATTTAATAAAAATAGAAAATAAAATTACAAAGATAACATACGAATAATCATCTCGCTTTTCAAATTTTGCGGATTTGGATTGTTTTGTCTGATACATATAAATAGAATATCGGTTATCCGATTAAAATGCATTATTTTTTTGAATCTATAAATTTGTTTTCATGCATTCTTGCGATATATACACGCATAAATCGTATATTTTTTTTATACGATTCAATTTAATACATAAATTCAAGTTTTTTGACTCTGCAACCACAGAAATGCAATTCGTTCGTCTTTAACAGTTACACAGTATCAGAAAACAAGTTCACTGACGGAAGAACAGAAAAATTGATGATACAAATTACAATTTTCTGTTACTATCACTAGACGATTAGACCAATTTACTGTTCCGTTATTATACGATCAGGCCGTTAGAATTAGCAACGCCGTTACCGATCGTATTTCGTTGATTATTCCTAAACGAACGATTTAGTCAATAGTATTTTTACCTTGAATATGTTGTAGTAGAGAAACACCATAATGATGCAAGGTATGTAGAAGCTGGATAGGCTCGAGTAGATGATAAAGTCCGCATTGTAGAAGAGGCATTGGTCTGGTATTCGGTCGGGGGTGTTATTCAAGCCGAGAACAATCGGGCTGCCGATCGCGGCAGATATCGCCCAGACCAACAGTATCGTCAACCACACTCTTCTATTGTTCTTGTGCTTGGCGTACTTTATCGGCTGGGTCACTGCTATGTATCTGCAATTCAAATTCATTTCGTGTATCGTACAGTGTCTCCTGTTTGATGGGCATTACGTTACCACAAATCAACATTAATCCACCAATACGCGCGTCCGCTTGTCTGTATCGTCCAATTTACTATTTCTATCGAGGATCGATGTATCCTCGCCGGAGCGATTCTGCCTTGGAAAAAAAGGCCGCGCTTTTTAAATATTTATGTCTCTCTGTAATGAGACGAAATCGAATCTCGCTGAACGGAGAGAAACATGTCAGAAATTAATTAAATTGCTGAATTACCTGTTATCTGTTCTCCGGTATTTCATTTGGAGATGGAACGGCAGATAGATTCAGATTTTACGATTTTATGATTTTATGGGAAGTATATCTAATAAAGTACAGCCATTTATCTGCATTGCGACATGCAATTGGCCGAAAAAAAACCTCCGTATTAATCATTCGGCCTTGCTGTTTTCATAACGGACGAATGTGCTTCCGTCTAAATTAGTTTCAGTCTGTATAATCGGAATTTATGGTTCGGCGTTTGATACGCTTTCGGTGAAGAAAAAGAAACAGAGGGAACGTAATTCGTGACTTTGATGGTCAGCGTTCTTGGAACAGCGAAAATTGTAGAACCGATCGTTTTAATTTCTTCCTCGACTCAACGATTTAGTTAGGTCGGACGTCTCGTCGAAACTTGATCAACGAAAATTATGTCCGGCCCTTACAACTCTATCTCGTTTCGAAACGTCACGGAACAAACCTCGGTTCCTTTTCCTCTGTCTCTCGCGTCTGTTATTCGCGTCACGTAACGCGACCGGTTAGATCAACAACTTTCTGTTTCATGATTTCCAGTGATTTTTCGGCAATCGCGATTCCGCAACTTTCCTGCGACAGAACGAAACAAACGCGACGCAAGCAAGTCGTATTTTACTTTGGAACAGCATTTCGAATCGCGGTTACTACTGCCGTTTATTTCTTTCTTTTTTTCTCTTCGCTTTCCCCATTTTTTTTTTTTTTTTTTTTTTTTTTTTGACGCTAAAGGGCAGGCTTTCGTGCAAAGTTACACGAATTAGTTTGATCTATGCATACGAGTTACAGTTTGAGTTTCGTTCGACTGTTTGGACACGATAAAACCGGAGGTTCAGCCGACGAAACGTCGAAGATCGATCGTGGATTTCGCTCGAGCAAGAGAGATTCATTTCAGGCACGAAATTTTTATCATCTTTCCTCTTTCGTTCCTTCGGAAAAGATCGCTCACCTGTCTATCGAGATTGCTACGAGATTGAAGATGGAACTGGTACTACACGTGACGTCCATTGCGATGTAAAAGTCACAGACAAAGCCGGGCAAGCTCCACGATCCGTTTACCTGGAAAACGAACGAACAAACTGTGAATATCAAAGCTCACCCGCGAATCGTGCCAGTCGAATTGGCTTTCATTGCTTTATGGTCGATTATCGTTTCGACGCAAATTGCCGATCTTCGATTCCAGCGTTTCGTTCGAACCACGCAACGCGTGTAGATGTAGATGTACATATGTAAAAGTGGCTAAACCGGATTTACAAATTTTGCTACCAAAAAACGAAAAGCAAGTACGAAGAACTTTGTGTCTTGACGGGATTGCGGAAAGTGGATGAAACGTGCCTGTTGAAAGAAATCTTTTTGGTAAAAGCCAAGGGCCATTTTGACCAAATCAGAAGATAAGTTTTCTCCTCTTTTTCATTCCAACCGCTGTATCTCGTTCTTTCCGTCTTTGTGCGTCCCTGCATCACGATCCGTGATCTTTTTATTTCCGAAAGCACGGCCACGCTTGCGGCGAACCGACGCTCCGCAATCGAGCGCATCTACAGCGCGAGAGCGAGGCCGGCTCTGTGATTTATTTGGTACAACCGTGCCTCGAGTACGAAATCGGGCGCGGTCGAAACGCGCGCCTATCACCGCCGGCTATGCGTGCACGGTTGTCTCCATTTTCCGTTAAACCGACAAATTTCACAGTATTGAATTTTCTCGCCGTGTTATTATTCACCGTGATGCGTACACAGACCGCAGGTATTCTTGCCTCGCGATTGAATTATTTGACGCCTGTCACCACTAATTGTTTGATACATTTTCTTGTTATCCGAGTTTTATGCGACGTCCAAGTCTCATCGTCAGGCAACCCACGTTGCGACCGAAAGTCGAAAGAAAATAACAAATAACACGTATACGAGGATTTACGTATATACGTCTGTATCGAAATCTCTGAATAAATAGCAAACTGTAATCTCCTCGATATTGATCACATTCTGCAGTACGAACTACATATGATCACTTGTAGAGGCTTTGGGAAATAGCATTAAGTTGCGTAGCTCGTAGTTTAGCATCATATCGATCGAACTGGTATATTTTACATACGTGTATAACCAGAGTGTAACATAACCAATCTATCGATATTTTATGACAGTGCTACATCGCATCGTGAAATACAAGGTAACACGTATGGTACTATGTTACTTTTTCAGCCTCTTAACTTACAACTGCCGATGAAAGAATCGTTATTCAGCCCGTTATTTGATTACTAGATATCAAAATCTTTACGATAGAAAGCTCTTTTAATAGAAGAGTCAAAAACATTAGTTCCATATCATCGAGAATTATGAAAACGTAGTGAATATTTTTATACATGAGAGTCCAATATAGTTGATATGTACAAGGCTCACTGTAATCAAAACCAAGCTGAAAATCCTAAATTCTAAATAAGATCTAAAATAGTTTCATTACTATTTTGCTTTATTTAGAATTTTCTCATTAAAATTAACGTATAGGAAGTACATTTCTGTTTTTTTTTTTTTTTTTTTTATTAAATTTTAGTAGATTTCAGACAGTATTTCTGAGGTTTTATTACATTGCTAATTGCACCAACATCGAAATAACATTATCGATCATGCATGTAACAGTATCGATTTTTCTATGCACAATTAGTATATCGTGTCGCATTTTTACATTGTTAAGTTTATATGTAAATCAATTTGCCACCTTGACCCTCTATTCGTGATATCAATTGACACAATTTTCTCCATGAAAGACGATTCGGTACAAATTGCGTCGTTTGCATTTTATAAAATTA
The DNA here is from genome assembly GCA_032399605.1 of Melipona beecheii. Taxonomy (NCBI): domain Eukaryota; kingdom Metazoa; phylum Arthropoda; class Insecta; order Hymenoptera; family Apidae; genus Melipona; species Melipona beecheii. The sequence continues at coordinate 1,260,453 of JAUCMO010000210.1, read as the reverse complement.
TGAACTTTACAATCAAAAATATTCACATGTGATTTATTCTAAATATTTTTTAAATATTACATTTAGAAGAAAAATAAACAGTATCAAATACAAGAACTCGGACAAATTAGCAAGTTTGATTTACTTTTTAAGAAATTGACAGAAATTCAGGTCATTGAAATGACCTGAGAAAAATTTGTCAATTCAATGCTATAATTATTTTTTCAAGCAATCCAGATTGACAATTGTTTCAGGAAATATCGTGTCTCAAAGCATTATAAAATTATAAACTGTCCTGCAAATAGGAAAGTTTTTTAATCAGTACAAATATTGGAAATTGTAATGATAAATAATTGTAAATTTATCCTTGTAAGTTCGGTTTTTAATTACCGAGTTGATTAAAGCTCTAAAATATTTCAACGTAGATTTCAAAAGATTAACCTGTCGTTTCTCAAAAATAATTAAGAAATAATGGCCAAGCAAACTCAGTCACAGACACGACCCGAGTTCTCCTTACCTTTGATTTAGTATTTAGAAAGATTTATAGCCTATAGTTGTCAATTGCATGGATATAATTATGGTCCTGAGGTTCAATACATCAATTGATGCTACTACGTTTGCATCACTCAAAGGCTATTGTATTTCTGCCAAGTTACGTATTACTGAAACACGAGTGCCAAATGACGAAAAGAAGTCCCAATAGAGAATTGGAATTACTTCGTCATTTCTTTTTTTCCTAGTTCTATGAATCCGATATCTTCGCATGAAAACAATTGCGCAATCTTTTAAACATTCTTAGACATTAGCATTTTGTACTTTCTAACACAGTTCACCTGTGTCATTAATTGTGCACTATACTGTTGAAAAATTCCCACAAAAACAAGTCCAAGGCAGTTAAATTAGTCGCTTTACCGACTGAAACAGGAAACAAAAAAAAATTGCTTGCAACTTTCAGAATAAATTTTTTTCAAAGTTTTAATAAATTTTTCGATCCACATAATTAGGTCTTTTTTCCATCATCGGCGAATATTACCTATCCTAGAAGTTGCGAATCCTCTTTTTTGCATCTCCCTGTTTCCGTTTCAACGCTATACTGTGAAATACTGCACGGGAAATAACGACACTTTGGAGTTTCAGAGAAAATCAGAATTTCAAAGGTCGAATCGCACGGAGAAAAAAAATAGTGCAGATTAATATTAAAAGTAGTGATACTGGTGAAGAGGCGTGTATAATATTAAACGAATGAAATTAACTTTCACTTTGCTATTTTTTTTAAATGCCTTCATAAATGAGTATCTCGTTTAAAAGTCACGCACGACTGTAATGGATAAAAGAATCGGGGGAAAAAAGAATTCTACGTTGAAACTCTCGGTTGCGGAGTGAAACTTGAGGTATGTGACAAATATTTCGTCAAAAATAAACTGAAGGTTATATCGTACGAACGATAACGTTATTTCTCTCGCAGTTTGCAAATATCGTTAACGTTTCCAGAATCGCGATATTGCTTTCTCTTTTTCCCTTTTTTATATGAAAATTTCCTCAATTGAGTCGCGGCGACATTTTTGGAGAACATTCGCCGTTTAACGAGGAACAATGTTTCGAAGTGTATTAATTCTGCTTTTTGCTCTCAGCTCGGTCGAACATGCCCGGAACGACGATTTTGAGCAGAACGAGTTGATTACGTAGAATTGCGACAACGTGTCGTTAATTGCGACGACTGGTACAGTTTAAATCGCAGCGTAGTCTGAATATGGACGCTCGTCGTATGTAACGCATCTTTGTCAGAAGTTGAGCTTCAGCCAAAACGTCAATAAAGTATTCAGGACGAAGTAATTTAAGAGCGACGTGCGCGAATCTAGCACCGGTTGCAGTCCTGTGCCTGCTCTGAACCAGTTCCGAAACACGCTACCCTACCCTGTTTCATCGTCGTTACGTCTCATTCCTCGTAATGCAAAATATGCAAAATTTATTTCATCGCGATTTAGTCGTTCAAACAGCGCCTCGTTGAACACTGTTGAACGTAGATTATCTCTCATCTTCTTTGACAAACCCTTCCTTTTATCAGTCTTTTGTCACAGTGATTAGAAATTACTAAAATTGCTCGTGCAAGTGATATGCGAGAAGGATACAATCGGAACAAAAGTATAGATAACTGTAAGAAACCAAGAATATTAATTAACTACCTTCGGTACCTTACAATTTTTTTATATATCGTACCCAGAGCTACTAAGCATCATCGTGTGAAACGGACACGTTTGCTTTTTAGTAAAAATATTTTGTAAATATAAGAAGAGTCGAACATTTTCAAACGTTTAAACGAGATGTTAAAAAGAAAAGGAATCGCGCAGTTGATACTCTCAGGTTCTTAAGCTTTTGGGCACTAAAATTCCTTCTTCTGGCATCTGAAGATCTTTCTTCAGCGTGCTTGTTACACTTGCTTGTAAACGTATTTATAATTCCGGGATGAAAGGATGCGCGTAGCTAGTTTCTAAATGCAGAAAAAATGTATTTCGTATCTTCCAGCTGATGCTGTATTTTAACCGTTAAGCTTTGCATTTGAAGCCCTTCATCCAGCTCCCTGGTAGCGGGTTAAATGAGCCATAACTCTGTTGCGTGTTGCTCGGTAACGCGTCTCCCTTGTCAAGAGGGGATTCACGTCGACGCGCTTTCTAAATAGACGCGCGCCAACTTGCTGGAGAAGCTACTTTCCGTCGTGCCAACTACACCAGATAATTAATCGCGAATACATCGAATAAATAACCGACGCGTAACCGACTACTTAATTCGCGTAAACGCTGTCCGAAAACCAGCGAAAGAAGAACAACTGACGTTGACGTGAAATTGAGCGAACAGCATTATGCTTATTTACGAGCGAAATTTGTCATCACGTTCCAAAACTTGCAATCGATCGTTTATCGATGTAAGAAGAGCGTGACATGCTTCGTTTCTCTTCATATACATTTGTGTGTATAACGATATTGATAAATATCAAATTTCGTGTATCGTATCTTGATTTTCGATGTCAGAAGGTTTCTCTGTTTGTTAGAAACACACGAAGTCGGTCTCGGTGAATCTAGGAAATGCCAAGGTGAAACCTTGATGATACTTTCGATTAATGCGAGTCTAATATGTATATAATCGCGGCGTTTATAGCTGGTGCATAGAGAGTTATAATTAGAAATCGAGGGAAGCCGAGTCAACCTTACCTTATTCCGGCGACCTTAACGAGAGACATTGGAGGAAACCAGTAAAGGAGCAATTATCCGCCATTTACACCTCTCTCCGGTGTACTCTTTCTATCTTTCGAGTTACTTTGCAACTTAGTTACCAGAGAATTATGACAAAATTAAACTAGATGATCATTTACGTGGAATTCTACCGAATGGATTATACGATTTCGTCTACAATCGAAAATTGGAAACGTCCACAATTGAAAATATTCGACAGCGGTCGAGTTGGTAATTCCACACATTCATTGTATTTTTAAATTCCAATTAAAATTTTTTTTTTTTTTTTTTTGGAATTACAAATTCGCGAACTTAAACATGCCTTCTTCACAGTGCTTGTGGTTATAGATATTAAATATTATATTCTAAAAATCTTAGCAGTAAACGATAAATGTATTGAACAATGTGTTTGAAATGTATTGAACAAGGGTGTTTGAAATGTCAACGATGTGTGACGTTATTTTAGTTAACTATTGTTTATTTATTTTGTTATTAATTATTTGTTGTTACAGCAATTGTTGTCAACGCCAGGAGATTAATTGTATGTAACATATAGCCATTATTTCGGCTTTGCTTCCATTATTTTGATGATGCTGTCCACGATTGGGAATCCAAGGATCTTCGATCGAAAGTTTCAGCCGAGTAAAAATAAATTGCTGCAAGTTGCGCTTCGTAGTACGCTTACTTCGACGCAGTCAATGATATAATGTACTCGACTGTCGTGCATAATGCAGATCCACCGATCATATATGCATTGCGCTTGACTGGTTGCAGAGGACATCAAGGACAGGGTAACGCACTCGACATTGTCAAGCATCGATATCAAGAGTTCAAGGGACAATGGGTGTTGTTAATTTTCTGTAAAATGCATTCGCGTCGTCTGACTCTGCCAACACAGCGAAACCTTTAACAACGTGCGGTATTGAAGAAATTGTTCGGTATCGTTCGGATGAACGCCTCGCTTCAAAAGGATTTGCTACCGATCTATGCTTTACCGATCTACGTTAGAACATTGGAACGCGCAGATGAACGGGGAACCTTGTCCTTTTTGTATGCGAATTCCAATAGTTAACGAGAATTCTCAAATTTTAACGAGCCATTATATTTCATACGTGCACCTACGATTGTTGTACACGTATTCATCGTGCTCAGAGCAGCTGTAAACGTCGTTGTTTGATGGTCGTTTGGAAACTGAAGCCGTGAAAGTTTCAAGGAAAAACAATGAGCGCTTCCGTGGCAATTTAACGACAAGCACGAAGCTGAAGCAGAGCAGAAATTCCACGTAATTTTACTCCACCGCTACGTAACACTCGTTGAAATTCAGAAAGAATTATGAAATCTTCATTTTCTTTTTCTTTCGTTTCGTTTCTCGTGCGTGACTCCCTTTTATCAAATGGATTAATACACGTTGAAATATTTGGTAAGAAAGTTTTCCCTTTTTTATCGTGCAAAAAAAAAAGAAAAAAAGAAAAATTTGCTGCAAACGCACCATGCGAAGTCGCGAAATTGTCATTAATTTTTGTTGATACGCAGTATCACGAACGTTTTAACATTTAATTCGTTCATCGTTGAAAACGAGCCGCGAATTATCACGGTCGCTTTTGAATTGCCCACGAATACACGATATGTACAGATTTTATATATTCGACTCTTTTACCAAGAAGAAGCGTACTTTCCACAGCAGGTGAACTGTTTTTCTTTTTTTTTTTTTTTTTTTCACATATGCGAAATCATTCGTTCGCTGCGTTCACGCTAAAGAGATGAATATTAACTCGTTGTCAGCATCATTTGTAATTCCAGTTTTTATTTATCTGTTGGAACGTTCGTTCTTTTCCGTTTGTGGACAGTGATATTCAAGCTGATCGATCGCTTTTGTGTTTACTATATTTCGCGGAAAATATTTTCCTCGTCGAGGAACCGTATTGTTCGACACCATCCCTCGACACAGTCGCACGACTAATTAAACACTGGAATCACTTTCTCCCCGCGTTTAATATTTCAGCATCCAGCAAGACCGCGTGTTTTTCTCGCTGGATGCCGGCTGCAGTTCGTGCAATTCGGCAAACACGCGGCGGGCCAACTGCGTGCCTCCTTCCCTTTGTAGCAGCGTGGGTACGCAGGTCCGCCATAAATTCGTGGACAGACGAGCGAGCGTGAGAGAAAGCGGAAGTGGTATGGCGACTGTATTTTCCATCGACGTGTCGGCTACGTTGGGTATCATGTCAGCCGCTTAAATGGGTAACGGCGTCCCTATTAATTCTCGTATCGAGCGGCTGCAGTACTCGAAGCGATTCACCCATCGTAATTCAATGACACGCGGCAGAGGGTTGCGGAGACGAGGGTGCGCGACCGATACGAAGGCCGTTGCTAAAATTGATTTGGAATTGATATAATCACTAAAGGTAAGCCGGCAGAGAGATAGATAGAAAGAGAGAGAGAGAGAGAGAGAGACGAATATATCACTAGACGAATCGGGGGAAGGCAGATTGCAAGGAACAGAGTGGAAAACGAAAGAGATGGATGGACAGACAGGCACGCAAAACTGGAGAAAAGAGACGGAGATTGATTTCGTCCGTGAAGTTAAACGCGAGAGAGAGAGAGAGAGAGAAAGAGAAAGCACTTGTAAGACTCAATCGCGGGCAGATATTGTGGCAACGGGTTGAACGGGCCGATAGAGGAGTGGCAAGGAAAGCTAGAAATCTCGGCGTTACACGGGACTATGGGACTGAATCGAGAATTATTTGCGAAGCGTAATCAATTCGATGCTGTTCAATTCACGGGATCCAAGAGTACAGGGGAGAAACGAAACTGGCGTTTCTCGAGTGACACAACCCGGTAGGGGGAGAAATCTGCGAAGCTATTTCGGCGAAAATTTCTCGACTTTCGCGGAAGGTGAACGTCAACACGATGTTTTACGTAAACAGCAAGAAGAATTTCACGAGGGAAAATTCTCTAGACTCTGACGTTCCTGCGAAACGTGATCGATCAAAGCCAGGCAAACGTTAAGTCTTGGCTTTTCGAATGTCTTGCTCGCTAGATAATTGCTTTCTGACGCTCCTTCTCGTCGAATTTTCAATCTCCACCGATTGCAAGCGTTCTCGAGGATCTCTGTTCTATTCTCCTCGTAAAAACATCTGCAACTTTGACGAATTTTAGTATAAATGTCATTCTTATATATTAAAAAAAAAAAAAGAAAAAGAAAAAGAACAGGGTAATTCAGTATTGAAAGTACAATCAAGAAGCGAGTGATTTCACGTGAATGAATATATCAAAAATGAGGCATAAAACTGTTTCACTCGTTTTCGAAAAAATCGAGTTTGAAAATTTATTAGGTACAGGTATTTGAGCTGGACTGTGCAGAAGTGACAAATCGATAGAAAGTTATTCCATCATAAAATGTAAAATAAAATTTTCGCATTTCACGTTTCATTTTCAAAAAAAAAAAAAAAAAAAAAAAAACAGTTTGAACACGTCCAGTTAAAAAGTACGTTCGATAAACGCGTACTTAATGAAGTTTCAAATTGAGTTTTTTCAAAAACGAAACAAAAATTGTATTCTGCACTTTTGACTTATCTTCGCACGTAGAACACACTGAATTGGCACTAAAATCAAACGCAATCGATAAATATATTTAACCTCGATTTTTCATAAAAACGGAGCCTTGAGTTTTTTCTCTTTACTCTTTATTCTCGATTTATTTCCTTACGTGTTCTTTAATATTGGAACATAATACAATATATATGTATAATACAAAATAGAGCATAATACGATATATACGTATAATACAAAATGAGAGTTACGTCTGTGAAAAGACGGTTCATTGTCTCGTGAAAAAATTTTTGCATGGTTTCGTCTTAGGCTCGGGAGAACCCGACGGTATAAAAATTCTTGGCAGATCGACCGTCGGTTGATCATCTATCCTTAGAAATTCCAATGCGACATTAAAAAGCCATTAAGATAGTTAATGCAGGATTCTATGGCCAGCGATTTTTTATCCGAGTTGTTGGATCAAGTTAGTTTCTCGCCGCGTCAGATGATTTCTCGAAGTTAAAGTCAATTCTGCTAATGGTTTTCGACTCTCGGAGATGAAACGGTTCGTCGTTTCGTTTCGTTCGATTCTCGTCTGCGGTTCTCACTTTGCCGATTTGTCAAGCGAGACGATGATTAATACTCGATGCTTCCTCATATGGAGCTCGATCGACGTCGAATCGTTCAACGTCTTTGAGAACGACGTCACTTGTTTAGGAAACGCGCCAGTCTTTCGACTAGTGCAAATTCTCCCTCTCTGGACTGTAGTACGGCAACTTTGAGTTTCCTCTCGCTGCATTCGCAGAATATACGAGGTACGTTTCATTGATTTAACGTGTATCGAACCTGAGAAATGCGCTCGGTTCAACTATCGGCTCCAAGTACTACGGTGTGTTTAATAAGAACGTGGACTCCATTTCACTGAAGAAAAAATTCTTTTTGCAACAAATTTTGCACGGATCGACAGTATACTCAAAATACTATTACTCACTCAATTAATAATGTGTCCAATCTCCACTATTAGCGATTATTGCTTGGATGCGTAATAACATTTCTCAATTAAAAAATTGGTGGAAAGCATACGTCTTGTCGTATCCAAGAAGTAATCGCTAGGAGATTGAATACATATTAATAGAGTGCGTAATAGTATTTTAGTATTTGGTATTTAATATTTTTTGTACTCTCGATCTGTACGGCGTTCTTTACAATAAATAAATATTCGACAACGAAGGATGTCCGTGGATGTTGCAAAAATCGTGCGAGTTTGCAAAAGTTGAGCGTTCGAAACTGTCGAGCAAAGTATCAGTTTTACCGATTTGCAAAACAGGCACCGGGCGTCGCGGTGGAAATTTCCGACGGCGAAAGTGGGAAAAGAAGCGTCGCGCGGGAAAATATCGATTCTATTTCGAAGCTATTACACGGGCGTGTGCGCGAAATTGTCGCGATCATCGTCCAATATTGAGAACGGTATAATTCGGATAACTGACGAGAGAATATATCGTACAAACGTTTCCCGTTTCGACAATTTTCCTCGCGAGAAAAGCGAGTCGCGTCTACCCAAGCGAAGCTCAAAGAATTCAATAACGAAATTGATTTAGTCAGGCCAGAAATCCCCCAGTAATCAATTTCGAAACAGTTTTCCGACAACGAAATAAACGAATGGACCGAAGTAATAACATTTCTTGCGTCTGCCGGAGAAAAAGTCGTATTTTGAAAATGGCCGTGACAACACTCGGTCGCAATATCTGTTGCCGAGATTTTATCGCGGACAGGATCAAGAGCGATATTGCTCCCGGCGTTATGACTGACCAGATACGGAGCATTATCACTCGATTTTGATACATTTCTCCTGGCCGAGCTGAACTCTCCTGTTTCTCGCATTTCGCGCGCCTCGTACTATGATCCGACAGAATGAAATCGCTGTAAACTTACTTGTCATTCATCCGTGCAGGAAAAAGAAAAAGAAGAGTAAATGAACTAACAAATCGTGAGAACAAACAGGTGGGATTCGTGGGCGAAACTTGCCGTTTTTCACAACAAACCATGAAACTCGACAGTGATCCGCTATAAATAAAATGAAAGGCACGTATTCAGCTACACCTTCATGGATGTACGGGGTAGACCGCTTAAATAGAATTATCTAAATAACTCCGTTGTATTTATAATAAAATACCGAGGAGGAAATAATACCGAGGGGGACATCATAATATGATTTTTACACAGATGAGGAGAATTCGATAACTCAAGAATTTCATCATTACACCTTTTTTTTTTTTTTTTAATGTAATGATGTATTTTTTTATCTATTAATCGATGCACCTTGACATTCTCTGTAGAAAAAAGTATTAACTTAGGTATGTCGAAAAATTGCTTTACAGGAGATATTTCAATTTTAATTCTTATAAAATCTATGCATAAAACAATACTATCCTTATCTTTTCTCGTCTTTCATGCGATAAATTCCTAAATTAATAGCTTTCTAACATAGGTTAAAACATTTTTTACAAAAAATATCGACCTTAAATCTTCGAAACTCTTCCATTTACAAAAGTAATCATCACCTCCATATTATGGCCATCTTTATTAAGAAAGTTTACCCCGTGACCAAGAAAACAATGAAATTATTTAGGTGATCTCATTCAAGCGGTATACTCAGCCTGTACATGGGATTATAACTCAGGTTAAAAGTTTCTGCGTCTTTCCTCGCCAGAAGAACTGCCCGAACGATCCTCTTCCTTTCGACACTCTCACCTTGGAACTTGTCCATTTGTAAGACCTTCTCTCCCCTCCCGTGTTTCTCACTTCGCTTTCAGACCCCGCTTTTTTCCTTACTTTTCCAAATGGACCGCGACACAAATGTAATAGCGCAACTTTCCAGGTTCGTCCAACTTTTTCCTCGAGCGGTTTTACGTAAATCGCGTTTCTTCCGGCGAGCCAAGGCGACAGAGAATGATCATCGCCCATATATATCCTAAATATTGACTCGCCGACAGGACAGGCAAACAAGAAATCACTTTGTAATCCCCGTGCGCAAGGGATGGCAGAGTAGTTGAGGTAATTCACTCGGCAGACGCTTCCACGGATGTTGAGGCGGTCCAGCGTACTGGCTCGGTACTGTTTCAGGTTTCGGGCACGTAGTTACGACTTAGTCGGGGATCAGATTGAATTTGCCTGCCCTTCTAACGTGGCAGCATGAATGTCCGCGAGAAGAGAATCGGAGGACAGCGCAAAGGAACTTGCTGGAAACATCCGGGTTAACTTGCATTAATTCAGATGGCCGCTGGAGTTCATTCTAACGGCAGACTACTGAAACTGGCTGTATTGTATCACCGACAAGTACTGTGTAAAAAATTCGTATCGGTAACCATTGTTTGCCAACTATCGGTCACTACTGGATATTGAAAGTTCACCAACTGACCAATGATCTCTTTCTTGCCTCTCCTACGCGAGACGCTTTTTGAAATTTCCGCCTCTCGTGTGGCGAGGTAAGTTAATTAAAAGCTGCTCTTAATTCGTACACACGGTGAGTGGCGAGTAATTCGACGATGAAGAAAATTAAACGTACACAAGGTAGGCTGAGTACAAGAAATTTCAATTAAAATCAATTTCCACGCTGAAACGTAAATAATTAATTACATAATGAAAGGCGTATCAGCGAAACGTACACGATTCAATTCAGGATACAATTGGCGCGGGGGGAATGGTTTATGTACAATTAATATATTTAATAACGGGATCGAAAGCGAAACTGCAAATGGGTACAAATCGTATCGTTCGTTTCAGCCGGTATAATTACAAATGTTCTCTAACACCCAAGCTAATTTTAAGCATTAACAGTAATAATCGAGGATTAATCGCAATACAAATAGTGGATATTGCTACGGACGTAATAACATAGTCGCGTTTTAATTCCAAAGCATGTCACGATACCTGTCTACGTCGATACTGATTGGCTCCGTCCGTTTCCTCTGTTTCTCACAAACGATAAACGAGTTTGAGTTTTTTAGAAGGGCTGGCCCGTTAATTTGAAAGTATTTTTCCAAAATACCCGAGAAATAGTTGATTCACGCGACTCACTTCAATTGTAATAAAATAACGGCACAACGATAAAACGACGTGTAATGCGACCTTAATGCGAGTAACATACTATGCAAAGCATCTGTAACAAAAACCTTTGTCAATTTGGCCGACAGGTTGACGGATATTGCGTTCCAGAATAACGCCTCCTTTGAATGCGTGCTATCTCCTCGTAAAATATACAACCAGCACGGCCGGGTTTTATTTCATACAAAAACTCGTCGGATTTCGACTTTTCGACGACGTGTGATTTTTGCAAGATTGTTAAGGAGTTCGTTAACTTTTTTTGCTCTCTCTCTCTCTCTCTCTCTCAAGCAAGATCATCAATCAGTTTGGGAACGTTTTGCACAGCGAAAATTGAAAATCGAAAATCCTCCGGGAGAGAAGAGCTAAAAAGTCGAACGCGCCAGGAATTTAATTAGAGAACCACAACTTTCTAACCCGCGAACTACGACGCTAATTATTCATACGGAAACGCTTGGAAACATTCCTGTCTTCGAAACAGGCAACACCAATTCGAACGAAACTACATACACAGCTTCCGTGGTTTTAAAGCCAGAAACCAGATGAATTAATTATCAACGTTATCTCCTCCTTATATAAACTGATTCGACTTTGGATAATTATAGGATATGGGAACGAAGGAGTACACAAGGAACTGGGATGGCTGTGAACATCAGATTCTCGAATATTATCTACGTATCCTGTTACCCTGTTAATGACTCCCGAGAATCGTTAGCTCAGTGAAGGTCTTTGGCGATAATAATACACGTTCCACTTCGTACACTGTCGACGACTGAAGTGTACACGACATATAGCGTGTTTAATAAAAACATGGACGCCATTTCTCTGAAAAAAGTATTCTTCTCGTAAACAATTTTGCACAGATCGAAAGTACCCAAAGACACATCAAATATTATTACGCATTCGGATTAATAGTGGGTACAATCTCCAACACTAGCGGTTATCGCTTGGATGCTTTTCAGCATACGATAGATAGGTAAAGATCTCTTTTTAAAGACATAGGCTTTTCGTTGTTGAGATACGTGTTCCTCGCAATCTGTGCTTCGTGATTGACCAAACTTTTCCATTTCAATTGGATTGCCCTCGACAAACTTTTTTTGTACCATCTACCAGCAGTTTATTCACGAAGCATCATCACTTTAAAATAACACAGCATTGGAAATAATCATTTCCAACAATCGCACAAAATTTTGTTGATCATATCTTTCTAACATGTCTGAATTTGAAGCGACCATCAACGTGCATTGCTCGTCTGCTAGAACAAGTACGATGTACAAAAGTTAATGATACACAGTTTCAATCTCTGGAAAAATAACATCTTCCGCTATTTTTTAAACATTCGTAAAAAGCAATAAGAAATCCAAGTTCATCTGAATTGTATTCTGAATTATGTGAATTATTTCAACTGTCTTCAGAAATTTCTTCTTTTGCAATTTTGTTCTTGTTACGTCATTATTATAGCTTTCACTTTAGGCGTCTGTTCAGATATTATATTATTATGTATCGCACCATACAACGTGCATTATAATTATCAGCAAATTATAAAAAAGAGTTGGTTAGATGTACCTTCGGTGAGCACGATGTACCTTCAGAAGGGACAGTCGAGAGCAAAGGATTAAAAGTCCTCTTTCGTGCCAATTTGATCACCATCTTCTGAGTGTCTCGATTGTTTATAAAAACGCATAAAGTCTTAAACTCGCGAACATTGAAGTAGCCCCAAACACGCACTTTTATTCGATGGTTGACAATTGGATTTTTGTGGACAGACCAGGCTCATTTGACATTACGGGAGGACACAGGATACTAGCCAGAAAAGAGAGTTTGTTCCAATCACGACCGACATTTTCGTAAGTTCAAGCTAGATGCTTTCTTAAAAACAAAGGTTTCGATACAGTTTGTGGAAAACATGTTCCGTCGCGTCCAATAATAATAATTGTTAGTGGTGGAGATTGGACACGCTATTAATTGAGTGCGTAATATAATAGTATTTTAAATGTACTTTCGATCTGTGCAAGATTTTTTACAAGAAGAATTTTTTCTCAGAGAAACGACGTCCACATTCTTATTAAACAAACAGCAATTGTACACATGTAGGCTAGATTTGTTCCCATTCCTGTCAATTGAAATTATACAGAACTTACGTTCCCCGTCTTCGGCAACCGGCAGACCAGCCGTTTGAAATAAATTTCGTCCTGGTGTCGAAGGAAAGACGCGCGAACGAACGGACACGCGTATTAGTATTAGCAGGTGGTATCGACACGGGAAACTGGCGAAGTTAGCGAACAGCAGATACAGCGAATAGGAATTACCGAACTTCTGTGCATTCGAATCTGTTATAGTTGCTCCGTGGCAATTCCGCTCTTCCTCAAACTAGGCATCTCCATCGCGGTTCAACTTCAATGTTCGGTCATTACATGATGGGAAACGTGGCGTTGATCATTGGTCTCCGTTTCAAGAAGTTTGAAATTTAAGCTTTAGGTTAGAATGCTTCAACGAATGGGTGAAAACGACGAGATTTTCTGATCGATCTTCTTTAACCACGGGGAACGACGTCAATAGACGTCGAAGCGAAATTTGCGCAAAACACCGGTAGCGTCAATAATCAATTTCAATGTTTTGGTCATCTTGCTTGTTAATTTCCGTATTTACATTTGAAAGTTCGTGAAAACACGTGTCTCAGGTTAAATTAATTTATAACCTGCTGTTTTGATCACCTTTTGTGTCAATTTCCATATTTACGTTTGAAAGTGCACGAAAACGTTTATCTCAAGTTAAATTAATTCATAATCGTATTAATTTACACGGGATGAAAAGCTGAAATACTTTCGAAGCGATTAATTGTATCAATAAACGTTTCAGACAAAAGCTAAATTGTTTCGAGGGGAGCATTATTATCTTCTGATATTGACGTACAGAAAACGTTTGAAGACCATGCTTGTTTTGTAAGCGAAATCATATATTTTTTGATACACAGCTCGTCATTTCTTATAAAAAAAAAAAAAAAAGATACTATAAATCATTCATACCGAAAAATCATTAGTTTAGAAAATATTTTCATTCTCTTTTATTTTAATCCTAGGTGACTTACTTAACCGATATATCAATATATTAATTTGTATAATAGTTTATATATTAATATATTGATTTATATAGCAATTTATATATTAATATATTAATTTACGTTACATTAATATCACTTATTTATCTAAAACTGAATTAATTAATTTACATTTCAGGTTTGTCATTTTCCAGCGTTCCACGGACACGATTCCTCCAAATACGCCCGCAGTCAAAGAGTTAATGGGTTTCGCAAGATTATGCACTGGTACCGTCGCATATTTAATTCGTTAGTTCGTTATGACGTTCTTCGCGAAAACGGAATTAACTTATATCGTTTCGTGTTCGTGAAACAGCTAGCGTCAGTGATATTTCATTTAAAATATGGCACGCTCGTGAATATGCCGTACATTCTTACAGAGAATCTTCACGACAAGAGATCATCGTTTGATCACCGTTTCTCGTAGTAATGTACTCCTAATGATCCTCGAAACGAAGTTTTAATGACTTCTTTGTGGAAAAGTTCGGAAAGCAAGGGTGGAAAACGAATTTTCCGCGCCCCTGTGAACGAGAAATTTAGGCGAAGGGCGCGGCTTAGCGCAACGTGCCCCCAAGATAAATGAAAGAACCGAAGATTGCTGTAAAAGTTTGGACGAGATATAGGATTCGGCCTGCGAGAAACACAGCTGGTATCGTCTAATATCGAATTTCATTTATGACCACAAATTGGTCCCTTGCGCTTCGTCGAATTCCTCGAATTTCGATTAATTCTTTTTTAAATCATGCTCATAGCTGCGTCTCGTTTCTTCAATTTCCGCAATGGGAATTTCATGATTCTTGGCCCATCGAGAATCGGGTAGCGATTCATCACCTTAATATTATAAATATCTTAATTTCTTTGAATTTCGTGGAAATTATGGATTAGAGGTGAAAACATATTATACTTTTTCAGTAATTAAAAAGTAGAGAATTTACTTACCTAGTAATTAAAAAATAAAATTTAATATCATTAGTTGATTGAAAAGAAAATGTTGCGTTGGTTAATTATTTTACTTTTAATTTCGACAAAGGGGAGATTCCAGTTTTCGAGGTTCGAGGTTTGTTCGTGATTATTATAATAGATAAGTTCTATATCTTCAATTTGATGGAAATCTGTCACAAAAAATTGACCTTGAATTTCAAACATTTTATTTCATTTTTTTTTTTTTTTGCACTGTATTCTACTCATCACGAAAGTGAAACTTTTCCAAGAAACCATAAATCGCAATCTAATACGTAGTTCTTCTGAAAAATGGCGGAAAGTTTCTTAATCATTTGAACGCTGCGAACGCGTGCGTGCTAACGGCGACTTTATGATACCGGACGCGTGGATGTAATGTTTATATTTGGGAATAATGTTAACAGTTAGTTTTGTCATTTGGTTATTTACAACTACGATAAATCAAATGTTAGTGAAATCTAATACAAAAAATTCCGTAAAATAGACATCTACGCGTCTAGAACCATAAAGTCGCTGTTAGAACCTACGCGTCTGCAGCGTTAAATGATTGAGAAATTTTTATGCCATTTTTGAAAAAAACTATTAGATTCCGATCTATGGTTCTTTGGAGAAGTTCTACCTTCATGATGAGTAGAATAGAACGAAAAAAAAAAAAAAATTGACCTTGAAATTCAACACGAAGGTTCTTTACATCTATTTCCATTAAATCGAAGATGTAGAATTCTATGGTAGCCATAGACAAACTTTTCTTTCCACTTGTACAATTCTCGAAAAATATTCCCGCGTGTAGAAGAACACACTGATGCCAACGTAATTATTCAAATACTCTAGAACTTTAATTTTATCAAGTGGAACGTAGTAACAGGACAATTAACAAAATAAATGTAGCGCATCGCGTGGAAGTATTTATCACGTAAGGTATGCCACGATTCAGATCACATAACCTCTGATTGTAGTAATCACCGTGCGAAAATACCTTCCGCCAACTTCTAAGCAATTCGTTCCAATTATGGTATGGTCAAGTCTGAAATATGAAAACCCATACAGGGTTAGGCTTCGTTCGGGCACCAACTTTCGTTCGAGGCGCGCCAAGAATGTATCCAAGGAGAAGGAAAAACGACGCGGCAAATCAGAAAACTCTGAAACGACTTTTTTGCCCGGAGGAAGACAAATGATCCGCAATCATGGAGATTGCCAACTTTGCCAATTGCATTCTGGGAGACACTGCAACCGGGCCGCAACTTTATTAAAACAGTTTAATCACGAAACTTTCTTCGAGCGTTTACTTTCTATGACACTATTGTCATTTCATTAAGTTGGTTGTATCGCGGAACGAGACGGTCTGTCTGGCCGATACCAACGCGACATTTTCGGAATGGGCGTTCATTCTGTTCAATGTACTCCTTATTTACCTTTTATTCAGAGCGAAATTGGGTTATCATTCTCTAGAGTTATGAATTATTTGACGTATTGATAACGATCCCCGAATGGAAGAAACGGAGCGCAAAGGTGTTAAATAAAACCGGGTTATTTTGACGTCGAGGGCAAACAATGGTTATTCATATCGGGCGATCGTCTTGAAAAAGCAATTTCATCAGCGAGTGAAATAAAGAAAAAAGAAAAAAAGGAAAAGAAAGGGAGAAAGGACGCGACGAGACGTGGCGCATGATACGTACCGAGTTTATGCTGAAAATTTTACCCCGTTGGCATTATATGGAAACGGCAATGAGGAATAGGAAACAGAACCGTTGGAAGTTCTTCCTGTCTTCTCAATGGGTCATGAACCAGGTATAACAAATGGGGAAAGAGACAAAAACCATTGCCTTGTCGTGCTCGCGACTCAATTGTCCAACATAATTCATCCTCGCGAGATTCTACCTCGAATAAGAAATATGATTTCCCTTCCTGCTATCGGAAATAGAGAGTCAGAGATGGAACGAAAGCATAATTTCGCGATGGACGTTGATATGGGGACTCTGATGTTTGACGATGATGGATCGTTGTGTACACGCGTGCTCGATCATTCATTATTGCGGTTTTGTCGTTTCCAACGAAATTATGTAAGTTCGTTTCTGTATAATAAATACGTTTATTTATATAATTAAACGTACACTTGTATTGAACGTACAATTTCTATCGTAGATATCTCTATATATAAGTATAATACATTTACAGATGCACGTATACATATAATATAAATACGTGTATTCAATATTTTTATAATTGCATTCTTTGTTACTTGTAAAAACAAATCTCCGTTACAAAAATATACGTGTTAAACAATCGAGTATTAAAATATCAGTGAGCAAATACTTAAAACGCGAAACATGGTGCGCAACATAATGTTGCACTTTGTGCATGCATTTGGCTGAAATATTGCCGAATCTAACAAACGCGCCGATACGTGTAATCATCGATACATCGATACATCGGTTTGCATCTGTCGTTTATAGCAAATAAAATTCAGCGATTCTTTTTGTTTGTATCCCACTGATGGATTGCTTGGATTTAATTTCGTTTTATCGGAATATGCAATACTTGAAGCGAAAACTTTATCCATTTATCTTATTTTCTATCGATTTCAAGTTTTCTTATGATTTTCACATAAAGATTGATCGAGTTTCTTTCTGACTTAGCTCATGAAAGAACGGATGATCTATCGATGAGAAACACATACACTGGCCGCCACAAACTTACACTAAATTTCCAATATTCCGAAAAATTGACGATATTTATACTGCTCTTATCAGCGGTAAATTTGGCTTGAATCATTTTAAAGCGTGAAGCTTTCCACCTTTGTTATTGTAGATTTATTTTTTAGAAAAATGTCTTTTTCAAACATTGAAAAAATTTTTTCATGACTGAATCCACCGTAGATTTGAAGATTGAAACTTCTTTTCGCAACGATCCTTCAATGCTTAGTGCTTAGAGTATAATTTCTTTTCTCTCAAATTATTCAACTTTGAATGTACCCGAAAATGACGAAAATTCGAACAAGTCTTTGAATTTTTTGAATTTTTATCGTTCAACCTTAATATTTAAAGTTTAATAACTTGGTGAAAAAAATCGTTCAGTTTTAGAGAGTTATGATAAATATGAAAAGATATTTTGAGAAACGTTTGAATTTATAGCATTTTCGAGGAAAAATAATATCTTCATTTTCCCACTTACTACATGATACAAAAACATTTTTGTGAGAAATGAATCCAGGATTGTGAAGGTGAAAGCTTCACGCTTTAAAAAGAGGTCAAATTTATTATGATTTCTGTCAATTGTTGAAATTGTAATTAAATGTTGCCAATTTACGTAAATTTATGTAAGACGTTACGTCACTGTACGTAAACCATCGCGAAGGAAAGTATAAATCTCGTGTCAGAAAGTAAAAATGAACTAAACGTTTCATTTAAAAATATTTTCGCTGCCGGAATACAATTCCCAGTTTAATATTTCGTATTACGAATTGAGTCAGTTTTTAATGTGATAATCTCGCTTGCAAATTAAAGTGTCAAAAAAAAAAAAAAAAAAAAAGGGACGAGCGTCTGCAGAAACATTGTCTTCGCTTGGGAAAAAAAGCAATCAGCGTTGTAACACAGTGAAATCGCCCTGGGTATCGCAATAGCTAACTCCATCGAAAAGTTGCAGCGCTGCGCAAGCCGGAGTTGCTTCCATCTTTTCTCACGTAGTCCCAGAACAACTCGAGTGGTCAATTCGCTGAAAAGTCCCAATCTATGTCCCTCGGATATCAGTTTCTCCTTCCCAAGAGACGTACGTGCATCGAATTGATTGATTTTACTACTTCTTTTCGAGAACAAGTTCGTCGAGGACACATATGTGGTTAACCGATTCATTTATGAAAATACGAGATGCACGAATATCTTTGACAGATGCAAATAGGATCATTAGGATTATCAAAAGTAAAGGATTTTGAAATGAAGCTAATTGAATCTTTGCACGATTTTTTTTTTTTTCTACAGAGTTATAACAGTTTAAAATACACATCAATTTTGCGAGTGACTATGATTAGAAATATTTATTTTTCCTTACTACTGCCACGAACAACCGGCAACGTTTTATAAAAGAATGACACAGATGGCTGATTATCGACACCGATTCGTGATTCGCTCAACTGATCAAGCAATGCACTAGATTCATATAACATTCGCTTCAGTCGAACTACAAATGTCAAATTACCGCGAATCAACGCCATACGTTGAGACTTTCCAAAAGCTATATTACCAAAAGCTACGAGCAGAGTACAAGCGGAGGTTCGCAACGCGATGGTTTTAGCAATATTTGAAACATTTGCACGAGTCACTGTACATAGTTATAGGGTGGCTGTGATGTAGTTTGTTAATATACCCAAAGAATGACTAGCGAACTAGCCTGATATCATTAAATTGCGCCGCTTCAAGTTGTGATCCGCAGGATTCACGAAGTTAGGGATGCGTATGTTCAGGCGCATGTGTGTACAGTTGATTGGTCGGTACACTGAAAATGTGCTTTGCTGGCGTCACCGTTGCCAATCGAATTAACGCTGATTACGGTTCATTTGATATCGTCCTCCGCGCTCTGCTATTGTGCAATATGACAACCGAGCCTGAAATATTTCTGCATAAATTTACGATGCCAGTGGAAGACAAAATGGGAGAATAATGACGACGTGCGAGTGCGAGTAATTACCCGGCATAAAGTCATTTGAACCATCAATTAACGTTGTTGCCGATGATAATAATATTGCGGGCCACGTTTCGGCGAGTTCGCTTTTGTTAAATCGCCAGTTATTTCGGCCGGCTCGTTCACTCGTAAAGACGTCATTGGATAGAAACCGAATGACGAATGGCTACGATAGTCAATTCGACCCTCCAGAGCGTGGCTAATGCGAGTGATCGTTGTCGAAGTAAGTTGCAACTTGGATCAACGCGATCAACTACAGCGCATCGAAACCATAAATCGAAACGCGTTACCTTTCGCTCCACGTTCTCGCGTCGTTACGTCAAATTTGTTTTCAACTTCCAATTATATTTAAGTGAGAAACGACAGCTCGAGTTACACTGGTTCGCGACTTGTGCAAACGTGTTCATTCAAGCTCGAAGAATCGACACTGAGTATTACGCGCAGTTCCTCGTCTACCGTTCGATATTGCGTTTCTGTTTCCGTTTCCGTGTTCAAAGAAATCGTTTTCATCAGCTAAATGAAAAATTCTGTTGCGCGACCGTAACGTTACGTGAACGTACGAAAGAATGCCTCGTGGCGTAATAAAGCAAATCGACGACGCCGCAAGTGTTGAAAATAATTGGTATTTGCGAGCACACTGCGAGCTAGACTGGAAACAGTTTCATAAATTATAATGTAATTTTATAAAATTTTCCGCGATAAATCTCTCGGGACGTTGCATGCAACAAACTCTTCTATTATGATCAACTACCTAACCACTGGTAGTTCTACGTACGTCGTTTCTTTCATCTCTTCCTCGTCACAATATCTTCGTTATTTTTGCCGATGCGAGAAGATACGTCGGGAGAAACTTTCAGAGCAACGAATTCCCCTCAAAAAACCATTTTCTTTCAGTTTTTTAGATTACTTACATTGTTTCTTCTTCTTCTTTTTTTTAATGATATTACATATTTTTCTTGTGCACTAGTCGATGTGCTTTTTCAGTACTTCTGTCGGAGAATTATTAGTCTGAAACATATTTTAACTTTAATTTCGTTATATTTATCTATGTACCTTGTTTAGTTTAGTTTTTCGTTATCTCTGATAAAATTGAGGTTGAAATATTGTTCGAATTGACCATTTTCATACGCAAGTAATTTAATGCCTTTTGTAATATCGAGAACGGTACAGTCTCAGTAAGAAAAATATTGATGACCTCGATTAAAAGAAACGACGTTAACGGGGGAAGGAAAAAATTACGAATTGCGATATTTGTCATTCTGAACCTGAAGTCTGTAATATTCTCTTTCGTACGCTTTTACGCCTGCAAAAAATGACGAAGGCACTATAGTGAACAAGATGAAACAAACACCATGTACACGCATGCACACGATCATTTTTGTCTACATTTTTGTCTACATGAAATATATCTGGTAATTTTTTTTCAGTATGGTTAATTATCCTCGTTATGATAATTTGAGAAATTAGTCACAGTCGCGTGTTCTCTAGCAGTTGAATAAAGGATCGTAAAAAGCGCAGGTGTTCGAACGGTTCTAGCCAATCGCTCGATGCAGAATTTTCACGTATAAAATTCTCTCGTAATAATTCTCCATGTGAGCACAAAACAAAAAAAAACAAAAAAAAAAACAAAAAAGAACTGTACAGAATGAATAAATTCAATTGTTTTCAAGTCAATCGATGTTGATAAAGTGCTTTGGAAAGATCGACCGGGTTTGAATCCGCTGCAACGGCGTTGGCCAATACTAGTTTCGAAAAATGAAATGAAAAAAAAAAAATAAATGGCGAAAAGATTGCGCAATTTCGTTTCCTTTCTTTGAAAATCCGTCCCTTGCAGAATTGTCTCGAAAGCAGCGCGTGGCTGGTTTCAACGGAAATACATCGGGACAATATTCCTCGGAAGTTTGTCACCATCGTTCGTCGAATCAGTGAAATTGCAATTTAACTGCATGACACTAATTACTCGAACGAAAGTGAAGCAATTTGTTAAACGGCGTGTCTCTGTGGAACTTCGGCTGAAACAACGTAACCAGAGAACCTGCTGAAATCTGTGGGAAGATGAGCAATGTTTGATGTAGCGAATGCACTTCGGTTATGTACTTTCCACTCTGCACAGACTAACCATTCATTACTGCGAAACCAAGAGTCATGGTTGTTATTAATGCCGCTGCAAATGGCAGAGTCTTCTATCACGTAATTTAATACGCCGCGAATAATTTCATCGAATATATAGACAAACCAAAATGAATAGCGAAAGAACAGTAGAAGTAGAATGCTTCTTGCTTGGATCATTGAACGTGACTGTTTTATAGAAAATGCTGACGTGGAACAAAATTCACGTACTTTTTTGAAGTGTAAAGTTTTAATTATAGTCTTGATAATTTGTTGTCCTTGATAAATTGATTTCGACAAAAGTGTGCAAGACCGCGAAAAATATTTCAGGCACTTGGATGAATGTTTCGAGTCGAGATTGGTATTCTCGAGATTGAGTTGAATACGATCGCGAATTCGAGAACTCGTTTACGAGTAGTAATGCGTACTACCATGTAGTGCAAAGACTACTAAATTTTCTAAATTTCTAAATTTCGCAATCTTTTCGAAATCTTGGGAATCGAAAATTCGAAATCGATATGCGCACTTAAAAAGTCGACACGAACGCGCCCGATAATAACAGCGAAACTTTCGATACGACGTGTCTTGGAAAATTAAAGGGAATCATCTTCACCAATTGGTTATCGATCGCAATTTCTCAAGGTATACAAAGATTCCCTTTCCCGAGGCCACGAATAAGTCCATAAAAAAGGTTCTTTGAGCAGAGCAAGACCCTTTTAATTGTCCTCGAGTGATTATCGATTTACCCAGTGTAACCATATCCAAGTACATCCTTATAACGCAACGTTCAGTTTCAAAGTTAATTACAAATTTCAATGCTACGGACAAAAGGTATTGTTTTATAATTATCGCGGAATAATTTAAAAGAACAACTGAGTTTACGCAAATTGTATAACAGGTTCCCGAACTATCCGTCTTCATTAATTAATTATAAGCACCGGTTTCTTCTGTCCTCGTTGTTAGTCAGAAGGTGTTTTCACTCTCTACCTTTGCTTGAAAGAAAGGAGTCTTCCACAGAGAGCGGAACAAAGACTTACAAGATACTTAAACCGAGTCCGAATTGGCTGAACATTAAATGAATTAACGGTTGTCTGAACAGTTTTAATTATCACGCAGTTTATATTCCGCAAAAAGGTCTTTCTATTTCAAATTGGAACAATTTTCTGCACGGTAATATACACTTCAGCGCGATGGCTACGTTTTAAATTTTACGTATTTTTGCATTCTCTTTTTGCGTGCTCTCTCGTTTTGTACATAGTAATTCAATATAGTTTTTCGATACGGAAAGTAAAATGTTTCACAATCGATAGAAGATGCAGGAATTTCATTCAAACTTTCAATGTATATTGAATGATTGCAAAAGTTTGTCGCCGATTTGAAAATAAAACACAAACGCTTACAGTTTACTTACTGTTGGAGCAAAGAGTTTTATTAATCAATTACACAGTCGTAATCCACTTGCGTTGTTCTCCGCTAGGGTACGCGTAATATTGTCAACAAGTCCAGATTGAAATTACCATTTCGGAATCTACGAAACCACTTTTTCAATCAAGCAGAGACACGATTCAAATAAGCATCTCGAAACTCCAATACTCACCTTATTTCGTTTTAAATACAGTTTCTCGTTCTTCATATTGAAAAATTGCTCTTACACGCAAATCAACCAAATTCAACGACGTCTGATGCTAAAATGACTCATGACGGCTTTATCTTTCGACAGTCGCGTGACTTATTTGGTGTCACCACATATGACACGACACCAAACGCAACATCAATGTTAAACTGCGATAATTCTGTCGTGGCCTCTGGAGATCGAGCACGAACTCTTGCAGTCATTTGATATTATAAAACTCGCGTCTTGTTAAGGCGTTCTTTTAGTTACTACTTTTTTTAAATATATACATACGTGAAACGCGATTTATCAGAAAAGTTTCGGTTTGCCGTTGTCATTTCGAACATCCCGCGGTCGGCCTATTATTTCTCCACATTCCGGAACGAAGACCGCAAAAAGGAGCGCACGAAAGGAGTAGCAACAGCAGTTGCAAAAAAAAAAGAAAAAGATCTGTGAAGGAGGGAAACTGTTCCAAAGTTATCCAATATCTTGGATATAAAAACAGGGGAACCACGAAAAGATGAGACTGAAAAACTGGCATCGTTCCCTGATTACTCGTCATCCGTGTTCTTGGAACCAAGGGTAACAGCTTACGTCATTATGATATAACAAAAATGAAACGAGAGGGAACGAACGAGAAGTACATTTTTAGAGGTATTTTTGAAGTTGAGTTGAATTTCTTCAATTTTCATTTGTCCGGGTTATATCGCGGTTTTCTACTACTCCTTCCTTAGCTCTTTATCTTATCAATTATTTCCAAAAGTTTGGGACTAAAATATACTATTTAATTTCGCTTGAAATGAAAGTGGCGGACAAAAGTATTTCTTCGTACAGCGAAGAAATCGTATTACAGTTTGTTAATTTATTTTAATGTATAATTATACATTAAATTAATCATATATAATTATATATTAAAATAAATTATATTTGCGCTAATGCGTGAAAAAAAAATTCGCGTATAAAATATCCAAGTTTATTAATGACTGCTGTGCGTAGTATTCTTCAAAATAATTAAGCAACTTCAGTGGTTGTTATTTTGGCATTATTTGCATAGCTTGGGTAATTTTCAAATTTCGTTCGCGAAACACACGTGGAATCTTTTAACGAGATGTTCTTTTGTCGTAGCTGGTGGAATGTGCTCTGAAAAATGTCTCCAGTTTTTGAAACTTCCGGCTAATTGGAGCAACTATGCGAAGGACGTTGTAATGCGAATGTTATAATTTGGTTTATAACGCTTGCAGCAACGTTTCTTGTTAAGTGAAAAGTCATCTAAAGAATGTCTACTTTTACATTTTGATAATAGTGTAAGAAAAAAAATTTGTATAAAAAAAGAGTATGACGAATAGTTTCAAGAATCACATAACGCCTCGAAGATTCAAATTTTGGCGTCCAAAATTCATAATATCTTGGAGACACCATTGCGAGACAGAAAGCTACACTTATTTTCAAATGAGATAAACTTGAGAAATATTGTTGTTTTAATAATGATGTTCCCCCCCCCCCTCCTTTTTTTTTGTCTTTCTGTCGTGTACTCGTAGCGAGTGACACGATATACTCGAATATACCGACATGGGAACATCTTTACGAGAAAATGTCACAGGCAGAACTGTCTTTTTTCTTTTTTTCAAAGAAATGCCAGTCTTTGTTCTCTTTAATTTTGTTTCTCATGCTTCGAGCAGGAAGATCGTTACGATTGAACATGTCCATAAAGATACTCTCCTTAATATCATCTTGTTAACTTTCTATGTCACTGGCTAGCTTCGTGCATTTCTACGAAATTCTTTGAAGCAAAGATCTCGAACATGATATTTTATCATGTCCGTTCGTAGTTCAGAGTTTCGTTCGTAAAATCGAAATGAATCATAAATTCATTCGCAAAGTTAAATTACAACGTCTTCGCTCATTTTGTAACGCTGTAACTTTCCAATTTAATTTTCCAATTACCGAAGCGATATTCCGTTTAACGCCGTGAAACGTACACTCGAAAAATCGAGGATACAGAGTCCGAAGAGATTATCCGATACGACTCCTGCACAGCCGTTAAAATCGATTTTCGACGTAATGATCAGGTTGGAACGTCAGAGAGAAATAACGAAGTTTGGAAAAACGTATAGAAAAAGTGTAGAAGAAATATATTTTATATTAAAAATATTCATCACAAAAGCAGCGAAAATGTTTATCGTAAAAGTAACGAGCAGGAAGCTATGAAAGCGTGAAAGGAGAGTCGACGGAGGAAAAGTTACAATTTTTCCGAACGGATTATAACGGGCTACTGAATAGGACTTGTATGACCAAGTAGGACTTCAATGGCAAATATTATGTTGAATCTCTTATGAATGGGACAATGCCGACGAGCGACTCTATTATCCGAACCTTAAATGCGTGTATAGAATATTATTATCGAAGCCACATTGTTATCCCGTGAACTAGTGGACCTATAATGGAATAAAAGGAACGGCAAAAGCCCTGCAGGGTTGTTCCCTCCGAAAATTTGTCGAAGGTCTAATAACTTCGTGAACTATCTCGAGCCTAATCGGCCCGAAATCGATGATTTCGACCGGGGGATGAGCAGATGAGCAGATTTCGTTTACGGCTCCCGTAGCCACGTGTTTCTTACCTATTGTCACGTAATCCCTTTTTTCCCTTTCACAATGGAGAGCCGCTGGATTGCTTTCGAGTTGTTCCTTTTGACCAGGAGACGTTAACCTAGCGGAGATTAGCAGAACTGGAGATTGCATCTGCACAGAATCATGGCGATAACTATCGTTGCGAGGAAGGATTCGTATCGCGTCGCATTGGGAGGGCAGGGTACGTTTAATCAGCTTCCAACGATAATTCAAGTTAATTATCCCCGGTGGTCCGGCCAGCTCTGTGCGTTTCCTTTGAAGTTCTGGCATCAGGTCAAAAAGTATACTTCGCTGGTTTGGACGTTTCCCAAACAGGAAGAAATTTATCGGCCCCCAGGTACCGACTGATCTTACAAGGAAATGTAAGAAACATAGACGTGTCCGCAATTCCAGAGTGTGATTTCCTCCTTGCCGGAATATTCCAGCGAGAAAGAAGATAAAGATATCTCGGCGATCGGTGCATATTGCGAGGACCATTTGAAATTTGTTTCGCACAACAGCTTACTGGAGAGCTTTCTCACGTGAATTTGAAATAATTGAAATTAATTGTCATTAGTGTCAGCATTGATTGGATTATATTAATATTGAATGCAGCAATCGACTCTTCTTAACTTCTTCACAGCGCAGCATGAGACAACATTGACAACTTTTGGCATCGGTGGCATCCGTAATATTGGCTGCGGGCCATTTATTAACATGGCGCACTACATGTGTCCCCCGTAGTTATTTTATTGATGCCACCACCTACTTTGTTCCGAGTTTGACACAGTGACCAAGATAATTGCTTGAAAACGAGAACTCAAATTTCCTTTGTGCATACAGAAAATTAGTTCCGTACCTGATCCTTCCCTTTCCTCGTTGATACGAAGTCGCGGTACGACGAAACGTCACGTTAATATGCATTGTAATAATCATTACATTAAATTGCAGGCGCAAATGATAATGTTGGCGTGGTGCTTGCGAGCTTATGTTACTCCGCTATCGCACCATTCGCAACTTAACGTCGGCACTCATCACACCTATTTTCGAGATTTCATCGAGTTAACAATACGCTCGAGTGAAATTTCCTTTTTTTCATTTTTTTCATTTTTTTTTTTTTTTTTTTTGGTATATTATACCTGCCAATGAACGAACAAGCGTTTTGCATAAGCGAATGAGCGAATGAATTGAATATTGAATTAGTAAAAGTTTGAGAAGATGAGAACTGAAGCATCGAATCTCATTTGAAGTAGATTGAATATTCCACGCGATTCTAATTATAAGTGCGGTAGTCGATACAACTATACGTATGTGCAAGAGGTAATTTATGCAACTATCTTCGACGAATTTTGTCCTTCATCAAGCTATTAATATCAATATCATAGCTTTTGGTAAATATATAGACCCAAATGTCAACTAGCGGATCGTTTAGAACGAGAATATTTTACGCTGAATATTCCTATTGATTGTATCTAGAGAACGTACCATTAGAAACTACAAGAAAAAAAAGAAAATATTTTTACAAAATGTCACCGTTGTGTACAAAAAGAGTAATAGCCGTGGTAAAAATCTATTTAAATCTTTTAAGAAAAAAGGGGTGAAAACGAAATTAAAGATTTAAAAAAGTGGAAAACCATAAAGACGTATTAAACGTTAATAAAAAACATTTGTGACACGTATTATTACGCAGGGCACAGGCTGCGATACGGAATGACATAAAAAATCACAGATTCCACACGCAAAAACATGCCGAAGAGAGAGAACAACATTTTTTAATTTAAGGTTTTCGAGAAAATTGAGCTTGATAATGAACATACTTGAATACTGGATTGAATGAAAGAGATCAATTGAACAAATATACTGTATGCCATTTGAAAATAAATCACAAATGTCGAACATGATTTTCTGATAAAACGCTCCATTCCTGGGGAAATTAAATTTGAAAATTTGTCACATACACGTGTAACAAATCCATTCTGAACTGAACATGTCCATTTTCGTGAAAATTACGCTTTGAAAAAGCGAAAAGTTTCATTATACATTTATTTTTTATTATTCGGAATAATCTCCCGTCGATTATTCGCTCCTGTACAGTTCAGAATTGGTCAAATTCAAGTATACGTTTATTCTTTACACGCAATTATCTCCGCAACTGTTCATTCTTCGTTACTTCGAAAATGTTTGAAGTAAAATTTATTTTCTGTTTG
This sequence comes from Melipona beecheii, assembly GCA_032399605.1. Taxonomy (NCBI): domain Eukaryota; kingdom Metazoa; phylum Arthropoda; class Insecta; order Hymenoptera; family Apidae; genus Melipona; species Melipona beecheii. Next base: position 1,232,353 of record JAUCMO010000210.1, on the reverse strand, counting down.
AACGAGTACATACTTATGGTAGTAGACTTCAGGTGGAGGCATTTTCGAGAGTTCAAGACAACTTCTACTTTTTAAAGTGGAATCATATACTTTTTTATGCATTAATCCATAAAACTGAAAAAAAGTACTAAGCTGTGTATATCGAAAAAGTTGCTAGTTTCGGAGATATTTTAACATTAATTTTGTAAAATTTATGAAAGTTAAAAAGAGGACAAGAACAGTATTCTGTTATTGTCACTTCAACTTTAAATGCAACATTTTATATTTATAAATATTTAAATACTTTTGAATTTGATTTTCTCATAACTAAAGTCTTAAAATTAGTATATTTCCGTCTTAATTTATCTTTACACGTAGAATGGCTGGTTGTATCACGATTTCCAGTACATCTTTTATCACATCTTTACTCACATTTTGTTTCTCAGATTGAATTGATACTGTCGTTGTGGATAAGTTGAGAAAGTATTATACTTAATGTATTACAAAAAGCTATAGCAATTGAATTAGTTTACTATATTCCACTATTTTTTACTCAATTATTACTCAATTATTACTAATAACATGTTCGTCAAACAATACATATCGTTCTTGTAAAATACTCTATTGGAAATCAAAATCAAGAAAGTACTCGTCTTCAAACGATTAAAATTATTACACGTAATATCTTAAATTCAATAATTAAATTTATCATATAATTTATGTTAACGTTGTGACAATAATTGTATTATTAGTATTATTAGTTATAGATTCTGTATATGTAATACAGAATCAGAAACAAAATAATAATTTTTATTACTATTAGATTGCTGTTTATTTTGTATTTTTCTTTATTACAAACGAAATACTTGGATTCAACATTGTATGATATATTACTAGTGGTAACAATCAGTTTATTGTGATCTTGAGCAATTTTTATAATTACTGTCACTATTTCTGTGAGTTCAATGTCACAGCAATTGCTGAAATTATTAGCGACAGAATGTGGAATTGTGGGGATTAAAAATAGTGTAACCGTGACTGAGAATTGGATCTATATTATATTTTTAGATGAACTTTGAACCACCGGGTCTATGCAGTGGTGTATGTATGTGCATGTACACATCATGTGAAAAATTTCAGAGATGACGGCCAAATTTTAAACGTAATTTTTTTTATAATTGTGATTTTATTCTCTTGCATGTTTTAAACGTTAATACGTAAGTAACAATTCTCAATCCTGTATTATCAGTTAAACTTGGACAATTTCTGAAAGTATTGATTCATATGGTTACGAATATTATTCGTAAATAAATAGAGATATTATCATTTGGTTAATTCTTATGTAACGTTTGAGGCAAGATGAGGAATATTTTTGTAAGCACATTTAGTTTCTAGATAAAGTGACAAGAAGATAAATAGTAGTCCGACGAATCAATGTGGAAAGCCATTAGAGCAATTACTGAACTGCGAATTTTTATACGTTTATCAAAAATTTCGAAATACATTTTTTCACAGAATGCATACTTGAAAAAAAAAAAAATATTTGTCACGTAAAACAATTTTCTACCGAGGTCCTACGTATTTTTCGAATATGAATATTCAAAAATGTAAATTTGCATAAAAATCGATGGTCTAGCAATTATGCAAAAGAGAAAAAGAAATGGGTTACCTTAAAGCAGTTGTAGCTTTTAATGTACTCGAGACTTTATTGGAGAGAAGAGTGGCTCTCTGTCGAGAAAATCTTCAGCAAAGAATAGATTAAATTTTTAATGTGAAAATTCAGCTTACTGTACATGTGTCATAAAAGAAGACGATAATGAAAATATCGTGCTATCTTATCTTGTTTACAATTAGCATACATCGTATTACATTCTCTCTGTGTTTTCTTGTTATAATTTTGTTATAGTTTACGTCAACAGATTTTAATAAACAGGCGTTAACACTATTTAATATATAAATAAATTATATAATTACAAATATTAGAAATAAATAATACATAAATAATTAATAATGAAGTAATATTAAATATATAAATAAATATACTAATAAATTGTATAATTAATATTATAACTATTAACACTACATAATGTTATTAACTTATTAAATTACATAAATAATTTATTGTATTATTTACTATAAATTAACACTATATGTAAATACTATGTATTATATATTAACGTAATTTTCTTTAACATTACCAAGGAAAGTCTCTCTTTTAACCCTCTTTTAGCTATAATTCGCATAAAATAGGTTATCCCTAAACATCTCGCTTGTTACTGGCGATAAAAAAAGATGCATGCAAGATTAAACTTGCTTGGTTTTGAGAGGCATACGTTATTAACAATTATAGAATAATAATTTTCCAGTATAAATAAGTTAATACTTTTTTACAAGGAGTGGCGAAATGGACTAATTAATGATTAAAAAATGATTAAAAATTATATAATTCCATTAAAAAGGATGAAATTCTTCATGTATCTTCCGTTTATATAAGTGTCCACTAGCAATCAATATCAAATTGCCTCGTGCCCTCGGCAACTTTAATTTAACGCACGTTCTTCTATTATCAATTATAGCCGAGATTAGATTTAAATAATTTGTTTTAAGGGATAGCCTTCCAAGAGGCAGACGTGTTGATACAGTGAAATTATTTGTACGTATATATATCCCAATCCTGTGAAGAAATTTGTGAAAGAAAAAATTTGTTTCTCGGGAGAAACGGTGAACTGATTTTGAATAGAATTTGATATTATTTTGTTAATTAAAGAAACAACACAATTCAAAGTGATACACATTTTATCAACTTGCAATAATAATTCAGGAAAAATTCAAAGAAAATCCATAGAAAGAGATATTTGTTGAAAAGCTCAATGCCATACGAATCAAAAAGAGTAATAAAATTTCTTTCTACTTGTAAGTTTCAAAATATGAAGAAGATTTTCATAATTGGTCAAGGTCTGATTTTGCAACATTTCTCTAGTACTTTGTTCAATTTTTTAAAATCATGTTTTTTCAGTTGTGTCAATTTCCTCGCAAGGATGCAATATATATTTCAATCAAAATTGTTTGTTCATTATGATACAGTATACGGTATATCTGTATATCTATCTATCTATCTATATATATGTTAGCTGACATTAATACGCGTTATCCAATCCGGTTTTATAGAGAAAAAGTAAATATTTGTCGAGACTTTTCAATTTGTTTGGAGATGCTATATAAAACTTCATACGCTCGATTAGTTTTATTTCTCATTGAACTTCGATAATAAGGTTCGAAGATAAGGTAAATACGTTTTACCATTTCATTTTGTGGTATGAATTTTTTAAGGAAATATTTTTACATAATAAATTGGTATAGTATTTGAATTCCTGATATGCAAAGTGAATTCAATGAATCTATTATGAAATTAATTCACACAAAATGCAGCAAAGATAATTGGACCAAATTATGCAGAAAGCTAATGATCTGAAATTGAGTAAATTTAGTTTAAAGAATTTGATTTAAAAAATGAAAGCTTTTCATTGGGTACATTTTATTTCTTGTTTTTATTTTCAAATGTTTAATAATCAAATGTTTTTCGATACTGAGTGATATAGACAGTAGAAAGCAAACTATAGTAATGTAGAGAGCAGATAAGTCTAGAATGAATCTATAACTTGGTAATTTTAACAATTGTACAGTTATTCTGTGAACTTTTGCAAAGTAGAGATAACGAAATTATTGTGTTAATTAATTTTCTGTCATTTCGAAGATTGGTAAGTTTCTGCATAATCTGATCGAATTATGCATACATTAATTGTTACTTACATTCCGAACATGATTAATTCTTCATTCTGTCAACTAAAGCCTCGGTCATTTACATACGTATACAGCTGTATAGCTAAATTGTTATTATATTATTGTAACCAACGTGACTGAAATAATATTATTGAGTATTTTAAGCGACATAATCAATTATTAGCAGTTACATCAAAATATTTAAGACACGTATTGATGAATTTGATATATGTTTTTTATTAACTAACTCTATTAATTTAAACAAAAAATTAAAAGGTCATAAAAATCGAATCTATGAAAGAAATTATATTGATTTATTTTACCTTAAATTGCCATTCTTTGCGTATGATGTAAATCTCATAAATCATATTACAGGATTAAAGCACCCTGGGTATTTAAAATTCATAGGATTCTTTACAATCTTTTCTTAACACAGAATGAAATTAAGGGAAAATTTTTATTATACAACTCTTGAGGAATAATTCTGTGTCTTTTCTTCTCTTCTTATTTTACAAAATAACTGAGCTAGAATCGTCGTAATGCATAATCAGTTTGAATAACTCTTTTTGTAATGGAACAGATGACGATCTGACGGTGTAAGTTAAACAAAAAACAAAATATTTTTAGTTTCTACGAGATATGTAAGATTTTAAAAAAAAAAATATTGATTTTTGTGGAAATTGTACACTTTTGAGTAAAAAGTTACATTTAATGAATAAAAAAATGTATATAACAAAAGAAGATTTAAAAATTTCGCTAGAAAATCGAATGAAAATTATAGAAGGTATTTGCGTCACAACAAAAAGGGTTGCTCGCTCAAATTGATAATACATTGCTAGTCCAGTCATTTTGTAGGAAAAAAAGAAAGAGATACACTTCCACAATAATGTCCAATATAATTAAATTAGTGTAATGTACATTCCATTAATTTAATTACATTATAGGCAAGAGACTGCAAAATACTGTTATAAATCTTTTATCCCTTGAAGTAACGAGCTACAAAAACTGTTAAAAATTTAGTGAAGCGCAGGTGTGCGAAAGCAAAGAGGAAGTACGAAATAGCGCCACACAAGGAATGTTTTGCAGCATACTTTCCAATTACTACTGCAGAACTTTGCGTTATGCATTAGGCGAGTTAATGCAGTAAACAATTATTAGATTTCAATTGCAATCGATTTGAAAACGAAGAACGCGATAGATAAAATTTCTTCTTTAGAAAGAAACGATTTTCAGATTAAAATGTCGGCAGCAGTCTACAAACAGTCGAACATGCAGTATCGAAATTTTTTTCAGGAAAGAACTATAATATTTGTTGACCAAGTCGAGTTCGTTCAGAAGCTTCATACATGTAAATTATTTTCAAATTCTTCGAAAATCAATGGCAATTTAAAAGCAGTTGAATATGCAGTACCGAAAATTTGTTCAAGAAAGAATTATAATATTTGTCGAGCAAGTCGAGTTCGTTCAGAAGCTTATGACTTAGAGGCTACTTCCTTTCTTCATACGTCGCAGCATGGCTTCAAAGCTGAAGGGTAAAGACTCAGTTCTTTACTTTGAAAACAGACTAGCTTTACACAGGCGGAACGACTAAGTTTTAATTAAAGGTCTCGGTCGTTTTTCAAAGCGGCAACGTCTTCACGCTCACGCGTTTTTTAAGGAGATTTTAATTTGTTAGAAAACTCCCACATCGTGATGCACACCTCTTTCTAAAGAGACTTTCCAAGATGTTCATGATTAAAATACGGTAATGGTCGTATTTTCGAATCCCTTTTTCCCTGTTCCACTTTGCCAGGCAAATTGTTGCAACCACCGCGAAATTTATCTACCTTTGAGAAATTTTCTCCTGCCGATTGGAATACGTTCAACCATATCGCGCCAATAAGTGTCCGTTTTCAATAAAAACGCACGGGGAATACGCGGGGAAATAGAGACGAGATCTCCAATCGCGCGACGTAATTTTTTCAATTTATAAATCTAATCTATCCCGAAAGGTAGACGAATCTACGTATATTTTCGGAGCAAAATGACAGAGACTCGAATGGAAAAGCTGGCAGACCTATCCACAGAGTTGGAATATATTCTCCTTTATTCAGAGTCCGTTCGCCGTGCTGGCAATTACGTGCCATTTACGTGGCAGCCAGGCATGTCGCATCTAACGCTGCTTTTCTGCCTATATGCGTCCTCGTGCGTGATCGCGATCGTGATCGTGATGCCGATCCGATCGGCTATCCCGAAATGCCGGAATCAATTATGCTGGTTTGCAGGATGCCACGTCAATCAACGCGTGAGCTTCCCAATTTTTCAATCGACCTTTTTTCCCCCCTTCTTTTTTTTCTTTTTTTTTTTCATTCTCGAGAAGACACATAAACCAACATGCGTCGACAGAAAACCTGTGTCCCGATGGATCGTGATCGTGTTTGGTTGTTCACACCGTGCGTGATAGCAGATCATTCCCGTAAATTCAATCTCTCGGACGCGTGTAATATTTTTTCTCCGCAGAACTTTGCCAGCAGATTCTACGAGTGAAAATGAAAGAAGAAAAAAAAGAAAACATATCATATGAAAATTCCTCGTTAAGAGGAAGTTACAGCGAAAATTTGAAACGACAGAACTCGTGGATAACTGCGAATTCATGAACAATCGCGCAAAAGTGGCATAGTTCATAAGGTGAGAAAACAGCGAGAATATGTAACAATTCGTGATGAAAATCGAGCAATTTTTGAGAGTTTTTGATAACAATTGCAAAAGAAGTATTCGGCGAGTTTCTTAACAAGTAGAAATGCCCAGAACTACCATTTTCTACGAAATGAATTGAGCTGAGCCAGAGATGGTACATTCCGCTGTAAGGAACGTACCATTGTCCGCTCAACGAAATCTGTGGATACAGTTAGATGGCTGCTCAACGTTATTTATAAAGATGGATAGATTCGTGGCGAGTATTAAAACAAAACAGTTCACCATACAAAAGTTAATATACATGAGAAATTAGTGCAAAGAATTTCATGAAATGAAAGCCACGTGGAAATTCAAAGTGTAAAAAATTCAATTTTTGACAAATGTTTAAGCCTGTGTTCATGAAAACGGACAACGCTTGAAATGGAACAAACGTAGGTAAATATCGTCAACTCCTTTTTCTTCGAATTTTCGTTATAGTTAACGAAGAAATTTTGGATACGTGTTTATGATATCACTTCACTCGTAGAATCCATTGACAATGTTATGCCGGGAAAAGTAGGAAAATGTAAATGGCATTCTGTTTGACGAATAAAATTTCGCTGGTGCATCTCAAAGGTTATTCTAAACAAAACGTTACATAAAGAACGGAACAATTCAGTTTCGTTATCGAGACACCGATCGAAATGACTGGTACGTCTATGTATATACGTATTTATCGTGTTAGGAGATTGCGTTCCCGTTCTGACCGAGATTAGCCATTCGTGCCTGTGATATTCACGTTTTATAGTTATAAGAACCGGACGCTGTGCTGGATAAAATGATAGCACTAAAATGATAGTAAATGAACGACTCACGACGAAGAGTATCGGAGCGGACCATCCTCAATTTTACGACAGGCAATGCGCAAACGGAAGTAACGGATAGCACAGTTAAAGTTTGCTTGGAAATTATTTATCAGTGACGATTTGTCGTCAGGCGAACAACTGAAAGTGTTTCGCGTTGTTACGATCGAAAAGAATGTTTTAAGATCACGAGATCGAGGTTGGAAAGAATGCAAAAGACCGGAAAGTTCATGCTGCAAAATCCGGAAAATTACGGAAAGAAAAAGAGCTGCGGGAGCTACGAACTTTGTCAGAACGTGAGAACGAAGCTGTTGCAACAACAGCAAGGAATGTCGCTCGTGAAAGGTTACTGCAAAGGTTCAATTTTATTCGCCGCGTTTCGCGAAAATGTAACAATATTACATTTTTCAAGAAGAAACAGAGAGCTCCGCTAACGAGCCAGCATAAATAACGATTGAAATTTGCGAAGCAACGAGTTCATTGGAAGAAGATTATATTTATCGATCAAAGAAATTCAATTTGAACAGTCCAGATTTATTTACTACTGTGATTTATGAAAGGAAAAACTCGAGCACAAATGGATGATAATTAATATAGATTAAAATTGACAGTAACGATGAAACAGATACATATCGTATATACGTGTATAATCTAAACAGACAAAATGAAGGAGAAATCCTTCTAAACAGAGAATCTAACGTTTATAAAAGTATTACAAATTAATACACACTCAAAACAGATTGCAAGACGCGGATTTGTTCCCCGGCATGATAATTCTGTTGTAAAAATTATACAAAGATATTCTGCAGCAAGAAACGCATCCATTTTGCTCCAGATTTTATATTAAAAAAAAAAAAAGAACTACTGCGTATAAAAATGTGCAGCGTGTAAAAATAGGAAGCAACTTGAAAATCTTTAACAGTGGAAAGTAGCCATCGTGGTTTAGTGAAATAATGTGTCACAAACTACAATACGAAAATTATTCAGATCATTAGCAAAATGAACTGAAATAATTAAACAAAAAAACCGCTTCACTCATTATTAATATCAATTTAATTAATACGTAAATCCTCTTTTCTTTTCAACCAATTATTCCACCTTTTATAATATTTTATGATATTAGATATTCTTTTTACACTGTTTACCGTGAAAGAGTAAGAGTAGACTGTGAGAGAGTAAAAAACAATTTGTGGAGTGTTAACACATTGACAACTGTACTCTGAAATACACGTACAATTTAAAAATTTTAGTGATAAATACGATAAATATTGTAAAATAAATATAAATGTAAGTATTGGGAATAAGTGTTCTAAAATTTCGATGCGATTTTCAATGTATCCGTAATAGTAACCACGTACGAAACTTCTCTTATATTCGGTGAGGCGTAAGTATACCGTGTTACGATAGTAACCTCAAGATAAATATAGACCTTGTATTGATGTATCAGGAGGATGGATGTTAATGCTCAGGATCGATAACGCGAAGCTAAAAGAACAACTTCAAGAAACTTCCAATACGAGAACGAAACGTTCATTGTAAAACAACAAAGTGCGATCGGAGAGGAAATTGATACTCAATGAGCAGCTCCCAAAAGGAGGAACATGAAAGAGAAAAAATTCCCGAATGAGCATGTCCGAGGGGAGAGCAGATGATAAAGAAAGAAGCGTGTTGCGGCATAAATTCGCTTGTGTTTGTGGTGCTTGAGCCGGAATTGTATTCTCTCTCTTTCTCTCTCTTTCTACCTTTTCCCTTATCTACTTATTTATCCATTCAGTCAAGAATTTGATACAATTTCCTGTACCTCCCAAGAGCTATATCGTTTGATAAGAAAACCGAATTACCGAATTTCGCGTACACAACATTTCCGTTAGAGTATTCCGTTGGAGTATACAAATTAAATTAGACTTTGCTAGTAGCTTCAACGCGCTAAAATATGAAAAAAAAAAAAAAAAATTTCGTATAAACATATGACTTCGTTTTTGTATCGCATCAGTTATTATATTTATCTGCAATTGCCGCCAGTAATGCGTTTATAACCTCCGCTTGCAAAAAGTTAAACGAAGAGCTCTGTTTATTAAGGGAATTATTGGAAGACAAAAATTCGACTCTATCTGAGGAACAAGGTCGTATCAAGCACATGTTCGTATAAATTTGTTTTCTTATTTCAGTGCACTGGGTTCGCCAGTGAAGTTACGCCCACGTAATCTGATACGTCCTGTATATCGTGTCTTTTGAAATGCGAATATCCAATACACCCCAATTCTGTTTTTACACGAGAGATGCGTTCCGGAAGAATGAGCGTAAAAGAATTTCTCTATCTGCGAAAAAATAGAAAATCGGATCTAAAAGGAAAATCATTCAACAAACCGTATAAAAATTCACGTTGCTATCTTATCGTTTTCACGTGTTTGCTTTCTTTTGTTTCACAAAAGTTGCACATGTCTTATGGAATCACGTGTTATATAAAGTAAATTATCATTTGGAATGAAAAAGGAAAATATGTCGCTAAGATTTTACTCGTTGTAGCATACACACATACGTGTAATTAGCACGCCAGTTATCAGTTAGCCGCCATCTGTAATCATCAGAAATATGGTGATCATTCTCTTTTTGCATCATTGTTGAGGCTTTTTCCATAATCTTTCAAACAAAATTAGCACCAGTTACGAATGAATTTAGTTATTAATCGTTACGTTCCTAGGTATATTATAATAATAACATAATAATATTGTATTAAAATAATCATATTATATTATTATATTATTATTTTGACTGTTCACCTTCACGTTATTGCAGATAATTTCCAATTATTTCTTTTCCAATAGGAAAAAGTGGAGATGAATAATGCGAGCAACCACATTCATAACACAAGAGAGAATTTGGATCGATCATATGGAAACAAAACAATCGCGCAAAAAGAGAATTAATTTTTCTCGTCTAATTCTACTTGAGTCAATTAGACGAGAATCAAATCAATTATTTTTCAATTAGATGAAAATCGTGCAAATGCAGTTCGCGTGAAAAGAGAGTGAATTTTTCTTTTCTAATTCTAATTGAATCAATCCAGATCTAATCAAATCGATTGCTTTTTAATTCGATGAAAATCGCGCAAATGTAGTTCGCATAGAAATAGAATTTTTGTTTTCTGAAGATCGAATCAAGTATTTTCAACTAGAATAGATCGAGCGCGTTTCAAGAATGTTACAGTTGAAATACTTTCAAATTATAAAAGGCATAAACGATCTTTCGTCATGTACCGATCAATGTTTAATTTGAATGTAAACGCAGTTTTCGTCAAACGAATGAACACCGGTTACGAAGAAGAAGAAAAAAGAGAAAGGATTGCCGCGAGGCTATGTAAATCTTTAATTAAAAATTCTCTAGTATACACGATGCGGCATTCTTTCATAACAACGCTTTGCACAACAACGAAACGCAGTTCTTTGCTTGAAAAACAAATTGAAACTTGAGAAAGCAATTTCTTTTATTTCTGTCACCTGAGATACACAAGAGAAATTCTTGTAGTTTCCTTTCAAAATACGCCCTTTCTCGATGTATTAATATTCGTACAAAGATCCGGTTGAACGTCGTTCACAACAATCGTTCACATGAAAATTGTAAGCTTTAAGAATTGTAATCGATTTTACTTTTGTTTGAATGTTAATACAAAGATTAATTGTTACTACCGTAGAAATTGCAATTTTTATCACCCAACGTTTGCGTGCTGTGCGTGTAATTTACAATTATTTACAATCGTCAGATTGATCGTACAATAAATTTAATTAGTTAAAGAGAAGATACGTTTATCAAACCTATCGGATGATTGTGCGTCTACGTGATCGATGCTATATTCAAATGAAACAGTAACTCGACGTAATGAATCCAATAAATAACACGTATGTACAAAACATGCGAGTTCCGACACGAAATTCCCAAAAGCGCTGCCCCGTACTTTGACCATATTAATTGTAAATTCTCGCGTACACGGAAAATCGACTCGAGAACTCGTCCAACTGCCAATATTGCTACCAACGTTGCGCTTCGATTCTTCTCCCTTCAGAAAATTACGGGCGCGCGATTTTACGGCGACCATCGGAATGCGAGAGAGGAGGATCTCTGTGACTTGGCGAGCAACATTTCGCAACGTTAACTGTTGGCGACATGCGCCGTAATATAAAGTATCCTTTGCCTCTTTTCCCGTTATTCATCCGCGCGTCTCGCTGGGTAGACGTTTGTGTGATGGGCGCATGATAAATATTCGAGAGGAAAGCTACGAAGAAATGAAGCGGAGCAGGTTGAATCGAAGCTTTCTACAAAAGGGAGCAGAGGCGTAGAAGATTAATAGAGGGGGAGGGGATCCCTCCGGCGACTGTGTCAAATATTAATAAAAACTGACGCAGCCCGGTTCAATTTAATATTAACGGCTGTTCTCGAAGTGCTATATAGGAAGGGACGCGAAATTGCCGCAGAGTATTTTACACAAAACTCGATTAGTAAGTGGAAGTTCTCTGCAGAAGCGTCTGTACCATTATTGTGAAAGCCACGGCCGGGAAAGTAGGTGCAACGACGAGAGCTATCTCCGCGTTTAATTAACGTACGTTCAAGCCAGCAGCATCGACACGAGGCATACTTTCCTAGTCGTTCGTGCGCAACAAACCGGTCGGCCCCGGTTTGCTCGTTTCATCCCTGACCAAATAAGACATTACCACCGCGATCAATTCGACATCGAACCCAACTCGAGCGACAAAAGAAAACACAGTCGCTTCCTTTAGACATGCGCGAACCGATCAATTTTAGTAATTGAATTACGTTATTTCGTTATTTCTCGAAGCCGTGCGCCAAGATGACGGACATAGTAATTAATGGATTCGAGGTGAACATTCCGCCACCGATTTTACAACGGAGCAGAGAATTGGGTTGCATCGATCCCAACCGCCCCACCACCGTCCGGTATCAATGAAACGATCCTCCTTATATCCTAATTAATGATGCCTTTAATGTCTTTACTGTCCATGCCGTTTTATTATCAGTACGCACGATCTACTAACTTGCTCATTAGCGAAAGTTAATTAAGGCCGAACGCTGTATTCGTTCGTTGAAATTTCACTACGCGAACAAACCCCCTCTTATTTCCATTCCCCCCTCCCCTGTGCTCTTTCTTTCTTCTCTCGTTTTTTCTTTTTTTCTTTTTAACCGTAGCCCTTTACCTCCCTTAAAAATGCATGGAAATTACTTCGTTCTTGCCTCATCGTTCATTTCCACTCCCTCTTACATTCCTTCTCTCCTGCTGCTGCCCCCTCCTCCCGCATGCCACTCTCCAAATATCTTGGAGATTTTATAGAATTAACAAATTAATTTCGCTAAAAAATTCGTTTACAATTAATCAATTATCCACGTGCTTCGTTCGTCGAGGTCGCTTCGTGGCTCGATGGACAAGCACACTTTCAGTTTAAGCGGTAATTGACGTTCGTCGATTTTCTTACTGCGAAATTGAAATTTCTGCATCAAACTAGAATCTTCGGTCTGAGATATTTTGCTCGATTTCGGTACATCGGAAAAACTGTTTCCAAAATCACTCGATATTCAAGTTTAAATTGGAATTTCATTGCTCAATTTTTCCAACCTTCTCCGACAAATTTTTACTCTTGTCCGTATATTTTGGTTGGTATATGTTGAATTTTCGTTCGTCTATCAAATTAGAAAATTTTCTCAGATCTTTTTAGCATTTCAAGTCAATAAGAAATCAAATCTACATTGCCGGCGAAGGGTTAAGAAGCATTATTAAGTAGCTCCAGATTTCAGTGATACATGTCGATGTTAGTACGGTGAACGTTCAATGTGAAAGTTGTACTACTTCGTTCTCGTACAAGTATATATTGCTTGCAATGCGAGACTGTTTCCTCGTGCTCTCGATTGTTTGACAATTTTCGAGACATTTTGTCTTATCCTTTGTTCAGAGCACTCAAAGCGTGGCAAACGCCAACACCTACCAACCCACTCGCAAGTACACAAGAATCCCGGGAGCTTGAACCCATCGTTCAAGAACCTTCCTTTTCGCACGATCCCCTTTTCTTGAATTATTTCGAAGGGAAAAAGTTGGGTGAACGATGGTATTGTTCCTTCGGAGCCCGCTCGATTGGAAAAGCCGGGAATCGCAGGAAATTAAAGGCAGCTTGTCGAAGACAGTGAGGAAAAATTCGATTTCGAGTCCCGTCGAGCGACGTCTACGTACAGGATGTTTCATTCATGATCCGGCAAACAGTGGGTGTTAACTCGACGATTAATTTAAAAACGAAGCGCAAGGAAATTGTACCCCGTATAAAACATCGGGGAAGACAATACCGTATTGATATAGCTGCTTTATCCGATTAAACAGAGCGGGACTCTCCTGCTTCTTCGAATGGATGAGTTTATGATAAATTGCAGAAATCGTTTTTTTTTCTTTTTTTTTTTTTAATGCCAATAAATTGGTTTGAATAGCGGAAACAGTTTACTCTTCACGCGTTATGAAATCAATGTTTACATTGGATGAAATAAATTAAAAAAGGATAGATATTGATTCTGATGATATGTGTGGCATACGGCAAGACCACGGTTATCGTCAAATTATTATAATAAGAAATCGAATTTTAGATGTGAATATTAAATTATTTCATAAAATTAAAGGGCCACTAAATTTTAATCGAAGATATTGTCGATATTTGAATTCCTGTAACTTTGTAATGAAAAACCGTACAATATTCTGCCTGGATTCGTTTAAAAAACTGAAACCTCTACATTCAGAACCTATTGCAAATTTTTTGTTTGCATTTCTGAATCACGTAATGGGTGGAAAAACGAATGTAACTCTTTTTTTCGAAAATTTTGTAAATTCAAACACTTATTGAAAAATTTTATTTCAGGATAAATAATAAATAATGAATAAATAACTAAATTCACTCTGGCCTCCGAGATTGTAATCTCCTCTTTACAACGACCACCTAAAATTTGAGTTACGATCCTTTTTTGTTCGATTTTGAACGAAATGTGTGCTGTGAGAATTGTTTCATTCAAAGTTGAATAAATCGGCGAAAAAAAATCGTACTTCAAATTTTAGGGAGAAGAGATTTAACCTCGGTGGATTTAATTCTGAGAGAAACTTTTCAATGAATGATTTTCTGAAAGTTACGTTTGAATCTGCAAGTTCCGAAAAGGAAGGGTATGATACTTTTTCCACCCTTTGCATGATGTAGAAACGTTGCAAACAAAAAAAATTTGCTTTGAAAAATCTGTTTCAAAAACGCTGCTCTGGCAGAATGTTGTACTTTTCATTACGAAGTTACAGGAGTTCAAATATCGATAATTTTTCAATTAAAATTTAGCGACCCTTTAATTTCGCGGAGCAGCGTATTTCCACATAATACAAGAACCTAATATAGTAGGCCATAAATGCCACATGACAGATAGAATAGACGGATAATAGATATTTAATTATCAAAATAATTATCAGGTTCGAAACCTGGAAAATCGTGTAATTGAATTTATTTTATACTCCGATGACCATATCCAGGAAATTTTAATATAGATGTTTGATAATGTTACTTGTGAATTTATATCGTATAAATAAACGGCTGCGTGCACATTGATTAAATTAATAATAAATTAATCAGTGGAGTTGTATTGTTTGAATTTACTTTATGTAAATATAATGGAAGAAATAATTATTTCTTCTTCATATCGTATAAATAATACACGAAAGAAGAACGTATATCCTACAAACATTTACCTTTTATTTATCGTTTAACAGTTAGATGTAAACTGTCACTGAACTTGTATCACATGAATATCAGTATTACGTTACAAAGAAAGTTCATCACTTTCCTAATAGTGGAAAATTTCGCAATCTCACTTGACGAAATTTGGATTTCGTTTCATCGATCAACCGAAAAATTCTGTGCGATTATAAATCACCAATAAATTAAATCTTATGCTTATATATGCATCAGATGGGCAAGTGCATCGAAATATGCGTACCACGTAAATTACATGCGTGCCATGCAATTGATTTAATTAAATTAAATCATTAAATCGTTTCCATAACAATTATCAATTACACTCTGACAGTACAAAGGCCTTTAACGTATATTAGATATCACGAGTACGATAAAAGATAGAAAATGCCAGGAAGAACCAATTATCCTAATGATTTACATCGAAAGCGTTGGATTTAACTTGCTCAAAAATTGTAAACAGTCAAAATTTGAAGAAAATTACTAAGTAGCGGTCCATCTCATCTTGTCCAGAAATTTTGGAAAAACGAGGTAATTCTTTGTTCTTACCTCTTAGTTATCTGCATTATTGATGGAAAGACGAATTAATACTATCGTTCTTAGCAACATATTCTTGTTGTTCTTCTTTTTCTTCAATATTAATTAAAACATACGTGTGCCATTTCGTGCGACAAGAGTATTTTTCATAGTGGATTTCTTATTTTCCAGGTGAGTAAATAATTTTGTTATAATTTATTAGTATAAGTTTTCTAAACTATTAGGTACACATAAATGTCCCCGTTTTTGTTTGCTTTGTACATTACATATCAAATCCAAGTCTTTTTCTATGTCTTACAGTCCAGTACCGAACAAGTTTAAAAAATATTTTTTCTCTTTTATTTTTGTACAAAAAAAGAAGTAACAAAGAGAAGTTGAAAAGTCTGAAGTTAAAAAGAGAAAAGAAACATGAAAGCGGGTATGAAAAAGCTGCTCGAAAAGAAAATGACTATTTTGAAGCCGCTGAGGTTATCCACGTTTCAAGAAAAAAACAAAACACCGATTATTTTGTTTGTGATATTCGTGAACACATTGAAATAAAAGTTTCGTTCCATTTTTATTAACATTATTAGTTACACAAATCTTAAAATCTGTTTAAGTGGATGTACGATAGTGAACGACGATTTTTGGCATGTTGCGAATTACGAGCGTGTTTTATTTGCGCGAATTGTGAATTTTCGTGATAAAATTTAAAGAAAACGGTGTTTACTACAAATCTCTTTTCTGAAGTCTGATTTTAAGAATTCGCCAAGTTAGAATCGAGAAACTTAGAGCCTCCAAGGCATTACTGCGCTGTACAAACACCAGATAGTAACGTTAATTAATTGCAACAACGCCGGCTGCAAACAGGTCTCTCAAATACGTCGAGTCGTAAAACATGAAATATATCAGGCTCTCGCTGAGATATCTAAAGCGTATAACATAAACCTAAAGGTCCCTGGATGACAGTGCAGATTGAGGCGCACGTGCATACATGTACGGGCGACATAGTGAGATACTGATAACCGTCTAACAGCAGTTCCGTTCGTACCGGCACGTACATATATACGTACACTCTCATGTGGGAGACACGCAGCAGAGGGTGTGCCCTGCAGGGAGCAAAGGAAGCGAAACTATTCGAGACAGTCGAACGTGACATCCGCCGTTTAGAGTTTGGATCGTTGACGCCTGCGGTCGAGTCAAACGAGAAACCACGAAAATCTCCAACATTGCGAAAAATCTCGAATTTGTTATTTTCGTCTATAATGTTTCTTTTTTTTTTTTTCTCGATCGGCCAACCTCTACTTTCCGCCCAATTTTCGAAAACCCCTCTCGTCGAAAATTTCTACAACTGAAAGGGCCTGTAACTCCGTTCAATCAGCTCGAATACGGGTTGCGCCGTCTATTTGCGATGCCTCGCGACTTGCGGTTGCGATAAACCGCACGAACGTCACACCACGCAGATTATCCTTGGTGTATTTCATATAGTACGCTCGACGCGCCTACTATAGGAAGGTTAGAACAGATTCTGCCCACCGCGAAAGATTCTCGGATATACACCGTGCAATTGACTATTTTGTCGTTTGTCGCCCGTTTCCTGAACGACGCAGCTTTTGATACTTTTGACTGCGTGGTAACTGAATTTGAATTTCAGTAAATTTAAGCAAATAAGTTCCACTGGGTAGTCGAGCATTTCGGGGTAATTAGAAAACGATCGATGTATAATATTTTATCTCACAATCGGCAAGAATACGTGCACGCCGCCGAGACACGGAGTGAGTTAATATTGAATCCAGACAAATTTAACCAAGCTCGATGCACTGACGGCACAAACTGTATATTAATACATATTAATATGACGTGACTTTGAGCAAACATTGTGCCGGATTATCAAGATGCGCCAGCATTTCTGAAATTTCGGGAAATACTGACGGTCCAGCGAGCATCATTGGTGTACGTAAAGCCATTCCTAATATTATGCCCAGTCGCAAACAGGGACTGTAATGCGAATCATATCCAGTTGCAATTAAGTAGATACAATGACATTACCCGCAGGCAGGACTTATATTTGTCAATTTCAGTGTTATACGTTGGGATACGTAATTAATTAACATAGTTGTTGTAAATAATTCCCCTTGAATCTGAAACGTTCAAAAAGATCGCTCGCTAGGTGAAGATCGAGCCGTCGAACGTGATCTTAACGAACGTACATCGATCGTTGGTTTTTCTAACGCAAAATACTGGGAACAGTTCGTTCGTTTCGTTCAGTCAGACGGGCCGGTTTTAACGAATCATTACTGCAGAAAACATCACCATCCTCGAAACGAACTACGAAGTCAAATATTCCAAGCTGCGATTTGCCGAACCGGGTTTTTAATTAAGAGAAACGTTACAGCACCGAGAGCTTCGCGTTTTTGCTTCGAGGTTATTACGTTAAATACGTTTCGCTTGCCGATACGCAAGCGCCGATTGCAAATTCCTTCTTTCGAGCAACGACGTTTTGTGGAAATGGATAGGAATTAAGTATCAAAAGGTATGCGTTCGAGTGTCTCTGTTTGAATTGACAGAATCGTAAAGGGATAAGAGCTTGAAAGCTGGATCAGCCTTCGGGTTCAGTCGCTATTCAACATGATAAGTGACGATGCACCGATCCCGTCACTTTCACATTTCTGTTTCTCTTTCTTCAATTTTTACTAAATTCCGGGATTTTCGTTCATGCGCGTTCATTTTATCACTGAAAGTGATCTTAGCGGGGGTAACCCAGAAAATCGGGCCTCTTTAGGTGCAACGCTAATGCAACGAAAATTAGCGATTGGTTGATTTGAGTCACGTGATTCGTACTGAGCGATCGCGCCTGTGATTTGTTTCGTATCGATTCGAATGTTTGCATATCAATAAAATTTTATGACAAAAAAGTTGTCTTCATTTCCTAGTCAGAACAGGCCTGCTCGTGGGCCTGTATCGTACTGGGGTACAAGTCGTGCAGTTTTTTTCTCTGCTTCGTTCAAGACGTTTGTTTCGCATCAAAAGGGAATGCAAAGCGAAGACGGTTAAAAGTCTTCGAGCTCCTCGTTACCATTTGAAACACCATGAAGAAGCACGTCGAAATTTATGTGTTTCCAGATGATCATCGATCACCGTGGGATCTTCCCCATCGAATGCTTCGGCAAAGGTTTTTCCTCGCTCATAAAAATCTCTACGACCGAAAATAAAAGCTACGCTTTCCAGATAAGAATGCTTCCTCCCTCTTCTTTTTTTCCCCCCTTTTCTTTCCTTTCTCCGCTCTTTGACGTTTGTTTCATTTGTCCGTGGAAATATTGTGCGGAACAATACGAAATATCTCTTTGTATTCTCGATTTAAGGCAATCGTGTCTCGTTTCGATTATCTCTTTTCTTTCTTTCTTTCTTTTTTTTTTTTTCGTAATTGAACGTCGTCGCCCGGAAAAAACTTGCGCCATCCCTCGCTCGTTTGCCCGTTTCGCACAGTTTTCGAACAGAATTATCCTGTTACCCGAGGATCGCATCGGGTTTTCATAATTTCCGCGAGCGTGGAGAGAAAGGGGCCGCGGAACAAACATTTCGTCGACGCTGGGCAAATATCTCAGAGCGCGATATTTTCCCCCGTGTCAGCCAATCCCACTCCGGTTTGCGGATTTATGCGTCGGTAGATTGTCTTGGCCTGAATTCACGCGGGGAATTTATGCTTTCGTAGATAATCAATGATCGGTGTTGAGAAACGCGGAAGAACGCCGCCGCTGGGTGACAAGCACGAGAGAAATTTGAGACTCGTCGCGCGGAATGGAAGAGGGTTGGCGCGCGATCGAACTTGCCCGCGATTCGATTTCCAATTTACGGAGCAATATTCCAATGTCGCTAAATCGCTAGCCTCTTGGTGCTGCTTTTAAAAGCGTGTACGTTCGCAACTAGAACGGCGTGACGGCGATTATACTCGTGAATGAAATTGAAATAAATTATAAGGAAATAACACTAGTTCTTTTTTTTTTTCAAAAAATCAATAATTTTATCTTTTTTTTCACTATATTGATATTGTAATATTCTTGTTAAACAAAAAAATCAAATATTTGAAAAAAGTAAAAAGAAATTTAATTTATTTTTCAGAATGGTATTTCCCAAAGCAAGGTATTTTTTGAACACACGAACGTCTTCGTGCGAGTTCAATTTTTGACGATGTGCTTAATCTGGAAAATATTTTCCAATGAAACATGTAGACTTCATTGTAGAGTGCCTATCAACTGATCTTGTTCGCGTTAAATTTACACCTTCAATTCCACTATTCCTTTTATGTAACAAAAATAGATTCAAACAATGTTTGAAAGATTTTTTCAATATATACACAGTCGCGCACGATAGCCGCACACAAGCGATCACAAGAAGAAAACATGCAAAACATTCTAAAATGTGTTTTATTTCTCACGAAAAATTTAACTGAAGTAACAAATTGTAACTGTAATTGTAATTTTTTTCGCGTGACAAGTATACTTGTCGTTCACAGTTAAGAGGTTAACACAAATCGTATTAATCGCATTGTAACATCAATTCCATCGGTGGATTCATCATTGCATTCTGTTTGAGAGAAAATTACGTGCTATTATAAATATCGTTCGCACGCGATTCGCTGGCGAATTTTCGTGAGAGGAAAACGTCGCAAAGGCAGGAACAAACGTGATACAAAGTGGCATGTTTATTCAACGAAGCTGAATCGGCAATGTTGAAGTAAATCAAGCGCCTTGACAATAAGAACGCTTCAATTACAGCGTCAAATGCAACTCTTGGAAAGCAAGATCGATTTGCATTACTGAAATATTAAATTGCTTGCATTAATGAAATATTAAAAACCATCCTGCATAAAGTTCCACCGACATGCGCACACGAGTTGTGTATCGAGTGTTTCACGACAGCGGAACGTTAGAGACGGAATTTCCAGGAATCTTCCGTCCGTGTGACTCAAAACCTGAGATGCTAATTAATTCGTAGAACGAACGAGAAAAAGTCACTTGGAATTCACTCGCCTCTAAAGATCGTCGATACTGCCGTAACAGAATTGGACAGCGTAATGAGAGAGAATTGTACGTAAGAAAGGATTACGGGAGGGATTATCAAAGAACGTGAGGCACAAACCATTCTACGGCAACAACGCCAAACGAATTTCGGAGACGAGTACACCGAACGAACTACATTACTTTAATTGGTTTCTCTGGTTTGTCACGATGCGCATTTCTCTACTAATGACACTGGCAACAATTCCCACGTTTAAATAAACGCGACAGCTATTCGAATACTCGCGATTTTAAAATTAATTGGAAATTTCGATTACAGGGTTTAATACGCACGTGAACAATTTATTAATTTTCGAATCGAATTACAACGTCCACGAGCGTGTTCAGTTCTCTCTTTTCTCTCTCTCTCTCTCTCTTTCTCTGTTCCTCCAAAAATAACAGCAATTACACCCGACGAGTGTGGGAAACGACGAAAACGTTAATGCTTTAGGTGGGCTATTATTCGGAATACCGATAAAATAGAAAAGAGAGGAAACGGTAGGACAACAAAGCGCAGGAGAAACGATGGAAACGATGGAACGCGGAACGCCGCAATGGAAAATTGCTTATTCACAGCAACACCGAAAACGATCGTTCACGGTGCGAGCTACGTGTACCGTAACCGCGAGCAACAATTACGAATGGATGAAAGAAAAAAGACTTTCTTCTCTCCGTTTCATCGTGACTGATAAAAGAATGTTTGTTTGCCACATTTCAGATTTTGTTTTCAAATAATTTAAAAGCGCCGTGCTAGCTTTCAATTCCTTGTAGATAGGTCGGGACGTCTTGGCACACTTTTTTAAAAAGAATTATTGCATCTTAAATGTAATTGATGTCTGAAAAAAAATATTAATAAATATATATAATATATTTTTTCACAAATACAATAAATACACACACGTACACATGTTTATATATTTGTATATATTTATAACGCTACAAATAGAAAATTAAAAAATAATTGCAGATTTACAAGACAAAAGGAATGACGTCTTGTGCAAGAGGCCATCTTATTCGGATTGTCGAGATCAGATAATAAAAAATGTGTATTTTGATCTCAACTTTTACTTTATTACTCAACTATGGGTCTGTCTGTCTCATCCATATTCAAGAGATTTTCTTGTAAGATCTGCTCTAATAGTTGAAAACTATAAGTCTATTCATACCTTGACACCGCGACAAAGAAATATTTCCCAATTTTCGGGCACTGAGATCTGAATAGTATTTTAAAAACATTTAGTCAATCATATCCAGTCAATTCTTTTTTTCTTATTAAATTTATGATTCATCAGCCAAATTAAATAACGTGGATCCTACGCACTCATGTGCTGACGCAAAACTGTACCTTTGCAATTTTTTGATAAGAATTTCAATAAGTTTTTCCTCATTTTCCATACCTAGCAAGAGCCGAAATGCCAAAAATTCTAGATACTGCATTCACTCCTACTTTCCTATTTTAAATTGTTTCTACAGCATCCAACAATTCGTCATTTATCCATAATCCTCTATTGTTAGATTTTCTTTTATATTCAGTTGGCATAATCTTCTAGAAAAGTATTTACTAACTGTAACACACAATTTCATGATTGGGCTATTTAACTCGATAGTCTGGGATTCACTTGTTTTTTTTTATAATAATAATGTAATGACAATATCTCATTATAAAAGTGTAACCATAACCTCTAAACACTATATTAATTAATACTCCAAAAAAGTCATTACGTTACTTTGGTAAAACGTTAGTAAATTATAGTTTAAAGGATAAAATGAAAATTTTCGGGACTGTTCAATTATACACATTATACATAATTTATTCTATTTTTATAAGTTCGTTTTTTATAAATGAAAACGAACATAAAGAATGATTAATATGATACAATATGGCACAATAATAAAAAATGACATACCATTAAAGAAAAGTTGAAAATTGACATTCGACATTATATAATCTGACATTATATAAATAAGTAGGTTGAAGCACACAGAAGATTGAATCATGTAAAAAACTGATAAACTAAGAAAAAAAGTCCTTCAAAGTTTT
Organism: Melipona beecheii; assembly: GCA_032399605.1. Lineage (NCBI taxonomy): Eukaryota > Metazoa > Arthropoda > Insecta > Hymenoptera > Apidae > Melipona > Melipona beecheii. The sequence continues at coordinate 1,209,693 of JAUCMO010000210.1, read as the reverse complement.
GCTCGTTTTCGCGCCATTTTGGAGAAAATCGGGAAAAGAAAATTTTCCACTTATTTATTTATAATTATTACCATCTATCTATTTCATTATTCGTATTATCATCTTATATTATCTGTTTAATGAAGAACTGTTCAAAATGTTAACTTTTCGCGCCGATGCAAACATTGGATCATCAAGCATGATGAACAATGAAACAATAATGAAGTGAGTGAGAAAATGAAAATCTTTTTCTCTAAAGTGGAGCAAAAAACGAGCAAATCTCTAAAGGACTTTTTTGTTTCTTCTTAATTTAACGATTTTCTATGCGCTGTCGAAATTTTGACATTTGAATTCAGAACATCCTGTATCAACACAATCAGAACATCGGCTGTTGATACGATAGCGTATACAGAGGAGGGAAAAATCAAGTCTTTAGTACGTAGCAGTCCACATACGCAGTTAACTCGGCCAGGAAACTGCTCCTCCGGAGGATAAAAACGATAAACGTCATCGTTCGAGTGTTTTTCTTTCGTTAAGGATATTTACAAAATTGCTGTAACCTCTCTTTTTGTCGCTTTACCCATTTCAATTAAACATCTGAGCCGTGCAACGTTTGCCCGTGCCATTTTTCCCTTCGCGAGGAAAAGGAGTCACGGCGGTAATCATTGGCTGTTTACAGACTTCTGGGACTCGGAGAAACCAATTCGAAATAACTTTCGCGGAAAGATCGAGCGAAGCGAGGCCACGTTGAACGTGGAATTGAATCGGTGCATGCGAAATAGAAAGGATTAAGCTGAAAACTTCGCGTCCCGGCCAATAAAATAGTATCGCGTTCAATTTCATCTCTCCGCCGCGCTGTTTCGCTCGAGTCGGGAAGGATTCAGGCTAACCGTTGCCTTCGAACCCCTCTCCGCGATATAACAATCGCGACCCTATTGTCTGATCCACGCTAATTAGGTTAGTCACGCTGCACTTTTTACAAGGTTCACGTTGCAGCGACTTTCACGGCACGGAACGTCCGCGGAAATGACGCGTGAAATTAGCCCAACTTCCGCTCGGAACGTAAAGGAAAACAACGTTACCCCCGGACAAGTTGAGTCGAGAATACTTTTAGGAGATTAGACGTTGTCGTGAGCCGCTTTGCTAGACACGCGATAAATATCAACTAACTACTCGTATCCAATTTTACACGTGGCGCACGGCGTTAACCTCGTTCTCACAGCCGGCACGGACTGATTCGAAATGCTCCTGCAGCTCTAGAATTTCCCAGTTGGTTCCTGAGATATCTCCTTTCGATAGGCGAACTTTTATAATTCCTTTTAAATTGTTTGCGCGATTGTTTGCTCTTTTTTCTTTTTTCTTTTTTCTTTTTTTTTTTTTTTTTTTTTGCACCCTTGAGCATTTATATCTAGTAGTATACTCGTCACGAAAAGATGGAATTTTTTTGGTTCATGTCGAGTATACTCGTCTTGTAGAGAAAAAAAATTTTCTTTTGCTATTTATCGTGAAATTTGTTTGGCACATTTTAGAATATTTCAAAGCAACGAAACAAATAAACGAAACATGCACTTGAAAAAATAACGGGAATTGTTCGGGGAAATCTATCGATCCAATGCAAAAACAAATTAAATTTATCTCCAATTATTTTAATTTTACAAATATTTGATTTTTTACTTCCTTTTGATGAAAATTCAAGTTCTTTTCTCCACGTTTTGAATTTTTGATGGGATAACATTCAAAAAATAAAATGTAATTGAATTCTGCAAATGCCGTAAATACCAAATAAAATTAAAAATTTCTCAAAGAAACGCCAACGAAATTTATCGTTTCATTGCAATTTAATCTTGCAGCGAGTGCATATACTGTGTTCCCGTCGAGTATACTCGTCATCGCCTAGAAATAATTAAGCACACCAGTGCACATTCTCGAAAATAAAAGAAAACGCTCAACTCCCGCTCGTTCGATCGATACCGATTAAGAACGTCGCGTTAATATCGGAAAAGATATCGGAGGCTTAGCGAAATAGCGAGAGATCGATGTATTTTATTACAAGGGCGCAGGTGTGTAAATCCTTTGGAAAAATCAATTCACTATAAACCGAAGCAAAATGGTTTCCCTGGTTTATAAGGAGCCAGACGGCTCGGTTAAAGCCGAGTCTTATTGTTTCGAAATCCATATCATTGGCATTTACGGCAGCTCATACGCAATAAATGAGCATTCCCAACGAATTATTGGCCAGCTTCTAATTCAGTTACGACATTGCGGGTGATTTTCCTCCACGCGTCGTAAGGATATACGTGCGTGTTCATAAAAAGGTTTCATAGCTGGTGCGCGCAGAAATCCCGGCTGAACAAAGGAAGAAAGAAAGAAAAAAAAAAAATTAATGGAACGGGACTTGAACTAATTTTTCTGCTCTAGCACCCGGCGCTCTCAATTACATTCGTGCGTTGGCGTTTCGTTATAATTTATGTCGGTCGACGGGCCAAGGGACCGAAACAAAGAACAACGCGCCAAGGTGCAACGGTGAAACTAATTGTTATTTTTTAATTTGTTAATATCGTTTCGCGGCGAGGCTGCTTACCTTCGAGGAACTCGACGCTGAATTACAAACTTTCGTGATTTCGGAGCGGGTCCGTTGCCGGTTCGAGCAGTGTACGATCGTTAAATACGGCGAGTTGTTTCTTAAATTAACTTAGTTTGTGAAAACTGTACTTTCGTAGATACCTGACTGGCCGAAGAGCCTCTTAAAAGCTTACACAAACACTTGTTTATTTTCGTATTTCCTGCCGTGCTAGCAAACGCGAACGGCTACGCTTCACTTGTCTGCAAGTCTTTTATGCGCCGCTCTCGCGAACGCGCGGTACTTGCTCGTGGCTCGTTGAAATTGTTGCAAATCTTTTGGGCATTTTTAAAGCCGTAGAAACACAAAGTTCAAAAATTCCTCGAACATCTTCGAAGCTGCAAAGCAGGAAGCTGCAAAGCTTCGCTGCAGAGATTAACAGTTCCGGACGAGTGTTAACATTGTTGAGAAGCAAGAAAGGAAACTTCGCGCGAAACTTTTAACGTATTGCATTCATAACGCATAATTCTGGTAATTTTACGAAAATTTATTCCTCCAAGGATCCTATCTACCTACATACGTGCGTTATGTTGCTTGTTCGAAGAATTAATTCGGACAAGTGTTTCTCTCCCTCTCTCGGATCGAAACTTCCGGAGCTTGTCTTTCGCGCATGATCTTCTGGAGAAATTAAACGGAAGCTCGGGCGATCTAATGATTTTTGAAAAACCCCGGGTTTCCATTTTCCTTCTTCTCGTGTTTATGATTTATAGATGGTAAAGTAGCAATTGTCCATTTTTTATGAACGCTCGTTAATAAGACAACATCTCACTTGCGTCCGTTGCTTATTTACGTCACTCGGACGTCATAATCCGTTACTGATCAAATATCTTGCGTCGCGCTGCCGTTGACAAGATTTTTTTCAAATATCTCGCCTAACTACTGAAGAAACCTAAGTTTTCAAATCACAGTTTTCTTGCGTATCAAGTTGTTATTTCAGATTTTTGGCTAGTTTCACGAAATTCTCTATTAAAGCAATTTCTTACAAAGGATCGCTCTCACCTTACGACTGTTCTCATAACAGTGAGAAAATAGAGAAAATTGTAAGTAAAAATTTCCGTTCCGGACGATTGGAACGAGCAACACTTAAAACGATGAGAACAAAGCTCGCGCTATGCGTTTCTTTCAATCGTCATCGAACGTTTTGTCCCGGCATAAAGAGGCCTATTTGTTCATCAAGCAAAGAGCATTATCGCGGGCGTGTTCGCGTTCAACGATTATAACAATGTATTCGAAAAAGGTCGCTATGCCGCAGCTTTAATACGATTTCCGTGTTCGTTCGCAGTGGAAAATCCTTACGGAGGCAAGAAGGAAAGGAACGCGATAAAATTTTCAATGACTCACGTTATATGGTTGGCCGTGTTAAATTCTCGCCAATAAAAACTTCATGATTAATACGATATAGCGCGGGAAAGCGAGAGCTAAAAGAGTTTCCGAGTTGACCGTGCCGAAAGCAGTTACCGTTTTCTCTTTTCTTCTCAAAATCACAATTTCATAACTGAGACCGTGAATGCAAGTTCGCTTCTCGGCATCGTGCGAGTTGCGAACCCGATAGTATTTAAATATAAATTTATTTTGTACGACTTTCAAAGACAACGATATTCGCATAAAACGTCACGAGTCCTTAGCATGTGCGGTTTTGATATTGATCAGCATAATGTCGCGAATGCGGCAGTGAATTACAAGGCCACTGTAACGTGTCTCTGACGTAATATTCCTTTTATCAGATTAGTTTATACTGACTGCACTAATTGCACTCGTCATATGTAAAGAATCTAAAAAAGAGACATTCTTGTCTGCCACGCGATGGAGATTTTGTTCGAATGGAGTGGAGAAAAGAAAAAAGAAAAGACACGATAGGTCGAGGTAATAGAAAATACAACGCGAAATCATTAATGCCAATCTACGATTGATGGATTACAAAACGTTATTTTCGAAAATAAAGGATCCTACTGTGTAAGAGTAAAGAAAAATGGTAAATAACTTCATACAATATTGCAAAGAAGATATTATAATAGTATTACAATATCAAATTGATTATATTGTCATTTTAATATAAAGAAAGAGTTAATTTCGATGTACAACGCGTGAAACATGAATCTACTAAAAAGAACTAAAAATGGCGATTCCAAGAGCGAAATTTAGGAGATAGCGAATCAAAAATTCGTTACGTAATGAAATAACAAACAATATGATTTTTTTTAATAAACCAACGAATAGAAAGCGGCGTAATAGTTTCTTTCAATGATATCTAAAATAGCACAATTTCTCACGGTTTTTCAAGATTCCTTACGCAAAAGATATTATCCGATGATATTAAAAATGTACACACGATGAATAATGTTATATCGATGTGTAACAAGTTGACGAAAATAAATAAAAACTTGCGCTATTTTGGAATTCACGGTTTGATCACTTGTGTTTGATCATTCTACGTCTCACCTCTTTTCTTCTCCTTTCTTCGACTATTTAAGATACGCCGATACAATTTGTAACCCGAACAATAGAATCTGAAATGACAAACGTTGATCTCCTTACCAGATATATTGACCCTACAGAAAGTACAGTTATTGAAAACTCCCGTCATATCCAAGATCTCGAAACTTTTGATCGTACTCGAACCGAAAGACGAAATATTACGTGACCGGACTTGTAGTTTCCGGTATCCTTTCGTTCTACTGCCAGATCCCTTTCACGTAGCAGCTGTTGCTAAGGCTCCTTTTTCTCGACTGTCGGCACTCGGCCAAGACGAACGACGAAATGCTTGGCTAGCGACAAGAGAAGACAGAAAGGGACTTGCCGCACAAGAAATTCTTTACCATTTCCTGTGTGCGAATTGAACGATCCTCGCATGTTGTGTAACCAAGAAAATGCGATATATATATATATATGTACACAAGATGTCCCACATCAAGCTAACCACGCAATTTTCTTTTAAACTATTCGCTACAAAGAATAACGTTTCAAATAAAACTTGCGTTGTTTCGAGAGGACACATCTTACGGTGGCCATAAATCTTGTCTAAATGATCACGCTTCCGTGATTTCAAAGTATATTTTCGAGTTGGCAGTCTCGTAGCTAATGTCGAGACGATTTTATCGACCTAGGTAGCGTTAATGTTCCAAGGTCGTCCGGGGTCATTTACAACACCGCTCAAACGACAGTTGCTCGTAGGGTTTTTCTAAAAAAAGTCAGGTGTTTCGGGAAATACCCATAATGTGAAAGTGTAAGGAACGCTTGCTAACAAATTACTTCCGAAACATTGGAAAGGGTGCAACTGTCGTTTAGGGACAGAGTAAATGCATTAACGCCCAAGGTCACCACTGGATGCTCAACGAAGATAAACTTTGGACGGCGTTAAATGATCTTGAATGACCTTGGAATACCAACGTTACCTAGATCGTTGAATTTGCCTTGGTATCAACTATAAGACTGTGAACTCGAAGATATACAATCTTTGAACTCTTGGAAGCGTGATCATCTAGGCAAGATTTGTGGTTATCGAAACAACGCTAGTTTTATTTGAAACATTTTTCTCTATAGCGAACAGTTTGAGAGAAAATTACGTGGTTAACTATAGGACACCCACAACACACACACACACACACACACACACATATATATACACACGTAAGTTCAACTATCGAGATAAAAGGAACGTGCACATTTGACGTTACGTTTTTAATTTCTCGGCGTTTTACCATTGTCAGTTTCTTTTAGAAACTTTTCGCGAGCTGCAGTCGTTCCCGTAATGGTCGGAGTTCGCGAGTAGTTTTATCAAGAGCCATTTTTGCTCTCAGTATCGGAAGCTAATATAGGGAACAAGGAGCCCAAGAGCATTGCCGGCATTAATCTTTGAGATTCACCCGCGGGAATAAGGGTAGGTGGTATCTCGCGAAACGAAGTGTCTACTTGCTAAAAGTAATTCGTTTCTTCGTCGCAAAGTTTCATGCCGTGGCGAACATCCGTCCGTTTAAATATGGCTGTGGACGCAGCTAGCTTCCTACGCTAGATTCCAGATCGCGTTAAAACTACTCGTTTAACTTCGTTTACCTCGGCTCCATTTTATTTCCAGCCGTTTGATTGCGCGAAAATCAATCGCTAGCCTATAATCAATAAAATGGATTAAACGCCATCGCTTCCAGGGTGTCCGTAAGTTTGTCGAAGCTTCAATATTTCACGGAGGATTTGTGACGCGACGAACACTCGCACGCGACTCGACAAACATATTTCATCCGCGTGCGTTTATTCACCAATTATTGAATTTTCGGAACTGAAGGCAATAATCAACGCGAGAAAAGTTGTTGGATGTGGACGGGTAACTCAAGTTACTCGGCAGCGAACGCCCATGCTTCGTTCATTCGTTGGAGAATCGAGTCATTGTGAACGAGGCGAAGAGCAAGTTGTTACGTTTGAAACTCGTTTTAAGAGCAACGTTTAAAATCTCTTTTATTCTTTCAACTTTTTCTTTTTAAGCCATTACAGCTTATCGACGTACTGTGAGAGTAAGTATTACTCACCACGGAGAGAAGAACAAACTAATTAGTACGTTACCATTTTATGCCCTACTTGATTATTCTCCCTCCTTAATTACTTTCGATCCATATTAATTGACGGCGTTAATCCTCATAATGAATTAACTTTTTCAATGCCGTCCATCTGGCCGAAGCCTCGGCAGAAACGCCGTTCAAGAAATATTAACCTCTTGCGCTGGCGAACGACGTGCCACGCACGTCGAGAATTTTTTGTTCCAAATTGCAACATTTTCCTAGTTTTAAGTATATTTAAATGTAACCCAGGCAAAACAAGTGACAAGTTTATTACTTCTTAATAATTTCTATCCAGTGATATCGATGATACCGACGAGTTCAAAAGAAAAAGAAAGCGACGAATTATTGTGTACGGTTCGGTCACTCGTTATGGTCCGCGAACCAGTTGCCAGCGCAAGAGGTTAAAAGAGCAACGATACCGGTGCCGTTTCATCGAAGATAATAGAAAAATAGGAGCCGAAGATATTAGAAAAATGGCGCAGCGTTAGAAGATAAGAGGGAAGACGGAATCCAGCTTACAAGGGACCGGCGTTCGATTATGCATACACTGGCCTGAATAGAAATCTGAAAGGCAACCGATTTGGATCTCAATCAGTTCCGGGCGCGTTCTGCAGCGAATCTGTATTTTCCGAAGGGCGCTTTTACCGACTATGACCCTTTCCGTGCTGACGTCCCCTTTGGATTTCAGCGCGCCACGCGAGTCTATCGCGAAATTGGATTTCCTTTCTGGTTTCCACGATTTAGAAATGCAGGTCGAAGACATAGGATGCCGTCACAGCCGAACACAGAAGTGACACAGCGACTCAGTAAAAAGGAACATCGTTATTCGCTTTCTCTCTTTGTCGAGCCGAGTTTCCTGCTGCCCCTTTCTCTCGCCGCCGTGAAATCGTGATTCTGCACTTTCGACGTGTACACGCAAATTTCCGGTCTACCAGCTTCGCGACGGAAATCGTGTGCCCCATGGGCATCGAGAATATCGAATCCGTACGACAACCAACCGCAACTCCCGAGGAATCTCATCCCTCTCCCTCCCTCTCTTTCCCTCTCTCTTTCTCTCTCTATCACGAGTGCAGATATTGTGATACTTTTAGCAAAAATTTCCGATCCCTAACCTCGGTTCCTCGGATAAATTTTAAGCTTTACTGTCTCCAACGCCCGTTTGCTCGAGCGAAATTCACGCGGTGAAAACGAAAAAAAGAAAAAAGAAATTCGACGCTTTCGTCTCGAAAGTTGGCCGTGTTTTCGTGTGCTTGGCTAGCTGCCAGTATTTTTATCACGCTGTGTTACGAGTTTAACTATCCCAGAAATGTGATGGAATTGTGACTCGCCCGGAATGGCAAATCACAACAAATCGTGCATTTTCGATGAAATATCAGGGATATCAGGATCTACAGTTTCGAATTGAACAGTTTGTTCCGAAATCAATTTGAATATCTTTCAACGGAATCGTCTTACGCCTGAGGATTTCTTGACACCTTGCATGCAAATTCAATTTCAATCTCTGTAACGGAAGCCGTGACGAACGGCACGCCAGTATTTACACGGGATAAAAAAACAATTTTTAAGGAATGCAACTGTAACTTTTAAGAAATTTTACACTCAATATTTACACTCAAAGTTTTACGAACGTTTAATGAGACACAGATTCATATCTCAAATATGAACAACACAACTATTTATCTTAAATAACACAATGAATAATTAAACATGTAAGCGATTAATATCATTCGTATTTTTTACACTAATTAAGTTAAATATAACAATGGTTAAAAGATGGCACATTTAAAACAATAGTCGAAAGAAATGAAATTTTTCAAATAAATATTAAAAAAAATTAAATCGACAGTTTGTATATCTAATAATGAGTTGAACGTCCATTCTTCTGTATAACTTCCACCATACTTTCTCATTCGGCAACGATTTACATAACTTTTTCATTTTTACTTGCCAAAGTTTTTCAACTCCTAAATTGCGTCAAATTATCGATTACCGGTGTATGAAAATAGCTCGCGACAGTTCACGCCAGCAATTTTGTATAATATTTAAATCGGCAGACCTTGCAGACCAGGCGGGAACAGGTATATTTTGAGATACAAATAAATCTCTCGCAATTGCTACGAATTGTCTTGTTGAAATATGAAATTTTCACCTCCAACACGAGCCGCGCGATTTCTAATTTGCACTTCAATTAAATGTTTGCATATCACAGCATTCGTGTAATCAATGAACAGTTCGTCCATTGTAACCAATTGCAACCTGTTCCTCCAACCACTTGTCGACGAATTTTTGACACCTGTTCTTTTCCAATGTCGTGGGCGTAATAATTAAAGCCGTTAAATCCACCTAAAACTACGAACGTGTCATTCAAAATTCGGTAATATTACGAGTACGCTGTTCTTTTGTCCAACAGTGTAACTTAGCTGAAACGGAATTAACTAAGAGACATTCGATATAATATATAAGTGGATAAAAGAAAAGTCGTTTCAATTCAAGGATATCGAATTGATTCTTCGAAGATAGCATTTTCCGTAATCTCGATTCGGTCGTCCTTGCGATTCATTCGTCCCGGCACTGAAATTATTGCCCAGGCTAACGGTACAATCAGTTTCAGGCAGCAAATGGCCGAGGGATCGTATCACCCCTTGTTGACTGCTGCCTGTCGGCGCTCACTGTTTCTGGGTCAGCGTCTTGGTAATAGTGAAAGAGCAGCAGACTCGATGATATTAGCTTCGAATTTCACTGAATTACTTATTACCTATTTTACCCGGTGTGACAAGTAGGTAACCGACAGCTCCTTCCGAAACTTTTGCAATTAAACATCCAGAAAACATCAAACGAGATTGGCCTTGCTAAGGCTAATACGTTGGCAATATCGATAGCCTTTTTCAATAATAACGAATTCCTGTTTTAACGATGTTTCCTATTTTGTCTCCAGTTTATCTTCTTTTGAATCAATCGATATCTTTGATTCGCAGATACCTCGAACCAATAAGCTGGAATGGGATTGCGTTGCTCGTCGCTCGTTAATAATTAGGCTGGCATTGGCACTTCTAGTGGTGTACAAGCTATCATAGATCAACCTTGGAATTGATCGTCGCATACCAACCGCGATATATCGTTCAGCGATTACTCCTACAAAGATACCTTACACCACTCCGCAGTCAAAGATAAAATCACAGTGTAAACAATCATCGACAGAACAAAAAAAAAAAAAAAAAAAAAAGAAAAAAACGAACACACAACGTGCTCATTTCCTCGGCGAGAGTGCGCGATGTTAGCGATAGATTTAATCGCGACTGAAAATGGCAGAAAAAAAAAAGAAAAAAAGTTCCGTCATTACGAATCTTTTACGATACGATGTCACGAGGAAAGTTTCACGGCACTGGTCTGAATACTGCGAAGTTCGGAGGCGAGTTGCGCCAGTTAAAAATATTCATCAAGTGGTAATACTTCGTCCGTGCAAATCCAATTGAAAGGGGAGGGGAGTGGGGGGGGAATTGCGACTCCAAGTTCGAGAAACTCGCTACGAGTTACTCATATTTTCCCCGTCGCGCCAACAGATGAAACGTTAATTAAATAGCAAACCAGATTTAATTTTTATTTCATCTCGCCTCGGCTCGAATCAATTTCCGAGATACTTTGCTTGCTCGAATCGCCGAGGTCTGACTCGGCTCGACGCTGACGAAGTCTCCACGGTGTAAATTAAAAATCGACTTCACCAGGCCGCGAATTTTTGAACGATCCTCCATACGGTGTTCCCGTCTAATAACACGCCGTTGTTTAATTACGGTATTGTTTCGACATATGGCAGCTGTTCGAGTCGTTCCGTTAATTAGAAATGCAATTATACATCTCGCATATTTTTCGTGCAGGTGTCACGTGCCCCGCGCGAATATTTAACATCGCACGAATCATCGAAATGAAAGTCTGCGTAATGACGAACATACGAATAATTTGAAGAGCGTGGCACGTCGCGTACTTCATTACGGAATCCCGTACTACCTGCGAGAGTTTGAGAAAACATTACAGCAACTCTGACGTTAGACATCTGCTCCGTTAGTAAGATCGTAAATTATTCATTGCTGTTTCTATGGAAATGTATCTCACGGGAGTATCTCCGTTGCTGATAATTGCCGGATCTAACGGATATCAAGGAGAGCTGTGATCTTTTCGCGAAAGAAAACGAAATTAAAAACGCGCGATTACGATCGCGGGATCGACAGAGGAACTCGATAAGTTCGCCGGTTTTGTTTCTGCGCTGATATTTAAATTCAGTATTTTACGGTACCGCCTCGGAACAGTTTAAAGCATCGTGAAATCCTTACTAGTTTAGCAGGAAATCTTTTGATCGTCGTGTTACAAGGGTCGACTGAAACGGTTCGGAAAAAACGTTACAACGTCTACACGAACGTTCGGTGTTCTTTTTCTTTCATCTCACACCATCTCATCTAACAAGACGTTGTTAAAGATCTTTCGCGTCTCTCTTGGCGAATAAAATTGTATTTCGCTAAAGATGTAAATTCCGTTGAAAATAAAATTTTACGTGCATCGTGAAAAGTTATAGCTAGCCGTAGCTGCAGTAAAGGCGAAGTTACCAGAAGTTGATAACATATGATAAATTGTAACGTTCTCTTGTGAAAACGTGCATAGATGCAGTTTATTGCTTCGTACGCAGTGCAGTAGAATGCTGCTGATCTTCGCAATTTTGGCGCATTTGCATTTCTTTGTCGTTTTGCACGGCATAATACGCGGCCGCTATCGCGTCAAATTTTTAAAGCTCGCTCTCAACTTGCTTCACTGTTGATTGCTCGATCAAAAATTGTTTCGAATCATTTGCTTTCGATAATATTTATTGATATTTATCGAAGGTAAATTCTGGCGTATTTACATTTGTTTATCGTTCCGTACGATATGTGACGAAATCGTGTTAAATTTTTAGAAACTCGTCCCCCGATTGATCGATAAAAAAAAAAATGGTTTCGATCGTTTACTCTCGATAACGTTCGTCAATCAGTAACGAATTTTTTCTGAAAATAATACGAGCAATGCTTCCGTGTTTTTTGCATTGCCGTAAATGAGAAAGGAATCGAATTTTTAAGACTGTTCGATTGTTACGATTATCAAGACAAAAGGGAAACAAGTCTGCGGGGCGATCTAATGAACAGCTCTTCACGCGAGGAATCTCTTTCTTTTTCTTTCTCGATGAGAGAAAGACTTTCATAACTTTCGCAACTTTCCTAAAACTTCTCAAGTGCGAAGCATATAGAGCGTAAACTTATCTCGAAAGTGTAAACGCACGGCGTGCGTGTGTGAATGTTGGAAACAGGGACAGGGTATATAGTACTTTGCACAAGATAGATTAAAGCAAACATTTAAATTATACCCGGTCTGTCGCGAGATCTTGTTACACGTCCGTGTACATTCGCGGCTTGTCCGGTGAACTCTTTTTGCGATGGATTTAGCCTTCTAAAGGCGTACAGACTGTAATATACCGGGTTTGACGAGGATCGAACTCGGCTCGAAATATTGACAGCGTAAATTCTCCCTCTAGAAGAGGGGGGGTGGGGGGGCGTATTTCACTTTTCAAACACGTACTTCGGATCCTGTCATATTTATTCGGCTGTATCGGCAACGAGTCGCTTCAACCTTCAAAGGGAGTGACGTCGCGTTATGCAAATAAATGAATTTTCTTTAGAACTGAGGCGAATACCGGCCAGCGTGGTATTGATTGCACAGGGGGAAATCTTTCGGGAGCTAATGCGGTAGCTATCGCATCGGCTACGGTAGTCTATGCCCCTTTCAAGGTAAGTCGGTCGAAAAGATAGTCCGCAGAAAAGTCGCTTGATATTTTATTCATAGGCGAACTTATGTCATAAAAGAAATCCCCCACGCCTGTAAGCCGAGATTCCTTGCTTTTGTTTTTCACGTTCTCTCTTTTCATTAAACGGGTGAGCAAAGAGGTATTAACAGGACGGGAAAAGTTCAGTCGCAAAAGAAAAAAGAAAAAAAAAGAAAGAAAGAAAGGAGAAATTAAAATCATAATGAAATTATAATCCGAATATCACAATGAAATAACGTTGAAAATTCCTCGACGCCTCGAGGGAGGGAGGAGAGTTACGCACAAAAACGTATTTATTGTTGCAGGCTGCACTAAATGATTGAAAACATCCGCCGGTTGCAAAGGTGGTAGTAGTAGGTAGCAACGCGTAGTAGTAAAGTGCAACACAGCTTCGAGGAATTCAATTTGCCGAGCGTCTATTTCCCTTTCCGCGAGAAGCTTTGACCAAGACTATCGGTGTAAATTTTTCATCGGGGATACGTCTCTCCCGAAGGAAGAGTACTTTTTCCCTCCGTGGCCTTTCTCAATTACAAGGCTGGTCGAGTGTCGGAGTCGCGACGAACATCGTGCCAATGTACCGGGGCTATTTTTGATCGGCCGCCACTTAACACACTCCGCGTACATGGATAAAAGTAGGGGTGGGATGGGTCGGCGGTGGCGCAGAATTAACAGCGTACACACGGGAACCTAAAAGCAGCTGCGTGTGACGGTTGATTGATCGAGAATGTGTCAACTTCACGTTGCAGTACGACGCATCAATGCCTCAGACCTACGCGAGTTCGACATAATAGAATTATAGTCGAAATCCAGAAGAGCGGGCGCGACGAGTGTCGAAGAAACGTTTCGAAGAAATCGAAAGCTTTCGAAATCGCTTCGAACGCTCGAAGCTGCTTCAAGCTAGTCGAAAAAGACGCGCACACGCACCGTGCTCAAAATAAACAACCAACCAACCCCCAGTTCTGTCTACTGGGCAGAATTTTACAGCGCAGCCAGTAGTCACTTCGCGAATGGGAAAGTGCTCGGTGTAGGAACGTGGCCATTAACTCGCAAGTCATTAACAACGTACAGATGGACATACGCAGCTTTAAAAATCCCACCCTTTGCACCTGACAGATTGATTGCCTCCACTGGAGAGTTAATAAGTTCCATTAAACTCCCATCGCTTATCGATTCTCTCTCCCGTATGTATATATATATATATATATATACACACACACACACACGTTTCATCGGTGCTATTAATTAATCGCGAGTGTATTGGCCCATTAGCGCGCTGTCTATTCTCCAAGTCCGAGTCCTCCTCTCTCGAAAGCCATTCGAAACTGTGCTTCCAGTCGATCGCCGAAAGCCCGGCACAGTCAGTGAAACGGCAACGAATCGCACGGCGAAGGAGTCGTCGTTGGGAAGGTCAACTCGCTCCTCCGATAATGGGATTTACGCGAGATTGATCGTGATACGTCAATCAGGGACAATTCAAGATTTGATCAGCATTTATCACACGGTCAACACAGAGATGAACACAGAGACGACCGAGAGGCGGCTCGCGTAAATTGTACCGAGTTTGGGCTGTGGTCGCCCACCTGGATGCGTTGTTACCTGGATGTTCCGTTTCGCTCAGTTAAATTTACCGCAATTGTAACTGAGTCTCGGTAAACGTGGCTCGCCAGGCTCGCCGTCGTTACAATAACATAATCCACGATACTTGACAACTCGTGCGTACGTATGTTAATTGGCCATTCGCCATCCTTGGTGGATTTCTTTTTTTTTTCTTTTATATTACACTTTGTACGGTTTCGCTGAAGATCGACTAGCTCTTTTTTTATATATATATTACAATGAACGTATACATTTGGTATTTGGTATGATGTAACGTATAATATCTGAACTAGAGTGAAAATTATAATAAGAGGAACGTAAGAGGAACAAAAAACATCTTTCAGAAGAAGAAATGTCTAAACAGACAGTCCTGGGTCAATTGACACTCGGTAATAGACACGTAACCTAGACTTCTCGTTGCTTCTTAGTTTAGGATATTATTTTTACAGAGATTGAAACTATGGCATCATTATCTCTTGTATATTATACTTGTTCCAAAAAACCCGCAATGCGCGTTGATGATTGTTTTAAATTATATATTAAAAACATACATATGAGAAATGCATATTAGAATTACACATTAGAGAGATATATAGTCAACAAAATTTTGCAAATTAAGTAGTATACCATTTTGAATGATTATTTCCAATGCTACATCGTTTCGTTTGAAGCGATGATGCTTCGTAAATAAATTTCTGGTAGACGATACAGAAAAATGTTAAAGGATTAATACACGTGTAAATGCACGTCGCGCGAAGAAACGACGTTCAATTAACAACATTCACAAGTTTCACAGGGAGAGAAGCCAATCACCCTGCCTCGCTTTTAGCGGAGGTCTCGTTATCGCAAAGCAGCTGGTTCGTCGCTAGGTGAACCAGTAGTCGTTTTCTCGCTCAGCGTGCCTTGTATTTCCTAGTTACGAACTCCTTGTGCAGTTACTTGTCATTGTTTGCATCGTTAATTAATAACGAGTCACTTCACGACTTTGACTCGAGTTGAGTGCTTACTTGCGTGGACTATGTTTTATTCCGTATCGTCTGCTCTTTGCGAACACGTTTGCGCGCGCTTGACATTAGAAGTGGATGAAACGCGCGCTCTCTCTCTCTCTCTCTCTCTCTGTAATATTTTTTAATATCGCCTGTTGCGAGCGTAAGAGCTGTAATTTGACAGAGGTTATTGCTCGCGATAGATTAATCGCAGAAAGAGAAATCGCGTAAACAACGCTGTCACGCATGCCAGAACCGTTCGTTTCTTGGAAGTTGCAATTAGAGATCAACGTGACATTTGACAATTGAAAAATATTCGACGATGCACACGCAGAGCTCTTTCAACTACGCCAAGCTGTCAATTAATAATTAAAGGGGCGAGAAACGGAAAGCGAATGGTATGCCTGCGACATCGTGCAACTTGGGTTATACTCTAGGAAAGTTCCTCAACATATTGTTAATTTCCCTAGAGAAGCAGCGTGACCGAAAACTTTCGGATTATACCCGACACCGGCACCACTCGGCGCAAGTAAACATTACCGACCGCGTTTACCAACGATTTGCAAGACCTGTTACAACGTCGTTGTCACGAAGCCGCTGCCATGATGATCAATAATCTTAGAGGCTTACGCTGAGACGTTAAACGAGAATCGCCAGTTGCGTCATAGCTGATTTCGAGACGTTTCGTTTACTTTCTGCCTGTAAATAATTACGGACCTATTTGTCGAACTGGACGTGAATCTCGGCGTGTGTGCGTGGGTGTATGTGTGCGTTTCTGCCCCATTATCTTTCTCATTTCACGCAACATTGTCGCGCATTTCATGCAGCGTTAGCCGCTCGACAAAATAGGAACGTTCCCTGCGTGACGCATATGCTTGTTCTCTCTCTGCTTCTTCCCCGATGGAATCAAATCGTCGTGAAAATCGAACCGTTCGGCACGCGTCTTTCTAATTCTCGCGCAGATAGCGCACGGTTTGGTCATCGCTCGAGAACTTGGGAGGAGTTTCTCACGCTCTCAACTATTGCCAAACGAGCAAGGAGAGGAGTATCTCCTCGAAGGCTTCAGCGTGGCGCAACAGGCACTCCATTGGCACCGGCCTTAAATCATAATTACGAACTAGCCACTATAAATTTCAATTGTCATCGATTCGAGCGTCTATCCTTTTTGCGTAAATACACAACGTAAACGTTCCAGCTGGAACTTTGAATTAAATGTTATTTCCCTTTCCAGTGGGATCCAGTCGAGCACGAGAACGAGAACGAAGCGACAACAAAGAACTTCTTTATAATACGATTTTTACATAGAGCTTCGTTTCGAATAGGGATGCCTTAGCGGAAAGTACAGGGTGTCCCTAAAGTCGTGGCGCAACCGGCCAAGCTGCGATTCTGGCACGTATAATAGAAATAAATCGAAGAAGGAAGAAATCGAGAGAATCGCGTTCGAATGATTATCAAGTGTACTTTAATTTGGCAAATTTTTCCAAAGTGGAAAAAATGCCAAATCGAAAAAAGAAGAATAAAATTTGTCCATACGACGCTTCGTTTTTCGAGTTTGAATATTTATCAAGCACACTCGAATTTGGCTAATTGTAGATAGGACAGAAAAGAGTAATTAACAGAGAGAGTTATACTACATACGTGCGAAAATGAAGTTGAGAACGTAGAAGAAGATTTTTTTGCAAGAATTGCTTCGTTTTCGAGGAAATCGAGTTTGAAAATTTGTCAAATACACACGTGCATTAATTTTCAACGAAAGTCTATTTTCTGGGAACTTTTAAATGTAAAAATCTTTCGCGCTTTTGATTTGTTTTTGCACGTGGAATAACCCCCCGTTAATTATTCTTTCCCGTCACGTCCAGAATTAGCTAAATTCGAGCATACTTGGCGAATTTTCAAACTCAAAAACGAAGCGTCATATGGGAAAATTTTTTTTTTTTTTAAGACTTAATTCTACGCGTAAAATCACGTCACAGTTGCGCCACGATTTCAGGAACGCCCTATAATTTTTCACTCCGCCACGCTACGCTAAACTCTCGTTCGTTACGGAACACTCTCGTAATCAGTCCGTCAGCAAGCTGATTCATACGACGACACGTCACCAAAAGCTCGGAGGTTAGCTTTCTTAGGACGATAAATTTTGCTGCAACACGCTTTTAAACAGGGCCGTCGACGCTCACTCGTAAATCGTAATCAGTTTAATGCGACTTACATGTTAACTGGGAACCAGCGGCTCGCAAAGTGTGCAAGACCGAGTGTACAATATTTTTCAGCTCGTTCGCCCACGAAGCTCGAAGAGATATTTCAGCGTGGCCAACTCCATCCGAGCAAATAAGCGAAAGACGAAGCGAGAGACGAATGAAGAAAGGATCGTGGCTGGGGAACAGAGGGGATAGCGAAATTACCGCACTGATCGATTAGCTTTATCGTACTCGTGGCTATCTTGAAGGCTCGAGATTACGCTACACAGCCGTCTATCCCCTCTCACTGTACCTTCTTCCTTTCTTCTTCGGCTCAACTTGCGACCCACGGCTCTACATTATTTCTGTCGCGATCGCATTATGCGTAATATACGTACAAAGTCTTTGGCAACCCGTTCGGTCGTGTGAGCCGTCCGCCTCATCCTCTGGATCCTTTGCCCAGAACCAGAAAAGCCAATTTAGTTTCCATAAATCGATCGATCGACCTGGCTACTTTACCCCAATCGCTTTGAATTCGTACTCGCGTGGTATTCGTACTCGGTGAATAAGCAATCGAAGCGTTAAATGAGTTTGTTCCTTTCTGTGATTTCGGGTTCCTACGAACGAAAAATTGAATCGACCGTTTCGATCTACACACTGTGCAGCTGAATATTCATCAGTCACCACCATCAGGAACTTGTTTTTCTCTCTTCCGTTGCGTTTTATTACTATTTTTCTGTTCGCACTCTGCCACCCCTCTCCACATTTATCCCTACTACTTGTTATCCTGTTCGGTCGTTAATTGTTAATCGAAAAATAAATTCGTACATTTGTTTCAACTGTTTGACAACATCTTGACACCGTGTCATGTGAGAATGGTCGAATTCTATACAACAAGCTACTACAGCGCGTTCGGTTCTATCGCAATTTCTCTTTTTTACGCCGTTTGGATCCCAGCCAAATCGCTTTTTGTCTTCCTACAAACCCTCGGTTACGATTTCCCTGGATTTTATTCCACTATCACCTGGTTCGATCTCGCTATTTGCTTAATGGGATATCTTGTCTTCCTACTTCGAATTCTACAGCTGTCCGTTTCTAAATCGACTGTTCCTTAATTTTCTATTCCGCGAAATCAACCAGAAATCATTCGTGGCTTGCTCTGTTATTTATTTATACTCAGTTACTTCATTAACTGTCACGTGTTATTAAAGTTTCCTCATTTTCGTTCTTTTTTTTTTTTTTTTTTTTTTTTAGTAATAATTTATCTGTGACGCAAAAGCACGCGAAATGCTGCATTCTTTTATTATTGTTCGTTATCACTATTAATTAATCAGTAGATTTTTTCACTTTTAATAATTTATCATTTTTGCCAGAGGCTCTTTCCTTGACCTGCAATTTTTATGTTATTGTTATTGATTTGGTAACTGCAGACAATAAAGAGTGTTTATGTATGAAATTAGAGGATTGCAGACGCCAGAACGCGGAACCGCGAGAATAGGGTAGAAAACGACCAAATTTTCTAAAATGCATGAAATTTTGGATGAAATGCAAAAATCTGTGATATATCAGCTGCGTTATGTTCAATCTGTTCGCGAGGTAACTTTATATACTACAGTTTCATTTTCATTTCGAAAATTTTTGATCTGTGTGAACCAGATGTGGGGGAAAAAATTCAAGGAACTTTTAAATAGGTTCTGTTTGAAACGTGGATCGTACAACTTTTTCGAAAAGTCCCGATAAGAACAGATAAATAAATTTCTTGGAAATAAAAATCTCAGACGGGATAGAGCTCGTAAGAAATATGAAAGTAAGAATTTTTCTGTCAAAGGAACAGGTAATCTGTTCATCGATATTAAAAAAGTTTTCAATATTTGTCAGCAAATATTGAAATACTGTCCGATGAATAGTACTCGAATGTAAAAATAGATTTTTAATTAAACGTTTTAAAATGACTCGTTCCCTTTTATTTTTTATTATAATAAAAATTCCAAATGGAATTTTACTTATTATTTACTTATTATATACTTGTTATTTATATCTATATTATATAGTTATTACACAAATTTTCCATCCCACGAGAACATTGTTCAAAATTCCACGAAAACAGATATTTTTTTATACGAAATATACAGAATAGAGTTCGAACAGAATGTTTCAACCCCTATCAACAACTGAAAAGCCAAATTTCTCCATAGACGCAGAAACAGAGGAGTAAACAACACGTTAGAACTTGAAACAATCTCAATGCTGGTAGTCGAAATGTTGCACCGAGGTGTACGCACGTCTAATCCATTATTTTTCCCGAACGTCTAGAACGTCTAGAACGGAGCACGAATTATCTCTAAAATTTACCGCGCCTGTCCATATATCCAACGACGAAATCTACTTAACCCAATTCGAAACGACCTGCGGCGATTTATAGTTCCCATTGATTCTAATAGAATCGAAATCCATATCGTTTGGTCAGATGCGTCACTCAACCATCCATCGGAGTGACTTAATGCGCGAACACGGAATCCAAACAAAAAAGAGAGAGAGAGAGAGAGAGAAAGAGAAAAACCATTTTTCACGAGTTCGATAAAAATGTTTTGAACCCAGAGGTAATATGCCAGAATCTTATGGGATGACTTCGATCCTCTTATCGGAAGATGATGCATCATCGTGATGGATCGTTGTGATTTTCCGCATCGTGATTCGTCGTTCAAGTTTCTCCATCTCGCATTATACCACGATGCAATAGATGAGAATGGATTGTCGCCACATTTCTTTTATCTTCGTAATTTCATAATCAATCTCTCCAGCGGACCAAAATGTCTGGTAAAAAAGTAAATCTGATAATAATACTCCGTTCCTCGCGTATTTGATACGCGCGTCCGATATAAATTATTGTCAGTTATTTAATTGACAATGATTGACGTGAAAGCACTTTGAACAAACCCGGATCGATCAATACGCATCGCGTATTGCAAAATATAAAACAATTATCGGCAAAGGTCCACGATGAAAAATTCGACCATGTCGGACGTGTCACGACCAAACAACGCAACGTGTTTCAACGATCCGAGTTTCTAGGCGGTTCTCTTCGTTCTTCTAACGAAACCAACGTTATTCGAGAGGTAAACACGAGACGTTATCGCAATCTCATAAACATGCCGCTCGTTATTGGAATTTGCATTGCCGTGTTCGCATTATCATAAAAATTAAGTCGGGCAAAGGTCAGACGTGCGAAATTTCGCAATTACCACGGTAGCCTGCTAGTTAGCTAAACGAGCCAATTTTAGTAATAATTAAACATAATTTCGTGTTATTTGCGATTTTAATTCAGAGCAGAGTCGTGAATTTAAAAACTGGCCGTTCGTTATCAAATTAACGTTTGCTTTAAGTTAAAATGCACGTGCAAAGTGCGAAGAGTCGCAACGTCTTATCGATTTTACTGGCCAATTTTTCTGCGCTGTTGTCCCCTCGGTTCATACCTACTGATTAACAAGGGAAATTAGAAAATCCGGAAATTCAAAAAGTTGTGACACTTTGTGTATAAGTAGAGTAATTATGTAGGACAGATTTTTTGTTAATAATTCCATGGGGCGAAGGAAATACAAAATGTTTTCTCTCTCTTCATAAAATATAAATGTCACTTTGAAAAATTCAATTTTTAAAAACAGCGACGGGGGTAATTTGAAAAACATGATTTTTCAAAAAATAGTTTTACAGATGCGAGGAGAAACCGTACACAATTTTTGGTAAAATTTCCTCGAGATATTTCGTTCTAAAAATTACATTTCACATTTCTGTAGATGCAAAAGTAAAATGTGGTAAAAAGGTAAAACTTTATGTTGCTCTTCAAGGTTCGATTTCACCGAACTCCGGTTTCGAGCACGCACGAATTATTCTACTCGCATAATTTTATTATTTTTTGAATTTCCTGGTTTCCTAACTTCTTTGTAAGATGAACCGTATGTGTCTGCCTAATAATTTTACAACCTTCTTTTACCGATACAAGTTTCATCGATTGTATTGTATTACCGTCGTTCCAAAGTGGACAGCAATCTCCTCCTTCGGGTGCAGCCGAGACCCGATACAATTTATAGTTGCCCTAGCGCGTTGAAAGTAGTTCGGAAAAGATTTTACGAACGGATCGTCTCGAAACGTTTTACCGAGTTCCGAACGAATAGGTGCAATCAACTACGAATCAGTATGTCTGAGCATTGTTTTTCACATTCCGAATACATCTGGCCAGTTTGGTTAAAAATAGTTCAGTTTCAAGTGTCTTTACAAATTTTTACAAAACAAATTACAGGCGCGATCGCTCCGCTACCAGACTTCAACGCCACTCCTACTCGAGGAGTCTACACCACGTCCCCTTACGAATCACGTGACTCAAATCAGCCAATCGCTAATTTTCGTTGCATTAGCGTTGCACCTGAAGGCCTGGTTTTCTGGGTTACCCCCGCTAAAATCACTTTTAGTGATAAAATATAAGAATATACACTGCAAGAATATAAAGTCGTTTTATGTATTTATATATAAATGCAGAGTTACTTCCCTCGTGTTTGAGGATGAAGGGGATCTTATTCAAATAAATTCACATCTCTTCGAACGTGGAATTTTCTCCAATTGAGAATGATCGGACGCGATATTTCGTATAAGTAGTAATCGAAATTCTGCAAGAATAACTGACTTTCTGCAAAGCCACGGAAATTCGATGAAAGAGGACAAAGCGAAGCGGAACGTATCCGAAAAACAGCTAAGGTCGCACAATTTATGGCTTCTAACCGTACGGTGATGACAGGAGGAAAAAGTTCTCCCGTCCTTCTCTTTCGCCTTCCATCTCTCTTCATTCTTTCGCAACAATACAAATGTCGATCGTAAAAACAATATTCGTATTTTGATATCTTTTTCATTCCTCGGCGTTTTTCTTCTTCCCTAATATTTCTCGCGAATGTCTGAGACGTTCGAGACAAGGTTTGACTTGAAAGAGTTATGATTCTTGATTTAGTTACTATTTCTCAGAAAATAACGAATATTAATTTGATAAAAATAACATACTTTTCATATCTTTCGTAACTTGGAAATTTATTTGAAAATTGAAATTTATTTGTCTGTATCATTGGCTCCTGTTTATTGTAAACTTTAGGTAAAAAAAATTATATATACTTGCAGTTTTACCACATTTTAGAGAGGTATTTTAAGGCAACGAAACAATTGATTTTTTACTTGTTTTTGTGAACTGATGAAAAGTCAAGCTCTTTCCTTCACTTTTTTGAATTTTTAATGGTTTTTTTTCTATGAAATAATTTTGAAAATATTAAGTTTTGCAAATACCGTAGATATCAATGAAATTAAAAGTTTTTCAAAGAAACGCCAAGAAATTTATCATTTTGTTGCAATTTAACTCAATGTTGCAGCAAGTGCATTTACTGTGTTTTCGTCGAGTCTAGAAATAATTAAGCACACCAGTGCACATTCTCGAAATAAAACAAAACGCTCAAGGGGTTAAAAAGTTATTCGACCTTCTTGCCTGACTTTTTTATTTAGCGCATTTTTCGTCCAGCAACTCTCGGTTTATTTCGTACAAAGCTCAAACGGTGCCGTTTTTACAGATTTTATTGATTCGTCGAGTTTTACTGTTTATCGTTCGACTTGCAGGGTTAGACTCCCTTTTCAATTTACTCTCCAGAAAAGAGTGTGTTGATAGGTATCAAAAGAAATCCATCATCTTCTTATCCACTCAACCACGTAGATATCTTTTCCTTTTCTCTCCTAATTGTAAGCCGCAATCTCTTCTCACCTCCATGAACATCTTTCACTCGCGTTTGCGATATATCTTATTTTACACTCTTTTCCAAACAGATGTTTGCTTTTCCACGATATTTAATTCAATATATTGCGGCCATTTTTCTTTCAAGAAGTTAAGTTTGACTTGAATTTGACTATTTAATTTAATACTTAATTTCGCTGGAATGCCAAATAAACATTATTAATCGCAGTCGTATACTCATTTCTTATAAGGCATCGACACGATTGTCGTTTAATTACGCAAGTTCAGTACAAAAGTATAAAAATCGCAGTTTCTAACTTACGAAATAAATTAATTTTGAAAAGGTACTTTCATAAGAAGAAACGTAAAGAATACATAGAAACGCATCTCGTGAAAGCAAAAATCTAAAAGTCCTTGCCGAGTTATAGCAAAAATTTAAAATCTAGTAGCACATGAGAACAGGTGAAGTGTCGCACAGTGCAAAGTTTCGTCACATCTTCAAGATAAACCGAGATATTCAGGATGGTCGAAGTGAGAGTGGGCTACCTTGTATAATATATGCGCAGGCATTAGATTATTTCTGCTTAAATCTTGGCAGGAACAGGACCAGAGGACGTACTAAGAACCTCGTTACTTTCCCTCATTATTTATTCTTTTATTGCTTTTCTTCCCTCTCTTCCTGTTCTACTGTCCGCTTCTCCTCTCTTCAGTTTATCTTCTTTCCCCTATATTTCTCTTACCTCTCTTGATTCTTTCTCCCTTCCTCCTTCCTTCTCTCCCATTCCTTACAACCGCATAAGGTGCATAAGTCGAGAGAAAGATACCATATTATTATACTCGCTCGTAAGATTTATCACACCTCTCAGAACAGTGTAATAGTTTGCACAAAACTGAATATTTACCCGACGCGTATCTACGTAATGTTAAATACATTCGCAATATACTTTCGTCTATAAATTAACTGGCCAATTTTTATCGCAAAATTATCGTTTTAAATTCCGTTCGGGATCGAGAATGCGAACAGTTGAACAGGAAAAAAAGAAAAACGAAAATTGAATCGGTTGAGAGAAATAAAAAAAAAAAAAAATCATCCGATTAACATTAAGCGCGATCCTCTCGGCACGAGACAGGTTATCGATATGAATTCCGTTTATTCGAGCGTGAAATGGATAAATACGTACGCGCAAGTATACGTACATACGTGCAGGAAAACAGAACTGCGCGCAACGAAGCTCTTTGATCCATACTGCACCATCGAATTAGCGCGATGGTTTTCGGCCATCCTTGCTTTAAAGCTTGAAACTTCTCACTTACGGGGATCGAACATCACAACGCCTTTATATCCTCCGTTTCCCTTCGTTAATATTATCCTCACTCTCGACGTTTTCTCGTTCACGTCGACGTCCGACGTCCTTTGATATATTTCGACAAGGATCGAATTCCGATTCTAATGTTTGCGATCGGTTACACGTTTCCCTCGACTCCTTTCGTTGGTAGTTCGGGGACAGAAACCGTATGAACGAAATTGTATGAAATTTATGAAAATTTGATCTTTCAAAACGAACGAAAATGCGTCGAGATTGCAAATGAAGTGCCGCCGTTCCGCGTTTCGAGAAATTACGTTGCAAACGAAAGTAACACAATCTTTGTCATCGTTGTCGCACTTACTTTTTTTTTATAACGTACGGATTTTATAACGTAGCTTTGACTAGAAATTACTTAATGACTCGCGTGCATAGCACCACGTTGATCGAGCTACTCTAATTGACCGTATTTCCAATAGTTCGATTGGTTGCACGCAAATGTAGTCATTATGGAAGCCAAGGGTCGTCTATGTATAGATACTCGATTGACGCATGTACGAGGCGTTTCACTATCATCGTTGCAATCAAGTTAAGCTGTGAAAAAATACGCGAGTCTACGCGATGGGCCGTTTCGCTGCTACTTACGATCCTTATCCTTCTCACTTTTGCACTTATCCGTTAAAAGCTTCATATTCTATTATTACGTTCGATAAAGTAGTTCGTAAAGGCGATCACCGACGATCGTAAGTCGGCAACTTACATGTCTGCACATGTATGTGTCGTTGATGTTCGTGCGTTCTCGATGGCAAAAATGTTTATGATGAATTAAGTCGAAAATGAGCACCGCTGACGCTAGAGAACGATCCTGTGCACGGGTACGATCCTGTATATAAGGGTCGAGGAAGATGCTGAACAATGCGCAGAGAAACATAACTTGCATAATATCAGCCAATTTCAACCTGTTATCCTGAAGCGGTGAGTAGGTTTCTGTGTTCTCGGTCTTCTCGGTTTTCATCTCTCTCCTCCGTTCTCCACCGAGATAAGATTTGAAGAGTTGCGTTCAGTCGTACAAGTAGAGAATTATGAAATAACGCGAATCATCTTTCGCTGGAAATACGATAATTTTTCACGACAGATCTTTAAATCAACATTGAAAGTAAAGCAGCAAAAACGAGGAGCAAATACTCCGAACGAAAGAAAATCTCGTCATCTGATTCTCGCCACTACGAATTTCTGGTACAACATTTTTACGCGCGTTGTATTTTTAATCCTCGTTTAACGCTCCTCACGTTACACAATGGTAGAAAATTAATGTTTGTAACGAAAAAATAAATAGTTGAATTTGCAATTCTTTTTAGACTAAGTTTCTATATACTCATCCCTGCTCTCCTCTACGTACAGGTCAATTTCGTATTGTAATTTTATTTTCTTTGGTTTTGTTTCAAACGTTGTGATCGTTTGTTTTAGACTCGCTTTGCAAATAACTGTTTTCGTCGACAAAAATACCGAAAATATATATCGCGTGTTAGGAAATATCGAAAATATATACATGTTACATGTTGCATGTTTTGTAAAAAAAAAAAATCTATTAACGCTGAATGCGAAACACGTTTTCACGTGTCTCTCTCAAGCGCGTGCTGTTTTCAGTTTCCTCGTCTTCCTTTCTTATATTTCGCTTCAGTTCCTTAACTTCACTTGTCACTTGTCATCTTAATCCTACTTGCTGGAAACCTCGTTCCTCCATCTACCCTACTACCTACTCAAATTTACTATCGATTTTTTTACCACGACCTTTTTGCTCCACGCTCTCTCGCGTCGCACGGTCATTGAAAGAACACTAAAATGGTACGAAGCTTTTTAGACTTTTCGTACCATCGCTCTTGTCACGGGCATCAACGGTAACATTTTTCACATTTCTCGCGGCATCAGGAAGCGAAGGGCACACGTTTTATCCGTTTCAACCGTGGATCGTCTAAAAGCTGCATGCGAAAAAAGCTACGAGCTTGACATCATGATAAAACTGCTACTGCTTGTAGTGTTTTCGGTTCAACCGACCGTTGAAAAGAACACGATACTCCTGCCACTCGTTGGCGCACTTGTTTGTACAATTTCTACGCGAAATATTCAGCTCTTGTTTTTTCTATTTGCATCATTCCCTTTTCGCCTTTCTTCTCTCGTTTTCTGTCTACGAGAAAGCGCCGGCGCCTCGCTAAGAAGAAGAGTATTATTAACAAAGTATTAAGAATGAGACGCGCAAACAGAGATAGATGGAAGAAGAGAAATTCTCGAGTGCGTAGTTACAAAAGTAACAAATCCCCATTGTCTTGCTCGTCTCCCTTGCTCTTCGTGGAAATAAATTCTTCCTATTTCTCAGTTGTCCTCCACGTCTCTCACGTTTTCACACGTTGCACGGAACTTTCAACTTACCTTACTCGCCGTTTTTGAAAATATTCTTTTTAAACCGAGCCGCTAACGTTCGCCGTGCTCGAAAAAATTGAGAATTATCGCCACAGATTTCCTCGCTTGAATACGATTAATAATCGCAAACTTTAACACCGATTCGACGAGGGTCGGTTCGAAGTTCACCCGTAGAAGCGAAATTAACATGCCTCTTCTGGTGACCCACGAAAACGGCTATCAGTTTAATTACATCTCCGAGGAGCAATTACGCCGCCCGGTTTGGAAGGTAATTCGAAATGTAATTGTCAAAGGTTGCCGAATTTCCCTATTTTACCAGTGACATTTTTATCGGTCGTCCTTGTCAAAAGTTTCCAATAACCATCTTCGCGCCATTGCCTCTGGACTCTGTCGCGTCGACGAGTTTTTCAAAGGAAAAGAAAACGAAACGGTCGAATTCGCCAAATGGTTTCACACTTCTTTTCGCGACTAGGGAAGCAGTCATTAATTTTCTGTTCCAGCCAATTTGTTCCCCGACAAGTTCGCCGGCCAACTTTGTACGCCTGCTTTTCGCCCATGTGCGTCACCCGAAAATCCCAATTTGAACTGGTAAAAAAAAAGTGGTAGCGGCAGCGCATAGCGTGCACACCACGTTCCACTATGATTGCCGCGAGAAGTAATCGAATATTCTTGCATGCGATCGCCGTTTCCGTGGGAAGATTGACTTTTCCGATTTCTCGGGTCTGGGAAACGTAGTAGCCCATCTTGTCAAAATCGACGAGAAAAGAGGAAGAGAAGCGGTGCCACGGAGCGGAACCGGCAACCCAGTAAGATTAATGGCCATGCCTGTTAGCCGGAGGCAGTGATTAGAAGCCAATTAAGAGCCTTTATCCCGCCTCGCTTCGACGCTCCTCGCCCACCCAAACTCCATTCTATAGAAAATATCCGATGGTGTAACATTCCTTGAAGTTTGTATACTCTTGCCGATTCGCTCGCCACTCGCGACTAACGTTAACGATTCCACGTTGAGAAGATGGACTTCTTGATCCTTTGACTACGGCAGACTTTGAGAACGGCGAAAATAATTTTTCGTTAGGCGTGCATTTCTGAGAAAGTATATTAAAATAATCAAAACATTGAATTCCACTACATTACAAACCGATATTATTATCACTGAAAGTGATTTTAATATTAGCGGTCCTCTTCAGGTGCAACGCTAATGCAACGAAAATTAGCGATTGGTTGATTTGGGTTCGTGTGATTCGTAAGGGGGCGTGGTATAGACCTCGAGTAGGAGCGGCGTTGGAGTCTGGTACTGAGCGATCGCGCCTGTAATTTGTTTTCTATCGATTCAAATGTTTGCATATCGATAAAATTTTATGGCAAAAAAGTCCTCTTCATTTCGTAGTCAGAACAGTTGCTTCTGGACCTTCGTACTGGGGTACAAGTCGTGCAGTTTTTTTTATTTATTCGTATTCTACATTGAATTGTTAGTGTGCGTACTAAAAATTTAACATTAATATTGAGCTTTTTATAAAACACAGTCGTCAAGGAGATTTATAAGTAATCGTTAGGGATATATATAACAGTCACTAAGGAGGTAAACAAACGGTCAAGTAATTAAAAAAGAGAGTTTGAGCATAGAGACTAGTTAAGTTTCGTTGTAATTTACATTGTATAAAAAAACAAATTTTGTTGCATACTTCTTATTTAATGATATTCGTTCTAAGAATAAAATAGTTATTCTTTCTCTTTGTAGTACGGTGATTGTACCAAGTTATCAAACAATTACATCGTATCTACAAAATATCGATATATACAACATGAATCGTTTGTTGTGTCATGTTTGCACGCATTTTTTCTGACCATTTGATTATCCCAATTTTTCATTTTAAGGATAAAAAAAAAACTGTAAAATAATATAACATATTCAAATACTACATGACTAACGGAATATGTAATTGTTGAAAATTGGCATTCACTTACGAAATGAGATTTGCTGAATTTTTTAATTATTATGGATCAAAGTCGGTTAAGCGCCTATAGTATCGCAAGAGCAATTTTTGTAAGCGCCTTTAGGCGCCTACAGTATCACAAGCGCAAATTTACTAAACGCCTCTAGGCACCAACTAGTAGTCAAAGGGTTAACTCGCCCCTCGTTCTGGCTCGACAGCGTTTCGCTTCGCTCCCGTGGCCGCGATTTCGAATTCACGCGAAATCATTCGATCCGAATTCGCATCGAGACACCGGAAGAAGCGTGTTATTAAATGCTTGCTGCGCGAAATGAAAAATCGTGGCGAAATTAATTACACAGTTACCAGCGCATTCGACCCAGTGTAATTCTTGGAATTTCTCGCGTGTTGTTTCTGCAATTTCATCGTACCACCGAGCTTTTCGTCGTATCAGTGTGCTTTAATTTTAAACCAAACGCACGTGCTACATGAGAATCAAATTATACGACCGGCCGGTTTAGCGATGAAACGTTGTTAATCAAAAAAATATACAGATCAAAGAGGCGAGCCGAATGATAGTGTTTTCCCGAGCAACTCGTTTTAAACTCATACCATGATAAATTCGTTGCAACGAGGGTATGAAACTTGGAAACATTTACATGCAAAGTGGAAGCATTGTTACTCGCAATTAATTGTGAAACAGTGTTGTTTAGAAACGGAAGCTCGCGAACATTTTAAGCTTCTAACTCTCTTCCTAGAAAGGATTACAGATAGCCTCGAGTCGTGTTTAATAAACGAACGTTTTATTCAAGATGGAACAATTTCTCAATTTCAGTGCGTTAACAAGTTTGCGAGTCTACCCTCTGAGACAATGAGAGATCGGAACTCGAGCGTTCCAACTACTATCTAACTATTAACCAAACCAAATAACTATTGAACGTGTATAACTGTGGTAACGAAGGGTGTCGATGCAATCGAACACGTCAAGTCTCAGGAATGAAGTTCATTTAATTTTCTCCCACGTTCAGCGAATCTGCATAAGTTCAATTTTACAAGTGAGCCACTTAGTTTGAAAGTGACATAAATCAAATTCTTTCTAAAAAAAAAAAATCAAGTTGGTAGTCATTAGATAAATTAAAATTCTACGTGAATTCTTTTCACATTCAAACAATTTGCAGTATTCGATATGTTAAAAACTACTGTGACACTTCGGTGATCAAAGTTTAAAAAGTAAATTCAACAGACAATTAACGTAATAAAAATGTTTAATTAAATATTAAGTATTGAAATGTTGGAAACGGTACAAGTCTTTAGAAAAGGCGATTCGTCAGTTGGCTAAAAATGCAGTGGATAGGATTTCTTATAAATCAACTCTGGATGAAAAAGTAAAATGTCCAACTTTGGATTTATCGCCGAAACAGATTGTTCGCAGATAGAAATGGATTCTTTATACGCAAGTGCTCATTCTATTACGCAATATGAACACCTGTTATTCGTTTTTATGAACGCTTCGCTATATGAATTGATTCTATCTATTCATTGGTTTGAGAATTATTTCATAACAGCAGTCAGAGAGCGACAAATGAAAAGTGGTTGTCACCAAAAATGCTATTGCCAGTGGATAACGCTACTTCCCGCACCGTTTGTGAAATTCTAAATGAAAGAGATGAATTTATTAAAATGAAATGTTACGAGCATCATACAACCTATGGGTCAGAAAATGATTAGATGTTTAAAAAAGCTTTGTACAAAAAAGATCTGCTCCAAAAACTACAGACGTAACTACGAACGAAGGCGTAATTAAAATTCGCAAAAAATTAAGTTTAAAAGACCGCTGTAACATGCCTGGTTGAAACGTGAAAAACGAAACACTGAGGAAAGCACGGGGCAAACTTTTGCTGCATGAAGTAGAAAAAAAATGAGAAACTAAATCAAGCAGAAATGGGATGGACAAAGTCATTGCGATGTTGCATAAAATACTAGGATGCAACGATTGCGACAAGTCCAGCGACAACAGAGCTTGATACCAAGCCAATAAAAATTAAAATGATCGAGTTCGTTCTACTGACGAAATTATTTTACAAAATGTTTTAAATAATAATCAAAAACCGAATGACGAAGACGAATCCAGTGATGGCAGTAACGAAGACGTGGCATCTCGTTTCGAAGCGTTTACAGCTTTAGATTACAGAGCTTAATTCGGATTTGAAGCTCGAATGAATGTAATATCGCAGAATGAAGTGTATTGAAAGAATTGTGTAATTTAGTTGCCAAAAAATTTTTTTGGGATCCATAAGTTTGAATGTTTTAATTTTGGTAAAAAAAAAAAAAAGGATGATTGAATACTAATGTCTTTTTATTTGTAATCTATGTATAAAAATGTTTAGGAACAAATGATTTTTGAATTTTATTCTTTGTAGCGGCCTAGGATTCGAAACTACGAGTTTCGAACACTGACTAGCACAAGCCGCAAGTGCTCGATCTCCGACGTGTTAAGCAAAGCAGTGTGCGGAACCCTGCTAGGATGGGTGTGGGTGATCGGGCCAGTCCAGCGGGTAGTTACAACAACAAGCGTCTGGGGTTTAAGGAGTCACTGCTATCAGCCCCACTGATGAGTCTAAGCAGTGACTCCGAAACGAAACGCACATCCTATAAACGCAACCTTCGCTTTCTCTCTCTTCCAAGAACCTCAAATCCTTTCTCATCTTTCATTCCCTTCCCAGTATTTTAAGTAATAAGTCAAATTCAGTGCTAATTATTTGTCGTTCTCTCATGTGAAAATTTCTCTTATCTGAACACTCTTATTTCCCAATTAGTTCATATGATGAAGGTTCTACTACAAGAAAATATAAATATACAATAGATTTGCTCCTTTATATTCAATTTATTACAGCTATTTTAAAAGTTTAAAACAAAATGAGATGATTGAAGACTTGATCGCATCTATTAATGGCAATGATACAATTTGAAGAATACACTTTTATATAAAAAAACTGTACGACTTGTACCCCAGTACGATTCGTCTCACTGAAAGGCCCAGAAGCAATTGTTCTGACTAGGAAATGAAGACGACTTTTTTGCCATAAAATTTTATTGCTATGCAAACATTTGAATCGATAGAAAACAAATTACAGGCGCGATCACTCGGTACCAGACAACGCCACTCCTACTCGAGGTCTACCCACGTCCCCTCACGAATCACGTGACCCAAATCAACCAATCACTAATTTTCGTTGCATTAGCGTTGCACCTGAAGAGTACGTTGTATAAATTACATTTAAATTACTTGCATCTCAAAATGTACTAACGAATTTTGTTGTTTATGTATTTTATGAATTAATTATAATGAAAAAAATTCTTGAATAACCCTTTATATAAAATACGTTAAATTATTGTCTTATCAAACATTACTTCAGTAGTACATAAAATAAATCGGTAATTTTTGTAAATTGTTTATTTTGAAAATAGCGATTCATTATGGCTGTGCGAAATTATGTATACCAAGGTGAATATAAATATTCGAGATAAGTTAGGGAATAATTTAGATTAGTCACGTTAAAACGTGAGCCCTTAAATTTAAGAACAAAATGACTCGTGCCACTTTGCAAGATAAAATACTCAAGTACTCGCCACACGAACGTCCGGACATTTACGACGATGCAACGCGAGAAAAATGTTTTTAAAATCGTTTCAATCTTAACGCATACTTCCATTTCGTTCGCAAATTTCCGTACAAAGTCCTTCTTCTTCATTTCTTTTTAACAGAATCTCGCGTCATGGCTCGCAGAACGCTTCATTAGAAACGTTTAATTAAATTCAAAAGTTCAGTACGCTCGCAACTAGTGCCAACTAAATATTACACGATATAAATATTTAATAATTAATTGCCAGCTGCGATAACTGCACGCATAAACCATAAAGAGTGTTAAAAACGAAGGATACCCATACATGTTAATTTTTCAAGCTTGTGCATTATTAATACCATCTGTTATCTTAAATAAATAAACAAACGTGCGTGAGTTTTACTAGCACATCGTCGGTCCATTCGGTTTCTCCCTCAAGCATTAAAAGAGCTCGACTGAGAGATAAAATATTGATCGGATCTCTTAGTGAAATTGAAGGGAAGCCTAATCATGCAGCCTGCGGTAAAATGCCAGACAAATGGAACGGAACGGTTAAGAATTTATAGAGATAAAAGAGCGATTCGAAGAGTTGAATCTTGAAAACGAACGTTTGTCCGTGTGTGAATAAATTTCAGACGCAGACGCCTAAACGTAGATTGAAACGGAGCGTCGTTGACGTTAATTTACTCGAATGGCTCGAATAGGACTGTAATTTTCTATTTAGAAGCTCCTGGTGCGTTTAAGTGCCACCATCGGATTTACTGCTGTTACACTTATACTCCCGCCGCGTCTGCCGACGCGACCGCAGAAAATTGCGCGAGTAATTCCGTTTATCGCACGCCCCCGTAATTTATTTTTCAACCCTCGCGGCATAAACCTTTCACCTATGAATGCGTTAAAATTTTACGCGTGGTAACACCCTCGTGCTAGATTTCGGCCCCGATCCTTATCATCCCTATTCTCGTTGTCGGGGAACGTTGTGTAACCTTAATTGGAATTACAGGGGATCGCTTAGGTTAGCAGAGCGAACGCGAACCTTCTTCTTCAACGTTTTCCCTACAGCATTCGAATTTTATTTCTTCCAAGAGGGGATCCGTCTCCAACCAGGAAACTCAGAAGATTATGAAATTCGAATGATAAGTAGAGCACACAGAAATATGCATTGCGCCATCTTTTTTCCTGCCGAAATTTACTCGGCAAGGGGATGAAACCGATTGCGAGCCCCGAAAAATTCGACAAGTTTACGTTACAATTCGCAAACTACAAGAGATAGAAAAAATTTTTTCAATTGCAAATATTAATATTTGTCGGTAGTTGAGAACTATAAAAACAGTAATTTCTTTTTTTACATACAGTATTTATTATATTCGCGAATAGTGCCCATTGAAGCGTTTATTTCAAATAAATAACACAAAACATACGTTGAAAACAGTAATTTACACAAGATAATTCACACGAAATTGAGAAAAATAAGAGTAAAATAAGAATAAAATCAACAATAACACATGTAATTATTTGCGTTCGAGAAAAATACACTTAAAAACGAGCCGGATAAACATGCCTTGAATGCTGCAATTTTCGATGCTATTGCGAATGTTTTCTATTATATTTTCCCACGTGTGAGAGATATATTCATCAAAATACCTACGCGTACGATGCTTCCTACGTATTTATGTATTTATATAAGATATATTTTTAATCACGTACTTTGCACGAGATATATTTTTAGTTCTCGCAAACAATTAACAGTAAAGTGTGTTTCGAGTCGTTTTTATTGTCAATAGTATCAAAAGTATTTGATGAGTGAAGACTCATTTAATAAAAACTATTAATTACTTTGTAGTCCGTTACACATGAGCAGCGGATGTATAGGGTGATTCAGAACATAACTCAGGAAAGTACAGCGGGATGATTCAGCGCGTTAAACTAAGAGGAAAAGTTCATGTAAACACATGTCTTTATATGCCCTTGTTTTCGAGTTTACAGTTACAGTTTACTTTGTATTTGCTTGCGTGTCTAGAGAAATTGCTCGATATAACCTTCAATATTGTTGTGTACACATCGCATCATGGACTGTCGAACTCGCTCAAACAAGCCAGGTGTTGCACAGATTTGTTGACAAAGCTTTGGATTCAACATTTTCAACTGCCGTTTTATAAATCCCCCATAAATAATAGTCGAATTTAAATCCGGAAATCGAGCTGGCCAGGATACTGGATCAATACGACCTATCCACTTACCAGTAAACTACTGGAAATCTCGCTCACCTACGCGAAAGATTATTACAAAGTTGACTAGAAAACAAAGTTATATGTATGTTTACACGAATTTTTTTTCTTAATTTAGTGTGCTAAATCAGCACCCGCTCTATTTTGTACATATTATCACTGAAAGTGATTTTGGCGGAGATAATCCAGAAAATGCAACGAAAATTAGCGATTGGTTGATTTGGGGTCACGTGATTCGTGAGGGGGCGTGGGTGGACCTCGAGTAGGAGTGGCGTTGTCTGGTACTGAGCGATCGCGCCTGTAATTTGTTTCGTATCGATTCAAATGTTTGCATATCGATAAAATTTTATGGCAAAAAAGTGATCTTCATTTCCTAGTGAGAACAGTTGCTTCTGAGCGTTTTTTGATAACGAAACTGTAATTTATTTATTTATGAGAACATAATACACTATATATGATATAAGATATACTTATCAGAAGACATTTCATTTTCAACGGTATCTGATGTGACGTTGGAACTATTAAAATCCTAGACTACATTCGTATATGTATATGAATACGCGAAAAATTTCTAGCGAAAGAGCAATGTGAATTGGAACAAAAAGGTATTATGACTATAGAATGTATGCAAATGTTGTTGCATATTGGAAAAGTGGAAAGAAGTAGCTTTTTTTAAAATTGTCAATCGAAAAAAGAAATTTCGAAAAATTTTATTTGTACAGCAATTGTACAGATACAGTACACGTAAACAATGTACCGTTGTGTCAAGTTGTTTTGTATCTATGTAAAATTATCTTATTTAAATTAGGAACGATGGACAATGGAGGAGTATAACGAAAAAAAAATTTTGAATACGTTTATATCCTGAATAAATTTGTGGAGAGAATTGAAACTCATGCCATTATTTGTGATCTGGACTTCCGAAAATGGGCACTAGAGATTAATGAAAAGATAGGTTCGGAAAATTTTTAAGTATCTCGGTATTGGATCTTCAATTTTATGAAAACTTATAGACTAGTAAACAAAAAATGTGAACAAATTTAATGCCCAATTATACGGTGCGGTTTAACAAAGGCATGTTGTATCTCACAATTCTCTTCTTTTCCTTTATCTTCTTTTACCAGGTATGTTTACCTATTGTGTAATTAAAAGCAAAATTATATCATATCAAGTTAATTTGCTTTTATAAGAGTTTGAAAAGGATTACTCATCTTACATATTCAGCATACACGAGGCACAATGAAAGTCAGAAATCCTTCGATGTTTAAAACCGATAAAAATTTCGCAAAAAATTATTGATATTCTATTTTTATTATATCATATTTAATTATATTTGATTCAAATATATAATACGTATTATATAATATATAAATTATAAAATTAATTAATATTAATATTATAATATTTAAATATATAATTTTATTTATTATATTATATTCAAAAGAAGTAATTTTCGTCTCAAAAATTCTTTCATCTTTTGTACGAACTCTCTGTATTAACGTAAAATCGAAAAATCATCGAATTTTCGAAGCTCAATTTTTACGAAAAAAATAATTGCGTAATTCGTAATTATCTGAATTTCCAAATTGAGTGTCACTCTCGCTTAGTGAAACAAAGTCGCGATTGAAATCAGAGTTTGAAATGAGAAACCATTTTCGAGATGTTTGTCGAGTAATTTCGCTGTTCTATAAAAGGCACACGCACGATAAAAGTACAATAATCGCGAGGGTTTTTCTATTAGCGGGGTATCAGAGATATCGCCGCTGCTAATCCACGGGATCCATCTTAAGGTCAACGCGCGTATCGTCTCGTGCCAGGTTAACATCAGTCAGAGTTGAGACAACGTCTTGACTACGAAATCGGTCGGGGGATCGATCGGAGTACAGGTTGCGCGTGAAACGCCAGTAAATATGCTCTCTAAGTTTTGCCGATGGCAAAGCAAATAAGAGGAGCGCGCGAAATCGTGGCTTTTGCCTGTTTAAATGCCAGGAGAGAGAGCGATTTCTCCCTTCTTGTTTGGATATCGCTCGAAACTTGTCGTTTCGGGGAAAGTTTTCCATCACTTCCTCCTGCCACGTTGCGAGGGTTATACGTTGGAAAGTTGGAGCGTCGAGCGTCACGGGTGAAAAAAATTACGCCGACTGTGTCTGCCCCCTCGACAAATTGAAAACTTCGAGATTTCGGGGCTTCCTTCGAAACTCGGTTTATTAATTCGTTTATTAATTCTTTAACGCGCGTTAAACAAGATCGTTGCGTATAACACGCAGTCTCTTTCACGCGAGAAGAAAAATACTCTCGTATGTGTTCAAACACGGACACCTGAGATGCGTGCCAAATATTGAATCTGCGTTAATTAAATGCCGGGGTGTATTTCAGAGATCCATAAAATGAGATTGCACGTTATCTATATGAGCAACGCATCGTTAATAATGGATTGATCCGCAGTATTCCTAATTGTGAAAATTATTCACATCGTACACAATCATCGTATTATTCGAGCCGTGAACGATCGATTTCATTTTCTCAATTCCAGCCGATCTCGCCGACGAATGCACTTCGCCGGCACTTTTGTGTTCAGCTCATTGTTTCTATTGGTACATCGGCGAAGAAGGAATCATACTGCAAGATATGGAACAAATTGATTCACGATACATAGCTGCTGCAACAAACTACCATTGTCATTTGTTTGGCCATTAATCAAGTTATTACGAGACATCTATTTGCTGAAATCAGACCAATTTCGAGAGGTTTGCTGCTATCAGAGCTACACGAAATAACAAATAACCCTACTTATTTTCATTCGATGCAATAAGTCTTTTTTCATTTCAATTAATTTTCTTTATTTTTTATTATTAAACATCGTTGATAAAAATAATGATTCACGTTCGATACATTTATGAGCATAAATAGTTTTACGTCGTTCCATAAGTACTGCCGTTTCTCAGATTTTTCAAACAAAAAAGAAGACATTTAACATTATCAGAAATATTTTCACCACCACTATATATTTGTAATTTATTTTTACTTTGAATCCTTTCAATATCTCGACGATAGAAATTTCAACATTTACGTCAAAGACTGAATCGGAAAAACGTATGGGATGACCCAGTGCTTTAAGCGAGATTAAAGTATTTTATTTCATGCATTAAATTGTTAAATTAAAATATTTTATACTGCAGATTATTAAAACGGGAATATTTTATTTTGCGGTTCGAAGATTGTTAAAATGAAAATACTTTTTGCTTGTCGAAATATTACGTCCTATTTAAAGTATACTATTTTATTTAAGCCGAACGGAGAATCTAAGATATCTGAGATAAGCATTTTAAATATTTACCTCGCAAAATATTATCCAGCTCTTACCGTTACATCGTAATCGAGAGAAAAAAAGGAATCTTCAACTTGTAGTTAATCTTATCGCAGTTTCTGTTTTCTAAAAGAGAATCGACGAAAATAAAAAACTTGTATTTTGTTGTATATACTGTAACAACAGATTGAGGAATTTCGTACGTTTACAAGAAATTTTAGAGTATTCAAAATTCAGTGTTTTCGATAACATTTCGTAAAAGTAAAAAGATTTTCTTCGAAAATGTGAATCCACACAAAAGTCTGTAATTCGACAGCAATCTACGTTAAAATACACGTACATGTTATATTATATGTAATTAAGAGCTAATTCGCGATAGTTTCGATCGATCCAATCCGGCAGAATTCAATGGAGAATTGAGAATAAAATTATTCCAAAGGGAGACAAATTCGACATGGGAACACGATTGTTTTTCATTATTCATCTTCGTTCGCTTATCCAATGCGCAGCAACGCGGTGTGCTTGCTGCTTAAATGGAATCTGTGATGTCGAATCGGCACGAAGCGCGTGCAAAATGAAACTAGCACCAATTTCGAATCTTGCGTTACGCTCGCTGGTTTTTCCCGTTCCCGATGTTCTCCCGTATTTTCTTTCAGCGCCATCACCGCAGCCAAATACGAGGCCACGTATAATGCACTTACCGTCCCGAAAATTCCTCCTGGCTTATCTCTGCCCAGGAAAAAGTTTGCTCGGGTTTGGTTCACTCGTAAAATCGCACGGATATTTTTTTTTGTCCTCTCTCCTTTCTTTTTCATCTGGCAGTTTTGCAAGGTTTGTTATCAACGAGCGCTCCAAGATTTGAACGATCGTGAAATACCGATTTTTTTTACAAAGCCGATTGCTCTAAACTGTGAAACTATCGATCGAACTCGTGCCTCGTGGCATATTCAGGCTTATTGATTTCTCTCTCTCTCTTTTTTTTTTTTTTTTTTTTTTGAGCGAATGCACTCCGCTAACAGTTCTTGAAGCGCACGCGATTTTCTGCCTCTCAGCAAAAGTCAACAGCTTTCCCTGCTTTAAATGCTTTCGATGAAAGCCCGCCGATTTATTAAGACCGCAACACCGTTAGTCACTCTTACAACGTTACAAATCACGAAGCAACACGCTTCCTTCCATTCGTCCCATTTTCCCCGATGCCTCATATTTCATCGCGTTGCCGCACATTGAACGATACTCGCCGTTCCTCTGTATCGGTATGTTTCAGTTACATACGACGATACGGATTTGTATCTTGTCGAGCTTATTCTTGGATGGTCAATCTTTTTTCCGAACGACACGATCCCGAAAGTGGCGATTTTCGTGACGACTTGGAAACTTGGGAAGTTGAAACGATCGCGTCGCGTTGCAAAAACAACTTCAGTGGTGGCAAAGCGAACGCTTTCCAAACGCTTATTTTCGCTACACATTCGGAGTAGATGACGAAAACGAAAACGACTCACATGGATCTGTAAAGAGTTGTGAGACTAGACAAAAGAAATTCATTTAACAAGCATTCAGTTTAGTTTAGTTTAGTTTCTTCCGCGAACTTACAAATTTCAAATTAAACATGACAGATAAATCCGAGGAAATAGGCGATTTTTAGATACGCTATTGCAAAATTGATCGGAAAGGCGGTTCCCCGTAAAACTCTCCGCCATCTTAGTGGCCACAAACCACTTCGCTTCAAGGTGAATTACCTCGAAATATTTTTCGAGGGACTCCGAAAAAAAGAAAAGGAGAAACGAAAAAATGCGAAGAGTCACGAACCGATGGGAGATTGAAATTCTTCGTTGGCCTTCGAAGAGCGAGTTATCGGCAAGACGAATACGGCAAGTGGTTCAAACGAAGCGTACGAGATATTGGGTTCCCCGTCGATTTTTCCGCACGAATAAAACTAAAACTGGGCGCAAAATGGCGCAAAGCCGGAAATATTTCGATTTTTTTAAATATGCAACGGAGGGCTCGCAACAACTTGCGTCCACGTGGGAATAACTGTAAAAAATGGAACATCGAACGTGGATTAAGTCCAGTACGATGGTAACGATGACGTATTAACTACGCAATGTAACCGAAACGTTATGTAAATCGAGTTCGATCTGTAGACTCCGCAAACTCTGTAACGAGTCGCGATTGCTGGCAATAACCATAATTGGACTTTGCATTGTTCATGACAATCATGCTATGGTCACTGTATTTTAGTTCAATTCGTGAATTATTTCCGCTCGCTCCGCTTTACAAAATCATAACGCTCGTAAAGTGAATGCTTGCCGTAAGAGTCCTTCTGAAACGATGAGCGAGAAAAGCATTGCTGCGATAAATAAAAGTTCTGTTTGTTCAAAACACTTTAACGTTTTCGTTTAAGATTCATGCGTAATAAATACTCGTAGAGAAAGGGATGGTGATGTTGCAAACCCTTAGTTTGCAATTTTTTTTCTTAAAGTTTGATTAACGTGAAACGGTAATTGCACAAATAGCAATTTAATTGAATTTAACACACATATACTGTGAAAATCGTTTTAGAAATTTGAACGAAAGTGAGATTTTACATGAGTTGTAAAAAAATAATTAATTGGTAACATTCAGAGAACAAAAGTGAATCGATAAATTAAATTTTGCTCTTTCTAAACAGAAGTCTGATATTTTTCACAAAATGCGCGTTCATTACGAATTTATAATGCACAAATAACGAGGCTTCCATGTGCCTCGGTTGTTATGAGAAAGATTTTTCAATGTCCATAGAGACTGAGCTTAAACTTGAATAATTTTCGAAAAAAAAAAAAAAATGGCACCTTCGCTTCTCACTCTCTATACAATGTAGAAACGTTAAAAAAAAAAAAAAGAGAAAACAATGAAACATTCCGAAAGTAGAGACTTCCTGTTAAAATGAGTGTAGATTGAATCGAAATATCAATTTTCAACGAGAACTCAAGTGTTCGGACACATATGTAGTAGATGGTAGTGTAATTGCACATCTTCATTTTTTTTTAGAAAACTATGTTTAAATGCAATTGAAATAGAACTCTGATTAAATGAAAATAAAATAGAACTGGAAGGCAATTGTAGTTTTAAATAAAAATAAAATAAAATAACAATAAAACAATAATAAAATAATCCAAGACGTTTTATGTGCCGCAGCAATTGAAACGCTATCACTACGCTATCTTCAAATCTAAATATTATGGACAATTTAGAAAAAAAACAATTGCAAATTATCATGCTTTTCAAAAAATATTAAAAAAAAATCTAACAAGTTAAGTTTTTGGTGTAGTAAAAAAACAAGTGATGATAAATACCAGAATAGCAAGTACAGTGTAGTAGTCTGTTACAAATTTATGATTTTTGTCACGAAGTTGAAGACCGTCTATGAATAATTGAACGCTGCATGTACATTTTCCATTGAATTCCGAATATTTGTGAATATTCTGGTAAAAAGTATGAATGTTTAGTTTTTCTGTATGAAATTCATTTTACACATAAAATGTTAAAATGATTTTTTATGAAATTTTTGTTGAAATTGTTTACTGTTTGAGTACTCGGAAATATCGATTGCGTTTACGTCGCTGATAGTCGACACCGGAAGTTATTGTTCCAAATATTGTTAAAAAAAATTGTTGTACAGACATACAGATGACGACGACTGACGTTAATCTTTCACATTTTCCCTCCAAATTATTCAAAGGAAAAAACAATCTATTCACTCACGACGAAAGTGTTTAAATGCAGCGGCAGCTGGAAAAACTTATTTTCTTTTCCCTCGCGAGAGGATTGAACTCAACAAAATGTAAAACGTAACTCTTCTCCGCCCTCTTTTAAGAACCGTTGTTGGTGCCATTTAAATTTTATATTTTCCATTCTATATTTTATCTTCACCAATCG
The DNA here is from genome assembly GCA_032399605.1 of Melipona beecheii. Taxonomy (NCBI): domain Eukaryota; kingdom Metazoa; phylum Arthropoda; class Insecta; order Hymenoptera; family Apidae; genus Melipona; species Melipona beecheii. The sequence continues at coordinate 1,167,465 of JAUCMO010000210.1, read as the reverse complement.
GAAAATTCTACGGAAAACTGCCATCGCTCGCTATGTACACCTAACCGTTATTAACGTAACAGTTTTCAATCATACTGGCGCGAACGCGTGATACAAAATCCACGCCACCTGTCACTTTCTCTCAACTTTCCAAAACACGATATGTATTTGCCAATCATTTCGACCTCCATTCATACAGCGAAACGCGCGACTGTGAACAAAAGAGCTTTTCCCAGAGTTGCAAACTTTACGTAATAATTATGTAGTGTCCATTAATTGTCGCCGAAATATCGAATAATTAACGCTGCAGAGGAAATATATTATATATACCACTGTACGAGAGATTGAATGCAAGCGCAACAAGTGCAGCGTTTTTCTCGGCGAAATATTTACGAGTGGCGGTCCTCGGAGCCTGCTGAAGTAGGCTTTCATCCTACTTTTGTAACGAGTCAAGATGAAAATACTCTTCCTGTAACACACTTTTCACAGACATCGAAGGGGAAATAATAAAGACACGCCGAAATGTTCAACGTTGAAAAACTGCACGACTTGTACCCCAGTAACAACTGTTCCGACTAGGAAATGAAGACGACTTTTTTGCCATAAAATTTTATCGATATGCAAACATTTGAATCGATACGAAACAAATCACAGGCGCGATCGCTCAGTACTAAACAACGCCACTCCCACTCGAGGTCTCATGAATCACGTGACCCAAGTCAACCAATCGCTAATTTTCGTTGCATTTGCACCTGAAGACGCCCGATTTTCTGGGTTATCCCCGCTAAAATCACTTTCAGTGATAAAAAAAAAAAGAGGATAAATACAACCGAGTGTCGAGCATCGCGTCAAGTGCATAAAAGAAGCGGACAATTTTTCAATGATATTTTTGGGAGCGACCTTTAAATATCCGTCGGCGTATATCCCGCGGCGATCGGAATACAGAGCAAAATGACCAGCGTTTTGCTTTAATGGTTGATTGCTAGTTTGAGTGATTAGTTTTTACACGCGATCGATGAAAATCCAGCGCCGACGAATTTCCGTCGAAAAATTCATGCTCAGGGTGGTATTATGCTCATCGAATTTATCCTGATAGTTCAATTTTTAAAAAAACTACGCGACCGACACGACACGGGAAAATGGAAAGTCGAAATGACAAAGTTCAAGCGATAATAACTCCATGAAATTCATTCATCCGTGAGGAATTCGCGGCAGACAGCCCTGCCGGCGAAGGTAACGGAGGTGCAAACTGCCTTGTTAAGAACGATATTGCAATATCCAGCAATTCCGATTCGCCGATAAAAAGAAAAATGGGCAAAAAAAACGATTAGGTCAGGTTAGGCTGGGACGCCGTATATTCCTAAACGAAAAAGTTTCACAATTTCCAGAATCCAGAAGGATGGTGCACCCTTTTTCTTTTTCTTTTTCTTTTTTTAAATTAGAACTACAAAATCTTCCAGCTTTCGTTTTACTTCGTAGAATATGCAAACACAGATTACACATCTCGATAACAGTTTCATAGCGCAATTATGGAACTCGCTGAAGTAAATGTTCTTGCGTACCGATAAAAAGGTTTACACCCAACTTTCCAATAACAAGCTACGAACGATAATTGACGTAGCTTGTGCCCCTGATAAAGCCGTGGTTTTCGAAATATCACGTCGATGTTCAGTTGGCAAATAATTCTTCTAAAAGCATTCGCCCAGGTAGTTAACTCGTAGTAATTAACTTGTCGCTCCCATTAGCCGTTTGGTCGTAAATTAACAACGCCTGTTTGCTAATAGTTTTGAAACTATTTGTCCGTCCTTTTGTCTGTATCGCGTTAATTATTATTAGTTCGCGATTTGCCGCGCTGTGTGATCAACTGGCATTACTTGATGAACGGCTCAATGCCGGAGAACAGTACCAAGAATTATTGAATATTCGCGATGCAATCAGTAGATGCGACGCGACGTCGCGGTGCGACGTGTCTACGCATTCCGACTGTTTCGACTATTTGGTTTTGCTTAATGCAAACAAGCAAGACATTAGACGGATTGTAATCCGGTGTGAAACGTCACGGCGAAGAGCACAACTGAATCACGATGAAAAAAAAAAAAAATCGTGTAACGATACCTTTCATCTCGTTCCAAAGTGCAAGGTTTCTAATGTCACAGTCTCAAGTCTTCGTTTTCTTCAAAGATGACTTTACACCATATAATGGATGGGAAAGTAAAGGTTTCTTTTTCTCAAAAATTGTAAAAATTCGAACGTCTCTGAAAACGATTAAAAACAAGACTGAAATCTCATAACCTACTGTATGATTTTTTCCCGCCATTTTATTGAATTTTAGGATTTTTTGAATTTTATTGAAAATTGCACAGCACGTTGTTAAGGTTTTATTCCTCGAAATGACGATGGAAACAATTTTTCAATGTTTTCCGAGATGTTTGAATTTTTGCAATTGTATAAATAAATTGCTTACATGGTATAAAATCATTTGTGAAAAAAATGAATCCAGAATTAAAATCAAAGTAGAAATCCTATACTTTTAAAATGAGATCAAATAGATCGCCATACAATCTTCTTTTACAAAATTATAACTAGACTGCAGAGTTTCATGTTCTTGCGATATATTTGCAATGCACGTAATACGATCAATGCGTAAAAGAACTGAGAAATAAAAATACGTAAACTGTGCAAAGTGAAATATTTATTACAACGGCCATTGTCAGCTGATGAGACAAATTTCCATTTAGCTTCCATCTCTTTAATTATGTTCAGAGAAACCCGCAATCCAGTTATTACAGTTCAAACAATCGATCATTTTTCATCGTTAGCGATCCGCTTTTGCTCTTTGCTGTACGTAAATATTTGCCAAACGTGAATCAGTTACGTTTATTTGAATGTCACTCATAAGTATCATTCTTTACGAATGTGACAAAGCACTAAATATTCAACAAATGTATAATCGTATTATCGCAGTGATATCGATGATCGAATCAGTTCGCTAAAAATCTGTCTTTGTAATCTGTAAATGCAAGTGATAGTAATGATAAACGAAATAAATGAATTTGAAATATCATCCAACTTCTATATTGGATTGGATGATATTACATGGAAGATTAACAGTCGAGAAGAATGTATGTTACACGTTTGTGCCTAGGCCGTAATGGGGAATCTATTATATTTTCTCTCTTCGTCATCTCTTGTGTCATCTCTTTCACTGCGTAAAATTTCAGTATTTTTATGTATCATCGTATCAGAGAATTGTAAATTTATTAATAAACGGTTGGAAAGTTTGAAAAACCCGGCTCGAATATCTCTGCGTATCACGTTGTGTCAGTTTTTGTTTCGTGATAATTTAAAACCGTTCGTCATTTATCATGGCCGCTGGCACAAATGAACACGTACCAGTTTGATCACTGCACGTGCAACAGCAATTTACAAGAAATTTGATACATATATGTGTGTGTGTGTGTGTTGCACGCGCGTGATTTCCTTTTTTTTTTTTCCTTCATTTTCAAATGCAATCGAAACGCCACGTTACTCGACACCACGCTCGCGAAACGCGCGAGTACCTGTACGCTCTCCCTTTCTTATTTCTGACGATCCAACAGTTTCGAATTTCTTCCATAACATTTTTCTCCGTTTACCAATCTCATTCGGTTCCCCGGGAGCATTATTTTTCGAGGTATATTCCCCCGCATAAAAGACCTTTCAAGCTTTCGCCAGTACGTTCACGGACGATGAAACAAGGGGGAGAGAGCGGCCGCGAACGATTCTGCCTTTCGATCAGTATGTTTGGAAAGCTACGTTCAATCGTCTGCACAGGAGGTCGATAAACGGTAGCTGATAGCACAACATGGCGTCGAATCATAGCCATGGTGTTGTTGCTCGTTCCTCGGTTAAACAATCTCTCGTTGCCAGTCAATAGCACGGTAACAGCCAATTGTTAATGAGAGACTTCACGCGGATTTATTATTAGCTAGGGAATGTAATGTCGTGTCGACGCTTTTTTTTCGACGTTGAAACACGACACGACCCAACAATGACGTAACCTTAAATTTTAGACGGGTACTTTATCTTTATATTATTCCCTTCTTTTCCCAACGAGCGAGTTAAAGACGCGAGAAATTTGCTCCGAGGAGTGAAAAAGGCGTGGACAATGGGTTGCAAATTGCACGAGTCGCAGCGTGTTATTACAAGTGACGTTACGTTGAAAACAAAAAAAGGAAAAAAGAAACGCAAGGAGAGCGTAAAGGTCGTTAGAAAGTGGGAGAGACGGTGGGTTGGGTAAAGAGAAAAGATGGTCAAGGGATTCAGCGTCCGAGAAGGCAAGCTCAAAAACATGACCGTAATTACTGGACCCTTTGTTCCGCGGCTAGGGAACCTGAACTCTTGAAAACACCACCGTAAATCCCGGCCCTGATCCTGCGATATTCATTCTATTCGAACCAATCGTTCCAGCATAAATCCAACATAAATAAATCGTCCAACGTAAATCTTTCACGGACTACAATATGGAGTAACAATATGGAAACGAACGAAGTATAGCATTTCGATACGCCCAACGTTAGATCCTTTAACTTCCAAGAATATCTATATCTGGAATCGATGTAACACCGCGATGATGTCACGTCCTACCTTCCGATCCGCGCGATGTGAAAACGCACCATAGAAAATGATCGATAGTACAAACATTTAACTTCTGCAAGAATTATGAAACTCCATAAGCTGCTAACCGAGCTAACCCATGCAGTTTGTGAAAATTAACGTGTTCCACTAGATACCTCAATTGCATTTTGAAGTTTTTCATTATTATTTGTTTGACGTTATACTCGAGCAAGGCAATATGTCAAAAATGTTACTCCTTGGGTTTAACGTCAGGAGTAACATTTCTAACCAGTTTGAGTTGATATATTTGATACATTAAGCAAATATTTAATGCATTGTAATGTAAATAAAATTGTCCCAAATCTGTCGTTCTTAATACTCAAACAACCGACGGGAGCATAAAATAAAGCATACAATTTTCATCCGAAATTTACTTACGTTAAAGTAAAAAAAGAAATAGATGAGCTTTACGATACACAAGCTTTCATTTATACATTTTCCGTAAAATCCATTTAATGAAATTTCAAAATAAAAATCATCTATGAAATTTTTATTTCTGTAAATATTTTATGCTGGTCAAATTTCTAACATGAAATAATATAACGTGATATAAAATTTAAACAAGAAAAATAATGCTGGACTTGTCAAGTTAGCGTTTTAACTACAGAAAGATAGGAGTGCAAGCGATAGTTACAGAAGTATCCGAAACCATGGATATTCTTCTAATATTTCTACATTTCACCCTATATTAATATTTGGTTGGCTCGAATGACATTTTTCATTCAATGTGCACTAATGTTTGCATAGCAAATTATGCTATTTCATATTTTAATAATTATTTTATTACGTTTCAGTGATCCTTTGTTATTTATTTCACAATCATTTCATCTTGTATCTATTCTATGAGATTTATACAAGAGCTTCACGTGTTTAAAATGTAGAGGACATACTTTTACGATAATATTCTGTTGAATGTAACAGTTTCGCGATAAGCCCAATTTTTCAGCACTTTGTTTAAAAAGTTTTCTTTTGTGCAAATACTTACATTTGTCTAAAATTCCATCTACAAATATTAGATTTCCATCTATAGGTATTATCAACCATCGCAGCAAAACAGAACCATCACCATGTTTCAAGGTGGGACGTAAATTTTACGTTTCCATTTCATTATTGGACGTTCTCGTGATTACGTCCATCGGAACGAAGAAAATGTTAAATTTGCCTTCGTCTCAAAAAGGGACATTGTCGCAAATGTTCTACTATATATTCTTCTTCTTACTCATCGATTTAATCAACTCTACCGTGAAAATTACGCCTCTCGTAAGAATCTTTGACGCAGCTTTGGATGAACATCTTTGACTATATATATAAGTTTCGAAGTCGACTTAGCCAGGTCCTTTTTTATTTCACGAAGAAACCTTTTCTGCTCGACTCGTCAACTTTTCCGATCGAGTTTCACAGGCTTCGTTTGCAAGATTTTCCATGTCGCTCCGCATTTTTATGAAACTAAAGAGATCGGCTATCCCTTCCTGATGCAGCTTTAACATTAACTCCCACTCGCACTTTTGTGCTTCAGATTTCAGAATCGGATTCGCAACGTCTGTACAACACTGACAACTGCAAATGATCGTACAAGACGACGTCTTGGCGTCAACTGAGTTCGTCAATGCTAAGGCCCACAGCGTAAATCGGTGTAAACATCGTTTGCCTCAAAGTGAATATTTCGAATATTTCTGTAACCGCGTTTTTCCAACCAAATATGATCCGATTCACTTTAAATTTTATATACGTACTGATACTTGTATCCTTCTGTAGTTAAAACGTTACTTTGAAAAAAATCAAGCGCAACTCAAATATTTGTTTTTTTATTGAAAATTTCAAACCGAATTCAACCACTTTCGTGCGCCATCGTACTTCTGAAAGACGAGGAATTTTGTACCTCGATTTGGGAAATCATCAATTTTCATCGACAACGTACTCTATCAACGTAAAATAAACCAAAAGTTATTTCAACACTCGGGCAATACTCGGTGCATCGTAAGAGTTCCAAATAAGGAAAAAAAATAACAGACGATCAAAATTTGGACGACGTTTACGGCTGCAAATTGTCGCTGAAGGAAACTACTTGCTCTATAAATGCTGCAGAACTCTGCTAATGGCAACTTTATTGCATCGTTTGTTTCAAAGTATGCACCATAAAATTTAAATGTTTTAGGTGGAAGAGCGAATCCATTACCTCTTAAACGTGGAACGAAAATAGACGTCTGAGATAGCAATAGATAGCAAATCGCGGAATGACAGCACTGTCTAACAGCAATGGATCGAATAATCGCGGCAGGCATTTAACATTGCCGGCAACAGCTAAAATCAACACGAGACTGGCTCCTTACTAGTGGCTGATTGTATACCGACTTATTCTACTTGACGAAGCAGAATTTCGTATCGCTTTCAGAGGAGGTAAATAATTCGAGCCTATGAAGTCTAATCGCAAGTCATAGAAACGAAGTTTCATTGAAATCCGTAATCACGTAATAATAGGAATAATCTAGAAATAATACTATAATCTTAATCCGCTTAAAATTTCGCTTAAAATGTTGTAGTATCTCAACAACAGTTGGAATATTGTTTTCAAACAATAAATGAGAATCGATCGCCGACAGTGGAGAAAAATAGCGAAGAATTCAACGTTTCTCGTAAATAAATTATTACAATAACTATTAAAATATGGTAAATTACAGAAAAATATAATTTCGTAAATACATATTTTTATATTTTTAATTGTACAAAAAAAAGAGAGTTGCCTCTGATTTCAACGACTTTGAAATATGTTATTAAGACCATGATCAGCAACTTTTTTCCTACAGATACCTACATACATACATAATAAGCACTTAAATATATAAAATAATTTCTTTTAGTTTTCAGACATTCGCTAAAAAAGCTACTTAAAATTAAAAAGTTACTGTCAAAGAAAATTTACAAATACATACTCTATGTCGATAATAAATAAATATCGTATGCTGTGCGAGAAATGTAGTTTTGTACGAACTTTCTTTGACAGTAATTTTTTAATAAACAACGACTATAACTGAAACTTCCAAACTGATGATCTTGACAACATATTAAAGAATCATCGAAATTGGTAGCTCCATTTATCCTTATTTTAAGGAGAAATTAAACAATTTAATTTAATATTTAATCTCAATTTAAGAGGAAACATTGACAAAACTTCGTACTGAATGGACATAGTGATAAATATATTTTCGCGAATATTAAAAAAGTCGTATCGTTACGAAATATAGAATAAATTCTTCCAAAATCTAGCCACGGATCGTTGAAAGTAAAATTTTTACGCAATGAAATCGTCACACGGACAATTGCAGCTATCGCACCGCGGCGGCCTATTTAAATCTTACAGCTGCATCTTCGTTTTTATACCCAGCTAGAAAATTCGCTGGAAACCCTGAAGGGACATTAAATAAGCTCATCAAGTGATCTTCCTGGAATCACGCCCCAAGAGGCACCAGAAGGCATACCATTACGAGTAATTAATATGATTGAATTACTGACAGAGTTGAGGGAACGAGTGAACTTAGCGAAAACCGTACGACAAATGGTTTTTGCCCCCAACTTGAAAAAATTCTTTCCTCCCTCGCGCTGCACGGGGTTCGTGATTGAAATATTTTAAGTACAATTGCGTTATCGATTCCCGTGCGAGCGGCGAGCAGTTGAAATTGAGTTAAAAAATTTCGCCCCGATACTTGTCGATGGTAATTGCACAATTTTCTTTCTCTTTCCTTTTTCTTTTCTTTTTTTTTTTTTTTTTTTCATTTTCTCTGCCATTTTATCTCGCACACATATTTCATTTTCACGTTTCCATCAAACGTCGAACGGTAACAATTCTTGGTAACATAGAAATTCCCGTTAAATGTCGTCCGTTTGAATAATACGTCCAATATTCGATAATTACCTGCCGTTACAATTTCATCCTGAAAGTAATTAATTTTATGGCGAGATAGAAATTCTCCAAGCAAATTCTAGAAACCTCTTCTCCGAATGCATCTCCGTTATACACCAACCGGACGTTAAAAATATTTCGCCCGAATCTCTTAATCAGCTTTATCGCGCTGTTACTTCGTAACGCATTTAAGACACGAAATTCGAATATGTTACGGTCGACTAACGCGTTGCTCTTGCGGAAAATATTCATTAAGAGTTTAAGATTTTTGACCAACGTCCGTGAATCTAAATGGTTTCGTTTGTTGTTCCTCGTAACCTCGCACAATTTTCATAGAAAAGAGGGAAAAAAAAAAACAACGGTTTATTCTCTGAAAAAGAGAACGCGATGACTTGCCTTAATCTCCGCTGTGAATTAAAGAGGAACGAATTCGAGACAGTTTGAAGAATTTTAGAAGCTAGATTTTGTCGAAGAAGATCCGACTTGGCACACAAGCATTTATGCACACACAGACGTGTTTATACATCGTAAACTGTCCGTGGTAGGAACGCTTTGCGACGCGTATCCTTTCTGTATCCGTTTCTCGCTGAAAAGACAGTCCTTTGACGTAAATAAATTTGAACTAGCCTTCAACCGGCTGGAAATCGAAATACCCACAAAGGAGAAGAAGCCTCCACGAGGCTGGAACAATACGTTCCATTTCATTCGCTATCGCATCTCGATCGACGGACTCCTTTTTCTTTCCTTCTTCTTATTTTTCTTTCTTTTTTTCTTTTTTTTTTTTTTTTTTTTTTTTTTTCATCGCAAAACCTTTTATGAGAAGTCACCTGATAAAAGTGGCTCTTATCGAAGGGTGCGGAAACGAGGACGGGGCAATTGTGACTTCTCCAACGGCTTGCAACTCGCTCACGCTGTCGCGAAAGAGGCGACACAAGGGGGAATTCGCCGACGCATCTACTTCAAAGCGTCGAAATTATTGCTTCGTAACTTTTATCTTAAAATCAGCCGTATTGTGCGCCGATGTTTCTCCATTGGGAAACAATGGCGGACCTGTCGCGTGAAAGTTCAAAGCGCGGCGAAAAAGAAATTTCTTTTCCGCGCGCGCGTGCATCGCACGGTAAAAACTTTTGAAACGTTGGTTAAAAGCAACCGGTTTGAATTCGAGCATTGAAAGGCAACATTAAATTTCACTCTGCACGCGTCAATCGAATTTCCACGAAAATTCCAGTGAACTTTCTTCCGTGACCGTAGCCGGAGCTCCCTTTCCGGATGTTATCTCTCTGTCTGGTCCATCCGCGTTCCGGTTGATTTTATTAAACCAGCTATTTATCACGGGAATCCGCGAAATTCAATCTTCGCGTTGATAGCATTCGAAGCGCACAATTTCATCGTACATAAAATAGTTGGGGAACGGGCGCGTACAACTTTGGAGGAATGCGATTTTCGGCTATATAAACTATCGACTCGGTTTCTCACGAGCTATTTTTGCTCCCTCTATGCGGGAGAAAACTATAGTAAAAATCGTTGGCCATGACCGGCAGAAAATTCGAGACGAGAGGAGAATATTTAAATAGTCCTAGAGTAGCTGACATTAATCCAGGATCAATGGGTCACGGACTTTCGACAATAAGGTTCAAGAATAAGGCTACGTGAAAATACCACGGAATATACAGAGTGTCCTAAAAAAAACTGCACCACTTGTACCCCAGTACGATTCGTCTCGCCGAAAGGCCCGGAAGCAACTGTTCCGACTAGGAAACGAAGACGACTCTTTTACCGTAAAATTTTATCGACATGCAAACATTTGAATCGATACGAAACAAATTACAGGCGCGATCGCTCGGTAGCAGACAACGCCACTCCTACTCGAGATTTACCTCACGCCCCCTCGCGAATCACGTGACCCAAATCAATCAATCGCTAATTTTCGTTGCATTAGCGTTGCACGTCAAAAGACCCGATTTTCTGGCTCACCCCCGCTAAAATCACTTTCAGTGATAAAAAAATGTATACACACTTTATATCGCTACAGAATTTGCCTGAGAAAGAGAAAAGTAGAGAATTTTATAATCATCCAAAGTCTATATTCTGTATAATAATGTTAAATGAGATTAAACAACAAAATATTCTTAATGCAACCTATTGCCTTCAGTAAACATGTTACGTCGTAACGGATGTAAAGAATTGAAAAACATTATGTGTCATGTTGTATTTATTAATCTTCAGTTTTAAGAATTAAAAAATTGAAAAATTCAACATATTCCGCAAGACTACAGTTTGCTTTTTCTTTCCAAGTCGAAAAGAAACGAGTGTGACTCAAAGTTGATTATTCCGGTAATCCGACTATTAGGTTTTTTTTCTAAGGTATGCAGTTTCCACACACAGATGTATTCATACTTGGAGAGTATTTGCAATTTTTTTTTAACGAAATTAACGACTGTCGTGGAAATTATATAGCCTTAGGTAAAGCATGTTTTTAAAAACGGGTTCGAATGGCTGACGTGATTCCGGTCCATCTGGTTATTTGAAAAACCCAAATGTATCTCAATTAATATAAATATGACTATCGCATGAACAACAGGAAACAGAGGAAATTTCGAAAATTAAAAAAAATGGCAGTATTTTAAAGTTTAAATATCGATTTTTCTTGTGCTTTTCGTCTTTCGGGTGGTAAAAAAAATAGAAAAAGCGTCAGATTTTGAAATCCGTGATTCACGCGACAAAGGCACATCCGGTAAAGATGATCTGCTCCAAATTTCAAGTCAATCGATCAACTAAAACGTGAGATATCCCGTCAGCCAGTTTAAAAAATATGGATTTGAGAAAAACACATTCGAAGTTTCTGTTACCCGTTGTACAAAAATATTCATACTTGCAATCAATCGAGCAGTACAAAAAATAGAGTATTATAAAGTAATAATAATATAAAAATAAATAAAATAGTTTTTTAGAAAAACACATTTGTTACCCGTTGTGAGCGAGCAGCACACCGTTTCCTTTAAACGTCTATAACTTTGCTAATTTTACGAATTCAAACAAATCCTTTTACATAGACATTTTTGAAAGCGTATACTTTGAGAAAATGTAAAAAAAATTGATCTTTTTAAGCTGGATCACCAGAATACTTCCTTAAGTTTGCGAATTTGCAAACATCGAAGAGTATATTCGCGACGTAAGACGCAACTAAATATGATAAGATAAGAAAAAACGATACGCGTTTCAATCGAACTGTGGCATCGCAAACGCAACTGGAGTGAAATTTAATTTATAGCCTGGCAATCGGTGATCGTGAAAGTGACCCAGAATATGGGAAAATGCGTGGAATTCACGCGAGGATGTTTTCAGGAATTGGCAGGTTAGGTTTAACACCGCGTATCAAGTTTCGTTAAATTGAATCTATCGCTCTTACGAATCTCATTTCCGATACGAAACGTGTTCACGTGGTGCATGACACTCGATGCACGAGATGCAATCGATACTTGCCAGTTCAAGGAAACAGATTTCGTCCAAACTATTAATTAACGTTGCTCACGCCAACCTGAAACGTCCGTACGAGTCAAGCTGCTCCTCGGGAAAATTAAACGAAAAGTTACGGGAAGAAAACTTCCAATAGAAGCAAATCGAGAGGAGAAACAAGAATTGCGTGATCTCCTGCCTGCTCTTGGCGTCAAGTCGGCAAACGGCTCGTTTTATCAAAAAGTTCGTTCGTTCGAGTACGAAGAAGAGGAAGAGAGAGAGAGAGAGAGAGAGAGAGAGAGAGAGAGACCTTCGACATCAGCCAAACCTTGCACAGAGTCGCTGTTGATTAATTTGCCACTGTCCCTTTGAATGAAACTTTCTCGAACGAATGTTTTTCTTGACGTACGTCGTGGCGTGGATCGTGCCACGTTGTCAGGCTGCGAATAAAAACTGCGGAATTCTAGCGATCCGATTGTAATTTTCATTCTGCCCCCCCGACTTCTCTCCCGTTCCCGACGGGAACAGTCGATATCACGCTTGATTATTCGTCAAACGTGAAATGGGCTTTGAAACAGAAGACTGTTGTCTCGAAGTGCTCGACGCTCGCGGGACTGAAATTAACGTAGCAGATTGCAGAAAACAACGGCGATTCGGAACGAAATACGGTTCGAACTATGCGACTTTGAAACGCCAAGGGATTCCCCGGTTAATGCATTGTATTTCCCGAAATAGAAACTCCTCTGTCCGTTCGGTGTGTTGTATCCGCCGACTCGTTAACGCAAAAGCAGCTGCATTCTCGAGGACTAACGAAATTCCTCGAGCATCTGAAATTCTTGCATAAGAAAGACGCCCTTTGGAAAGGCTGGCTATTCGCTTTCAGCGGATACCTGATGAAAGCTCCCGAACATCCCTTCTGGCAACCTCACGAAATCCTTTTGATCCCATAGGCGGAACGTCCATCAACAGGTGAACGAGTCGGTCGACGAACAGATACACTATATATACATATCCGCTCCCGTTGAATAAGTAAATTCACGGGAAAGGAGGGCAGCGTGAAAAGCAGAAAAAACCGGGCAGAGAAGATGAAAACGCGCGCGACAGTCATTACGCGTTGTTTTCGCGACTTTTTCGCGAAAATACAACACGAGCACGCTCGACGTTTGTAGCCTGTGTGTTTTTCACAATGACAATTGCTGCTTCCGATTACAGCGGCGATGTCCCTTGCCAGAGCTCGTCGATTCTTTTCGTCAAACTAGCTGCTAAAAAGATAGATTGATTAACGATTTCTCCTAATTGCACGGTGAACTCTTGAACATCATTTCAAGCAAGGAAAAGAGGAGAAACTGCCAAAGTGTATGAGTTTGTGTGTTGTAGCGGCCTAGGATTTCTCAACTACGAGTTTCGAACACTGGCTAGCACAAGCCGCAAGTGGCTGCGCGTCTAACGTCGAGGTCCTACCAATCTCCTCCGACGTTAAGCAAGCAGTGTGCGAAAGAGGGTGGTCGGGCCAGCCTAGCGAGGAATTATAACAACAAGCGTCTGGGGTAAGGAGTCGCCTGCCATCAGCCCCTCTGATGAGTCTAGGCAGTGACACCGAGACGAAACGCATAAACGCAACCTTTGCTCTCTCTCTCTCTCTCTCACTTTCTCCCACTCACATTCGAGTAGTTCCTCCAAGTAGTTCATTATACCGACACGTTCTTCTCGATTCTCCGTTCGACGCCACGTAAATTTTTCTCCAGGCAAAACATCGTAGAGTCGGCTTTTCATAATGTGTAACGAACCACCGAGTGAAAGTCACTCGAATTTCACGATCCCTCGAGATCTTCAACTTTTCCGCTAGAACCCTCGTGTGGCTAAGCACCACCTACCGACCGGAGATTTATGAAATACAAGCGATTTCCTCTAAAACGTTTCGAAACGTGAGTGGCATACGCGTGCCAGAAATAATCGTGCAATTTCATTCTGACCTCCGACGTTACACGCGTCCGTTGGTGGACGTGCACGCCGTTCAATTTCCACGCACGCACGTAACCATTTATTGTTAACCGTTTTTTCCTTTTAATCCTGAAACGACAATCGTACGAGTCTAATCGTCTTTATCGTCGGCGCTCGAGATAATACAGTAGGCGAAAGTTGCGATTGAAATGTTCGCACAGAGGGCAAACTGTTCAATAGATCCCAAGACACGACCAAAGGCATTTCTAATGTAACCGAGTCGAGCATTATCGCGCGTGCCACGATTCGATTTTTCCGCTGCGCGAATGAAACACAATAGAAATAGAGTGGAACGGAATAAATACACATTTTATCCCGTTGCTCGATGAACCATACGTTACCGCGCATGGGATGCTTTCGCAGCAAATATTTTCGCGCGGAGTCGGTCTTAAAGCGGAGAATTCGAAGGCATTTCGTTGCAATTTACCTTGTCTCGTCAGAAATGCGTGCACCGCGTTAAAGTCGATCGCTACGAATATATCGTAGCAAACGATAGTTATGAATTTTGTTGATTTATGCGTGATATCGGAACCCGAAGGATATCGTGTCATCCGCGATACGCAAAGCTGTCCTTCACATTTCGTTCTTCCGTCCCACCGGCTTATTCTCACCAGAATTACAAACATTCGATATTGATTCCCAGTCGTTCCGTGAAATATGCTTCCATCTTTTAGCTTTTAGTTTTGTCAAAAAAACTTTCATTTCAAAAAAACAACAGAGTGCATTCAGGCGTGCTCGATGTAGGATTAAAATACTTTTCTTCTCTCTCTCTCTCTCTCTCTCGTATTTCCCTCAAACGAAATTCTTTTCGTTATTTCCTACCTATTACGACGAATTGTAACTGAATTATCATGAATTTCGATACAAAATAAACCGTCGCCCTCATCGCGAACACCGTTTTAATCGACTGTATCTGCCTGGCTGTACTTTCGAGCAAAACGGGCGTCGCTCGTGGTTTTCCGTCTGTCACATTTCGAAGTTTGTTTCGACCTCATCACCGAATCCTCTTCAGTCGGTGGATACTCGTAATTTTAGTTAATACCGTACCAGCTTGCGGTCAAAAAGATGAACGTACATTTAGATAGCCACGCTCCTGAAAGCGAGAAATCTGCGTTACATCCGCGAGCATTGCGATCGTCGTTGTAAATTATTAAACTCGCTCGTAAATTCCGTAAAATGAGACTCACCGTCGTGAGCCACGCGTTTTCGTCGATACTTCAAGTGAAGGAATAAAAAAAAAAAAAAGAAAAAAAGAAAGAAGAGAAATAAATCGTTATCGTATCAAATTCCTACAGAGATATCCCGTACGTATATTAAATAGATATTCTATATTCCATATCCTACTAGATTATTCGTTTTATAAAATACCAAATTTCTCGAAAAGCCAATAAAAAATGCAATATCATCGTAGGCTCGGAAGCGAAGAATTCTGGCATAAATCTGACATAAATCTGTTAGCGCGTTGTACACATACGTACGTATAAGCGAGGAGCAAATACGGAGCAATGCTTGCGCGGCGTGCTTATACCAATATCGAGTTTTGGTCGTTCATTTTCTATTTTCCAGCGTAGCGGTTTATCGGACAGGAACGAAGAAGTATCATGTAGTTGCTACAAGCTCGAATTATCAGATGAAATTCAGCTGTCTCGTCGGTTCGAGGGATGCTGACCGATTAAATTGCAGTGGATCGCGCGAATTCCAAGCACACGTGCTGCAGCAACGATTTTCTTTTTTTTTTTTTTCGGAACATCGCGCCGTTTAGAGCAAATGATCGAGAAATCAAAACGGTCGAACAGGAAACGGAGAAACGGCCGACGATGCAGTGGAACAGTGGAGCAACAGCGGTGGTGTAGGTAAGTAGGGCGCCTGTTTTTGCGGCAACACCATTTTCTATTTGAAATCTTCGTCGAATGGCGCTAGATGAGAATGTACTTCGAAGCACGCAGCACGAAGGAAAGTGGAAATCGTATTTTAACCATTTTTCTTGCTGCCAGTGGCATAGATTAACGTCCGCGTACTTCCTTCGCCGCAGAGAGTGATAGCCGCATCTCTCTATATCATCCTCGATGCAAACCTGACATGTTAATTATGGAATTCCTTGCTCATTTTTCATGAGACACCCACTTGAAATTACAACTCGATTTATACTCGCAGAATAACGTTTGATAAAGTCGCGATCGACTTCAAAATCGACTACGACTTCAGAGACGACAGTCGTCACAATTAAAAGTTATCTTAGTAGCAACGAACGGACAGCGAGTGCTTTGACAATAATATTTCAGAGTCCACTTTGACCCAGTTCCGCAATGCTACGACCGAATGGTCAGAGGACATCGTTATCGTTGCCTTTGACTTGGACAGCGGCCAAAACGTAGTGCAAAACCTTCCACCCGATACTTCATCGCCACTTAACGACATGCGTCGGCTCCGATTCACAATTTTCGTACCGAGATGATATCCCCTCGACTCTCATCTACGATCCAGAAACGACTCGAAACTTTCGTCTCGCGGTAAACAAGTGCAGAATTGTAGTTTCGAAAAATCAATATCCGACACCATTGCTCGCCCCTGATACAAGTTTCAACGATACGCGCTCATCGTGCTGTTTCGAGAAAGTTGCCGCGACAAGAAATCAGACTTGTCATCCAGCGATGAAAAGACAAGTTTCGCGAAAAGTAGAAATTGCCACGATTCTTCCAAATTCTTGAAACAGAAATATTTAAAATATTTAAAAGCGACGTGTCAACAAGAGTTCACGCGATGTTAGCTGTTTCGAGTTGAAAGAGCTAAGAACCTGTGTCGCACTGAAGTTTAATCAAAGGGAAAGAGTGCAACGCCCAAGCGCGAAATAAAAACTGCACGACTTGTATCCCAGTACGATTCATCTCGCTGAAAGGCCCAGAAGCAACTGTTCCGACTAGAAAATGAAGACGACTTTTTCCCCATATAATTTTATCGATATGCAAACATTTCAATCGATCGAAAACAAATTACAGGCGCGATCGCTCAGTACCAGACAACGCCACTCCTACTCGAGGTCCTACTCCACGCCCCCTCGCGAATCACGCGACCCAAATCAACCAATCGCTAATTTTCGTTGCATTAGCGTTGCACCTGAAGAGGCTCGAAGTGATTTTCTGGGTCGCTCCCGCTAAAATCACTTTCAATGATAAAATGTTCGCGTAACGATTTACACGTGCGATACGATCTTTCGTTCACAGAAATATTTTCTCTTCAATTGTCATCTTACGGAACGTTCGTCTGCTTTCCTTCAACTCGTGAGAAATATATTTTTTTACGGAAAAATAAACGTAAGAAGAAGTAGGAAATCTAAAAGTTAATCAGTTCTCGCACGGTCATAGTTCATTTTGTACATCCACGTTACAACGCCTCTTTCCTCGAACGGAAGGAACAAACACAAATTCATCATGCGCCATGTTAGATAAATCCATGCCGTAAATTATATACGATTGAATCTTACAGTATTAAATGAATCTTGGTATTACTTACATCGGGAAAGTTTAGACGAACTGTTTATTTTCATGGGCAGAGAAAATATGACCCATCGCGTGAAGTTTCAAGCTGATGAAACAAAAGAAACTTTTACAGAGGGAAATAAGACGATCGTAAAACATTTCTTCCGCCCAAGTTGGGCACCTCTCATTAACAAGCTGCATTCTGATTACATACAGCCGTCGACAAGTTTTCGCGGACCTTCGTCTAAAAACGTTCTTTCAAAGCTGCAAAAGAAATGCCGAGAAAATACTTCTACCAGACCGAAAGTACTCTACGAGTCGAGTAACTTTGTTACACATGTTTATAACGTTCGGGTTAAGTAAACTTTGCTCGGTTAACCTACATTATCCTGACTGGATAATTTCATCTGATTGCAATTTTGCCAACCTTGATGCACATAAATACAAAGACTGCATTACCGTGCCGTTTAAATTAGTCGATCATAAACGATTCACAGTTATAACGCCGAAATTACAACAGCTCGCAGGTGTGCTTGTAATCATGACCAAACAATCTCGCATTTGCCAAGAGACCTATAACGTCGGTAATAGATTCCTGCTAGCAGCTTTGATTACTGGTGCCACCCTATTACGTTCTCGGTCGTTTCACGCTAAACCTCTCTTCTCGTACAACTAGTCAACATGCGAGTCTCCACTTTCACGGCATTTCCATTCCGCAAAAAGGCACGTCGGCAATGTTTACCAGAATGTTGACCTTATTACGACAATTAGTTGCAAACATTCCAGGTAAAATTGGCGTAATTCATTTGCATACATCGTAAAAATTTTTGCTACAAGTGCGACAAACGTGCTGACAGAAACGGGGAAACGCGCATCAACTCTGCAAAGATCAGGAAAAATGTTTGAAACATTTCGTTAATATTTCTCTCTCGGCCTTAGTTTCCGAGATATTTCCAAAAATAGATACATTATGTGCAATATTTTCAAAGTTTATGACAAATTTCTAGGAATTCAGTTTAAGAAGTTTGGGAACTTTTAGTTTAGAAATTCGAAATAGTGCAGCTTCTCCTCTTCCTACACTGTTATTTTCATACACGCGATATTACTGCCCGTCCAGTAAAAGGTGAAAACAATTGCAGTGATACCAGAATACAACTTTTGCAATTTAATAATAACTCATTTGAACATATTAAATGAAACTCTCCCTCCCATCCCGATCCCGAATTTTTAACCCAAACCTAATCTAAATGTTGAAAGTATCGTGTATAATATATACTGTATATTAGTCAACCGTGCATCCAACAATATATTTCAAATAATTAAATTAAGCATTACAATCTTTTATTGAAAAATTAAAACACTTGCATACACGCAGTAATATTAGATACTTTCACCAGAACTTTTATCTTTCTAAATTTATTTCAACTTTTAAAATTTTCAAATTTGTAATATTCTGACTGTAAATTTCTGAATTAGAAAGATGTATATATTTAGGTAGTCTGCGATTTTTTTGCAACATTGCTTATCAGTTTGGAAATCTCTTGGTAATTTGAATTCGACATTTTCATTAACGTTCACGTAACATCTACGTATGCGATATTTCTGTGTAAATAGATTCCGATTTGTATATTTCACAAAGTTTGCTGTTGTCCTTCTGAATTGGAACGTCTGCGATAGAATGTAGACAATAGTACACTCTTGGACACGAAGATAACGCGTGTGTACTATCATTAGATCGAGTCAGATTTTTCCAAATTTTATGAGCTATATTCTGTAGTAATGTAACATCTCTAAGAAAAATAAAGCCTGTATTTTTCATATTTATTAACAAATATATCAAATTGCATCGAAATGATGGCACGCTTTCAAAGTTATAATGTTTACTGTTTATTAAATTGAATTAATATATATATATATATATATGTTATTCCACTGTTCTTTGAGACACTTTTTCAATTTAAATATTTTCAAATTGTCTATTTTCTTCACAGACCGCATCTGCCAATTTACTCCAACAGTTTTTCAATTTACAGTTTTACAAATCGAAGTAGCAAGCTAGCCGCTTCAGAACCGAGATATTTTCTGATAAAAAAATATTATCGTTACGCATTATTAAACAGTGCAATGCAATGTATTATATCCTTTGTTCGATTTAATAAATCGATATGTTATTTAAATAATGATATATCAGTTTCATATATTTTATTAATATTTATTAAAACAAACGATAAAAGTTTCATCTTTCTCATAAATATTATATTACGTTGCAACAAAATTCACAAAATTTGCAGGATTCTGATTGAATCGATGAGAATTTGATGACAGCGCACGTATGCTCTCTGTATTTAAGATTGTAGCCGATTTCAAGGGAAACGTGTTTTTGAAACTAGCGAGCTCTCGCGCAAACACGATCCAAATAATTCACGGTTAATCAAGAAATCCGATTCGCAGCGAATTCCACGAGCAAACGTTCCTTCGATCGATTTTACACCGGGACATTTAGTTTGCCAAACATTATGACACAGCGATTTCCACGTTTGTCCGCTCAGCTTCAATAACATCGGAGAGAAATTGAGACGTTGGTTGAAACGGATCGAGTTTACGAGTTTACAAGTTACGCCAAAACGTAACCATCCTTTAACTTTAAACACAGTTGGAAGTTGGAAGAACGGTCGTCGTGTTTTTAAACTGCGACCAACGACACCGGTGAACGTTAGACTCTCCCGTTCCCCGAACGAAACTACGCGGCGTGGTCCGTTTCAATTTCAACATTTTCCACTTTAAAAGTCGATGCTAATCAGAAAATCGTTAGAGTGAAAATTGATACTACGCAAACGCGGGCCAAAATGTTGCTCCTCTCGTTGATCGACCAATTCCCTTGAAACACGACGATAAGTAAATGAATAAGGATTAATCGATCGAAAATGGAAGAAGTAACAGTTTGCAGCGCGTGCTTGAAAGCCTTCGATTAAACCAGTCGTGGAAATACGATCGCGCCATTAACGGAATGTCGTTTTTGCATAAAAACACACCACTCTCCTCCCTCCCCCCAATTGCACGAGGCAAATGCGATTCTAAATATGACAAGGAAATTTTCTGGGAAATTACTCGCTCTCCAGGCGCATCGTTAATTGAGGCCAGGATAATTTCTAAGGGAGATTGACGAATAGACGTACCGTAATTGCGCAGAAATACTTACAGAAATACTCGAGACGCTCGATTCGTTCCACCATCTACCGCCGCTGTTTCCTCTCTGCGGAAAACTTCGATACGTTAAATTTTAACGAGGCCAATTACGATTGTAAAATTGTAACTGGCATTTCATTCCTGTCTTTGCGCGTCGATTTATAATTCCTTCGGCGATTAATTATAACCGTGCTCCCGATTACGTTTCATTTCACGATCATCTGTAGCTTAACAGAGCTGAAAATTAACAAGAACATCAACGCTGCAGCCGTAACGATGCGTTCATGCGTGAAATAATTCGTAAAACAATTCTCTGACGATATTTTGTCATCGATACCTTCGATGGTAATGTTTCGTCGTTGTAACGCATGTAATTTTCTTGCTCTTTTCTTCTTTCTCTCTGCCTGTGTGTCATCCCTTTCCTCCGTAGCGTTAATTATTCTGCGATCTTGCAAAGAAACGTACAGTTCGTATCGTAGCTGTACGTTCGATATCGTTCGCCGACGCTTTTGAAAGAAGTTGAGTTAACCAATTTCCAGAGATTGCGTTCATTCGTACATAATACACCAATCGATACGCGCACGTGCAACTACCATAAAGTAACTATCTCACAGTTGATTAAAGACTAAGGTATATAACCATGGAGAATAAACAGCTTTTTAATCGATATACGGAGTCTTGAAATTAGTATATGATTCTGCATTTAAAAAAGACATTTTTCCCTCTCTGGCGCTCTCTTCATCGAAAGGAAAATCGATTTTGAAAATTTTATCAGGTACGCTTGAATTTAGTCGATTACAGACGTGACGTAGGAAATAACGATATGTAAGTTATTCTACGGAAGATAAGAGTAAGAAACGTGGAATAAAATTGTTTTGTAAAATAACCTCTGACGCAACACATTCACAGTCCATTTTCTTGGAAATGAAGTTGTAAATGAAAAAATTTTATTCTATTCTATTTTTTACTTAATTTTGAATACAACGTATTCATCCACCTTCTGTCACGTTTACAATTTGTTAAATTCAAGTATTTAGCCTTGGTAAATTTGTTCTTTTTCTCGACTCATCTTTTCATCTAAAATCCTCACCTCCTGGTTGCACCACTATTTAGAAAACACATTGTTTGTAACTTCACGTTTTTTAAACAAATTTTCTTTTAAATCCTACAAACGGGATACCGTTCCATCAAAAAGAATTTCAGAGTAAATTATTCTAATTTGAAACGAAACGTTTTCACGTAGAACGCGATCGTATCTGAGTAGTTTCTTACCGTCACGTTCAACCCCATAGATGGGCTTAGGCTACTGATACCAAGTCGAGAGAGAGAGGGGGAGAGGAGCGTGAAAGTAGTATCAAGTCGTATTATCAGACATTATTAATCGCATTCTGTTCAACATCGTTTACACGCTCTCTTGGTGCATCCGAAGTAGTGCATGTACTTTTACAAATATTTTTTTTTTTTTTTCTTTCATATTTTATTCCACGTATTTGATCTACATTCTGACTCTTTTAATAGTGAATTTAATAGAAATTATAATTCTTATTATTATCGTACAGCGTTCCGTAGAAACGGAAACGATTAATCGAAAAGTCGCAAATTTTTTACACAGTATCCATAATTTATAAAATTTTCTGCTGGATCAGAACTATTTAGGTCGCGAATGTTGTGACGAATACGAATAATTTCGTGCCACGATCAGGTTGAATTTTGGTGAGACGGAGAGACGCTGTGATTCGAGAAAAATAGGACGTCGTCTGTTTAACAGCTACGAAAGACGTTTTCGTTGCTCACGACACTGGAAACACGGTAGTAATCGAAAAGATAGATAGACTCTTCCACGAATGATAGATGGAATTTTGATTGGCGAGAAAGAACTTCAACGCATCGTATCGTGAAGAACCGCTCAATTACATTGTGAATCTTTGAATAATATCTTTCTCGCTTTCTCTCCTTTCCAATACAATACATCTTGCAAATAACAATAAATAACAATTGAATCGCTTTAAGAAGAAGAATGTCAATTATCATCGAGACCGATAAGCGAAAACTCGCAATAGAATGTAATTGTGAACATTTAAGTAGAAAAATGTCTGGCTCGATACAAATAGAAAACAATTTGGGAAGAATGTAGCTTTCAGAGCATATTTTTTCCAATCTCGTGATCCGATGATGATACAGCATGCCAAGCGCTTGGTGATACAAGAGAACAGATTCTTTCGCGTCATATTCGTTTTTTTTTTTTTTTTTTTTTTTTTTCCTCTTTCGAGGAACGATGTTTAGAAGAACGATCGAGATTTTATCGGCTGACATCTGAACGCGCATGAAAAATGGATACTCCAACTATCCAAGGCCGATCTGTTAACTTCATATGTATATCGGATCCAGCTTTCAAAGGTGCCACGAATGAAAAGTGAATTTCGATATGTTGGATTTTATGATTTATCCATCGGCGAAGTTAATGTTCTATTCAGTTTATGACAAGTGTAGAAATACTTGTTCAAGGTGAAGCGTGAAACTAATGCGCCGCCATGCACACGACATACTTATTCGAATCTGAAGAGATTCATAAAAATGCAAATACGAGAGAGAGAGAGAGAGAGAGAGACTCGCTAGAATATTTACCTCTTGCTCAAATGCAGCGCACTGTTATATTTCCAAGTAACTACAGCCGCGTTGTAAAATAAGGACTTGACAAGTTGATGATTTCCAACGCTATCTTCCATTCAAAAATTGGTTGGTTTGAGAGAATGAAAACGGAGAGAACAATTTGCCTTCTTTGCCTTAATTTTAAATACAACGCATCACTATTCATCTGATCCGGAAGGAGGAATTTAAGACGAAATCCGGGCAAAGAAAACAGCTTTGAAGTTCGTATCGCTTACCTTTCGCTCCACAGCCGTATTTAGCCCGAGATCGAGCGCTTAATGCTTAAACAAACAATCTTAAGGAAGACGAAGTACGCTGCATTAAACTCAACGCAACGTAACTAACTGTTTGTGTGCATTCACACGTATGTGTGTGTGTCTCTCTTTCTTGCACGAGCGCTGCTCTCAGTGCGAAAACTATTGTGCTGGAACGAAGGGATGGCACAAAGGAGTAGTTGGAAATTATGAGCGGGCCACGAGTGTTTCGGAATTATGGCGATTACACGGAATATCACAGTACGAGTCTCGCGAGCTGCAACGACGCGCAAGATGTCCTTTTCTTATTTCGTAAAATTCTCAACAAGCGCACATTGCGCGCAAAGATTTATCCTGCGAAACGTTTGCATGTATATCCTGTGATTTATTACGATTGCTCGAGTCACTCGTTCCCTTAATTTTCTCGTTAATCTCGAAAAAGCTTAAAAACGTTTGGTCTTTGCGATTAGTAATTTTATTCACCTAAAAATAATTATTAATTCAAATTTTCGAATGGCAAACGAGCACCTTCAACCATGTTCCAACAGTTCTTACATATTCGACAACCTTGATGCGACGCGTGACGCGCATTGACGTTTCACCGAATATCTGTATTCACCCCGTGACATTTTTTTGTATCATTCGACGTGACTTGCGTCGAATCTTATTGCCACGATTTGCCACGATTTGCCACGATCAATCTCTCAAAACGTCGAGGAAGACAGAACATAAATACAACGGTATCTACACAGCTTTCGAGTTGGATCTTCTTTGAGATTGTTAACTTCGATGTCAACGACGATTAAACCGAACAAATCAAACTAATTCGTCTGTCGACTCATCTCTTCCACGTACATGGAATAAATTATTATCGCTTAAAATGATTTTAGCGGGGGTAACCCAGGAAATCGGGCCTCTTCAGGTGCAACGCTGATGCAACGAAAATTAGCGATTGGTTAGGGCGTGGGGTAGACCTCGAGTAGGAGTGGCGTTGTCTGGTACTGAGCGTCGTTCATTTCCTAGTTAGAACAGTTGCTTCTGGGCTTTTCGGCGAGACGAACCGTACAAGTCGTGCAGTTTTTTTATACACTTTTCTTTCTTCAAATATCATTTCCAAACATTTACAAGCGTGTTCGAAATGCGAATTATTAAATTAACGTGGAAGACAGTAGGAATAAATTGCGTTAAAGTTCCTCCAGGCGACATGCCGGAAGGAAAGAAACTCCAAGATATGTGACACGTAGGGAGGAATGGTCATAACAATAACTCGCGCTTAAACGAGATGGCAAGGCTAAGGCGATTCCCTGTTCTGTATTCTCCCTCTCGGAAGAATGGCGATCGATCCCTTCGACAGGGGCATTAATATTCATATTAGCAGGACAACAAATGTTTTAACCTCTGTGCACACATCGCTCGAATCAAAACTGGGTTGAATCGACCAAGTAATAAGCATGCATGCGATGAAGCGATCTGTGTGTTATTAACATAGACCTTGTCCCAGCTGGCGATCCAGCCGTATTATTCCACTTCGTAAAACGACTGAGTGGTGAGGCTACCTACGAATTGAGGGATTACGAAGGTAGACGAAGGAAAACGGGTCGAAATTGCTCGTGGTCACGCCAGCACCCACTCGAGAACCCACGGAACCCGACACCCTGGGCTGTTCCACCTTTTACCTCTGTTCCTTCTTTCCGCGCCTTCTATCCACATCTCCTCGTAATTTTCTGTCCAATTTTCGCGGATCCTTCGTTGCACCGGCTCGGATTGCATCTCGCGCTCGGACATTTTTTTCTTTTTTTTTCTTTTTAACCAAAATCGTAATAATCTGCCACGGACGCTGAATTTGACCAGCGTTGATAAAGTACGTGATAATTTCCAAATTACCCCGCTACGTCAGTCACCAAGGACAGAGACAGAGAGAAACCATTGAAGAAAGGAAATTACAGTCCCAATAAGGAGGGATTGCAAAAGTAGCTTTTCGATCACCCTCGAATACGTCTCTCTCTCTCTCTCTCTCAAGAACAAATAAGAATCGTGAAGATATTTTTCCATCGTATAAATTACTAGAATATCGATATCGACCATCGTAGGAAAAGCAAATGTACATAAACTGGGTTGATTCATTTCGATTTCGACCGAAATCGAAGCGTCGTTTAGGACGGAGGTATCTTCCTGCGATTTGCGAGAGACGCGAGATACGGTTATAAACATACTGCTAAAAGCAAACGAGCGTCGACCTACATAAATTCAGGAAAAGATTTACAGCGGCGGTATCCAGCGGGAAATAGCATTGGAGAAAACTACCGAGGCGAACTGTACGGTTCTACCATGTCAAAAAAAATCTCGCGTGGCATACCGACGTCACTGCAAAACACGGCTTGATCTTTGATAATACAGATAATACATGTTCAGTATATACGCGCAATGTACTAAAATATTGTTTAATTCTTTGAAACCCAGTGATTCGTACGTTCCAACTACAGCTGTAAAGTTCAATATATAAATATTGAATTTATTAACGTAGCCGAGAAAAAGTGAATAGGTTGTAGAGTTCAACTTGTTACAATTCCAATTTTGTAAATTTAATTTAACGGGCAGTTTTCATGGAAAAGACAGTAGATCTAACTCGTTACATTTACGCAAGCGTGTTAGAGTGTTATTCCGAAATTTTCCAATTTCCGTACAATTTCTGATACTTTTCAAATGATATCTCCAAAATAGAAAAAACGTTGGGAATAAAAATTAAATCTATCAAATTAACGTCAGCTTTGTCAATTAATTTTTTAAACGATCGTTACCGAAATGATTGGCAAACCTTTTAGCGAATTGTTAGTTGTTGCGTTGCAACGAAACGTTTAACTTTGATGATGATGGAAAAGATCGTAACGGCGTAACAAGGAATAAGAATGAAAATCCTAATAACCGAGTAAATTGGATGAGAAATTGCGCGGGTATAAACCACAGCTGACGGGTACGATGTGTCAGCATGGGAAATGACCGGAAGTAAAGAAAGCTTCGGGGAAAGAAGTCACGCGTTTTTCCTTTTTATTTACACGTTATCCTCCGCCATTGTCGGCGAAATTAATTTACTTGCTTCGGTCAAAAGCGAAGTGGATTAGAAATTGCTGTGTAATCAAAAATTTCTGTGAAGTAATCGCGAAAGTAGGGAACTGCGGAGGTATCGGTGAGAGTCAATTATTAATCAGCTTCGTAAGTCACGAAGAAGAATATTTGTATTATTCCTTCGGGAATGTCTTCATCCAAGTTTCTCTCGAAACAGGAACGAAATTAAGCGGATGTTGTTAATCGTTTGACGAATGTAATTTTTCAGTTAATCGGGCCGAAAGCTGTTTCATAATTCTCTCTCTCTCTCTCTCTCTCTCTCTCGCTGTTCGAGATGCCGCGCGCGTACCGCGAACGCAACGTCGCGCAGACAGCGCGGTTCCTCGGCGTTTCGCAAAACTGAGAGAGAGTCCCGGAAACAGGAGAGGGCACCCGCGTTGGCAACCGACTAAAGTGCTTCGATCGTAGCGCGACTCGAGTGTCGCGACATTATCATCGTTGCGACGCGTTATATAGGCGCGCGCGCACACGCGCGTCGTTAAACCGTTTAATGCGAAACTCGCGAACGATCATTTAAGCGGTCGACGAGGGATTTTAGTACGCTGCGCCGTGTTAATATCCAGGCCGGGACGTCTCGGTTTTATCGAGCCGATAGAAGAGGCCGAAACGCCGCGCGTCGGTCAGTTCGACGTCGGAAAAAATTACAAGCAACGATGAAAATAAAACGAGCGAATCGCGGATTGCTGCTCCGCTTGTGCAAAGCGATAAGCGGTTATAGATTTTTTTGCAGGATATCAAAAATCTGTTCGGACGAGGGGCAACACGTAATTGCTTAATATCGACTGAACTTTATCAGATTATTGGAAATTTTCTAGAAGTTAATTCGCTGATAAAATCTTACGCTTTCCGTTCGCAGGCCAGATACGGCCGACGCGCCGTGGAATCGTCCGCAATTAGCTCGTGGCACTCTCAATTTCCTGTAAACGCGACTTTTCCTTTCTCGTTACTTCCTCGACAAATCGTGCCACCGAATTCAGTGCCTCCCTCATGCATATTCCGCGGAGTACATCTTTAGCGGTCATTACGGTTTCAGGTCGCGTGGAATAAATTATCCTTGTTCCCCTGTAAATTACACTCCACACGCCGTCGCGCGACTCCTAAGAGACACGCTGCTCGATATAAACGTAAGGTAAATGTCACCTGTGCAATTGCTGTTTCGACCCACGTGCGCGTTTAGCGTACAGAGTGTGATTCTCGTAACGTTCGTACGGCGTGATTTCGTGGCGAAACGATATTTACAAATTGCCGCGTCATGTTGCGGCAAATCGCGTAACGATCACGCACGTTTCCCGGAACAAAGAAAAACGCGACTCGAACATCGGATCGGCAGACTCTGGCTGTTAACGCTTGTTAATACACGCGCAAGGTAACAAATATTTTACGTACGATTCGAACGATTAATTGATTCGGACGATTGGTCAAGAGCTAATCGAGACATTATCGAAACGTACGAAAGAGAGCGAATCATGTAATGAAAGCTCGTGTAAAAGCGTGTAAAAGCTGTATCGCAATTATAAAACAATCCTTGATTATAAATACGATATAAAATTAATCGAATTATCGGCAACAAACAAAATTCGTATGAAATTTATTCGCAAAAACGCTGCGGCGCGATTCCAAGCGTAAATATCGCCGCAAGCGTGAATTCGGTTGTCGAGTGTAAAAGTTTTTCTCTAGCAACCGTTCGGACAAATGTAAATCGTTTCGTCGAAACGAAGCAAATGGAATATCGACAACTTTAATAGCGCAAGATTCAACTTTTACGACATTTTTTACAATCCCTCGGCGTGCAATTCGTAATTTCGTCGTGGAATCTGTTGTCTCGTTGACTATCAATTATATTATATCTCGGCAAATTGCAGAGAAACAGAGAAACAGAGAAATAGAGAAATAGAGAAATAGAGAAACAGACCTCTCAACAGATCGTGTAAATTTCCCGCAGCGTGCTTATTTGCTCGAAACGAAAACGTATCTATTACGAATTCCGATAATTATTCAACGCAACATAAATTTTGTACATTTGCAACGGCACTGGCCGGTAAAGTAAAATCATACAACGCCAGTGCCGGAGAGCGATTCTATCCTTAATTGATAATAATAATAAGAACAAACAAGTTCGTAAAACAAGTACATAAATCGTGACGCTAGCGAAACAAGCGAAATTTGTCAAGCTATTTATTCCGCCGCGTGAGAAATTGAAATTTATTCGCGTACGTAAATAAAATGGCAGTTAAATAAATACTGCACGCACAAAAGAATGCGATTGCGCCGCGCCGGCAACGCTCGTTTGACATCCGCACTATGACTCGCTAGAAGCATTTCGAACAGAAGTAGGTCACCGCTATCGCGGAATTCAGGAGCTGTCATTCGAAGAATTACTCAAATTGCTTTAATTAACTAATCCTATTTTCATTCGACAGGCATACGCAACCGAACCGCGGGAATGTTGTGATTCGAACAAGACCGTCGTTTGTTTGATAAATCTGCGGACAGCAATTGTTAGCTTCTCGATACGGGAATAGAAACGCTAATTGATTTCCAATTGGAGTTGCTTCGACTGCCAGGTTATAAATATATCGCGAAGAAAAAAATGAAGGACAAACGGCCAACACGACGGACAGGCGGGAGGAATCATTCGCCGAATCGGCGCTCGTTAAATAAATAAACGACGCGCGAGTGAACGATAACGAGTATCGTTGTTTCGTTCCGTGAGTTACGCCGGAGTCGGAGTTTGGGCGCGCAGAGTTTTATAGAAACAAAGAAAACACCGTGCGCTTCGAATTAGTCGGAGAGTTTCCGTTCAGCCACGTCGGAATAATAACCGACACGGCTATTATTTTTTATCGAGGTAAAGGGTAAGGTTTCAAGCGTGACACGTACCGCACGCTATAAACGAAACATCGATCGGTCACTTAAAACGAATTCATTTAATTACACCGCGCCCGCCCTGGGCACCCGCCGTTTCATCACCCGCGTGGAGAAAGGGAAAATCACAGACTCACCAGAACGTAGACAGCGAAAGGCATGACGAGCACAGCGACGAGCAGATCAGCGACGGCCAAGCTCACGATGAAATAATTCGTGACTGTTTGCAAAGCCCTCTCGCGGACCACGGCGAGAATAACCAATACGTTGCCAAACAGCGTCAAACAAGGCACGATCACCAGTATCAGTGCCCACCAGCTATTGGCGTTCGTTTTCTCGTCAACGTCGCCCGCCGTTGGCCCGCACTCACCGGGTCGAACGACATCAGCCGCCGTGCCCGCGACTATCGACGACGTGCAGTTCGCGCTTCCGTTCAGGTTCAGATCGTAGTAGGCCGTCAGATTAACGAAAGCGCTGTAATTCAGTTGACTGATGTAGTCGTTCAAGTCGTCGAAGAGGAACAGGTCCGTTATGCCGGTGTAGTTGTCGAAGCTGGGCGACGACGGTGACACCGATGAAAAGAACGACGAAGAAGAGACACTGAACAAGGAACCGGAAGGCGTCGAGCCAATCGTTGTCGAATCATTGAACCAACCCAACTCGTACCCGACACCGGTACTGGTCGACGCGTCCTCCACGCTTCGCGACGAGACGCTGTCGTTGAAGACGGTTTCGTCGTCGATGGTAACGGCGTTCTTGGTTGCGTTACCAGAGAACAGGTCGGTCGGTCGTTGCATGTAGTCGAACGACAGGTTCCTAAGCACGGACTTGACCACTTGAGGCTGATCGTTCGCGTACGTCCCCATTTCAGATCTCGCGGCGATATTATCGATCATGACACTTTTACGCGCGTTGGCTCTTCAATTTTGCTTGACATCCTCGTAACCGTTGTCCGATCGTTCACGATCGAGCGTCCCGTTTTCCTCGCGTTGCTGGCGCGCGGCGTTCCTCGCGCGATAACATTCTCGATCCTCCGTGGCCGCCGCGAGAATCGAGCTGCTGCGTCCGGACTATCCTCTCTCCGATCGCCGCAGTCATCCCAACCTCACGGACGCGTCGCTGAAATCCCTCGCCGAGAGAGAAATCTCTGTAACAGAAAAAAGATCCGCGCGCTCAGTACTTTGTACTTTGTACTTTGTACTTTGTACGTCGGAAAGTGGCAGTGTGCTCGATACGGTCGTCGCGGTGGTAGACGAGTCGAGTCAGTTCGTTTCCAAGCTCTCAAGTTTGTTTCCTTGATTTCATCCCGGCGGTGAAACGCATTGCGCGAACTAGAGAGGAAATAGAGGGGAAAGAAGAATTAAGGAAATTTAATTAAACGTAATCGCAGACGGTAACTCTAATAACGCGATATAATGAATTTGAAAGAACCGGCTGGGAAGTGAATGAAATTAATAAAAGTCGGATAATCATTACTGCGAAAGTAACAAAGGTGTGCCCGTTCGCTCGACAAAAGGACATTTTGTTCTCTTGCTTCGAGAAAAATCTCCCGCGAGCGATTTTTCTCCGACCAAGTGGGTAGATAGTTCCAACTAGATAGCTGCAACTAATAATACAACGATTCTCTCTCCAACGTTGAAAAGTGCAAGTGCACAAAGACACTGTTGTTGAAATTGTACGAAGCCTATCTGTCGTTTCTTTCTCTTAAAACGAAAAACGGAAGATCCGCGAATCACGATAGCCGCTTCAGCCGTTCGAAGTGAATGTCGCGGCGCAATCTCAGAATTAAAAGGAAACTCGGGGCTTCTCTCAAGTAGTAGTCGGCTTGGCTTAGTAGTTTTTTCTGTGTTTTTTTTTTTTTTTTTGAAGAGCGATCGTCTCTTACGGAGCAGAAGAAATCGAAGGCACGCACGCCTTGGAGGGGCGGATTGACAGATGGACAGACATTATAGTGTTTCTCTTGCCTTCCGGCGTAGACGGCGCGAAAGAAGGAAGGAAGGAGGAGAGATCTCTCGAGCCGCTTGAATTGAACATCCAAGGGTGTGGGGGGAGGAGAAGGGAACCTCTTAAAGACAGAAATCATCCCCTTATCCCGTAGGTCCTTCCATTTCCCTGTTCCACATACACCGAGCAAGTCGATTCGAGCGTATCGCCAGTCGCTATACATATTTTGAACTGAAAATTTCTCAAAGAGAATGTGCCTGTATATGTACTTTCTTACACGTACGAACATATCCGTATCCTTTTTGCTTTCGCCCCTTGGGGGCTAGCGAGTCAAGTGGTCTCAAAGTGACCAATTTATAATTTTCCTTAAAAAAAAACTGCAGACGTAAAACGGTACATTTTTAAACGATTTAAATGATTTTTCGTAAAATGGACACTTGTGTTATTGTTACAAAGCTTTTTTATTTTTCACCTTGATGTCTCTTCAATCGTCGACAGTTCTAGGGTTAAATTATTCCTTCTATGCCCTTCGACGCGCGTCTGTTAACCTTGCACGTTAACTTTCTACTCGTGTCTCTCTTCATTCCGAATAAAAATGTTACGAGGATTGACATTCCAAACGTTGTTAAATTAAATATCAACAGAATAAAGACATTGATTAAAACAGGTTTCGCGATATGAAATTTTGTACCAAACGTGTCACCACCGTATGCCATATTGCGGGGATTTTTATTGAACGCGAACATCTTGTGTAGACATTGTGCAGTTGCAAATTGCCGAAAAAACACGCATCTGCTTTTTCGTCAGATCAGTAACGGTGACGCTTGAACACGTAAATATGCAAAGCTGCGTTACAATTCTGAACGAAGTTTGTTGATTCTCCAATAGCCATTGTATCATACTCCTCTTGTCTCTTACATTTTCCGCTGGCTTTTACTCTTTTTCTTCGAAAAACTGTCTGTGCGACTGTACGTACGTTATATTTCCACGAGAATTAAAAGGGCACGATTTTTTGTCGTTGATCCTTTCAACTTCGATATAACACATTTGTCCCAATTTATAAATAAAAGTACACATAAATCACACGCAGCAACAATGGCAAATATTTCGATGTGATTGGTCGAGCGGTTGTATTTAACAAGTCCGTGGAACGTTAATCCGTTTTTAAGTACTAATGCATATTCTGTGGTGCGAGAAATTACGGCACTGGATCTCGGCACTTTCCGATTAAAGTAAAACACATCCACGTGCAAAGTTTCGTGATTACTGCACGTTGGAAATATTGCTGGAAAAATAGCTAGTTTATACAGAAACTGTATCAAGAGTAATTGTATAAAATTACTAGCCGTGAAAAGGATGCTAAACAATCAATTTTCAAAAGCGTGCGTACTAGGCGGAAATGAATAAATTTTAAGAAGGGGCATCCAACTGGACGTAGTCCAGTATGTTCAGTGACGTAGTGGACATTATTTGCATATTGACATTCTGTTTTACAACCTTTTTTTAAACTTATATGGTCGGTTACATGTTCCTGACATTTTCTGCTTTATAACAATGGCCGTATTATATAGCAGATAACTGTTAATGATTGGAAGGTATGTACTTTTGAAAAAAGTATTTTTTCTTTAACAAGTTATTTAACAAGTAATTCTAGAAACGTGTTAAATTTAACATGTTTTCGGCATAAACTTTCATCCTTGTTCAGCTCTCGTCTGCATTTCATCGACTTTTATCGTACGGCAAACGTACAAACCTTTCTATATGATTGATAGAACGTCGCGTATTGTACAAGTTGGAAAATCAAACGAAAGCAAACAGGTGCAAAATTCGGGAGACGAGCTAGAATTATAAGATCACTCGACAAAGATCGATACGACGAATGCCCACGGTATAAAACAGAATTTTATGCATCGGTTGCTCGTCCGAACAAAAGCTATCTGGAGAGGTCGGCATTGTTCGAGCGAGCACAAAGTCG
Organism: Melipona beecheii; assembly: GCA_032399605.1. Taxonomy (NCBI): domain Eukaryota; kingdom Metazoa; phylum Arthropoda; class Insecta; order Hymenoptera; family Apidae; genus Melipona; species Melipona beecheii. The sequence continues at coordinate 1,134,003 of JAUCMO010000210.1, read as the reverse complement.
CACGAAGGAGGATTATCCATTTCGTCAAATATAGTTTAAGAAAATAACGCTCGTCCATAATTTTCACACTTTTTGGCAAAATTATTCTCAGGCACGTTTCGCGAATATATCGCGCGCATATTTACATTCACGGTAAACATTATATTTCGGAAATTAATTTCGAAAATTGCAAATATACAGACAACCGCGCAGTGGAAATCGAGCAGCTAGGAGAAGGAACCGTTTTCACGTTGCAACGAAAATATAATACGCGATTCATCTCGCGCAGCGAAGGCTTCCGTCTTGCAAGAAATGAAATCGTGGCGTCTGAGATTGATTGTTCCTGCAGCTTACCTACGAATGAAAGACACAAGACGCGAGAGACAAAGTGCGTGAGAAAAAGATGATCCTGTGTCGTAATGATCCTTGGCTCAGATTAATTGGCGCAATAATGGCGTAATTAATTACTCACAATTAAGAAATCTCAACGATTGGTTTCGTTTCCTTCTTCGTCAGAACGATTCGAGGTTGAAGACAATTAAAGACAAAAACGTAAGAAAGGAAAATAATTGAGGATATCCGTTTCGACACTGGAACAATAAAAAGAATGTTTCCGAATGTGTGGTTGCAACTCTGTTATTACGATCCTTTAAAAATATTTTAGAAAATAATTAACTCTGAGTTTTCGTTGGTATATTTAATGTAATAAAAGTATTTTTTTCGAAATTGGCATCAGAAATATCTGTGAAAGTGAATGTGAGTAAAAATTTGTGGTAATATTCTCAAGGATATTGTCCAGCACTTGACAGAGCGAAATTTTGATTCGTGCATTTTCTATTTTTCTTTTTTATTAACGAAAATAGCTGGAACTTTATAACGAAAATTACGCGTTCAAGTTTTTAGATAACTTTAGGTAGACATTTTAAAAATTTCGATTTCGACAAGTACCAGCTTCTTTACAATTTAATTAAAGAAATTTACAGCTTTGGATAAAACTCCACGAAGATGTGCCTGATGATGTCGCAGACGCTGTTATGAACTCCTACGTTTGTTCAAATTTTTAGCAATTACCAATTGAACTATGTATAATGAGACGTGCATATTATTTTTGTAATTTCCTTATTTTGCAAACGTAAAGTTTACGTAACCCCTCAACAATAGTAAAAGTAAACAGCCGATTTTTGTGAAATTGTGGAAAACTTGAAGGTGCAAAAAAAGTAACAGAAATATACAAAACGTTCAAGGAATATTTGTTCTAGGTTTATGTAGATTTCATTCCTTTAGTCTGCTAATCAAAATATATCACTTTGTAACTTGTAACATGGTTCAAGAACATTCGTCCAATTGACATGTCCTTTAACTGTACGTTCTTGAAACACTCGAAACAAAATTAGGATATACGTTATTATCTTTATAGCGTGAAGTAGTAAAAGTACGTGTTGAAGCGGACAGTGGAGTGGACTGTAATAAGAACCAGCACGAAATTCGACGTTCTTCTTCTGACTAATGCTATTTTTCCCAAATGGATGTTAATTTAAAAAATGTTCCTAATCCGCGACATTACAAATATCTCTTACTTTACGCGTATTATTCAACTTTAGCACTTCGTCCGAGTGCGATGAATAGCGTTGACGGCGGGAGAATTATAGCAGAAACTACTACCATCGCGTTCGAGTTCGACTTTAAGTTTAATCTCTTCGCTATTCCATAATTTTCGGAACTGTACGAAAGAAAGAGAGTGCGCGATAATCCGCAAATGCCTCGTCGTTTGCCAAAGTTATCCGTACGAAATTATTTTAATCGGAGTAATATCGAGCAAGCATCAATTTATCTTAGTTATTTATCGCGAATACGTAAAAAAGCTCGGACGTAAGAAATTACAACTGCCGAATTTCCTAATTTTCCGCTGTTAACGCGTCGAAAGAAAACGAAGCGTTTCCATTTCGTATTCCGCGTGCATATGGCGCGATATCTACCTTCGTCGTCGCTGTCAGCTCTTATACTTTCGAATCCCTTTAATTCGACCATCTTTCGCCAACCCGAAACAAGTTCGCTTTCTTCGCTCGCTGTCAAATGGCGTTTTAATTAATAACGACTAAGGTCCACTTAGCAATTCAAATCCCTCGTGCCTACACCCTTGACACGCTCAGGCATTTCTCGGTCAAGAGAATCTTAAGTACGAGACTGGAAGGAAATTTAGCGGCGATTAAACCGTTACTTACCATTGATCACACCTATGTCACTTTTACATCGTCGTGGCAAACGTTCGCCGATGCCAGTCCATCTTCATTGAATTTCTAATGACACGAACGGAGACTAACACAAACGCGGTAGTATTGTTAGGGGGTACTAAATGTCCTTACCGATCACAATACGATATGCCGCGGCCGTGTCAAATAAACACGCGACGTTATTCAACAGCCCCCGAAAATCCAGTGGTTCAATGCGTGATCTGGAAGCGACGTCGATTCGTTGGAGAATTTCCTCGTGCTGTCACGCGTTCGTCTCCAAGTTCGCCTCGTGCCTTCCCCATATTCTGCGCAAGATCCACGTATCGAGTGTGCCTCGTACTGTCTGCGTGTATATATCAGAGGGATGATCCTCGGCACCGTGACCCAACCATGGAATACACGGTGGTCGTGCTAAGCTCCGCCATTCACCCGCTGCTTGCTAGATCGATTCAATATTTTGCAATGAGATCAAAAACCTCGCTCGGCTCTGTATTCAATCTAAAGCGGCGGCATTGTACCTTGTGCCTTGGTTTATCACCGTGTATTCGCCACAATGCGAAATCGTGTTCGATGGAAAAATCCTTTTCGTCGATCTTCCAATTTTCGTTTGCTCTTCCTCTGGCCCTTGTCGTTGTCAGGATCCGCTGATCGTACGACATCGGTTAGTTCAAACGACCTCGATTAGTTCAAACGACAACGCAGGACAACTGCTTTAATCGGCTACGATCTACTGACGCTGGTTAAATCTGGACCAGTTGACACTCGACCGATCAATCAACGTTGAATTTCCCAATAGGAAATTCAGCCCTCTAACGCCGAACGATGTTGAGAATCCTTTGATCAAACAGGATCCGTGAACATCCGACGTGCTTTCCATTTGACTACGCACAATCGACGCCAATTACCGAGCGTTCTTTCTCGTCTCGTCCGCCGTGTCATTCTCGCCACCTCGGCACACCTCGATACACCTTACATTTTCTACTGTCGTTGCGATTCGTCTCCGCGCACTTTGCCTATCCGTTCGAACAAAAGTCAGTCACAAAACATCGATTCGTTTCGATTCGATTCGATTCGATTCGATTCGATTCGATTCGATTCGATTCGATTCGATTCGATTCTCTCACAAATGCACTCTCGATATTCACACGCGTCGAAGAAGGATCGATTCGATTATCAGGTTCACTGGGAGAGCGTGGAAGGTTCACGATGAAAACAATTGGAATCTACGCGACGGGCGTAGCTGGTTAGAATGGATCACGACGCGAAGAGGATTCGCTGAGATACCTGTGGATTCCACGAGCACGATCAGCGATCGCAGTCGAAGCAATCATCTTTTATCGGCGGCCCTCGGAGGCTAAGGCGGCGGGCCACGCTGGCCAAGATCGAACGACGAGGGGTGGCATCGTTGTCGCCTTGATCGTCCTCGTCGTCCTCCTCTTGGTCTTGGTCGCTTATCTGGATCGCCGAGGCAGCACTTTCGAGCCACGTTGTTGAACGAACGGCGAGCGACTGGCTGTCTGTTCGAGTTTCCACATCGCCTCGAATCCCGAAGCTCGCACGTTCGTGTGAGATCGGGGAGGGAGCAACGATGGAGGGGGTTGCCCGGCGGCCTATTCCTCTCTCTTCAACCCTACGCGCACACGCTGCTCTCGTCACCAACCCTTAATTCGCAACCCTACCCCCGTTACCCGCTTTTTTCCTTTTCCTTTTCCTTTTCCTTTCCTTCTTCCATTACTTCCCTCCCTTTTTACGGCCATTCTTCTCTCCCTTTCTGCTTTTCCTTCGCCATCTTTTCCTCCTCCTCCTCCTCCTCCTCCTCCTCTTTCTCTGTCTTCTTCACGCTTCTCCCCTTTATTGCAAAGAATTGTAAAATTTGCCAGATCGGCAAATTCGACGCCGTTATTAAATTTTCTTCCCACGTGGATCTTCGCTCGTATCGTCAAAAGTTCGCCATCCGCCGCTTTTAATTAAAAACTGTCACCGATGCTGTTGACAACGATTATAAATTTTCTGCAGAGCTCCGCTGTCCCTTCTTGTTCATTAACAACGTCCAGTTAGTAAGCTATATCCTCGTGAGATTTCAAGATTTATAAAAAAAAAAAAAAAAAAAAAAAGAGAGAGAGAAAGGAAGATTTACAGTTTCCAATTTTCCATCCTCCAGGAAGAAGAAACACTTTCCAAAGTTGAGGCAATTTTCAACCCTTTCGATTGGTCCAACGTGACACGTTCCAACAGATAAAACACACAATCAACAACCTCTTTTTTAACAACCGTTCGGCGCAAAAAGGTGCCAGTTTTTACGCCAATTACTAACCTCGTGATTTATCATCCCGATCGGTATCGACATTCCTTCACAGTTCGATTCCTGCAAAGAGAAAAACTATTCGCCTGTTGGCCAGAGAAACCGGCAAATATCGTGGCTACAGAGATACGAAATAACAAGGTAAAACGGAGAAAACGGGTACCTCGGGAAGGAAACAAGTTTCGCGAAGGTAGAATTTCATTTCACGGAAGAGGTAGATCTGTTTTATTCAGGTTGGCTGTCAGTCGAGAAAGTCTAAAGATGCATCCAGCTGTGAGCTTGTGGTAAAAATTGCTCTCCGCGCTAAAATGTTGCAAGATTGTACAATATGAAAATTTCAACGGAGGACATCAGAAATCGTCAAGAGTAAACGTTACTCGACAAATTGTCGCGATGGTCGTCGTGTTTTTAATCTACCATTGAATTCAATCGCGACGGTGAATCTTACAGGTTGTACGAACGACCACCACTCCCGCGGCTAAGTAGAAGCAAACATCCAATCTACTGAAAATTTGTCATTTAACCCCCGATATAAGCTTCTGCTTTGAAAAAATTTCACTTGTTCCTTATGTGTCTTATGATTCAGGGATCCTAAAAAAGTGATTTTAGCGGGAGTAACCCAGGAAATCGGGCCTCTTCAGGTGCAACGCTAATGCAACGAAAATTAGCGATTGGTTGATTTCGGTCACGTGATTCGTGAGAGGGCGTGCGGTAGACTTCGAGTAGGAGTGGCGTTGTCTAATTTGTTTTGTATCGATTAGAATGTTTGCATATCAATAAAATTTTATGGCAAAAAAGTCGTTTTCATTTCCTACTCAGAACAGTTGTTTCTAGGTGCCTCTCAGTGAGACGGGGTGCATTTATTTCATGATGCAAGAACATACGTTGCGCTCATATTATATATTTTTCTAATTCCTTGTATATATGAATATACAAGCAATCGTCTAAATAGTTTTTCCGTGATCTATATATCTTTCAAATTAATTTCGTTTAACAGTGATTAATGTTTAATCAAAAGGATGCACTTAAGATCGTTGCACAGAAAATACTTCAATAAGATCAACTTTTACACAATGCACGTACTCATTTAAGTACCTTACCGCTGTTGATACAGAAATTAGAAACCGCAAGTTGAACAGTATATCATTCGATTGGAATGTACATGTATGAATTGCATAAATCATTTAAGAAACATTTCTGGTCGTTGCTGGGGAAACATTAGAAAAATAAGTAAACGTTATTTTGAAAAGGAAGCTAGATTTCCTCACTAATCAACCTAACATCAACCCACGACTATATTTTCACAATGAAAATAGTCAGTATCCTAACTACGATAGATAGATCGACACGTATTATTTCATAACATGGTTTCCTCTAAAAACGAAACGCGAAACAGCGTTCATTTCTCAACATCAATTACAAAGACTGTCGTCGTTCGTTTTCCATGAGTATCGGAAAAATAATTAGTGCGGTCGGTAAAATACATGCTAGCCCGGCAAAACATACAATTTTTTCAAAAATTAATGAAACGTAATCGTTGGTTCTTTTGTAATTATACAACGAGGGCAGTAAAATAATAATAAATAGCGAATCTACCGGTAAATTAGGATGACTGCAGCCTCTCAGTTGTATTTCATAAAACAGCTTCGCAATGTATCTCTATCGGTGCTTTCACTCATTCTCTTCTTTCATGTTGCGATGAGGACGGAAAATCATCGCTGCACATTTTCCACGATCAGTACATCAAATTTTTGAATGATACGGGCATTTTCGGTGTCGCAATTTTTGAATTTTTCGAATAGCATTCTGAATTTTTTACCAATTTTGAAATTCCTCTCGCAAAAAATACAGAACATTCGTTTGTTCCTTTTTTCCCTTTTACCATCGTATTTTTTTTATGACGTATATCGACTAGCCAGTTTCACCGGTAACGATCAACAGATCCGTGACGATCGTTAACCCATGCGAAACTGTAACAAAACACCGTATCGAAAAATATTGATACAGACATCTATAACTTGCGCGTTCGTGGTTGCGGACTGGTTTCAAATTCAAGAATGAAACGGCTTCGCTGGCTCCAGGTAGTTACATATCCATGGATTTTGGCATCGAGAAAATTTTTCGAACAATGATTCGACAAAGAGAAGCAAAAACCAGCTGACTGTATTTGTCGGTGTGCAAAGGTCGAACAAAATCGCTCGCAGCTCAAAGGACAGCATCACTGCATCGTTAACTATCGTTATTTCAAACTATCCATTTTTAAAATAAAGCAGTAGTGTATCCAACGATGACGCAACGATGTCGCTTAAATATAGCGTGCAACCGAGTGACATGTCAAGGAGGTGATTCTTTATGAAAAAAAAGGAGAAAAATATAGAATAAAGTTTTTTAATATAACAATTTCGTTTTTGAAAAAATCTGAACTTAATTAAATTCTTAACGTGACAGAAATGGGTAATTAACAGGAGATTATTCTACGTGCAAAAATAAATGAAAGTAGAACAGAATAAAACTTTTTCATTTAAAGCTCCATTTCCAAGAAAATGGGTCTTGAATGTGTTTTGTTAAAAATTGCCCTGATACACATGTGCTTGATAAATTTTTGAACTCAATTGTTTTCTCGAAAACAAAGTATCTTGCAAGACAGTTTTATTCTTCATCGTTTATTAATATAAAGAATAATTGTTTGTTAATCATTCCTTTCTATCATGTCTAGAATTAGCTAAATTTAAGCATATTTGATAAATTTACGAATTCAATTTTCTCGAAAACGAAGCTTCAAATCAAAAACTTTTATTCTATATTTTTGTTATTTTTTCATAAGGAATCATCTCCTGTCCGCTTGACATATAGTTCGGCCGCACCGAACCGCGTATAAATCTGATGAATACTCAACTAAAATATATACTCCTGTCAAAGTTTATATTATATTTCAATTTATATCGAATGAATGACGCATAAATTCGAATCAAACATTATACAGGGTTTTCAAAGTCATCTGTCCTAATTCATATGTACTCGATCAATTTTTTTAATCCGTTACAAAATGTGTAACGGGGAAAAAAGGCGCATTTCCAGAGTAAAAGATACCAATGATCTTGAAAAAAAAAAAAAAAAAACAGAAAACAGAAAACAAATGACTTAATAAAAAAATTTTGCCATGAACATTCCCTCCCACCTTCAACTGAGACACCTGTATGTATTCGAGTAGTATTTTTCATTTTACACTTTGCTAAGTATATGTTACACTATCTTGATTGTTATATTCTAACAGTGAGAAAATTAATTTTCATCGTATAAAGCAACGTTACATTATTCATTTGTTTAAATTCAACGAAATATTTACGTAAAAGAAGATAAGTACGATTTTGCTACCGTTCCTTTGTCAGTATTTTTTCCCACTTCTTCCTTTGACTTGTATAAGGCGACGAATACCTACTTACGAGCCGCTTGGCACGCGATTGCTCCACATTCCTCTCGAATTTCTCCAGGTAAAGAGACACGAATAGCATCGGCATCCTTGTTATTTCGAAATGCAGCGGAGAAATTTACAAATAGCTCTATACGTCTGTGCAAAAACGAATTGTGTTTTTTTCACTAAAGCTCTCAGAAATAATCGTTGATAAATTTTGTATTTGTAATTGATTCGAATTTATATATTTTTTTTCCACTACAACGTGTTAATAAATATTCTTCTTATTTCCTTGTTCGTCGATATATTTGCCTCCAACAATTTCACGCGTCTGTAAAACTTTTCCGGAAAAATTAGCACACATTGGTTATTCGAATACAATTCAAATATATTCACTAGCGAGTAATCTAAAATTGCTTCCCAAACTAACAATTACTCCTGCTGAAAAATATTCTTAAACGATCTTTCACTGATTAGCGAATCGCTACGTCTGACCACGCACCGACTCATACTACTTGATATCGCCATTCAAAGTGAACTTTCTCGTTCTCTGAATTTCTTTCACCCCGTGAAAAGCTCGAATAAATTAGAATTGGAGGAGCTCTCAAATATTAACTGCATCTGTTTGATTTTTGCGTTGGAAATCAATTGGTTTCCAATAATGCTTCTCAATACTTTTCAAGATCATGGGAACACGAGGAGCTGCGTAAAGCCGATAATAGCGCGACGTTCTTTATGATCGCGAAATTAATCGAAGCTTTGGGGATCTTCGTGGGATTTCTGTCTGCAAAAAAAAAAAAAAAATGTCGATAATAACACGTTGAAAATCCATTCGTCAAAATCGAAAAGTTTCGAGGGCCTCGAAACCGCCAAGACCACGAAAATTCCTCCGCGAATACTTGACAACAAGTTCTTGACAGCAAATTCTTGTTATAAGAAAGTTCAAAGTACCGTGTAATCTGGGTTCCACGGTACCTATGATATAATGTTTTCCCAAGACATACAATTTTCTTGCTTACCCTCTTTATACTCGTATGCTGGATAATAACGTCGTGAACGATTAGTACTTTCATTTGATTCGTCTAAATTCCCAGCTACTCTTATCTTTGTACAAACATCGATAATTTTCTAGAGAATGTTAAATGTAAATATATATCAAAATTTGTTATATATTAAATATATATATCAAAACCTTGGTAATAACATTTCATACAACGTTTAACGTTTCACTCCGGCTTTTGATCGGATCTTTTGTAACGATATAAGGCTAATGTACATGCCGATAAGAGTGATCGACGCATCAATTGATCCTATAAATCATATTATAATCGGCTGTAACTACGACGGACGAGCAACGCATAATGAAAATTTATTTAGATCCTGATACGAATGGTCGTTCCGTGACAAGTTGGCACGTGGTATCGCGTAATCAGATGCAACGTCTCCGCGGTTTTAATTTGACCCAATAAATCCCGACAAAGGCCGTATCTTGACGAGAAAATTATCGTGCAATGTAGAACAAGTACAGATAATATTGATGGACGAAATAATGCAACACAAACGAAACAATCAGACCTTCACCGATGAAAATACGATTACCCGTCAATGGTAACAATGATGGCACATGCAGTAATGAAACACATCATAGGTACGTAAATAATCCCGCTGCGCCATCCCGATGATTTCGAGCATCGAATCAACGCTATTCCAATCGAATCGCGTTTCGTTTGAATGTTACTGGTTGCTGTTACACGAATGTTACTAGATGCCGAATTTTACGTAGCACGTAGCACGTAGCAAACGACAGACACAACGGAAAATAAATATATTCCGGTGTTACCAGCCGGTGTAAATAGCCAGTGATTTACGTTCGAATGAAATGGTTTTCATTGAAAAATTATAACACGTATCTATAAAAGAAACATATTACAAGAGAGATTAGCAGGAATCACTGCGAGAATGAAAATATTCTGCGAGACAGGAAACATTACGTTTGAAATATAACAATAAGCGAAATAAATTATTCGTTTGATAAATCGCGAGTAATATTCTCGCGAGTTATGGACATATCGCTCAGTCGACGGTAACGCCACGGATACGCATTTAAATGTAATCACTGTGACTTCGAAGCAGAGTGATGAATACGCCTAGATGCGCAATAAGGCTTCTTTAATCTGAAATTGAATCCGCGAGGGCGCGAAACGTCGCTTGCGACCGATCTGGTCGCGTTGCGAGAAGCATGAAACGTCCTTTCAATTTTTTCTTTAACCGTGCGGAAGATTCCTGGATTAAGGGGAGAACTCTCTTTTTGTCCACGGATCCGAGCATAAAAGTAGAATCAACTGAAAACCGCCAACACACGCCCTGACGTGTTACCAGCCGAACTTTAATGAAATTTTCGAATCTGATATTTATGGAGGTCTTCCCCGAGAATCGCGAGTCTACTCATTTTACTTTGAAATATTTCCTTGTCCAACCGACTAAGCCTGACTAGCCTGTTACTCATGAATATGCTTATCGCGCTTTTCTGAGACGTTAATGGTAGGAAAGCACATCTTTCTCCCATTTCTTCTATCAGAGTATTTATTATAAGATCTGCCGATAACGTGTTATGAGTTACCAAGTATTCTGGAGCTACTCTGTGTACTGTTTCTTCATGAAACGAAGCTATCCTATCTATTATACGTTTGGCTCAAGACTATTTTCCCAACTTTTCTAACCATTTTCTTATCTTTTATTAAATTATCATACTATTTATGTATGTATAAATTTAAGTGCTGAATAACAATTAAATGTTGATGAATTTCATTTGCTTTTTATACAAGATTAAAATATTAGATTCATAATATTGTCAGAGGACAACTATGTAGGTATGAGATACATTCTCAATGGGTATTCTATAAATAACATAGGTATACGTTTATACATTGGTTGAAAATAATTTGTTAAAAATATTCAAGCTTACTTACTATGGAATATCGAGATTCCTACAATTGCAAACGTACTGTAAAATCAATAAATGGGTAACGTCACAGACGAGGTATATGAATAGACATTGCATCTTACGGACTTTCATGGTCCATGACCTGAAATACCGACATACTAAAAATTACTGGTTTATTAGCGCACTCTACGCTTAAACAACGGTGAGTTGGGGAACTAGTGAATTCGCAGGCAACATGATTTTTAGAATCAGTCAACTTTCAATACCGAAATGTGAAGCTAATAACTAACCGAAATCATCCTATTGTATCCTAATATATCAAAAAGAGCTCTATCCATTTTACGGATCACAACTTTTTTCAATATGTAGTAAATTAAAATTTTAAAATTATTAATACGTTATTTTATATATAAAAGATTTATATTGTACTAAACATTCTTAAAAACAATTTACATATTCAAATTTACATTAAATTTTTAATAATTTCATTATAACTATGTAATGCATTATGATGCAAATAAGATAAATTCTATAATTCATTAGTTAAAAATTACGCTTATTAATCAAAATATTATTCTGAATATATTGTGAAAGTATTTTGAACAGTTTTTTCCTCTAACGGATATGTTGGACTTTGTTATAGGAAAGGGTCGTTCGGGATATCGATTTCTAAATGATATTTAGGAATCGTCGAAATCAGTGAAGTGGTTAATCTACAAGTTCACCGACAACATGTATATCATTAAGTCACTTGTACCTCGTATAATTTTTATTAACAATTTACAACAATAAGTGATTTCGGTCGTTGAAAATGTAACTCAGTGAGTTCATCTTAACAAGTAATCGTACTATAAAAAAAGAAAATATGCGTATGGTATCGTTTAAAAAAATAGATAGATTTGCTTTAGAATTTCGAAACGGATGATTTGAAAGAATTTATAACACAGAATATGCTTCTTTAGTCCAAACAATATTTGTTTTATAAAATGGCGTTTATGGGATGAAAATAATTCATTCAGATTGTGAATTTACACCATTGTAAATAAAAAAAAATGTCATATCTAATTATGTTGTTCATCAAAATATCATGTTTCAATCAATTTTTGCTAATACTTTTAAACAGATATTAATAGTCAAATATGTACTAAATTTTTCATCCCACTTTCTATTATTATTTATATTCCTTCATTGATGAAGTTTTATATTTCTTCATTGATTCAATTCAATAAGTAATTCTCGAAACAAACTGGCAACACTGTTCATATTTTTTTAATTTTAATTTTCACCACAGCAGTGCTGTGGTGCAACAAAATCGGTAAGACAGGATGTGACATGAAAATGGCAAAGTCCTAAGCACATTATTATCATGGCCGAAAAAATACATTGGATGCAATGTCTATTCGTATACCTCGTCTGTGGTGATGACGTTTTTCCAACTGAAGGTATCATAGAATACCGCAGTGAGACAGATGAAGTATATACCTCATCTGTGGTGAGACACAAAAAGCATTAAATGTCCGATGTATCCTATTAGCCAATGATTAAAGTAATTTAAGCGACTACATATGTAACTACATATGTATTAACACTATAAACATATGTAACTACATGTAAAAAAAATATATTAATGTAATTCCAAACTTTGTCAATTTTAAAAGCGTTTTTAAAAGCGCATCGGGGTGTACTACTGTAGAAGTTACTGAACAAAATATTTAATGGTTGAAATATCTACAAATTAGTTACTCACTGAAGGTACAATTTAAAAATAGCAAACAATAAACACAGACGAGGCATATGAATAGACATAATACGCAAACATTGATTAGTCAATGATGCAATATATTATTTTGTTCTACATTTTTGGAATCATAGAACTTCTTTATCATTTTCGAGTCATATCCTGCCGTACCGATTTAGACAGGTTATACACCGTAGCACAACTAGTGACGAGAATTATTATTAAAAAATATGGTTACTATTGATGGAAACTAGGACGAACAATTTATTATATATTACTTACATCTACCTAAAAATATTAGAAAAAATTGATTGAAATATAATATATTTCTAATATATGCTATATTTAGACGGTGAAATACGCAATACACTTCCTACGGTTCTCGAACATGATCGATGTTTCTCACGATCGATTTTTAAGCAGAAAGCATGGCGGAAAGAAGTATACTCCATCAGCGAAAAAAGTACCATCCAGAAATTCTCAGGTAGAAATTTAAATTAACGACTGTTAATATTTGTGTTTATTTTATAAATTTTTAAATTAAAACTTGCTTGAACTCATCGAAATCTGCCATAATTCAATTCTAACCAGTAGAATTATTGTGACAATGTAACATTGACTAATTTAACCAATGTGTAGTTGGTGATAGGTTACCTTCTTTCACTTTTACCGGTTCTCGATTCACAGGAAAACTTCCGAGGATAACTGCAGATGAAATACTTAGTAGTAGAAAAAAGTTGAATGTGAATTTTAATATTTAGTAAAAGATTATACATTGGCGGACGAATATAATTACATACTCGATGAAAAATTGTCGATTTTTAAACTGCCATTACTTTATGAAAGAAAATATAAGAAATTACTTGATCTCATTTTAAAGCGTAAAGCATTTATACAATCCTAAGTTCGTTTTTTTTTCAGAATGATTTTACATCAGGAGAAACTAATAATATTTTTCTTGTTGAAAATTGTAAAAATTCAAACTTCTCCAAAGGTGAAAAAGTTTTTTTGATGATCAAATTTACTATAATCTTGAAGACTAGAGTCTTTTTTTTTACAATGAAACCAGCTGTATAATTTTTTTCCCTTACAGTTTAAAATATCGATAATTTTCTAACAAGTGTTCACATACTTTCGGTCTTTTTCAAAAATTTCTCCTTTTTGAATTTTAGAAATCTGTACAATTTATATACTTAATATTTAATTCTGAAACATAATCACACACGTATATGAGTTTTATTGCACACAAATAAATATATACGTATTTTATTATATGCTTTTATTTCTATTGTAATACTTATTTATTGAATCCTGAACAAAATATTAATATAAATATTAATTTCATACTGCGCAATTTTTAACAATTCTAATACTAAATTCAACAACAGCTTGCTAATAATGTATGTAATAATTCAAATAATATTTTTATTGCGTAATATAATGCAATTTTTCATTCTGCAAATAAAGTAAGATATAGAAGTCATTAAAGCTCGAAATTTGAAATTAAAAATAACGCTTACTTGTATGTGTAAAGTTCGTAATTATCGCACTTGCTCATTAGAGTCGCAGGATCCCGTACCACTTTCTCAATTATTAGATATGACGTGTCACGAGGAGTCATTTGATTCAAATTTCATGATGACAGTCCGTATTACATTGATTAGGTTTTTTTCTAACCTATTTATCGGTGATGTCTTTTCGATAGCGTCACTTCTTCGATACTCTTTCACTTCTTTTCATGTCTCATTAATAGTATCATTTAATTAATATGCGAATGTTTGACGAGCATTAAGATAACGGAATCGAGTAGTATTTGAAAAATTTTATGCTGAATTTTCTTCAGTCGTCGATTTCACTTGTATAACTTGTACAGTTGCCGGTAACTTGTCTCATAATAATAACTTTTAATAGAATTGATAGAATTTTAATTTGAAGTTAGTAATTTGAAAAATTCATTTCAATTTTACATTGAAGAATTTCATTTTTACATATTTACCTTCATTTGTTTGTTCACTTTCTGATTTCTTTTGTGTATGTTGTTTCGTGATTACAGAAGTAGCATAAAACACATGCACGGCACGATTACTAATAAATATTAATCTAATGATAATATTTGATGGTAACATTTTATTTATTTTAGTATAGTATATATTTGGTATACAGTTTATATATTCTAGATACAATTCACAATACGTGATATTCTAATTACTTGAAATTCCACGATGGAAATAGAAAACATTAAATCAATTAATACTTTATTTCGAACATAGAGGTCGTAATAACTTAATGGTATATTTTTTGAAATGGATATATATTCTTGTACTAGATTGACTGTTTCCCTATTTTTTATTATACCATATGTATTTTACTATATTTGCTTTTTCTAAACACTGGCATGCGATTAATGGTTCAAAGCAAGATTTTAAATGGATTTTTCGTAGTATTAATTCGTAAATATAACTATGAAATTCTGATTTGTGTAAACATTTTCGAATATTTATAACACGATATAACGTGATATATTACTAATGTGCATACTTCATACTCTAATAATGAATATTCAGAATACAGTTTCTGCAAATGGTTATCTTTCATTTATAGTATTCAGTATTGAAAAATATTTTATAATTTACGACCAATATCGTTAACACACGTTCAAATTACACTCCTATAATCTAATACTAATCAGTCTTATTTTCAGAAAATTTTTGTGATCACGTGCAAAGCGATCGGTAGAATCAGTGTTTATTAATATTATAAATTTTAATATTATACGCAATATTTTAATATTTTTCTAAACAAAATGGCTCATATTAAATTATATCATTTATTCATTTAAATTATAATTCTCATTAGAATCAATGAGTCTACTCGTTATTTAAAAACGGGTTGATAGTTCTTTATTTTTCTTTCTTTTATGTTATTTCTTGTTTTATATTTGTTTTTGATATTAAAATCAGTGCTCAAGAAGATAAGACTTTTAATATTGTACTTTAATTTATTTAATTTTTCAAATTTGACAACAAAGTACATTCATTATTTGACATTTTACAGACACTTCATTACAGACACTTCATAGGATCATTTTCTTTGCATCTATTGAAGAAGATCCAATGATGGCTATAAAGCCAAGAATGTAAGAACCTTTTATTATTTCCAACCAAAGATTCTGCTTTGTTTTTAAATACAAATCCTAATGTTTTATCTTTTGTTACAGATCCTCTACAGTTCCTAGTTTCCATAGTCCTCTAAGAATCTTACTATTTTAAAATCTAAGAATATAACTATTTTAGCACATTGTACTTGAATTGATTCTATTTTCTTTCTTTTCACTGAAAGTGAAAATTATAACTATAAAAGAAAAACATTTCAAATTTTTTAAAACTTTGATTTGCTTTTAAATTGTAATGTTTATTTGTATATTTTGTTTACAGATTTTTTATAATCATCTCTTATCTTGTAAAGAATTTTACAAGATACAGTGCTTCAAAAGTGCTTCAAAAGTTAAGAATGTAAGTAATAGCACTTTGTAATTAATTTTATTCTATTCTTTACAGTTTTCTTCCCATTGAAAGTGTAAAATTATAACTATGAAAAACATTTTAAATTTCTTTGCAAACTTGGGTTGCTCTTAAATTGTAATTTTTATATTTTGTTTACAGTTTTTCTATGATATTCACTGCTCTTATCTTCTAAGAATCTTACTGTATTTGAAAAGTTAAGAATGTAAGTACTGTAACACATTGTATTCTTTATAGTTTGCTTCCAATTGAAATTGAATGTAAAATTACTACAAAATAGAATCAGTTTAAATTATTAGAGATTATATAATTATCACAGTTTTTATCATTGTTAAAATTTAAATTTTCACTAATATCCCTGTGTCTTCAGAAACAAAATTGTATTGTTTTATGAAGAAATTTTTCATTTCTATCACATTCATAATGGAATTTTGTGTTTTCTTTTTAGATCAGAATTTCATTTTATTTTTTAATCGCAGTTAACATTTCGTGCGAAATGCATGCATATTGGATTTAGTTAAAAATTGCAGTGTCAATGTATGAAATGCACAGTACACTTCTACAATGCTCAAACATCATCGATATTTTTCACGATCTAGGTGAGAAGTGGAACGAAGATATACTTCTTTTACATAGAAGATATAGAAATACTTCTTTTACATTTCATCTGTAAAAGAAGCATCATCCAGAAGTTCTCAGGTAAAAATTTAAATCAATAATTGTTAGATTTGCGGTCGTGTGAATTTTTAAAATAAACCTTGCACGAAACGCGCGCGTATTGGGTTTAAATATTGTAATTAAAGATTACAGCGCCCTTAACGGTGAAATATGGAATATACTTCCTGCGATTCTCGAACATTTCGATATTTCTCACGATCGATTTTTGAACGGGAAGCATGGCGGATAGGAGCACGTCTCATCTGTAAAGAAGAAAGTATTATCCAGAAGAATCGTCTATAAAGAAGTGTTATCCAAAAGTCCTCAGGTAAAAATATAAATCAATAATTGTGTTTGTATTGTGAATTTTTTAAATGAAATGTGCAGTTTTGGCTTTAACTTAAGGTAATATTTAATCCAATAATTATATATATAATTTATAACAATCAAAGAAATAATAGCAAGATTTAAACAGAACATAGTATGCTAAAATTTATTTATAATTTTATACCAAAATTTAATTTCGATTCTAACTAGCAAATATTGTGACCTTGTGATATGACTAACTATTTATTATGTGTATATAATATGTTTTTATTTCTATTGTAATATTTTCTATTTATTTGTTGATTCTTTAATCTCATATTGCGTAATTCTTAACAACTCCAATACTAAATTCAATAATTTAGTAAGGATGTACGTATTTAATAACCTAAATAATAGTTCTGCTACATAATATAATTTCTCATGTCCCAGTTTAAAGTATTGACAATCTTTCATCAAGTGTATGAATATTTTCGTTTTTCTTTAAAAAATTTCTCATGAATTTTGTATATTTGATTTAGATCAGAGTTTTTTATTTCCTATTCCCAGCTTTTATTTCGTGTAAACGTGCGACTACAGCGTCGACGGAAAAGTACGCAATATACATCATTCGATTCTCGAACATATCGATATTTCTTACTATCGGGAAACATGGTGGAAAGGAGCACGTCTCATCTGTAAAGAAGAAAGTATTATCCAAAAAAGTATTATCCAAAAGTTCTCAGGTAAAAATATAAATCAATAATTGTTGGATTTATGTTTGTATTATGAATTTTTTAAATAAAATGTGCAGTTTTAGCTTCAATTCAAGGTAAGCTTTAACCCAATAATTATTACACATAATTTTCAACATTAAATTAAAGAAATAATGGCATATAAAGATTTTGTCAGGCCATCTTAAAAGTTTATAATTTTATATCAAAACTTAATTTCAATTCTAACACTACAAATATTGTGTCCTTGTAATAACACTATATGTATATATAATATACTTTTACTTCTGTTATAACAGTTCCTACTTGTTGATGCTTTAATTTCATATATTATGCAATTATTAACAATTCCAATACTAAAAGCAACAATAATTTAACAACAATAATTTATTAAGGACATTAAAATAATAATTCTATTGCGTAATACAATTTTTCATATCTCTGTTTAAAGTATTGACGATTTTTCAAGTGTGCGAATATTTTCGTTTTTTTTTAAAGAATTTCCCACGTGTATTTGATTTAGATCAGTTTTTTTATTTTTTATTTCGAGTTAATATTTCGTGCGAAACACGCGCGTATTCGGTTTGAATAAATAGTTAAAAATTACAGCGTATCTAACGGTGAAATACGGAATATAGTTCCTACGATTCTCGAACGTAATTGATAGTTTTCTCACGATCGATTTTTAAGTGTGAAGAATGGTGGAAGAAAGCACATCTCATCTTTGTAAAGAAGAAATTATTATCCAGAAGAATCCTTCAGAAAAAGTATCATCCAGAAGTTCTCAGGTAAAAATTTAAATTAATAGCTGTTAAATTTATGTTTGTCTTGTGAATTTTTAAAATAAAACTTGCACTTTTGGCTTAAATTCATCGATTACTGAGCCAGATTACCAAAAACTGACCAAAACATAATTTTTAATCTCCTAAATTAAAATTTAATCAAATAATTGTTTTTCAATAATTAAAGAAATGATGGCATATAAACATTTAAACAGAACGCACTATGCTAGAATTATTTATAATTTTACATCAAAATTTAATTTCAATTCTAACCAGTAGAAATATTTTAACTTTGTATTTGAATAACTCATTGTTACATATATATATATATATATATATTTTTTATTATATGCTTTTACAAAAACGCTTCTATTATAACACTTTCTACTCATTTGTTTATTCTTGAACTTCGCACTGCATAATTTTTAGAAATTCTAATACTAAATTTATGAATAGTTGTGTAGAATAGAAAATGTGTTTTAACTTTTAGTTTTTTTTTTTGTACAGGTTACTTCTTGATTACAAAGATAGCATAGAATGCATAAACGTCAGGATCATTAATGAACAATCTGATGAACTTCCACGGAAGTTGTTAACATTTTATTCATTCTAGGTAACATTTGCTATATAATTTATATATATTTGAAATACAAAACGTAATTTCGTAATTATGTGGGATATAAGGATGAAAATGGTAAAGATCAAATCAATTAATATTTTATTTCGAAAATAGTAGCTTAATGGTAAATACTTTCAAATGGAAATATATTCTTGTATTAGATTATTAAATTCTAAGTTTTCGTACTTTATTATATTATATTTTGTAACAATGTACTTACTTTTTCTGAATGCTGACACGCAATTCAACAATTCAAATCAAGATTTCATACGTGTATGATTTTTTAAATAGTTCGTCTGTGAAATTTTGATTTGTGTAAACATTTCCGAATATTTATAATGCACGACGTGATATATTACTAATGTGTTTATACTTTAATAACGAACATTCAGAATACAATTTCTGCAAATATTTCTGCAAATATTGAGAAATACTTTATAATTTTTAACTTCAATACTTTCTAATATTTTTAATGCTCACTCAAGTTTCTTTATAATCAGTTTCTAGGAAAATAGCAGTATTTTCTAAATGAACGTACTCTTTGCCCTTTCCCTTTTAATCAGCTTTATTTTCAGAAAATATTTATGACCACGCGCAATGCGGTCGGTAGAGTCAATGTTGGTCGCGCGATATGTATTAATACTTATTTAATGTTTTTCTGCCCAAAATGACTTAATTCATTTAAATTTTATTCCCGAAATTAGAGCCAGTGAGTTCGCCTGTTGATACTCTTTTATTTTTCTTTTTTTGTACTTTTTCTTATTCAATGCCCGTTTTCGGTATTAGAGTCAGTGCTCAAGAGGTCTCTCCAGGAGATCAAGACTGTAAATAGTTTTGTACATTGTACTTCAGTTTATTCAATTTCTCAAATTTAACAAGTACATATAATGTTTAACGTTTTGTTACAGACGCTTCACATCAGCATTAATTTTGTGGGGAAAAATCCAACGGTGGCTCTAAAGCCTAGAATGTAAGAATCTTTCGTTATCTTGAACTCAAGATTTTGCTTTGCTTTTAAATATAAATTCTGTTTAATGTTTTGTTACAGATCTTCTACAGTCTCCACTTCCCCTAATCCTCCAAAACTTTCGTGATGCTTCAAAAGCTAAGAATGTAGGTACTTTAGCATATTGTACTTGAAATAATTCTATTCTCTATAGTTCTCTCTTCATTCTAGAAGTCTAATGTAAAATTATAACTGTAAAATAAAACCATTTCAAATTATTAGAATCTCAGTTTTTACCATTATTAAAAATAAGCTGACTATTGGTCACCTTTCAAAAATACTCACGCAGCTGACAAAATATTATCACGTACAATTGAATAAATCAATCAGTGCCCATGCGAAAACACTATCCATGCATTACCATTCCTATAATATATATATATATATATAAAGTAATGCATTTCCCGCGTAATTTTTCAGATGTGGCGCCATCTCTTGATGTTTATTAACGTTATTTATTTTTTTCTCAAGAAGACGCCATTACGAATGAAATTTTTCACGCGGAGTGTCGTTTTGCATTTAAAGCGTATATTTTCGAAGAATTTTGATTTATTGGCATCATTTTCGAGTACTTTTCCGGACAAACAGCTGCATATTGGAAAGGAAGTAATATGAAAGATTTAGTGAAATTCATATAATGTGTAATTAACATTTTCCGTTGAATATGTATTCCGCGTTAAAAATCTTTTGGTTAATATTCGTTTGTTTAATTAATTTTGTTCAATCAAATTCAGTCATATATAGATATTTACTTGTAAACGTATGTGACATATGATATGTTCATTGTTGAAAAATTTGTGTAGAGCGTTGCTTTTTTACGAAATTATCGTGCGACTTCTCCCTGCCCCCCCACCCCCCGCCTGTTCGTTCTCTTGCGTCTAGAATAGTCTATGGTCGATCGTCGAATAGTCGAGATGTGTAATCTTGCATAGCAAATTTTATTAACTATATAATACTTTTATTGCAGTTGTTTCGTCACTCATATCCATGTTAGTGCAAACTTCGTTTAATTAATATACGCACTTAATAATTTATTAAGTAATTATTCTCATTTATGAGTAAATTTTTTCTGTGTTTCTTTCTCTGTTTGATCGTCTCTTTCGATTCACTGCATTTGCTGATGATTGGTATTTTAAACGAAATTTGACCTTGATTATTGTTAATTTTTTCTTATTTTCATATATTTTACATATTATGTTTATATATTTAACTGAAAATTTTTTTGTAGCTTGTTGATTGACTACGTGTTAATTACGAGAAAAATTCCAAAGGAGGGACTTGATCGAAATTCGAAAGATTACCACGATAACATAAATCCAAGAATTTTTGGTCAAGGTATGGTAATATTTAATTTATTACAATTTAGATAAAGTTTATACGAGTTTGGCGTTGCATTCTGCGCATTCCATCGTTTGAATACTGCGCAGGTTCGTTCAATTAACAGAGACGCCATATTTTATTAATACGAAATATATTTGAAATTTTAATAACAGGCTTTCAAAGTTACAATTTTTATAATTTTGTTGTATTACGAAATAATTATATATATTTAATAATAATAAAATATATTTGACAATTAATTATATCTTAAATATGTATCAATTGAATGTTATATATTTTTAATGTAACCACTGCGCCAACGGTGAAATACGGAATGTATTTCTTGCTTCCTGCGATTCTCGTATATATCGATATTTCTCACGATCGATTTTTGAACGGGAAGCATGGCGGATAGGAGCACGTCTCATCTGTAAAGAAGAAAGTATTATCCAGAAGAATCGTCCAGAAAGAAGTATTATCCAAAGTTCTCAGGTAAAAATATAAATCAATAATTGTTGGATTTGTGTTTGTATCGTGAATTTTTTAAATAAAACGTGCATTTTTGACTTTAACTCAAGGCAATGTTTAATCAAATAATCACATAATTTTCAACAGTTAGAAAAGATAATAGAACATAAACATTTAAATAGAACGTACCAAAAGTTATTTATAATTTTCTGTCAAAATTTGATTTCAGTTCTAACCGGTAGAAATATTGTAACCTTGTAATTTATCGACTTATTGTTCCATATATGCATGTATTTTATTATATATACGCACTTCTTTAACATTTTTCGTTCTTTTGTTGATTCTTTAACTTCATTCTGCTTAGTTCTTAACAATTCTAATACTAAAAAACAGTAATTTATTAAGAATGTACCCCTTTAATAGTTAAAGTACAATGTTTCTTCGTAATATATAAAATTTTCCATTTCTCAAATAAGTGAGGCGTAGAAAGGCCTTGAACCTCGAAATTCGTAGTTTAAAACAGCATAAGCACACGCTTACATGTTTGTGTAAGGCTCTTAATGTCGCACCTGTTTTTTCAGCGTTGCAAATAAGCATTTTCGATTAAACGTGCTGTGACGTGCCTGTTCGTTCAAGATTACTCCATCCTCTTCTATTTTCTCCATTGCTGGATGAGACGTATTGCCGAGAATCATTCGGCTTTCGAATTTTGTGACAACATGCATTACATCGCATTAGGTTCGTAATCTTGTCTAACCTCGCTTCTTCGACACTCTTTTATTTCCATTTATACCGTATTAATGGTATAATTTAATTAGTACTCATGTGTTTAACGATTAATTGAGTATTGTGGTAATGAAATCGTGTACTACTTTCAAACTTTTCGCATCGATTTTTCTTCTATCGTCGATTTCACTCGTACAGTTACCGGTAGTTTATCTCGTACATTTCTTTAGTAGAATTTGATGTGATTATCGTTTCATTTTAACACGTTTGCCTTCATTTGACATATTTATTCTAACTCTCGGTTTCTTTTTATGCAGGTTATTCCTTGATTCCAGAGATGTGTAGAATAGAACACATAGACGCTACGATTATTAATGGCAATCTGATATTCTTTGATGGAAATTTGGTAATTTCATTTATTTTATGTATACACAAACGATTGATGCGTAATTAAACGATTCAAAGCAAGATTTCACACGCGTTTTTCATAGTATTATTTCTTAAGTACATTTGGCTGTGAAATTTTGACTTGTGAAACATTTTTGAATATTTATGACACTTGACGTGATATATTATTAATGTGCATACTTCCTACTCTAATAATGAACATTCAGAATACTCGGCTTTCATTTGCAATATTCAGTATTGAGATGTACTTTATTATTTACAACTAATATCTTTAATACATATTCAAGTTTCTTTACAATCCTGTTCTAGAAAAGTAGCAGTATTTTCTGGATGAACTTATTCTTCGCCATTCTCCAACTAATCAGCATTATTTTCAGAAAATTTTTGTGACCGTGCGCAATGCGGTCTGTAGAGTCAGTGTTTATCGCGCAATATTTTAATATTTTTCTGAGCAAAATGCTCTCGTTAAATTAGATTATTAATTTATTTAAATTATAATTCGCGAAGTTAGAGTCAGTGAGTCAGCCGATTGTTATTTAAATGCGCGTTGATAGTCTTATGTTTCTTTTTTTATATTCTTATTCGTTTTTGGTATATTAAAGTCAGTGCCCAAGAGGATGAGGCTTCTCCAGGAGATCAAGATCGTAAGTAATTTTATATATTGTACTGCAATTTTTCAAATTTGACATCAAAGTACAATGTTTGATGTTTTGTTACAGATGTTTCACAGCATCAACTTTTTGGTATATTTTAGGGAAAATTCAACGGTGGCTCCAAAGCCAAGAATGTAAGAATCTTTCATTATCTTCAACTTAAGATTAACTTAAGATTCTGTTTTACTTTTAAATTCTAATGTTTTATGTTTTGTTACAGATTCTTTACAGTCTCCACTTCCTCTTACCTTCTAAGAATCTTACGATTCTTCAAAAGCTAGAAATGTGAGTAATCCAATGTAAAATTATAACTATAAAATAAAAACATTTCAAACTAACTATTAGAGTTCCATTTTTTATTATTATTAAAATTTAAATTTTCACAAATAATACTGTGCCTTTGTGTTTTCAAGAAACTTTTCACGGCGTTCATTTCCACCATGGGATTCTCAGTAGTGTCTGTTTAATGAGGATCTTCATGACGACTTTCCTTGGTCCAGTGCAGATGATATCCTTCTTCGGAGTGAGTCGCATGCATTTTTGTTCCTCTGGTCACTCAATCATGTCGTAGGACGAAAGGTTCGAATCGGCACGGGTGACTGGTTGTATACGTAGAATTTTTGATGAGCATAGTGACCGCGGGTATTTTTTTATACCCATGAGTAGTAACATTTTCTCAAGTCTTTTGTGTATTAGATCAGGATAGGGCTTCTTGCACATCGCGAGTTTAACAATTAAATTTGTAATTACTTGTAAAATCGAAATATCTTCAATATGAATATTTGTAAAGATAAAATATGTATATGAATATTCATATGAATGGATAAATTGTAAATAATTATTAAAATGATTTCGTCTGAGCATTCCCTAGTAGAGAAGACGGATATCCTCCGATTTCTTTGCTATGAAAGATGCAATTATTCCTTATTGATATTGGCGATATACTTTGTTATAATAATTAATAATTTTGAGTTTCATCTATTCTTTTATAGTAGTGTTAAATACTAATTAAATATAATTATGAACACCAGTAGAATTTGAACTGTAATGGATCAGAATTTTTTCCGCAGAAGAATTTATGAAATTTTATGTGCAAGAAGATACTTCGCGACAGGTAGATCTTTGAATCAAAGCAATAAGTTTGATCACTGCTATCGCATTTTCGAAAATGTGCTTTGATAAAGAAATCGCCTGAGGTTATTTCTATTTAATATTTAATTTGGAGTCAGTTATTTGATTTTGATTGTTTGAGTTCATTGTTAAATTGTTCGTAATATCTTTTTTAACAAGTTCAAGTCTTGTTCATTTTCTTTATTCTCTTGCAATTTTCAATAATTACTGAAAGAACAGAGTTGTTACAATTTGAAATAAAATAATGCAGTTAGTCCGTTAGATACAAATTATACTAATCATTTTTTTAGTTCAGGATTTTCAGGTTTAATCCCTTCCGTGTTTATTGTCAGGATCTCACTTACGTGCCCAGGTGCTACTTGGATGGGTGAAAGACATTGAGCACGATGACCATAGTTTGTAATTTTATAAAAAATTTTTCAGCGACTGACAGTGTGTTAGCGTATCGTGCACGACGTATTTTCCGCATGTGTGTGTGGTTAGGATGTGGAATTGCGTCGTTTCTATTGTTTCATTCACTCCAAGTTGAAGTATTAAAAACATTTATGCACTGATTTGAAGTATGAATTTATTATGTAATAATACTCATTAAATACACTATAATTATGTTATTAATTATACGATCAATTATAATAATGATTCCAAGTCAATTTGCAAATGTAATTTCTATAGAAATTATATTCATGAATTATTAATATTAAGCTGTAAATATAAAGCTGTTTTAATCACGATCTACGCAATGGTCGCTAGTCATTGTCAGTCGATTTCAGGAAAATGGTACGTAAATTAGAGTGTGAAAGTTGTGTGTTAAACTCGGGTGTCGGAGGCGTCCCGGGATGTCCTCTCTAGTTTAGGTCTGCGCCCGAGTGGGATGTGTGAGAAACGTGGAGTGATAGTGTTGGTGTGTTTGTTTTGCCATTTTTTAAATATAGGGCGTCCGGTTAGGATAGGTAGCATACTTTCTGGTGTGAATGTGTTTAATTATAAGTAGGTAGGGCCGAGCAGGTTGGCACAGTCTCTGGTCGTGTGTCTCCTTTTCGCGTGTCCAACCTGTTTCAGGAAATCTAATTTGAAAAATCGACAGTGAAATTGGTACAAATGGACCAAATGCCACTTGGTTTCTGGTTTTACTCTTCGATTTTTCGAATTTAGTGTCGCGGTCGCGGCCGCGGGGAGGTCGCGAGTGGGTCCCGAAACGAACGTTTACGTAGGTATTTCTCGAGCACGCACGTGCGAACGGACAACGGTCACTACGATCGATGGTCGTCCATGTGTATTGGGATCAGCTTTCGCGATTTATATTATTATTTCACCTTGGTAAGTTATCTTTTGGTTTGCGATTAGAAAGACTCGAGCTAGATGTACGTTTCAGCGGGCATTGCGCTCGAAGAAAGAAAAGGCTAAAAGCCGAAGAGGCCCGGCAAACTGCCACGAAGAGGGTCGCAACAAATGGCTTTTCATCCTCTGGATCATTTAAATGATTCCAGAGCATGGAAGGTCATTCTCGTTACTACTTTATCATTATGCTCTTTTGGTATTTGTAGTTGTATTTTTTTTCTTCTCCATCATCGTTCATCATCGTTTTGGGCAAATCGCGGTTTTTCTTATTAGTGCTGCGAAAGATGATTACGGGTTGAATTAGAGTTGCGAAGAAATGATAATCGTGTTTGGTTTAGAGTTGCGAATTATGATACCGCGATTGTCTTTTGCAATTTTTATTTGAATTTTTATAGTTGTTTAATGTATAATTTATCTTGCTTTCTATTGTTTTAAATTAAATTATAGAGTCATTACTTTTAATTAATTTTAAAGTGTTGGAATATTTGAAGTAGCTTTCTGTTGGTTCAGTTTTGTATTGTTTATCGTAATTTTCATTGAATTTAATTTTAGAGTTTCATTGCGATTTCCAGTTACTTTTAGTTACTTTTCCAGTTATTCTTGGTATTGCGATAATTGTTCCAATTAGTTTTTCTCTTAGTGTTGCGATAATTAATGATCGCGTTTCTTGAAGTAGCGTTGCGTTAACAAAATGCCGAAATTCTTCAACTGGATTCGTGGAAGGTTACTATTCTTGATTCCACGTCATGCAACTATAAGAGCTGTATAGAGATGGTCATTCATCAGCAACCTCCAGTATGAATATTTTTCGACATTCGTAAAATCGCTAAATGTTTTGTAGAGATGTTAGGCTAAATTAGATTTAATTAGACTGGAGATAATTCAAATTGCTTATTAGGTATAGATAGTAGAAGAAATTTATTCATAAATTTCTGTTTCAAATTAGTAAATCTTTGTAAATGGATCGCGGATATGATGGGTTTTTATTCGCAACACTTCCATATGATGAGAGCTAGGCAGTTGGTATTTTTTGATATACTAATTGCACTATTATATAGCTAAATAATTAATTATATAATTATTATGCAAGTAATACGAATTAATTGCGATCTTGACTAGTGTCTACGTGTTTGATGGAGCTCTTTGTGGTACGTGGTGTGGAATGATTTTGGAATGTTTTTGTGGAATGAAGTGGAATGATTTTCTAGCAATACATTTTTAGTATTGAAAATTTGACAACACGGTAATGGATTCTAAAAATTATGTCTCTGGCGCATTCACTACTTGATCAACCTCAATCGTTTAACTCAGTAGTTCTCCAGTTCACCGTATTTTGAATCATTGATTTTTTACCATGTTGGTATTTCAGAGCATGAAATACAAAGTCTCATAAGATGTAGTGTTTAGTGTAATAATTATTAAACTGATGAAAAGAGGTATATACAGAATAGATTTTAATAGTTTTCATGGAAAGTGTAATAAGAGGAAATGTGTTTCAACTAAAAGTATACAACGTCTGAATTACAAAAGTAAAGCACAAAAAATCATAATAGCACAATCAATTCAAAATTTTTGAGGTGCATGGTAAATACCATCGTATACTAAATGTATTTCCATGAAAATTACGTGAACTGTATTACCACAGTAGATATACAGAATAGACTTACCATTTTATCAAACTTCTTAACCTGTGAATTGAACTACCGACTACGAAAAAGGAAGTTTTCGTTGTTTACTATAATTTATGATGGCAAACGTAAAAATTAGATTCAACTTCATCAATAAACAAATTAATACGTAAAACAAATTAATTCATTAACGTAAAACTAATTTTCAAGCGATACCAAGTTAAAAAATATGATCTATTTTACAATTATTATTTTAAAATTTAACTAAAGGATACTAAAACTTTTTTCAATCGATGTGATATATAAATACCTTTTTCGTTTCAGGTAATTTTAAGTTGAGATATTTATGCTGTATACATTGCAAATATATAAATAATTATGCATGTTTAAGATAAATGTACAAAGTATTTTAATTATAACAAAGCAATCACTTCTGAATATTTCGTCTACTACTAGACTTGATCATAGATACAATATTATTGAAGTCAAATTCACGGATCTTCTCTTGGCGATACAAAATGCTAGACATTTGTAATATTCTCTGTATTTATGGTGATGGACAAAATTACAAGACACTGTACATATTTGTCAATTTCGTATATTTGAAAGAAGAGAATGCAGAGTTTATCCATTTTATATATTGCATATCATTCTCATAGCAAGCGCACAAAATCTTAAGTTTATATGATATACAACAGAAAAGTTGGAGAAGGAAATATGGATATTGGTTGGACAAAATTATGAGACACTTGGCCTATTTTCCATTTTTATGATTTCTGTCAGTAGGTATCTGTAAATATATATACAGACGGACATTTACTTATGTATATAAGGAGTATTTTTATTTTTAACGTATCTATATTCTCTTGTATTACTCACAAAAAATAGGGAAATTATATTTTGGTAAAATTTGAACCTTGGCTTCTTATGAAATAATGGAAAATTTAAATTTTTTGGCTTTCCTTCATGTCAATCACAAAATTATGCCCGTCATTTCAACCAATATTAAGTCATTTCAATTAATATTGCAAAAAAAAAACACTAATTGATGAAATACTAGTTTTCCCATCTTTTAGCTTTTCCATATGCTTCACGATTTTTCAGTGCATTATATGTATCATAACAATTTATATTTAATAATTTCGCAATTTTATTATTAGTATACGTCTCAATCTACAATAGAGTGACTCGGTTGACTTTATTTTTATTTATTAGCCCTTTTTCTTGAAATATTACTTTATTTTCTCTTAAATAAATTTGGGAGATAAATAAACTAACATTCAAGTGCATAATGGAGTTTTATTTCTATATGCAGATAAGACTGATAATTACTAATAGAAATAGGAAGAGTAGAAAACCAATAGAAGACCAAGTATTTTATATTTGTTCAACTATTCACATTTCTTGCGATAATTTTTCTGTTATGTATCACACATAACTTAATTGTTTGTATGTTTATTATGAAAATCGCAATATGTCGAATGCATAAAATCTACTTTTTCAAATACACGAAATTGAGAAATATTTATATTTTACATTTTATTAATTATAAAAATTTCAATTTTTATAAAAGTTTCAAGGACGAGATAAATTTAGTTTTAAGCTGTAAAGTTATTCGCTGGTACAGACAATTTTTAACTCATTTTTAAGTCATGAAGTTTTTTCCTCGACGATATCATATTACCACTGACGTAAATGAAAATTTGGAAAGCTGAAACTCGAATAGGAATTTTAACTGAATCGTTTAACTCCAATGTATACGTTACTTGTAAAAATTTCACAAACCTTCACTCTGTAGCGAAATTATAAAAACACTCAAGTTTCAAAGTTGGCATGTTTGACAGAAGTTCTAAAAGTTTAATTAGAATTGCACATATGGTACACTCCAATTGCATCGTCAAATGCATCAATCAAAGTAACTCTTTTGCGATTTAAATACGAATTTCACTGCAACGTAATTGCTCCGCGTAAATCACTCGCTACCACGTTCTACTTTGTTCGAATCCCTCTAATTGAAAAATCGAAGTGAAACCAGAATCAATTGCGTCTCATTTCCTCCTTCTATCCAAGTATACTTTCGCTCAATGTTCTGCGCTAACCAAAGACATAGACGTCTCATTACCTGCCAATGACGAAACATTTCACAGGTTACTGGCAGGTTGGTCGGAATCGTAGCTGTCTCCATGAAACATGAGATCCATAGCGGTGTTGCTTCTTACGGAAAACGAGAACGTGAATAAACGCATCGAGTGTTTCGAAATCAAATTGAAACGCATTACGTTGCTCCTCTCGCTTTGTACGTCGGTAAATTCCATCGAGAATACGCTGCTACATCTTCACTTTGTTGCTTGTAATTGGCTCTTAATTGCAAGCGTGGCTTATGAAGATCAATTTCCAAAAGTTTTCAGAAATCAGACATCAAGGAAGTTAAGTATGTTATATTGTTGTGTCGTGTTTATCATCCATATGTGTTTCCGATGGCAATTTGGATTTGTTAAATGTTATTCAGTTTCAATGAATTTTGAGAAAAAGCGCTTGATCGTTTATAATATAGATTTTTGATCATATATTTATAAACATTGAAGTGTACATGAACTACAGACGAAAATTTGCGTATACATAATATTCTATATTATGTGAAACACGCATTTCAACAGTGATTCCTTATTTAGAGTATTTACTACGTGTATAGAAAATAAATATTTGTACAGTATAGTGTAATTAAAAAATATGCAGAAATTAATATATAAAATACGAGGTGTTAAACTAACAATATGTGGTATATCCAAGCTTTTGACTGTTATTGTATTTTCTGTCAATATTATCACTGAAAGTGATTTTAGCGGGGGTAACCCAGAAAATCGGGCTTCTTCAGGTGCAACGCTAATGCAACGAAAATTAGCGATTGGTTGATTTGGGTCACGTGATTCGTGAGAGGGCGTGGGGTAGACCTCGAGTAGGAGTGGCGTTGTCTGGTACTGAGCGATCGCGTCTGTGACTTGTTTTGTATCGATTCAAGTGTCTGCATATCGATAAAATTTTATGGCAAAAAAGTCGTCTTCATTGTCTAGTCGGAACAGTTGCTTCTGGGCCTTTCAGTGAGACGAATCGTACTGAGGTACAAGTGCAGTTTTTTGATTGTCTCTATTGGAAATTGTAAATCTCATACGATTAAGCTTGATGTCTGACTTTTCCTGGTTTATTTGAAATCCTATCGGACTTATGATGTATTCTTCCATGCTCCCTTGGCGCGCCTTTTAGTGGTGATATCTGAACGAGCGTGAGATATTCAGAGTTTTCCGAGATTTCAGTGACGAATATCATTTCTAAATACATTATTCTTTGAGAATCAGAGTGTAACTGATGGTGTACAAGCCACTAAGAGATGATTCTATGTGACAAAATAAATCGAAAAGAAAGAATGCAATTTTCTCATTTAAAACTTCGTCTTCAAGAAAATCGAATTTGAAAATTTCTCAAGTGCATTTCAATTTAGCCAATTTCGTGCTCAATAGGCACTGATATTCTATCTGCGAGGTAAGTGAAAAATATAGAATAAAATTGTTTCGTTTGAGCAGTCATTTTCAAGAAAATGGACTTTGAACATGTTTCGTTAAAAATTGCTTAAGTCACCTGTACTTAATATTGAATATTCAAACTTAACTTTCTCGAAAACGAAACATTTCAAAAACATTTTATTCTACATTTTTTACCGATTTACTCACGTGGAATAATCTCTTGTTAATTATTCCTTTTTGTCGCAACTAGAAATAACTAAATTGAATATACCTGATAAATCTTCAAATTTGATTTTCTGTAAAAAGAAAAAATTTTATTCTGTTCGATTTTTTTTTTTTTTTTTTACGTAGAATTACCGTTTACTCTGTTGCACCATTACGGAACATCCTATACAATGTATCTTGAGTTATTGAGTATGAAATGTATCAAAATTGCAGACAGGAATTTGTTGTTCATTAAATATAAGCAAATATAAAACTATGTATACGTAACAGTTAAAGAGAATGAGCTCACTGCCGTGCATGAATATTTAAATATCATCCCTAAATTATTGCAGTATAAAATATAATTCAACCGAATCTTTTTTATTTTTTATCTTTTAATCTTAATTTAATCTTAAAGGTGATTTTGAGTATGTCTGTTCGTTGTTGAAATTTTGAAATAGTTGAGATATATTTTTTTCTAACCAAATTGAAAAGATTTATACAGATTTTAGAAGCATCAGCTATTTATTAAAAAAATGAATATTAAACGTGAAAATGCAGAAAAGTAGGAAATTGACAGTAAATAAACATTCTGTTCAATCGTAACTGTCGAAACGTATCAAAGATATTTAGCTTTCAATAGAATTACGCTAACAATTATTGATCTCTAATTGTTTAGTGTATTTATACATGTGACGTCAGCCATATTTAGGCGACACGCGAATGCAAAAAGAGTACTCGCATTTCTTTTTGTTCATGTGCCGGCGTATCGAACCGTACGAGTTGTATATATTGTAAAGGAACAAATGTAGTCTTTAAAAGATACGTACCGCAATTTGTATTAATTATAATTCCATGTATAACAATAGGAATAAATTAAAAAATGAAACACCATACCTTTCATAACAATTCTTATCAATTCTCTTGTATCTATTTTTTACATCTTTCGCTTCTCGGTTATTCTACTTTGTCAAAAATCTCACAACATACGTGTAATATACGCCATAATATATCCAAGTCTGCTCGTACATTCTTTAAACCATCTTTTATTCTCTATCGATATTTTGAAAATATTCGATATATTCTGCGTCATCTTTTATTACTTCATATCTGTAGCTCGTGTCTTATCCACATTTATTATAGTTTTTTCCAACGTAAATGGTTCTTTAGTTTTTCAACTTTTTGTAGGCTTAAAATTATCAAAAGTGTAAAAGTTTAATACTGTATGAGAAACATGTAACGAATTAGAAGAATGCATTCATCTTTGAATTTATATATATCTTTCGATATATTTAAATTTCAGTATGTTGTAATAATCCTCTTGAACTTCTACTAAATAAATCAATTATTTTACTATTGATTATCTGTACGATAATCTAGTACAAATTAAACACTCAAAGAGTTAAACTGTAACTATAATCCCGTAGAATGAGATAATACCTATTTTCATTTCATTCGGATACGGCACGTAGTCAAAGTTTCTGCTAGATTAGAGTGACTCCGGTTTACGATTAGATTAGAATAGGTAAACATATTGTTTTCATAAAAGTTGTTTATTTTAGTTATTTAGTTGTTTATTTAGTTAAAAGTTGTTTTATTTTAGTATTTCACGAAAGTTTTTATAGTTTTGAACCACGAAATTAATCGCAAGATTATATTTTATTGAAAAATGCCTGAAAAACGTATCTTTCGCTAAAATTTTTATTTTGTTCTTGAAAAATTACATTTTGAGTGAACTTGTTGAACATATAGCTGCTATTGATAAAACTATAACCGAATCAAGTTTGAAAATAAATTTAAAATTTAAACTTTAATACACAAGTTGGTTTTTTGTTTCTTCGTAATTAAAAATCGCAATATCCGTGTGAAATATGCGCCTCTTTGAAATATTCCACGATCCAAATGTATTTTTCCACTTTCGTTAGCTTAGTGTATGTATTCGCGACCCGAATATTCAGTTTTATTTTCCCATCGCACAAATGATTATGATTTTTTTAACACTTTGGACGTTTCACTTTGTACACTTGCAACAACAATGTATTGAAATCGATCATTGTTTAAATCCTTCATTTAAATCTTAATTTAGAAAGTTTGAAAATATCGTACGCATCTTTTCGGATTCAAAGGCTTTTGCCCACTGAGAGAAACGTTCCGGGTTCGCAGTTTGTGATAACCATAAAAACATTTACGGAACTGAGAGAGTAAAATTTTTATTAAGAAGTTGCCTTCCTTCGTATAAATATATTACAAGCTCTGCCAACGAAAACTTCGCGTATTCTTTTATACTTGGACCTTTACGTCGTTCCCTCGAAGGCCATATCAAACGCTACTTATATAGTTCATGTAAAACAGACGGAATGTATCGACGTGAGAAATATTCAATTGACATTCAATACGTTTGTTCAGAAGTAAATGACAAATGAGGCGAAGAAAAAATTAGAGGAGACAGTCAGACTTGCAACAGCTGATAAGATAAAAAGAGTCGATCATTTGTTGAAAAATTGCAAATCAAATTTCGAAATTGTTGAATAGAATCGTCGTCAGTGAACTATTGCAGAGGAAACTATTATCGTGTGTGCACGTGATGCAAACGGACGGACTTGAAGCATCGCGAGAACGTAATTTGAGGATTACGCTTGCTCGTATATTATCACTGAAACAATGGCGGTGTGACGTCGCCATCGTACAATCACGTAGGTAATCCGCGAGGATCTTCTTGAATCCTCGGCCCCACGTTCGTACGCTCCATGTCTTTGCAACCTAAACACCATTGCAGACCGACAGAACTACTTCCTTAAGCTTCTGATATAATGCGCTCTAATCCAAAAGGATTAACTTCCCTAGAATTGCAACAAATTGTTTTCAACGTTGAAAGCTTGCTTCTCTACCTACACCATTGGGGACGAACGAATCTTTATCGATTCCTCGATGGCAAAGATTCCGTAGACATTGGAACAATTTCGACGAGCCGTTAAAGCACGTTGCGCAATATGTATCCCTTCATTTTGGATTAAAACTTGTTCGGTAAGAAAGAAAAAGAAAAAAAAAACGAAAAAATGAAAATGTCACCGATAAAAGTAGTGTAGCTTGTTAACGTAACATTTATTCAATTCGCGATGGAGTTGGAGAGGACCGAGTGTCCTGTGTATATGTTATAAAAGAAAAGGAGACGATCAAGTTTCAGCTACTGCGTTACAACATTCCAATTACTGTTTGATAACTTCCTTGCGAGGTATGAAAAACTCGCGACTGAAACTTTACGGTTACGTGCTCGGTCGCTGCAGTTTTTCACGCTGTGAACATCGCTCTAAATTTTCGCCGAGAAATTATGCAGCACTGAGGTTGACAGGTAGCAGTTGCTGGGAATCGAAGTTTGCCAGTAAGTTCTCGTTGGTAGTTGACGATTGTTAATGCGACCAACCTACTGCTGCGAACAATGGCGCGTAATTATCATTTATATTACCACTGAGAAAGCCCATTTTATTCGGAAATACTATGAATATTAAACGTACTGCGGGTCACATCGTGTTACCAATTTCTTAGCCGCGGTTACAAGCGCCGTAACCAAGAAGTATACTTTCCAAACTTGAAACGAAGAAAGGAAACTCGCGCGCTCTGACAACTTTTTGACCTCGTCGCACGAAATGCTCCACTCCCTGCTGGTATTAAGCCGAGTGTGAAAATGACTTTCTTTCCCATTGTCTCCGTTGCTTGTTAATTAAATAAAAAGAAGGTCGTTCCGAGAAAGCTACCCTTCGTTACTTTCCGTAAATTCGCACAAAGACAAAGTTTCAACGAGGAGGCCTGATCGAAATCAAATTGTTACGCGACTTTCTTTCCGATAGAATTTCTCGTTCCCTTCGAGAACCAATTTCGCCCTTTTTTCGTTCAAATACGCGTCGTCCTTAATCCTTGGACGGCGAATATTTCGACAACGACGCGATGGACGAACGCACGATTAATAACCCGTATCGAAAAATTTTTTTGTGCCAATTATAAGAAGGATATTCTTACTCAAAATATTATACGAATATAACGATGTCGTATGATAACAAATATCATTTATTACAGAGAAGAACAATTGCAAAGAAATACTATTAGTTTGACCAATAAGTTCGCGCGGTTTTTCCTGACAGTTGGGTGTAGGCATTGCGAAATGTACAAGTAACAACCCCGGTTCAATCCTGGAGTTCAAGTTTACTTTTTCAAATAATTGTGTAAATCGATTGTGCCTTTTTTTATTGCGTGTTAGTTTAAAAATGGGAAATCAGAACGAGCATTCTCGACATATTTTGTTGCTTTATTTTAAAGAAGAAGAAAAGACACGAGCGCGTAAAGAGATTTGCGACGTGTATGGCAAAGATGCTTCATCGCAGGACGCGTGTGCCAAAAGTAGTTTGCCAAGTTTCGATGATTTCAGCATTAAAGATGTATCACGATCTAAGAAAGATCGATATCGACCAGGTGGAGATCGATAACAACGAAATAAAAATGTCAGTCGATGCAAATCATCGCTACACAACACTACACGTTGCAGAAATCCCGAACGTATCGAAATCAAGCGTCGAAACGTATGATGAAAAATGCGATGAAAAATGAATTGTCTGCGATAACATCGAGCGGAAAAGATCGCGAAGCAAGTGTGATAAACCAGCCCAAAATACTTCCAAAGTAGAACTTTCATCAAACGGAGATTATGTTGTCAGTCTGGTGAGGCATCGATTGGAAAGGCATCGTGTCTTTCGAACTGCTTCCAAGAGTTGAAACGATTAATTCGAGTATGTGCTGTCGACAACTGGATGAATTAAGTAATGCCATTCATCAAAAGCATCCAGAATTAATGAATTGGAAAGGGATTTTAATCTTTCTTAACGCCAGATCCCCTTCGTCGTTAGTTAATATGTGTTACCATATCCTTCTTATAAATCCTCTTTCATTTGTTTTGTTCTCTTCGGAATTCTTCGAGAGAGGAAAAATCTTTAATTCCGATGATATCAAACAGTACTTGGATCAGTTTTTCGCCACAATATCCAAATGGCCAATACATTGTTCAACAACGTTGTTGTTTAATAAGAAAAAATCGCATGGACTTATTGGCCAAGCCAATCGATCCTGCATTCGCAGGGCGGGGATTAACATTTAATAATTTCCAAGTTCGTTCGTCTTTTTCGCTTCCATGCGTCATTTGGGTACTCCTAAATTCCTGTTTGAATCCCTGTTCGGTAAATCTCTACTTGTTAGATGCGCGTCGCTTGGTAGAAATTGATCGAACCGAAGTAGTACGTATTGTGCGCGTATACGTACACACGTGTCGTTCATTTTTTAATGACGCTGATACAGTCTCATCAGCGTAATCACAGCGGGGCTGTTCCGCGCGTTAACCTACTTTTCCCTCCGCCTCCTTTTAGTTTCGCTTTCACGGCGTACCGCCTCTATTTTTGATTTTTCTCGAACCAACGAGTGATCGCAGCTTCCCACGGCTCACTTTTGATCCTGAACTGGCGAGCATTTAATTAATTCGACCTTTTGATAAAGTAAACTCAGTTTCGACTCGGAGGTGAATGGAGTCGCATCGCAGGGCTGAAAAAACATCGACCAGCGAGTTACGTGTTAACGCAAACACGCGTTGCACATATCCAAAAACATATTATGGCAACACACGTGCCGCGCGCGATCTTGATCGTTGTACCGAGGTCTTCAGATATATCACTATCGAAATCCTGGTGTATTTTCCGAAATTCGCTACGAAGTGGACCAAGTTGGCAGCTCGGTAATACGAGTCATCTTTCAGCATAAAACGGGGTCGCGTTGTACGCTGTTCATTCGAGACGAATATGTTTAACGGAATACCGTCGAGCTCCAATTCCGTGTCAAGCTATTTATGTTAGCTTGTTCGCAATTGGTTTGTTACTGCAGTGAAAATCTCCCTATTTCGTCTTCTTTCTTTCTTTTTTTCTACCGCAACTGCGTTAGTATCGAAAAGTTACATCTTCCGAATTAACCGAAGCATGATAGTCTTTTATTTTCACTTTGAGAGAATTAAAATAGTTATAATTTTAAGCAATGCCGAGAACTTGATTATAGAAATTTTGCAACAAACACGCTAGTAAAAGAAGAAGCTGCAAGAACTGTCGAATTGCACGTGTAGATACTGTCAGTTACATGTATCTACATTTCGATAAAGCTAAACTATTCTCTTTGCAGCGTTGCGAGCCGTACTTACGAATCTACGGTATATATTATACCGTTTGACGACTGATAACTTCGCATCCTGGGTTTGTGCAATAATAATAAAGTAATCGATCGTTACACAAATGCTCGGTTATTCTTACTCCACACACGTCCGTCGGTGTAAAACGTAACGTTTGAGCAAAAAGTATCGGTATTAACTGAACACGAGAAAGCACGAAGGAATATTCGATTTGAATCGAAGAACGTCCAGTTTTTTATTCTCGGAATTTGTACCATTTTTCCATTTTTAAATTTTGCCAGTTTTCGTACCATCTGTCGGCAATTTATTTACGAAATGATATAGCATTGGAGGTAGTCATACCTGTTTAAAAGGTATTTAGCATGAAATTTTGTTGATTATATTTCTCTAGTTCTCTAACCTAACCTCAATTTTCTGAAAACTTTCCTTCATTTCATCTTATAAACTTTCGTAAGAAGACAGTTTAGTTTAGCGAATTATCCCGAACTATTCGAGTAATAATTTGGTGAATGTCAATCGACCAATGTCAATGATAATGAGTCAACCGACCTCTGTCCTCGAGAATTTCTTTATTATTCCTCTTACGTCATTATATTCTGTTACGTCACACGTCATACAGCACCATACCTACGTTCATTATAATTATCAGCAATTATAAAAAGAAAAATTTTGCAATTTTAGCGGTTGGATAAATTTGAGTATAATGTCTCCTTATCGGGGATAGTCGAGTGCAGAGGATTGGTAGCTTTTCAAATATCATTGAAAAGTGACGAACGAGTCGATCGACGAGGCGTTTAAAGAAGACAGAGAAGAAACTCCCACGAGAAGGATAAACTATTTCGTAGTGGATAGTTTATAGGAAAATTCATAGAACTAATTGCGTGGCTCAAAAAAAAGTGAAAGCTCAGCGACAGCTCGTAATCGAGAAACTATTATATTGGCACCGGCGGATGCTCTGCGTGTGGAATATTGCGTTGTAGTCAAGCGTGTGCAAAATACGCCGAAAATATTGACGCTACGGGTACCGAATACAGCCAGTCTGGACAGAAACGACACAACTGGAACGATGACGAATAGCGTACGTTGAAAATTTAATTGGCCCGTGCGCGATCCTGTCTGCGATAACTCAAAAATTCACGCAATTTACTACCCCGTCCTACCCTCTTCTTTTCGTCAGATTGGCGCTTCTTTACCGTCGTTTTTTTTAACAGTGCGTTTCGCCGACAATATCAGATCGCTTTATTCGCTTGTATTCGGTCTCTTTTACGAATCTTATCAAAGACACGTTACCTCTGTTTCAGCAGCATTCGTTTCATGTTTTTAATAAACTCTGCTGGCTTTGCAAACGCGTCACGCATTGCAATGCGACGCTTTTCTCTTTAATACTTGTGCGCAAAAAGTTGCAAGAGTACAACGAACTTTTATAATATTCGCGGACGATGGAAAAGACGGAATGCACGTAGTCTGTATACGACTCGTCTGTAACGGCTTTTTATATTTTTAAACGAACGTAGAACATTTCGTTTCTCGTGTATCTTGTGTATTGTACTTGCACAATTGTGTGTATCTACGTGTAATGGTAATTATTCGGAACAGCAGCAGCAGCAGCAGCAGCTTCATTTGATTTCAATTTCAACCTAGAGACATTGTCGGGGGCGTGATTTTAAGCAACTTTTCCCTATATATGTCGTACCGCCATTTCGGCCTTAGTAAAGATATTTTTAATTCTGTCGAGTCCCACGCGAGAGATGGCTAAGCGCGATTAAGCTGTAGCGTGTTTGTGTTATAAATTAATGTAACACAGCCACGTTGAGACGAGTTAAGACCCGTAATTTAGTTTAGTTTAGTTGAGAATTAGATTGAAACCGACGTTTTATCTCGAAGAGTGACTGACGTGTCTCTTGAAGCAGTCTCGAGTTGACGAGAGTGGCTTGAGATTATCTTTTATAGGGAAATCTGAAACTGGTTGCAACTAATCAGATTCGATTGTTTTCCTGAATTTTCCTAGAATGGATAACTTACTTACGACGCTATTCTACAGATGGTTAACAGATGGATAGGGTTCGTTGGAGCTAGCAGGGCTCCAACAAATTCTGTGTACGATATGTTCAATGATATATCGCTTCTTGGAGCTTGGGTTAAATTGTCATTAAATTGAAATTAATTTTGAGTTATATTTGACCTAATAAATTTACTCACATTATTTGTATTATTAACACTACGTAATTGGAAACAGGTTTAGCCCAACCCAAGCCGGTCGATGATCCTTTCGTTTCATTAAAGTAATTCACAAAACTAAATAATTCTTAATGAAACAAATTGTTGGAGAGATCGAAATGTCACATACAACTGACTCTCGAATATAACGTTACAAATTGAAAAATCACTGAAATCGGTGAAGTGTATTCTTCAAAAACATGTATTTTTATAAATATCTCGGAAACAAAGTGTTACCGAACGGCGGTAACACGTATAGAAAAAAGAATCATCAAAGAATGATATCATATTTCAAGGTCATTGAAATCGATGAAATCGTCCTTATTCCGAATAATTATCCAAATATTTGCTTTTGGCATTGATTTATTTCCTGGAAAATCTAGACGATGATCACTATTGCCGGAGCAAAATACATTGTGATTATATTTATTGCTACAGCATGCTATGAATAAGGACAGTAATAATTCTTGCTCTCAGTATCGTTTAGTGTTCAGAAATAGAGGAAAATTAAATAGTAATTTGTGGAAACTGCAAAATTTATAAAACTATTGAATAGAAGCCGCAAAGTAGTGTACAATTTATTAAAAAATCTGGATGTGTATTGGAGAAATGAAAACAAAAAGACGGCTACGTTAATTCACTCAAATTGTGAAAAGAATAAAGAAACAATCACGAAAAGATATTTAATTTAAACTGGTTCTGATGGATGGTATTATCTTTACCATGATTTACGAAAGGAAGAGTTGTTTTCAAGTCATCGTCAAATAAGAAGACGTGCCATGATTTGGATTTTATCGATTTCCATGAAAAAACTGAAATATTTAGCTTTCTTTGACTTTCGTACGAACTGTTAAAATTACGTTTCTCTTGTTATTTCTCAGCAGGAGGATGATGTAGCATATCTGACAAAATCAGAGAACATTTGGTCTATCTTTGCAAAAAATCTATCTTTTACGCAAGAGGAAGAGAGTTCTAAAATATTTTTGAAATTAAAATAAAATTCAAATCGAATTGTTTGGTGCGATACAAAAAAAGTCGGTGTACAAAGTATTAAAAAGATGGTATATCGTTCTTTGTTTTTCTTTAACTTTTCATAGATATTAGGAAATTATGAATTTTTGTTCCCTTTCTTTTGTATCGTTTTGTACAAAACATTTGAACGTAATCGAATGTTTTGTCCGATAAGAAAATGATGCACCAAAAGTGATTATTCCATCTTATTTAAAAGCATAGAAAAAAGATTGTTCTACATTTTTGTTTGCTACTATGTATGTATAGAAATGTGTACGTGTGCAGAGAAAATGTGTTTTGTTCGAACAAAACTCCGAAGACCGTAATAAAGTATGGGTGCTTGAACAAAAAGGACGAATCTGTTTTGTTTACGAACCAATCTGCGAAAGCACCATCAGTCGGTACTACTGTCATGTAAAACATTGTAGAACATCTAAACACTTTCATGCACTTTCCCACGAGGCTTCCGTACTTACACACTGAATCTAGGATACTCCGAATGTCAATGGTCGGAGTAAGTACTCGGCGTAAAAGAACAAAAGACCTGTCATTGTAGACCTGGAGTATTGTTATGTGCATTCTGTATAAAATCATAGAACTAATAATTGAGTAAATATTAATCGTCAATAGACTCATGTTACTAATGGACTAATTTCATGTTCATTTCGGCAGCAGCATATTTTTAGATGCAACATATCGCAAAAGGAGAAATATCAGTTCCATAATTAGAGGATGAAAAAAAGAATACTACTTCAGAATCGTCACAAGATACTTCATCTAATGCTTTGTATTTTGCATTTTCATTGCTTTCTATTTTGGCCAAGTTTTCAATTGGGAAACGTTAAAAGTTTCGCCGACCAACCAGATTCGAAAATTATTAATCGAAACGTTCTTGGATCCACAGATCTAGAACACTGTACATTATTTTCAAAGATATTACTGTTTGAACGCATTCGATTATGTCAGTCAAACACAATTACGGAATATGTACATTGGATCGTTCCCAACCAAATCGTGCTACAACCAACGCTCTTCAACCAACCAGCCATCTTTATGTAAAATTTAAGGTCTTCAAAGTACCTTTAAGTAGATCAAAAGTGGTAGATACATTCAATCGAGTAACATTGCATCGTGAAAGCGTGCAATTGTTTCATTTTCTTTACACAAAACCACAATAAAATGTCATTACTTGTATGTATATGCAAAGCGTATCTGAAGAATAGCCGAACTTTGTCAAAATAATAAAAGACGAGTCATTTTTTGCGAAAACGAATGCATCATTTTATTCGAAATACATCTCTTCTGCAACGATACAACAATTTGCACAATCAACTAATGCATCAAATGACATTTTCATATCATTCTGTGGAATACCGTTGAGAATAGTTGTCACAGTCTGATGTCTTATCGAAACATTTGTCTTTCATGGCACTTTTCTTTCTTTCAGTCCTTGGCAAATTCGCAGTGGCGACAATTTTTTTTTTTTTTTTCAATTTATATAAACCGCTTTATATAAATCAATATTCTTCTAAAACACAGCAACAACTTGTCGCAAATCACTCGTTGAAAGTAGACGTTAGAAATAAAAAGTAATCGCAATGAGTCAAATTACGAATACGAAATGATGAATACGATAAATAGTATAACAGTTTAAATCGCAACGGCGATTTTTTTTAAAACAGAGATATAAAGCT
Source organism: Melipona beecheii (assembly GCA_032399605.1). Lineage (NCBI taxonomy): Eukaryota > Metazoa > Arthropoda > Insecta > Hymenoptera > Apidae > Melipona > Melipona beecheii. Next base: position 1,091,248 of record JAUCMO010000210.1, on the reverse strand, counting down.
ATCGTCTTTCCTTTTGTATCTCTAGTCTTTCACAAACCGTCTGCATCAAGCCTAAACGCATGATGTACGTCATCATATGACAATAAATTGTAACAGAACACAAATCGTTTGTTTTGATAATCTTAATTCATTCTTCAATAATCGTGCAAAAGATTTCGATTGAATTTTCATTGCTTTACGTGTTTTTCTGATGTTTATTTTTTTCAATGTTTTTTTCATCGATCTGGTGAATTATCATCAATATCTTTTTAATCAACTTCAAACCGTTTGAACCAATCGTAAATTCCTGTACGCGGTAAACAATTAACTTCATACACATTTTGTATCATTTGTTACATTTCGGTAAAGTATTTATCAAACTTGAAGCAGAATTTAAACTCAGCTCCAAATAATTAAAATATCATGAAATTTTTAGAATTGGAAAATCATTGATTTTTTTCTTTGTAGGAATTTCAATTATTTTCAAGACAGGCCTTGTACCGCATTTTCTTTATTCGCAATTTGTTTGTGAACCTATGTTATTATCTCAATAGCATTGTCGATTAATATAAAATTGTGTTACCTCCAAGGATTGCAATTGTAATTGCTTTCTCTCCGGTGAAACAAATTTTAATTGAAGTTAATTTGTTCCAGAACGTTTATACAAGCTGCACAACTCTTGCGCGAGCAATATATTCAGCGTAAAATATAAATACAAAATTTTATCGGTACTACTTAATTACAGAAGCTTTTAAATAGTGAGGGACTTTTTAATTACACTGAAGGATACGAGCACTTAATTTATTATTCGTACATTTCTTTTCAGAAACGGCACGAGTAATTTAATGATACCCATATCAAAGAAAATGTAAATATGAAGAGTTTTAATATGAAATGAGTGAAATATAGAACGAAGTTACATCTACAACAAAATTGTAGCAATTGTTAAATGAGAAAGATAGGGTACGTTATAATCTCTTTCCCACGAGGATAATTTTATTCTCAGTCTTGATCGTCTTTTAACATCTACGTACACATTTTATTGCGGATAAGTTATTTTTTCCCCCCCTCGTTCCTTTCGGTTTTGTCACGCAATTGTCAGCCTAGAAAGGTTGTTTCGAGCTAGCGTTTGCATCGATGAAGGTGTCAGGGTTAGATTGCCGACAAGACAAAACTGCTTTCCCCAGACTAACTTTACTTTGTTCATCAGTCGCGTGCACCGCGATGTTTGCGCCAGCAGAAACGTACATTTCCCACGAATGTGCACAAGGCTGTTTGCTGTTTGTTCGACGGATTTATGGCAAAATCGCAAGTAACGTCGCCATGAGATTTAACGATTTTAATCCGATTGTCAGTGACACTTGGTCGATAGATATTTCACAATGTGCGAAACTGGCGCATCGTTGCTTCGCGCTCGGAGGATTTACGTAGCGTAATCGCAGGTAACGAAGAGATTGCTCGCAGAACTATAATCGGCGAAATGTCAATTATTCAGCACGTTGCGGCGTCACGTAGGCATCGGCGAGGGGATAAACATTTAAATGGAGTTATTTAGGATTATCACCTCTTGCTGCGCTGGGCAACGCAGAGACAGGCGGATTATAACGCCGCGCTGCGTCGTTTTGCAAATCCGCAACGAATACTCGAAGAATAATAGAGAGCAACTGCACTCTTGGAATTACCCTATTACGCGTGCACGCTTGCCGAGACGGGAGCACTCCCACACCTTTCCTCTTCTCGAGGAAATTGCAAACTTTCTCAAACACCTCTAACTCTGTCCTCTGCTGCTCCTCGAGCATTCTCTCATTTTCTGTCTCAGTACGCCACTCTTCCGGTCTACCTTTCGTGTTATCTCGAAAGAAAGTTGGGTAAAGCCGAGGCTTCGCAACCGGGACATTCCGTCGTCTCTTTTATTTCTTTCTCTCCTTCTTGTTGCGCTTGCGCTTCAGGTGCACTTCTGCTGCACACAGCGTGTGTGTGTGTATATATATATGTACGTACTTGTTTCTATAAAGAGCTTACTGCTTGGTTCCGATGCAACGAATCTTACGGTGGATCACGGATCTCCCGAATTTCATTCGCCGAGACGTCGGTGATGCAACGAATTTCGTCGTCGTTCCGCTCTTCATTCCGTTCCAAAATTCGGCAAGATTCGGCAAAATTCTCCGTTACGCCATAGTCGAGAGTCGACGAGTTTTACCGAAATGCTCCGCGGGAAATCGCGAAACAACGTGTTCCGCGCGAAAGCGGAGATAAGAAGAGGTTAAAATTGTGAAATTCGATATCCCATTAAAGCCGGACGTATTAAACGTCCGGATATTACGGAAGTACAATTAATACGATCCATTCGTTACGGTGAAATAGATTGCTAAATTGTCGGACCGCAGTGGTGTCGGTGTATCGACACATTCTCCCGTTATTTGTCGCCACAGCGTATATTCATTACCAAGATCGATACGTTCGCTCGCGTCAAACGAGCGCGGCTGAAACGATTACATCGACGATGCAATCCGTCATTCGTTCTTTCGCGATTTTTATCCCTCTCCATTTCGAAAGAAGAAGAACTTCTCGCTCTCGCTCGAGAACAAAGATATATAGGCGAGGTCCGAACAAGAGAGAGGCGAACGAAGAACGCCTCTTTGTAGAAGGGGTCGCTGTACCGTATCCTTTTATTGCAGCAGTGTTTCAATTTAGCACCCGTTAAAGGAGTTTCGGTGCTTTTATCGCGAAAGTTCCGTGCGGCCAGATAGAAAATAAGACAAGAAAGCGCCGGGCCGCGCGCGCCGGGTCAAACAAAACCAGGTTAAGGGACAAGAGTTAGCGGGATCGAAGTCGAAGAAGTGAAGGGGGAGGGGGAAAAAAGAAGCGAGATACGCGGTACCCTCCCGTGACGTGGCACAGAATATCAGCTCACGGGCCAACGCTTACAACCTAAATTAACTTCCTATCGTGTTAATTGCCCGCGGTATCGTCTTCCGCCGCACGAATCGTCGTCGTCGTCGTCGTTGTCGTTGTTGTCGTTCTCGTCGCCTCCCCTCTCCGCCCCTGCCGCACTGGGGCAACAATCTCTCTCAAAAATTGTCGCGCGTGAATCGAGGGGGCCGAAGAAATCGTCGAAAGGTTTCGATCGAGGGGGTTCGATAACAACAAGGGAGAATCGACGCGAGTAAACGCGAGCGGTTTCACGTTCGATGGTCCTATCGATTAATCGTGTCTGGAACCGCGCTCTTAGAAGCTCGTTTCGCGGCCACGGTAATGTTAGTGGCCGTCGTTATCCAGCCCCTAGCGGATTTCGATATTTCCCCAACCGAATTTGCGGTTGAATTAATCCGTTTTAACAGGATTCCGAGCTAAGATAACGAAGGCTCTCGTAATAACGTTTGCCACTGGCGTGTTAAAGCTCGCGTAAAGTTCGAAGACTTCGAGAGATAGATAACGCGAGGCGAACGTGCACATTTATCGGGCCGGAGCTATTCCACAACTTTCCTTCGGAGTTTCGTGAAATAACTTTTCCTTCGCGTCGTTTGTTTCATGGTGATCGTGCTACTTTACCTTCAATTTCCTGCCTCGTCGTTTACCCATCGAACAACGAAAACAAATGGCAAAGTTGTCTGGACGAACGTCGTATTTTCAACGTTGCGTCGCGCGTCGCGCGTCGCGCGTCGCGTCGTCCCGAAACGGACACACAACGAAAGAGAACAGGAGTCGTGAGTAAATTGTCGATCGATAGCTTTACGATTAATGTTTTATTGAATGTATAATTAGAGTGTAATTATTTACATTGATTCCGTTTACCCCGACATGAACACGCGGCGGTAGTAACGCGCGGAATCGCGTGAACGTCCGTCACGAATTTCCGTCGATACGAGTTTATTTGCGGCCTGATCGATTCTCACTGTACGTACATGTACGTGAATTCTTCTCGATTCGGATTCGAATGAAATCCGAACGAACCATCGACACATGATATCGAAAATTCGTATGGGAGGGAGGGGCGTGGGTGGACGGGGGAGGTTGGAGGGAGAAGAGGTTTCCACGTCACGAAACGCAAAGGCGATTGTTCATCTCGAGTCCACGGTGTTGCTTACATGCTACTGCATACGTATACGCGTGTGTACGTACATTTTTCCCGCGTGTCTGAGGAACGTGTGCATGTGTGTATGTATGTATGTATGTATGTGTGTATGTGTAATACACGTACGAAGAGAACGATTCGCTTCATCGCGCGCAACGACAGATGCGAGACGGATCCTCGAATCGACAGGTTCCTATCGTTTCGCGACAGAAAACAAGAGAAAACGGAGAAAGGAACCTTTTATTCGGGCGAGCTTTTGTGCTTCGCAAGTTACAAGCGAAACGCGTCTTACTTCGCGTGCGCTTTTTAGATCAATTCCAGAACCGGAGGAATAATCATCGTGGCAATGAATATTATTCCCGATGGCGTCTCCGTGTCTTCTTTTCTTCTCTCCTTCTTTCCTTTTTTTCTTTTCGGAAGCAAAGAAATCGCGAGACACACAGCAAGGGAACGTGGACGAACGAGACAGGGAACAAGGGGACAAAAGACAAGGGTTAGAAGACAGAAAGGAGTGAAACAAAAGGATTCGTCGGTGGCTAGAGTTTTTCCCTTATGAACAAACCCGGTTCCCTTCGAAAAGGGGACCGTGAGTCTCTCTGGTTACTCTTCCGCGGCGGACAATGGATGAAAGGAATCGCGCCTACACGTAAAAGGATCGGTCCGAAAGTGGGTGGCGGCTCCATGTGTTCATACGCGAACCAATACACTCGCTGGTGCTTGACGCCGGTGCAAGGATGTCGCCCTCGTGGGATCGATCGAAGTTACAGTTGAAAAGACGAATCCCAAACGACCGACCGATCGTCGGACTCATCCTTGCGGAAGAAGATGGACCGGGTTGCGGTGGTACGGGTACGGCTAACACCAGTCGTCGTCCCCCGTAAGTTCGACGGTGATTCATGTCGGGTAAAGGCTAGTGAAACTCGGTATCCTCCAGCTGACGGCCGTCATGAGGGACACCAGAAAGTTGCTCGCTAAAATTGCTGGGCTAAGGTTCCTTCTGTCCCCACCGTGCATTGCCGCCGGTTTCTCCTCCTCTGAAACAAGATTAGAAACTCTGACTCGGATAGCTGCAAAAAGAAATCTCTCTTCGCGAAAATGGCCGAGCTAGAACGAGAGAAGGAGAGCAGCCTGACCAGACGTGGCCGTTCCAATCTTACGGAGGGAGAGAGAAAGAGAGAACACTTTCGCGGAGGAGCAGTAAAATACCCCTGAGGGCGACTACGACGTTTTAAACGAGCTCGAACGGTCGGACGCTAGAAGCTAAAGCTTCAAACGAGACGAGTTTCGTCTCTTTTTCCCTCGTCTCTTCTTAGTCCCTCGTGCAATGTTCGGCCCCCAGTAGTCTGATCACGTGCACAACAATTTCTGGAACACTGGCACGCGTCGAGGAAACGTTCAGGACCGTGTCAAATCTTGCTCTTGCCCGAATGTCTATTGAACTTTTGAAACATCGATGCTTGATCGTAAAATAAAACGTTTCGTTTTACCCCGTATACACGTGTCACCTGGTTGTTGTTCGAGACCCTTTCCGACGATTCGATGCCGATTATTAATTCTTCGCAAGTGACTTTCAGACAAGACGCGAATTACGTTTACGTTACGTCAGGTAGGAATTATTCGCTCACCTTCGATCACGTGAACCATTACGTAAGCCGGTTTAGTGTTGCTCGGCGAGCACGTGTAATTACCGCCGTGCGACGGCTTCGTTTTGTTCACCATTAAAATCGACCCGTTCTTGGTCAGCTCAACTTTCACGCCTGGTTCCTCGTCGTAATTGATCATGTGCCCCTGGCGATACCAGAAGACGTAAAGGGGCGACTCCGCAGCTGCCTTTAGTTGACACTCCAGCCGAAGGCTCGAGCCCTGCTTCACATGTAAATCAGGCGCTCCCGGTATGATCGAGTACGCTTCTGTGATCTTCAAGTGCACGAAATTCCGTTGCACCGGATGCGACGTAACCTGAAATTTCAACGCGCATAGTTTCTTCGTGGACATTTGGCTCAATTATCGCCTCCTATCTATCGTGAGTGAACGTTTGACAAAATTCCTGTGATTTTCGAAAAATGTGTTTCAAGAAGTATTTCAAAGTATTTCAAAGAGTATTTCGAAGGTGTGTTTCGCTTTTGCGACGCATATTCGTTAATATTTCACGCTTTTTGGAGAGGATCATTATTGGATCAAAGGCAATCAATACGGCTCAGCCGTGACCTCGAGTCGTGTCTTTCAAATTGAGATGATGTTTAATAACATACGACATGCAGAAAAAGTTTGAATTCTATTCAGCAGCGTGCATGATTAAACGAGCGCGGCATTGCCGTACGTACTAAAATTGTTACACGTCTTTTATCATGAATATATATTCTTCCGTTTTCTACGTGGAGAGGAACGTTCCATAAAAGTCGCCGTGATGCGTTGCCGTAAATTTAAAATATTGCCCTTGTTTTACGTTGGAATAAATGATATGCATGTTGCAATGTCGCGACCGAGTGAAGCACTATCGTACTAAAGAAGAGTGCCTTTTATTACACATAGATATGTACATCGTCGAGTATACCTGACACTCGTATATACCCTCGTCTTGAAGAGTGACTGCTCGTATCTGAAGTAACCAATCAGTACTCGAATGCATCACGACAAATCGTTTGTCGACCGAGTGGGTACTTGTGCCAACGGTTAACAACCGTCTGTTTTTATGCTTCATCCATGTAATCTGCAACGAGAAACTGCCGTTAAATACAAATGCGCGTTCGATATTCTCCGTTTTGTTTATTGTAAATTTTTTGCGTGTCTATTATTAGGCGACTGACTCTTCGTTTCTTTAGCGCAGATCTATTCGAGCAGACGTAGAATGAAAAAAAAAAAAAAATAGTTGCATCCATATACAGTTAATACTCACGTTAATATTAATACGAGACAGCTAATAAATATCGAAACCGTTGTAATTTTTTAAGAAAAGAATCGCGCAATAATTAACTTTGATTTATTTTAAATGTTTTTACTTCACGTAGTGCGGACGGCTAAGTGAAAATATTTGTCTTCTCTAAAATATCGTAAACTATCGTAATATGCAAAAACGTTGAAGAATTTTTTTCACAACAGAATCTAGAATAAATTTCCTTCACGACGACTTTCGAAAGCTTACGATTCCTTTTCACTGTTTTATTAAACTTTGAATGTTAGGTTTAGACAGCGAAAATTCAGTCGCAACGCAAATTAGAAATATTAATCCTTCGGAGATCGTTGTAAGAGACTTTTCAATCCATTGTAGATTCAGTCGTAAAAAAAATTTTTTAATTTATATCATTTTCAAGAAAAATAGTATTTTCACCTTCTCATCTGTTACGTTACACAGTGTAAAAACATTTCAGAGTAAAACGAACGTTGTACATTTTTGGAGGCTCCATACTTTGAAACGAATCCAAGTTTGTTGAACGCACGATTTCTTTTCACAAAATTGCAACAGCTTCAACGCTCGTTTAGCGTCCGAATGTCAACGCTGTATGTTTATTAATTTCCTTCAGAGGCAGAGCACAAAGTAATTTACGGCTGGAAACGAGTGATGGTGGGATAGGCGTTAAAAGCATTTAGGTCATTTACGCTAACAATGTATAGGAAACAGCGTGTATCATATCAGGCAATGAGAGAAGGAGAGTAAGCTACGCTTGCGTCCAATATCAATTACGAAGGCCATTAGTGTACCCTAATTTCAGGGTAATTTTCATTCTTGACCATGCTGACCACGAAACTTACTCAATTTGTCCGACATTCGCTGCGCTGCGCTGCCTCTCCTTTCCCGCTATTTCGAAGAGTTGTCTCTTTTTGTTTATCGAAATTTGTCAAAATTGTCCTTGCTCACCATTATTCTTATCGTTGTTGTTGTTGTTGTTATTATTATTATTATTATTATTATTATTATTATTATTATTATTATCATCATCATCATCATCATCATCATCATCATCATCATCATCATCATTTATTATTATTTCCATTATTCGCCACCTGTCTCTCGACGTCATCCGAGTTTTACAAACTCGCGTAAGAACTTGAACATTGTTGCGGGAAAACATGTTACCGGGCATTCAAATTGCTCGTTACGCGAGCAAAAGGTAAGTGGAAAAATGGGTAGCGGGAAATTGACTTTCAAACAGATTGGACAAACCTGCGAGTTGAATACGGCTTGTACCAAAACTCGCGAAAGAGCTTTCGTGCACATGCAGGAACGTACGCTACTCGTCATAATGTGAAAGCTAGTAACGAGGTTCCTCTGAAACGGATGCAGCTCAGCCGTGAAATATCAGGAAATATATCACACACGCGGTGTAAAGTATCGTGGCGAACTCGTGATGTATTTATAAACGAGTCGTACTTTGATGACGCGTGCACGCGTTCAGCTGCATTCGTTAATTTCATTGAAGGTGCGACGTGTAATTTGCATTTTTGCCCGTGTTACGCGCGTTTTTATCGCTCGAATTTTAAATTCGCCGGTGTGCGTTGTTTTTCGCGCTCGCTCGCGAAACATTACACATCTCTCCTAATAGAGTTGCGAAACGACAAGCACGTTTAAGAAAATAACATCGAGCAAGGACAAAGTTTCGTCCTTTGGAAGATTTGTGAAAATCGAACGATTGGCGTTTCGATCGGAAGACAATCGTTATCGATCGGTTCAATCATTTCATGGTTCGAAGAGAGCTTTCAATTACCCGTTTTGATGCTTAGTCGACGCGTAATTACGAACGCGACTCCATCAAACACATCCGTAGGAAAGCAATTCTCAGGGATATGACATTGCTCGAACCCTAATCCGGGATGTTTCCCATAATCCCGGGACTTTACCGAAAGAGGATTTATTTCTCTTCACAATATACTTGTATCTAACGCGAATCTAGTGTTTTTACGAATACTCGTGTGTATATATGCAATACACGCACAATCGTAATTACATTGTAATTAATTAATTGCTAACATCTTTTTTCACCGTATTAAAATTAGAATTATTCCGATTAATACGTTGACTGCTAGAACGACAGTGACCATCGTTTCTATAAAAATTTGGAAATAATCAATTACGTAGTAATTAACGAAGAATTTTAAGTGACAATAATAATACAATGAACACGTTTTCATTGTATTTTATTGCAGTATCTCACAGTGTTTGTTTATATAGTATCTCACAGAAACTAAGTATTTTTGTCTGAATAATGGACAAAACGTGCAAGTTTCGCATGGCACTCAACCTGTCAACTGGCCTAATTCAATAGACGTAATAGAACGCCCAATGAAATCGACCGTACTATTGAAATCGATCGTTCCCCTCGGCAAAATGCAAAGCGCGTGCCACGTTTAAACACCAGCTTTATTACACGTTTCTTAATTTCCTTTGACGTTGCCTCAGCCATCGGTCTTCTTAAACGTGAATTAGGTAACGGATGTTTCGACAATTCCCGGGGGAAGCTATTAAAGCGAAACGTACGCGAGGACGTCCTTAGAGAAGTGTACGTGCAACGAACGAACAGGTATAGAGGTCCATGTTGGGCTTGGAACCCATGGAGCTTTTCAAGCGAACCCCACCAATACTGGTAAAAGCTTAATTGGAAGCGACTATCCACAGCAGCCTTATGCTTCTATTCTTAATCTCCAGAATGGGAATTACCTTGGGGAGAATGTTCTTTCTACGATCTGTGGATACGATCAGCGGTCGCATCTCGCATCTTGACAAACTTAACCTCTTGCGCTGGAATAACACGCCGAGAAGTTTTTGTCCCAAAGTTGCAATATTTTCTCACTTTTAAGTATATTTAAGTATAACCCAGGCAAAACAAATAATAAAATTAATTTATTACTTCTCAATAATTTCTGTGCTATTATCATACCGAGGAGTTTAAAAAAAAAGCGACGAATTATTGTATACGGCTTGGTCACTCGTTATGGTCCGCAATCAGTTGCCAGCGCAAGTGGTTAACAAACCAGTTGGTGTAGAGGTAAGAGCTTGTTGTTCGAACCATTATACAGTGAACATTCGATCGCTTAAAGATTCGAACATTAGATACTGAAAAACTGTTATAATTTTCGAAAAAGAAATCGTACGGTAACAAACTTCAGCTCGTTTCAAACTCTAAAACTTTTACTTTTAAAATGAGTCGTTCGTTCAAATGGATTCGTTTAAGAACTAAGATCTTCGCGCTGATGTAACAGATGACAAAGTAAAGACGCTTTTCTCCTCGAAAATGTTACGAATTGTCATAGTGTGTAGAAACGTTGAAAAATTTCTTTTATAACTGAGAACTACAGCAGATTTGAATGTGAAAATCTTCTCTTTCCAACGATATTTTCAACGACATTTTTGTTCGCTAATTTTTTAAGCGAAAACAAATACAACGACGAAAATTTTACGATTTCTTGAATCTGAGCTTAATAATATTCTAAACTTCAATAAAATGGCGACAAAAGATTGTACATTAAGTTTTCCGGAATTATTATAAAGGGGAAGCCCATTGTAGGTTCAATTATGAACAAAATTTTTCAAAATGTTTTTACGTATCATGATAATTTATAGTATTTTCGAAAAAGAAAGTTATCTACCCATCCATTACGTAGTGTAAAAACATTTCGGAATAAAACAAACGTTGCGTTTGGAAGATAGAGCACTTCAAGCGTTAAAACGAGCTGAAATTTATTGTTCTACGATTTATAAAACTATAACAGTTTAAATATTTGCTGTTGTTGAAATATTAATAGGGCTTACTATACGTTGTAGAAACATTTCCAAAATTACGTCCTAGTTGATTTATATGCGCATTCTTATTATGCAAGTTCCCATAATCTAAATATAAAGCAAATGATTTGTTTTCCGTGCAAATCTACGCGAAATAATGCCAAATATGTATTACACGCAATACTTTTTACATCCGTGCTTCCGTTAAAATTTTCCTTTCGCAAAATCACGCGCATCGCTGATTATATTTTCAATTTTGAATTCAATAGATCCGCGATGAATAAAGCCTCTAATGCTTTAAAGTAATTTACGATTTGTGCATAAAATAAAACGGGATCATCCAATTACGTTGACATAATTACTATCGCGACTCTGTGTACGGCCAGTGTAACTTGCCGAGATCAGTATCAAACGCTCATTTCAATTATCAGAGAAATTGTTTCGAAAGTGTTTCCTCAACAAGAAAACTATCTTCCCCTTCTATTCGAAAATCAGTACGCAAGTTCGATGATAATCACGTGCTTCCCGGATTACGATTATTGCGATTTCAATCACGAGGGTAAATGTTCTTCGAAGAACAAACAAATTGTATCTAATAAAAAAGGAAAGATGGTCGTAACCGTTTTACATAGGGTGTTCCCGATATGATTCTACATGTAAAAATAAAGAACAAAGAAGAAAAAAGAATAAAATTTTTCCAAATGAGTTTGAATATTTATCAAGTGTACTTGAATTTCTGTGTGCGAAAATCAGTAAAGAATGTAAAATAACATTTTTCTGTGACAACAAGATGCTCCATTTTCGAGAAAATCGAGTTATATTTATCAATTTAGCTAATTCTAGACGTAACAGATAAAACATAGGAAGTATTATTCTACGTGTGAAAATGAGTAAAGAATGTACAATAAAATTCTTTTGTAAGATGTTTTTGAGAATATCGAGTTTAAATTTATCAAAGCAATCCGTTTTCTTAAAGATGAAGATGTAAATGAAAACATTTTATTCCATTTATTTTTTACTTATTTTTGCACATAGAATAATCACTTATTAATTAATTATTCTTTCCTATCTACATCTAGAATTAACTAAATTAATAAAATTAATAAATTTGAATACTTACGAAATACTTGATAAATTTTCAAATTCGATTTTCTCTAAAACTGAGCATACACGGAAAAATTTTGTTCTTTTTTTTTTCGACGAAGAATTTTTACATGAAAAATCACATCCGTGGTTGCACCACAATTTCGGCAGTGCTTTTTTCCTGGTCTAACGAAAACTGGACAAAAGATAATGGGACGATGGTCGAAAAGTAAATACTTGTTGAGAGTGAAATGCTCGCGTATTTGTCGAAGCTTTCTTCAATTGTTTCATTCCTCTTTATTTTTTTCTTTTGAAAAATTGCCGGTTTGTTTCTTTAAAGGTACTCTTAACATTCTCGATATAATTGGTTTCTGTGCTTAATCGTTTAATTCGCGAGAAAGGAGATTGGAGAAGTGGCTTGCAAGGTAATACCGGTGTTCCCATGGTCATTGTATCGTGTCCTTTCTAACGATGGTGTAGTCCAGATTACGCTGACAACATAAAACGTAGAAGGTGTTATAACGGCAGGTGACTGTTATGATCTTTACTGCACATGGTTCAGCACTTAACGCGTGATTTACTTCCATTGACGTTGCGTCGACCCCTGCTTTCGCGGTTTTACCGTAAATCGACAATTTTAACTGTACACTGAATAGATAGCGATAGATTTATGGAACGATAAAAGTTGCTTTTGCATGAAACCGTGCAACAACTGACGGTTTTTAACGTTTCTTTGCTGGTTGTATCTTTTTTGATGCGTCAGTTTCCGATATTATCCATTTTTCCATTGATTGCGTTAGTTCCTGAAAATTTAGCGAGGCACGCGTGATTTTTTTTCTGGTTTTTTTTTCTTTCTTTTTTTTTTTTTTTTTTTTGCTGTCCATTGATTTTATTTGGTCAACAAACTTGCTCACGTACAATGCATTTTCCGCTAACTGAAAATGCAAAATAAACATCAAGCCGTTCTCACGGTGAGAGAGCGTAAAGAGAATAAACAAAAATAGCGCGGATAATATTCAGTGTTGCTCGAATGAATTTACTGTTGTTCTTACATGGCTTGATAACAATGCCTTGATCAAACAGATCCGATACAGTGTCTCCACGCTATTGGAAATAATGGACGTAACATTAACGTCGATTCAGGACATTCACAAGTATGTATGTATAATCAGTAAATGACGTGTTGTTAGGAAGGGAAAATATTTTTATTCGTCCAGAAACAACTGAAAGAGAACGAGAGATCCGATTGATTTAATAAGTGGGTTTCATGGTATAATAATTTGTAGTACTTTAAACTATTGTTGGGAAAACAAAGCAGTTTCGAAGTAATTCGGGAAAAAGACCTGCTCAAAGTTCGCTGGATAACGAATTGGATAAGCACGGAACATAGAGTTTCAGCGTGTTCTCTCAAACGCGAATGGTAGTTCGGTGGAACAACATTAATCAACGTTACTTTGACCGGAACCCACTTAAGGTGCCTGTTCCTGGAAATTCCCTTCGGAAATCCGCCCATGGATTTCCCACGATCAAGCAAATTAATTCCTATCCATAGCCTCGAGATGTTGTGTTCGTCAACTGTGCGTGAATGGAACGCCTATTAATCTACTTAATAATATCGGCCAATGATAGATTTCGATATCGACGGTGTTTAAATAACTTGTCGAGTAATTTCAAACCAAAGATTCAGCAAAGTATTATACGTATCCGTAAATCTTAAATGAACCGCTCACATGCCAAATCGATTGACTTTATGAAACAAAAAGCGAAGAAAAGTGACGAAGCGGTGTATATTTTTTTTTTTTTAAATTCTCTTCAAAATATAAATTTGAATAATCATTGAAAGGCGGAGATTTTATCAAACGTATAAATGTAAAATGCTTAAGATAGTAAGATAGTATATTGTTGGAGTAATTGTTGTCATTTGTAATGACTAAGAAAGTTAACCGATTTGGCAAGTGAAAATAAGAAGAAAATAATACCATCGAATTCAATCTTCATAGATATTTCTTATTACAAATCTTTAGGAAAAATCAATGACAATAGTTCCGTCATTATTACGATTATTGTTGCTGCGATTATATCGAACCATCATCAGCATAGATGATAATGTCTTTTTCGTTACATACATCCAAGGTCCCATTATGTCGATTTGTTCCTAAATCTCTTTTTCTTCAATAATCCATCATGATACAGAGATCCATCATGTCTCTTTTCTTTTCCTTTGCCGCTGTTCTGCCTTTAAGGTATGATAAAGGTTGGTCCACATTTTTCACAACTGATTCAGAATTAATGGTATTAAATTCTGCAGTTAAAATTATATTTGCAGAGTTTCTAATTTTATTTAATGCTTTAATCATCGATCAAATTTCTCAATGTCTTTGCTGAGAAAAAATCCTGGTGAGTTATTTGAACCGTATGAAACGAAGTCTTCTTTTTACTGGTTTTAATCATATCGTATCACGTGTGATTTGACAATTTTCACAAATGTTTGAATTATATTATTGCAGCGATTTAAATTAGACTATGGAGTTAATCAAATTGGCTTCTAAAATGAATTATTTATTATTCACAGACCAGAAAAGAAACACAGTTTTTTGGTGGTGTGAAATTTCATTATTAAGAAAATTTATTTTGAATATAAAAAGTTAAATTTCAAAAAATTCAAGAACTGAAGTTAATCGATTTGGCAAGTGGTGGCTCAACTATCTACGAAGAAGATCGTCACTTGTCATTCTTTCTATTTCATGTTCTTCCCTTGGACATCACCTGCCATGCAATTCATGATTCGCTATTCACTGACTATCATAGACCATAGGTAATCGTAAGTTTCGTTTCAAATCCTCTTTTTTTATTTTGCCACGTATGGTAGCAAATTGGTCACGATTTTCACAAGTGATGTTTTATTTTAGAGGCTCGTGCTCAAAAGGGGAAGGAAAAAATTTCAAGAATTGATACCTCTTGGCCAAAGTACGTTTGACATCTCTAGTGGTCCCCGCTTCTTTCAGTTCTTTACGTTCGGCCTCGATCGACCGACTCGGCTTTTAAAGCAACAAGCCCTGTTTCTGTGCCTCCATCTTGTACACAGAACATAGATGAATTATCTTTTATTCATGTTCTTGGTCGATATAAGATCTTACCAAGAGTGTTATTTGCCTTCTGCCGATGGACAAAGTGTTTTACATAAGCGCCAGTAGGTTTACCAGCTGCCTTTTTATTTTCCACGATGAAAGTGCCTAGCATTCATTATACATAATAGGCAAGCTAATAATACGATACGTTCGTTGAAAGAATATGACACGATACTCTGTAACAGTGCTTTGTGCTACTCGTAGCTTTCTACGTAATCCAGCAAATGAAATTTTTCAAGATCAATCGGCAATGTGAAAAAAATTAAGAATTAAGAATTAGTTGGGATGACGTTTTCGTGTAAATTTGCGAGAGAAAAGGTTAGCGAAAAACTGTATCGGTAGCTTTAGGATTTCCTCACAAATTACGTTCGCTGGAAACATGTTCTCAATCTCTCCGACACATTCGTATTTGTTTGTTTGATCGCGGAATCTATGTTTATAGAAACTAAATCTGAGTTAAATCAAATAAAGTAAACATATATATACAGGCAAATATACACAACTCCGGCAGTAGAAAATGTCAGTGTATGGTCAGACGCTTAGGTTCGAAGGAATATAAATCAATGAAAAAAAGTCGTCGTTCTTAAACTTTTCACAGCTAAAAACTAAATCTTATTTGCGAAATTAGAGAAAAATGCATAGTTATTGGATGTTTTATAGAGTCCTATAAAG
Organism: Melipona beecheii; assembly: GCA_032399605.1. Lineage (NCBI taxonomy): Eukaryota > Metazoa > Arthropoda > Insecta > Hymenoptera > Apidae > Melipona > Melipona beecheii. The sequence continues at coordinate 1,075,596 of JAUCMO010000210.1, read as the reverse complement.
ACAAAATAAATCCTATACGTATAGTGGACGTATTATAAATTTCAAACAAATCTCTGTACAATTATTGTTTATCGATTAATTTTTCTAAAAGAATGTGTATTTGCAGTACTCTGCAGAATAAATATTGTAGAAAAATATCACCTGTTTTTGAATTTTGTTTAATCGAATAACAGTCATTAACAAATTAGTATTGATTGATTTTCCGTGGACATCACTAGTTTTTGACTTTGTCTTTCTTAATCCATACCCATCAAATATGCTTTGTACAGTAGATCTCGTTGTGTTAATAATTCGTGAAATTAACAATAACTTTTCTTCTTTTATTGTTTTGCACGTTTTCGACTCATTGGTCAAGAGTTATATTTCTGAATAATGTGAAATTGTAGATTCTAGCGAAGGCGATGATGTTTCCCAGTATACTGAAATAATGAATCATTCTTAGGAAGAAGTGACTATGTGATTTTCAAATTATTAACCTTAGCTTATTAAACGTAAGAAATTTCCGTAAAATTATTGATATTTCTTTTCGTGATATCTATTCTGCCGAGTATGTACGTATCTTTTGCAAAAATTGGTCGATAAACAATAATTGCGCAAAGATTTGTTCGAAATTCATGAGTGTACGAATACTTTCTACACCTACTGTACGTGGAAATAATAGGAGAGAGGCGGAGATATTTACCAATGTAACTTCTCCTCTCGCGAACACTCGAAACTTGCAAAAGAGGCGCGATCAAGGAATTAGCCGTTGATTCGATAAGCATGTATTTACCTCTGCAAAAGTTTGCCAAGCATTTCCCGCGAGTATGTACGCGCGTGCACGCGCGTATCTCGCGAATAAAAATTCCTCGAAAATCTGCTCGACCTGATCTGTTCTATAAGAAAATCGTTCGTTGCCACGGTGTCGAGTGGAATTCGATTTCGACATCTGGCTTTCGTCGCCACGAGTATCGAGGGAGACTTTCTCGCTTCTCGACGCTTCGTGTACACAACCTAGATTTTCTGTCATTCCTTTTCTCCGTCCCTTCCTTCTCTTTTTTCTTCTTTTTCTTTTTTCTTTTTTCTTTCTTCTTTTTTTTTTCTTGAAAACTTGAACGGAGCACCTGCTACGGTATCGGTTTAACGGTGGAACCTCGTAAAATATTCTGAAATATTCCTGCACCGGTGGGTACCGCTGTTCGAAGGAAGGCAAGAGAAATTCGATCGGAAAAAGAAGGAAGCACGAGATACGTGAAAAAGGGACATGCTAGGAAATAAGAAGAAAAGGCAAGTCGGAGCTGCCGGGGGAAAATATGGGATTTAAAATATGAGAATCAATCGAAAGAACCGCGTTATCGCGAACGACACACGGGATTTCAGTCATATCTTCCACGCCGATCATGAACCAAATTGCACATGGATCGTGACCGGATAATCAACAAAAATTCAAATCGATATGATCGAAATGTAAATTTTTATTGAAAAAGATTGTAGCTCGGAGATTGCAAAACGCTATTTAAAAAACAAAATGACTGACAAAATTATTTAATCGACACGATTAAAATGTAAATTGTTGTCGAGAAAGATTGTGGTTCGAAGTCGGAGATCGCAAAAATGCTATTTAAAAGTAATAACGAATTACCGATTAAAGAACGAACGTCTTTGATCGTCGATTAAAATCGATTTAAATTTTTTCACACGAATGCGAAGAGAGAAAGAGATTAGAAGAAAAAGGTCGAGAAAAAGAGAAAGACGAGCAATTTGTCTAAAAATTCAGAAATGATGGGAATAATGACTTCATTGTCCAAACCGATGCGTTGTTCCTACAAATTTCAATCTTGCTGATAATTAAACTTAACAGTATTACGAATTGAGGGAAAATTTGCTGATCAAAAAATCATCAAACGCGGTTTGCGTGTTCAAATCGCTTTTCTGAATTTGAAAATTTCAACTTTGAATTCTGTATTATTTATTGCTCTGACAAAATTGTCTATATTTTGTACTGTTATAGCTTCATAGTAATATAACAATTTAGTTGGCTTCATTTTAAAGTGCGAAGTGTTCACTTTATCTTACGTTTTTTTTTTTTTTTTCAAAGATGCTTTTGCATCGTGTAGCAAGAATACTTTTGTCTTTGAAAATTGTAAAAATTCAAATGCCTCTGAAAACATGGAAAAATTTGTCTTTAAAGTCTCTTTTTAAAACTTTTCAAAACGATTTTTTTCTTCACCATTTTATTGAACTTTGAGCATTAGAGTTAAACGACAGAATACCAAGATTTCTAATATTCAAAGTTTGATAAAATGGCGAAGCGATTGAAATTGATGTAAAAGAAAGATTTTAATCTTCAAAATTATGGTGGCTCTGGTGATGAAACAATTTTTTTAGTGATTTAAGAGGTGTTTAAATTCGTATAGTTTTCAATAACAAAAGTATCCATGCTCGACCGATAAAGTAAAGGTCTTACACTGTAAAATGAGGCGAGTTACATTGTTGTACGATTTTGTTTCACAAAGTTCAAACACGAGCGGGCAAACATTTTTACATATTGTGTATAAGAGGCACATTGTGTATGCTCCTTTAAAATTAAAATTAAAATTAAGGTTACATACCCGCAAACCGCTCTCCAAAGCTCTAATTGTTGAATCTTGAGTATTTGTATAAATAACAACTCCATGTTTGTCACAGAGTGCCACTTTCATTTCAAAGAATATTCCAATTTACGAATGTCAAAAGTGTCAGAAATGTGTCCATTTATACCGGCGGACCGAAAATATTCATCGTCAATCAAATACAATTTGACAGGAAAAAAACCGGTCATGAATTTTTCACCGATCGATTAAGAACGCAAATAAAGATTCCTCGCTCGTTTAACCGTGATTCAATTACGGCGTAAAGCTTGCGCAGAAATTGAATTCACAGTACAAAAGGAGTAACTTTGAAAATAGATTGGAAACTTGCAGCAAAATCAGCTTAGAAGACTCTGGCCTGTTTTTCTCTGTAATCCATTGAACAACACTTGCATGGAAGTTTGTTCCGTTCTCTCATCTTGGTGTTTGATATTTATCCCCTCTTCTTTCATCTAACGCAATAGTTGGCAATACTTTAGAAGACGAGCCACGCGTACGCGTTCATTTTCCTAATCTTGGCAGCACTTTTGCATTTTTACGTAGGTTGGGCGAGGATGTCTCAAAATTATAGCGTGATTCTACACGCTTGTTACGATCGTGGTTACAATAAATTTCACGACAGAGTTCTTTCAGAACGAATCGTACAATTTTGAAACATCCTGTACGTTGCAAATTGCTTTTACGAGGGTTACGAACGCTCAAAGAATCGTTATACACACACACACACACACACACACACACACACATACATGGAATTTTTAAATTATCCAGTGGTTCGTGGTATTACTCAGTCATGGATTCTCTTTCCCTCGATTGCTTCGTGTATGCCGTCTGGCAAACGGAAATTAATTGAATAGCAGTCAACTCACTTCTCCGGCGAGAAATGAAAATTGAACAGCCGTGGATGTGACGAGAAAGAAGAGAAGAAGGTATCTAATGGAGTACCGATATAGAACAAAGCAAAAGTGGGAAAATAAAAATGATTGAAGGAAGGGGAGCATTGGAACGCGAGGTATGGCTGGGAAACCTCAAGGTTGTTGACAAATCCAGGTTAAAGCTTTCAGCGTCGTATGACTTCCGGGCGTCGCGATATTTTTCGCCAATGTGTGAAAAAATGAATATAAGCGATACGGATAAACGAGCAAGCAGAGCGAGTCGCGGACGAAGGAGGAAGCATTTCGCGGATGCAAAGCAGTCGCGTCTCCCCGCCTCCGGCGGTGTCGTATATCGGCATGAAACTAATTTCGACCCTGCATGAATTACATCTTACACCCGGGTGGGCCGCGCCTATCTTAGAAATACTTTTCTGGGTCAATCGCCTCCAAGTTAACTTGTATTACGTAACGACATTTACGGTTCCAGCGCCAGGTTCGGTAATTTTGCAGGGCAAATTCGCGGTGCTTCCGCTTTGTGCGAGAACTTCTTTGACGGGACCTTCGACATCTTTGCTTTTATCCTCGGAGCTCTTTGACGCCGCCACTTCGTTGCTGATGCTCAACGATTGTCGATGCTCCGCCTGGCTCCCTGCAAGTAATCAGAATTACGTTACGGATTAAAATCTACGAAACGTTTCGTCAGCCGGGGAACAGTCGAGAAGTAAAATTCTACACGATTCACAGAAAATCAGTAACTGTGAATTTGCGAAATTATTTGCGTTGACCTAAGAGCATTGATCTAAGAGGGTAAAGAAATTTTCAAACAAATGACGGTTATAAATGATAATTCATTATCGACGAGGAAGAAATTTATTTCCGGTCGCTCGTAGTAGTTTCGACGAGAAAAATTCCGTTTCACTCGTTCATAACGAAATGACGTGCAAAGTTTTTGCATTCCTTCGCAACCGTGTTAGAAATTGCTTTCTGATGTACATAAATCTCGCGGAAATTAACGAAGAAATTGAACCGAAATAAATTTCTCTCGTCGATAATGGTTTTCTTTGGTTGAAATTTGCAATCAAAATCGTTTCAGCCAAAAAAAAAAAAAAAAATTGCTATCCTATGGCTTCACTCTTCACCCTTCACTCTGGTTTAGTAAATAGTTATACTTTTTGATAATTCACTTTCTTAATAACTAGTTGTTACATCATCGCGGATGCTTTTATACGTAAACGTGTATTTTATTTGAAGAAAGAGACAGGAAGGAACAGAAGAAAAGGATAACATTAGCCGAATCGTTATCGGGGATATTTAATTGCAAATTTCACGTCGTGATTGAATTCTCCGTGCAATTTTATCAACGGTATATTGACTATTACGTGTTGCAGATAGTGCTGGGATCAATCACGTACTAATTGTAATCGATGCTATATAAACAACGTTCGAACCTGTGCGAAAGTGAAGTGTTGTTTGAAGTAATCGAATTCTCGTTTCGAATTATACGTGAATCTTTTGTGAGTGCTTTAACAAACACTCATATTTAAATTATTCTTACGTTTTTAATCCGTAATACGAGTAAATTCGTATTACAATGATAGGTGAGAAATGAGAAACTGTTAAGTAAGATGTAATTATTAAAAATGGCGTAACGATATATATTATATTTTATCTCATACGTGTATTTGTCACATTACATTTATCTATAATTACAGTTATTATTGGCACAACTGTTCAAAAGAAGTAATTGAATTTTCCTTCAATCTGTTTCTCTTTTCGTTCCATAATGTTTCCTGCCTTTGAGAACATTCTCTCAGAGAGAACGCCAATATTGCCATGATCAACGTCTGTGTATTGTTTATAATCGTGTAAACAATTTCTGATTAAACAATGCAGGATATTTGGGGCATTTTCAAACCAGAATGAAAGTGATAGTGCCTACGATTTATATACGCTGTCGTTAAATAGCAATTTCGATATAAATTGCCGATGCGTTGTATGCATTTCCGCTTGAAACTACGAAGCAATAGAAAAGAAAAGAATGCATTTACATACATATACTCGTTGATCTGATGACAAAATATTTAATATTTATGTTTCACTCGTACAAACACGCGCTAGTTTCGAAACTTGGGTTTCAATACCAGCGTGCATATTCCAAATATACTTGAACATTGTCTCTTACAAGTCCCAGTCATATTTTACAAGGTCATATTTGACAACTTTTTCAGTTGGTTTCGTGAATACGCGTCGAATCTGATCCCAATTCTGATCGCTATCAAATCGAAGTTTGTCCCGTTCAATAGTTTTTGCTGTGCAACATTTGTGTAAACAATCGTGTAAACTCGAGCGAGATAATTGAAAGCGGAAAGAAATTTCTATCAACTTGGGTTGGAATTTTTAGGAGAGGGTCGAGAGGCGTAAATATAAAACTATAACGCGGGGGCATCGAGGTTGCGAAAGCTTAAAAGCTCAAAGGCCTAAGAAAGGATAGCACGGGAGATTAAGGACGATTTTCACGCTACTTCGTAGGCAACGGGCACAATAACGTCAGCGGGCGAGAGCACAGCGAGAGCTCGAGAGAGGAAAGCGAAACGGAATTCTCTCTCGCTTCGAGATTAATGCAGCCACCGTTGCTACGATAACGCATAACCTCGGTGCAGCGTAAGTGGCTTAAGTGAATAACTTAGTCACGACAATTACGAAGCATTGCTCCGCGTTTGCAGCAGCAGAGCTATTACAAATCTACCGGCTTTCCGTTGGAATTCACTTCCAAAACACTTAACTGTTCTACGTGGCTTCTTCGTACTCTTTAATTGCATTTACATTTACGCAAATTCGCGCGCGCTTGAGCTCCGTTTGCCAAAAAACGAATATTACATTTCGAGCATCCTCCCGATCCTTCGTCGATCTTTTTTTTTTTTTTTTTTTTTTTTTTTTTTTTTTTTTGAGACATCATTTGAGCCTGTCTATCTTTGTTTCTCGCCGACTCGCGTTTATGTTTAGAACGCAACGCGACATTCGTACGAAAATTCACTCGGCGTATGACGAGATTTCCGTAGGCACACGCGCGATCGTTTAGCCGTAGCGTAACGAGCCTCTATTTTACTCGCGTACTTGATTCGTGTATACGATGAAAACGCCGGCAATTAGCTCTCGTTACCTTGCTCGAGACTCGTTCGACGGTTCGTTAAACCTGACCTGTTTTCCCGAGTCCGCGAATCGTCTTGCTCCCGAATTGCGATCAAAGACTCGAGGAGATTTCGTCGTGTGGCTGAGGGAAATGGCACGCGTGCACGCGATCGTAGATCGACACGACCGGACCGCTCGACTCGACGATTTTCTTACCGGCTTCGTTGCCTAGATTCTAGCGCATGTTCTAGATTCTTGCCTTTTTTCCCCCCCATTTCCATCGCTTCCTCGTCATTTTTCTTCGATCCCGTTAGAAACGCGCGTCTACTAATCGAAAAGAAGGAAAAGAAAAAGAAGATATTCGTCAACGTCGCTTCATTTCACGAATTTCTCATGTGTTTTTCAATTTTTCTCGATGTACAATTTATTTATATTTGCTTGTATGTAACAATAATTTGCAACAATTCTCTTATTTTTTCTATAAAAGAAAAAAAAAAAATAATAAAAATCCACCGTGTTTGCAGTGCACACGTATATTATATTTGGAAAGTTGCAACACCCGCTACGACTATTTCAAAAGCTACTGGTCGAAGGGAGATCGTTGTTAAATTAAGTGAATGACAAAAGCGTACACTCGTCAAAAATTTTCAATTTAATTTGTAATATTTTTGCAGATAAAACATTTTTCAAACGTTGTTTATCATCGTTCTGTTCTACCGCATCGTGTGCTTTGTTACCGCTAGAAACTCTTTCTCCTCTGGTTTACCGGTCTTTTATAAGCTACACAGCGATAACGACGAAGTATTACCACGTAGGTGGTACAACCTATTTTGTAGCCGTACGTGTGAAAGGATAATATACGATGTTCGATAGATGTCCCAGCTATGTTTTCCTGGTCGCTAAGAAGCCAAGCTATTGAATCAAAAGAGACGATCTACCTACATTGGTTTTCGAAAATGGGGTCAAAAATGGTTTGTCATTTTTATGAATGATAAACTTTTCTAGAGAACGATCTCGTGGGAGAAGCGTTAATTACAGACAAATTCTCCTCTGTGTCGTTGTTTCTTTTCGTTCTTTTCGTTCTCGACGGCTACCTGTTTCACTCGCCGTTGATAATGATAATTTAATTTTTAACTCGAAGAACTGAAATTGAAAACAAAATTTAACCTGAAAAACTGAAAAAATTCATCAAATTCAATCCACCGTAATCACAGCGAGAATCGATATATCCATTTATGGTTGTGATAAAGTACGTGTAGATAACTTTCATCGATTTCTCGCTATTTATACCTACTAGCCGATAACATGTTTGAAAACACAAAATCCAGTTTATGGTGGCTGAACTCGAACACCTCGATGATAACGTATCACTGTATCGCGCACCCACTACGTTTTACGGTCTTTAAATCCTGAAAAGTTCTTCCGTCGTGAACGTTCTCTTTAAAGATTATTTCGAAATTATGCTTCTACCACCCCGAACAAAGTGTCTACAAAAGAGTTTTATTAACGAGGATTTAGGAGAGTACAATTCCACGCGACCGAATTGAAATCATTTCAATTTCTTCGATTGAAAATCGATTCGATTTACGTAACGGTTACAAAAACTGATCTTTGATTATTTAAACTGAACATCTTGGTGTCTAACTATGGTGTATAACATTGTTTGCCAAACGGAATCCTAACAAACTGTAGATTGTAGATTGTAGATTGTAGTCCAAATACTAAGTAAAAATGGAGCACTTGGTCGAAATAAAAAAATTTTGTTAAATGGCGCTGTCGGTTTCAGCATAGTGATTCGTCGATGAGCGACTCGGTCGATTATCCAACGATTATGAATGTATTATTACAATTCATTGAGTCATAGAAAACCCGTAAAAAAAAGTGACGGAGATAACAAAGCGGTAAAATGGCACATAATTAATTTCTTGGAATTTTGTGAGGATCGGCCAATTAAGAATCGTAAAATATCAGCGCAATCAAGATTACTGTCCGTTTAATTGGATCCTTTAATTAGATTTCTTCGTTGGTAATTCATGCGATTGGATATAAGCATTGGTGCGATATTTCAAAGTTATTTCTTAGAGTCGATCGAGCGACGAAAACACGCGGTAATTAAAAATTGGACGAACGAAACGGACACGAATAAAAATAATGACTTGTTCGATCGAGAAACGAATAGTTTACGAAAAAGCCGAAAAGTTTCTACCAGGGCTAACGAGCCGAAACTTTGTGCGGTCATCAAGAACACGATAACCGGATATTACTTGTCAGCCATCAGCTACCATAGTGAATTAAGTGTTTTCTGCGTCAGCATGAAAATGACTCGATGAAACGCGAATGTGAAAGAGCTCCTGCTGTGTAAGCACGTACTTCAATCTCTTTTCTTCTCCGTTCAATCGACAGTGATTATTATGAAATAATTGATATTATCTGACGTCTTTGTAATATTTAATTTCATTACCGAATAACCAACAAACGTAAATAATTTCAATTATCTCGTTTCTATTAAAAAAAAAAAAAAAGTAATTGAGATAATATTGTTACTCACCAGTGAAATAAAGTTGTATTTCCAAGAAAATGCTCAGTAGTATCAGGAGCGTCCTCATGATGGAAACTTCGTAATATCGTTGCTTCAAACATTCATTATGTTTATCTGTAACGACAAAGAAAAGGTTGAGTGAGACAATAATCGATATTTGAAATAAATTTATTTTTAAATTGACGGTCGCGTTATATTACATTTAGCTTTTGACCTAAAGAGAATGGAGCGGAGATTGTAGCGGAGGATTGGGCATTATTTGAACAATTTCGAATAAACATTCATCTAAAATAATTATTTGAATTTAGTCGAACATTTTATTCGAATAATAATTATTTATTATCTGTAACGTTTATTCGAACGAATCTTTCGAGAGCCCGATTGTTAAAAAAATTGTTATGTTTGTTTTAAATTTTATACGTGCATTCATACGGATACGTTCGGCCACGTATGCGTGTAATTGCGTGCACGCGTAACGCTCAAAAAAAAAAAGTTAGTCGTAAAGGTCAGTGCAGAAAGAATTGCGCAATAAAATGTGAAAAATATAAAAAATATAAAAAACGTAAAAAATGTGAAAAATGTGAAAAATGTAAAAAATTACTTCATAAATTGAGTATTTTTTTTTTTTTTATGTATGATTCAATATAATTGAATAAATATAATAAAGAGATTCTTACTCGAATAAATCTTTATTTAGGCACTTGATTATTCGAACGAACACTTGTTCGATTGGATATTCATTCGACAGTGAATAAAATTTTATTTCTTATCCGTTGTCGAAATAAAATTTTGCCCAACGCTGAAAGTAATTATAAATAATAAGTATTCGATAGACCGAGTATCGTTGTACAAAAAATACATAACTTGTGTTCCACGACACGACCATTCCGTGATTTTGTCTCTGTTATACGCAAGCACCGCAATGTTCATGTCTCCTGTAATCGATATGGATTCAAGTAGAGGACTGTGACCCTTGGTCTTTCCTCATTCAGCTCTCTAACCTTTCGTTGTAAGTGGCCCACCTTTGTCAAGCATCTTCGACCAGAGAAAGGAGAACGGAGAAATGGATCACAAAAACTCCCTTTGCACAAAAGATCCTCAATACTTTTACTCTCTTAGTCGCAAATATTTTTTGTCATTTGTTTCGTCGACGAGATTATCTCAAGGATTTTCTTCCTCTTATGAAATGAATTGCTCGGGCAAATTAGCGGATAAAATCATTTGTTTCTTAATTTTCATTGAAGTTGGCAAATTACGTTGGCAATTTGCGGCAATATTCCTAATAAATTCTTTGCTTATTCTCTGCTCTGACAACATTTCTTAAGCTGACAAATTCTTCTCTTAAGTAAAAATCTACAAAGACTTTAATAAAAACTTAATGAGTTTCTGTTTGGGGAAAGCTTAGTGTCCATTTTATAATGGCAAACAGTGGTTAACAAAAGAAATATTTATACACTTTATACAGTAACAATATTTGTATAATTTTTTTTAGCTGATTTTACTTCTTTCAAAGAAGTAGCACATTAAAGTAATATATATATATATATATATATATATATACTAGCAATGTTTCGTTATACGTAGAAATAATATGCTCACTTTGAAGTGTTGGTAACAAAAATTTCGTAGTTAAGAAAGTATTTGTGCACAATAATTACCAAATATTTCTACTATTATTCTAGATTGATGTACTACAATAATACAACGTGAGATAATTACCCTCGATTGTTCCAATTATTCTCGAAAGGAGTGAAATATTTTTTTTACACAAAAGTGTAATTATAGCTATAGGAAAAAATGATAAAATGTTAAATCTAAACTTTTCCACAACGTTCGATAATATTTAGCATTTTTTTTTTTTTTTTTTTTTTGTATCTTGTTACTTTTTACTTAATAATTTAGCATCACGCATAATCTCCTACAGCATTTCTCGATGTCAGATACGTCTTATTTTGTCCCCCATTTCTTCTATCGCAGTCTCGTTCGTTACTGAATGTTATGTTCATCTTTATGCAACAGCTTTTGTTTTATCATTCGCCGAGTGTGCAGAGCTACTTACACATGACAAGTTATTTTTTGAAGTTACGTTGAAGGTGGGAACGGCGTTGCAAACGATGATAAATCGTAAATTAAAACGAGAAAGCACCAATAAGAATCTTCTCATCTTTCGCAACATCCAATCTTTTTATGCTCGCCATTTCAAACAAAACTTCTTCTTCCGCGAGCTTTGTACCGGGCTCTTTTTCTTTTTTTCTTTCCTTTTTTTTTATATACACGGAACAGTACCGGCAATACATATTCAATAACTCAGCGAGTGAAAAAATATTGTTGGAATGAAAAAGCGAATAACCGAACATCGCCGGTTTATCAGCATTTACATCATCGCGGTAGTTCTCGCGAAACAGCGTGCACTCGCGTTTCAATTTATTTCCATGTTTACCCACACTTAACTGTTCAAATGTTCCGCAAGCTGTTCATTCGCCAACTCCATGAACTTTTCAGCATGGCGCGTCATTATTCCTGGGCTGGTGCCTTTCCGCAGCTCGCACATGTTGGACTCTGCCCACGTACGATTATTATCGTCGCTATCGTGTAATAACTTTAACAATGAAACTGACATCTCTTCAACGCTGTTGCCGACAATTCGTAAAACATTTTCACTCTCATTTCCTGCCTTTTTAAGCAGGTCGCAATTTCTGTTCCATGCTCCTGCTGTCTCTCGCCGCTCATCCCCCTCCCCCACCCTCCTCACATATTTCATACACACTTTTTCCTTCTGCCTCGATAATTTCGTTCCTGCACGCGGTCAATTCAAAAAAGAGTTCCATCGAATCAACGAAATAAAAGCAATTTAATTAGCGAAAACGCTTTGTCCCGGGTATAATTTTTCCCAACTGTAAAAAAACTCGCCTCGTTATTGTTCGTTTAACGAGCTACCCGGAACACACTATTTTCAACTGATTGGCCTTCGTACGCTTTTACACCGCTTTTCTTTTTCTTTTTTCCTTTTTTTTTTTTCATTTCACTTGCACCCGTACGAAATTGATCGATGCGCGACAATTGATCTCGAGCCGTCACAGATAAACTGCGCGTCCACGTTTCAATTCGCGCGCGACTTCTTCCTTTCCCGTTTTTCGTTTCGATACGGAAACGTGCGTGGCTCACCGCTCTCGAGCTGATTCAAATGATAAATGTTCGCGAGAGCAACTGTCATTTCGTCCTGTTGCGAGACAACGAACGTTCCCAACGAACGTGAAAAGCCAGAGTCGAACGCGCGCGCGTTAGCAAGCGAATTCCGCGTATAGAATGGTATAGAAGGGCGCTACGAGGCTGAAAGGAAGGAACGAGATCCGCGATAATGATCTCAGCCGTACGGCTTCAACGGTGATAGCCGGTGAGCGTATTTACATACTGATATGAGCATCGCATCGGTGTGAAAGTTTGCGTAATCAGGCTCGTGAAGGAGATGCACGGAGAACGACCCGGGCACGGTCGCCGCCTAGAGAGCTTAAATCGTGTACGCGCGCGAAATATGGGGAACGAGAGGAGGAAGGAGGTTGAAACGATAACGAATGGAGAAGATGTGCACGAGGGCGGAGATGCGGTGTAAAGACATTAAGCCGATTTCAGGTGGAACAAGTACATCCGCCTCTCTCTCTCTCTCTCTCTCTCTTTTTCCCCCCTCGACGTGCACACGTTTCGCGGTTCCCTCATCGCGGATTAATGTTCCTTTTATTCGTTGAATAATTTAAATGGGCCGTGCCCATTTATATTTTATACCTGCGACCGCTGTTTAAGCAAACCTCGAAAGAACTTGGTCCGCGATAAAAACGGATTCCGCGTTTGGATGAAGCGTGGATCTCGCGAGTAGTAAGAATGTTTTCAACTCGGCCGAACGGAACGGTAATTGAAAGAATTTCTATTTGCGGAGCACAGCCGCGCGTCCCTTATTAATTCGAAACTGCTCGGTTCGTACGGTGCATCCAAGCTTGCTCTGCAACTTATCGCGTGCAAATGAAACAAGTTCTCACTCGGAGACAAACAGACAACCTCGGGCATTAAGCACTACCCAGAAACCACAAATTCTGTTTTAGTGCCGCGAACTCGCAGGAAACATTAAAACTTGCATGGTAATGCTTATTTGAGCGTTTCCGGAGCAAATGATTCTCTCTCTCTCTCTCTCTCTCTCTCTGTCTTTTTTTTACTCGAGCGCGAAGATCGTTTTATTTCAAATGTCACGTTTATGGTTACGTTGACAACACGCTGCGCCGTCGTTTCTTTCGATCTTTAACCATTTGTCTGTCATTTTGTGCGTCACGTGTGACGTGCAGAACGAACTTGTACGCTTATACATCATACGCGACGTACAGTGATATCGATTCTTGCGGAACTAGACGGGCAAAGATCGACGATCGATTCGTATCGCCTCTGACGGGAAAACATGTCTCGTTTTCACGGTATATACCAGAGTGATAATGAGATTAAAGGAATAACGTAAAAGAAGATAAATGCTTATTGTTCGAATGTATTGTCGACTGTATCGAAATGTTTTGAAACATTAATAAATTAAATGGTATCAGGTATCAGATTCGTTCAACCGAAAAACGAAACGGAGATATATTACGATTATAAAAATGGCGAGTGCAAACGGAGCGTTTGCGACGAGAAAGGATTTATTTTCGGGTTCATCGCACGACTAACGCCAATCTTCTATTGCTTCTGCACAATGAATGATAAATGTGAGTGGATTAACAAAGGATATTTATTCAAAGTTGTAGTTTTGTTTGAGAATTGAAGATACGATGTTCTTGTTTACTAAAAATTCTGATCCTAATTTTAAGTAAAGATTGTAATTCTAATCGTGTTAGAATTGACCAAATTTTATTTTCTAACAAATAGCTAAGAGAGAAAATTATCCTCTTTATCTGGAAATCTCAAACAATAGCAAAAAATACAAAGTCTTAAGAAAAATTGTGCACAGAGCGGTATAAGCTTTAAGAGGCTTTTAAGAAGCTGTTCTTAGAAAACATACTCTCATTATTTTTTATTGCACGTGTCTGGCATTTGAGAGCCGCGCGATAAAGTCCAAGTTGGAGAATATGAAACAGAAATATTCAAATGCTCGAAATTAAAATGCACTTTATCCGATGATATCTCGAGAATAAAAGAGTCATATCGATGCTGAAAGAAAAAAAGATTTTCTGAGAAAATGGTAACTTCGAAGTTTTCGGGAAACCAACCACGAATAATAGCAATATAAATTCATGCTAATTTTGATCATTGAACACTTTTAATTTAAACAATTTAATATTTTCAAGAAGAGAAATGTCCTCTCTTTCTCACCCGTTATATATTGTAAAAATAAAACGAATGAGTTATTTTGAAAGTAGAGGAATATTTAAGCTCTAAAGCGAGTCCAGATTGACTGCTATACAATTTCGACAACTTTTCAAACATCGGAAATTTAGTATTCGAATACTTTCACGCGCGATACTCATTTCAGATGTATTAACATCAGAAATTTGAAGTAAACGTTACCTATACATTAAGATTTAATTGATTCAATTCCAGTTCGTAAAATTTATTTTTAGAATATATATGCGATATTAACACGCGATACCTCTCGAGAGCCAAATTTATCTTTATATTTCGTCGATTCATATTTCAATTTCAAATTACGTAGGTAATTTTCAATTTTTAAAAATTCATCACTTGCTTCCGCGAGTTCGCCTATTACGTGAAACTGGCACAAACAATTACAAAATTATTTTGAAAGTATTTTGAAAAATAGATAGTTTGATAAAAAATTTGAGAAATAACGTTGGCACCGTCGTCGCCTTCTCTAATTCATGGGATTGATCGATACGGCTTCCGAGCAGCTCGTTTTTAACGAAAAAACGTTCGAAATTACGTCATCGTACGATCATCAACATCAAAATTACACGATCTTCGTTTTATCTGATTCGTTGTTGGCGCGAGTCGAAATGCACACGTGTGCAAATATTAAGCGTTGTAATATTAATTGTTATATTGCAAAATCACATCTTTCTTTGCAGCGCAAGTCGCAAGTGACGATCGATTTGCCGATTAATCTGTTGAAACCTTTGGAAGGAACGTCATCGGTTAGGTGGGATTACCTTAATCTCTTGTCCACCTCCTGAATGGAGATCAGTACAGTTTTTGTGCGGTTTCCGCGCATTGACAGCATGTTCGCGCCATAATTACCGAGTTTCCTCTTCGTTAATATTTAATACAGAGTTTGCAATAATTAATATATATATATATATATATATATACATATTCATGCGTTTGTTCATGCGAATGTTCTGTTCAGAGATAATACAATTTTGAAGGAACATTTCCTGAAAGTATATATTTTATGTAAATATAAGGAAAATCCAAAATCTTGCAATGTTCGTGGAAATGTGCATGCATTCCAGAAAGTTGCGTAAATTTGTAATGGAATCTAAACTCGAAGTATCCATTAAGCTGCAGTTGAATCCTTGCACGTTTCTCAATTAAGAATTCCAGTTCTTTAATGTACGATGTTATCGTATGCAAGCGTGTGCTAAATACCAACAGTGTAAAATGCCAATTTTCTGAGAAAATTGGAATTCATACTGAGTTGCTGCAGTAAAAGTCGTGTTCTATTCTTTCGGTTCCTGCCCGTGCATTTTGAATATTTTCGCCGAACGAAAGATCGTTAAATGGCATTGGCGAATAATTAAACGAATTTTAATTAATGAATTTTTAATTAATGAATTTATTATTATTCTTTCAGGGAATTTAATTCATGAATAATATTTAATTGATATTTAATATTTACGTGATATTAATAAATTTATTTAATTGATGTTAATATTTAATTAAATTAATGCATTTTTTACATAAAAAAGTAAAACCGTATTAACTAACCGGTTATTTATCACAAATTATAATTATAGGTAATATAAAAGTGTTTTAAATAATCGTAAAGAAGCTGCAGTGATCATAAAGGAAGAGCGGATTTATGAAAGCACAGTCACTCGATAACGTTACACAGAAATATTTGCAAAATAATTTAATATTTTCGGTATTACTATCAGATCGGACAAAAACTATAAACTTTGAAACATTTTTCAAAGAGTGAAAATTGACCAATTAAATGAACAAATCAATCACGAATTCTATTTGCTGCAATGTTTGAAAAATCGTGTCTTTTCGAATCGAGATAGAATATATAGTTGAATACGTATAAATATTTGATCATTAAAGTTTCGATTTTTTGGGGAATATTAAAACTGTTACAACGTTGTGAAAAAATATCGTGCAATCTACTTGGATTCACTTTACTTGTGAAGACACCTTTTTTCTTGAAAGTTCAAAGTTCTCTAAAAACATTCACAACTTTTTTTCCGCAATTGTAATTAGGGACTGAAGACTGAAGCGTTATAATAATATTTCAAAGTTCCACGTTTTTGTCGCTGTTTTGTCAAAAAAATCCAACACTTTGTCATTCTGATATTCAAATTTCGATAAAATGGCGACAAAAAATCGTACATCAAGTTTCAAAAGATATCGATAAAAGGGGAGGACTTCAGTCTTTCAGTCATAAAAGAATTCCTTGATGTTTTTAAAAATATTCGAGTTTATAGCATTTTCGAGAAAAACAAAAGCCTCCGATCTTTCACTTGCTGCACGATGAAAATACATCTTAAAAAAAAAAAAAAAAATTAATCCAGAACTAGATCACGCTTTAAAATGGGCCCAAGTGGATTGCTACACAATTTACAACATTTTAAGATTTAAGATCCGAATACTCGTGGGAGTGGCTGTAGTTGTCGCGATTGATCGCAGAAAAAATTTATCGGTTTTAAACGAACGAAGAAGCAAAACAAATAGAGGGAGCTATTAATCTCAAGTTGATGAAGCTACGGTTGATTTTCCCGACTTGGAGAACTTCTCGAATTCGTCTTTCGTCGATACCACCGTAATTAAAGAGACTAGTTCTCCGGTAAAAACAAAATGCACCACCGGATCGAAGACGAAAACTTCTCCGTTTCCATCCATCGATGTATTTAATCCTATTTTCCTGCTAATCTCTTATGTTTCTTTTTAATACATTCGAGACCAACGCGATCTTTCTTTTTAGCAAAAATGCGTCATTAATTGAGACCAACGTTATTATTTGTTGTTAGTTCTTGGATTGCGACCGAAAAAATGATTTTGCTAATGAATACGTAATATCATACAATATTGGTTTTAAAGTGGCATAAAAACGGGAATTGAAATTAACAAGTTATTTTTGTTTTTGAGGAAGAGGCTGTTCAAACATATATTTCGTACAGAAAAATATCTGTTTTTGTGGAGTATTTGTAGAGAGAACACTTTGAAACACTTTGAAGTTCTGCGCAATTTTATCAAGGTATGTTGAAAAAATTTTTGACCAATTGAAAGTCTCATCTATACAGTTCTTGGGTCGTTATTGGCACAATCTTCCATATGATTCCATTGATGAAGATGAACTTTAACGACAGTAACTCGCAGAATGATCAAAATTTAGAGATCTTTCGTTATAATCAGCGCTCATTCTTATACCAAAAATATATCAGAGAATTGTAAATTTTAACAAATTATTTCAACACTTATAGCACTTTGAAGAAATAACATATTACAGATCGTAATAAAGTACAAATGAATCTAACTAAATTATTTAAAACTTACAAATGATTAATTATTATATACGAATAACAAAAGTCGATCAAGTTTATTTTAACAACAATTTATTGATCAGTGATTGCAATTACCACTTAGTAATTGATTACAGAAATGATTGCAAATTTAATAATTGATTACTGTCCAAAATCTCTGGTTAAAATCAGAAAGTATGAAGGAGATTTCCAGAATTTCTCGTCAACACCCTATGAGACTGATATAAAAGAATCCTACCACTTTCTGGAAACCATCTCACCTGCACGATATTTCCACTTAATACGCCCCTGGTTTGACAATTGTTATTGCGCGAGAAAAAAATCATATTCCCTCGTACACGAATTTAACTGAAATTTATGAAATTTATTCGTAAGTGTGTGAAAAAATTTCTAATCGAACCAACTAAGTCAATGTTCTAAATCATATGTTATAAAAGTATCATCGTCATGAGTATTATGCACGTAAATGTCGTTATATTTAACAAAAATCATGCCGGAATAAGCAAGTTTAATTTCCTTGAATTTTGTAGTACCGTAAAGTGAGAACTTATCATCAGTTGTATAATTGGAGATAATCTTTCAGAAATCAGCCGGTGAATACGTTAAAGAATTTAGTACACGTGACGTTTGGATCGTAAACTTCTCGCTTCGTGACACGTATAATAAAATAGTAACCCGCGAGTTAAAACTGCATCAACTGCAGAAATCCTGTCGGTTGAAATTATTTCGTCGAGCTGTAAAGCGCGAAGTAGTCCGCAAGGTAGTCTCTCGACGAACGATGAATCGATGAAACTGGAACGAGGCAGGAATAATCGAGAGATCGTTATTATATTGGCCAACTAAAAAAAAGGAAAAAAAAAATGGGTCGGTCTTTAGCGACGGGTTAACTGCTTCTCTTAAATACGTAATAAGTTCTACCGCTGCAGAATTTGATCCTTCTCTTTCGCTGAGAATGTGACGCATTATTTTTAACGTTGCGATCGTTGCTGGTAGCCTGATGTGCTTTTCCCCATGTTCGCCATTGAAATAACGGTATTCGATGTTATTTATTCAAAGGTTCGTTCAACAGAGGAAACAAGATTAGAAAATAAATGATAGCGGAATTACTGTAGACGAAATCCGCGAATTAACCCAGAAAGTCAGTCGACGGACCACCGACAAAATTGAAACGATCGTAAGCTCGCAGGGGAAGCAATTTCTCCGCAATCGTCCATTTCGTTCGTGGATAGCGCGTAAGGCCACGAGTGCCATGCTACATTGGTTCTCTTTACATTCACCCAACCACGGAAGAAGCAGAGAATCCCGCCTTCGTCTCCGCATATACGAAAGCGATCAATCGTTTCTTTACAATTCCCTTTGCTACGAAAGATCCCCGTATCGAGGAATTTGTTCCCGCGAGCATACAGTTACGAAATACGCTTGATTGCCTGGATTAGAAAAAGATCGGAAATCGATGGGGGACGTTCGTAGATTTTTCTCTGTCGTTTGAAAAACATTCTGCACGAAAAGAACGAGTTAATTCCATTGGCTGCTTTTCGAGCATGCTTCGAAATCGATATTAATAAAAGTAGGGGGAAAGATACGGAGATATCGAGAGGGAATTTAGAGACGTGAAGGTGAATGCTTTTTGTAGATACAGTAGTATTTCCGAACTAATTAGTTGCAGAGAAGTCGGATAATCTTAAAAGTCTTCCGATAATCGAGACTATTGAAATATATGGTTTCAATTATATTTTTCGAATGTAACTTATCACGTTAGAAATTTTACAATTTACAATTTGTAATTAGTTATTGTTTGTTACATTACAAATGTGTAATAATTACACAATGCTATGTAGTGCTCTAAACAAAAAAAACAATTTTTAATTCTTCCTTGCTTTGATTTTTTCGAGAAATTTCTTCGTCTGTCTGCATTCTTCGTCTCGCAACTTTTGTACCATTTAATGCTATCATTTTTATTATAATCCGTATACAATGCAATCGTATTATTCACTTGTGTTAAAATTTCACATAAGCTGCTGTAATTTCGCCGGCTTTTTGTTTGCGTCATCGCCGTCGTTGTTACTTTGCCTGAAAAATAACGCGACGTAAATAAGCGCTACACTTAAAACATCCGATCCAATTAAACGTGTTCGGAAAGTAGAAGTTTTATTGGGTGTAAGCACACCACGAACTGCCATAACCGCCAGCTCCGCTTCCCTCAAATTCCGCTTCTAGGCTCGATGAATTTTCCAAAGAAAGTTCGTCCATAGACTTTGCAAGATTCTTTTGGAAATTTGTTAAGAAACGAAATTGCTCCCTCGTATTTTTATTTTCTTATTGAACTACCGCTCTGCAAACGCATTACCCCAGTTCCGAAGTTTAAGTAAAATTTAATGTCAGAACTCAAGATCGAGTCTCGAGAACAGAAATTGTTTCGTATGCAAATGTTTTCAGTTGAAATTAAACTACGTTCGGTATCTTCCCATAGATACAACAAGTTTGTTTAACTAAGCGTCGGAAAAACTCATTAATCGTCTTGGAGGATTATTCAATTAAAGCGCTGGAAATTGGGTGAGGCGAGTAAACGATGAGTCAATGAAAATTAACAGAAAATAGCGCTTGAAACGCGAGTTTTATTTCCTCCGGAAGATCATTTATTGACGAATAACGGAAACGAAGAATGGTAATTGATCACTCGTAAAATTTCAAAATATTCTTACCGTTCGTTCGGAATATCTGAGAAAATATGTTACCACGTGTACAAAGAACGGTGTATGACTCGCATGCGTCGATGTACATACACGGGAAATGAGAGACAGTTCTCAAACAACTTTCGCACGCTGATGAAAATCTTCGAACGCATTTTTCGAAGCGAACCAACCAGGAGACAGCATCGAGGAAGTTCGTGCGAACAAACTGAAGCTGAAACTTGGAATCACCAGTGAAACTCTTTCACGCCAGATGTTATATCAATATCGAGTCTTCACGTTCGTTGCAACAGGATACGAACTTCCACGAACGACCAAATCGAACCGAATACCCCAGTCGTCCCGTTTGATTCGTGTTGGCGCGCTTTTTTTTCTCGTGAATCGTTAATTGTAACGGCGTCGGCCCACCGGAGCGAGCTTGCTCTTTGACATAGGAAAAAAGGGCAAACGAGCTACGTCGCTAGCTACATCGTGCAAGATCGACAAATAAAATCAGACCGATAGATACGTAAAATCAATAAGCTCAAACGTGCCAGAGCAAACGCGTTTGCGAGCAAATTTCGTGTTTGTCTTCCTCCGTCGGACGTCGCGCACATTTCCCTTATCGTTCTGTCTACCTATCGAAGCAAAAATCAACCGCTCATTAGCGATCGCTTCTCCTCTCCTCTGGGACGTTGAAGAAAGGACGGTTTCGAAGGACGGTCGATTGTACTTTCAGCATATTATTGCATCTTTCTGTCATTAAGCTGCATGTCCCTCGAAAGAGACGAAAATTTGCACATTTCATTTCTTATCTTGCTAACGTGCGTTTGCTCGTAATGACAGTCCAGACAAATCTCGTAATAAGAGCAGTGTCACGCGAAGCAGAAAGAGCAACGTAATTTTTCTTATCGGCGAAAGATAATCCTTCGTAATCAAAGGACTGTCTCTGCGACGTTTTTACGTTGATAATTCGAAAATCATGTTTTGCGGCGAATATTCCACACGCAAAAATGGAATGAAAAGGGAGAATAAAATTGTTCCATTTTTTTTTTTTTTTCAAGCTTTCGTATTCGAGAAAATCGAGTTTGAAGATTGAATTTAGCTAATTCCAGGCGTGAGAGGAAAGAATAGTTTTATGGGGAGATTATTCTACGTGCGAGAACAAGCGAAGAATGTGGAATACAATTCTTCTGCAAGGTGCTTCGTCTTCGAGAAAGTCGAGTTTGAAAATTTATCAAGTACACGTGTACCAAGGCCAACTTTTTAACGAAACATATTGAAAGCCTATTTTCTTAGGCTTGCCTGGGGAAGAACGATGCCTGGGGTGAAAAAATCTCATGTGTACTTGAGATAAACGTTCAAACTCGATTCTCCCGAAAACGGAGGTTTTAATGGAAAAATTTTATTCTTCGAAAGTTCCGATCTATTGATCGAGCGGTAAACGACTCGCGAATTTGCTCGATTTGACGATCGTAATATTCCGAGCGATGTATTTTCCGATCCAAAGTGTACTTGGGGGAATTTTTGTTTGGAAACGCTGATTCAGAATTTATCGGTTAATGAGTTTGGTTATAAATCTGCAAAGCGGCAGGGAGTACTCGGCAAGGCCTCGAGGAAGAGATCCTTTCAAAGGAAGTAATTTAATTTTCATCGTATCCAGAGCGAACTCTATAGAAGGGCCGAAATCCAAACGTTGCGAGAGGAGCCAGGTTCCAAACAGTTCTGTCAAGTTAAATCCTGCATCGCGTTCGCTTTGAGAGCGGCGTTGAATCGCAAAATAAGTAAATTTCTCGAATAACGTTAACCGTTATCTCGCAATCCGTCTTCCAGGGGCAAATTAATCGGTAACCGAGTCAAATGTTACGACGGTTTAATAAGGTGCACGCCAAGTTTTACCAGCGACGAGTTTGCACACACGTGCGCATTGACGCATACGTCGGCCTAATGAAACTCATCGTACACCGAATTCTGCTTCACGAGGTCGTCAAATTGTTAATACCAGGTATATACGACTTTACACGGAGCGCGACGCCTGACGGAATTTCCAGCGGAAGTCGACTTTGAATACCATTAAATGTCATTCCTCGTCTTGTCGACTATTATCCAGCAATTGTGTCGCGCTTTGTAGAATATGTCGTAGAGTCGTTGCTAGGACTTGTACCGTATTGTTGCGTATCGTTTACGGTTTTTGTCACAACTAAAAATTAAACAGAAGAGAAAAAAAAAGAAAAAGATCGTCTGCCGTTGGTGATACGTGATCAAACGCCTATTTCATAGTAACTACGAACTCGCTGGAAAAATTCAATTAAAGTTTACGCTTCGCTAACGCTTCGTCCACTGGCTACCTGACTCTCGCGACCCGAGTTTCATTTCCTCGCGAAATTACTCATTTAAATTCCAACCGCGCGCAAATCAAATCGTGCGTGGACCAGCTTTGAGCAGCCTGTTCGTTAAAGCAGTCCGTGACTACTCTCATCCGTAATCTGATACTTAACTCTGGCAAGTCGCTCGAGGAGAGATCGTATACCCGAGATCGCGTGCTCGATCGCGTGAACTCTGCGATGTTGATCATCCAAATGCGCCAGCGAACGCACTTAAGATCGTGCGATTGGCGATATACCGATCGAACAGCTCGGCCCGATTTTCATTTTCACCGCGGGGCGAACGGCGGGTCACTGGGGTCACAATTACTCAGCCTCGCTAATTCCCTGCCGGTGAAGAAGTGACGAACCCGAGCGAAGGAGAAGGAACGTAACGAACCGCGGCCGTTTTTCCGACCGCGTGGCTGGTGCGGTTCCACTGCGCCGGCCTAATTCCTCGTCGGCTCGTTATGAGCCGCAGAGCCGCGCGCACTTGTTACCCACGGCAAATTTACATTTCAAAACCGGCGGCTCGAGAGCCGAGTAAATGTACGTCGAAATTGACGTTGCACCGGCCGTCGATTGAACTCTTCTCTCTCGCTTTCGCTAGTTTCGCCGCCTCCCTCCGCGCGTGAAAGCGGAAATTATTGCTTGCCACGACTGCCACCACGTATCTTTTCTCTCTTTTTTTTTTTTTTTTTTTTTTCATTTTTATCGCGAGTGTCCCGCTCGTTTAACCTGCAATTCATTACATCTTTTCTTGGCCATCCGCCTCCCCAACTCCCCGTGTCGCTTCTTCGATTTCGGTTTCAATAAAATCGAGTTTTAAGTTTCGACCTCAACCAACCGTGAACATACTCCGCTCGCCGAAAATTCTCGATAATTCAACGATCCTCCGGGGTTCAATACCTCGCGGCTCTGTTCCTCGTCAGGAATAAATCATGTTCACGGCTGACTTTATCGCCTAGGCAAAGGCTGGCCGCCTATTTAATCGACCGGTCAGCACGGAACTAGAACGGAGGCCCTGCGACAGAACGTGGCCCTAACGTCTGGACAGGAGGAGACACCGTGAACGTACAAGCACCGAATGAAAGGGGCTAGCGTGTTTTATTGCTCGGCTGATACGCGAAAATAGGGATCCGAGCTGTCGGTGATTGCAAGCCCTCCTCACAACGGGCCGCTCCTATACGGTTATTAATCATCGCTTCCTCCGCAATGCTACGCGTCGAATTGGCCAAAGAACCAGTCGCACGTTTCGAATCTAAATTTATATCTCAACGCAACTAGAGCCATTAGAGCGTGACGTTTTAGTGTATTCCGGAAAACGGAATGCCTCAGGTCAAAATCATGTGAATACGATTTGTTGATAAGCAAAGGACAGTTCAGGACTGAACGATTCGTCCTGTTGTTTTGTATTGTCTTAATACACGTCTACCACGGCTATTGTGTCGTCAACTTTGGTTGCTCCGCGTATCTGTTATTTATTTTATATCTGTTTTCAAGCATTAGTTTGTCAATAAGTCTGTTCTCAAGCATTAGGTTTGTTAATAAGCGGTTTTCTCGTTGGCCCGACTTCGGTTTAATCCTGGAGACCGTTCGTTCATTTCACACGAGACATTTCAAGTTTACTTTTTCAAATAATTGTGTAAATCTATTGTGCTTTTTTTTTATTGCGTGTTAGATTAAAAATGGAAAATCAAAACGAGCATTCTCGACATATTTTGTTGTTTTATTTTAAAGAAGAAGAAAAGACACGAGCGCGTAAAGAGATTTCTGACGTGTATGGCAAAGATGCTTCATCGCAGGACGCGTGTGCACAAAAGTAGTTTGCCAAGTTTCGATGATTTCAGCATTAAAGATGTATCACGATCTAAGAAAGATCGATATCGACCAGGTGGAGATCGATAACAACAAAATAAAAATGTCAGTCGATGCAAATCATCGAGCGGAAAAGATCGCGAAGCAAGTGTGATAAACCAGCCCAAAATACTTCCAAAGTAGAACTTTCATCAAACGGAGATTATGTTGTCAGTCTGGTGAGGCATCGATTGGAAAGGCATCGTGTCTTTCGAACTGCTTCCAAGAGTTGAAACGATTAATTCGAGTATGTGCTGTCGACAACTGGATGAATTAAGTAATGCCATTCATCAAAAGCATCCAGAATTAATGAATTGGAAAGGGATTTTAATCTTTCTTGACGCCAGATCCCCTTCGTCGTTAAGGGCTCGTCAGAAATGATTGCAGCTAGAATGGGATGTGTTACCATATCCTTCTTATAAATCCTCTTTCATTTGTTTTGTTCTCTTCGGAATTCTTCGAGAGGAAAAATCTTTAATTCCGATGATATCAAACAGTACTTGGATCAGTTTTTTGCCGCCAAAAGACTAGGAGTTTTTTGAGCGCGAAATCATGGAGCTGCGAGAAAAAAGCAGTGGATCCAACTGGCCAATACATTGTTCAACAACGTTGTTGTTTAATACGAAAAAATTATGTGTTATTCGCTTAGAAAAAACCGCACGGACTTGTTGACCAATCCAACATCATCAATGTTCGATCCTTTGATCGACGTTTGGCTCGCACGGATTGCGTTAGGGTAACAGAATAAACTTCAAAGTGATTGGCTAATATTGGTTGTCCAACTTATGAAATAGGCTCGCAGGCAGCAAAGGATTATTCTTAGTTTTAGAGTTGTTATAATTTTCATTCACGTTTCAGTAACCAAGAAACTTCGGTGTTATGGCAAAAGTCACAATTCACTAGTCGCTCGTTATCTTCAAGTCGGTATCTTCACACAAAACTTTCGTCTATTAATATCCGACAAAAGTATAAGATATTGCATTGCGTGTTCTTCTAGTTGTTTATGCTATTTTAAGTTCTTCGTTAATGACATTCGTCTCGTTTCAATTACATAGTACAAAGTACATAGAAATGGTGTTGAAGAATTTTGGAAATAATTTCGCGTTAATTTCAACGACGCGTCAGCCATTAGACACGTACTTACGTCTAGAGAGTTGGCATCGTGCGATGTATAGCGCATCTGCTTAACATGGTAATTTACCAGGCAGACATATCATTCCGACAAGAACGGTACGACTTGAGCTTTCTTTACGGCTCGATAAACTTTGTTGTGAAATAATCTGAAATCCCCGAGTTGAATATTTATCAAGCAAACGAATTCAATTGGCAAACAGTCGACTGATAAATTGCTTATTATATCCACGTGCACTCGTTCCGGTTCTGTCAAAAATGATGCATATGCAGAACCAATTATTGCGTAGATGATACGAGATCAGGGAGGAATTCTTATCGTAATTGAATGCCAGCCGTCGCTTTTCCGAATCGACGCGCGAGGAATCCACTTTCCTCTCTCCCAGCTCCAATCACGTTCTTTATTTTCAATTAGCGAGAACGATGCGAGGAATTCTAGCTATACAGCACGAAAGATTCCGATTGGAACGGGCCGATCCTCTTTGCTCTCGGATCAAAACGGTTCGAGAGACCAAGTTAAATATATGCCAACGTGATTAATGGATCGTACGTTGCACTCCCGAGAATTGGTCTTTGATTAATCGAGCTATGAAATTACTTTACACTTGTATCGATGTATTCGTGCGTAAAAAGAGCGCGTAGAAAAGGGTCCTTCCCCCCTCCTCCAAAGATGTTGCGCATAATTTTTGCAACATCACCGTCTCGTAAGACTCGAACGTCTCGGACAAATTACATTCCCCTCTCTGTTATATACCAATCTCGGCAGAGGCTTCGGATTCTGCTCGAATCTTCCAAAGCTTGATCCATTTCATTTCTTTTCTTTTTTTTCCTTCCTTTCTCCCCGTTGGTGTTTTTCAGACCTAAACCATTTCATTTCGAACTATCGAAAAAACGATCTGCCAGCATCCACAATTTCAAGACGTATCTCCTCGCTGAACTCTCTCTCGCTGGAGTGAAACGAGTGGGAATCGGAATTCTTATTATCGTTCGTTTCCCCCTCTTTCGGTTGTATCTCGAATACGATAAAGAATTCCATGGAATTTCGTGCTTCCGTCGGTTGTAAATTTGAACGCGGTCGACTGAAAGAACGTTTCTCGTCCGATTGAACTGCCGGCCGCTTTTTAATAGCCTCTCCGGTATATGCTTTACTCCAACGTCAAATGGTCGTCAACATAATCGACTGTTCCAACGACTTGTAGTGACATCTATATCAACGATAGGTGCAAATTGGATTCGCCTGCTTTTCTTTTTTTTTTTTTTTTTCAATAGATAGGAAAACGTGTGCACATCTGAAAATATAATTAACTTTTTTATTTTAAACCGCAAGTTCATCCAACAGCGTGTGATCTAACAGCTTTCAGAGGAAGAAAATGCACGACTTCGTTAATAATTGTCAAACTGTTAAATTTTGCTGCACTACTTTCGAAGGGGAAAAAATGTTGCGCAAGCTCGCGAAAAATTATCTAACGCATACATATAAAGAAACTTGAAACTGCGACAATGTTAGAATTCGTTTGCCAAGAGTTGACTGAAAGATGGCAATGGATAATCGAATAAAGCAAACGACGTATCGTCTGATACAATTTTTGTTTCTCTCTAGGTGAAAGGTTCGCCTTTCATTCACACTATAAAAAGAACGCATTTTTGTCAAAAAGAAAAAAAAAAAAAAAAAAAAAAAAACGCACTACTCGGGCAACCTAATAACCCATGTTTCATTAAAATTTCAAACAGCTATGAAAGAGTGACGCAATCAATTTTTATGTCACGTGAAATTAATTGCGCGCGACACTGTCAATTCGTAAAACATTAAAGGGTAATAAATTACAGGGAAGTACCGTCGAGACTTCAACGAGGACTAATAAATTCTCGTTCGCTAAGTGTACGTACACGAGGCAACATTAATTACCAAATTCGTTGATATATTTTCCAATATTCCAATGTAATATCTAATAGATACATAATTAATGACACCTGCGCCAAGTTACATTCCAGTTCAATGCTCCTTTCCGCCGGTGTGAAATCAGTTGAAAGAATATGGAAATCAGCGGTGCGCGTTACAGGAAAGTAACGGAGGGAGGGGGATAAATATTCACTCGAAACTGCATTTTCCACATAAATACCGCTCAACGGGCTAAACAATCTTTTGTGGAAAATTTATAATTGCCTCGCCCCCGAAATCCTTCCATTTTTCGATCGAGATGTTTTCTCTCGCTGGCTTGCTATTCCGGACAGGTATAAATAAAATAAATCTTCCGACGGGAAAGAGCAGAGAAATGTCAAAAGCGAAAAACAAACGGAAACAAAAGAAACATTCGTTTGAGGATTCCGCGATGGAATACCAGCGATACGACGTGTGTTATTAACGAAACATCTTTTAGGTAGTCAGTGTGTGGATCGTAGCACGGTATAGAGCGTGTAGGAACTTCGCTTCCGAGGCTCGAGAGAGCCTTTTGTGAATCGCGCTGCGCAAGACAGTTAATTTCCCGGAAGTCTAATAATAACTGGATGAAAGCGTTTCACATTGTTTTATTAAATATTAACATTAAAAAAGAGGTTGATTAAATAAAAATTATCAAGTGTTAACGAATTTTACCAAATACGGATACACGATAAATTCCAAACGATACTGATGAAGGAAAATTGTTCCAAATCGTAAAACATGGTCATAATACATGTCGTTTCTGAAATGGGTAAATTTCTATTTTGACGGCTCTTTTCAATTTCGACTGTTAACAAAAGATTGTAAAAGTTTCTCGTTACTTCTTTAGAAAAAATTATAATTAGTTTATAATCGTATTAAAAACCGCCAAACTGAAGATTTATCCTAAAACACTATAAATTAAACGCTTAATGTTGAATGTTGAACACGCGGACGAGAACAATTTTGGTAAGTGGGCCACTGGGTATGCTCATAAATCGTCGCCTACAAAAAAAAAAAAAAAAAATGATAAAGACGAATATTCAAAGATTTTACTCCGCTGTCAGCAAATAAACGGTTGGATCGATTTTCCTCGGCGCATCGAATTTTTCAATATAGGATATGCGTGTATGGTACGTGCATGAATACACAGAAATTCGAATTCCATTTTCCGGGACGAGAAACAAAGAATCTCACGTATCAAGAACTCAAATTGAAACCGATCGATCGGCAGAGATACGAATCCTGGATCTTCCAGCCGTTATCCGGGAAACCTTGCCATTTGTCACGGCGTAAGCCACGGGACGGAGGCGGCATACGAAGCTGCGTATCGTGTCTCGTAAGATCTCGAACTGCAGGTGAAATCAAATTCCGAACCAGATTATTCGGGACTCTCTCGGGGTTCTCTCGCGTTAATCCTTCGATGATCTGTCGAAATCAACTACACTGTCGGACAAAAATATAGCACACTGGTAATGATACCGAATTTTGAATGATACGTTCGTAGTTTTCCGACAAGATTCAATTTAGATGGATTTGATGGCTTTAATTATTATTCCCATGGCATTAGAAAAGAACAGGTGTCGAAAGTTCGTCGACAAGTGGTTGGAGGCACAGGTTACAATTGATTACGATGGACGAACAGTTCATTGATCGCACAAATGCTGTGATATGCAAAAATTTAATTGAAGTGCAAATTCAAGATCACGAAACTCGTGTTGGAGGTGAAAATTTCATATTTCAACAAGAGACAATCCGTAGCAATTGCGAGAGATTTCTTTGTATCTCAAAAAAACTGCACGACTTGTACCCCAGTACGATTCGTCTCACTGAAAAGCCCAGAAGCAACTGTTCTGACTAGGAAATGAAGACGACTTTTTTGCCGTAAAATTTTATCGATATGCAAATATTTGAATCGATAGAAAACAAATTACAGACGCCACTCCTACTCGAGGTCTAACCCACACCCCCTCACGAATCACGTGACCCAAATCAACCAATCGCTAATTTTCGTTGCATTAGCGTTGCACCCGAAGAGGTCTGATTTTCTGGGTTATCCCCGCTAAAATCACTTTCAGTGATAATATACCTGTTCCCCCTGGTCTGCAATCTCTCGATTTAAATATTATAGAAAATTGCTGGCGTGAACTGTCGCGAACTATTTACACCGGCAATCGACAATTTGTCGCAATCCAGAAGTTAAAGAAACTTTAGCAAGTAAAAATAAAAAAGTTATATAAATCATTGCCGAATCGCGTGGTGAAAATTATACAGAAGAATTAAATATACAAACTATCAATTTAATTGTTGTTTATTTGAAACATTTTCTTTCGACTGTTGTTTTACATGTGCTATCTTTCAACAGCCGTTATATTTGACATTGACGAATGACATTAATTACTTGCATGTTTAATTGTGTTATTTGAGGTAAACACGTATCTATATCATTCAATGTTTATGAAAGTTTGAGTACCTACAAATATAAAATTTCTTAAAAATTGCAGTTTGTCCGACAGTGTCACAGTCCTCGATCTCGTGATCTGTTATCAGTAATTTAGCGCTTTGAATTTGTTCGTGATAACTGTATCGTGACGCAGCTTCGTTTCTTTAACTGAAGAAATAGATCGTCTTTCTAAGGCAAAAACGAAGAAATAAATCATTATAAACCACAGAAAATTTAAGTAATAAAAAGTTAGCAAGGTGAAAGATAAACATAACAAATTGATCGCGTTGTATAATAATAACCTGTTTAATGCAGAATTTCGATATCTCTATTTTAGCTGCAAATTAATAGCACTCGTGTGCATCGGGATTGAATTTTCGATGATTAGATAATTGGTTACAACACTTGTTTCCTAACCGCTGTATCAAATTATACAAATTGACAATGATACACTTTTGGTTGTTGAGGTGAATATATTATATTATTACAACATTACGTTATAATAACAGAACTTTCAATAGAGAATACTAATTGGATCAAAATTATTTC
This sequence comes from Melipona beecheii, assembly GCA_032399605.1. Lineage (NCBI taxonomy): Eukaryota > Metazoa > Arthropoda > Insecta > Hymenoptera > Apidae > Melipona > Melipona beecheii. Next base: position 1,044,824 of record JAUCMO010000210.1, on the reverse strand, counting down.
CCGAAAATAACTAATTATTCGATAGCGTTATTATACTTAAATCACCACGATATAGTATTAATTATAATATAATATTATCATATTTGAATAGTGGGCTATACAAATTTTTTCTTTTTATCACGAAAGATTTAACACGCGATTTTAATAATACTGAATTCACATGTGTAATCGATGTTTTTCTCCATCAATTTTTGAAGAAATCAATTTTGCAAAAAGATTCAAATTTTCAACTTTCAACACTTTTTGATATTGCATTAACGGTTATTCGAACAGTTAATTTGCGGAAAATGAGTCTGTACACTCTCCCAAATATAATAATGTATATTTTTATAACGTTTAAACATGTTTAAGCAACGTTCACAATAAAAAAACGATATAAGCCTAAACCAATTTTTCTAATTGATCGTAAATTACCAAATCTGAAACAAAATTGAAATACCACAAATGATTGAGCAAATTTTTTTTTTATGAAAAGCACGGAAAAGATACAACAGAAATTTTGTTTTTGACTGAGAAATTAAAATAGTATTTCGTGCGACACGAGATACTTAATGTTATCGATGTTTTTTAACTTCAATGATTAACCCTTAGAGTTATAATCGAGATAGGACGAAATATGAATTTGAATTTTGAATTTTAATTCAAACTGAAGACTAACAGATACAAATTATATATAATGTTTTTGATACTTTACATCTCACACAATGCAGTATGTTGTAATAACTAATGTTTACTGCAGACTGAGAAATTGTAAGACAAGTGATTAATTATCTATTCAACGCCATTTCATCCATATTAAACCCATGCTGGATTTTTTCTTACATCCTTTCCCGACAAATTGAAAAATATTCACAAAATGCGTTCTGTGTGTCATTTTTACTTTGAACATTATGTTTAAATGTTTATAATGTTACAAAACAACATCTCATTATATTTGAGAGAAGAGTCTACGGAATCATTTTCTGTAAAAGAAGTTTAAACAGCTTTTACAGCCGGAATGTAAAAAAGTATTCAAAGTTGAAAAATTGAATTTTTTTCAAAGTTAAGAAATAACTCGTAAAAATTGATAATAATGGAGAAAAACAGATTGCACATTCGTATTCAGCTTTTTTCGAAAAAAGCAGAATCAATTGTTCTTTGTGATAAAAATCATATTGACCAGTGTTTTCACTTGCAAGTAATTTTTTTTTTTTTTTTTTTTTTTTTTTGTTGAAAGAATAGTTTTTATTTTGAATTCGTTTGTAAACTTGACACATTTGAATAAATAAAATACGAAAATGAATAAATAAACTATTCTAGTTTTCACAATTGCAATTAATTTTGCATTTAATCTATCCTGAGAATAGACGTGCAAATTACGTATGGTCGAATTTTTACATGACATTATGCATTTTTAAATTCCTACATGCGTTTTCAGGATTTTAGAAATAATTCGACATGAATATTTTAACAATTCACTCAATTTTCAATCAGTCTTTCAATTCTATTACTTGTATCGTTAATTTTAACTAGAGTTATTTGTAAGTAACAAGCAGACAGAATAAAATTTTCAAAATATGAATATTTCTAGTTGTATACCTACGTATAAAGTCACAGTATGTTAACTTGTAAATAGACACGCCGCTATCTTTTCGATAGTTCGTTTATTTAGAATTATCAAAATTCGAAATCTTCGAAATCTTAAACAAATTCCCTACCTCGTTCCATCTACTTTTCCAGCGTTATTTAGTTTATTCCAACTCGTGCAACTAGAAGAAAAGTTCATAAAGAATTAAAAAAACTTCAAGTTGGAAAATAAAAAGTTTAAAATTACGAAGAACTTAAAAATTCTTTATAAGGAAATTCTTTTTAAGGATGCATCCGAGCTCCTGAGCTATCTCTTTTTAAGCTTTCAACTGCAAATACTCCTCACGCCGTGTGAAATTTTTAAATATTATTTTCTTAAATGTAACGTCGAGCCAGCTTGAATCTTCGGGATCGCGTAATCAAAGTACACCAATCCGTTGAAAGTTAATATCATTTCTCTGGCGACCGGACGAGCTGCACGAAACGGAAGGAAAGCCAATAATAGAAGGTTTCTGCATTTCTCTCGCGAGCGCGCGCGCGCGCGCATTCGCTGAATCGCTTCGTCAGGAATTAAAACGATGCAGCTTTCATTCCACCGTTTCATCCGTTATTCTCTGTACTGAATTACTTTAACGAACGATCGCTGATTTCCGTTAGACGTAATCCAAAATCGAAGATTTCCTTTGCACAATCGATTAAATTTTATTCACCGGGTTTTCCATCGTGATCTTTCGAATCCTCTCGCACCGGCTCTCGATTCGTCATCGAGTCAAGCATCACGTTCAGGCTAGATTTCAAGTACCTATCTATAAGTGAAAGAAGTTCAGCGCCGTGTATTCTATGCCGCGTTCTCTATGCCAACTTCCACACATGTGCCATCGTTAAATTCTCATGGATGCAATCAAAAGTCTCTAAATGTGTGAAGCGACAGGTAAAGAGTACTGTATGGCAATATTTGTAAACGAAATAAAACTTTCATCGTTCGTTTCCACGTTCATTAACGAAATATATGAAATATGATCGGCGAGATGATAGCACACTTTTGAAATTATATCAATGTCCCTTACTTGTTAAATAGTACAAAAATATATAGTAGGATTTCATAATTTATAATAATAATAATACGTAGAGTATACTCGTCATGCAAGAAAAGTGATCACAATTTCTTTTTGCGGAAAATAAAACATATTTGTAAATTTGAGAATAAGAATGTTTTGAGACTAGACTTCAGTAGTGCTTTTTACATCGTTCCTAAATAATTTCTTGCTATTAATATTAATTAAATTAAACAGTAAAATTATTGATTTCTCAAAAAGAAAACTAGTGTCATTTCCTTACGATTTAATTTAATTTCACGACAGCTGCACATACTCTGTGTTTTAACGAGTATAATCGCCATTGTTCTAGCGACACAGTAATATACAGTAAATACTTTTAAAAGCAGCACTTTGACTAAGAGGTTAAGGCACTTTTTTTTAATTCAGAAATGTTTTCAAATGGTCCATTTCCTTTATAGACTTTTGCTGTAAGTTTATCTCAACAGTTTTCAATAATAATGTTTAAATTCGGGGAACATGTAGGCCAGTCCAAAACTGAAAAGTATTCCTAAACAATTTTGACGGTATGGACCGCGCAGCATTATCACGTTGGAAGATGATGTTATTCGTAGCAATATGTGTTGCCTTCACCTATTTGACGTTACACTTGTGACACTTTTTTTTTTTCGTACATCGTGATAGTAATAATTACAACCGTCCGAACCGTCTAAATCGAATCGCTTTTCATCTATGAATATAATTTTATTCCATATTATCACTGAAAGTGATTTTAGCGGGGATAACCCAGAAAATCGGGCCTTTTCGGGTGCAACGCTGATGCAACGAAAATTAACGATTGGTTGATTTGGGTCACGTGATTCGTGAGGGGCGTGGGATAGACCTCGAGTAGGAGTGACGTTGTCTGGTACTGAGCGATCGCGCCTGTAATTTGTTTTGTATCGATTCAAATGTTTGCATATCAATAAAAGTCGTCTTCATTTAGAATAGTGCTTCTGGCCATTACATATATTCTACATATATATCGTGGATGCCTAAAGAATGTTCGACGATTGTAAATAAATTTTCGACTCCTGTCAATAATTTCTGCTTTGTTCAATTTTTTTTCAAGTCTCATTTTTGCAGTAGATATTTGTAATATTCCAGATGGTAATTTCGTACAGAGTACAATTTAGAGCACAAAAAGATATACGAAATGTCCGGTATGCTATCTTTTCGCCAACTAAATTTCACAACTTTTGTTGATATACAAATCGATGTACAAACTACGATGTTAGTTTCGAAGTTAGATATCATATCGCTACAAATTTAGCGTTGATGTATCATTCATCGAATCTCGTAGATTCTGTCTTTTGTCTTTATCTGTGAAAACCTAATGATAGCACACATGTGCTATCTTTTTGTCCAAGGATAGATACAGTGCGTTTAATAAGAACGTGGACATTACTTCTCTGAAAAAGAATATTCTTTTTGTAAAAAATTTTTCACAGATCGAAAGTACAGCTAAAATATTATTATATACCTAAAATACTATTACGTACTCAATTAATAGTGTATTATTGCTGGGGTACGACGAGACGTGCTTTCCATCAGCTTCTCAGCAATTCGTGCTTCAAATGATTGACCAAACATTTTCAATCGGTGTCGGGGGGTTGAGATGATCCAACGCTGACATCGTTTTCCCTTCTCCACTGCGTACAAACGCGGCTCTTAAAGTTTCTAAAACTGGTCTCGTTCATTAAACCTTTTTCCTCTTTTGTGCAATTTAATCGTAATTTAAGTGCCTCGATTGTTTCTAAAGACGAGTGAAGTCTGCGACTATTAAAGCAGCCCCAAATATACACTTTATTAGACGTTTGACAGTTCCCTGGACAATTGAATTTCCAATTTGAAAACGTTTGGTCAATCATAGATTGTGACGTATCTTAATAACGAAAAACCCAAGTCGTTGAATTCGAGAAACATGGAGATCTTTACCTGTCTAGTATACCGAAAAGTTGGTCTCGTCGCGTCCAAGCAATAATCACCAGTGACAGAGATTGAACACACTATTAACAAAGTGCGTAATGGTATTTTAGGCGTGCAAAATTTCTTACGAAAAGAATATTTCTTTTCAGAGAAAAAAAGCAACAGCGTGCACGTTCTTATTAAACACAAATGTATATCGGATTCGAACTCGCTTTTAATGGCTGTTTGATAGCATCGGCATCGTGTACGATCATGCGCGTCCCATTCGGTTTTAATTGCACTTGTTCCGGCCGTTCGATTTCAAACTATCGAACTACGTCAAAGACCACCGTTCCGTTACTTTGTTACACCCGATCGTCGAATAATTTATATCGATCGATCCCGTTCAGCGGAACCCGACCGATGACCGTGCTACAACTTCATCAACGTTCTTATCGTACGTATTTTCCGAGCGTAGGCTCGCGTTTCCCATATTAATCAAAGCGCAACGTGCGCGAACGAGGTCCGGATTGGAACCTCAAACTTTTGCCAGGCAATCTCGGCGTGCTCGGTAAATCAAAAGAATCGACACGCCCGTGCAGACTTCCCGTAGTTGATGTATTCGCCCGTCGCGGGAATTGCTTTACAGGCCACCGGAGAAAATACCGATAAATTGAACGGATAAATTGAAATTAGTTGCGATTATCGATCCAATTTTCTGGCATTCCGGTTCTTCGGCTAATAAGTCACGTCGATTTTGACTCCGAGCTGCAACGCCAATCAAACTCCCGCTCGAATTGTTCGTCGCTCGGTTGTCACTCGGATCCGCGTAGAAAAGGAAAATTATTTTTTTTCGCTTTGCAAAACACTAAATTTTAGAGGTCGAGGGAAGCAGAAGGGAACGTCCGCGCGTCTAGCCGTTTTTCGGTATTCCCTTTGTGAATCGGCAAATGTCCATCTTCTTCTTTTTATCGTGCGTTGAAGCGCGCACGCGCGTTCGTTTACCAATGAGGAAAAATTAAACATTCGTGTTTCCACCAAATGCAGTCACTTTTGCCAATCTGCTCAAAGCGAGCAACTAACGCGGCGAAAACTTCTCGAAATCTTCAGTAAAACTAACACGTCCTACCCCTCTGTCATACTGAGCGTTGCATCTGACCCAGTTTGTCGAGTTATTTCTTTATTTGTTCGCCTGCGTCTTAATACAAATTGCTCGCTTGTTTTTGCGAGTTTACGAGACTAGGAATTGCGAAGCTGTGACTGAGAATTGGACCTACGGTTTTTTCCGGACTTTTCCACGATACACGCGAAAAATTTCCAGAGACGATTGTCGGTGACTCGAACGCCAGACTCTGTAATTGCTGGTCTTTGTGTTCTTGTCCGTTTTAATCACTGCGGATTCCTCTTAACCCTTTGAATGCTTGAAATTACCAAGAGATTAAAAGTTTAATACCGAACAAGGAGCATGTAACGAATTACGAACGCATTCGGTTTTGAGCTTATAGTTTTGATAGAAACTAGTTTTATAGTTTTGAAGAGTTCCGATTCCCGGTGAAATTGTGTCTTGGGATGTTTGGTTTCGAAATTTCATTTCGTTAATAAAACCATAATATGTAAAGTAAAGTGAAATACATTACAAAATAATGTTGCGTAAAGTTCTTCGTTAATGAAGAATAAAATGTATAATACATATTAATTTTGATCTGAATAGAAAATGGTGTAATAATGAGTCGCTTTTTGGACGCCTTTTTTGAAAATGGAGAAAATTATATATATATATAATGTTATATTTTAAATACATATAAACAATTCACATTCTGCTATTCGAGAGCGGCACTCTGCTAATTATAAGAAATTTTTTAATTTTGTTTTTGGAAGTTATCGCAGCTTCGATTTAAATTTATAAATAAATTTTTAAACATCTGTGAGAATTTATATCTCGGCTAATTATTTTCAATATTTGTTGTTTAATTTTTCACAGGGTTGCTATTTTAAGCAAAATAATAGGAGTATGTTTTAGTGGAAGACAAAATTTGTTGTCTATTGCCAGAAAAAGAATTTATAAGCTTTATCATGCATTTTATTTATTTGATTGAATTTTAAATTTTAAAATAAATTCGAATTTTAAATTTTAAATTAATTTTATTAGTTATTAGAGGTCGATATTTCAGTGATTTGCAATGATTTTGAAAAGGACATTTTTTGAAAAATGTTCTTTTTATATTTAACAATAAAAGGAAGAAGGTACTTGTAAGAACTCTTCATATATTTATTCGATATATTGTAATATATTGTTCTGTTTGAATCTCCAACTAAACTGATTATTTTGTTGTTTATTGATTATAAAATCATCTGCACATACTCTAATGTAGATTAAATGCTCAACGAATTAATATAAATCCATCAAATACCAAACAAATACAGATACATCACCAAAAATTATAGAAGAGAGTGTGACAGTATGGCCTTCACAAAATTGGTGCTGATCATAAGTATAAGTAATCGACAAAATGAAAGTTTTTTTCTCCACACGCGTAAAAAAAAAAAAATATTTTTTGTAAGTCAAGAAAATTAAAAACTTGCGTGTAATGTGTCTGATAAGAGGCTCGTGGGATCATCGGTATTTGTAAACAAGGTTATTTAATCTCTGGTATTTTTTAAATATAAATTTAAAGTTTTCAAAGCTATGCGTGTTCATAAATTAGATTTCCTGCAAGCGGAATTTTGAATCAGAACTACGTGTAAGGTATGAGCGCCGAAACTCGTTCCCTGATAATTCAGACATCGAAATTCCTGATGGAGCTCCTCATAACGTCAATGTAGGGTAAACTTGGGAGAGACGCCACGGGCGGATAGATGCCGCATTTGTAATATCCTCTGATCAGAGAGAGAGAAAACTGTGTTGCATCTTGTTATAGCTGTTTGTCTTGGAAAACAAGATAATATCGACTCGGCTATAATTATCGCGTGTACGAAATTAAACTGATAATTGTAAAAAGAATCACGTTAAAAATTTTGACATTAAATGCTTCATTTGGAAATTACAAATACGTGATGAACTTGCTTACTTACTAAAGAATTATTTCTTTTAACGATTTTTATTCAAATTCTTGAAACGATTTATTTTCGTGATATTTGTTGAATTCAAAGTAGTATGATATTTTCTAGGTAAAATAATATCTCATTAGTTTACCAATATTTCGAGCAAAAATTTGGATTCAATTATGAGTCAGATTTTAAGAGTACCATTTTTTTTTTTTTTTTTTTTGTAACATCTAAACTTTATTATTTCACGAATCGGTTTTTAAATATTACGTCGTTTTCGATAACACGGAATTTGTTACACAGACTTTCGACGACGTTCTTAGAAATCTGTATATAATGATAAAGACAGTGCCGCTGTCGCGGAATGAAAATGAGAGCGAATTTCTCTTTCAGTAATACGCTATTAAACGCACACCGCGGTTAGTGTCATGAAATAGAGGGCGATAAAAGAAGAGAAGGGAGGCGAAATTAGCCGGCACATCTGTCGACGAAATCGCAAGAATTAAGGTCCCCTTCCACGGCGCGGAACAATCCGAATATCGTGCAATCGGTGTATAATCTGTTTAAGTTTGCTCATTTGACACGCGTGACTAACCGCAGTTCGACCGTGGGTCGTGTTTCACTGTCCCATGAGGCGTGCGACAGGGAATATCCTTTATGAGCACGACAGATGCGTCAACGGATCATCCCCTAAAGTGTGGCGAATCACATCCTGCGTGTTTTATTCGAGCCGAGTGTCGGCGAATGATTCGACTTTCCTCGAGATATCGTAGCTCCGCATAATCCAATCCGTGTAAAATATAAACGCTGCCCCAGTATAGCGTCTTGGACGCATCGTGTCCCATTCCAGATTCTACGTTATGATGTCGCTCGTCGATTATGCCGTTGCAAAAGAATATACGAAAAAGCACGCTAGATTACGACTCTCGTCAACCCCAAATGGCGAAATAAATCGTGAAACGCTCGCAGGGATTTGGACGAATACATATTTACGTTGAGCCCCACGGTTCTGGCATTTTAAAGGGAATCCATGCGAGCCTGCTGACTCAACGAACATTTCAAACCCCTGCGATATAACGACCCCGGCTCTTGCCTTCGCCAAAGATGCTAATTTTTATTCTTTTATTTGTTCCGATCAAGCGTGAGCTGGCCAAAGCCTATCGGTTCACCACTCCCTGTGTGTCCACGGCTGAGCGCGCAAATTTTCATGAATTCCCATGATCATGCGCGTTTTACTGGTCCGTAACTCCGTTGCCTCGTTCGACCAATTAGCCTGGAGCTTCAGCCAACAGAAGATGAACGCCAATAAAAATTACCTTTAACAATTCACCAGAGAAAATCGTTCATCTCCACGCATTATCCTCGTAATTCGCACGCGGTTTCGTTAACCGCGTTACTGCTAGAAACAAGATCATCAGCCGGAGCAATAAAGTTCTTTCTTTTCTCCATTTACGGCGCGGAGTAAGTAGCTAAAACAACAGTGTCAGGAAATTTGCAAAGTTCAGTTTTTCTTTCAAGTCTACTTTGCTCATTTCCAAGATGAAAAATTTAAAGGTAGTACGCGATAATTTATGGAAAGAGCGAGATGCTGAATTCTCCTCTCGCGTACATGTTATTTGTGATCTTTAACGAGGTCAAAAATTAGGGATACTCGAGGAACCGAAATTACCAACAAGTTTCTAATTCAATTAACAACATCTTATAAACTTATTCGATCATTGATTCTGTACGTTAATTATTTTACAAGTTGGAAAAGATTCGTTCCAAGTTTCGCCATCGACGCGATTACTGTACACTTTTAAAAGTGTAGATCCTACGACGTTACTCGCGTTTCAAAAATTCTCCTGGAATTCAATTTTCAAAATGTCACTCTTCCAAGATGTTAAAGTCGTTCTAAACATGGAAAATCAATATGTTTGTATCGGTGACAAATACAGATGACATATTGGCACTGTTTTCTTTAGGTTTGTCTCAAATTGGTAACTCGGACAAGAAATAAATGAATTACAACGATGTGTGAAACTTATTAGAATACTTGATTTTCTAATTCGCATTGACTGACGTGTTGTTGATATCAATTAGTAATTAATGAAAGATTATCCATTTTTAATCGTAAAAAAAGTTTGCACCTTCTTTGATATTCGACACTTTTTCTTAATCGTAAAAATCGTTATTTTTATATCGAGACTTTCAATCATTACCTCAAGGAGTGAGAGGAAACGTCTTTATCGGTATATCGCTCCCGAAGGGAATTACTTCGAAAGAGATGACTTTGCTTCTCGGAAATCTAATACAAGAAAATATCTATGAATATAGACGCGTTGCCTTTGGATCGAACAACACGTAAGAGAGATTTACGAAAAATAATTTGACTTTCACATCTTTTATCCACGCGTATATTTCTCGTGTAATGCATTTCATTAACTATTTATATGCAATTGACGACACAGAGAGTTGACGTACCGAGAGAAGAGAAGAAATTAAAAGTATAAAGAAAAGAAAAGTCATTCTTATAGTTGACACTGTCATATGGATAATCCAATAACATACAGATTTGTCCACTTTGAGTATATTTTTAGTTTGTTAATGTAAATTATTCGGTATAGTGAGAGCCATCATATAATTCATTTCCATTTTTTTAAATGGAATTGCACGAAAGACCACTGAAATTTCAAAATACCACCCTGTTTTCTCGTTTTTTCTATAGGCTTTACAAAAGGTTAATCCTCTTAGTACCTTAGTATCTGAGTATTATCTAGAAATACTTTGAAAAATATGCAATTTTGGAAATATTTACAAAAAGTGCCTATACTTTTCTTCTAAACTAAACTATCTATTCTTCTTCCTAAAATGAAGATTTTCTCGCGTTTTTTTTTTTTTTATTTTGTTGTAAAATGTACACAGTTTTACACGCGGGAAACAAAAAGCTTGTTTTTCATAAATTAAAACTTATAAATTACTACGAAAAGAGTTGAAATATCGGGCCAAGATATGGCTCTGTGAAATCCGCTAAATGGATATATCGGCACTGATCGGTATTGAAAGAAAATTTATAGAAAATTTCAAACTGCGTTGATTAATGGATCAAAACGTATTCTTCCTTAAAATCTGCGAAACTCCTCTAGCTAAAAAAACTGATATTAACGTGAGTTAGTTTTTTCCAAAAGATTCAAATATATATTCACAGTAGATATTTAAAGCGAAAATGTTATCGAGACACCCTATACGTATATATAGGTATATTAAATTATTACACTTGTTTACTGATTATACTTTCCTTGGATTTCTATTCAGGAATCGAAATAGTTGAGAAACTTGCAAATAGATTTTATTTGAAACATGGAAACATGGAAACTTTTTCGAAAAATAAATGTTCTTAGAAATAAAAGTTCCAAACAGAATAGAACTTACGATATATAAAAATTGAAAATTTTCTGCCGTAGGAACAGATAATTTGTTCACCAATATTGAAAAAAGTTCTCAACACTGTTTCAGCAAATACTGACACTGAACACTATTCATCTTAATTAAATGATCTAACTTGTTTCCATGGAACTTTTATTATACACATTTTAAGATATCCGTTTCGTGAAAACGTTGTTCAAAAATATTCCCAAGTGTAACACTTCTTTCAGTAAAAATTCCACAAAAACAGTTGTTTCTTTTTGTACAAAATACATAAGTTCGAACAAAATTTCTCGATCCCTGCTTTTATTTCTACTACGATTGTCGTCGCGTGTTCGCGTGATACAACTTTCATTCATTAATGAATAGTCGTTGATCCGAACAGAGGAATTAATGAATAAATGCTTGTCGTTTGAAATTGAAGTTTGGCTTTTTTTTTTACGCGAAATATGGAACCGATTTGATCGACGAATAGGGGAACGAACAGCAAATCGACGTCAAATAGAGTCACTTTCGATGAGGTTTCCCGGATACCGAAAGACGTAAGTCTGACATATTTAGCAAGATAAGTCTTCCCCGTTGGTTTCAAGACAGAGAGCGTATGTAGACGCAGGGTGGCACGAAGGGTCGCTTTTCCGCTGGGAACGGCGGCAACGTCTGATCGTTTGATTACCCGTGGTATACCCTCCAGCCTGGTAATTACCAGTCGAACGCGATATTCGTCACGCCATCTGCTTTCTCTCAGGAAGGTTAGCCCGTGTTCGAGAAAAATTGCAATCCAACCAGTTTTGGGCCCCGATAACCGTTATACCTAACTAATGACTTTTCACAAATCGACGAGAGATGAATAGAACGTGGAAATTGAAAAACACATTCCTGAACAACCTCTTGCGAAACAAACGCGAATCGTTCGAGTATCGCGTTGCCGCTGCATCGATAAAAAAAGAGGGAAAGGAAAAAAAGAAATCTGCACGCGCATTCAACCCCGATGTACTTGTGCACAAATACTCACCGTGGTAAAATCAAAGTTTCTCTGCGTTATTCGACGGCTAGAAAGACGTATTTTACGTATTTTTCGTAAATGTCACGAACCGTTTAAAAATACGAGGCAGATTCGAATAATTTCGTTTTGACAAGCAGGTTGAAACAGGGGGGGAGGTGAAAATACAACTTGAGACGCTGGGGCTGGAAATCTGGTAAAATTTCCGGACAATTTTTCATAGTAACTTTTACATCTAAAACTGCAGCGATACGTTTTTCTCATTTGGTAAGAAAGTTGACGCATCATGCGTGTACAAAGGCCGATCTCTTCTTGTTTCTCTCGTTTCTCTGGATTTTAATAGCCATCACGTAGCTGTGACGTCAGTCTTTTGAATTCTACCCTGTGTCTTTTCCTTCGTCCTTTCACTTTCGTTTCTATTCATTTACACGGGAATATCGCCTCGGGAATGGCTCCCTATTTATCTCGAGTCAACACCCCGTCGCGTTCTATTTGTACGCTTTCGTGAAAAACGAAACGTGGAAATTCAGTATAGCAATATGAAATTGTGAGAGGAACCGTCGTGTCTCGATAGGAGAAATCATCTAAATCATTTAGAATACTTGGAAAATGAATCGTTTATTGATACGTTTCTGTGACGAAAAGAAATACTGAGACGTTTGACTAGCTCAAAAAAAAAAAAAAAAAAAAAAAAAAAAATCCTTCTACAATTTGGATTAAGAAAGTAAGATTCGTTTAATAGGAGGATACATCGAAAAATAACTTTACAAGCCCGAGTACCATTTTTCTTTTTTTTTTTTTTTTTTTCTTAATATTGGTCGTGGACTAATTTTACGGACGTTTTCTTCCTCACGATTCGTATTCATCTCTTTCAAGGGATGTTTCGCGGGGATGAATTGTCGAGAAACTAGAAAATTTGGTTCTCACGTTGACGTAGTTATACTCGGGTCCGAGTTGAAGCGCCAAAAAATCGTTTGTGCTCCATTGATGAAAAAAAAAAAAAAAAAAAATTGAGAACAAAGGTCTTCGTTATTTTCTTTTCTACTCGCATCGTGAAAAAGTTGAACAATCAAGGCGCGAAAGGTTTCAATTTCAGATCGACGTCACGGAGAAATCTTCTCGCTGATTTAGGATTTTAACCAGCAATTTCGTTCTCGTGTCGTGTCACAAAATAATCACTGCGTCGCGAAGAGCACGAAATAATTTTCAATATTTTAGTTCGTGACTCTGAATACATCACGGGCAAAGATAACCTATCGTAATTAAAGTGCGATCACGTGCTTCGGCAACTTGTCACCATCAACCATGCAATCCTGTAAATTCTCGCGCGTGTGAAACGTATCTCGTATATTTCATTGCGATAGCGATAAAATCTTTAAAATGCTTGTTTCATGATTGCGTTCAAATACCGATGAATGAGCTACGAAACGTTCCTTTTAACTGTCGAGTTTTGATAGAACCGCGCAAATGCGCAATATACATATAGAATTTTTAGAGTCACGAAATAAAATTCAAATAAAATTACCATTTCTTTTTCTTTCTGTTCTATGAATATGAGCAGTGGCTGTTTATTGATTCCACAATGTGCCGTTGCATCATCATCGGTTTTCGAGATCTTGGATCTAGAAAAACAAATTCGTCGATTCAATAGTCTCACTGAAAGGCCCAGAAGCAACTGTTCTGTCTAGGAAATGAAGACGACTTTTTTGACGTGCAAACATTTGAATCGATAGAAAACAAATTACAGGCGCGATTGCTCAGTACCAGACAACGCCACTCCTACTCGAGGTCCACCCCACGCCCCCTCGCGAATCACGTGATTCAAATCAACCAATCGCTAATTTTCGTTGCATCAGCGTTGCACCTGAAGAGCTCCGATTTTTCGGATTGCCCCCGCTAAAATCACTTTCAGTGATGAAATGACAAAACTTTCGGAGATCGGTATAAATATTACTCAAAGAAAATGCTTAACAAATACAAAGGACAAACATCACGTAAGTAAATTTATTCGTACGATGAAATAATAAAACCATGCCACCTGACGACATTGCTCCTGTCTTTGAATAATTAAGCGGGCCAAGAACCAATTTCACCAATTTCACCTCGGGCGCCTGTCTTTATCAAGAATACATATTATTTACATCCAACCCATTCAATTAAACGCTACAATGTTCGAATTTCTCCAAATGAAATTTCTCTTTATCGTACTATTTTCGTCACTTTATCGAAAGTTGTTCGCATTCGTTGTCACTTGCACATGCGTTGTCATTGTCGTCGTGTTCTTATTCTTTTTCCTCTGTCCAAGAACGTAGGCGGTAACGATTGGTTAGTTTGTTAGCTGGACGCAACTTTCTCCTAATCATCACAAGAGCACTCAGGAGGAGACAGCAATCAGAGAAGTCGGCACCGGGACAGATGTAATTATAGTTAGTTACGAAAACTAATCCATTGCAGCTGTTTGTAGTAAGTACTTCGTCTCATCCGGGACTTTGCAACGCAGTTTGGATATGTTTGTCAAATCTACCGTTCGAAGCGAAGTAACTCCGAATTGAAGAGGAGATCGCCGGCAATAAAGCGGAGGTGAAGATAATCGCTCGGATCCTTTCCTTCCCAGATTTTCTTAGACAATCGTCGAGCAGAAACATTTTTACGACGATGAGATTTTACAACTCGGAAGCTCGTCCGAACGGACAGGAAGTAATTTATTCGGCAAATGGAAGGACGTAAATGCAACATATTGCCGCGCGATGCACTAATTACCTTTCAGCATAGTTATATCGTGACACGGCTAACGATGCGTTTATAATAAATGAGTTAATGCGAAAGTAGCGCACAATGTAGTAGTTCGCGCGAAATCAATGTGCCCGGTGTAACGGTTTAATAAATTACGTCAACGAGCCACTTGCGATTTAAATTCGAGCCTCGAACATTTAAACGAATCCCTCGATACCCCGCCACTTTTTATCAATCCCTCTGACAGTAACAATTTGCCTTTATTTTGTTCTCTCTTTTTTTTTTCTTCTTTTTTCTGCGCACGATCGAAACGCGTGTACATCATCGTTGGTTGCGCGCGGAACAGAAAACGCGTTATTTGCCCGCGATATTGTTCGCATTTCTAATACATTATTGTGGGTTAATTGATTTAAATTTACATACATATTCAAATGCACTCACGGAAGTGATACCGGGCATCCTCCTCCTCCTCCTCTATCTATGACCCAATTCGAAAGTTGACCCGATGTCGGGGTGGCGTGATATTATCAGAGGGTTTACTCGCCGCGTCTCCGTACTTTTCCATTACCGGGGATTTCTCTGTCCGGTGTATATCCGAACTCTGTTACTATTAATAGAGAATAATTTTTATCCGGCGTCAGGACGCGCCACCGTATACGGTTACAGCGCGTATCTAAAATAACATGTAAAGCTCCCTTGATTATTCCGGCTTACGTGTGCATTCGCACGCGTACGTATGCGCGTACGTATGCGCGTACGTACAAGCCGCCGGTATCCACTGGTTTTCAGAAAACCGGTGGCGTCTGTGTCCAATTACCTGACCAACCGAATATCCGCAAAACCGGATAAAACTCACTGACCTATCAGGAATAACGTAATTCCGTATACGTCCGGAAAGTTTGCCGGGGAAATAGGAAAATACGGCGGTATCACTGTCCGATCTGTAATTCCTGCAACGTCCGTATAAAAGGAGAGAGGGAGAGAGAAAAGACCCGTTAGAGAAATTTCTGTCACCCGATCTCCATTAGACCGCTCGTTGAACGTCTGCTAGGTAGTTTCTGCTAGGTGAAAGAAGAGAATCATCTATCATTATTGGCTCTCGGGCGTCAACGTGAAATCGAATTTTTTGTTGCCACGCTCGACACCTGCGGATCGCGTCCTCGCGACGAAACAAGCACTCACTCAGAGCCAGGAAGAAAATGAAAAGCATCGTCTTCTGTCCCGCCGTTGCTTTCGTCCCTTTAATGAACGACCTTGTCGGCCGAGTTATTCGCGATGAATGCCAAAGAATTTTTCCAATGGAACCTTCAATCTTTTCATCGACGAATTCTCTCGAGCGACGTTTACCAGCAAGAATGCCTTGCTCTTTCTTTTCGTTCGGGAATTCCGATGAAACCGCGAACAAATGGAACAGTAATTAACGAAGTGTCCGAATGCAAAGGATAGTTGATTTGCTGAACAAAGCGGTTTATACAACGCTCCTCCTCTTCACTCGCGATCAAAATAATTAATTATCCGCCGTCCGTGTTGTTCTCTTCCACAATTGCGTCATTTCCAACACTGTACAGACGTACAAACGTACTCCAAAATGACTGCTACACGATTTCGTTCACTTTTCTCGTCGTCTGTTTTCTTCTGTCAAGCTTCGAATTCGGCTACGAATTATATTTATTGTCACTGAAAGTGATTTTAGCGGGGTAACCCAGAAAATCTGGCCTCTTGAGGTGCAACGCTAATGCAACGAAAATTAGCGATTGGTTGATTTGGGTCACGTGGTTCGTGGGGGGTAGACCTCGATATTGATATTTGCATATCAATAAAATTTTATGGCAAAAAAGTCGTCTTTATTTCCTAATCAGAACTGTTGCTTCTGGGCCTTTCAGTGAGACGAATCGTACTGGGCTACGAGTCGTGCAGTTTTTTCATCTGATTGTGCATTACTGTGATAATGATAATGATAAAAGAGCGATACGTGTGATTTCTATATTCAATCAACATCTCTAATCATTGTCGCTTTCGTTAATAGCTTCATTTAAATTGTTCGAACGTTCTTCCGATTGAAAAAGCATCGGACCAACTTTTGCTATAATGGTAGTCGCCGTAATGGCTGCGTTAATATTTCACGGCTCAGGAACGCAGTAATTAACGGAGTAATTATTTAGAGCGATTGTCGCGTATATTTTTCAGTACGATCGACGTATTGTTTGTTTAACGTTGCAAGAATCAAACGCGACCTAGGGAAAAATATTTCATGCCTGGCGATACGTCTAACGACGAACGTTAACGAACGTTAAAAATTTTTACGCGACAAAAACAGCGGGAAGCTAGCTCTCCGGGGAATCAAAAGAGCTTCGCGTCTCTCAATCAAGTTCTACGGCACTGTACACGCGACGAAAACAACCACGTTTGCGTAATTACGTAAAAAATTAGCGAAAGTTTGCAAAGTCGAACGACAAAAATTCTCGGTGATCGATCGTTTCTGAAGTGATGTGTAGACCGATCGGTCCCCACAATCTGCTCTTTAGCTATTGTGTGAGAAAACAGTGTCCCTGTCTCGGGTATGTTTTCATACGTCCGTCGACGTGAACGCGATACAATTTCGAAATAAGGCGGCCGATCGATTGGAAGCAATTGCCAAAATTATATTGAAACAAATAAAAACGAATCGTTGTTATTCAAAGTCTCGTCTACACGGCTGTCGTTTTCCTTTTTTTTTTTTTTTTTTTTTTTTTTTTTTTTTGCGGAACCGGGTAACACCGGATAGCGATGGTGGAAAATGCTGGTACCAAACGAATCTTTCCCTCGAAAAGCGCCGATCCAGTTGCTCGAGGGAAGAATTGCGGGAACGTTTCGTACGAAATTGTATCGCGAGTGTTTTCCCCTAACCTCCCCACGGTAATTGCAGCGGCGGTTCGAGATTACAGTATTTATCGGCCACACTGAAGTCAATTCGGCGACTGGAAAAAGCACAGCGCCACGTAAGCGTAACGTACGATATGCGAAAACGTCGGTTCGATTTCAATTAAATCGAACGTTAAACACACGGTACGTCGCTCGTTTAATTCCAACGAAAAAGAAGGCACGCGGTGTCTACCAACGTCGACGTCAGTCGGCGGTTGATGGACACTGTCGGACGATGCGAGAGTACAATTATCTTTTTCGACGTGTATATTGATATTTCTGCCTCTTTTCGAAAGGAGACTTTTAACGGACATTCAATTTTTCATGTTTTATGTTTCACGTAGCGCAGAAAATTGCGAGTTCTCGGAACAATTGGATTTCATTATTAAAGATATATCATCATCCCCCTTTGCTTCCTCCCTGTTTCGGCGCGCGAATTTCCAAGAGTTTTGCCGAATTCGGCTGGGAAAGACTGGAATTGCGAATTCGTTGCGAAAATTCGCGAAAATTCGCGAAAATTCGCGGAAATTCGCGTAAAATCTCCTAGATGACTTGTCCGACGTATCCCAAGCAGAAAACATCTCCCTACGTGCGAATTGCGCCGCAGTATCCCCGCTCGTTGCAAGATTTCGAAATTAAATTACAAAACCAGCGAGCTATCCCGCGCGCCGATGCACTGCGCGCGTCACACGTCCTGCTAGCTATGTGCCACAGTAATTTCATTGTTAAACAGAAAACAAAGTTACGTAATTAGTTTCGCTGTGTGCCTGGCATTACATTATGTATCCTCGCGAGTTAGCCGCGTGTGTAAGTATAGCCTGGGTACATAACTATCCCAGGTTAGATTGTTCGTGTCGCGATACGATTTAAATCGCGCTTGGAGAGGGTCTCTCTCATCAAATTAATTGCCACCACTCCGCAGAATAATCGCCGTGTAAATTGCATCAACCATATCTCGATTCGGGCGATCCGTCAAACGCCGGATCTACTTATCAAATTGTCAGCACCTTCCTCGCCGACGAGAGAAATTAACGATAGCGTGGCATAACGTGGCAAAGAAAAATATTACCTCGATTATCTCGCCCGCTGGCAGGTGTAAGAACGCGTAAGATCCAAAGAACAATAGTGAGATGCAGTCTTACACGAGGTCGATCGAAGTTACGCGCACTTTTTCGCGTCGTTCACTGCAGTGGCGGTAACACGTTGCAGTACACCTGTACTCGCATCACAGCACTGTTTCGTCAAAACGGGGGGGAGGAATTCGCCACCAGACGACGAAATTATCCCCTCGATCGGGAGAGATCCCGGAGAGACCGCCGCGAGCACCTCCCCAGTTCACTCGCGCTTCTTTCCCGCGAAAGTTCTTTCACTTCGACTCGCACATCCCGTCGAACGATCGCCAACGTTTGTTACACGCGTCTCAGGGAGCATCGGTTCAGCAAGGGAAAGCCAGTTCTCGTCGTTCGTAACGAATAACTGTCTCGAAAGTCCACGACCTGATCTTTACCTGGTCTTTCATCTTGACATGATAGACGAGAAACTCGCAACTCTTGGAAGACGGACGTTCGGTGGAACGAAGACGTAGTAGCGTCCGTTTCGTTTCCCGCGCGTACAACGGAGAACACCTATCGATGCGAAACTTTTCCTTAATGTCCGTGGGAACTTTGGACGCGCGGCTGTTTCACACGCAGAACGGGAAGTGACGAGATATTCCCGCGTTCGCGATCCAGGCGTAGGAAGTGCGCGAAAACGGAGCGGACGCGAGCAAAGGGGGAACTGATAGGACAGTAGGCGGCAAACGCGTACAGGAGTCGAGCGATCGTGATGCGCGAGCTACGCGTCGTGTTGTTGGCAAGCGACTAACCCCCTGACGGCGTCCTGCACCCCCGGACGCCGCGCATGCCCCCTGCCTTAAAGAACTCGCCCACCCCCTCTTCTCAGTGCCGCCTCAAAACCACGGTGACTTCATCTTTTTTGACGAGAAACCCCTGTGAAACCCCTCTTCTCTTTGCTCCCTTTATCAGCCCTTCTCTCTCTCTCTCTCTCTCTCTCTGCTTTTGCCTCCCTTCCAATCTTTTTACCCTGCTCTCTCTTTCTCTTCTCCTTTCTCTTTGCTTTCACCCTCTCGCTCGGACTTTCCTCTTCTTCTCTTCTTTTTTGTCCCGGTTCGACGACGTACCCACTCTCAGTCCCTCCTCAGCCAGAATTTGGTACCGCCGTTATTACTTATTTCGAGCTCGATCGTTACTCGACCTATCAGGAAGGACCGTAAAAATAACGAAGCGACAGGCGCCAGTGTTCAACTCTTGTTCCATCTTCCTTGCGTGTTACGATGTCATGACCGACCGACGTCTTAAAAATTCCACCGGGAGACGAAAGATCGTTCAAAGTTTCAAGATTATGGGAATCGACTAACAAAGCGTATGTACCGTTCTGATAATATTCAGCGTGCACGATTGCTTCAACAAGTACAAATGACGGTGACGTCGTCGAGGAACGTATTACACTTTTTCACTCGGGATATCTTCGTCGCCGCGTGTCCGCGTACGTATGTACGTACGTACATATGTACACGGTCCGCGTAACAAATTGTTCTTTATTTCTTTTTGAAATCATATTCTGAAATATTCCGCGCAAACGTTTCTCGTTTATTACGAGCCATGCATAAACGCCTCTGCGAAAGAGACAAATAGATTTTTCCTCCCAATCGAGCGAATCCTTTCAATTTGCGTCTTTTGTTTCTTTGCGCAGATGAATACGGAAGGATGGGCTGCATCGTAAATTATGCTCTACCAACCGTAATCATAAAAAAAGAGGTTCGTAACAGTCTCGTGAAAAAAGGGCATAATAACAGCGTAATGATAACGTATGGGAATTGTAATTAACATTTATTTCAGTTGGGATAAGCGATATGATGATACGTTAGATATCAAGTAACGTTAAAAAGAATTCGCATCGTAATTAAATTAAATTATTCAAAGCGAAAAATAATTCTCGTGCATGAAACAAGAGGTATCCGTAAAATCTAAATATTACGGGCAATTTTTTTATACGCGTAATTACATCTCGATTCTCTTTTTTAATTCGTAGTTGCACTGCTCGTAAATTTTGACGTAGCAATGTCCACGTTTGGTGTAATAATTTTTTTCATCGTGCGGCAAAAGTAACAACACTTAAGTGGTTTATACGTACGTGGAAGATTATTCGTTGCAACGAACAAAAATCCTCGTTAACCTTCTTTGATAGTCGGAGAAAGCAGTGGTCGCAGCGGTTGAAGAAAAAAAAAAGAAGGAACGAGAATTTGCACGCTCTAATAATCTTCGTTTCTATTCAAAATTAAGAAAAAAACACGTGATATCGTAAGAGTTGCCATAGGAAGATATAATGCCACAGAGGCTGCGATTTGTCGAAGCGTTCGAAATGCGCGCATTCAACTTGAAATAATTTGACTCGAAGTTCTTTGCGCTCTCCAAGTAGAAGAAATACGAATAATCATTGATATTCGGCCTTATCTGCGGCGAAGACACGAAACAAACAGCGACAATTCGGTAACGAATCGCTTTTGCATTTTTCGCTCGCTTTCTCAACCTCTTTTACAACGGGATTCCGACTTAACACCAAAGTATGTAAAACGAGAGGGCAAACTCGACGAGGAAAGGCTCGATCGAAAGATTAAAACGAGGCGGGAAGTATTAATTCAAGAATCTCGAAGATCAGTTTATTAAAGTCGCGTTCCATTGAATCGACGACCGGCGAATAATCGAGCGGACAAAGAAACCACGAGTACTTATTCAGACATCCTTCTCCTTTCTCCTCTTTTTCCTTTTATTTTTTTCTTTTCCGTTCTTTACGAAGGAACTATTGATTCACCCGCAGCAGGTGCCAGCTTCTTCTCGCGCTTTTCATTTCTGCCCGACGGTTTCTCACCCTTCCCGCCTTCTCTCTACCTCTCTCCCCCCCCTCCTCTTCCTCCACCTCCACCTCCACCTCCTCGCTTTGAGAGCTTTCATAATTTTTCATCTCGAAATGATAACAATGCCATTCGTTAAACCACTCTTTACATAAAATTGTCGCCTATCCATTGTACTTTTACTCTTCTAGTCGGTTGTCCGGTGGTCGGTCGGTGTGTGTTTAATGGCCGTTGTCGCCGTGAACGCTTTGTCCTCGCCGAGAACAAGTCGTTGTGCCGTTGTGTCGTTGTGTCGTCGCGACAACGACAATCGCGTGCCGGGGCTGTTGAAATAAATCTTTTGTCGCGAGTATGACGCGATTCTCCTTGGGAGATCGCTCGTTAGCCCGCGGCGGGGGTGGGGCGTACGAAATTTAACGCGATTAAGGGGAGGATACGCGGTAATCAATTCGATCGATTCGACGAATTTTCATGACAGTAGCACGAGAGGGATAAACTCTCGAGACGAGAACTTTTCAATCTGTCCTCTCTCGCGCTGCTGCTGCTAAGGATAAGAGGATCCTGTAAGGAGAACGATTCGTTTTACTCCGTTTCTTGTTGGTTCCCTGGCCTCTCCCACCCACGAGAGAGATTTGGCCGGTGTCGCGGCAAAGTAAAGAGGATGAATCGCTCCGTGGTACTCACCTTAACGGTAGTAAATGCGCTCGTTTGCCAAATCCAAAAGCTCCTGGAGCAAGCATTATCGAACATTTCCGTCTAAATTGGAAGAGGAAGAGGAAAGTTCCGCGTTCATAATCCTACCACCAATTAACAGTGTTACGTAGTTTCGTCAGAGTTGTCTGTTCCGACAGAAAGAAAATAATGCCGCGAAGGTTCACAATTCGTAGTATTCGTTTCTCTTCGAAAGTCAAAGAGCAGAAAGTGGAGGATCATAAAATGAGGGCAAAAAGAAAAAAGAAAAAAAAAAAGGAAAAAATACCAGTACGTAGCGAGTGTAAACCAAACGTTTCCCTTTCGCTCCAGTTATTGCCTTGATAAACTCTGCTGTTCTCCGTTGTGTCAACCCCCTTGTTTTTTCTTCTTTCTCAAAAATGTAAACGTTCGTCAAAAGGCCACCTGTCAGTCACTTGAGACCTTTGAAACCTTCCAGAACTTTGAATCGATACGATAACATGATTTAGCTTCCGGCGTTCTTTCTTTCTAAATTCTATCCCAACTATACTTGCAACTCCTGAGATTTTGTGTGAAGAAATCCTACGATAAATTTCGAGGGATTTTTGTAAAGAGGAGATTTCAATCTTCGAGACCATGGTGGATTTACGAAAAAACTTTCTGCAAAATTTTCGAGGGAAAGAGCATCGTTACTTGCCCTCTTCGAAACGATGTAAAATCACCTTTGGAACAATTCGGTACCGTGAAAGTTTCACGATTAAAAATGAATCTGGATAGTGTACGAATACTTTTCGAATACTATCCAGATATCACTGTGTGTTCCTTTGAGTCTAAATTTTACAAAGAATTTTTCAAAGGTGCGCTACTTTATCAAAGATTATATATAAAACACGTTATTTTATCAATTTCTCTACTCTCTTCTCGTGAACAACGAATCAATTTGAGAAATGAACGACTCAAAGATACCACCGAGTATCGAAACCAGCGTCTTAAGACGGCAGAATAATACTCGAGACTTTCGAGCGGCGATAAACTGAAAATTTCTAATCGAACCACGGTCCCGACCTTCTGATCTCAAAAATCTGCGACAAAATTACGGGGCCAGTTCCTGCACGGACGTTGCACGTCGATTATCGTTCGGCGTTCGAGAAATACCTAGAGAAACTTTTTCGCAGTCCCCTGTTGACTTTTAATTGGCGGACTCTCCGGCAGACGTGATCGTTTTCGGCGAGTGTTTCCTCAGCTGTGACTAAATAAAATTACGTAGCCGACGTTACGGACCACTTATATTTTGATTTCAGGGTAATTAGCGTTTACCGCAACTTTGCCGAAAGTTAATGGTAAATCGTGCCGCCTTTCATTCCGCCGTTTAACGAAGCTGCCCGTCACGCCCGGTGAACTTGCACGTGTTCCTCGGCATCGGGAGACGTTGAGCGAGAAACTACCTAGAATGATAAAACTGGGCGACAACGTAAAAACGAGCTGTGGTCAGAGATGGCCGTCGAACTCGGCGCGCAAAGGGAAATGCGCCCCGAAATGTGCCGCATAATTACAGAAATTGAAAAGTTCGTATCCGCAGTCAGGGGATCCTGAGAGATAATTCAAATTCCTCGAAAACTTAACGGATATCCAGCGCGATGCAAGCTCTCACCGCAAATTCCTTCCAGTACGAAATTGCTGCAACTACTCAGCCCTGAGGCTTGACAGTTAATGCGAAGCACCGCGGAGTTTGTGCCGAAGGATTTCGAATTACAACAGCTGCGAGTATCGTCAGAGAACACCGAGCACGCCGCGTGATGAAATGTTAAAACCTCGCCAATTTTTATCACTGAAAGTGATTTTGGCGGAGGTAAGCCAGAAAATCGGGCCTTTTCAGGTGCAACGCTGATGCAACGAAAATTAGCGATTGGTTGATTTGGGTCACGTGATTCGTGAGGGCTAGATCCCGAGTAGGAGTGGCGTTGGAGTCTGGTACTGAGCGATCGCGCCTGTAATTTGTTTTACGCGAGACGAATCGTATTGGGGTACAAGTCGTGCAGTTTTTTATTCTTGGCTTGTTTGCTCCCGTCTCTTCTTCTCTCTCTTTATTTTCTTCCGTCTCGGCTCTCAACGCGCCCCACGGTACTTTTGAACCAGCGTTTCGGAAACGTACGGCGTCTCGAAAATTGATCACATCACGCAGAGAAACGAGACACCGTAGGCGAAAATCGAAAAGGAAACCGCGTCGGAGTGCTAGAATGCAGTGGCGGCGGGTCCTCGCGACAGAACGGAAACAAAGGGTGGAAACGTCTGGAGACTGCTCTGCGCGGCCACGAATTTCGGCACAGTAGCAAATTACGCTAACCATTCGTATCCCTCGCATTGTTGGAGGGTTAATACGAGACGTCTGGCCCTCGCAGCCGCTCTGGTCCCCGCCCTTGTTGGATCTTCCCGTTACAATAGCGGCGTGGCAGCCTCGTGCTGCCACCCGATCGGTCCCTGCGTCACTGCTCGAGGACTGTTCCCGTCAGAATTCCGCACATACGCGCGCGTATGCACCGATATATATTCGCATTGCCACGTCATACCCGCTGTAATCGTATTTGCACGCACAATACTGGTATTTATCCTTCTCTTTAGGGGACGAACGTCGCAAAATCGGTTCAACCTGTAATCGTGTTTCGCCGAAGAGAAATTTCGACGTGCTTCGAATATGTCTCGGAGCGTTCCTGGCACGGAGGAACGTTTAGACAAACGACTGTGAACTGTGTCGGGTTGCAACGAAATACATGTACACGATGGAGTACATAACTGAACATACGGTGATGAAAAATCGTACGAGATTTTACTTGGTTTCGTTCCGAGCGTCGTGTTTCAAAGACGTTTTTACATCGCGTAAACGAGCAAGAAAGTAAGAGTACTTTTATTCCGAAACACTGTAAAAATTCAAACATCTCTCAAGAACATTAAACAAATTTTTTTCCCGCGGCTCGATCCACACTGGTTTTCAAAAATTGAAACTTTCTCTTTGCAACGATCCCTTAAAACTTGTACGTCTTTCTTCTTTTTTTGCAATTTTATTGAACTCTGAACATTAAGCTTGGATGACGGAATTAAATGTTGGAATTTTGTAAATTTTTGATATTTAACTATAATGTTCAAGGTTCGACTCAGTTATTGTAAATGGGAAACTTTAATCTTCAAGATTCTGATGGATCTAGTCATAAATAAAATTTTTTACTATTTTTACAATTTTTTTTTTTAAGAATAGTTTTTCATATGCTGCGTGATGTTAAAACATCTTGAAAAAAAGAACCAACGTTTTAAAATGAGACTAATAATAAGTAAATTGTCATGTGGTTTGCTTTAATAAGTATTTTTCTGCTGACTTTACGAAAACAATTTATATTTGCCAGAATAGTGATGGTAACAAGATCGCAAAATCTTGGAAAGCCAAAACATCCTACAAAACAGCACATAGTTTGTCTTTTTCGTATTCTGCACGTAAACACTCGATAAAATATTATCAATGTTTGAAATCTATGCGCTTGTTCGGTTTTGCTCGTCACTGTATAGTATTTGTATAGTGCGTCGTGTGACAAGTATTTCGTGAAAGAACAGTTGCAAAAGGCTCACCGAATCAGTATTACACGGAACACGGGAGATGGGAATTTAAGAGATAGAAATAAGAAGAAAGAGACGAAAAGGTTTCGAACAACAAACGACGAAGTAAACGCGCAAGACGTAACGAAGCTGCTTCGTGGCGAATCCACGAACGATTTCGATCCCTCGTTTAGGCATTCAGAAGACGTCGATGAAAAATTTGATCTGCTTAGCTTTGATCGATCTTCCACGGCACGTCGTCAAATGGAAGCCATTCTTTATCACATCCGTGTCTTTGTATCAAAGCGAAACCAAGGGTGGGTGATCGTTGCCCGATCGAACTCTCGCCAGTCCAGGTACACGTTTTACATTCCAGTCGTTCTCATTTCGACGATTCCGACAAATCCGGCGCCCCCGTGCCGTAGAAAATAATTTGATCGCGAACGATGAAAAATTGTAAGCAAAAAGAAACGTTTCGCGATAAGAGATGACGCATTAGGGTGGCGAGAACGGAGGAGAACATTCGGTTCACGTCCGCAGACGCTTTTTGTTTAAAGGTTGTGTAATACATTATTCGAGGACGCGGTTAGGCTGTCCTAATCCGTGGGACACGTGGCCTCGAGATTGGGTGGAGCTCAGAGATTGGTTAATACCGAGACCGAAACCCCCCTGGCAGCGGAATATTTATGCGTTACAGAGGGGTGGCCAAGGGGTAACCGTGAGATAGCCAGAGACAAAAATACCCCCGAGTTCGCGACTCGGCCGGACATCGTAAACACAAATTTATTAACGGGTCCGCAGCGGCTGGAAAAACGAGCCCGCTCGAGACATGCCGGGTCATTTTTCCATTTATCAGAGTTAAGGGCCTGGCACGGTCGTAACGTCTCGCGAAAAAAATTAGCGAGATGATGACACTGACTTTGCCCGCTGGCAAACGGAATTAAAGGCCGTCGTTGCGTTGTAATTCGTTCGAAGGTTCATATTCGTCACTCGCGTTTCGCAAATGCCGCGATTGGCATGCCCTGTCTGAAAGTTTCGAATCGCCGATTCATTCGCGTCGGTGATTTTCCTTCCGTTCGCTTATCGGCGTTGTTGCAATTATGCTGCGCGATTACCTCGAATTCCTGCGTCGACGAATCGAACGTGAAAGAATAGTCAATCATCACGGTTATCCGGTTGACGGATATTTATTCGCCCGCGAGCGAATGTTGACATTTTAATATTTAATCCGTCTCTATTCTCGCAAACGTAGGAAAACCATATTTTCATAAAATTTGAATCTGGCTTTATTAAATACCGGCGAGGTTATTATTCGTTCCGACAATTTAACAAATTTTCAGATATTTTACCAATTTGTAATATCAGTTTTACAATACCAGGGCGAACAATTATTTACATACGAATGCACAGTTTATATTCTCTTGTAATATTAATATAAAGTTGCGAATAATCAATATCAAGTAGTATCCTCGTTGAATATGTTTTTCCATGCATTGCGGAGAAACGAAAATGGAAATTTTGAAACCAATCGGATTATTCATTGGTTATCTGAACAATTGTAATATCGAATAATATCAAATCTTGATAAATACATTAGCGTGAGAACAATCCAAGTGTCGACAACAAGAAAAAAATCGCAGGAAAGAAGCCCTTTATTTTGAAGAAATTTCGTCGGGCCAAAAAGAGCACTTCAGTTCTTACAGATGAATCTAAAGTTTAACAGACTCGGATTCAGTGGCAAAACTTATATCGGGCGTCGCCTTCTCTCGGAGAGAAATTGTGGAAAAATTCTACAAAATCCACAATCACCTTTTTCGGGATACAATATTCACAAATGACGTGGACTTCGAATAAAAGGAACTATGTTTATTTAAAAAAAATACATTTAAGAGATCTTTGCATCCATTGATATACATTGAAAAGAGATATGTAAGATTTGATAGAAAGCAAAATTTCTAACACGGCGGTAACAAGAAAAAGAAAAAAGATTAAAATTAAAATTTGCTCTCACTCTCTCTAAAAATTTATTGCACGATTTGTTTTCGTTAATTTATCGAACTTTGACGAAAATGTGTCGATTTCTTTAATCTTCGTCATCTGATCTTTAAATTCATTGTAGATTTAATCGTGATAAAAATGTTTCAATGTTGTTCTTACATATTGCCACGATTTAGCATTTTCAAAAAGAAAAGTACTCCTTCTGCATTACCTACTACCTGCCACGTGATGTAAAAACATTTTGGAACGAAACGAACGATACATTTTGAAAGTAGAGGCTTCAAAACGAGCTCAAGTTCATTATTATACGATTTCTGTTTGCGAAATATTTAAACTAGGTTTCAATATTTAACAGTGAAATATTTAGATGTGAGTCACTGTATCTTAACAAATTTGGAATAATTAATAGGAGGAGCGTGCATAAATCAGATTGATTAATTTTATGTCACGGAGATGTGCAACAGATATGTTCAGAAGAATTAACTTATATCAATGATACTAATTTACAACTTTGTTAACATCAATGGACATGTATTAATTTGATACCCACTGTGCTCGGTACAGAGTGTTTCGATATTTGATATGAATAACATTTTTCTAGTAAAATCTTCGTACGAATAATATTTCTCTATTTAATAAAACAAGGTTCAAATGCTACGAAAATACGGTTTCTACTTTTAGAAACAATCCGAGAGAATACAGATAGGTTAAAAATAAAAGTCCTTAAACATACAGTGAAAAGCACAATTGAAGCACGATAACGGTGAAAAATTATCGATAATCTCAACTGTAACTGTAACTTTGTAAATGAAAATCATGTAACAACTCAATTGATCTCGTTTTAAAACGTAGAATCTTTACTTTGTCCGTGTTATATTTATTTCTTTCAAAGATCATTATTTTACATCACGCGACGAGTGGAAAAATGAACATACATTCTTTTTGAAAATTGTAAAAATTCAAATATCTAAATAAAATAGAAATATTGGCGAGTAAATGCACCGTCATTTTGAAAAATAGTCTCCTCTGTACAAGTTGTTACAACGATTGCTATACAATTTTTTTTCGGCGTTTTATTAAATCTCGAATGTCGGGATTAAACGACAAAAATTCGTAAAATTTCGTTGTCTAATGGTGAGAAAAATCTAATGGTGAGAAGTGAAAAAGAAATTTTATTGCTTTCGAGAACATTTGAATTTTTATCTCTTTTCAACGGATAAAGTGTATTTTTATTCTCCTACCTGCCGCTATATAGTGGAAAATTAATTTTGAAAAAAAAAAATATATATATATATATATAGTAGCGGACGTTTGTTTACATTAAAGAAATCAAATTAACGATGAGCAATTGTCATTAATTTGTAAAAAAAATTCGTACGTATGTATCTCTGCGTTTAATTTTAATTTCGACAATTTTCACACAACTATCCGCAAAGAGATTGCATACAACTACTGCGTACATGCACGTCACTTGAGTGTAGTCACTTCGTGTACTCGTACAATTGGCTGGAATTGTATTCTATTTTCAAAATGTGCTGATACCGGCTAACGTAATAACCGCACCTATGCTGTAACGTTACGCTCCGTACATTAACATTTGATGCAAACGTAGCAAGAAGCTAACCAAGGCACGTGTAACGTTAAAGGTGAATCGTGTTTTTTCCTCTGATCGTTTCGAGTGTTCCGTTGTATCGTCGCGTCGTAAAATAACACGAGCAACACGCACGTGACGCCTGCCGTCTTATTCTCGTAGCGGACAGCCAAGTTTTGATGAAACTCGCAACACCGTTCGTCTGCTCTTTGAAACGCGGCAGCTTCTCACGACGCCACCGACTCGCTATAAGTCGATGATCGATGAAACTGTTTCATAAAATAGACCACTAGAAGCGTTACTCTAAAAAAAAAAAAAAAAAAGTTCGAGCGTTCGCACGTCAATGCAAAGGGCGCAAAGCCCAGTTTCTCAAAATCAAAGTCCGTGCTAATAAAGTTGGCACGGTCTGCGTCACATCCGTATCTAGTTCATTATCACGGAGGGAATAAATAATTCCCTCCGTTGGCAAGAGTCTTCATCGAAAAAGACTTCAAAGAGCCAAGTTCCATCGACCTTGTTTCTATAAAAGTTAAAATAGCGGCCGAGTATATAAGCCAGTTCTTACTTTGTAATCGTAGAATTCGCTACCTACCATTAGCTTCCCCTAGACGAGGCACGAGCACGTCCGAGTTTGTCGTGCATGCATACGATTCAATTTTCTATTCAATTTTGCGAAACGCAATGTAGTCGTCAAACGACACGATAATGACACTGAAACAGCGCAAGTTTAATAATCTGCGAAACGATTAGGAAACATATTCTTTGCTCATTTCATTCGTTCAAACGCGATTAATCGTTCGTTTCCAAACATCGTTTCATTTTTTTTTCATCTTGTTCCGTCGAACCACCCTTTTCTTCCCTCATTGAGTATACATTTTCTGTTTTGTTCTGTTTTGTACTGCAAATCAGACAGCTATAGACGTCGTCAATTTCTCGCGTCGCTCTATCATCGACATTTAAGAGACATAGCCTTATCGAATATTAATCCAGATGCGAAACAAGTCTCTTTGTCGCTATAACCGGAATGTTATACAACCATCAAGTCGAGCAAATTCTTCGATTCGGGTGACCCTTATCTTTCCTGTAATAACTTTATTTGCGTGAGGCTTTAGCGAGTCGTTTGTCACGAATCAGCCGATCGAACAAACGTCTGGAAATTTGCAAAAACGTACAAAAAAAGTTGAAAAACGTACAAGGTGTTGGGTGAAGGGTGATTTTACATGGAAAACTTGGTCGAGAAGAAAGCGTAAGATTTTTTCATTAAAACTTTCGTCTTCGAGAAAATTGAATTTTGAAAATTTATCAAGCACACTTGAATTTAGCCGACTCCATACTGAACAATCGACAAGAGTGCAAAAATATGTAAAAAACTCTGGGAGAAAATTTTTTCGCTGTCTTCAGAAAATATATATTTCCTTTGAATATATTTTCGTTAAAAATTGCCTTGCTACGCGCGTACCTGATAAATTTTCAAACTTGACTTTCCCGGAAAATTTTACTCTACGTTTTTCACTTGTTCTCGCGCGTCTCTATATTAATTAACCTCCTGTCAATTGTTCATTCCTGTCACGTTTAAAATTAACTGAAAATAGACTTTGAATATGTTTCGTTAAAAATTGCCTTGCTACGCGCGTACCTGATAAATTTTCAAACTTGACTTTCCCGGAAACGAAGCATCTTACAGGAAAATTTTGTTCTACATTTTTCACTTGTTCTCGCACGTCTCTATCTTAATTAACCTCCTGTCAATTGTTCATTCCTGTCACGTCTAAAATTAACTAAATTCAAGTGTGCTTGATGAATTTTCAAACTCTGTTTTCTCGGATACGAAGGCTTTAGCGAAAAAATGTTATCCTTCCTTTTTGTCTCACTTTTGCACATAGAATATTCCTTGCGATGAAAACTCGAAGGACATGATTTTTAAAAACGAATAACGTTGCCCCTTCTGAATTCGCGCGACACGGCACAGCTTTTTTCTAAATGAATTTATATTACGAATTTTGTCTCGAACTATTAACGCGAACAAATATTAAGGTAAGGTAAGAAGCGTGTTGCTTTGAATTCTCCGTTGTTCCTTTAATTAACAAGATGACGTTCAATTTCGTTCGGAGGTACACTTTCACTCTTCTTGAAAAAGAAAAAAAAAGAAAAGAAGAAACTCGTGCTTTCTCGAGCTGCTGTGTCATTCCCATCGCAAGGGAGCGATCTATATTCATTCGCGTTTCTTATTCCATCCTGTATTTTACTCATTCGAGCATCGAGTTCCCTTTGAAAGGGATCTTTGACTTCTCAAGTTCAGGCTCGAAGGAAAATAAACGAAGAGAGGGAGGGAGGGCACAAGCGTAGCGATTCGAGTGGATTTTAAAACGTGTGCTTACGTAAATCATTGCATATACGCGCGTACCTCGGAATACCGCTTGAATAAATATTTTGCTGGCGTGTTTGTACGCCGTAGGAGCACACGGTTTCACAAAGTACAGACGCGGTATCACCGGGATGGCTTGAAATTCGAACAGATGCAAACACCGTGTCCAATTCCATCCGGCTGTGAAATAATAGTTTTTTGCCCGTAGGTGTGCTAAGCGCGTAATTTATTCCTTGCTCGACT
The DNA here is from genome assembly GCA_032399605.1 of Melipona beecheii. Lineage (NCBI taxonomy): Eukaryota > Metazoa > Arthropoda > Insecta > Hymenoptera > Apidae > Melipona > Melipona beecheii. The sequence goes on along the minus strand of JAUCMO010000210.1, from coordinate 1,012,811 downwards.
GGGTGTTATCGATAGGAAAGACGAATACCGGCAGCCAGACGCAAAAAGGGACCTCGGTTGTCACTCGCTGACGTTAACAACGCAAAGAGCGTTTTGTTAGTTACCGGTAAACTCCTCGGGGCTACATAACGCTGGCAAGAGCGCGAGAAAAGGTCAAGCGTGCGAGTTACCGAGCCACCTTATGAAAGCACAAAACTCTTTGCCCCGAGCGAGAAAAAAAGATCCTTCCGCCCGAGTGTTTCCGCGCGACGCGAAATTGTTTGGGATATCTTTGTGCATCCGAGCAGGTTCCATCTCTAAATGCAGTAATTAAAACACCGAACAAACAATATTCCTAAATACTACAGCACTTTGCGACGTGACGCGAGCCGCTGTACGAAATAAAAAGCGGAGAAAAGTATTTCTTGAAATTTCCTTTGGAATGTAAATTGAAATCATTGTAGTCATTGTAGAATGTATTACTGCAAGGCCAGATTTCATCCAACGACGTATAAAGTGCTTAAGATACTGACATTGTTGGTATAATTTTTGCACGACTAAGAGATCAACGACAATCAATTTGACAAGCGAAAATGAAAAGAAAGTGATAGCATCAAATTCAATCTCCAAAAATATTTTTCATTACAGATTTAAAAAAAGAAGAAATTAGTGACAATAGTTCCGTCACTATCGCGATTGTTACTGTTCGTGCGATTGAAATGAAATTGAATCAACGTAAATAATAAATGTCTTCTTCGTCGCGTACACTCGAGATTCCATCGTATCGATTTGTTTTTTTTTTTTTTAATTTCTATAACAGTCATACTTACTAGGAGGAATGAATTTCTGCCTTTGGGATATAACGAAGGCTGACATTTTTCAAAACTATTGATTTACCTGGTGCAGATCATTTTAACATTAATGACATTAGATTCTGCATTTTCGTTAAAAGCACGTTTGAATTGAAAGGCTTTCGATATACTTGTGATAAAATTTTAAAATTTAATCCATTTTAAGTGGTGGGATGCTTTTTTTGGAATTTTACTCTTCGTTTTGAGATAACACAGTTGTCACCGAACATATACCGAACATATATGTATTAAAAAATTGCTTGCAATGATTTGCATTGGAACACGAAGTTGATCAAATTGATTTCCGAAACAAATTATTTATTATTCACAAGTTAAAAAGAAACGTGGTCATTTAGTGGTGTTAAACCACTAATTTAAAGTTCAAAGTTAAAAGTCAACCAAAGGCTTCGCAGTTTGACATTAACTGACATTAAAATTAAAAATTTAAAGAATATGGCGGTTCACATCCGTCGCTATTTTCATACTTTTCATTTCAATCTGTGTAAAACTTTTCTTCTTTTTATCACTTTGTTATATACGCACTTTTATTACAGCTGATTATTTCTAAATTAGCAAGACTCAATTGTTTTACACTTTAAAACGTAGAACGTTGATAACGAGACTTTGGTTATCAAATTCGTGCTGCAGCCGTAAAGTTCAGTAATTAATCATAGAAAAGACACGTGCATAAACAGATAGCTTTAATTCGGCGAGAATTTCGCGTCTAACTTTCTAAGTAAACAACGACCAAATTATAGCGAGTTCCGTTTGACATTATTATCTCGATGCTTCGTTAGCAAACTCGAAGCCATTTGAATTTCCATTGGCTGATCATATGTATAATAGAGTATAGAGTAAGTTGTCTGTCGTACGTAAACGATCATAACTCTCTTTTCGTTCTCCCTTTTTTTTTCTCTCTCTCTAAATAGTCACAAATAAATGTGAAAAATTGCGGTTTTAATCACGCCGTTGTAATCACCCGTGAGAGAGACCACGGGGAAAAAACTTTTTTTCGCCAAAACTGCAATGTACTTCAAACTACGATAATACCAGGAGAGAAGAATTATTCTCACCAAAAACACAGCCTTAAAGTCATTAACGTGTTTCAACAATAAGCAAACTCATTAACCAGGAAATAACGAACAAACGAAATTATGGGGGGAAAAAAAAAAAAAAAAAACGAGAGAAAGGAAAAAGAACGATATGAAAACTTTTAACTCGTTATAACTCAAGTTCGTCGGTCTGGGCGAAGTTATAATTAAAAACGCGATGAAAATGAAGCGGTAATTAAAAGGAAGTGGCTACGAAATCGAGATAAACGGGACGAGGTTCACGGTCAGCGATTACTTTTTCATCGATCAAAAAGTTTAGACGAGGATCACCCGCTTTTTGTCCTGTAATTATTTTCTACGTGATCCCGCGCGACGAGGATTTTCACGAGGATTTTCACGAGGAACGCGCAGTTGGCTCGCGGCTGGCGCAATTATTAATCTGCGTAATTAAAATAATTAATTCACGGAATACGCGATTTTATTAGCCGTTCGCGCGAGCTTGGTTGGCTAAGTAATAATCAGAGAAAGGATTTGAGATCGATGAGAAAGTGACGATGGGGTCTCGATGGTTCGTTGAGTTTCGTAAATACTGGTTCGTTGAGTTGTTGCCGTAAATACTGTAAGTGAACACAAACGGACGTCGTCGCAACGACACGCGTCAAGTTACACTGGGATGAAGCAGTCCCTTGGTGGCCACGAGGCTGGAACAAAATCCGTTTGGGATTTGAATAATTTTTGTCCCTTATCGTGAGTGGCAGGAAACGGGGCCACGGGGTAGTTTCGCCGGAAGGCAATGAATTATACTTGGAAATATCGAGCAGCTTCGACGCTCGCTACACGAAACGCGCGCAACTTTTGAATTCCGAGCCGGAGTAATTCTGCCAAGGATTAACAAGAGTTAATAGTTCTGGCGTCGAATTTTCGCTTAGTTTATTCTCGCGCCGGCACTGTCCTGCATCGCCGTTCGTGTTTTCGGTGAACCGCGTTTCTCGTAGAAATATCGACTTTGGTCGAACATTTTGCAACAAAAGCGTCGATTATACTTTCATTCACTCGTTCTTCGTCCATTGTTACAACCGCCACGTACAAAGCTGTTGTTGAAAATAATGTTCGTCCTCGCAGCTACGAGCAAAAAACTTTTCTTGTCCCTTTTGTTGACGCGTGTCACCAAGTATCATATTTAATTATTATTGTTACAAAATTGAATTTTTATCTACGATAATTTATATATTTATAGTAGTATTTTTATTTTTGAAAAATAAATTTTATATAATTTTGTTTTATATAATCTTTTCATTTGAGTAGATGTTGTATAATTAAAATAATTGATATGCCAAGTTTATTGGTTCAACGGTGCTGGAATGCAGAGAATTTAACGTTTGTGTATACATATATATATATATATATATAGACAGAAAAAACTGCACAACTTGTATCCCAGTGCGATTCGTCTCACTGAAAGGCCCAAAAGCAACTGTTCCGACTTTTTTGCCATAAAATTTTATTGAATCGATACAAATTATAGGCGCTCAGTACTTGACAACGTCTACCCCACGCGCTCTCACAAATCACGTGACCCAAATCAACGAATCGCTAATTTTCGTTGCATTAACGTTGCACCTAAAAAGGCCCAATTTTCTGGGTTACCCTCACTAAAATCAACTTTTAGTGATAAAAATTTCTAATTGGATCGGTCACAACGCAATAGTTTGCGAAAAAACGCCGATCCAATCGAAACATTAGACTCTGGGATGTGCAGCGCTAAACCTTCTCCAAGCGAGTAATTGATAAAAATCTCCGCATCCTCTTCTTCCCTGCAACTTCTTGGACAAACTCTTGTTTCTCCCTTTTTTTTTTCTTGTTTTTTCTTCTATTTCGTCGTTCCGTTTATTCAAAAGCTGAGTCAACAAGCGTGGAAAATCTAACCGATTAAATCCAGACTTATTGCTGGTAATTTAACTTTCCATATATCGGCGAAACGATTTTTCAGTGGGGATGCTTTTTACCCAGGTCAGTAGTTTTAGTTTCCTTCTCTCCGTCGGCCGTTTTTCTCATTTCGCGAACGGCCATCAAGATCATGCCGTCGCCACGGTCGCAGCTCCCATTAGCTACGGAAAAGATGTTTTTCCGCGGGAAATGACATTTCCGACCGAAAGGATGTATTAGTTACTGCGCCGGCCGACGATTTTCGTCGTGCATCGTCGTGCGAAACAGCGTCTCGTTGCGGTTTACCATTCTTTCTGTGTCTCGCACAGCTGGGAAAATTAAAAAATTAAAAACAAAAAGAAAAACGGACATCGTACTACGTGCAAAACTTGCATTCACACCGAACGCGCAGCTACCCTCGTTCACCTCAAAACTGTGTAACTTAATTTGTTCGAGAGACCTGCGCGACTAATTCACGCTGTCCGCGTTCGAGCAAACGTTGAAATTTACCGCCGAGCCGCCGGTATTGCGTAATATTTCGAGAGACAGAAGCAATTAAACGTTACACCGGTGTGTCCATGTCAAATGGTAATAACATCCCGTTGCTACAGTGCAAAACCAAAAGAATAACTCGGTCGGTGGAAAGTTCCTTACTTTATCTGTGTTCGCCGAGTCATTAATTAAGAAGACGTCGGCAGCAGATTTTCTTCGAGACCTAGTTCCATTACCACCGCTATAATTGTTCTTCGAGATTGCACGCTGCGCTATATATACATACGTACGTACATACATACATACATGCATACATACATGTATTTCTTTGTGGCATCAAAACCCATAAATCGAGGTTAACAAGTCCAAGAAGCCGGCCTGCGCAATTCGGTCGCTTTCCGTCAAAAATCATATTTCGTTGATGCCCCTCTCGGATATTCCGTCGACGTCGGTTGACAAACGTTGGTCAGCGATAACTGACAGCTGACGGTTCGTCGGTTTACGCACCATGGGAGTATTTCTCCAGTGTCCTCTGTGCGCACCGCGTGTACGATCGCATCAGTAGCGATCGTCGAATTAATTACATTATGACTGAACGGAATGAAAACTCGACAAAGGTAAAACACACGTGATTTTGACGCCGATGTGTATGCGTTGGGACGAGTACCTGTAATTAACGAGGAAGTGCGAGTTGCTTCTCGCTTTATCGGCGCGTTTCATTAACAAATTGAGACGGAGGGAGGGAAAAAAGCTGAGCCACGTAAATATGTCAAGAATAGGCGCGGTATCTGCCGTAGATGCTAATTGATTTACCCGGAGGTAATTACGCTCCATAATTAGCTACCCTGTAGCGAGTAGGGCCGACCAGTAGCAATTTGCTTTTCTCGATAAGAGTACAACGTGATTGGCTCGGTACCTCTATTCCTGACCATCGGGTAAATCAAAGCCTGCCATGTAAATCCAGAGCTCTTTGTGCGCGAAAAGCACCGCAACGACGGATACGTCGAGCTTTATATTATCGCAAGACACCGCCGTGTTCTCTGAAACACAATACGGAGCGCGGTTCCGGCCGCGGTTAACCCGAATTAAATATGCTTATCCTACGCACGAAGAAAGGGAGGAACGTATGAAAAGGTTCGATTAGGAAAGTTTCATAGATCGGCCCGCTGTAATATCGTCTTTATGAAGGGATTTCGTTTCATCACGATTACGATTTTCCTTTTTCAAAATTTATACCAACATCAGAAACGTAATATGAGAGCGAGAATTGAGACCGGTAAACAGAAAGTTTAACAAAAGTGAACGAAGAAAGATGTTACAGAAACAAAATGATATTCTTACGTTTCAATCACACACACACGCGCGCGCGCGCGCGTCCTTTCTCACCACGATCGCTAATCCGCACAAATATACATAAAGACGAATCCAGAACGATCTTTACGATAAATTTCTTAAATATCTCATTGAAATTTGTCTTTCGTCTTCAGTGTATTAATAAATTATTAAATCTTGCAGGAAGATTTTTTTCCAGAGGAAAAGGGTCCATTTTACGCTTCGTTGTGCGATATGAACATTTGCCTGACCCTTTCCTTAACTTTCCTCGTCAGAATTAATTGAACTACATGATGTCAAAAAGTTTTCGTTAAAAAAAAATCTAAAATAAATTTAAACGAGTTTGCCAAATTGAAACAAGGAAAATGAGGAAATATCTGAATTATGAAATTACAAAATCGTCCAACTTTTTCACGAGTCGCGTCCCATCCTACGGTGTAGAAATAAAGTACATATTACGCGAGGTTCGAACATTGAACTCCGAAATTATTACAGCAACAGCTGCGCTCGGAAACTCGCGTCGAACACGACGTCAATCTCGATCAGTTTCGTGCAACGTAAGCGAAACGACACGGTAATTTTCAAACTAGATAGAAGGAAAGATTTGAAAAAAAAAAAACACTCGCTCAATCTAAAAATATATATTAAAAATGACAGATTTATTAGGAAGAGACAGCATTGTCAATTTGATGAACAGTTGACTGTTTGACAGTTTTACAATTAAATCAACTGAACATCATTAAAGATTCGTTTAAGGCTTAATATCCAATCTAAATAAATTAAGATACGTTCCAAAATGTTGCAGCAATCGTCGAGCTTTTCCAACATGTTTGGGAGATCATTTTGAGTAAAAAATGTTAAATATTACATAATGAATATATAATTGTTGAAAATATTGGAGAAAATTTGAAACTATTGCGTGGCCTCCTTTTTTGCGATTAACAAATTTTTTGCAAGATATTTTATAAATAAAATTATTTTATTCTCAATTTTCTATAATATTTAACAGTCTAATTAATAAAATGATTGATAAATAATAGTACAATGAAATGAATATAATAAAAAAACTTTAGTGTAATTATCTGTAAAATAATAAAATATTTTTAATTTAAAAAATTATTTTTTTAATATAACTTATTAATGTAATTTTATATTTTATATTTTAAACGCACAAAAATTATTGATTTATCTCGTTAGGGCGTTATGAATCTAAAAGCTTGTTATTAGCTATTTTAGCTTACTATTAAATACTTTTTTTATGCGGTTGTAATCGAGAGTGTACTTCAGTGAAAAATATTTAATACTTAATGAGTTGACAGAAAAAATGAAAAGAAAAGGCTGCTAATACCGTCAATAACGACTTTGCGAATATACAGTGAATGCACGCTTATTTTATATTCCGTTAGAGACCATTTTGAATGATGTAATTCGTATAAAATGTGAATGTAAAAAATAATTGTAATGACGATCGTTAAAAGTTAAGCAACTTCGGTATACATGATTACTTGTGACTTGTACTATATTTCACGTTCACGTTTTCGAAAACGAAGACGAAATGTTATCAACCCGCGGTGTGTATAACATTTTTTTTACTCAAGATGACCTCTCAAACACGTTGGAAAAGTTTGAGAGGTTGAGACCTGAAACACCCTAAATAACTAGTTTACGTTTTTTTTTCGTTTTTTGCCTGCCACTTTGTCTCTTCGTGACTTCCAGCAGTCTTCCCGATACTTTGTGCTCCTGTCCCTCGTTTGTTCTCGTTATTCTCTATCAATAAGTCGGCAGTTTTGCTCAGAGATAACTTTTACGGATGTTTTTCATGCCCGACATTTCCGGGTATAACGCGCGCACAGGTACTCCGTTTCCATAAGATTCGTTATTCCTGTTCATTAATATTTATGTACTCGCATTTCATTGCATACGGCAATGGAACATGTATTTTTCAATCGATTCGACTTCATGTTGACGAGCGATATAACGTCGCTCAAAAATAACTTTTCCCAATTAATATCGCACTGTCCAGCTTTGCGTTAAATTCGATCAATTTACACAGATTGCAGGTTTATTACAAATTTGAATGTACATATTCGAAACGTGCTTTTAAAATACACGCGCGCGGCCGATGTGTATACGCGGAAGTCTGTTTCGATTTAATAATTTCGAAGCATCTATAGGCAAAGCGTGGCTGTTTCAGTTTCGTCCGGGGGGCGAAAGTTTTCCGGCAAGTGCCGTCATGTTGACGCGGAGGTGTCAGCTTGGTGCAAAGGAAATTCTTTATTAAGCAGTCGTTCGAAGTGTTATCTCTGCGGATTCACGTTGCGCCTAAAATTATGGTATACCAACCTTTCGCCAAGGAAAAATATGCCGTTTGTATCTCGTTTTTTCAATAATTTTTCCGAAACTTTTGTTATCCTCGAAGTTTCTCGCGCGTCACGCGATATCGAGTTTAACAAGGATTTTCACGCAAGTTCGAAAAATGAGCTCCTCAGATCGCTTCGCGTGCTTCCGCACTTTTGCTAACGTACGACGATACATCGGAACAATTGCTACGTGACAAGCAAACAATAGCAGCTGGTACGGAAATTGTTTCGTAACTTCGATTAATGAACCGTTTCGTTACTTGAAAAATTTATTATTTCACGACTATCGTCGAACGGTACAAGCTTATATAAAGGAAGAACACGCGATATCGCGTTCCCATAAATTTTTAAACGTCATCGTAAAGTCGGGGTAACGTACAGGTCCTCCTGTAAACTTGGTACATTCGGCAAAACGAAATAGAATAATCGTAAAATTTCATCGAGTGGAAATTCCACTTGATCCTGGGACCTCGATCAATCGACCTCGATTTTCTGGAAACATCGGCGAAACTCCATTGTTGGAAAGACGCGTGTAGTCCGGGTCTTAAAAACGGTACGCTGTGCAGCAAATGTTGCCGCTTACGTATTGTTGATGTATAATGTATTATACATACCATTGATCGTGCATTATACACATGTACCATGGAAGAGCACGAAGTACGCTCCGTGACCGCTTGCGAAATTTTCAATTCTATGCTCGATCGTTCGACGCGCGACGCGTGACGACAGCTATTGATCCGTGTAGAATCAAACATCATCTCGGACAGAGCGAGTCTGTTTATTTAATTAATGAATGTTATCTCGCGTGATATTATAATTCTGGCCTATTCGAGCAGATCGCTCATCGCGTGTTTACACAGACGTTATTGCCGTTTTAAAATATTTTAAAAGCTTCAGCAATTACAATTTTCGCTTAGAATGCAGGTAAATTAATAAAATATAATTTCAAAGGGAAGTTTAATTGAATCTAACGTACATACATTTACGAAAATGACTTTTCATTTTAAAAAATTGTTGGTAGAACATATTAACATTACAGATCAAAAGTGAATCAATAAACTAAATTCTATTCTTTGTAAACAAAAATCTGCCGTTTGTCACGCCATGTTAGTCTACGAGTCTGTCACAATTTTCAAAATAAATATGTCGTTATTATATGCGAAGATTCATATCTTGATGTTTGAAATATCACTGCACTTATTTCTGATTCAGAGCTCCTACTCCCGCAGGCCAATACATCGAACCTTTGAAGACGAATTCTTAATACTCGTGTTATTCGCAATTTTCATAAATTTCAAACTGACCTTAAGAAAATGAATCACTCAGATGTAAAATTATGCTTTAGACTAATTCCAATGAATACTAATTCTATGAGCTTTTCATCAAATATATCGCAAGTAGGACGAAAAACTTTCGTTAGATTACGTTATTTGCGCTTATTAATAGCAATAATTGTATGACATTTAACGGAAATATCTTTCTCTGTGTCCATAGTTAGTTAAAAAAAAAAAAAAGAAAACGTTCCTAAATATTTTTGTTACAAATCAAGAATTTATTACCAATGAGTATTACTGTAATGATAAGTCTACTTTTTACAATTCTCAATAACTTACTGATTAGAACGGAAATAAAAAACTGCACGACTTGTACCACAGTACGATTCGTCTCACTGAGAGGCCCAGAAGCAACTGTTCCGACTAGGAAATGAAGACGACTTTTTTGCCATCAAATTTTATTGATGTGCAGACATTTGAATCGACATAAAACAAATTACAGGCGCGATCGTTCAGTACCAGATAACGCCACTCCCACGCTCCCTCACGAATCACGTGACCGAAATCAACCAATTGCTAATTTTCGTTGCATCAGCGTTGCACCTGAAGAGGCCCGATTTTCTGGATTACCCCCGCTAAAATCACTTTCTATGATAAAATGTTGCAACGCGACACAACGAATAACAACAGTCATATACAAAAATACATTTAATTTCTAGCAAAACGAAAGTAAATTTGGCAAAAGTAAAAGCTGAAAATATACACGTATGCAGCCTGGAGTCTCTTCTGTGTGAGAACAAATACACGTGAAACACTCGATACACTCAATGAATCGTGTCGCGATGGAAAAGCGGGTACGCCGAGTCTGTACAAACGATCATCGTTCCGGTCATTTACAAGGAACAGCCACCAGCGTAACGCGAACAACGGAAATGCCACAGATGTGCCCCGCGTAGACACGTACGGCGTACACGTGTAGGATGCGCATACGCGAGTAACAGTCACGGTACATCAACCGGCGCTGATGTATGTCTCAACGTGCGTACCGGATTAACAGAACTCCTCCACCGTGTTTCGGAATATTAGCTCGGATATAATTGTCATCTTATTGTATTCGCGCTTTGTCCGCGCCGTGACATTGACGTGGACACTGGCCAAGTCCAGTCGGGATCGTTCCCACCGGAGATCAACGTGTTCAATCGTTTCCGGGGATGAAACGGATTGCGCGCGTTACGGTGTAACGCCGGAGAGAGGCGGCGCATTTGCCTCTGGACGTTCGTTTAAAATTTTACACGAAAAACGGAACGTACTCATTACCAAACGACTGGTTTGTTTAACGAGCAAGCCCTTCTTTCTCCGTCTCGTTCGCGAAAGGTAAATATTTGTTTGGAACGTAACGTTTACACTCGTTAACTTGCAGTAAAGCGAATCGACGAGATGCAGGTACGTACGTACGTACGTGTACCAACGAACGCGAAGCTTAATCGCGCTCTCGTATCGCGGCGCTATAGAATAAAGTGATCAAATCTGTGTCAAAATCGTGGGTGGCCGTTGATGAAAATAAAATGGAACGACGAACCTTGAACGTTAACGTTGCGGTTGAAATTAATGCATTGTGGAATAAGAGAATGAACAAATTTCGAGCACGTCAAATTTGACGGTTTTTTTTTTTTTTCTTTTTTTTTTTTTTTTTAACAAAATTGATATATCCGTTACGGTTAAATTTTTTCCTCGATTTAATATACACACTTCTTTTACAGATCTTGACACGCTGAATTTAAATCCAGTCTTGAAATGAAATTGATTAAATGTTATACACGTTCGGACGGAGTACGAGAACGAAATGCTCGAGCAGTTTAAATATGTACTAATAAATGTTTATTTTTAATTAAGAACATTTCGCACAGTCAGACTAGCGAAGAAAGCCTTGAATAAAATTGCATAATTCAAAGTATACAAGTTTAATCGACTTCCTCAAAACGCCCAAGGGTCAGCTGAATTTGAATTTAAGTTCAGCGTCTAAAGTCTGTAGGAAAAAATTTACTACACTTACCGTTCAGTTTGAACAGACTGCAATGATAAATTCAATTAGACTTTCAGAATTGGTACTAGTTTGTTGATTCTATTCTTCTACATTTGTCCTTTGCACTGCGAAACGTTAACTGTAACCTCAGACAAGATTTATTGGTCTACTTTATTTCTATCTCTAACTTTATCATTTAATCATTTTACCCCGCAGCACGACGCAGCAGGGACGTTTTGTTACGATCCACCTGCGTGCGTTCCATATTTGCATTTCGCTCGCCATTTCTCTTATTATCCAACACGAGAGAGGGGGGAGTTCTAATTTACGGTGATTCGGTACATCGCAGCTTGTGTGTGACGCAAAGTTCGCGCAACTTCAAGCAAGATTACTAATGGATTTTGAGTTTACAAAAGGGATCGTTCGGTATCTCGATAGCGAGCGCTAAAGGACATTTAGACGGAGGAGCTGAAAGGAATCGTCCCGTGAAAGGCCAAAGTGTGATCTCTATCCGACGGTACAAAGAGACGTTAAAGTTGATACGAGTTTTGCGCAAAGGGTGACGAATGGAGGCGAAAGTAATTAAAAGTGACGACATCGTGAGTTCACGCACAGGAGGGGAGGGGGTACGGCGCGGAAAGTACTCGGAGTGATCAGTCCAACAAATTATTTTCTCCTGCTTCTTGTTTAAAAGAGCGAGGTACACGGCACCGTGTTGCACCGGAGGCTGGTCGGTGAAAAAGGACCGAAGCGAGCAATGGAAATCAGCGCTGGGCGGGCCCCCTCTTACCGCTCTCCACGCGAACATCCACCGGTATAAGCTCGCTCGTTCATTTTCTACTCTCCTCCATTCTTCCGAGACATTATTCTTCGCCTCGTGCGATCTCTAATCCTGACAGACGCCGTCTTCCTCCGGCGTTCTTACTATTTATGGTGAAATTCATTGGCACGAGCACGCTTACATAGTATTCATAGAGCGCTGAGCTGCGAACTGCGAAATTAAAAGCGAAACGAAAATCAAGGAACATCACGTGCGCAATCTGTTTCTGTGCAACGCAATGTCCACTGTTGATCTCTCTTCTCCGACAATTTGTGTAACAAAGTGTGATTTATGTGGACCGAGTGCATTGTCGACGAATCGATTCTAACATGTTCTTCCTTTATTTAACATATTTTACTCTCTGAGCATTGCAGATGAAAATTACGGTTGTCGGTGGTTAAATTATCATTGGTTGTCAAACTTGTCAATAGCTCGTGTCTGTATATATACGTGTGATGCATGTACAGGGTGTCCTATTTCAAACGTGCTACGTTTCTATCTCCTAAACTTTGTTCGTTAGAGGAAAAAAATATTTCAGGTAGAACTTTGTTTCGAAGAGAACATCTTTCGATGGTTAGAAATCCTATCTAAGTGCGAACGTGCTTCCGAGATTTGTTTTCTTTTTTCTTTTCTTTTCTTTTTTTTTAAATGAAACTACGTATTTTCTTCTTCAGATAAATGTGTAGCCTATGACAAATTCTCATCTCTCAATGTTTCAAGGTGTCCATCTAAAGAAAAATATACAGTTTTGTGTTTAGAAAAAAAGCAAAAATCTCATGTCAGAAGCACATTTACCCAGACCAAGATTTGTGACCACCACGAAGTATCTCGCTCGAAACGAAGCAAGTCTTACTTGAAACATCTTTTTTTAGAACGAATAGCTTCTTGGGCGGTAATTAGGTTTACGAACATACATTTTTCAAGTGTACAGGATGTATACAAAGTGATGCGATATCTAAAATTATCTTGAATGTCCTCGTGGTTTTCGGAAGTGATGAAAAATTTTGTTCTTCAGCACACAAAGAAAGCCATAATTAATCGTAAGTGGTAATTGTTCTCGTGGGTGGAAGGTTTTCGGAGATTTCGCTTGCACTTTTTTAAATTGCTAGCTACGGAGCATGTTTAATATCTGAAAGTATTAATATATTCGATCATGAATAAAGGAGTAAGCAACAGATCTTTCCATTGGTGAACATTGGAATAATTAAACAGACACAGTGTGTCAACAATACTGAAATAAAGATTGGTAGCAGCGTGTGCAACGATCGACTCAAAAATAGCAAATGCATGGACCTCGCCAATCCGATGCGACAGTTTCAAACATTTATTGCAACGAATTTATTTATTGTTACTTTTTTAGCTGTGATCGAACGATCTTCAATTAGAGATCATTGAAATTATCTGAACGTGCTCCGCGATATCGAGAATAAAGAACTTGGCAAACAATTCAAAAAAATAAAGACGAAGACTTAAAACTTAAATTCCACCTGTAAAAACTATTATTTAACACGTTTATTGTGCGCACACGGTCGTTTCTATTTCTGTAAATGAATATCACTTGCAATGAATTACAAATAACGTAAATAATCAGAAAAATACGCTTTCGTTGTTCTTCGCTATAAAAGAGTATTTTGTAAAAATTAAATATTTTGTCCCGTAGACGAAACGTGAAAGTTTCGCGTGGCAGTCAATACGTATTAAAACAAAGCTCTTTCATATCCGGGAAAACAACAAAGATTCAAGAGATTTGACAAGATACGCTTTTTTCGGAGCGAAATGACGATTATCGTTCAAGTACGAAGCGAATGATCGAATGATTTCATTTGAGTCAGAGAAGTGAAAGAGTGTACAATGGTCTAGAGACCACGTTTTCGTGGCCAAAATTATTATTGTTTCATCTTGTCTGTTTTAACGTTATCAACCGAAAAATATTTATGCGAGTTTCCTGTGGAAACGAAATTTTTTTTTTTTTTTTTGAATTTGCAGAGAACCGAATGCTGATTAATTTTCATTCCACTGACATTCTTTTGCCAGATCATTGGAAATAACTGAAAAATTGCACGTTCAAAATTCAAGCGTAACTATGTATCCAGGCGTTCAAATATCTTTAAAATCCGTTTAAATCGAGTCAAAGGTCGTACCAACATTTATACGCCCTTCTTAACAATTGTTTAAACTTTCGTGCAATATAATAAAAGTCTCTGATCATATTTTTAAATTATTCTCAAAGACGATATTCTGCTTGTATATGGATTAAAATGCGATTAAATAGTCGTTTATGTGCATAAAAAGCAATAATTCAAGTATCTTTATTTATCGCTCTGTAATTCGTAGTTAAAAGAATTAGCTTTACTTTGACTTTAGGCGCGTTGTACTCGTTCTTCATCTAAAATGAACAATGTTTTGGATTCCAGAGTTTTATAGAAAATTGTAAAACTAGTTTCTCGGATCGCTAATTTACAGAAGAAGAAATCTCATCGAAATGTTAAACTTGAAAAATTGACTTTCAGCCGGAAAACTCTCTTCCACTTCCTTTTTTTTTTTTTTTTTTTTCCTCCTCGGCGTTTATCCTCGAATCTAATTGAAACCTGCACCTCGTGAAATGTGTCGGTGCGATTTCGCTCCAAGCCAGTGGGAGAATGTCGTCTGAATTATTAAAGGCCGGAGGAGATGATAAGTAACCGGTTTTCCGCCGCATCAATTGTACGACTGGCCACATTACGCGGCTCCTTGTCGCGCGATTCGCGTTCTACGTACGAGATAATGGCACCTAGCCAAAACAATCGCCAGCTGCTAAATTTCCAGTCAACAAACATTGGACGAGAGCCAAGTGCTCTTTGGTCTGAGAGACTTTTATCCCAGGATTGTTGCAACCAACGTTGCCACCGACTTCTTGTCTCAAGAAAGGGCTTCTCCCAGTCTTGTGAATAAGTAATTCCGTTTTTCAGACAGACCGATCCATCGTCCGACCAACTTCACGACAGTCCAGCTCTTTGCTCCTCGTTTGTCTCGCACGTTTCTTTTCGCGTCTCGAATCCACCTCCCTTTTCGTAAATTCAGTAATACATAAAAATCATCGGAATTTGATACCGTTGACATCGTCGAGGAATCGCGAATCGCGTCGAACGAAATCATATTTTAACGCACCGACGTGAAAATTAATCTCCCTTTGTTATAAATCTTTCCCTTTTTTTTTCTTTTTTTTCTTTTTTTCTAACGACCGATTTCCGAGACATTCGGGAACAGCTTTTATTGGAGCGACTATAACTTTTAACGAGAAGCGTAAACGAACCATCGGAGCATCGAGTATCCATTGAAAAGTATCGCTAACGAACGTGCGCGCGTAAAAAATATATGGAATTCGTCAATAAACTTAAAACATTCATTTCACCGCATTAGTATCTCTCCTAACAACGTCGCAAATAAACCAAAGCAGATTGAAAATCCGAGGAACGCTGTTTGTTGCTGCTTTTTCGTAGTCGAAATTCGATTTCATCGTCGTCGTCGTCGATTTTCTCGAAGAAATAATTCCCACTTTTTGAAATTATAGATTATATATCTGGTTGTTACACGTTAGACTCTTAATTAAGATACACACACGCACAGCTGTGCGTAAAATTACGCGTAACTCGAATAAACGTATATTAACGTAGTTTTATATATTCCGTTGTTTAAATGACAGATAAGCTCTTATTCAAACTCATGAATCTTAAAAATTTACTGTGTCATTTGGCGAGTCAGAATTTTTTAAGTACGTATTAAGGTCTTACTGCTTCCTTTCGCAAATTTGCGGTAAAGATAAAACTGTCAGATCGTTCATTTAGACCATGATTAAGTGCTATAAAATTCGAGGAAAGCGCTGAGACTTTGAGAAAGCTTGTCAAAGTACGTTTCCTTAATTCTTTGATGTTCTTCCACCGCCGTGTATTACGAAAGCCTCAGTTTTTCAATAAATAAACTTGGATTTTTTTCGCTTTTCCGAACTTTAATTAATAAAAATAACGAAAAGAATAAATGAGCATGTGAAACAGCTGAACCAAAAATGAAACGAAACACGAAAAGGTCTAGCAACAGAAATTCCCATGTCCGGAAGCCACAAAATCGAAAAGTAAGTAAATATACCGCAACCGGAAAACAACTAGTCGAATTGTCTAATCTGGTCTAAAAAAGAGCTGGGTAACGTTTCGTGAAATAAATATTTTAAATATTACTCGTTCAGCTTAAATGAAATAGTATCTTTTTAATGGGATATAATTTGACAAACGAACAAAATTTTAATCGTAAAGTGAAATATTTTCATTTCAAAAATCTAAAACATAAAACAAAATGTTTTAATTCAATAACCCAAAGCATGAAATAAAATACTTTACTATCGCTTAAAGCGCGCATAAGTTTTTTCATCATTCTTTGATGAAAATCTTAGAATTTCTGTCGTCGATGTATTAAAAGGAATTAATCAATGTAAGAACAAGTTGTAAATAATTTCTAATAATGTTAAATTTTTTTTTTTTTTGCTTTCTTTTAAAAGTTCTAAGAAACTATAGTATTCATTTTACTTTTATGGAACATTTCTTGTCTCAGCAATAATCCAAAAAGGAAATGGTACTTAAATTTTTACACGCAGAGAAATCATCCAATCGGTCGTGCCACGATTTTCAGTACTCATAAATACATTGAACGTGAATCATTATCTTTAGCAATAATATTTTTAAAATAAAGGAAATAAAATTAAAATAGTTTTAATACTCTTTTTTCTCAATATTTTAAAGACTCACTGTGTCAAATAAAATATCATATTATTTACCATTTACTATTTGAAGTAGTATTTTACCCAGCTCTGTCTGTTTCACGCTTAGCCTTACCTTTAATTGTTATTAAATTATTGTTAAAATCTCTCTTCTAATAAAAATATTTTCAATGCAAAAACCAATTGCGCAGATTCGACTAGATTGAACAAAAGGTATTATTTTTCTACCAGTTTTTCGGTGTTCTTTACACCCTCGGTGGAAAATGAACGAACCACTTTTTCCGAGATAGATGTATCAATCGTACGTGATCCTGCTTTCTAGCTGCAAGAAGCAACGTACGAAATCAGTTTCCAATTGACCAGTAGCGTTCTCGTTCGGTTGCTTTAACGGAGTTTGGGAAGGTACGGTCGAACCACTGATTTGTCAACGAAAAGTAACGGATCCCGTAGTACCGAAGCATAAATTGTTAACTGGAAGTCGTATTTGAAGGATCGTAGCTACCGTTGGTTCAAGTTCTAAAAGGATTTTTTTCTTTTGCGTCAAAGGATCGATTAGTTGCTCTCGCGGGTACGTTTTATTTCTGCAAAACTTGTTCAATTCGAAAGAAGGTAGACAAAATTTGCATTATTCGAACAGTACACGTTTCTATTAGGATGAGGCAAATTTTTTATTTTTTGAAACAAAGACGAGAAATGACAATTTGAAGCAAGAAATTATTTCCCAATCGTTAATTTTTTTATTTTTATTTGAAAAGGTAACTTTGTTTTAATCGTTTGTAAATAATCATTTATTTGAGTTTGGTAACTCGATGGAATAAAATAACAAGTAATCCTAGCGAGAGGTAAAGTTTATTATACTATAGCAAAACATTGCTTCATTTGATAGCCAAGTAGTTGAGTAATTTCAAGAAAAGCTACGTGATCGTTTAAATGATGATCATCTTTTTTCAAGTACCTTTGCTCAAACAACGCCCACGCTTGGTTCCTACGCAGAATTTTAAAACGATAAATTCAGTGACATTTCGCTGATGTATCGGCGATATCGATATTTCGTTGATGAAACTTCCGAATCAATGGGAGAGATTGGAAATATCACCCGTTCGTATTTACACAAGTGCGTTGACATCGAAATCGATTCGAACGTGCAACAAGGAACATCAAGAGCAAATGTCGCGTTTTACGTCATCGTTTCTATCTAAGACAGAAATGAAACGATACACGGACGAAGGATGGACGAAGGATGAACGTGCGCAGATAACATAGGACCCTTCCTAGAGAGATCGGGAGAATATTTTCGCGAGATATCTATTTCCACCTGTAGAATAAATTCAACCAGCCGTCTATCTAACTTCGATATCGAGCAACTTTATCGAGATCGTTTATCAAATTGCGCCAAGTATTAGGGTAGACGTAAAATATCTAGACCGGATGATGAAGGATTACCCTGGCTCTGCAGTTAAGCGCATCGAGATCGTTTCGTACACCGTTTGAAAACATTAGTGTAACGACGACAACGACGACAACGACGATCAGTTGGTACTTTGTTATCAACTTGCAAAAACGCGCCGTAATCTTGAATTCCATCGCGGTTGTACGTATGTTGTTACCGTTTCTTTCTCTCGGTTTTCTTTTTCAATCGAGACGAGTGATATATCCACGGGCGAAATTGTGTGTCGGGCGTGGAAGCAGAAATCGCTCGTCAAGTATGCAAAAATTCCCAGCACTCCGACAATTTACAATGGAAATCGGCCGGCGCGAACCAGCGCTATGCATCATAGAACGTTTGAGACAAAACGGAAGAATCTTTTCGAAAGATCCCTCGGCTCGCCTAATCCAATTATTCGGAATATTCGATAGTCGCGAAGATTCCACGGGTAACGACTAAACTCGCGAACACCCTCGTGCACACGGGTACGTGGGCGCGTGCGAAATATCACGAGCCTCGTGTCGAAAAGCGCGCTTCTACCAGCTAGAAACACGTATCGTGTGAAAATTTTCGCAAATATTGAGTTACCACGTCATGCCGGTGTCGTCCGTCTGGATTCGCGGATCGGGAAATTCAAATCTGCGATTAACATCTATTGTCTTTAGAAATTGGCAGTGCCGGAAATACGGAGAAAACGGGACGAAACGATGAGCAAACTGAAATTTGCAACTAGCCGACGTTGTGTCGCCTTTGAAATCAACGTTGAAACTTCGTCGTAGTTTCACGCGGGAAATTTCTTCAACGATCACCCGCGTGCAAAAGGCATTTTTCCATAAATCTAGAAAGAACCAGGGATCAACCTCAACAATGGGGAGTCGCCGACAGGAAATGGCGGCTTGTGTTCGATCAGTTCGCAAAGCATAGCGAAAGTATAGTTGAGAGAAATTCGCTGGCACTGCGTTTTTCCTATGGAAAAAAAAGAGCCGAATGTGTAATCGAAATATACAGAGCTGTTTTGTAGCGTGTGGGCAGCAAGAGGTGATTTTATATGTAAAAATGAGTCGAAGAGGAGGAATAACATTTTTTTTAACAAAACCTTCGTATCCGAGAAAATCGAGATTGAAAATTTATACTCGAATATATTTATATTTGAATTCAGCTAATTCCAAACGTATAGTAGGGAAGAGTAAGTAATAGGAGGATAATTATTCACACTGCGCGTAGTATTTTCTGTAAGATGCTTCATTTCTGAGAAAGTCGAGTACGAACATTTATCAAGTTGTGCAACATGTTGTGCCAAGGCAACTTTTAACGAAACATGTTCAAAGTTTAGTTTCTTAAAAACGCCATAAACAAAGAATTTTATTCCAGATTTTTTACACATTCTTACCACTCTTCGTCGGTTATTCACGCCTGTCCAGCATGGAATTAGCTAAATTCAAGTATACTTTAACGAACAAATTTTATTCTTTCTTTTCGATTCATTTTTACTTGCCACGTGCTACGGAATTTACAACACGCTGCTCGAAATCTAATTCGATTACACCGAAATCAGAAGTAGAAACGAGCAAGCGATGACTCGTTGCGAATATCTTGGGCCGAGTCTCGTGAATGGAACGAAAGAAAGTGGAAAGAGAAAGATCAATAATCAAGGAACGAATGAAGTCGGAGAGTGATTGTGAACTGTGGTACATCCGGTGCATCGAAAACAAAACATCGAAGAGTGTGTACGAGTCGGAGAGAGAGGAACGAAGAAAAAGGAACGGAGAAAAATGCAAAGATTCGAAGAAACATTCCTCCCGTTGGACCACGTCGAAGAATAGACAGAAAAGATGTAAAGTTAGAGAGAATCTCTCTCTCTCTCTCTCTCTATCTATCTATCTATCTATCTATCTATCTCGTTCAATGTCTCGATAAACAAGCCTGAGAAACAAAGGAATGGAGAAACCGGTAGAATTGGTGGAAGGAGTTTCCGTTCCAAGGTCTATCGTGTACTCAAGCACTCCGTTGCATTTATTTATCCGTGGCAATCGTAACTCTACGATTTCCTTGCTTTACTCGATGCAGCACATCAAGGGTCACACGAAAGAAGCCAAAGTAGAATTTAGATTTGCTCCTCTTTTTCAGGAGTCCGTATCCTGATACTATCGCGTTCTTACTTCTCCAGAGAGCGTTCCTCCCTCTCGTGCTTTCGTGCTTGTCACGCTTCTCGAAACTTTTTGCCAAGTTCCTGCCACGTTTGATACGTCGAAAATTACCATTTCGCAGCAATTGTCGAGCGACTGCTTTCCAGTCCCATTGTTGTCTTCTCTACTTCTACTACGCTTCATCGACGATCCAACTAGACGTCACGGTGTTAATTCAATTTTAGAGTCAGAGTTCTCATTGTCAGACGTTCTTTCCGTCGAGAAAAATTAAGTTTATCCACAATCTCGCATTGTAAGCGAAACTTTGAGTATTGTCATTTTCGGTATAGTATCAAAAAAATAAATTCTTTCCCTGAACACCGTTTACCATTTTTCATTTTCATTTACCTCAATCTGTACGTGTTTTAAAAAAAAACATTTTTCGAAGTTGAAGCGCACACAGTAAGAAGCATAACTGAATACGTAACGATGAGAAATTATCGGTACTTAAAACTGTTATAATTATGTGAAAAAAAGATTATATAGACGGGTGATCGTCCAGCCTAGCACGTAGTTACAAAAACAAACGTTGGGGAGGTGGAAGAGAAAGAGGGAGAGGTCGTTGTCATCAGCTACATCATCGCCTCTTTCCCAGTGTTGACGTTACTGAGAAGAGGAGGGCTGACATAGTAACGGGTGCGGCCCAATGGAATTAATAATGCTGGAGTGTTTTTGGCTCGGTTCTAGGTACCTTTGTGACGTCTAACTAACCCGCCCAGGACTGGTTAATAATACCTGTGTTGGAGAAACTTCCGTGTGGTTTTCAGAGGAAGTCTAATGTGTCACAGCCGCAAGTGACTGCGCTGCGTGGTTACTGCGTGTCGCATGGCGTGCTTTACACTTTTTTGCGGACCCCAACGTAATGGGCCTCCTGGCATGCGGACGCGTGTGTTTTTGCAGCGTTGCACCTCCTCTACGATCGTTTACATTCGACGAAGGGCGTTTGCATACATTTACGTGTCGATTGATTCCCTTTTCTGCGACTGACCCCTCTCTCTCTCTCTCTGCATCCGATCGAGGCGCTGCATGTGTATAGAAGCTCCCTCCCTCCCTCCTCTCCGTTTTCTGTAATTCGCCTGTGATCCCTCTGCGTGCCATGTTGCATCTTCGTTCAGCGTTTATCTATCCTTCCAGATTGTGCATCATTCCCGTTTGCGTGTATCGTCTAACCCCTCTCCTGATTGATAACAGCGACCTTCTCCCTCCTTTTACCCCAGAACGTTTGTGTTATAACTAACCTCCTTGCTAGGATAGGTTGGATGGTCCCACCCATCCTAGCGCGGTGTGGTTGTTCCGCACCTGCTTTGCTTAACGTCGCAGATCGGTAGGACCTCGACGCTAGGCTCGCAGCCACTTGCGGCTTGTGCTAGTCAGTGTTCGAAACTCGTAGTTAAGGTATCGTAGGCCGTTACAAGTTTCTTCCATGACTTCATTTTTCTCTTTGAAACATGCTGTAGGAATACGGACTTTTAGGATCTCTCGAATTCTTGTCGTTTAACCCAAATGTTTCAAATCCAACAAAAAAAGAATCGTGCAGGAAGTTTCAAGGTGTCTGTCATTGTAAAGATAAAAATTGAAATCGTAAAAAATTTTTTAATATCTTCAGAGACATTTGAATTTTTACATTTTTCGAGAATAAAAGTATCCTTATTTCCCGTCTGCTACATGATGCAAAAACATTTTTAAAAAAAGAAAAACGAACTCTGGATAGCTTTGACTCTTTAAAACGAAACCAAGCAGACATTATATGATTTTTTTTTTTTTTCTCGAAACTATCGACAATTTTTCAGCGTTATGTGTTCAGTTATGCTCCTTATATATACTCATTGCAGAGTACTTTATTTCCATATATCGAAAAAATCGAGAGGTGAACAGCAGAGTTATATATGTTATATATATCGACGGTTAAATGAAATACAAAATGGAAATATTCGAAATATTCTTTGACGAAATTGTTCGCGAAGAATCGGTAACGTACGGCTATTTTCGACAACGACGACACGACACGACACGACGCGACGCGACACGACGCGACGACGGCACGACGACGACCGCACTCGATAGACATACCCTCCAGGGAACCGTGTCGCGAAAACGAATCGCACGTTGACGCAAACGTAATTATCGTCAGGGAGAAGTCGCGTCGGTTGGCAGCTGTCGTCCAATCGAATCATGCCATCGTTTTTTGTTCGCAAGATTTTCATCCGTCCTTGTGACGGGCTTTTTATAAAAGTACGTGAAATTCTTACTTGTACGTTCAATTTTCTCCTTCTTCTTTCCCTTTTTTTTTTTTTTTTTAATCTGTCATTTGAAAATTTACTTTTTCAATCGTGGGATTTCAACTAAGTTTTCAGCGAAATTAGTACGCATGTATAATAATGAAAACGTTCGTTAAAATTTTCAATATCAGAAAGAGAATGTTAATGAAATGAGAAAAGAATGTTCCAAATATTATTTAAAATATTAAATGTTGTACAATGGTTAAATAAAATGGTATTTTAAATAGAATATAAAATTTCAAATGAAGTATCTTTATCGTTGATAGTTGTAGCGAAATAATTACTAATGTGTATTTCAAATATTATTTAGTTATAAAAGTAAATTTTGAGCTACAATGAAATAATTACACTGACACTCTCTTGTACAATTTTATGTTTTTCTTTTATGTTCCAAGCATTGCAATTTTTGAAATATTTGTCAATATATTTGTATCACAGTGATCGAATCGGATTCATTTTCTCCAGCACATTGACTGACATAGTATGTGCTTCTTTTATATCGTTTCAATCGCAATCTTAATACATCAATAATACATTATGATACATTATAATATACAACATTATATCATTATTTCTAATAGTATTTGAAATAGATGAAATAAATTAAACTAAATTAAACATTTCAAGACAAAGTCCAATAAAATACTATTTTAAAACCTTATCGTGACAAATAAAACGTTTCATTTTTAAAGTTATACGCGTTAAATAAAATAGATTCCATGGCTATGAAAGCATAAAATATAACGTACAATTCGTAGCTATATAAGAAATTCATCTAAACTATGCACGGAAATACCAGCATTCGTGCACAAAAGATTTTTTAATTTATTGTTTACGACGTTTGTCACAAAGATTAAACCAATAATATTAACAACGCCATGGCCCGTAATAATTTATTAATTAAAAATCTTTTATTAATGATCAAAATGTTAATGAAAGTGGCAAATTCCTATGGAAATTACTCTTACTCATGGAAATTACTCATCTTAACTCGGAATGCTTGCATAATTGCGTGCATGGTAATTACGATGTATATTTTCTCTATCAACGAACGTAAAACAGAATTTTTCCTTTGCTTCCTCTTCTTGCATTTATTTTCACATGAAATAACAAACAAACAAGGAAGAAAGCGTCGCGCAACTTATTACTCATATCTATCCATGCATTCAAATTGAATTGCCAATCAATCGTGACATTAAAAATCGAATTATAATTACATAATTTTTATTAGCAGATCATGAGGCGAACCTTTGAGGAGAAATTCCAATTAAATACTAAAAGCGAATAAGCATAACGTTTTACTTTGTTTTCTTAATTCTCTTTCATTTCCTGCAGCTGTTCTGCGAGTCACGACGTTGTGTCATCGTTCTTTTTACCTTTCACTATGATTGCACCGATTTGATTTACAAGCAACGAGCTAGCAGCTGCTATCCAGAGAATAAATAATATTAATTTGAATATACCGACTCAATTGTACTCGAACCAGCCTCCAGTTTTTTCTTGGAACGAGTACGGAATAAACGCGCGACGTGAGATAGGACCGATGGCGGACAATTACAAATAGTCGGCGAAAAAGAGAGAGGGACAGGCGAATAGATAGATGGACAGGGGAAACGACGAATAGCAGGGTAGGGTAAAAGCGAGCGATCGAGAGTAGTGCGGAGAGAATCAAATGTCTGTAGGGATCCAGGATAGGTACTACTCGATCGGAATCTATTTACCAGGTGCTTAAGTGGACTCGAACTACCGTCCAGGATTAAATTGACCTGCAACTAGCCCGGTACGAGTTTCTCGGAATCTCGCATGTACTCTTTCCCTCTCTTTCCCTCTCTTTCTCTCTCTCTCTCTCTCCTCCATCCCTCTCTTTCTTCCTTCTCCTTTTTCTCTATACTTCTCTCCTCCGTCTCTTTCGACGTCGGATTTTCATCTTAACCAAGTTTTCAAACTTATCGATCGGCTTCATGAACTGTCGTACTTTGATTACTTGTGATGCACGATAACGATGGGAATCCACTGATGATCACACATACACACGTTCGAAAGTAAAGCAAGTCGCGAGATTATTGAAAGTTACTTCAATATTCAGTTATTATTTCGGTATTATTAACCTCTTGCACTTTGGAATGTCGTGCGAAAATTGCAATATTTTCTCAGTTTTCAGTATATTTAAGTATAACTCGGGCAAAATAAATAATAAAGTTATTACTTCTCTGTAATTTCTATCCAACGATATCATACCGACGAGTTCAGAAAGAAAGCGACAAATTATTGTATACGGTTTGGTCACTCGTTATGGTCCGCAATCAGTTGCCAACACAAGTGGTTAACTCTTTACATTCGACTGTCTCTTCTGAGGGGACATCGTACTTAAATCTAGCCAACAACTCGAACATTCTCTTTTTACAATTCACTGATAATCATAACGAACGTATACATTTGGTGTTTTGTATATATGATGTACTATAGCATAATATCTGAACAAACGCCTAGAGTGTATAACGACGTTAAGAAGAATAAAATTATTTCAAAGGAAGAAATTTCTGAAGGCAATTGACACTCGATAATTCACATGACTTGGACTTCTTATTGCTTCTTACGAAAGTTTGAAAAATGATGGAGGATATCATTTTTTCAGAGATAGAAACTATGTATAATTAACTGTAGTATATTATACTTGTATGTATTCTAGCAAACCCACTATTCACTTAAATTTTAGGATGATTATTTCCAGTTTTTGTTATGTCACGTCATCTGTAAACAAATTGCCGGTAGATGGTACAAAAAAAGTTTGTCGAGGGCAAAGTGTTGAAAGAATGATGCAGGAACCACTGCATATGTGTATGTCGAGAAGATAGACGCAAAGAACAATTAAATTTCGCGGTCATCGAAGATCAACGATTCGTGTTCGTCGCGATTGCACGATAATCACAAATAGTAGATTAAGGGATCTTGCGCGTAATTGAGTGAGCATTATTGGATTATCACAGAGCGCATTGTCCTAATTATTGACAATGGGAGAACTTAATGCATCATTACTCGAACGCAGTCCAACGTGAACAACATCGACATCGGCGCATTGCCTGATGTACGATGAACTGCTGCGAGCTCGGTATAATAACGTTTCATGCGAATTACCTCATCGAGATATCATGCGAAGAAGCGTAGGTTCAAAGATAAGTCAGATATGAAGGTTATATTTCTGTCGGGAATATTACCGAAATGACAAAAGATACTTTCACAGCTGAGTTGAGTTATACCTGATTTTCATCATTGTTAGTTCGTTGGCTAGACCAAATAGCTCGATCCTCATCTAGACGTAAACCAACTTGAAAATGTCACATCCAAGAAAAACTTTAGCACAAAAATTATTTAAAAAGATGTATGTTTTGGCTACTGAACTCGATGTAGCTCAAAGTAAATTTCTTATACTGTACAAAATAGTTTATTAAATGTGATATTCAATTATCGGACGTTGCCGCGAAATCAAATGTTTAAAGAATGGAACGCATTCGATCAATATGTCTTGGGCAAATAATGTTAATGCATCTTGGTACGTTAGGAAGAATCTAAAAATCGCTGCAGTGGAAGGGGAAAAAATAAATCACCAAACCAATCCAATAATTCCATCTTGCATCCCTAGGAAATTAAAAAGAAAATATCCCCCAGATAGATTACAAAGCAAATATCCATAAAGATAAATGTAATGTAAAATTGGAGATGAGTGCCAATTCCACAGTATTTTATTAAGATAGATAATAAAAAAAAAAAAAAAAAATTAGTTACTGTAGAGCAAAAACGGAGGGAGATAAAGATGACTGGAATGAAACAGATTCCTTCGAATCTGGTTATTCTCCTTTTAACAGATTTTCTTCTACCGCGCAGCGTAAGTCAGGCACGACTATAAATTCAGAAACGGGATACGAGATAAAGTGGGAAGAAGCATCTGTTACCTTCCGGCTTGAGGTTGCCGAGGTTATGCATTTATGCAACACGGTAGATTAAACAAAGTGCTTAATTCTTCTACGCTACTTTCCTTTCTTCGTTTGGGCAGCTGCAGTCACCGTCGTCTTCTTGTTCGTACATCACTTACGCGCAGTGTAACTAACCGTGTCTTCTTTCTCCCCTCCGTCCTCTTTATTCTGTGTAGCACTTTTTCCGCCTGCCTGGTCGCGTTCTGAGGCAACGGCGACGAATCTACGTTGTAATTTCAGGCTCCCCCGTTTTGTGGCCAGCTTTATGAGTCCAGTATTTCATTCGTCTGAATCCATGCCGCGCGTATATACGCGTCCACCGTGACGAATTTCGCTACTTTTTCATTCCTTTCGCCTCTTGGCTGTTTTTCAACCTACCCTTTCACTACGCTTGTGTTACGTCGATTGTCACGGGTTAGCTACGCAACGCGCGCTTCGCAGCCCCCCCCCCCCCTTTTCAACCTGAGAGCTTAATCAGCGAATTTAAGACCGGCGACGTTTCGTTGGTTAATCAAGCGTGCTGCTAATGAACTGCCAGTAATCTAATTTATAACATTGTCTCGTAAATCTCAGCTTTTTATAATATATCTCTCTCTTTTTCCTTTGTGTGCTGATTGCGAATTTAAAATTCAAATTATTCTCGGCGTTCCCAGAATTTCAATAAATTTCATTTCGAGCAAAGAAACAAATTACGCGTTTTGTATTTGAATAATGAAAGATATACAGGAAATAATTGAACTTTCCCAAATACAATGATGTAAACACAGTATGAAGTATATACACATGTGTAACAATATATTTATTTTATCTTTTCTTATATTATTCTTATATATATATATAATATAAATAAATAAGAAGAATTATATTACAATTCTGTTTTTCTTCTTTTGTATACTTCTTTTCCGAAAAAATTGAGTTTCAAAATTTACGAGTACACACGTATCATGGCGTGTTCAAGCAAAACATTCAAAATTTATTTTCTTGAAAACGAAACTTCAAGCTTTCGAGGCTCCGTTCTCGCAAAAATTTGAAAGTCTATCAGGAATACTTAACTTTAGCTAGTTCTGTAATACATTTGAAAGAAAAGAGTAATTAGCAAGAGGTTATTCTAAAAGCAAATCCGAAAAGTTGAACAAAATTTTATTTTGTACGATGCCTCAGTTTCGAGTTATTAGTTATTTAAGTTATTAGCAAAGCAATTTTTAACTGAACATATTCAGAGGTTATTTTCTTGAGAATGAAGCATTAAATGAAAAGGTCGTCATTTCACATTTTTACTTACGTAGAATAATCTTCTGTTAATTGTTCATTTATGTCGAATTAAGAATCAGCTAGATTTAACTACGTGATAAATTTTCAAACTTGATTTTCTCGAGAACAAAGCTTTAGATGGAATTACGTTTCTACGTTTATTACACACCTGATTATTTCTATAATATTAAAATTTCTACAATATTAGGGTGTCGAGAATTAAATTCAATTTTTTAAAAATTAAGGCTAGCATACGAAAATAAGTTTTATGTTCGTAATCGAAGCAACTGTTTGTTACAATACGATCGAAATTATTTGAAGGAAAAAAGAAAGAAAAGGAAGCTCCTTCGAAATGTTTTTGACACACGAAATTAAATTATCAAGTCAAAATTTTACATCTTTAAACTCCCTAACGAAGAGTCAATAATCCATCGTTAGGAGTGTTTCAGTGATTTAAAAACTGAAAGAATAGTGTAATGTGATAATTCTCACGATATAAACATTTTATTTCAAATAAAGACAAAAAACAACAGTGAACGAATCATTTATTATCATCATTTTAAAAATAATACAAGAAAAGTAATTTTATGCGTGTTTAAATGAAATAAATTATTTCCGAAAAATTTCTGATTTAATTCATTGGTATAAAATAATAAATATTCCCACGACCAAAGTGAAGCGCACGCCACAGAATCAGATATTATTTGTAAAATTATTTATACAAACAAATATAAAATATAAGAAAAAATAATAATACATTATTTTACTCGACAACCGAATAATAAAATAATTTAGTAAGAAATCAAATGCCTTGTTCAAATAACTGACGCAAGATTATTTCGAAATAACAGTGAGTGAAATAAAATAAAATGCTGTTTTAAGCAATCATTTTTCAGATATCCAAGTTTGCTAATTCTCGCGAAAACGCTGAAAACAAATATCTTCTTTCGGAAGATATATTTGTTCTCAAACAAAAGTCAATTGCTGCTGGAAAATGTCGAATAAAAATTCGACACTGTTCCTGAAAAGGCAGACACTTAACGCGGAACTTTTCCTGGGCTTTTGTGTTGGTGCAAACTTCGATTACTTCCATTCTTTTTCCCTCGGCAAACCACAAGGGCAAAAACATCCTTGGAATATTTCATGATACGAGCTCGTCCCGAGTAAATAGACGCTATAGGCGTTTTAGGTAAACGCATTGTTAACCACACACCGATTAACCGCATACACGTTCATCGCGGACATCCTTCGCTCGGAGTTAGTCGTGAAATTACAACGACGGAATTTGGCTTCGAAGATGACTCCCTGTCCAGAAAGAAAGAATATTTCCCATTAAAGTTTTAACTGGTAGCTTCGGGGCTGTGAACTCCGGCAAATGACATTCAAGAAGATGCCTTGTTAAATAGTAATTGCGAGGTAAGAGGGAACCAACGGTGGTAGCTGGTGTCTACCGAAGGAGCGAAAGAGAGTTGAAATGAAGCGAGGTCCGACGAAGAGTAACGAAAAAGAAAAAGAAAAAAAAAGAAGAAAAGAAAAGTCAAACAAGACAGAGGGATAAAGAGGCGAAGAGTAAAGTAATACGAGGCTGAAGAGATAGCAGGTTAAACATGCAAAAGTTAATACTGAAACTTAATGTGCGTAGTCTTGCGTAACTGGTCGTTGCTCGTGTGCCGGTAAGTATGTATCTCTCCGCGCTTCGCCACGCTGCGGCCACTTCTACTCGAGAAACTGTGCGCGTATAACAGATGCAAATTGCAATGTTGCATACATAATATAACTGTCGGGGCAGCCGTGAGTGCAGAGACGCATGCGCATCTGAAGGAACTTGTCAGCAATCTGTGAGAAAACAAAGAGGAGACTGGACAGATGGAGTCGAGCAGGTGTCTGAAAGAGAAGGAGCAAGTGAGAAAGATGGATGGATGAATGGGTAGATAGATAAATAGGTAAATAGACAGACAGACAGATAGATAGATAGACGAGTAAATAGATAGATAGATGGATAGATAGATAGATAGATAGATAGGAGAGAGAAAGAAGGTGAGAGACAGCACGACCGAGAACTAAAAGGAACGTCTGCATGCGTAATAGGTGAGGATTATCATCGACCGGATAGCGATGAAACGATCCGGAAATCCTGAGTGACGTTATAATACCGGAGAAAGGGCCATATTCGAGATAGGAAGCTAATACGAAGGGTATCTGTCCTTTGTCTTCAGCGTCCGATTGATGGATTATGCGAACAAGAAGATACATCGATCTCGCAACGGCGACACGTTATACGTCGACTGGGCAGCTTTTCCGCCAATTCAATGATCATTCACTCCTGGTTTCCAATTCCCTTATCCTATTAA
Organism: Melipona beecheii; assembly: GCA_032399605.1. Classification (NCBI taxonomy): domain Eukaryota; kingdom Metazoa; phylum Arthropoda; class Insecta; order Hymenoptera; family Apidae; genus Melipona; species Melipona beecheii. The sequence goes on along the minus strand of JAUCMO010000210.1, from coordinate 982,491 downwards.
TCGTGCTATAAATGACACAAATGTTTGCCTCTTAGCGTTTACCAATCCTTATTATTCTCAGGTTTCTTTATTCAGTTCTTTTCCATCACGCAGCACCGCTGCAAGTGTAATATTTTTTAATCTGTTAAAGAAGTATCAAACAGTATCAAGTACAAAACTGTTGCCGTAATCAGAATAAAAGGAAGTTGTTACTTTTATGACTAGAACGTTTCTGATTGCAAATAACGATTACGAATGCCCGAGAAATGTTTTCGTTACCAGTAATGTGATTGAGAAAAATTTATTTCGATTATCTGCAACAGTTATCGCTGAGGGAAATTCTCTTTCTTCGTTAACTCCCGCGAGATTTACATCAGAAAGGAACTTTATGGTTTCCACAATGTTTTAATGTGACGGCGAAGAAATGCAAAATAATGCTCCACGCTTTACGGTATCACGAGCAATTGAAATAAATTTCTCTAATCGATAATTGTTACGAGATACCGAAATAGAATTCCTCTTGTCAATAATGGTTTCGTCGGTGACGAAAAAAATTTCCGTTCAATTTTTTAATCATGCAGTTCTTTGAAAAATTGTTCGCATATTTTTAGATTAATATCTCCAGAAATGTGATAATTACAAATCTGCGATTCTTTTCGTAAAAATTCTTCACGACAAATATTATTCTTATTCTTTAATATTCCAGTTAATTCTAGTTAATTCGATACACAAACGACATTAGTATATGTTGAAATTCCAAGGAATTTCGAAGTAACGAAATTCGTAAGAAGCCATTTCCATCGAGAGTATAAATGAATCTTTATTTAGATACATTCCATTCCCCACTCTCTAATTCTCTATATAATAATTACTATGTGTATATCAATTTTTTATAACAATTATTAGTCTTACAACTCCTTGCTTTTTATTTTCGCTCCTACTATATATCAATATTTTATTATAAATGCGACGGCGCAAATATCACGAATACTTTGAATGACTCTCTCTCTCTCTCTCTGTTTCGCAAACAGTATGCAAATTTCTAGCATCGCTTTTTCGTCGCAGCAGTATTTTTATCGACTTTCATTGCTATCTCGGACAAAAATTCCAATATTACTGCACCCAGAACATTTTTGTCGCGTGTTCTTGCAGAGATATTTTAGAATTATTCATCGTCACGTGTTTCTTATGTATTGCCTTCATTTTTTACGTTTTTCATCAGACCTTCGACACAAATTTTATTGCACAGCCTTTTATTATTATTATCGAGTGGAGAAATTTCCTAGGAACCTGGCGGAGAATATCGGAACATTCCACAGGATCAAATGATTCAGATCGATGGACTCTTTTTCGACTTTCTCCTCCCAGATTTTCCAAGCCAATGACAAAAAGACTCGGGGAAGCGCACGCAACGTGCCTCTTTAACTGCACGTGCAAATAAACCTCTGCAGGGAAAGACAACGATAGGAAACTGATCGGCGTTATTGCTGTTCTTCTTTCCATCCGATTCGAGGGATTCGAACCAACGTACACACAACTATAATCCGCATTGTCATCGCGATTAGTACGCAATCGCTGCTACTGCGTTTAACCAGAGAGGAGGATGTGCCCGTGCAGTCGCTTTTATTCTCCGGTGTATTCTCTGCGTTCCATTCGCATTGCGTTCCTCCTTCCGACGAGCGCTATGCGAAAGTCGCGTGATTTTTGTATTTTTCACGGAACGCGTATCAGAGACGTTACCTTCAATGCGAATACAAAAATGCAAAAATTTGGGTCGTTAAAGTTAAACTGGAGAAATGGAAGCATGCTGCGGGGTTGCACTGGAGGGATGTTGCTGCTATTCCGTCCGCGAAATAATTTTGCCAGTTATTGATCAGAAAAACTACATGTCTGCGACACGTGTACCAGATATTCTCCAGATTGCGCTCCCGTAACCAGTGATGGAATCAAACGTGTATTAATTGCAAATGCACCTGTGAAAGCGAAATGTATCGAAGTAATTGAATTCTTATTGATTACACGTGATTGCAAGTGTAAGATTGTGAAACACATGTGAATGGAATATTAAAAATATACATCAAACAAACACAATTAGATACAAAACAGAGAAGATTTAGATTCCTCGCTCTTTCAATCACTCACTGGTCCGAACTCGCTATTCTCTTTTCTCAAATCCTCGCATCATGATTCCTTCTCGACGAATGAATCTTCCCCGGCATCGTCCAGAAAGCAAAACACAACACACCAGACACGACACACATGTACATGTCACGCATCTATACCACAACTACTCTCCCATCTACACACCTAAAGCCAACACACTCACAACATATTCGTATCTAATTATTAGTACGTTTTTAATTCGTGCGACGGATCGACTGTACGTGACAAATGAGAAATTATTAAGTTAACATAATTATTAAATTGTTAAAACTGACGTGATAATATCGTGTTTTAGTTACGTGTTCATTTTATGCGTGTGTTTATTATCAACGTAACTATTCAAAAGTAATTTTCCCTCCAATCTGTTTCTCTTTTCGTCTAAAATAATGTTTCCTGTTTTTGCGAACATTTTCTCAGAAAGAATACCAACGTTGCCATGATACGCAAATAAAACTCGTTACAATTTCTGACAATGTAGGATGACAATGTAGGATGACATTTGATGACATTTTCAAATGAAAACAGTAGCGTATTTACATACGCTGTCGTTAAATAATTTTCAATGTCGACATTTATTGTTGACGAATTATGTATAACATGTACTTCGTGTTTGAAATTCGTGAAGAAACAAAAGGAGAAGAATATATTTACATATTCGTTGGTTTATGATGAACATAATTCAAAACAAAGTAATACTTGTGTACATTTCACTCGTAGATACAAACACGTGCTTGTTTCAAAACCTACGTAGGTGTCACACGTTCCGTGTACTTAATTTTTTCTAGTACGTACAATTGAACATTATCTCTCGCAAGTGCCAATCACACTACAAGGTGAACTTTTTGAATTGGATTTGATTTGGTTTGGAGTACATATCGAGAACTTAATCCCATCACTACCCATAACGCAGTACAAATCATCGGCACTTCTTTCTAAAGTGCCATCCACTTGTACGATTCAAGGGAGTACGTAGCGAGCCCTGCGCAAAATGTCTGCTAACAACGCTACCGTTGAACATCGCGCATGAAATTCGCGATGAATGGAAATCATACTCGACCTGCCACGCATTCTCCTCGTCATTATAATCTTAACAATGCGCTCTTCGAATTGACTGCGATTAGCGGGTAATCATCGTGGCGTTTAATTAAATGAGCTGTGTCTACTTCCACATCCACGTTCTCTACCTCCACATTCAGTCACAACCACGTGTCATTCTGGTCTGTGAATTTTCTTTGTTATCAAATTCTCCAGCATAGAGTCGGGAGGTAATCGATTTATCGTACATTTTTAAAAAGACTGATTTAAATTATATTTATCGCCATTACATTTATATTTCAACGTTATTTTCTCAATGCTTGTTCCAACAGCTGGAGAAATAATTACTTTTTCTGCAAGAAAGTATCGACGAGAACGAGCAGCTTTTCTGTTTGAAAAGTGACGAAATTACGTAGCAAAATTACGTCGGGACTCGAGCAACATACGGCAGATTATTGTGACATATTTTTGTGTGTGATACGCGTTTACTTAAGTACGTCACTTACAAGTGATGTTGCCACTGCCAAATATTTGTGAATAAATAATTGTTTACAAAATATGTCAACATAACGCCGAATGTATGCATTGCTGTGAAAGACAGGTTATTTGTTACGACAATGGCAAACGTCGAATCCACGCGATACACGAGTTCATCAATGCAACTGTTTTAAACATTCACGAAGCAATTTTTTTGCAACTGAATTTTCACAGCACGTCGAGCAATGCTCGTAAATATGAAATATCTCGAACTTGAATTTGCGTTTTCGCTTCACAAATATTGAATATTGAAGGATTGTAAGTCTAAAAAGAAAAAAAGAGTCGTAATAATCTTTGTACACACATAATGCGTGCAAGCAGAAATTAAACCAAGTGGTTACTCGAGGTAGCGCTACAAACGAGCTTCGCTTGTTTAGACAATGCCTTTACTTACGAAGTAACGAGCGAAGGAAGCCAGTTTCTTAATTATTCGCAATCTCGGCGGTCCGCCACAAGGCCGCAAGATAGACATAGTTGTAGCTAATTACTCTCAACGGTTGTTTGTAAACGCGAAGAAAAAATTAGTCACAGTTTTCTTCTTCAACCACTTTCGACACTTTCGATACCACGCCTTCTTTCCTTCTTGTTGCTTCGACGAAGTTAGTTTCACATCCGACGACGCGACGAGAATTAATATTGCATAATGCAATTCGAAATTCGATTAATCTTCTGCCTGCTGATTCGATCTTCGGCGAAACGGACCTGCCTCGTTGAAAACAACGCGTGCGATTGTTGCTTATTCGTATCGAAAATTCAACAAATTTCAAGAGTCGATTCAATCCGTTGGGCTCGAAGAGCGTTTCTGAAATTTCATAGATTCAACTACGTTCGATACGAACCAAGTTAGCCCGACGAACGTCCGTGAACGTGATTTTGATACGAAACGCGGAACGTTGAATCTTTCAGAAGAACAATCTTGCGAATACGAATATACGTTGTCAAATATAAACGCCGGCTCATCAGGATTCCGACCTTTTTTCTAGGGAATACGAAACATTTCACGCTCGAATGATTATTTAAATTTGTCTTGTGCGGTGAGGTTGAAGGCGTTCTCTGAAAACGCCAGAAAACGGAAGCTGCCATTTTTCTCTAACACCGCGCGTTAAATATTATCGAAAAAATACGACGGTGGGAGTATTTCGTTCGAGCGGAGCGCCGCTGCGATCATATTCGAAAAATTTTTCGTGTTCCATCTTCCATTCGCCATCAATCGTTAACATCAATTGGAACACACATCGAAGAAATTCTCCGGCTGCTCGTCAGGGTATTCAATAGGATAAAGATACAAACTCTAGCTCGTTACGAGGATTTCTACCTAAGAGAGGCCAGGGTAACGTTTACCGGGGGCATTATTGCTAATTAGCTCGCCTTTCAGGCATCCGAGTTCTTTACTCTCTTCCTTTTCATCCACACTTTTTACCTATTCAATACTTCATCGGTAGCCATTTTACATTCGCCTTTACCTTCTCACGTGATCTCCTTTCGTCCCGCCTTCCTTTCCGCCGTATGGTTGCTGAATAATCTCATTCAAGGCCAAAGTCGCACAAAAGTGCTAATAAAACGTGAAATTAAAACGAACGTGAAGTGAAATACGTAATTATAGCAATATTTCTTCTTCTTTCTTTCTTTCTTTCTTTCTTTTGGCGACGCTCGACTCCTTGCGCAAATTTTCACAACTTTTACAACTCTGTGATATTTCATCGCGAGTCAAATTAAGGCGCGGCAGACAATTACGCGAGAGGTTGAAACTCGTATCATTCGCTAAACTTTTCTCGTTTCAGCTTTTCTTCTTACGGTGACTAAGCTTGGGTATTACTTCATATATCGCTATTTGCATCCCAAATGCACATATACAATGCAATAACACGAAACGCCAAACATATACCGTGTATATTGTATGTACGTAATTATTCGCATTAATATTCGGACGTTAAATGTTTCGTGAAACAACGAAAACGTTACAATTTCTCGAATTTTCGTCGTCTGTTCGGCCTGGCGTTTGAAGTTTAATAAAATCGTACCAAACACGACAGTACGATTCGTCTCACTGAAAGGCCCAAAAGCAACTGTTTTGGCTAGGAAATGAAGACGACGGTTTTGCCATAAAATTTTATTGATATGCAAACATTTGAATCGATAGAAAACAAATTACAGGCGCGATCGCTCAGTACCAGACAACGCCACTCTTACTCGAAGTCTACCCCACGCCTTCTTTACGAATCACGTGACCTAAATCAACCAATCGCTAATTTTCGTTGCATTAGCGTTGCACCTGAAGAGGCCCGATTTTCTGGGTTACCCCCGCTAAAATCACTTTCAGTGATAAAAAAAAAACAATGCAAAAAATTGTGCCAATAAAAATGTCATCAAATTTTAATCATTGCACAGGTCATTATAAAGAGAAGGCATCAATCTTTAAATTCATTGCAGATTCAGTCATGAAACTACATACATACACTACAATTTATTTACAAGATACTACTTATTACTGTTATTTCTTTATTACATACTACAATTTATAAAAATCTCACGTTGTAGAATTTTTCTATATTTATAAGATTTTCATGATGAAATGTATCTCCACTTTCTCACTCGCCGTACGATGTAAAAACATCTCGGAATAAAATGAACGATGCATTTTGAAAGTAGAGGGTCAAGCTTCAAAGAAAACCCAGATTTATTATTGTATGATTTTGTTCTACGAAATTGTAATAGTTTAAACATTTAATGTCCGAGTAACTGTACCGTGTCAAAGTTTGGTAATTTGCATTCTATTACTCTTGTTTGTCGTTGCAATAATTTTGTAATAACGAACGATTGAAATATAAAATAGTGTAACGTATGAAATTTATTACCTGAAGAGAGAGAATTTTCTTAGCCATTTCCCAGCTTGTCACGCTTCTTATTACTACTAAACTTATTACTACTAAAATTTGCACTATAAAAGAATCTGGGACACTTGGCCTTTTCTCCTTTCGCGCGAGAGTGAACGAAGAGCGAAATAAGAAAAACATATTTTACGCGTTAATATAATACAAGGATGATTCGGTACGATGGAATTCAACTAATATTTGCAGAACGAAATTCAGTGTATTGCAACGTTTCTCTCGAATGCTCGAATCTTTTAAACGAACGTTTTTTCTCAAAACTATGTAACTTTACATTCGGATTGCGCTCTTATAACACAACGCAAACACCTCGAGGTAAAATTGACAACATTTCGTGAAGGTGAAATCACAGCGCCAGGTAAATCAAATAGAAGGAAACAGGAGCGGAAAGTATTTATAAAAAATATTGATAACGTTTAGACAAGATTTAAATCTCTTCGTTTAAGTAGTACAGCGAACAACTTGTTGCAATTCCTTGATAAATCTTGTCCAAACCCAAACGTGTTTTTCACGTTGTTTCGTGCGTTTCACATCGCTGAGAATATTCTTCTCGCTACGTTTAATGCAATCTCCCGGTATTGTGCACATCACGTTGCATTTTTCCTTTTGTTCGTATCGCGACGGCAATCGTTGAACGAGGAGCGCTCGTTTCTCCGGTAAACGGACGAATAAACGGTTTAATGCCATTACACGGCCGTAACGCCGTCGGCGGACGATTTGAATTGTCGATCGAGAAGGGCCCTTCGTTCCCCGACCAATCCGTCATTTAAAAGGAACAAAGGATCGTCGCGTAATTAAAGTAAACGCCGACGTTTCTTTCCGTTCGCCCTTTTCTCGCGACGTATTTTGTAATCGTTCGTCAACCGGATTAAACGACAGAGCACGAATTACGTTTTACTCGCGCCTTGTCGACAATTTTTGCCTGTCGTTTTTTCTAGAAACGCGCTTCAAAATTTTGTTTTGACATTGTTGTTGAAATAAAATGACAGTCGGTTACATTCGACTGCCTTCTAATGAAACATCGTACTTAACCTCTTGCACTAGTAATTGGTTCGTGGACCATAACGAGTGACCAAATCGTATACCAAACCAATAATAATTCGTCTTCTTTTTTGAATTCATCGGTATATTACTGAACAGAAATTACTAAGAAGTAATAAATTTGTCATTTTGCCTGGGTTATATACCTGAAATTGAGAAAATATTGCAAGTTTGGGGCTAAATATTCTCGACGTGCGTGGCACGTCATTCCAGCGCAAACGGTTAAATCTAGTTCGGGCTTCTTTTTATAATTTGCTGATGATTATAATGAACGTATACATTTCGTGTTGTATGATGCGATGTATACCCATTAGTCTATAATAACGATGTAAGAAGAACAGAAGAATTTCAGAAGAAGAAATTTCTGAAGAGAGTCGCTTGAGTCAGTTGACACTCGTTGGAAATAATTGACATATACTAGATTTCTTACTGCTTCTTACGAAAGTTTAAGAAACGGCGGAGGATATTATTTTTTCAGAGACTGAAACTCTTGTATATTATACTTGTTCTAGCAAACCTACAATGCACGTTGATGATTGCTATAAATTTAAACGATATCACACGTTAGAGAGATATAATCAACTGGTTGTCGAGAGCGAAGAGTTAAAATATTTGTTAAATTTCTTTCGTGAAGATTTAAAATTGAAACACCTTTCCTTTCGTTGAACCAATAAATATTAAAAAAAAAAAGAAGAAAAAAACAAGACGTAAACAAGTTGAAATTTTCGCAATTAGTGTTTCGTTTCATTGAAATTTAAAAGTCGCTCATCATTATTCTTTCGGAGGCACATTGACGTTTTTCTATTCGTGATTCAGTTACAAAATGTCAGCTTGAACATGTAATGAAGATGCAAAATCTCGTTTTCGGGTGAAACAGTTCCGAGGAGAGGGGGCATCGGTAAATCGATGACTGCAAACCGTGCAGCGCGAACGTGGACGTCGCTTAAGCGTCCAGCGCGATGATTTAATTGTCCGGTAACCGCGCGTTTGTTTGCCGAACCTAAACAAGCCTCGAATCGACGCGGGCATCTTACCGATGTGTACTTGCATTCGGAACGCTTTCGCATTCTCATTAGCCCGGCGCCGGTGCAGTACCACTAAAACCGAAACTCAAAGTACAAAGTAGTCTGTCACGTTTCATCCCGTTTTCCGTTTCGTGGAAATTTTCAAGTCGAACCGTTTGATGTTTGTTTCGCAATTTCTGCGACGACTTACCGAATCATCGTCGTTCGTTTGGTCGAACGAGCTTCGCATCGAATTACAAGACGTGTTTTTCTCGCGCACGCTCGCGTCCAACTGAGACGAGAGACAAGAAGAAAGGAGAAGAAGAAAAAAAAAGACTGAAAAATACGTCGCACGAATGCTCGGTGAATATTAAGTTTTCGCGTGTCGTCGAGCCGAGCGCGGCGAAAAGTTTTGCCTGTTTCGCGAAAAACACGCACTTTTTTGCACGCCTGCGGATAAAAGAGATTTACATTTCACGAGATCCGAGAATACAAGAGAGAAATGTTTTCCTTTTCCTCGCTCTCTCGCACCGCGTCTCTTCGCACCGGCCAACCGTCAACGTAGTAGCGACGGTTTTCGGCACCTACGCGAGAATTGTAAGAAAAAAAGAAAAGAAAAGAAAAGAAAAGAAAAGAAAAGAAAAGTCAAGTCAAGTCAAACGTTGGTCGTGGTTGTTCGTTCGAGGACGTCCCATTATCAAAGTTACTAGGGGAAATACGGTTTTCCTGTGCCTGCGTTGTCTGGCTGCCATTGCCGAGTAACCTCGGCTACGTAACGCGGTTCTACTTTCTTCTTCCGCTCTTTTCTCGTTTTCTCTCCTCCGACTGGCTCCTTTTCGGTCTGTTCGTTCGAAGGTGAAATTAAACCGGATAGAGAAGTGCCGACACGGAACAGCCAAGTGTCAGCACCATCGGTACCGATCTAACCATGTGCGCTAGACTTGGGCGTTATTCGAATCGTCGGGGCGTAGCTCAACCCTCGATGGAATTGGCATTAGACGCAGCACGAGAAAAATGAAACAAGCCAGCGAAAATGAAAGCGAAACAGCGAGAATTTCTGATGAAGAGAGATCTCGATGTGCTTTTTGAAAGCTCTTGTAGCTCTTGCTGCACTTCCTTCGAATAAAATTATCAACCAATTCTTCGACAGATGGGGACACGTCTGCTTTGACACAGTTTTTTTGTTGATTCGTAGTGAAATTGTTCAGAGTGTAAATAGAAAGCAGTGGAAGAACGCGGAGATTTCGAGAAAATGTAGGATAGTCTGTAACTGGTGAAGAAAAGGATCGAAAAAGAAAGGAAAATTCTTTCATTGATGCCTTTGTTTCCGAGAAGAGGTCGAGTTTGAAAATTTATCAAATATAGTTGAATTTAATTAATAATCCCATGTTGCATAATAAAGTATCGAAATAATAAAAATAAATGGAAAGCGCAGAATAAAATATTTCCGGTTTAAGGCGTCATTTTCAAGAATATAGTGTTTCGTTAAAAATTACCTCAGCACGCGTGTATTTGATAAATTTTATTCCTCATTTTTTTACTTATTTTCGCAGGTGGAATAATTCTCTTGGCAATTATTCTTCTTAATCACTTCTAGAATTGGCTATAAATGATACAATTGACAAATTTTCAAACTCGATTTTCTCCGAAACGAAAGTTTTATCGACGAAAAAATTTTATTCTTTCCTTTCCGCTCATATTTTCAGCTTCTACTCGGTTGTATCGCTACATAGTTACGCGACTCCCTGTATATATATATATATACGGACAAGTATAATTTGAACGAAATACGCGAATACGTAAAAAGACGCAAGGCCTTCCGAAAGTCAATTCCCACGAAGAAAAGTAGGAAGTTTCAATATTTTTAACGGCGAACGGAATTTCCCGACTTTCGACCAACCAAACCGTCGACCTGACCCCCTCGCGTACGTGGACGCTGTGCGAAACGAACACACGGAACTTTTTATTATGGGACGTCGAAGTCTAGCATCCGTGGTAGATGTCCCGTAACTCATACCGTCAAATGAAATTTCTAGAAACTTCGATGCGCTTCGTTGAATCGAAAAATCTTCCGACGCTGCGTCCTATGTGTCGAGATAAAGAACGGAATTTTAATCGTTTATTTGCCACTATTCTCGAACGACAAATTCTTGTTAGCAAATTTTGGCAATGGGACACGCGACAAAGGCAAGTTTGACTGTGTGTCTCTGCACGTGCGAGACAGGCAGCCGCTCTCGTTAAATTTGTAAATGAATCTGGCACAGATTACGCGGCTAAATTTCATACACGAGGAACCGCTGGCAATCCAGCTTCCTTTCCTCTCCTCGATAAATTCCTTCGATAAACGAAAACAATTGCGGCGACGGCGATGTCGTAGAGACGGCAGGAGGGACAAGCCAAGGGAGTGGCATCGCGGCGACGGAATTAACAAGTCCGACAAATCGGTCGGAATGAATTTAATGGAGCAAACAATACGCGTCAATCTCCTCGTTAAGCTTGTAATCAAACTTTTTTCATTTCCCTCCGAGTCCCCGTCCCTTCAACGTTCACGTTTCTTCAAACGAATTCCGATTGCTGTTGAAAGCTGCCATGCGCTCTTTCAAAGCTCTGTTTCTCGAAAATTGGAAATTATTTCTTACTAACTTCCCTTTATTAACGCAATTCCCGTATATTTCGAAATTATCGCAATATCTATGTGTGTTGCTTACGTGTGGGAGTTACCTCTGACTTCGATTTTAATATATCGTTCGTTTATAAATAAATACATGTAAAAGTATATCGTTGAAGTTTGTATCTTCATTTACGACTTGTGGGATGCATCACTGTTTGTGTACTATTGTAAAAAGAAGACATTCAGTCGTTCGTAAGAAATATAAACAGCATGGATAAATGCGAATTGTGTTTTTGAATAACTTTCTTGATCGTCATTTTTTAATAAATAGCAACTCTCAATTGAAAACAACCCAACGCTACTCGGGATGATGACTGTTTGACAACATATTAAAAAATCGAAAAACAAGTCGAAAATACTTCCTTTTTTGTAAATAAATACCTATTTTTGTACGAGCAATACACATAGAGAGGGTGGTTGCAAGCTGAAGTATCATCGAAACTATTAATTACGTAAAAAAATATTTCAGACGACAGTTGAATTATTTCGACTCATAGAGGTCACACATAGAGGTCATACGCATAGAGGTCACACGAAGGTTGGTACGCTCTTTCAAACAGAATTATTCAAGATATCCCGAATTTAAATGTCAAAACTATGGAAGCGTTTGAAGATTTAGAGATTTGCTCGTTTCGGCTCTATTTCAGAGAGAATCGCGAAGAAAGAAATAAAACTGTTTTCGTTTTTTCATTCATTTATTTATTCACACTTGTTCTGTCATTTATTTCATCATCCATGTTATCATCTTGTAATATCATTCGTTATCATTTATTTAATAAAAATACTGTTCAAAATACTGGCCTTTTGCCACTCTGATTGATTGCAGCTAGACATTGTTTTCTCATGAGTTCACTGGCATCGAATAAACTTACCGAATAAGTGAGAAAATGAAAAAATTTTTGTTTCTTTTTTTGCGATTTCCTTCGAAATGGACCAAAAACGAGGAAATCTCTGGAAAACGTTTTTTCTAGTTTATCAGTCTGTAGGAACCCGAAGAATTTATTATATAGAATTAATGATTCTACGTAATATTTGATTCATAATTCGATCTATTTTACAAAAAATTTACTGCACGACTTGTACCCCAGTACGATTCGTCTCACCGAAAAAAGACCCAGAAGCAACTGTTCCGACTAGGAAACGAAGACGACATTTTTGCCATAAAATTTTATCGATATGCAAACATTTGAATCGATAGAAAACAAATTACAGGCGCGATCGCTCAGTACCAGACAACGTCACTCTACTCCACGCCCCTCACGAATCACGTGATCCAAATCAACCAATCGTTAATTTTCGTTGCATTAGCGTTGCACCCGAAGAAGCTCGATTTTCTGGGTTACCCCCGCTAAAATCACTTTCAGTGACAAAATATAAACTTATGTATATTGAAAAAGCACTTGTTTCGCAGATATTTTAATTTTAATTTCATAGAACCGTAAACACATTGTAAGATAAAGAAAAAAATATTGTGTTTACTTGTCTCCATTGGTTTCTTAATTAAAAGTAAAACATCCACCATTGTTTTTTTTTTTTTTTTTTTATGAGTTGGACATTACATTATTACATAGAAATATATGTAATAATTCTAATTACAAAAATAAGTTAATTAGCAGTTCTGCGTCAATAATCGGTTGAAACAGTAACCATGTAATTAATAGTTTCGAAAATATTTCGAGCTCCAATTTTAGGTGATTCACTCGGTATATCGAGGACGAATTAAAGGACGCTTTCGCCGAAATTGCTGCTAAAGGTACTCTCTCAAATGCTAAAAAGCAATCGTATCGCGTTTGCACTGGAAGTCTTAAATCTCTTAGATTCCCCCTTTCGTTTGCTTAGTTTCTCGTTCGAAATGACAGGAAAAAGGAAGAGTGAATGTTGGTAAATAGCTCCGACAAGGTTTTCGTACGCTTCGAACTCGGAAGCTTTAAAAATGGACCAAATTCGCGAATTCGTGACAAGAATTTATAATGTACGAGGATCAGCAAATGAACGGGGCGGCTACGATCGATCGAGTTTTCTGGCCTCTGACCTTATTCTGCGAAACCTTCACCAAAATCACGCCTTCCTTATTTCTGCGCGAAAATTTACGACTTTCAACGCGTTATAAATCTCGAACTCGCGACTTACGGAGCAACCGTAATTTCATTATTTACGTAGTTTGCGTAACCACCGTCGGAAACCACCAACGTTATCGGACGCGTAATTAATCATCAACCAACCGAAATACTGTCTTCTTTTCTTTCCTTTTTCACTGCATCGACTGACTGAATAAAGCACCGGTAAGAACATGTCGGGGAAAGGAAAAGTCGGCGCGGTAGAAACGTAATCTCGTCAGCGAACGACGATCCAACGGATAAGTCGGCGAATTGCCGTTTTAATTGGACCGCGGAGCGTTCAGAACGAAATGACAGAACGCGTCCGCCTCGATGATCCTTATCTTAATTGTCGATAAAGCTCCGAAATGCGTCGATAGAACCGGAACCCGTTCATCGGCCGTTTTCCAGCCGCGTTCCAGGCATTGTATTGCCGATCAGAAAACCAGCGAAGCCTGGCCTTTAACAGTTGCAATTGTCGGAACACGTGGAACGATAACCGGTCCTCGCGTGCCTGGCAACTACGAAACGTCAAGCGAGCTCGTGAGATTGTGCATTTTCCACGTAACGATCGTGCGCCGAACGATAGGCCGCGGGGAGATAACTTATTAGCTTACATTAACGCTATTCCGGATCCAAATCACAACGATTCCCGACCGCTTAAGGAGAGAAATCACTGTGTATTTCTCTTGCAAAGCTGGAGAAATAAAAGCCATAAAAGCCACCGTGCGGTGCTCGAACACGTGTACCTGCAATTTTCGAAGAAACAATTTGCAACGGTCGCCGAGCGTAATATTACACGTAGCAGGTAATTTTGATCAAATTAACTTTCCGCTTATCCGGCTCAATCGAAAGGGACGTTTCGGGCTGCCTCTGTTTTCGAATTTGCGCCCAGGGTCATTTGGCAATGTCGTTCCCTTAATTTAAGAAACACATCGGGGCAACCGAAAATCCAACTTGGGGAAAATGGAGCGCGAGTGAATTGAAGTGAGAGTTAATAAAGACAAAGTTTTCGTTGGCAACGTTCAGCCGGAGAACAGCGCAAAACGCTATGCATACTATCAGCGTAAGAAGTTCCCTTTCCGCGGGAAACTTCTTTTCTGGCAGCTTGTGAAATTCAATTTTGTCGCGGCGTTCCCGCGTCTGTGAAACTACATTTTCGAAAGTACTTCCCGCGAACGTCAGATGTGGTCGATTCAGATTTTTCAAACAACGTACTTTCCCGTACGTTCCCGTACGCTACCGATGAATTAGTTTTGTAATTTTGCGTATATTCGTGCCTCGTGATACGATCCAAGATTATCAATTTTGGTATGTCGGTTTCCATACGACAGACTACTATCAACTAGTAAATCAAAAAATACACGATCAAATACATTTCCGCTTAAAACAAAGTGAAAGCGACTTTGATATTTTCGAAACTTTTCAACCTAAAAAAAAAAAAAAAAAAAAGATTGATCGCCGCCATATTGTAGTCCTTTTTGTATATCCGCGCAATTTTCATTATTTCGTTCCAACCAGTCTACGCTACAGTTTCGATTTCGCCAACCGATGATCCATACTTACGAATAGACAATTATATTAAATAATGTGATTATTTTATTTAATTTTTTTAAAATTCACGTTCAATATCGCGTAATCACTGTCACCTCTTTCAATCAATTGCCCCTGTACGTTGTCTTCCTCGTCTAGCCATGGTCAAAATTCTTAAGTTGAATTTTAGATTTTTGTGAAAAATAAGACTCTAACAATAAGCGACTTCTTCCGAAAAACCATGGCCGAGACAAAATATACGACGACGAAACTTTACTTTATCTCTATTTAGTCTCAACGAAGCAGCATCGACGAAAAAACTTGAAACGATACGCATATTGTTTCGAGCCGTACTCGACGTAGAACCGCAAAGCGTTAACAGCGTTTTTTCCCTGAAGATCTTCGAAAATAGATAGGACACTCTGTAGAGTTTGCACTCTTTTGGCACCGCGACACGATCGTGGCCTTTCGCTGTCTCGCCATTTAATTTAAACCATCTTTACACCGCGCCAATGTTCCTTCAAGCCCCAGGCGAAAGTCGAAACCAAACACAAGTTCGTCAGTTTCCAGTATTGCCGCAAACGGTGTCGGTTTGTATGCAGTAGCGTAACGCGAAGCCAAGCCAGGCCAAGCCAGGCCAAGCCGAGGATGCAGTCTTTGCCATTTACACGAGCTGCAAAGCAGCGCGTTTCCTCATTAGGTGTACTTAATTAGAAAACTTGCACGGCGTACGGCACGCGAGTAAATCTCTCTGTGACAACGCTCGGTTACTTCCGTCGTGATACGTAACCTTTTCCCCGAGTTTATCAGCGAGAACACACGATGCTTTGTTCTCGATCCGATTCGTTATCCACCACCGCTCTTCTCGGCATTCTGTCGTTGCGCGTAATGACGAACGTAAGCAGACGCGCGATCACTTCTCGCCGCGATACAATTTGCCAACGTTTGGCAAACGTGGTTTAGCAGATTTGTTACTTGTTACTTTGATTATCGAGCTGAAACGAGGCACGAGCTGCGTGGATGCCGGTTACACAGAATCGACGCGTTTTGTGCTTTGCGACATTGATCATTGAACACGCGGCATCCTTCAATGAAGAAGACGTTGAACTAGGTCCTAGATTTAAACAAGGGATCGACCAATTACAAGTTCGATCCAACTTTTAAATAGAGTCTGTTTGAAACGCGGATCTTTCTCGTAGAACTTTCTCGAAAAATGTTTCGTAAATCACAAGTCCCAGTGACTACAGTGATGAATAAATAATTGTTCTTGAAAATAAAAGTTTCAGACGGAACAGAACTTGTAAAATGTAAGGATAGAAATTTTTTGTCGGAGAAACAGATAATTTCTTCATCGGTGTTGAAAAATGTTTTCAATACTTATAAAGTAGTCGAGTATAAAAATGGACTTTTAATTAAATGTTCTAAAATAACGCAGATTCTAAAATATCTGTCTCGCGGGAACACTGCTCCAAAGTGTAACACTTTGTTCTATAAAAATTTCACAAGAACGAATATCTTTTTGTACGAAATGTACAAGTTTGACTCTTCGGAAAAACGGAAAAGATCTGTCAACTTGTTAGCTTTCGTTTTTGAATAAAATTGGCGGGAAGAAAGTTTCGAAAGGCCTCGATGACGAATCGATATGAAATTTTGAGGGAAAGTGAGAGGGAGAAGTGCAAAATTTTAGCTTCGGATATTTATTAGTTTCCAAGATATTAGTAAAAAACTTTCGGTACAATGTATTGAATTCCGTGTGTACAGATCTGTTGTACAGCTGTAGTAGTCACCGTTGGCAATTATTAGTTGTCAGATAGACGACGCAATAGCAATGTCGGTCTCAGTATCGGGAATATATATGTATATAACACAAATCCAATCTCAACTGCTGCTTTTGCCATAACGGGAAAAAATGAAAAAGAAGAATTCATGTCCGAACGAAATTTAACCATATTAATTGATGAGACATTCTATAGATACCGAGGCCGATATCGCTATTGTGTTATCAGCGGGGACTTCTATCAGTATACACAGAATTCAGTGTTATTATTAGTATCTCGCTGACTAGCAAACACTAAAAGCTAAAATTTTATGTCACCGGGACTTTTTGAAACTACAGCCAAACTTCTCTACATTTCTATGTGTTAACTCTGCTATTTAAAAATATGATGAGCGCTGGTTATTTCGCGATATGGAATTTAAAAGTTTCTTTCCTCTTGCGTAAACCTAAGTCCAGAGTTATATTTAAACTTTGCCGCATAATTATGTGCAGTCACTACTTTTCTTTAATGAAACAAATATCGAGAAAGTGTACTTATTAGGCAAACATTTCCATTCGCGATAGCGAAGAAAATTTCTGTTATGCGAAAAGAAAAAGGCGGAAAGGATATGCTAATTGAAGACTAATGTTGACTAATGTCAATCTTTTAATGGTAATATATTTGAGATGACTTACGCAAAACTTATATTCTTCTTTAGAAGCGTGCAAAGTGATTTAACGTTCAACGTACACTTTACGTATATTTCTGCTCAACACGTGGCACTTTACGTATACCTGTTTCTACCATAACCGCGTGTATCTATTTCTACCAATACGTCGAACGAATGAAATAAAGGAACTTTTACGAAAATAAGTATAGAAAACGATGCATAGAATAATTTTTGAGAGTTTAATTTGAAAGCAAATTTTTGAACCGATCATTTGACTGGGCTGTCTTACAATTAGTGTCGAACGCTTTGAGTCAATGAGCCTCGCCGACGTTATTTCGTAATTGGTAAAAGTATTCATCAATTGGGTGCAATCGTGTTCTTGGTAAGATTCATTTCGAAATCAACAATTGAAACTTTAGATATTTCAGATATTGTTCATGGAAAACTACCGTCGTGTTCGACAAGCAATGAACAATCGTATCCTATTCGTCCCAGTAAAAATGGGACGATACTTAAATTGATACGAGATGTTGGATGTTTCTCGGAAGGATTATTGAATTTTTTCCAGTTCATATTACATGTAGACCTCTCGCTCGAAAGTGACAGAAATTAAACGATACTTTACGTTATGCAACAAAGAAACTCTCAAACGTTAATACGCAGTAGATGCAGAAAGTATTCTATTCACAACTTCATGAGAAGAAATCTTCGTGACAATAAATTTCAAGGAGTGGACAAATTGTGAACTTGATTAATTAAAAATTTTTCAATGTGCAAAATATTGAAAAGAAAGCTTTGCTTGCCTCTTTTAAAACTATCTTTGGAAGAAATCAAGTCAGTATACTGTAAAGTACTGTAAAGTAGAGGTTTCACGCTGAAAATTGAATCTAGATAGTGTGCGAATACTTTCTGGATTCATTGTATGTTACGTACACGTACATGTACATTTCACAGATTCCTTTGAATTTAAATTTTACAAGGAATCTTAAAAAAGATTGTACTATTTTATCAGTTTACATTTTCAATTTCTCTATTTTTCTTCTTTTTTTTTTTTTTACTGTTAGCCAGTTTGATAAACGAGCGATTTAAATACTGAACTGACTGGTATCAAAATCAAAAAGTGTCTCAAGACTTTTAAGCGGCAATGTATGTGTTCCTTCGACTATTGAATGCGAAGAAAACTGTATAAAAATTCGGGAGAATATAAGTTTTCAACTCAAAAAACAGACTTTCTTTGCAATCACGCTGTAACTCTACCGACAAAGGCCGATACTTTATTTGTTTTTCGGTTTAGCCCAGAAATAAGAAATGATTCTTTTTCGAGTAACGCAACTTCAGCGAAGAATTTAAAGCACGTCAGAACGGTAAAAAACATAACTGTAAAATATTAGGGGCAGTAGAGAACATTAAACGAGATAAAATTCGCTTCTATTTAATTCCATGGATTCCTGGTCATTCGTAACTCCAATTTCGCATTATGTCTTGCATCTATTCGTTGCATCTGCTGCGTTTATCCCGCTCCATGTTACCGTTACAGCTGTAAAATTACTTTATGACGCAATCTGCGCGGCAAGGTATGTAAAGCTACAATCCTAAACCACTGATATGTAATTAACGATACTCCGCGAATGTACTGCTCCGGCGAGACTTAACTTACAGATAATAAGAAACAGCTGCACCTGCACTTACACGCATGTGCTTTCCTGGTTTCAGTAGAGCGTGAAATATACGATACACTGTAGCAGAAAATCCAATTCGCGAAAAGTTAAAACGAGATAAAGTTTTTACAGAAATATGTGTCTGTCAAGCGTTGGCCAATTAAGAAAGAAACGAAATTTACGTTCGACGAAAATTCTGTTTAATAATAGAACTGGAACTGGAAGTGGAACTGGAACGTTGATCCACAATCAAAGTTATTTTAGATAAATATTTCTGAAAGAGTGAGCAACGAATTTCTGGACGAGATTTACGTAAATCAGGGAAATGCTCGTTTTTAACGTGTTATACAACTTTGGTTCGACCGATTGGACCGATGCTTTACCTTGAAGCGACCGCGATACTGTTTCTAATAGAGACAAAAATCCAGATAATGTCGATGCATGAATTTTCTATGACGACTATGAAGTATCGCATACCTAATTCTTTTGCATCTTCTTTCATAAAAATGGTTTAGCAATTGCAAAAGTAATAGGACACACCAACAATTTCCAATAATGAGTTATGCAACAATAATTCGAGAGTCAAGAAAGTATTGACACACTTGTAAATTTCAATGATTGATCTATATTTAGATAACGGAATGTTGTTGGAAAATAACTCTTGTTAATTTAATAGAATCGGATTTTATATATTAGATAATTTGTGAGAGGCATCTGTGTTTGTCAGAATATCTAGAATATACAATATGTATTTTTCATGGTTTGAGGACAAGCATACTTTCTTGATATCGACGCGACATCATTCGATAACATTTCCAATAAACATATGAAAGAATATTTTGCAACTTTTTTAAAAAAGAATATTAAACATAGACTGATTGCGAGTCGTAGAGTTACAGATGAGTCAATTATCACGATTTATACATCTATATCGATTATTTTGACGTGTCATATTTACGGCTAATTTTGAAATAGATTTAAACAAAAATTATTGCATTATCAATATCAAGACAGTTAGGTTCATTAATATTAAAATTAATATTTTATTTATTCATGCTACATTATTTATTATATGCGTAGATATTTATTTATCCTTTAATAAAAGGTTGAACTATTACAATATCTCCTTTATCATTGAAAATTATACTCCTCTTTGACACTCGAATTTTTATAGCTACCGTGCACGTTACTTTCGTTACGTAACAAACAGTTTACGGAAACAGACTTTATTGTCGAAAGCATCAGCTGGTTTCGCAAAGATATTGCAAAAGAAGTAGCCGTGCCAAATACTTTTTCGACTCACTGTAGCTATTAAGCAACAGTCGAGCAAAAACTTACTAACTCCGTTCTCAGGAAGATTGAAGAAGGAATTCTTGATCTCGCGACGGAGGGAACGGAAGATTGCAGCTTAAATGTTTCAGAACAGTTGCGTTGCGTTGCCCAGCGAAACCTTTGGCGGAGAAATTTCGCAACTTTGCATAAGAAATCCACGCATTTCCCTTTCTATTTGCGTAGCCATTCCCTTCGGAACAATACACTACGATACATCCATGTTCTAATATTCTAACGAGTGTCGTGGGTCAACCACAATTTGAAATAACTCCTTCGACAAATGGCGTGTTTGCCATCACTTACATTACTTAATTCACTTAATTCACAAATGTAGGATTGGGAATTCCGGAAAGGGGCAACTTTCTCTAGTGCCCGGCAATCGTCGCCTGCGTGTCATCTGTTAGTGAATGATAGCAAGAGTTGGACCTGGGACCTGGGAACGTTTGTTCTGGTTTTCCAGGTCCTGGCACTTGAAATATTTTAGGCTATGACTGCGTTGGTATGCACATGTGTGTGTGTGAACCATGTGAACGAGCAAGAGAAGAATCAGACAGAGAATTGTGAGATTCCTGCACAAATTTTGCTGTATTTCGCGTAGTAAGACACGACAACGATGAATTAGGAGAAGAAATGGAACGGCGAGACTGTATACATACATTTATAGATATAAATTGCAATTTGAACAATAAAGAGGGAATGGCAAATATATATAACGTGTATAACGTATATTGACTCTTCGAATTAATCCATTTATCGCGTGAAATAGAGTGTGATCTCTATTTTATATAAAATAATATCACGAACATGTTACGGAGGGAGACTGTTCTCCTCCTTCTTCTTCGCCTCGCTTCTATCGCTCCGTCCATCTCTTCCTGATCGAGAAACGAAGAAGGGACGTTAACCATCACGACGAGCAACGTCGCTTCCGCTGGCTCGCTATATGTCCAAGACAAAAAAAGAGGTTCCTGAGATCGGCTCTCGTTTGAAAAACGTTATCATTCCGTGGCTGTGCTCGACCTTTTTCGCGCACAAAATCTATAATGCTGTCACGTATCGAGCATTCCGGATTCCGAGAGCTAAGACCTACGTCATATCCAGACGAAAATTGGAAAATGCTCTTCATTTTCGTCGGTGTGAACCGATGGGCATCTCGCATTGGCTGTAACCAACCTGACGAATGCGCTGACTCTGCTGATTCTGATGATCTTGCTCGATCCTCGTTAACGTCTCACGTATGAAAAAAAAAAAAGAAAATGTTTCTTCGGCTCTCCAAATTCTCGACTAAACCGGAACCAGGGACGAAACTAAATCGTGATGAACGTCAGTCTCGAAATATTGATGTAACAAAGATGTAACAAAGCTGTCGCGACAACTCCTTCGTAATAATCGGCAGAAACACGAGCGTCTCGCTATCAAATTGAAAGTGTTGGATCGAAGTTTTCAATTGAAAAGTGTTCAAGTGTGGCACCGTATCGATAGAAAGGTGAAAGAGAGAGAGAGAGAAGAGTGAAGAGAAACGTGGGATGATCGCGGAAGAGGGAGGGGTAGCGTGACGATGCTGCGGCAACGATACTGTGGAGGAGGAGGAGGAGGAAATCGGGGTCTCCGCGCGTAGCCGTGATATTACGTAATAAATCATCTGAATTTCGCGGTGTCATACAATATGGACTTGTGCAAGCGGACGACGTCTATACCAATTTTCATTCCAACCGATATTCGACGTTCCCGTTGTAGTTCCAGTCCTTTCAAGTTATCATCCCTCGCTCCTCCCCAAGGCCTCCAGCAGCCTGTCCTGTCAAGTATACATATGTATGCGCAACCGGAAGCCTGGTCTTCCGACTCACGGTCGGAAAATTAATTCGCTTTATGCCGTGCCGCGCCGGTGTGCCAATACTCTGCGATATTCCAAAATTCAATATTTCCACCTATTTATAGCCTTTGAGAATTTTTCTACTAAAAAGTTTCCGCGTTACCCTACTTGAGAAGTTCTTCATTTACGATCGAAATCGTAAAGTTGATTTTGGAACAGAGAAAAGAATATAATACCATGGCTCTAAAAATTTCACCATAACGCACGCGTATGAAAAATATCGCGACTCTAATCTTAAAATCTTAAAATTACATTGCGATACTAATTTTTGTACAAGAAGCGTGCGAATATGTTACTAAAAAACAATTTTGCATTCAGTTGGTGGGATCGATAGGACCCGCGAGTTCTTTTTCTACCTTCTCACCTCGCTTCCCGTAATTTTCATCTTTGCTCTCCTTCTTCTTTCTGTCTATTCTTTTCTCTTCCCTTCCCTTCCCTTTTCCCTTTTTCTTCCTTTCGTTTTCACTCTGTATCGCTTTGTTATTTCTCTCTCGAGTTTTCGCACAAATAAATTTAATATCATAATGTACGTAATATTCCCGACAGAAACTGACAACGTAAGCTGGAAATATTTCATGAAAGGATTTTGCGCGTCAGATCATCCTGATCGTCGTAATATTAAGAAGGAGGCAGGCCGACCTTGCTTTTCTACTCGTATCCAAGAAAGATGGCTTATCATTCCTTTTTAGCCTAGCCGTTAATAAGTCGTTTCACTGCCGCGACCGACATTAGCCTGCTTCTGCGGCTTCGTCCGCGCCTTCCCTTTACCTTACCTCTCGCAAAGGTCGAATCAGACAACGAGGCAAAAGGTTGGCGCGCTTTGTTCCCCGAGATCTTCCTCAGAAACGAACAAAACTCTCAGAAACTTTTTAATTTCCAGATATTTCAACTACGTACTTTTGAAAAGGCAATAACTTCAACGCGTTTGCACCAAAAAAATCCTTCAAAAATCGCGATCAAAGTTTCGTTGCTACGTCGGTTTTATAAAATAAAATAGCGTACAAAGAATCCATGATTCATTGAAAACTAGTGATTTTGGGGGAAAAAATTTCGCGTCAAATTCCAGCAAAACATGCTCGCAATGTATTTCATGATGCGTGTGCTTCGTTTATGATTAATGCTAAAAAAAATAACTAGTACCAAAAATAGAAAACTCGATACTAATCCGTATAATATCGAACAAGTTTTGCACGCTAATAAATTAAGCTGTTACAGCTTTGCGCGATCGTTTGTTGCGAAACGTTCAATCGAAAGAGAAATAGAAATAGTCGTAAAATTTTAAAGGAAAATCGATCGTTGCTGTGGTTGGGAGATCCCGGGTTTGCAGTGCTATTTGCAAAAAGAAATTGCTGGTTGTTTGCATCGGTGTACTCGGTGAATTTACAAGCGTAAACGAGAACACGACGAGGAATTAGCATCGCAGACCGTTTAATTTCAAAGGTTGTTGTCTCCTTCCATTTTCAGACGCGTACAGTTTAGAACAAAAAGATAGCTTTCTGATCATTTTCTTTTTTTGTTTTTTTTTTTTGTTTATTTTTCACAATACTCGCCATATATTATAATATATTTTAGCCATTCTATATATAGTTATGCAGAAATTCCATTCGTGGAACATAGTATACGAGAATTGTGGCAAAAAGTTTAAATAGAAGCTAATTGCAAGTTTAAAATGGCATATTTGACGTATTTCTGCTTGTCAAGTTTATTATTAGTTACCACTGAGTTATAGTTACAATCAATGATGGCGCGCATGTGCTATATTTAATTTTTCAGAAGTGGCTCAAGTTTTATTATTTCCGGAAAATAATACATAAACGTCACGATACAGAAGGGAGAAATTTGGTCTGGAATCAGATCGTTCTCTTTAACTTTCACTGTAAACAACACAAACAAGTAAATTTGGAGGACGAAATAATGGCACACTCGTAAAATTTATGCGTATAAAATTGTTGTAAAAAGGAAACTTGGATGTTTACATGTTGATACTAATAATGTTTACATCTACCTTTGTTCTCATGAGTCACCTCATCAATCATTCGCTTTGGTAATAATTTATACAAATGCTGCAATTCACTATGCAAAACGTATTTTGAACAAGAAAATATATCACCATGGCCTGCACGCTCTTCTGACTTAAACATTACAGAGAATTGTTGGGAAGAGCTTGCACGAGCAGTTTACAAAAATGGGAGACAATACCACAACACGGAGGAGTTAAAATTGTTCCATTATCGCAGAATGGAACAATTTATCTCAAAATACAATCCACCGTTTGTATAAATTATTACCAAAGCGAATGATTGAGGTGACTCATGAGAACAAAGGTAGATGTAAACATTATTAATATTGACATGTAAACGTCCAAGTTTCCTGTTTACATCAATTTTATACGTATAAATTTTACGAGTGTGCCATTATTTCGTCCTCCAAATTTACTTGTTTGTATTGTTTACAGTGAAAATCAAAGAGATCTGATTCCAGACCAATTTCCTTCCTTCTGCATCGTGACATTTATGTATTATTTTCCGGAAATAATGAAACTTGAGCCATTTCTGAAAAATTAAATATAGCACATGTGCGCTATCATTCTGTCCGGGACTGTATCAACGAATCCACAAGTATAAAATATCTCGGTGCATTACTTTTTATTTAATACTGAAAATGGGTCAAAGGAAGAGTGAATTCTATTATTACAGTCAGAGAATTATTCCATTTCGGGAATTGTAAAATTAAAGTTCGATTCGTGGAAATCTGAAAATGCATAATTCATTGAAACATCTAACGAATTATTATGGAAGGAAGAAAAGGACAAACGGAACGACAGAAATGAGCTATTTTACGTCTAATTTTACTGAAGCGAGCTATTTTACTGCCAGAGGAATTGTTCAAATAACCGGTGTTGCAACGAATAAAACGAAAACGTGCTGTGTATTTTACAACAGTCTCGACGTAAAAAGTTAGAACAACGGCTGCCATTAACATCCAATTTGCAGAGAAAAACGTTTAGAGATCGCAAAGATGAATATTCAATTCTGATGGCACAGATTGATGGCATTTTTATTTTCATGATTCACGAAAGTAGAGGGTCAAGGCGAGTTTTAAAGCGTCGATAAATGGGAGGGGAAAGTATCATGATGTGGACCGCAATCAGTTGCCACAGAAAGACGGATATAAATCTATCGTCTCAGTTCGTGTGAACAGTCCAAGATAATTGAACGATGAACAATTAGAAAAACACACAGGCGGATTTTTCAACAGGACGATGTACTTGTTCGTATAGCTAAGTGCAAAATTATTTTATTTAAAGAAATGTAAAAGTTTCGAATTTGCTTGCACTTGAACATAATCGAAAACTTTTGGGCAAGCTTAGTTAGAAATGAACAACGGAAGAATTAAAAAGTAAAATTAACACTTTTACGACGAGCGTTACATATATACGTATATTTGACTTTGGTATTAATATAAATAAATAAATGAAAACATCTATTAACAACCGTATCAAAATGTTCTACGTGCAAGCGATTATAATTTAAATGATTGTTAAAATAAATAAGACTTATACAATTATCTGTCCAAACAGAAACTAATATTTTGTCAAGAATATCCGTATTATTTGAGCATTTTTAAGAAACAGAAAGTTTGAAGTCACAATAACAGGTTCGATTGTTGCAATGTTCAAAATTGTTCAATAAATTGTACAATTGTTTACAAAACTTTTGTAAATCGTTCCAATAAATAACAAATAGTTCCAATAAATAATACATTGCAACTGTCAAATATCCCGCCGGAAAAGTGAAATAATTTTCCCCCCAAAAAATTAAAAATCTATTCACATTGATACTAAGCGATATTGCGAAATATTAATAAATTAATAAATTCAAATTAAGCAAATTAATTATTCATTGTATATCTTTGTACGGCGTGCTATCATTTCATCCCATCGAATTCGACTTGTATTTACAATTTTTCCGCAAACACGAGATCCTGAGATTTTCTGCATGATTTTACGCATAATGTGCTGTAACATATAGGAGGCTGAAATATACACTCTCTTGCAGATATCATCAAAAATAAACAGTGGGTAGGCTTCTCTCCCGGAGAACTGTATTCTGTTATGATCACGTATATGCGTATTTTAAATGGCAACGCGACATGACGCGCGAACAATTACAATGAAATTCGGGCCTTTCAAAGGAATTTATAACGACATGGCGTATTGGAGGAAACGCATTTCAGTTGGGAGCAAATTCTCGCAGATTTTCGTTTCAACTGGCTGGTCATTAATCCCGATACTTTGCAGCCGCACATAAATTTAATCACACTTACAGGCGCGTACTGATATCCGCGTCATACAAGCGGTAGATTTATACGTGTACGCGGATCGAGTGGCATTTTAACTTGCCCGCGATCCGCGAGAGTCGAGCCATTAATTTTCACCGGCGCTTTCCATTAATTTCCATCAATCTGTCAGTAATTTTCGCCAATCAATCACCCTTTGCGCCAACAGATTTGAAATTCTTAGCTAGCGACCGACCTCTCCTCCTGCTTTCTATACGTTCCCGCGTTCTTCTTTCTTCCCTTTTCTCACGTATCTTCTCACGTACCTTCTCACGTACGTAGAAAACTCACGAGAAACTTTGTCGTTACCTTCTCGCGGGCCATGTTTGCCAACAGTGTGTGTGGACACTTGAGCGAACAACGAGCAGTATGCTGATTAGCGGACGGCGAACTTGAGTGAACAGTGTCCGCTGGAGAGACGGTACGTCTCAAAGTTCCGAGTGTGCCTGGACGAGATTGTAACGTCTCGCTTTCAAGCTCCAGCCTGTATTTGATGTACGACTAATGTTTCGCTGTCCACGAAGCTGTTCGCGAGCTCCAGTGTGGATACGACGGTATCTTCGCAGTTTTCGAACAACTCGTTTGCAGCTTGCGAACAACTTGCGAACAGTTGGCGAACAGCCTCGGCAGCGTAGACAGTCGGCGTAGAAAGGGACCCTTTGCGATCGCGCCGAGGGTACGTGTCTGTCGACTTTTCATCCGACAACAAATCCGAATCGCGCAGCTCATTCGCTTTGCCGAAATTTTTTTTAAATCCGCGATCCTCCTCTGTGTAACGTCACGTCCCAAAGGTGGAAAAGTACTTTTTTTGCGAAATCCAGTTTCCCTTCGAAAACGAAACGCTCTAAGGAAGAAACGATTCTTGTAGCACAGCTTCGACGACAGCGTCGTCGATTTCATCCGGCTCGCAAATTCACAAGCTTTGGAAATTCGCGCACCAACGAGTTCCCAAGTGGCTCGCAGATGCCAGATATCCGAATGTTTACTTTCGCCAAACAGAGGAGAACCAAAGCATGAAAAAAGAAAAAAGAAAAGCGTGACCGTTCTCCGGGGCTCGAGTTACAATTTGAACTGATGTACTTTGGTCGCAACGACTTCTTTCCGCCGTTCCGAACGTTCGATCGTTCCGATATTATGAAACTTGTGAACAGTGTCTTATGCTCCTCCTACTCGCCACACTTCCGCCAGCACACACACACACACACACACATAACGGCGCGTTCCGTGGCAGTTTCGAAGAGAGACGGCCGCAAACTCGACCGAGATAAAGTTAAAATTAACTCTTCAACGTCGATACCGAGATCCTTCGGAAGTTCTGCTAAGTAGTTCTGAGACGTCGCCGCACCGCGCCGCGCCGCGGCGGCCGGCCCGTCTCCACATCCACCGATCCTCGTTTTCCTTCGGCCGTAATTTGAAAAACACGAGCACGTTACGCATCCGTCGAACGCCTCCCTGAATTTTCCCCGGTAATAGCGAAACTCTCGAGACCTCGAGCGAGTTGAAACAGCTTATTGTCGCGTAGTTAAATCAACCGGATGATTGGTGGCGATCAAGTTGAAAGAAGAGCGATTTAATTGGAAACGAAGGGCCATCGTCGTGCTGTGAAAGCACGATTCTCGAAAGACGAACGGCGTGGCCGACGTTATTGGAAGTGCTCCGAAACGGAAGCCAGAGGGAGGACACACTTCGGTCGCAAAGGAGTCTCTCGCCGCAAGGAAAAACGACGGCAAACCGCCAACGAACGAATCTTCCCTCCGTAGTCTCGGCTCGTGTGTCTTTGGACCGTCCCTCCTTATTTCCCCCCGCTCCTGGAGGTTCTTGCAGACCCTGGTCCCGCCGCCTTTTTCGCGCACGGTCACGTGACACGGTAACGCAACCCTGTTCCATCTTTTCCCTTCTAATCCCTCGACAGCTGTTCGATTCACCGAGAATGAGGGATCCTGCGCGGCGGTTCGACAGGAGATCGATAAAGTGGCCAGTCCTCTGACAAAAAGGTAGCCTCTCGATCTTCCATCCTGAGATGGAACCTTCTCTTCTCCGGCTATATATTACGCGGCTCTCTCCTCTCTCTCTCTCTCTCTCTCTTTCTCTCTTTTGTGTACTCGCTGCCTCGAATTTCTCTGCGGAGAAGCTTCTCGTTAAATTCTGGACGGAGTCTTGTGAAATTTCTTACCGAGCTTTCTTTTTTTTTTTTTTTTTTACTGACAGAGCCAACTGTCGTTTTAAAATACGTTCGCGTTCACCTGTATTCACTTCGTTCGGCATCGAAGCAACGAGAAACTTGAGCAACGGGGCTCGCGTCAATTCGATTAATTGGGAGCTTTCTATCGAAAAGTCGGACGACAATCTGTTCGGTTCTAGGGGTAGAGAGCGGGTAGAGGAGGGAGAGAATCGACAAACGGAAGCCAAATGTCACGCGAGTGGCCAACGGTAAATTATTCCGCGCCGTCGATAGAAAATTGTTTCAAATTGAACAATCGATAAAGCCACGTGCTCGTTCGCCCGTCGCACCAGCCTCTTTTGCTTACTTCTTCGTCTATCCGTTTCACTGCTGCGCCGCGCATCGATGAAAGAGTGCATCGACCAATTGACTGCCGCGTATATACGTACGCGCTCGCTTTCGACGTGTAACGTACCTAACCTAAACGAAAAGGGTAGCGAAGGCAAGCGAAAGAAGCTTTATCGTTCCATTCTTTTTAGAATATTTCTACCAATTTCGTGTATACCTTCGCGTTAAATCGCGACGAAGCTCTCAAACACTCATCAACAACATCCGCAAGTCCAAGTTTAGGCTTTTTGGCAATTAGTGGGCAACCGTATCTTGCTCTTTTCCAGCTTTCCCCCCGTACAGACGTTAGACAGAGCAACCAAATCGCACGTCTTCCGAATTGTTTTCAAAAAATGCAGCAGACGTTTCTCGCAATAAAAAAAAGGCAGGGACAAAAACTGGAATTCGGTCGTCCACATAACGTCAGTTGCACGCGTTCGCGCGTAACCAGTCTGCTTACAACCAGCGTGTCGACTCGGATACGGGGACGACGGGGGTACATTTTGCCGCAGACGCGACAAGAGCCGAGGGGCTGGAACTCAGCCGTATAGAGCTGCTAACAATAAAGCTGGTGCCAGAGTTCCTGGTTCTACTACCGGCCATTGCTGGTCACTCTATACGGAGCATTCGTGGATTTGCCATTATCGTCGGCATTTCCACTGCGGTTACCGCACCGTTAGACCTCCGACGTGCGCCAATCGATCTGCGAATTATCCGTCCTCACCTTTCCGTGTGATTTAAATACCTCCGATTTAATTGGAATCACGCAATTACCTCGTCTTATCTCGTCGATCGTAAACTAATTTTTACTCAACCGGAAGTTGAACGAAAACGCTTTTTCTGAAAATGGCTCTCTCACTCCGAATAATACGTGCTCGGTCGATTCGGGAGATGATTCTACGTGTAAAAGCGTGGCGAAAAGAAGCCTATATAAATACTTGAATTTGAACACTTTAATTCCATACTGAACGATGACGCGAATATTCCACGCTCAAAAATGAGTAAAAGATGTGGAATAAAACTTTTTCGTTTAAGGCGTCGTTCTCAAAGAAAACTTTGAACGTGTTTCGTTGAAAATTACCTGAAATATCACGTCTACTTGACAAATGTTCAAAAAATTTTATTCCACATTTTTTACTTATTTTCTCACGTAGAGTAACTTTTCCGTCACATCTTTTAGTTTTAACCAGAATTCAAGTATACTTAACAAGAAATCTTTGATTTTCTCAAAAAAAAAAAAAAAAAAAAAGGCTTTGATGAAAAAATTTTATTCTTTCTTTACGAGTCGCGGGACATCCTGTACATACGCTCAAATAATTTTCGAAAACTCGAATTACCGTCACGAGATTCACTACAGAGTTTAGAGGCAGGAAAAGTCAATGACGCTTCGTATCGTTATTAATATTAATTATTAATTGTCAAAGGACCCATTTTCCTTCGCTGGGACATGTGCGAAAGCTCGACAGTGAAAGACATCGCTCTTACTAGAAATTCGATACAGTTCATCCAACATCTTCGTATCGCGTGTCACGATTGATGACCTGGCAAGGACACGGAGATTCGAAATAAAGACATCACTGCGCTATCAGAATTTCCCACGCTCTCTTTTTTTTCTTTAATGCCTTGTTCGCCTCTTTCTCGTAACCACCGAAGTTGCCAACTTGAAGTTTGAATAAAGTAAGGCGATATCCACTAGGCGAGGTTCTCGGCAACCGAGCTTTATCAACAGCGGCATTCGCTCGCTACAACTCCACGTATCGTATCGTGACAGTGTCGCGTCTCTTGTCGACATTCCCCACGTATACTTCGCGAGCGAGCGAAGACGTGAAGCGAAGATCAAGCTTCGTCGTACCGAGGAACGCGACTTGGCTGGAGGAATATCCTGCGGATATTGGCGCGCCTTTCTCTTGCCGACAGAATATCGATACCAGTGCTTCGATAGTTGTTTGCTCGTTTGCGATGCCCCCTGTAACCCGTACGATATCGACAGGAAATCGCCGTTACCTCGAAATTCTGCCTGGAATGGTAAACGAACAAATGAGTCGCGTGTCCTTCGTAGAAACGAAACTGTTTCTGGGATTCTTACGAATCTTACACACCGATATATGCGCGAGTTTTTAGTTCACTCGTATCTCGTGATGTACGGTGAAATCCTAATGGTACCTAATTTAGTATTTAGCTTGGTAACAAACAATCGGATGGTAAAAAGAAAAATTCGCACCAGGTTAAATCTCTTGACTTAATGGACGTCGTGCAATGAAGAAAATGATCAAAAATTATTTGGACAAAATTATTTGACTCGTGGGAAAATAAAGCCTGTGTCCCGTTATCATTTTCACGTCACATGCTCTGGTACCGATTCAAGAGAGTTTTTCACCGCAAAAATCAAAAAATATTTGATTTGTTTCGAGAATTATTCACTGAATTGAACGTGGCGGTACTTTATCAATGAAGGAATATAACGAGATTTGAAACAGAGATTGATGAAAAAATTTATCGAAGTATGATATTTTTATGAACAATATAATTAGACATGACGTTTTTTTATTTACAAATTTGTAAATTCACGACCCGAATGAATTATCTTTTTATCCCGTAAACTCGATTTTATGAAGGTTTAAACTTATCGATAAAATATTTCTAAACAAGTATTGTTTGCAATAGAGAAGCAAAAAATTCATCTGTTTCGAAATTTCGAAGTTAAATTAATTTTTCTAAACAATACGATTTATTATGACGGACACATTGAGTTGCATTTTCGACGGCCGAAATCATTTATTGTTATAAATTGTCGATAAAAATGACGTAGAGTATGAGTGACTAATGATATATACGTTAGTGTTAACATTTTGTGATTTTTAAAACATTCCTCATTCGTATTTTCTTCCATTCGAGCCGACCCGATCTGAATCATTTCAACAAATTTTTATTTAAATAAATTTTAAATAAAATTAAATAAAATCATTTAAATAACATCAAAAATAACTTAATCCATATTTTCGATTTTTTAAAACAATATTTATTTCATATTTGAATTAGACGAAACAAAAATAAACAAAATTTTTTAATTTCTCATATTCGTTATATTGAATATGAAAACATCGAGTGACAAAGTTAAACAAATATTATCGTCGCTTTTTATAAATATAATTTGTTGAACGTTAATTCTCTTTTCGACAAATTCTCTTCGTGACAGAAATATAAATATTGCATTTAAAAACAGTCGCAAAAGTAAATAACAAAAGTAAATAACAAATATTAAAGCCAATGCTTTTATTTCTATTCTTTCATTCATTATCGCTGCGTTATGAAATAAGAGGAGAACTAAGATGAAAGAAACGCATGCTGCGCTTGCGAGTTATTTTTTAACTGATAAAAATTGAATTGCCTTCGAATATTTGACAAACAATCAAAATAAAAGAGAGAAAAATTTTTAAAATAAGAAAATTTGTTATAAAGTTCTATAAAAAATAAATAAATATATATTTCAAGAAATGAAAAGTTTTGTTAAAGATAATAAAATAAAAAAAGTTAAAAAGAATTGAAAATCCTTTTCCTGGATCATGTTTTTTATATTTTCATTTCCTGACGAATAGAACTGTGTTATACCTGACAAAATCTTCTTAGAATGCACTTGAGCAAGTATGCTTCGAATAGGAAGTCTGAAATCTGTGTTCCTTTAAATACTTTGTAAATTCATCACGTTATGAACCGTCTTCAGGTTCGATCAAGGACCAAAATACAAATCAGAGAAAGATATACGTATTTTTACGTCAAAATGTTACCTCGCGAAAAATCTATCTCGTAATAAAACTGTGAGAAATTGTAAAGTATAAGTTTTTCTCCTTGATCTGTAAAAATATAATTTGCACCACATAATATGCCCCTTTTTAGCAAATTTAGTAAACATAAATTCAACATAAATTGATTTTGCGAGATATATAAGGATATATTCCGTAGATATGTTTATATTTTTCGTTATTAATCTTCATCAAATATTAAAGACTTTTATTGAATAAATAACAAAGTTTTGTTGCTATCGTAATATTGATAGGCAAGGTAAAAAAATTTTGAATAATATTTTAATTAATAAACGTAATTTTTAACTAATAAATTGTAGAATTCGTGTTATTTGTCACAACCAATGCACTGCATAATTACAATAAAATTGTTAAAAATTTGAACATAACATAAATTTGAATATGTAATATAAAGAATACAATAAACGAGGAAATATAATAATTTTAATATTCTAATATTAATAATGATATAAAATAATTGGAAATTCAGTTAATTAAAAATTGTTTTTAAGAATGTTTAATACAATATAAATCATTTGCACAGAAAACCATGCATTAATAATTTTAAAATTTTATTTTACTGTATACTGAAAGAAATTGTGATAAATCCGCAAAACATGGATAGAGCTCTCGCTGATGTACAACAGAATGATTTCGATCAGTTACTAGCTTTACATTTCGGTATTGAAAATTTGACAACACTGTAATGGATCTCAAGATGAGTGAAAATCGAGCCTTTTCAGGTGCAACGCTAATGCAACGAAAATTAGCGATTGGTTGATTTGGGTCACGTGATTCGTGAGGGGGCGTGAAGGTAGACCTTCGAGTAGGAGTGGCGTTGTCAAATTACTGAGCGATCGCGCCTGTAATTTGTTTTGTACCGATTCAAATGTTTGCATGTCAATAAAATTTTAAAGCAAAAAAGTCGTCTTCATTTCCTAGTCAAAACAGTTGCTTCTGAGCCTTTCAGTGAGAGGAGTCGTACTTGGTAGGTCACAGGTCACAAAAGTCCGTAAGATGCAATGTCTACTCATATACCTCGTCTGTGGTCCTGTTAAAAGACGTATAAAATAGGTAGTTATAAAATTTTTGGTTTTATTAGTTAAAAAATAGTAAAAACAACTATTTTTAATAATTTTAACAAATATAAAGTTAATTTATTTGGTCTGTCTTATAAAACATCATCTTAATTACTAGTTTTGGAACTTTACCGTATTTATAAAAATTTTGAATTATTTTAACATATAAATATATATGTGTGTGTGTGTGTGTGTGTGTGTGTGTGTGTCTTAATTATAATAGAACAAAAATCGCAAATGAAATATTCATCACCCCTCTTCAACACTTGCATATAAGCACATGTGCTTATCCGTAACGCATAGTGCACTGAATCCGATTTTGCCCCAAATACATTAATTTACTAAACAATAAATATTTATACTCAAAGTACTCTATAAAAATTGTTGAACACAAACATTACTTACCAGAATTCTGGATTTCTAAACACCAAAAACTAATCAGCCAGAAAACATTGAAAATGTTTAACTTTTTAAAGTTGAAATTTTTAACTCTGCACGGAATACTTCAATGTTGTTTGCTCTGAAATTTATCACATAATGTCACAGGGTCGAATATCATGCCACATTTCGGTTACGTATCGAAGCTCTTACTTTAGAAAAACAATGATTTTACCCTATTTTTCACATTTATTCATAGGCAAAATGCCGAATTACAAGATTTCGGCATCGACTTTTGTTCCGAATGCTGTTTCGAATACCCGTCATGCATTAACAAAGTTGCGAGAGTTCGCTGGTCACAGGAGGAAATAGTCTCGTACGGTTTTACGTTTCCAAATACCTACATAATTAATTTCCCATCCAAACGATTGAATTTCGCTTCGTGCATTACTGCGAGTCACGAGAACGGTCTCGTGAACGCGATCCCAACAATAAATTGCAGTTGTCGCACCAGTGGGAGCTAAGTTGCAAAACCGGTATTGTATTTAGATTCGATTTCTCTATTTTCGACGTTCGCCTTTGTTTATTTGCCCCCAAATGTGCCTTAAAATTCTCAAACACGAGCTCGCGTCGAGCGTTCGCCGAAAAATGTAAAATCTGGGAAACTTAATAGCGAAGTTTCGTTAAGCAGGGATATCGTAAAAGAAAATAGAGGTCTGCGTCTCAGACGAGTCCAGCATTAGATCCAGACGAAAATAAAGTCGATACCAGTGAGGTTTGCCCGCCGTTAAAAAAAACGACCAACAACCATAAATGAGTGGCACGAGCAAATTAAGATTGCCTGTTCGTTCTTATCTGATCTGAGCAATTCAAGAAGAAAGGGCATGAAAATACCACAGAGAAACTAAGCGATCGCGCATAAAAACTGGATTGTGACTAGACTAGATTGTGATAAACCAGCTAATCCAAGTTTATACATCTACGATTTCACATAAAATGGTAGCGCATGTATGTTGCGTTTGATTTTTCATAGAAAACTTGGGATCCTCTAAATTATAGTAAATGATACAAATGCGCAATTCAAGATTTTGAGTCGTTCGTGTCCGATGTTGAATTTCACTCTCTAATTTCTCCCAAGTGAATTTTTATTTTTTGTTTCTTTAAATATTTAATAGAATTACTTTCTTAAATACCGATTGTACATTAAAATAGAGACTTCAATTCAAATATCTCAGAGTTTCTTCAGATCTTCTTAAAAATCGAAAACAGTAAAAAAAAAAAAAAATAGTCATAAACGAAATTTGATATTTACAAAAATTTTGTACTACGAATTTACGTTACAAATATTTACGAAAAGTATGATTCCTCACATTAATATTTTTATACAAATTTTGTTTCTGTGACTACACTCAACCCCTTCACTGGCAATATAGTTTTTCACTAAATCATATCTGTATCATAAGGGACCTTTCGTTCTTTGATTTGAAAATTCTGAGGTTGTTATTGTAGTTTCTAAATACAAATGATATTTTAGTCAAATGTTTGAATTTTTGCAATAAAAATAAAAATTTGGTGAAATGTTATGAAAAAATGGGATTTGTTTGAAAGTACAACTTTGCGATAAACAAATGTTTAAAAAAATTTGCGTTATTATATGAGACTTTAATGTTTTGAAAAAATATAGAGATATTTGCCAACTTTTAAAAAAGTATAATTTGCATTTTGAAATAAATAAATAACAAATTTTCGGGATTAACTCAAATTGAAAATGATTTATAGAAACGGATTAAAATTTTAAAAAGTAATTTATTTTAATAACAAAATATATAAAATTTTACAATATTTCCATTTATTTACCAAAAAATTGACGAAACAGGTCGTTGAATACAATGCTCATTTTACTTTCGTGACATTCAGAGCAAAGTAAACAGTATTTGGGTAGTTAAATACTTGGAAGGAAGTTTTTTAGTTGAGTAAACCATGAAGTCTAACATTTCAATTTCGCAGAAATTAATTCGCTTAAAGCACAACGACTCATTGTGATGTTAAAGAAATAGAATCTAGGCAAAAAAATTGTTTTACATATCAAATAAATAATAAAAAATACTTCGTCTTGGTTATTTATATATTTTTTTTATATTACGTACATTATGTGCAAGTGCATAGTTCAAAATTTCCTATAAATGTATAAAAATCAGTAGCCTAGTTATTATATATAACATGATCGTTTTCACTAATATTCACACACATTTCATGATTAGCACGTTATAAAATTTATCAGTTCAAATTTGAGAAGGAAAATTTACATCGTAATAAAAATGTAAGTAACTTGACTTTTTTATAATTTTAATCGTAAAATATATTTCTACATCTTTGAATCGGTTTACGAAAACATTTTTATACGGGAATATAAAACTGCCTTTGATAATCTTTAACGACTCGTAAGTCAGGTTTGACCTTCATATTCCATTCTGCCTCGAATAATTATACCACTGTCACTCATTAGTCGGTGATTTTTTTCTTTTCGCACTTTTGATAATAATACGTAAATCGTCTATATTAATCTTTTTTTCATCCCAATAGATATTAAATAAATTTGGCCTTTTAGTGAATGTCAATCTTCCTTTCATACATTGCATCGTTACAATTGTTGAATAAACTTACACATTCCAAAAACACTTTGATATTTTAGTCGAACGACCCTTGACATCTCGGTTCCACGTAATTTCCCCGACTGTATGTACGTATATCGATATTTAATCGACAATTGTTACGGACTTTTTGACAGACTATACACAAAGCTCAAACGAACCATCATCTCGCCTTCGATATTTCTATATATTAGAAGACAATCAATGCTATCATTTTGTACAGGTTTATACTTTGTCGAATGAATGCATGTTATTGCTTTGTGGATTCACTCGGACGATCTTTTCCTTTTATTTGTTTCCATTCAGTTCGCTTTTAGTATTGCTACTGAGATTTGGATAAGAGATAAATTAGGATAAATGTCCGACCGATTTCGCGGCAACGGGAGAAAACGACTCGGTGGTAGTCCAGAAAACGAACGTTAACGTTCAATTGTTCTCAGAGCACGATTACTTTTACGCTCAACGGAAAAGACTCCGGATCTACGTACGTTCCCCCACGTTGATCAGAAATCTACTTCCTTGGGCACGTATTTCCGTGCAGTATCGTTAACCTAAACCTAAGGATTACCGTGGCAATACGGCTTCATTATTCGTACGATATGGAAACGCGTTAGCGGAGACAATAAGCAGCTGGAGGACTGACCGTGGCCACTGGAAGCATGGCCAACGGTCGCGTCGCGTCGTGTCGTCTTTCTCGTCCGACCTTTTCCTTTCAGATGGCATACCAGCACACCGTTTCCCCGCAATTGAGCCACGGGTAGAAGGGGGGAAAAAAGCAGGAAGATAAAGGATGCTCGAGGAATGCAGTTCGCCGACTCGCTATAATCGAGGCAAAGAAAGAACGGCTGAATGCCAGGGTGGTTTTATGTACTTTCTCGTGCAATTGTTTCGCACAAGCCCACTACGTACGTCCGCCTTTGCCGGCTTTCCTCCTCGCTGGCCAGAAACGACAAATATTCTCCCCGTCTTTCAGCCAGGCCTATGAAACTTTTTCCTCTTTGTAGTAACGCTTGTTCATTTCATAAGGCCACCGAAAAAAAAGAAAGATCCTTCACCGTGCCGTATAGAGGTACATCTCATCAGCATTCGTTTCCATTTTATCACTGAAAGTGACTTTAGCGGGGGTAACCCAGAGAATCGGGCCTCTTCTTCAGGTGCAACGCTAATGCAACGAAAATTAGCGATTGGTTGATTTGGATCACGTGATTCGTAAGGGGGCGTGGGATAGACCTCGAGTAGGAGTGGCGTTGTCTGGTACTGAGCGATCGCGCCTGTAATTTGTTTTCTATCGATTCAAATGTTGCTCCTGGGCCTTTCAGTGAGACGAATCGTACTGGGGTACAAGTCGTGCAGTTTTTTAAATAGTACCTCTTGAACTTTTCGTTTCTCGTCGTTTTAGCTAATTTCTGTGTCTTGCTCACGTCGGCGAGAGTTTCAGATTCGGACGGAAACCAAGAGAAGAAGTTGGAATGTCTGTTTTCGGAAAACGATTTTTATTTTAATCGACTCGAATCTATTCGCATTTGACAACCAAGGAAGAGCGATCATTTATTTAACGACGCGACAGCTTATGGCCGAGTTATCGTTTCTTTAATATTTAGCTTATTTCTCCGAATTAAGCGAATCCTTTTCGAGCTGCTGCTTTCTATTCTATTCTTCTCTTTCAACTCATTTAGCTCGTTTGCACCATGTAGCACGGAAGCGCAATTAGACCGCGTCGGAGGAAGAAAGTAGTGAGACGGCAGAGAAGCACGATGACGAAGCAACAAAGAAACAAAAAGAAAAACACGAACGTAGATTAATATAAACTGACGGTGCATTCCTCTCTGATCCTTTAAGTTGCAAAAAATCCACGTCAGATCTATCTAAAAGAAAGTAGCTGATTCCGTCTATCATCGAAACGAATTTTGTCTTTGATTGATAATACATTGCTTCTTTTAACCATCAACGTTTCAATCAACTCGGAGATCGATCTACTAATTTCGTTTCGCCGTTTATTAACGCGTCAGGATTCGAGTTGCAGCTGCAACGAAATAACGCCGAAGAAAAGAATGTTGCCGTGTAACAACGAAAAATAAGTTCGCTAAGAAGTTGTTTGCTTGATAAAATATACGAAGTACATTTTGTTAAGGAGAAAAGAAACGAAATGAATGAATCAAAGGACAAAAAAACTTCGCATATTTTCTCATTTACTATTATCGGCTTAAAATATTAAACCATTTAGATCGAAAAACTAATTTCTCAATTTCATGCTCTTCAGATGTCAGATGGTGTTTTGTTTCTCAGATTGTTTCTCAGATCTTTCACTTCGAAACGTTTAACGATGATTCTTCGTTAACGGTATTGTAAGAAATGATATTGACGTCGTATTGCAATATTCAAAGAAGCATTGGACTAGCATTTTCTCTATCGGTGGATTGGACGAGGTGAACTAGTTCATTAGCCAATCCATTAGATTTCGTTTTATAATCAACTCTAAAAGTTCAGGTACCAACAACCGAAGAACGAAGAAATATCACTAATTGATGATACTAAGTAATCTGAAACATTCTTTAAGAATTAGATTACAAAAGTATCTGAATATCAATGGTCATCATTTTGAACACATTTTGTAACATGACAGTTATGTAATAGTGAGCTAAACATTTATTTTATTCTGATCGTAATGAATAATTAGTAAACGCGAGTAGTAAATACCGCTATTACAGATAAATTCGATACTCTACGAGCTCTTCATACTCTGAATTATTTTTCTTGAACCAGCGACGAGTTGACATTTCGCTTAGAAGCACAAACTTGACCTCCGAACGCTTTCTACGAATTCATATTAAAAAAGTGACAATTACATTATTTGATGCATGTGAATCGAAACAATTTGATTTTTCGACACGATTCCAATTATTTGGATCATTTCTAGGTGACTCACCCGGTGATGGTTCTATTAGCTGACAAAAGCGACGATGGTCATTTTTCGAAAGAAAATTACTCGCAAAGGGGCGTGGGGTGGGGCTACAAAGGAAAATGATGAAGGGTTTCCAATTCAGTTGCGATTGTGAAATAACGTGGAGCGGGGCTGTAGGAAAGGGGGAGGGGGGAGGGAGGGGTCGGCATGAAATTAAGCTGAAATTCGCGGAAGCAGATGAGAGCGAATAAAAGAGCGCGGAGTGAAATCAACAGTGGCCAAGAGTTAGTGTTCCTCGGTGTCTGAAACGGAGGATGCATTCGCGCGGCGCATGTATGCGGGCCACGAAACAAAAAAGGCTTTCAGACGATTCGCAGCTCCATTCATCCGCGATGCTCCACGCTACGCCACGTTGCACCCCCCCGTCGCAGCGTGAAACAATGCGCCCCGTCCATTTACCGAATGAAAACACGGACGTAGACGTAGACGGAAATACGCGTCGCCTTGCAACGAGCAGCGAGCAACCAGCAACGAGCAACCGGGCGCCTATCGTGAATTGCTATCGTCCCTGCAATACACCTTCGCACGAAGTTTCTAACTGGATGAAGTCTGGAGAGAGAGAGAGAGATATGCGTCTACGCATACGTTTCCCTACGGGTGTGCAGTTAATCCCGATACGTCTCATATATAATGCAATCATAGTTGGTGGGATGGCTGGGATCAAACCTCTCGATACGATCTTGCCGCGTGTCACGTCGCCCTCCCGCTCGATTGATTTCGCGAAAATCCGAAAATACTGCGCTCTCGCGTTGTTTGCTAGTCCGTTGCACGTCATTGTCAACACGTGTAATTACTTGCCACTGACGCACGTTAAATTAGTCATATAAAAATTAAATATAAATTATATATGTATGTTTTATAATATATAAATTTTTGTAGTTGGAAATTGTATGTAATTTAGTTGTACCCCAGTACGATTCGTCTTACTGAAAGGCCCAGAAGCAACATTTGAATCGATAGAAAACAAATTACAGGCGCGATCGCTCGGTACCAGACAACGCCACCTACTCGAGGTCTATCCCACGCCCTCTCACGAATCACGTGACCCAGATGAACCAATCGTTAATTTTCGTTGCATTAGCGTTGCACCTAAAGAGGCCCGATTTTCTGGGTTACCCCCGCTAAAATCACTTTCAATGATAAAATAGTTGGATCACATCGACAAAACGTCAGTATCGGACAATCCAAAATTAATGCGACGAATGAAAGAAAGATGCAATTTATTTGTTCGAATGAAAATGAAATAATTGATACTAACGCTCAATCGACAATCGCTATAACGGTTAGCTTTATATAATCCACGAACGATGTGACGAAAGCGCTCCGATTATCGACACATCGCAAGATTTAAATATTTAAGTGGGAAAAAGAACGAAGCGAAATATTTTCATACAAGTCGCTATAACTACGGACGTGACGTCCGTTGACGTGTTTATTATTGCAAACGGATACTTGCGGTAGTGGAACGCGATTTATGTTGGACAGAAACCGATTTATTTGGAAACTGCCTGAATGTGAATGTTCTATAACGTATATTTAAATTCATTGTCGTTCGCGACTATTATATAATCATATTGTATGCTGCATACACGCGCCACGTGCTCCACGAAATTCACGTCAATTACAGAAAAACTTAGCTATCGGTCATCGATTAGCCAATTCGAAAATCGTCGAAAAATGAAGTACCACTCTGTTCGAGATATACACAGCTTTGGTCGTTGCTGTTGAATCGTTTTATCATCTCGATCAACAGCGCGATTGTATCTACAATTGGCTTCGCATTTATCGTGACATACGTTTTGACATAGAGTGTATATACGTACAGCTGCTAAAATTTTCCGACTGTAATACTGTATTATATTAGGTCGGCCGAAAAAGTAACTGCGTCCCATCGAAAAGCGAGTTTTTCACCTTCGTTAATATATCGACCATTTTGTTCAACTACCTTTTACCTACATCTTTCAAAGAATTTCATAATTCTGAAAAAATTCGGAAAAGTTTTGACTTTTGTCGGTAGAAGAACGTTCCAAGAATGAAATTTAATAAATTTAAACTAAACTTCTGACTCTGCCATAGTTTGAAGGCTTCTTCATCGTAAACATCAGATAATTTTTTATGAGTTTATACAGTTTTTTCTTTTTTTTTTTTTTTTTTTTTTTTTTTTTTTTTAGACATGATGAAAATGTTCCTTTTTGATTTCTCCATTTTGAAATCGACGCCAAACAAACAACAGTCAACGAGATCGTGCATTTTCTTCTTCTAAAACAAAATTGAACAATCTGGTGTCACATTGCACAATAAATTTGCGATTTAAAACCAAGTCCATTTATTAACAATTACTTTATGACCAATCCAATAGTTGAATTGATTTTCCATACTACTAACGATACATCACGCCACACGATAATGGAAAACGGTATTGTACGAAAATAAGCAAATCGTTTCTTCCGTTCGTTATTAACAGGCTCGATATCCGTCAACGGGTTGCATTTAGAACAAGAATCGATTCTATGAAAGCTTGAGCACACTACTTGTTGCTCGTTCTAGAGTTTGCCCGTTTGACGCAGGTATATATCAAACCTGGTTTCGCAGCAGGAATTCCATTCTGTATCTTTCAAGCTGACAGAAAGGCAATCCGAGTCCAAGTCGAAGATCCGGCAAATCCTCTCCTGCGCGAAACAATGTTTACTCGATGAAATTCATGAAAACGGCACGCGACTCAAAATCGCTGCATTTCGTCGAAATATTCGACTTGACAATGCGAGAAAGAGAGGGGAGGACTCTTTCGGTTAAAATGCTTGGTAAAGTGTTTCCAATTTTGACATTTCTCTCTCTCTCTCTCTCTCTCTCTCTCTCTCATTTCCATTGTCTCTGATTTTCACAAAAAAAAAAAAAAAAAAAAAACAACGTCTAATTGTCGGTTGAAAGCGTTTAAAATATATGTCCGAACGACGCAATTCGTTGAAAGGTTTGGATTATCAATTAGCCGTGGAATTGAACGTTTTCGAAAATTGCTAAAACTTTTTTCAATAAATTCGTTGGAGGATGGTATGCGCGTTACAGGCCAGCTAAAAATTCACGGAAATTCAAGGGAACACGCGTTTCTCTGTGCAAGCGATGTATGCGAGAATCCGCGAATGTTCACAATGCCCGACCGATCTTTGTTGCACGTAGCGATCGTCGAACAACTTCATTGACGCAGAACGCGCGCGGTTCTTGCCTGTTACGGTGATTATTGCTTGATTAATTTCGAGAAACGCTCGGGGTTATCGATGCTATCGAACCTCAGTCCCAAAGCACCTGCATTCGAATAATTCATTCGCTGCAATTGCATTCACCCTGCGCCTGTGTCTGTCCAATTAGCATTTCGAATTTTCAATTTCTGCCTCTCGTATTGGATTTTCCGCGTCGTCGGAAGATTGATATCACGGAAAGAAACGGATGGGGAAGATCGATCGATGAGAAATTGATTTCGCCGGCGACTAGTTGGCCTCGCAACGTTGAGCCTCGTAATGTTCGACGATGCTCATTATCAGAGCGCAATTGCTTTCAAATTTCACGTGTTTTCCGTTTTGCACTTTTTCTTCTTTCGTTCGTCGACGACGTGTTTCGATAGTTTCGCCGTCTCGGCGGAAGAAAAATCAGGTTTTGGGACATCGATCGATGGACTGACCGACACGAACGTGAAAGTCGCTCTTATTGTTTCCGTCAGTCGTGTGCTGATACACGGTGCAAACGCAGCCTCTACCTACCGAAACCATGTTTCACAGCTATTTTAGCGTCCTTAATGGCGAAACGAAATGTCGGGATAAACGGGATTGCAAAATGATGTACGAAATTATTTTTCTATTCGCCCGGCGCGTTGGGATCTAATCTCTCTTCGAGGGAAAACAATCTGCAACAACTTCGCTCTCTCTCTCTCTCTCTCCTCGGTTTTCTCCACGAACGGATTTATCATCGTGAATGTGGGACGTAAAGATCGCGATTCGATTCAGCTCTCCAGATAAGATCGAGGGATGCGTCTCGTTCGCAAGGTTTTAACGTCGAAAATTTCTTTCCTGGATGTGATGACTCTTCTCTCGGGAAATAACCGAAGAAAATAGCGACACCAGAAGAGAGCAAGTTGCGGTTCCGGCTGGAAAACAAGAGCCTTGGCTTCTCGGCGAGTGGGCGATCTCGACAGTATCGATTATGGAAATCATGGTTGCTTCCGTTTGGTCTCTCGCCGCGAAAAGTACGTGAATACGAGTGAAATTGACGGCATGTAAAGTCGAGCCAATTCGAGCTAGGCGGTTGAATATAAACGAGAGCAACTTTGACAGGGGTAAGTAGAATCAACGCGAACGTTTGTTGGTTGTTTTAGAAAATTGC
The DNA here is from genome assembly GCA_032399605.1 of Melipona beecheii. NCBI lineage: Eukaryota > Metazoa > Arthropoda > Insecta > Hymenoptera > Apidae > Melipona > Melipona beecheii. The sequence continues at coordinate 938,130 of JAUCMO010000210.1, read as the reverse complement.
CGGCAGGTGAAACGTTTGAACGACTGTTTTCAACAATTTCGCCGCTCTTTAGGCGCGCCCTCGCCTTTCGGAGAACGGACGTTAACCATTTTCTAGAATTACGGACGTTCAGTCCAGAAAAATTTCTACCAAACATCTACCAAACTGTGTTTAATCCGATCGAAACGTTAATTTTTGTATTGAGAGATTCACGCAACGACGATTAATTAAAAAAACTGCACGACTTGTACTCCAGTACGATTCGTCTCATTGAAAGGCCCAGAAGCAACTGACGATTTTTTTGCCATAAAATTTTATTGATATGCAAACATTTGAATCGATACGAAACAAATTACAGTACTAGATAACGCCACTCCTACTCGAGGTCTACCCCACGCCCCCTCACGAATCACGTGACCTAACTCGACCAATCGCTAATTTTCGTTGCATTAGCGTTGCATCTAAAGAGGTCCGATTTTCTGGGTTACCCTCGCTAAAATCACTTTCAGTGATAAAATTAATTTGTCTAGGATAGAGTACAAAGGTTTTTTGAAGCACGTATCCTGTCGGATTTCGGAAAGTCTGGAAGTATCGATCATCTCGATATATATCCGCAGCTATTCCAGCTCTCTCTCATTCTTTTCCTCGTTATCTTCCTCTCTTGTGAATGTATACAATCAAGAATCCGTGGAATCTCATCTCTATACATGGGTACACGATCGCGTCATTGTGTGACGCAACGCACCCGACGACTACATCGCCGATCAAACAAATACCAAGCTTTCCCTTTGAATTGGAAATTATTACCACCGTCTCGTTACGACCGGATCGTAATTGAAAATCCTTGGTTTACGCGGCTCAAACACGGACGTTCAAGCTCCCCGTTCGCCATGCGACGAGATCATAAAAGTTTGAAGCGAATCGCGTCGGAAGTGCGAACGGCGATCGCGGACGGCGAACTTACTTCGGTCAGTAAGAGAAAAAGCTGCAAATTTCGAGAAAGGCCGGTCGACAAATTTCTATATTTCAAGCGAGTCCCACCGGGGTTCCGATACTACCGGTCGGTATTACCATTGCACGAGATACGAGACTGGGAGGGGAAAAAAAGCTGACGAGGGAGCGGCGAGAGGGCGAGCGGCCAAGAGAAGTTCGAAAAATAAGAAGAACAATCGCGGAAAAGCCAGTGGTTCTGTAACTAATGGCGGAATGGCCGCGGCCTGCGAGGCAAAAGTGCCGCTCGTTGCCGGTGCACGGGATGCCACAAATTCTGCCCGTTGCCCATAAAGCCGGAGAAATGGGAGCACGGCCAAAACAATCGTCCGACGTATCCCGTAGGACACTGCGCCATTTCCGCATCCTCCGCCGTTCTCCGCGGCGCGGCCGTTCCCTTTTCCACGCCCGAGAAAACCCGCGATGCCTTTCTTACGTGTCCGCGCTTTTCCGCTTTTTACAGCTTTTATCCCTATCCCCGAAACAAAAACCGCCGCGTCGCCACACCACCAAGCCAAGCTCGGGGAAACACCAGACCGAAATGGAATTCGTGAAATAAAATATTCAATTCCGCGATACGTGATGAAACCCCGGCAATCATTGTTACTTTTCATAACTAAATAAGATCGTAAATAATTGCATCACGATTAATCAGCTGCGATCGACGATATTTAGTCGTGTAACTCGAAAATCTTGTTTAGTTATTTGTTAGGGAGATCATTGATTTCTAAAATTATTGATCCGACTCTTTAATCTATAATTGTTCTTTTTCTTTTTTTTTTTTTTAATATTGTGGAAAGTCGTAGCCTTTAATTTTTGTTGGATATTTCGGAATATATGATCCATAAGATGATGGATCCGTTCTTGTACTTCCTGATTGTGATACCTAATAAGATTAACCTCTTGCGCTGGAATGACGTGCCACGCACGTCGAGAATTTTTTGTCCCAAATTGCAAAATTTTCTCAGTTTTAAGCATATTTAAATGTAACCCAGGCAAAACAAACGATAAGTTTGTTACTTTTTGATAATTTCTGTCCAGTGATATCGTATCGACAAGTTCAAGAGAAAAGGAAAGCGACGAATTATTGTGTACGGTTCGGTCACTCGTTATGGTCCGCGAACCAGTTGCCAGCGCAAGGGGTTAAATGTCAGATCCATTCTGAATCCGATCTGTAATTTAATTTACGAGTACGTTCTTACCTTCATTGAGTTTGCTCACGTCTGCGTGACGAACAGAATCGTGGAATAACGTGAAAAAGGAGAAACACGCGAAATTGAAAATATTCGTGGTAGTAGTCGACCCGTACTTTTTTCAACTGATATCGATAGAAACGGCCGTCGAACAGCGGTTGGTATTCCATCGAGATTACGAGAAACCTTTGTGTCGGTGCCCGATGTCTTTTTTCCACCGGCGAACGTAATTCACTAGCACCTATGTTCGCTGAAAATTCATGAGGATCAAAGTTCAGCCGCGTACTACTCCGGACTGGATTTAATTATTGACCTACCAAAGTTGCCCGTGCTCGGAACTTGGCGTTGGTTCTTTGTGCGACATTCCGAGCTCGAGCCGAGAAGTCTGTGTGATCGACCCTGCCGCCGCAACCGCCTCCTCCTCCTCCTCCTTCTCCTTCTCCCCGCAGATCGACGCGCGAAGAAAAAAGTGTCCGAAAGGGCGAAAGATACTTTCGCTCGACTGAAGGATACACGCCGGCATATGTTACAAAGTACAGAGGGAAAGACAGACACTGTTGGAACGCGGTTGTCTGTGAATTCTGGACGCTGGCCAAGCTTGGTTATCCGCGGCTGACGACCGACGCGGCGACTGGCGGCCGATGGCCACGACGAACGGGTGTGAACGAACGGCAGAGGCGACAACAGCGGGACAAGGACGGAGATAGGGTTGAGCCACTGGCAGAAGAGATAATATCGGTCGTCGCAACTTCTCCTCGAACTATTCTGACCTACCGCTGTCATCGAGCAAACTCCTTCCCTCCCTCTGCTAGATCCTAGTAGCGAACCCGGTGCTAACTGTAAGTACAGCACGGCAAACTCCTCGTGGCACAGTTAAGGATAAATGCAACCCCCGCTCCGTTCCCCTTCGTCGTAAGCCGAGTCCTACCTACCTTGCTCGAGGTACTCGGTAACGAGTCAGAGGCAGGGTAAACCATTGAAATTGGTCAACACGAGGTTAAGTTCGACGTCCTGGCCAATAAACTCGGTCTCGCTGATTAAATTGTTCGTACCGGCGGATTCCGCCTCGAGATTCACCGACGAAGATCGCAATTGAGAACGTCGCAGTCAGATACGTGATACGGTTTCATCCGGTTCGAACTTGGATACGGAACGCAGGTCCCTGAAATCGGTGGAGCGAATGTCAGAGGCAGCCGATCGATTCATTTCCTTTCGCGGCAACCCTTCTTTCTACATCCAAGGCAAGGAGATAATTGCTTGCGTGGAAAATTTATTCAACGTCCGAAGCCTGATCGAGGTAACGATCGGGCGATACTCCCAACTGAAAGTTCAGTCTGCAGAGTCGTCTAGTTTCACCGATTAACGGACGAACAACAAAATCAACGTCAATACAATTGTTCATCCCCGTTCCAAGACCAATCGAATTTTTGTCGGGAAATTTTTACAAGGATTCCGGAGATAACTGCGATGTAAAAAGACTTCTTGTTCGAGCTTCGAGCGCTGAATATATTTGTAAATGGACGAGCACAGCAAAGTACCGGATATTTGCGGAATAACGCGGGATAAAAGGGGATAAAGGGAAAATGAAGCGAGAATACGTAGGCGAGTGATTTTATCGGTAGTATTTCCCGAAGCTATTTGATTCTCGTAATTTTCTAAATTCGCGCTCTATTAATATTCTATTAATGAATTCCAGAATAATATCGCGATGCCAGAATAATTGATCTCTACTGATTTTAACGATACTGATGGCGGTGACGTGAAAGTATCACATGCTCGCTCACATGCACGTTGAAATACGTTGGTACATTTAACTGACTTAGCTATAGTGATTTCTATTTTACGATACAACGCAGAAGAATGCTTGTTATATGTAAGGTTCTTAATGTTTGAGGAAAGAAAAAATTCATTTTTATTGTCGACGCTTTGTGGCGTTTATGATAGCAAAGAATCATGCGATCCATCTTACTATGACTTCTCTTTTTACTGAATATCGATTTCAGAGCTCCAACTATTTATCTTCTTTTTCATCGATCACCTCTTGCTATTTTTATCCGAAACGATTTTGTAACGATAATTGTAAAGTTTGTTCCTGTAATAGTTCAAACTATTAATAAAAGAAGCATATGAAAACGAATGTTTGTGCAAAAGAGTCTACAGTTTTATACTGTTTATAAAATGATTGAAATGAAAAAAAAGAGAGGAAAGAATCGTGACGAAAAAAGTTTAGTTCATATTGGATCATAAAGGGAATTGTCATGGTAGGAATTTTCTTTAGTAATCGTACATTTTTCTTAATGAATAGGATCGCAAATTAATCTCAATGATTCTTATATAAATAATGTTAATATACGGGATATCAGAGTGTCAGAGTCAGGGATTTTAATCTATAAATGCAATTACATATCTCCGAAACTATTCGTCATTTAAAAAACATCTAAAGCGCATTTTTTTTTTCTATTTTGAGAGAGTAGTGATTTGGTATACTTACGTTAGTTTGTAGATAGAAATAATTTTTTTCAAATATAATTATGTACTTTTATCAATCGATGCGGCATTTTTCAAAAAAGTATTAACTTTTCTATGTCTAAAACCCATTAATTTAGAAAATATTTTTTATAAAGTCTACATAAAAAGGCAAGAACAGTAAGAATACGAGAATGCTGCTCTCGTCTTTCATACAACAGACTTTATAAAATTAAAGTTGAAGTGCTTTCTAAATTAATAGCTTTTCGATATACATTCGATATTTGTACTTTTTTTTTACAGAAAGTGACCTGCTGCGTCGACAGACACAAAAAATTACATAATTATACTCGAAAATTACTTTCCTCTCAAAACAAAAACAAAAAAAATTGAGACATTTTTCAAATGGCAATTAGTTTCGAGGAATAATTTGTAGATTAAAATGAGACACCCTGTGTATTTAATATAAATCACGATAAAAAAAAAAACTGCACAATTTGTACCTCAGTACGATTCGTCTCACTGAAAGACCCAGAAGCAACTGTTCTGACTAGGAAACGAAGACGACTTTTTTGCCATAAAATTTTATTGATATGCAAACATTTGAATCGATAGAAAACAAATTACAGGCGCGATTGCTCAGTATCAGACAACGCCACTCCTACTCGAGGTCTACCCCACGCCCCCTCACGAATCACGTGACCCAAATCAACCAATCGCTAATTTTCGTTGCATTAGCGTTGCACCTGAAGAGGCCCGATTTTCTGGGTTACCCCCGCTAAAATCACTTTCAGTGATAAAATTGGACGCAACTGTTTCTTGCCTTTATACCATTAATTTTTATTTTCTATTTATTATTGTTATTATGTTTGCAAATTATCGTTATCATCCTAACGTGCTTCGTCGAACTGTCACAGTGACAACCTCGAATAAACGCGAATACGACGGAGAACTAAAAATTCCTCTGCCGATCGCGATAGCGCGCGATCATCCCCGAGAGGTGTAAGATCGCGCACATGCCACGACAAATCGATTGTGCGGCGGCATAAAGCAAAAAAAAAAAAAAAGAGGAAAAAAAATTTGTCAGCCTGGTATGCCGCGGATCCGCCAGACACGTCCAAAATAAATCGTCGAAATTTACGGCTCTATCGGCGCGTTTCGCTGGCATTTCGACAGGAACTTGGCCCACGAAAACGAGCGTTCCTCGAGGATTTTGGTAGTTGAATAGGGATCGGCGGAGCGGGCGGCGTTTCCTCTTGGCGGAGAAACGCGATCTTAACGCGGACTCTCTCGGCTCCTCGCTCCGGGGAAGATTTACGCTCGCAACTCATTGCCGATGTCGAGAGTTTCACCTTCCGGCCGTGACGGAACTTTTGCAATTGCGGACTCTATTCAAGTTGCTCGGCATTTTTTTCGAATAGCCGGCAGCTACGCGTTAACGCGCGCGCCCACCTACGGACTAATGCCGCGCCGTGGCCGTAGCCGTGATGGTGGCTAAATCGCGCGGCTGAACTCCCTGAATTTACTGGGAAACTTGCTTACCGTAACCAACCTCGTCTCGTTCCTTGCACTTTTCAACTCTGACTCCCATTCAAGCCCGACCTCTGGCTGTGCTCCACTTCGTTTTACCTACCGCTTTCTAACAGCAATAACACCACTGACATTTTTTAATCCTTCCACTGGAAGCGTTGAACCTAGTTCGCAAGATTTCTCTTCCATCCGAGCCTCGAGTGTATTCTTTAAGACGAAATACACGACTGCTTACACGACCGAGCGAGTTTCGTAAGAGGCGTTTGTAAGAATCTTTGTGCCAGGGAAGAAACGGGAACGTGCAAGACGGATGTCATTTTACAAACGTTTACCCGACGCGTAATTTCTCGAAACGAACGAACAAACTGGTTTAAGCAGTCGTCGACGAAATAGAAGAAAATTTAATTTCGGGGAGTGCGTTCCCTCTGACAGTTTTTTCCATTTCGCTTTGCGTGGAGATTACACTTCGGGGAATATGTGCCGTTGGAATTTTTTCGGTACAACCGAGCGAATTGCAAGTCGGGAGGACAAAACAAATCGTGTTTAAATTGGCGCCTACATCGCGCCCCAATTGATTCCGATACACACGTGTCGAGGAAATACACACCACGCGACGGTAATAAAATGCTCGTAAATGCGGAATCGCTAATACCGCTTCCGGTTCGATTGTTTTGACACGGAGTTTGCAATTTCCACCCGTTTCTTGTTGAAACGAGAGACTCGGGAAGAGAATAAAAATGAGGGATAAATAGTGGAAGTCATGTAGAAATTGAAAACGAATTGGATATATTAGAAATAAATTAACGAGAAAGAATTTTCAGAGAATAATTATCGCGACGAGTAAATCATATCGGCAGGCCAAAAAATAACTGCTCCTTTTTTTGGGAAACAAAAACTTTATTAAGTTCGATTGTCTTTCCCCAGCTTTCAGTCAACTTCAGAGTTCCCATCTTTTCCGACAGAAAGCAACTTGAAAAACGATTTGACGAGCTATCCTCGCCAAGAGCAATGAAATTTCGCAAACGAACTGTCATAGTTTCAATGCCCCATTAATTCTTTTATGAGTTTGCACAACGTTCTTTCCCTTCTCGGAAGTAGCGCAGCAGAATTTAACGGAGAATTGTTTCCTTTTTGATTTTCCATTCTGAGAATCGACGCCGAACAAACGATTGTTAATTAACGAAATCGCGCAGTTTTCTCTTTCGTCTCGGGAACAAGCGTGAACAATCAGTTATCAGATCACAGAATGAATTTGTGATTTGAAATAAAGTTAGTTATACTTTCAGACATGCGACTATGTGGCATATCCATCTGTCAGAGAAAGACGTCAGTTACTTTTGGCCAACCCGATGCGCAGTTAAGAAGTGGAAAATTATAATAGATAGACGGTCGTTGCAGATACGTTAAATTTAAATTACCACATCATTGTGCCAGACTCTAATCATTACGGAGATTCGTATCAAAGTTTGCCGATCATTAGTAACGATAGACGCGGCACTCGCTATGTGCTACTTTCCCATAATTGATACCCAAATTCGCTGCCACATTGTACTTCTCTGGTTCGCAGAAATGGACATAAATTGATTTATCCCTTAAATTTCACGGCGAACTTTACGAGTAAGGTAGTGACTCGACTACTAGCTCAAACTAGCTTTCTAAAGACAGTACTAAAGCGTCTGTACATGTGTATGCGCATGTACGTGTTTAACAGGGATTATTTTAGGTGAAGAACTACCTGGTTAAAGCGTGATGACGAGTCAAAGAACAAAGATTAGCACCCTAGCGCGATAAGCACTATTTGTTCGAGGTTTAATGGCTCGTTAAATTCGTATAATTCGCAGTAATTGCGATTCATTAAGCAAGTTCATCGAGAAACGACCTGTATCTTAAATTCAATAAGAGCAAACGTTTCGATCATCGTGGTTCCAAATGGCGAACAAACATCGCACGTGCAAACACGTTTGTTTATTGACTAATACGCGTCACGTCGGCCGCGATGAATTGCCGGAATTGTATCCGTGCGGGTTTCATTTCACAGAATGCTACTTGCAACACTTGGATTCTCGCAAACAAAACGTGCAACGTCTTTGCGCAAATCAGTCATCGAGTAATCGATACTCGTCTACGAATTTCGATTCGATATCGATACACATCAAAGGGGAAAGTATAATATCAAAAGTCCTCGATGCCTCTTTGATACTTACACGACAATATCGATATCCGTTTAATATCTAACGAGAGTATCGAAACTTATTTGATACCTACGTGAAATATCGATATCCGTTTGATGTCTTACGAAAATATCGAAACCTTTATTTGATACCCGTACGAAATATTTGTTCGAAATAATATTGGAAAGGTTCTTAATACGAGGGAGGTCTAAAATTTTACAACGTAAAAGATGCACTCCTAGTGTACCTACACTACGGTATTATCATTTGTCTTTGAAGAATCAGGTAGCCGGTAGTCATTAAAATATTGAGAGTCGATCAATTAAAAACAGTTGTTGCAAAAGTTGTATTTCGTCATATCTTCGAAAATCACAATTTCATAAATTTTATTATCGTGATTCTTTCAACACTTTTAGGTAAAGTTTAATTACAATAATAAAACTTTTGCGCGAAGTGGAGAGACAATGTGTGTTATATGGGGCTCATATTACTCAGAAGTATGATTTTGTTCAAACTAGCTGATTTTTGTAAACTTTACGTAATAAACATAAAATATTTAATTACATAAATTACGTAAACAATGAAATCCAGACACGATGCAACTTACAAAGCACATTTATTTTTAATTTATAACTCGGTTTAAAATAATGTTGACTAACTTTCATATAAACTAACTTTCACATAAAAGAGTATAATTGTAATTAAATTTTTACTCCGTGTCCACAATATGGGGAGATCGTATGTTTTTGAACATACGTGAAAACGCGGTGATGACGACGGATGGAATTACAACGCCATCTGACATACATTTATTTAAAAATAATATATGCAAACCTTCAAGACATTTCGTTGTTTACGTTGAATGTATGAGCTATTAAAAAATTAAAAGATTACTGTCGAATGTCGATAAATTGGGTGGGAAGAATATCGATACAAATTTACTAAGAGTGTCGTAGCTTGTAACGAAGGAGGCACCGTGGCGGTGCGCTTCGCGAACGCGATTCGAGCCTCGATTGGTCGAGGTTCATTTAAATTAAGCAGGCCATTAGGCTGTAAACAGCATCGTTAAACATCGATTATCGGCAACTGCTCTGAGCTAGATAACGCGGAAATAATGAAGCCTGGGGTAAGATTAACCCATTGTCTAGCCCCCGGAGACGCATAACGCGCAGATCTGACGATTCTTTTTTTATTTCGCGAATATCATCCGTCCTAATAATTCCACTCTAACATACGTAGACACGTACTTGCACTCCTCGTTTTAAGCCGTTCGTTTTCGCCTAAGGTTTAAATTTTTCTTAAATCTTTCCTTATTATTTTTTACATCACGACTCTACGGTTTTTCTACAGATTGAAATATAATAACTGTAATAAAATATTATTTTTTAGGAGGAAGATTGTCATACATTGTGATTTTCCATACGTAACCTTTTAACAGAAACCATTAATATATAAACGCGACGAGATTTTCTGAAATATGAGAAAGAACGTGCCCTCTTTTGTCAATTAAAATAGTCAGTGATCTGAATATTGTCTACAAGGATCTTCTATTTTCATAAATAGAGATTGGCATTATTTTTAGCTAGTAAATCGATATTTCCCAAGAAATGAAGGACAAATATTTGAACGCCAGGATGAGAGAATCTTTTTGTGTGCCTCAATGTCGGAAACCAACGCGTTTAAAATCTGTATTCTTTTTTAACGGAAGTTGAAGGGATTAACGGGATATAGGCAATATCAATCACCCAACTGACGGCGCTTTTATTAAATTCTCCGTTGTGAAGTTCTTTCGAGGCGTCTTCGCCGGATGATATCAACCCTCGAAGCCTCCGGAAGACATCGAGATAAATTAAATAGTTCCGTTTTCCATATAAAAGCTTCGACGTTCCCTCTGGCAAAAATTGGCAACACGATGGAAGAAACAAATAATATCAATATAGTTCCAAGTTGATAATTATTTATATAAAGAGTACGTTTTGCTCATTTTAACGATCCTGAAATATGTTGTTAATGATATCATTCTAAATGACTCTTCCTTATATGTACCCGGCCTTCATTTTTGAAATATTAACGAAAAGATATATTAAATACTATACGCGATATTTTCGATAATTTCGTACAACGTTCAATACATTCGTGAGATTTGGGTTAAAGATTTGAGGTAAAGTTGTAAAAAAACCACTCCATTCCTTCATTTTCTCATTTTACTTTATAGTACGGAATTATAATCTATTCAATGAGTCGAATAAATAGTTCTTATTTCGTAAATAGGATAATAAAATACAAAATAAAGAATATAGAACACAGAAAGGAGTACACATTTTTTAATATGTGGATTTTGGAGATTAGACGATCATCAATCAAGATCAAAAGTGTCAAACTTACACTGTAAGACGATCGAATTCACATTGTTCACTTTGCTGTTTTCCACTCAGCAACACAAATATTCACACTTTTCCTCGACATCTACTCTCATTGCCATTCGTTCTCTTTTATCACCGAAAGTAATTTTAGCGGGGATAATGCAACGAAAATTAACGATTGCTTGATTTGGGTCACGTGATTCGCGAGGGGGCGTGGGATAGACCTCGAGTGGGAGTGGCGTTGTCTGATACTGAGCGGTCGCGCCTGTAATTTGTTTTATATCGATTCAAATGTTTACATATCAATAAAATTTTATGGCAAAAAAGTAGTGAGACGAATTGTACTGGGATACAAGTCGTGCAGTTTTTTTCTCTTCTTCTGTTTCTTTCCTATTTATACCCTCAATATTATTGTATATTATTTTAAAAGTATTATACATAGCATCGTGTGACATCTGCAAACCACCGGTCATAAACTTGATCTGCACTAAGTTTTAACATTTCCAGATGTAATGGCAGAAATCTTCTCGATTCAATAATAACTCTGTCTCACAACTAAAAATTATGAATTATGAAGAGAAAGCATAGGCGACGAATCCAAGCTAATTTTGAGTGAATTGTTCTAAATGCGTTGATAGTACACGATAAAGAATTCTAAAAATATGTACAAATAAACACTGAACGTGCTAATCTAAACCTAATCGAAATTGATGTAGCATATTTTTGCAAATATCGAAAATTGAAGCCGAAAACAGTCACGTACAGAGGAAAGTTACTTAGAATCATGTCCCTGACAAAATACTTCAAAATCGGTGAAAAGTGCCTGTTTGTAAATAATTACCAAATTCGTCAATCGACAAATCAGAATACAGAGTGCCTCATTTGAAACATCTCGTACAATTATCCCTTAAACCACTGTAGAAAAATACGTAATTTCATTTACAAAGACCAGAGGTCATTTTAAAATCTCGATAGCACATCTGTTATATAATCAAGATTTGCGATTACCAAAAACAAAAACAAATTAAATTTTATTGGAAACGAATATTTTCTTTCTATAACAAATAGAAAAGGAGATAATTGCGATAAATGCGTTTCAAATGGGTCACAATACTTGAACCGAAACAGATTGTTAATTTTTCATTTGTTCTCGCTTTGATTCGCTTTGTTCGTCTCTAAAGATAAAAACAGAGTGAATTTTCCGCGATTACGCACAAATTATCGAGATCTCTGAACGTTTCTTTCACGTTGAGACTAAATTCATTATCGGATGTTCGATGATTCGAAAACTAGGCTAACCTCGTCTGCGCATCATCGGCGAAATCGATGAATTTCCCGGAGTTAAGACCGTAATCACCAGCAACATAAATTCGCGCGCAACTCTGGGTTTTCGCTTCTTGGAAAAAATTCACAGATTGCGCATTTTAAGAAAAATCGCGTCGAGTAACGAACGTGTATCATGTTCCCTTCTACCATTTTTATAACGTTCTCTGAAATTAAAGTTTATCCCATTAATTAATGGAGGAAGGATTAGAAAATCCTGTTCTCGAACGTAACATTCTTCATCCATAATGCGGTAACAATTCGTTTCCGAATTGAAATAAAATTGAAAGTTGGCAACTTTGTCGTCAACTTTTGACAGACAGACGGTGGAAGGATGGTCTGATCGAAGAGATCGTTGATCATAGTAAAACGTCATAAGAAAATTGTCAGTCTTGTTACTCTCGAAATGTTTTAGGACAAAGTGTTCGTTCTATGTGTTGTCTTTTAATTGTTCTGCAAGAAATGTTTCTACGTTTGATCAGTAAAGCAATCGTAGCAAAAGTTGCACTCGATCTTTTCTTCGATCAATTTGACCGCAAATTGAATGAAAACGTTAATGCAGAATTGTAATTCGCCTAAGGAACCACTTACCCCTAAAGATATTCCAAAGGTAATACTCAATTTAGCTGTTCATCCAGCATATAATTTTCAAAACTAAAATAATCGTGTCTCGCGATTTTGTTAACTTCCACAGTCGAATTAGCACGACATCAAACATGCCAAAACACGTAAAAAACATGTATATCGTTTGATATTTTATAGACAGCCAACTTTTTTTAGTGGTATATTAATTTTCGATCGTATCATTCTTCTTCTCTCATCGTACTTCACACACGGTCGCTATCCGCCTCAAATACAAGTGCTATCATACCGCTTGACGCATCGCGCCGCCACAATATTTTATATATACAACGTACATGTTTAATATATGTATAGTACATGGATAGTGTATAAAAACTGGCTCAGAAGCAACTGTTCTGACTAGGAAATGAATACGACTTTTTTTACCATAAAATTTTATTGACATGCAAACATTTGAATCGATACGAAATAAATTACCAGATAACGCCACTCCTACTCGAGGTCTACCACACGCCCCCTCACGAATCACGTGACCAAAATCAACCAATTGCTAATTTTCGTTGCATCAGCGTTGTACCTGAAGAGGCCCGATTTTCTGGGTTACCCCGCTAAAAATCACTTTCAATGATAATATACGTACATGTTTTATGTTCCGCTTTTAAGGCCTAGAGTGTTCTATTTGTACTTATATTTAAATATAAATGCGTTGCTTGGTCCGTTTCATTCAGATTCTCTTCTTTTTCATTCGTACTTGCAGAACGCTCTTATTTTCATAGCCTCTTGCTTGTATTTAAATACTCCTTTTGCGTCTTCTTCGATTTGTTCTATTGTTTCTTACTTCGCTCAAATATTTCTTTCTTACTAGTTAGTCGTATAGTGAGTCGTCTACTATTGCGTGGCTTAGGTACTCTTCTCTGTATGTGTTACAAGTTGAGCATACCTTTTTCCTTTCTTCCTTTCTCGCTACGTCGATGTGTTTCACTCCCTGATAATCTTAATCGAGCTATTGTCCTTATTGCTGCTGGTAATATTTTTCTGTACTTCAGGTACTTTCTTTCTTCTGTTAAATTCTGTGTCTATTCTTTTATTTTCTTCTTTCTATTGCTTTTATTACGTTCTTTATAGATTCGAAGAGAAAGATTAAAATGTCATATTAGAACAAAATCTGTTTATAAAATATCCATTTTATTAAATTATCATGTATACTCTTTTGCTTTTTTCAGCTTGTCCAGTAATTATTTTATTTTTATGTAATTTTTGAACTCTGTGAAATACGGAATCTAGAGTGTCCTAAATTTCATTCCACTTTTAAGGTTTTTTCCTCGGTTGGAAAATTTGGATGTTTTTTTAAATTTCTGTCCCAAATGCTTGCAGAGATATTTACATCTAGTATTATAGTAATTCATCACAATTTATTACAATTATCTAATAAATTCAACTGTTGTTGTTAAATTATAATTTAATGCAATACCAACATTCTACGTTTCTAGTCTCTATATTATATATTCTATTCTAATATATTCGCAAGCTTCTTGTCTTTCTTGCTGAAGAAGCACAAGTCAATACGTATCAGAACATATCTGTTTTTTTCTGACACGATACGCAGTAATATCGCCAGCGTTCTTCCAAAATACGTAGAACGCCGAGCATCCTTCATCAGGAGAGTAACACCTTTATAAAATTCACATCGACCCAATTTCCTTTGCTTCGAATCTGCTTTCCGTTTCAATGATCACTCCAAACCGAATCCGTAACGGTCGTAATTGAGTCGCGTGACGCAGCAAACACTCCAGCTGCTTAATTACTAAATTTTTTTCGTCGAATTATAAATAACGAATGCGTACATCGAGGATCTCGCTTGAAAATCCTCCGGGCCAAGCATGTTCGAAGGCACGTAAACGAGATCCACGATTTTTTTCTCTTTCCTGTTTTCTTAAATCGTAGATATCATCGGTGTCGCGGAATTGTCGCGCAAGATGCCGGCCACGATAAACAGAAAATCTATCGCGCGAGAAAGAATAGGGAGGCCAGGCAGAATGAAACTCGTTACCATCGCCTCTCGGAGTTTAAACCGGCGAGCAAAATTTGTTTATGCAAATTTTAATTGCGACCCAAGGCGTAACTCCTAATTCCGTTGAAATTAATACAAATTGCGTTCTCCCGGTAACTGCTCAGACCTTCCTTCCTTCACCCGACATTCTATATACATATCATCTCGGCACTGCTCCCTAGCGCCGCGAGGGACATTTATGCAGAGACTTTTCGTTCTTTCGCGCCGTTTGCTTCTTTTCTCTCTCTCTCTCTCTCTCTCTTCTGACTCTCGCGCACCGTCCATCGTTGTCACTGCTCTCGCAAAAAGCGAAGCCAGCCTTTTCTCCACCGTTTATTCGCACTAATCGCACAACCTCTCGGCGAACTCTCGGAAAGTTGAACTCGATTCAGCTAAATCTATGACAAACGTCACGCCTGAATGGCAAGAGAGTATCGTCAAAGTGTATCGTAATTGTCCACGGAGGAAAAGAACACTGTGTAAACGGGCAAACAATCGAAAGACGAGACTCTGACCTCGATTTCGATTTCGATTTCGATTTCGAAACGCGTTTTCAATCGTTACCACGCGCGTACGTGCGCTGGAAACGCTACGAAGTCAAAAGCACCGATGGCATGCGATTCTGTGTACGCGTATATGCAGATGCGACGTGCAAACCACGAAAATTTTTTGGCCCCGTGCATTTCGCTTTTATTGAAAACGCTTCGTTCGTGATGCGAATTTATTTATCGGAGGGGATTTAAATCGTCGCGGGAAAAAAGAGCGTCGTTACGAAACTGGTGTCCGCAAATCGAAAAACTCCTAGGCGTTAAAGATTTCCACTGCACGGTTTGTCACTCGGTTTAATGCGCAATTACTGTTCTCACTATGATACGCGACTTTGTAGTCACGTATTGAATGTCGGTATTTTGTTTATTTATTTGTTAGTTGACGAATATTGGATAATTTTGTCCAATTGAGAGAGGGAGACAAACAGAGAAAATAGAACGTAGAGTTATGTATACAAAGCTAAATGTAGACTGTAACAGAAAGAAAGAAAAAATTTTAACTCGGCGTCCATATGTATGGGCAGATCTCGAAAAAAAGATCAATTCGATCGGTGTGTAAATAATTACGCACTTCTCTGGTAAAAGATAAATTAAATTAATTACGATAATTACGGTCCGAGAAAATCAAAATAATATACAAAATATACGACCACGTATTGAAATTTATTAGCTGGAGAAGCGGCAGGTTGTCAATGTGATTATTGATGGCTTTGAGTAAGAAAAAAGAGTCGGCAACCTTTCTCTGATTCTCCAGCGTGAACTGTTCATTCTGTGAAATATGGGATTTTATTTTTTTTCTTTCGTGTCTCGATAAAACAAATATTCTGTCATAAATCTCAAAGTTTTTAGAACAATGTTCGGTCGCCTAACAATTTGACAAATTAAAACGAATATGTATATAATAATGGAGGACAGGACATGAGATTATACGTAAAATTTAACATATTTTCAAATTGCAACTATAATTCTTGATTTTTGATTCAAAAACGTTAAGAGAACATACAATTTTTAATGCACAAATATATATATGCAAACATATGTTTGACACACAAAGTAATGTACATTCTTTCGGAAATATTTTTGAAAAACAAGTTACTTTGCACACATGTGTAGATTTTTACAAACTCAAAGTGAAAGTGAAAATTATAGCAAGTTGTGCTGAAATTCACCAATCTTCAAAGTGGCAAAAATTTAATTAAGCACAATGCGGATCCCATAATTTTTTGATTCTTATTTTACAAAAACTTCAACACTTTACTCACAGAGCAACTCTTATATCGTATTGTTAAAACTAGCAAGCTTCCATTCTACACTTACAAAACGAAAACAAGAAATAAAATATACCCGAAAGAAACGAAGCTCCTTTATTTTTTTTTTAACATTATTAACATTTTTTAAACTATTTGAATGATTATCTGCAGTCACTCACGTTAATATTAAATACGACATATAAATTGTTACAATTTCGTACAACAATAAACCTGCATTCATTTTAAGACTTAAACCTCTATTTCACTTCACTATCCTAAGTTTCATTTTTCTAGTTCTTTCTTTATTCTGAGATGTTTCTGTATCGATAAATTGTTTCATGATTGAATCTAGAATGGACTTGAAGATTAAACTTTGTCTTTTGCTACTTTGTGATTCTTTAAAATTTGTTGCACGATTTATTTGAATATTGGACGAAAACGAATCTAACGACGAAAATGTTGTAGAATTATGTTCTTGAATTTTTGTTGACCAAGTCTAACAACGAGTCACGCAAGTTCATTGAAATAAACGAAACTGTTTAGGGGAGGCTTCACTCGTCAAATCCATCGTAGATTCGGTCATGAGAAGAATGTTTCAATGCCCGTGTAACAATTTATTTTTGAAAAGAGAGATGTCTTTACTTTCTCATCCTCCGAGTGATGCAAAAACATTTTACAATTAGAATAAAATGAACAATGTATTTTGAAAGTAAAGGTTTCAAACTTTAAAATGGACACAGGTTCATTGTTTTACGAAGGTGTGATAATTTAAATGTCTAATGTCTGAATATCAATGTGAGTAAATGTATATACCTATATTAAGCGATCCGTTTTCTGCTTTCCCCCAGCCGAGTCTATCGACTGAAATGGTATCTAAAATGGCAAGCGATACAATAGATTCGACTCGTGCATACGTGTTGGCGTTTGTTCTATCGCCATCGGCAGAGAAGTGATACAAAGGACGACGTAATAAATGGCGAGGATGAACTGAAAAAGCACAATGCGCCACGTCAAGTAGCCTCTTTCGTTGTGAGAAATGTTGACGAGCTGGCCGGAAATTAACAGTATTCCGAGGCGTTTTAACATTTATGTGAAGGTCGTAGAAAGCGCGCTCAGCAAGAGCACTCGTGAAGAAAAAAAAATGGCTTTAATACGTGAAATAGAGTAAAGAGCTGCGTTACGCGAAATGTCGAAGGGGAAAGAAGCTGTGTAACTCTGACTAATTTCCATCTCTCTCTACGAATGAAATTTAAAATTTAAGGAAATTTTTTACATTTTTTTTTTTTCTTCTCTCCGTCGTTCATGTTACTTTAACATCGTTCTACGTTCTACAAAGGTGGAGAAAAGTATTTGCACGCTCGATGAAAAATTATCGATACTTCGAACCGTTTGATCTTCGTGGAATGAAACAGTGCAACAATTCAGTCGACCTTATTTCGAAGAGTATCGACCTTGAGTTCTTTCAAGTATCTTTACATCGCACAGCAGGTGAAAAAAGAAGGATATTTTTATTGTCGAAAACTATGAAAATTGAAAAATCGTTGAAAAATTTTTCTCGTGATTAGATCTACCTAATCCCAATCTCAAAGATCAAAGTCTTCCTTTTATACGAACTCTTTAAAACCGATTTTCCGATTTTTGTCTTCGTCAGAGTTGAAATTCGAGAAATCCTATCATTTTGTTGTTTAACCCGAACGTTCGAAATTCAACGAAATCATACGAATCAGTAAATTTTGAGACTTCAATCTTCGAAACCACGATAGATTTAGTCGCGAGAAAAATTGTTTGTTTTCACAGGCATTTGAATTTCGACAATTTTCGAGAAGCCGTTACTCCTCCACTTGCTATCTGATTGAGAAACATCTTTGAAAACAACTAACTTAGAAACTGTCAAAGTGGAGGCTTTGCGCTTTAAAACGAAGCCAACTGGATCATTATACAATCTTTTTTTCACAAAGTTGCGGTTATTTATTAATTGCGTGCGAATATTTTCGTGCATGTATGTCAATGTATATGCGTACGCAAGAATGTAAATTTGCCTAAATCTCAGATCAAACGTATAAATTGCTGTTTATTATTATCGAAAAAGCGAGCGTATAAAGTGCGTCGACGATCGACGCGCATTTCAACGAGGTGACTCGTTATTGTTCGTGACGAGATTAAAATTCTAATAAAAAAAATGCTGACCAATAACGGACGGAAGCCATGTTTACGGTAAACACGCGTAAACTGTTGTGTATGACGTTTCGCATTACAATGGCGATGGATCACTACGGCCTAACAGACGTAATTTACAATGCCGTATTTGGGACGGACCGCTTCGTTAAATTGCCTTCATTTCGCGGACAGGCTGTCGTGTTTATCGCGTCGATATTAGCACTGCGCGAATAATGGCGAATATTCAGAGTGGCTGCGAACACCGAATCAACATTATCGTTTACTCGATTAAATTTCACGTTTTCATTACGAATGTTCTGACATTCTGTACTTGTTTATCGGGCGGAGGAGGAGGGAAAAGAAGAAGTGAAAAAAAGCGGCACAGTAACGAAGGTAATATTTTTTCCAGACTGAATCCACGACTTAATTCTAGCGTTCGGCTGATCCTGGCGTAACGTTATCAAGCTCATTTCTCGTTAATAACAACGCGCAGCGAGATTTCTGGAAAACAACTGGCCGAATTTACTTTTCGCTTGTTGCAATCGTTGCATCAATTTCCGCTTATTTTCCTCTGTCATCGAACGAACGATTGTCTCGTCAAGCGCTCCTTGCCATCGCAACATTTATGACAATTCCGTTCCAATTGCTGCGTCGGTGAACTCAATTGAAAGCCTGACAAAAAAAAAAAAAAAAAGAAGAAATTTTTATTTCCAAGCTTGGCAAAAATTTCTCGTTTGCTCGACGCTGTTTGCTCGTGGAAGTTTCGATGCCGATGACAAATATAAAAATCCAGTGATTTATTCGGGCGAACGATGACACGATGAAAATCAAAATGCTTTGCAAAGTTACGCGAATCAGGGCTCTTTTTTTTTCCACGTTCCCCCTTTAGAATAATACAGGCTTCATACAAGGAATAATTTCGTTAATAGAATTGCAGCTCGTGTATGGCGGTTTTCGACGCGCGCGGGTATTCCCACGAGCACCCGTATTCCTGCTGTATCCCCGGTATTCCCGCCGTACTCTGGGATCAGTCTCCCGTTTATATTCAAATTCGACCTTTTGTAACATTAGCTACGCCCGTGCCCTGATCGATCCGATTCATTTCAATCATTTACACCGTTATCCTTTCGCTTTTTACATTCTTCTTCGTTTTCATCGATAGATCGATGCAAACTCGATATAAAATCACGATACACAAAGAGAGAGAGAATATAGCACTCTTCGCGATACATGTGTGTATATATGTACGTATGTGAATTCAACGTTGATTCAACTACCGAATTATCCATTGAAATGCCGTCAAAGGGCGATACACAGTATTTTACGGTACATATTCTTTTGACAAAAACTAGATAAAGATTCGATTATTGATTAACCTCTTGCGCTGAATGCTACGCACGTCGAGAATTTTTTGTCCCAAAATTGCAATATTTTCCGAGTTTCAAGTACATTCAGGTATAACCCAGGCAAAACAAATAATAAATTTATTACTTTTCAGTAATTTCTATCCAGTGATATCGTACCGACGAATTCAAAAGAAAAAGAAAGCGACGAATTATTGTACATACGTACGGTTTGGTCACTCGTTATGGTCCGCAATCAGTTGCCAGCGCAAGTGGTTAAACACAAGTATTACTTGATCTATTCGGAATAATATGCAATTCTACGTTACGAAAAAGGTGTCTTACATCTAAACAGCAACGAGAATCCTATTTTCGACGAATTTTCTCTTTGTCAAAAGACCGCGAGCATATCGTTTGTACTTTTCAATTTTGAAAACGTTCTTATTCCAGCTTATATCTGATATGGCGTTTCACTCCCCCCCATGGTAACAATCTTTTTCCATGCAGACGTGGTGTAAATTCGGCCGCGGTATTTCGTAGGGAAAAGAAGGCTGTAAATTCAAATTTAACCTCTCTCGCCGCCGATCGCCGGCTACATAAATCTTGGAAACGACTCTAACAGCGAGTTAAGATTTTCCTTGGCGGTACATCGTGAAATAAAAAGCCCGCACTTATCGAAATTGCCCGGGGACAATCTCGATCGATATGACTGGTTTCACGTAGATGGAATATTGCAACGCCAGCTCCAAAAATGTTGTTAAACATTATACGATTGTACGATTGCCCATCTTTCGAAATCAGTTGACCGACAACACGTGAAACACCGTCGCGATTCGAACGAGCGCTTGCAACTTCGATTGCACGTGCGAGAAAGATGAAGCTAAGCTTAAGGCTCACGCATAATATCTCGACTGCTCAGTCTCGAAATTTAACGGGCAAACAGGTTGTTGCGATCTCTTCTGTACCTGCATCAGGGAAAATGGCGAGTAACTTTCACGTGGACAAACAACCACGTAGGTTACTGGCTTACTCGGCTAGCGATTCGCGTCGATCTATCCATCTTCGAAGCACGATACCTATGTATGTACACTGAGCATACGAAAGCTGTTATTGCATGGGAAAACCGAGTTAATACGAACGTACCACGGCAGCTCGTCACTGTGTGTTCGAGGGGCCAACACCCTTCCCGTGGATGCGGCTCGACCTGCTTACACTTTGTATTCCTGGTATTAATAATGTATCGCGAACAATACACGCGAAAGAGCAAGATCAACATCGCGAAGAGAGGAGAATCGAAACAGAGTTGCATTCTGCCCTCCCGCTACCTGCCGACGCGTTCCGTCTGTATTGTTCGCCGGCGAACACGACGCTGCTCTATGATTGCACGCGTTCTTCCTTCCGCGAATATTTTCCTGCACAAAAATCACTCCCAACTGTAGTTTCTTCCTCATTCTTCGTGCGACAGTCTCCGCGTGCAAGTAGTTGTGCCACAGCTACAACCGAGTAAGAGGCGATTCTACGTGCAAAAAAGAGAACGAAATTTTTTTTCGTTACTAAACATGACTTTTGTTTCCGAGAAGATCAAGTTTGAACGTTTGTCAAATATATTGGAATTTAGTTAATTCTGTACTGGACGGCGAATGGGGCGAATAATCGACACGAGGATGTTCCACGCGATAGAATAACATTTTTTCGTTTGAGGCGTCGTTTTTTCAAGAAAACGGATTTTTTTTATTTGATTATGTTTCGTTAAAAAATTACTTCGATACACGCGTATCGTCATTGATGAAATTTTCAAATTCAATTTCCCCGAAAGCGAAGCATCTTGCAACAAAATTTTTTTTTTACTTATTTTCATACGTGGAATAACCTATTCTTTTCCTGTCACGTCCAGAACTCCAGCTGAATTCAGTACTGGGTAAAATAGTTTTTCGAATAAAGTATAAATATATGTATTTATAGCCATTATTTTCTACATAGTGTTTCATTTCTTTGTTTGAAACAATTATTTGTTTTTCTGTTGATTGAAGTATTATTTGAAATTTATTTGATTCTACGAGTATATGAAAAATGTATTTCAATTACTTATTATTTTTCATGAGGAACCTGAAGTAGCTGTTAGAAGTGAATATTTCTCTCATCGTTTGTGCAACGGAATATTTATTTCTGCAAAGTCGTTTATTTTCGCACGTGAATGAAATTCTACGACATAGTTATATGTATATGTCTTGATGTCACGTTTAGGTTTCTACTTCGCAAGTTGATTTCTCAGGCACAATACTTACTAATTAATATTTGCTTTTTCTCCATATATTCTTTTAGTTAATTTCCCTCTGAAATAATATTTGAAATGCAAGTTCCGGAGCATGAAATATTATTTCGAATAATAATTTCTACCACTGCTTTAAACAACTATTATTTCAATTAACAATTCTCACTCGTTTGAAATGAGTAATTTCAATGCACTCGTGCATATCACTGTCAAATAAAATAAATTTTCATTTCAACAAGGGCATTTCAATCACTGTTTCAAATAACTTTTTATTTCAAGTATACTCAGCACTAGATAAATTCAAATATATTTGGTACACATATTTTCAAACTAGATCTTCTCGAAAAGACAAAGACTTTAGCGAAGAAATGTTGTCTCTTTCTCCTCGACTCACTTTTTCAGAATCGCTTTCTGCTCCATGTTCTATCGCTAGTTACGAGACACTACGTATGTATCCGTTGCAACCTCACACGGAACATCAGTTACTGTCGACTTATCGTTTCTCATCGAGTATCAACGAGGCAGACGATCCGAACGTGAGACAAACTCGCAGCGTGTAACTGGTAACAACGTTAAACGCCGTTCGAACTCGTTAATCAGAGTTTCGTTTCTCATGCTGTTTGATCTTGTGCTACTTCAGTCAACTGCACCTCGACTCGGCATGATTCCGGAGAAGCACCGATATTCGATTCCGAGTCATGCATATTCATTCCCGATTTTCTATTATACCCCTCCCCCCCGTTTCAACGTGGCTTGAACAAACTCATAAGAAAGATGGCCGTTCCGCGTAGAATCGCTCTGTTTCAGCTGATACGAGTAGATTTACGAACACGTAGGACGTAAACGAGCAGCGTGTTGCGCGCAACGTGTATAAAACTGCATGGATGTGCGCGGAACAAATGGAATATCAACGCGCGCAACGGAGACCGACGCGACCAGCCTCGAGACCGTGCATAACGCGATATGCAACTTGGCGTAAAATTTAATCCGCCGCATTACATTCAATTATGCCGACGTGTTTTGTCCTAGCGGAATAATTTATCGCTCGTCTAGTGTCTGGAACAACACCCGATCCTGCAATCGTATCCTCTACTTTTGCCAGGGAACTATTAACGCTCAGCAAACTAATCGTCCTTTAAAGCGAAAAACATAGCAAAGAGAACAAATTTGACTAAATTTCTTAATCTTTCTGTGTTTCTGTGTTTCTTCCAAGTTTGGATATTTCGCTATCGTTTTTTTAACGAGAGATTCATTTTATCGCTGAAACGAGAGATCAATCGAGATGGATTGGAAAAGTATAGTTCTTGTTACCCTTTTTTCTAAAAAAAAAAATTATAAGCCAACGAAATAGTCAAAATTAGGAAAAGAAACTAGAAATTTACTCGAATTCGATTATTTACATTATACGCGTGCAACTTAGGGCTCTTTCACACGGAGATATTAGGTTGTCTCATAAGTTTCTTCCGCGCCACGCTATGAGTGACTCTAAGTGGCTGTGTTTATATAAACATGCAGGCTTGTCTCTTAGCCGTTTATGGCATCGGTTTCAGTCGTCCCAGAGCTCTTTCAAAGTACGTTTCGTTGGTGACAAAGTCTCTTTTAAAATTTTTTCTGCACCGTTCAATATGCAATATGTTATGCTTCATTGCTTTAAAAAAGGCAATAGTGCAAAGGACACTGCAGACGAGATTTTCACCGTTTACGGGAGTGGTACTACCACTATTAGGACTACCGTCCGCAATTGGTTTAAGAAATTTAGAGCTGGCAATTTCGAGTTGAAAGATGAAGACCGCGGCGGCCGCCTAGCAACGACTGATACGGACATTATCAAGACTGTGCTCACTGAAAATCCACGATATAGTGTGCGTGAGATAGTGGATGCCACTAATATTCCCAAGAGACAACGGTACATAAGCATTTAATCAAGATAGGATATGCGAATCGATATGAAGTTTGGGTTCCACACCTATTGACGGAGACCGACCTTATGAACCGCGTCTCTACGTGCGATTTGCTTCTCCAGCGACATGAAAGGGATCCTTTCTTAAAGAGGCTTGTCACTGGAGACGAGACTTGGATTTTATACCAAAATGTGCATCTAAAACGCACTTGGTCCAAAGGAAAATAGACCTTCAACTGTTGCGAAGCCTGGACTTCATCCGAAGAAGGTTCTTCTGTGCATTTGGTGGGACTGGAAAGGTGTAGTGTACTACGAGCTCCTTCGTCAAGATGATACGATCAATGCTGACAAATATTGCAATCAACTGGATCAATTGAAAGCAGCCATAGCAGAAAACGGCCAGAATTGGCGAATCGACGAGGCGTCGTTTTCCATCACGACAACGCAAGACCGCATGTTGCGTTAGCCGTAAGGCAAAAAATTATTACAGTTTGATTGGGACGTTCTACCTCATCCTCCATACTCCCCCAGACCTTGCTCCATCCGATTACTACTACCGTGGTAAATCTTTCAAATCCATAAGCGAAATAAAAACGCACCTAGATGAATATTTTACAAGTAAACTTAAACAATTTTGGAAAAGAGGGCATAATGAGGCTTCCTGAGAGATGGAAGAAGGTTATAGAACAGAACGGTTCATATATAACATAATAAATCCATCTTAAACAAAAAATATCGTGTATTCATTTCGCATCAAAAAAAGGAAAGAAACTTATGGGACACCCTAATACATTGCGATAGACTTATGATGGATATCGAAAGTACGTAGTTTTATGATTCTCACACGGTTTGGTATCATGATATCGATGTCGTGATTCTAAAAACCTCGATCGCCGGCGATACTTTATGATGTCGGTAGTCGAGACATTAGAACAAACAAATCGCGTCGTTGACACCGAAATGTAGGGCGATTATATGAAGACAGACTTGAGGTAAAATTATTAGAGTGTTGTAAAATATTTGAAAAATTACTTAAATAATTTAATACTTGATGTTATTTAGAAATAATTTTGCGTTAATTTATTTGAATAAAAAATAGTTTCTTTTCCAAATCATTTAATCATTTAATTATCAAATAAAATAAATCTTTTACCTTATTTCGTATTTTAAATTTATCTCTACCATTCTGTTGACCAAACAATACTTTGTGCTGCGATTATTATTTTGGATAAGGTAACTCAAATAAAACACGATTTGCAAACCATTTATTTCAGACACAAGATAAAGTTACTCTTCCTATATCATTTTTAAAATAAAAAAAAATTAAAAATTAATGGAAATGATTCGTTATTCTAAATTTTCATTTTTTATTTCTATTTCAATTTCTCCAAACCTGTGGAAACATTGGAATCTGTTTTTCACAAGCAAGCATGTCTAATTGATGGCGAGAGACAAAATTCTTTTGTTGCTTCGCCGAACGGTTTCCTCCAGATCTGTAGAGCCAAATTCTTTCTTATACAATTGAGATAGAGAGAGAGAGAGAGAGAGAGAGAGAGAGAGAGAGAGAATGAGTCTTGCTCAGGGGAATTCCTTCGAGCTGTATCCCCTAACGCAGCTCCCCGCGAATGGCGCCTGCGTTACATAGGAAATGGGCCAGAGACAATGATGGATTCCCTCCTTTCGATCGTGTCCAGCTTCCATACGGCCCGAGCCATCATTGGCAGTAAAGCTCGCTCTCGAAAGTGGACTCGCCGGATGGGGACCTACGTAATTTTGGCTAGCCAGCCATTTAAGACTGGTGACACAATAAGAATGGTGATGTGGTCTCCCACGAGAGGGCGAGAATGGGTTCCCCTGGCGAGTTGCGGTATCGGTTCTCTCCTTATCGTACTGACCCTCAGAGGTCAATCTAATGAACCACTAAAAAGAAAGAATTCGACTGCAATCGTCAAAATTTGGAACAAGTATGAAGAGAGCGAAGAAATAAAAGACGAGTGTCTTTCAATGGCATTTGTCATCAACCAAAAGAGATGGAACTAAATACGTATTTGTGTTTCAAACATGTATCTCATACGCGTATCACGATACCACCTGAAATGAGCCTTCACGGTTCCGATATAACAAGCTCGATTTTGCTTTCGAAGCAGTGTTCAAATTTGAAATTCGTGATTAAAGGTATCTGCGAGAGAAGACAAACAGACCTTGTGTAAATCGAAAGAGATACGTACGCCGACATTCTTCTTCAAGTATTTTCTATTTTATCAAATGTTAACGAGATGAAGCAAACAACGGATTAGAGTTTATAATCTTCGATGCCTATGGTATACAAAATATCAGCAATGAGCTTTTAAAGCTTTCTGTGCACAATGAAACACGCTGCGATGCACGCGTCGATTCTTAGATTTCATGAAATCTGTATCAGGTTTTAGTTTGCTTTCGCATTATCGATTCTTGTCAGTCTATTGTTCAATACCAATATATACTCTAAAATGTCGGATTATTTTTCAACATTGGTATTATTAGCGATAATAACATGCTGATAACGCTAATTATAGAAAATAGAAAATTTAAAGTGTTTAATCCAAAGAAACAACCAGACATCGATGCAAGAAATTCTAATGACCATGTGCATACATTGCAACGTGTATCGTGAAATCTGAAGGTGCATACATCACGATATGTGTATGAAAGGCTTCAAAATCTCAGATATCTGAAAATACAAGAATGACTCGTAACAGTACAATACTAATAGCAATTTGTACACCAATTAATATTTTATTCAATTAAAATAATATAATGAATTTACTATTAAATCCTCTTTCAAATTAATATTAAAATTAATAATCTAAAAATAAAATTTTTTATAATTTATCATTTATTCTTAAATATACTAATACTTAAACATTTTGATATAAAATATTATTTTATAAAATTTTTATTTATGAATTTTAACAACAATGCATAAATATAATTTAAGTATATCTTATCGTGGATTATCAAATTAAATAACAAATTTCCCTAAAAAGATTGAAAGGCCGCCATATTATTTTATTTTGATAATTCAACATTTAATTTAAGATAATAAAAATTTATCATTATCTTAAATTAATATAGTAGGGTGTCTAATCTTAGTTTATTACTTAATTTTAATATATTTAAATATAAAAATTTATATTATTAACATTAATATATTATTAATATTAAGTTTCACCTAAAATTAATAAATTTAATATAATAATTATTTTTTATATAATAAAATTTATAAATTATTAACTTATAATATAAGTTTAACCAAGTTGTTGCTGGCACTTTAATTTATCATTATTAATTTTAATTCCCTTATCTAATTTTCATTAAATTATATAGAATTTTGTATTAATTTTATTATATATATATATATATATTAATATTAATAAATTATATGTAAAATACCAATCTAATTAATAATTTAACCATAATTATTTTTATATTTATTTAAAATCAAAATTTAGTATGCAACTTATATCAAATATAATCATTTATAATTATTAAAATACAAACTCGTGCAAATGATTAGACTGCTCGCTATTTTACGAATGAAATTTAAAAAGATAATGTTCGAGACAGATGTTTATTGTTCTCGCAGAATGGATTTGTACGTATGTCTAATGAATTATACTTTGAAATCCAGTGTAACCTTACCTGCGCGAAAAGAATGATAATTGCATTATAGTTATAACATCTGTGAAATATAAATCAAGAAATGTTTCTTATATCTTGGGCGACTTTCTTCGCCACTTTGCGTCGACTGAGAAAGAATTCCCGAGAAGAGAATCTCGAGGACGCTGTGCGAACAATCCAATAGAGGATATATGTATGCAGACATTTCCGTTATCGCTTCAAATCTCTAGAAAAAAGACGCTTTATCGTATGATCCTCTTTCGTTTGAGCTTAATTCGTATGTTACATGGTAATTGGCTACAAGTCACTTAATCAGATAATGTGTCATAAGCGTTATTAACCGTATGAAATTCCCGCCGCGGTTGGATTACGTACTTGAGGGAAATTTGAGTTTAATCTGCGATCTACAATGTAAAGTTTTATCAAAATATTATCTGAGCCAGTCGTTTACATTTTACTCACACGTTCAGCTTCTAACTTGTGGAGCGAATGACACGCTGTTTCTTATAATCTTTTTACGATTGGATCGCATTCCCAACGACCCAATCCTTTTAGAAACAATGTTTCTATTTTTGAAAGCAATTTAATGCCAAAACTTGCTATTTTTCGATTCATGGATTTTTTTACCAATATCATTGTTCGGGAAAGTTCCCGTGCGACAATGCCCACAGCCTGATCGCAGGCTCGCTAAGACTACGAACAGCCCAACACTCGTCTCTCACGATCCAGAAACATACAGAAGGGAAATATTCCCTTGATAGTCAGACGCGCGAGATATATACACTCCACTTACCAGTTATCAACATAGGCTTCGTCGCGCTTAAATCGTGCCATTAAGCATTTGGTCTAACTGTTTTTTATGATATTTTCAAAATACATTGCTACTAAGAGTGCTATCTGTTTTGAAGACAGAACATTTTTTGAAGATACATGTATTGTAAAACATCATACGCTACTACTACTTTCATTGAAGTAAATTAAAATTTCAACGCATTTAAAAAGCTAAAAATAAAAACCATCTCTTTTCACATACATCTGATTTTCACATACCGAAAAATTTTTGATTTTCAATTCCAAGTTCAATTTCAACTTATTTGTCATAACTTTTTGTGCAATGAATTAGACAGTAAAATATAGTTGTAATAAAACAAATTTTTATTTTTTGAAGTTGTAAAGTACGATAATTTTTATTTTTTACGTTTGTATTGAACAAACATTTGGAGAGTAAAGTGAAAAATAAATATGGAAAAGAATGTAATAAAAAATCCACGAACATGTTTAAATTGTCATGTTAATAAAATAAATATTCGTTTTCATTCGTTTTCAGAAGCAAATAATTTCCTTAAATTAACTTCTCTTCGGTATTTTAAACATCATTTTAAAATAACGCGATCTTTACTCGATTAAAGATGCAGTATTTATTCTAATAATCAATGCCTTCTTGTTCTCTCGTTATTTATTTTGACAATTGGTGACAATGCATATGTAATAACGTTGAATTATAAATAATTAGGAATTTCCAATTACTCTAATATATTCTAGTTCTACATTACTTACTATTCATTTATAGTTGTATTAAATGTTTTCTAAATATATGTCACTGAGCCATTTTGTGGAGCGTGAATTTGCCTGAATAACAATCTTGATTTAATGTACAGGCTAAACAAAGAATTGAATATCTACATATATTACTAACTGTGGAACATTCTTAATTCTTAACTTAATAATTGACGATATATCAACAAAGGAGTCTCTGATTCCTTTAGTTAAGCAAAGTCGTAAAATATGCAAAAACATTTATCACATTTATCACAAAATACACAAACCATTTGCTCCGCTATCATAATACACTGCCCAAGTGATTGAAGAATGAACAGATCCACAACGACTGAGCAATTTAAATCTTGCGACATAAAAGCTTTTGTACATTGTATGATTTGTTGCATCAATGTAGATAAAGTATGAAACATATGTGCCAATTGGTATTGTTTCTTTTGTAGTAACATTTGTTTGTCTGTAATAACACTAGGGACAACAATTCTGGCACGCAGTACGTATTAAATACAAAATTTAATTAATACGTAAAACGTATGATATAACATAATTAATATATAACACATATGTACTATAATTAGATTAATAATATAATTAATTTTATTTATTATATTATTATAATATAATATATATTATATTGATGTTATTATGTTATTTTTATATTATTAATAATATAATTAATATATAATACACATGATATACTTATTTCAGAAATCTGCAAATCTTTTGTGAAACTTGGAATAAACGATCTATTCCATTCCATTGCGAAAATGTCGTCAGTACAATATTTTACTTTATATTTGTCCTGTCCTTGATTCTTTATTTTTAATGGTACGGATATAGGGAAACAAATTTGTCGGTCTAAATTTCGGGAGTGCTTTGAATCACCGATGAATCATTATTCATGGAAATTAGTGCATTTCACCCACATACGTGTATCTGTATTATGAATAAGCACAGCTGAGCTGTCTGTTTAAATCTCTCATCCACTTACAAATGAAAAACGAAAGAAAGATTAATTCTTCGTATGTCGACGTTTTGTGAAAAACGATCAATAATGGTGGTCAGTCAATTGTCATATTATGTAAATTAGTTTATTGTTAGTCTAAGTACTGTTCAGAACTCCACAATAGCATCATTTACAAATGAATCAATTAAATGGAAACTGAAATTGTGGCAGGATATTCGCGGAAATTGTTCATGATGAAAATAGAATTGAGGAAATTAGAAACTATTGTATTGTAGAGTGTAATTTTATTATAGAGCAACGAAAGTGAGGGCACGAAAGTATTTCGATGTTACAAAAATAAATCGAGCCGCAAGCTCGAAAAAAATATTTATTGGTATTTTTTGTTCAAAAAACGTAAAACTCGATAGCTATACTTCTTATATTGTATTATGGAAAAGGGTAATGTAAAGTTACCGCAGAGAATCGACTGAGAATTATTTATACATGTTATGAGGAAAGTGGGTAAATAACAGGAGTTGATGAAATGAAATTCGGAAAGCGAAAATATGAAAAAGAAAAAAAACAAATCGCCGTAAGTTCGTAGAATGATGCATTTTGCCTTGCAATTCTCAAAAACAACAAAAGGAGTAAACGAACGCAAATCAAAGACAACAAAAGGAATAAATCGTCGCTCTAGGCTCGGTAATGGTGATCGATTGCTGGAAAGGCTAGAATGATTTGAAAGAGAAAGGTTCCTTCCACTTCACGGTAAACTTCATCGATCCAAAGGCACAGATATCAATTAACAAGAGATCTCGATTAAGTAAGAAAGTAACTAGAGACCTCTCAAAATGCAACTATCATATTCGTGAAATACGAAATTCAAAAAGAGAAATTAGCAAAATATTTACACATGTGAATATCTCTGGCGAAAAGGAAAAGATAATTCATTAAACTCCTTCAATGAATACATGATACAAATATTATATAAATTTTATATTACGATAC
Source organism: Melipona beecheii (assembly GCA_032399605.1). Taxonomy (NCBI): domain Eukaryota; kingdom Metazoa; phylum Arthropoda; class Insecta; order Hymenoptera; family Apidae; genus Melipona; species Melipona beecheii. The sequence goes on along the minus strand of JAUCMO010000210.1, from coordinate 906,842 downwards.
AATTATCGATTATATTACGATATGTAAATATACTATATTAATATTTCTAGTTTAATCAAAAATTGTTAAATTAAATTTTGCTTCCTAATATAGTCGGTACTGATGACTTCTGCCAATATATATGCATATACGCATATGTTTGTGGCAGTATATATACTCTGAACTAATATAGTTCAGAAATTTTAGGATAGTTAACTCATTACATTGATTTTAAAATTAAACAGAGATTAAGCAGGGAATTGGTATTCATTTATTTGAAAATTTGAAAGTATGGAAATTTAGAAATTTAGGAATTTAGGATTTCAGAAAATTAATAATCTAGGAATTTGGAAATTTAGAATGACATTTGGAATTTAGACGTTTAGAAATTGAAAAATTGAGGCATTTAAAAATTTAGAAATTTAGAAGCGAAAGAATTTAAAAATTGAAGAATTGAGGAATTTAGGAACTTAGAAATTTAAGAATTTGGAAATTTCGAAATCCAAAAGTTTGAAATTTGTAACTGTAGAAATTTAAAGTTGAAAAAATTTAAAATTCTAGAAAACTAAACTTTAGAAATGCAACTTAAATTATTTATTTGCCACAATTATTTATATGCTACTCCAAAATTAAAATATTTCAAATACATTAAAATTTTTCTCCATAATCACAAAGTAAAATTAAAATCAGTCAAATTTTTCCTGTCTTCGAATATGAAACGTCCTAAGAATTTACAAGGCAAGAGCATACATCAATATGACAACCGACAAAAATGGAACAAATCCAAACTTTTTTCTTTTTTTTATTTTTACCGATAAATGTGTCAACCATACTTGTGACATGCGTACGTGAACAAGAACTCGTATCTCGGAAAGTATTCATTTTTGTGCAAAATGATCTTGATTTTCGGCTGATCAGCGGTCCAGAATGACACCCGAAATGACAAATTTGGACCAAAAATTCTGCTTCTCGTATGCTTGTTTATTTCATTAATAACTGTATTCAGCAAGTATTTAGTAGGATACATCTAGTAGATAGATTTGTTACTGATAACTGAAATATCGGTGTTGTATCAGTAAATCGATAGTTCCTTCGTTTGGTAGTTCCTTCCTGTCACGTTGCCTCGTAGTGATTGGTCATATTTACATTTCGCTGTCTCGCTAGATAGTAAATCATAACAGAAGTGCAAACTATAAGTGCAAACTGTAATAAATCTATATAACTATGACGATTAAATCATCTGAAACCCGCCTATCTGTTGGTGTATGTACAGCATTGAATTCTATGCGACTGAAAGATGTTGGATATCGGGCACTCAGTGTGAGAAACGGAAGGCCAAGACCAAATATGATAAATTTCCCAAGCGGCTTTTCCCAATTTTTGCTATTTTGCTACTAAGTTTTCTTAATAAGAGATTCATTTTATCACTAAAACAAAAAATTAATCGGAAGAGATCGATTCTTGTTATAGTTCTATAACTAGTTATGTTAGTTCTTTTTATTTTTTATTTTTTTTTAAGAAATATCAAATTAAAAAAAATTATAAGTCAGCGAAATAGCCAAAATTGGGAAAAATCGCTAAGCTAGAAATTTACTCACAAATATAAGATGAAGAAGAAGTAAGAAAAAGAGTAAGTCAGAAAATACTGCTACAGAAATTTAAAAATTATCGAAACAAGAGAAAAGAGAAGAAAAGGAATCGGAAATCAAGTCGGAAAAATCAAGAATGAAAATAAACGATAAAATTGAAGACGGGAAAGAAAAGAAAATAAAGGACACGATTAAAGACAAAATAATTAGAAAAGACGAAACTAACAAACATGTACAAAATACTCGAATTTTTTTACGTTTAAATTATTCAAATTATAGTGTAATCTTCTTTCGAGATTAATCAGCAGTTTGTTATTGTTTACAATGTTGACACGAACGAGAATGCTTCTCATTTCATCGTAGTTTTTTTTTTTTTATATATCTTCTGACAATTCTGATAATTTAATTTTTGTAGCGTGTGATACATTTAAACTCATTTCTTTCAAATTATAACCAAATTAGTGATTGATCGTAGCATTTAACTTTGACGTTTCTAACATTTTAATTACTGTGTTCCACAAGTCTATGCGGATTTCAATACTATTTTTGTAAAATATTACTTTATTGTCCACCGTGTCAATTTTGATCGGTTTTTTAAATAATCAATATATTGTTTTGTATTTTGAATCTTTCTCACATTTTTTAGCTTCGAGTTTCAATAACTTTCAAATACTCTATCACTTATGTATAATATAACATTACGTATGATAATATTTAATTATAACACGTATATCAAATAGTACTTTTGATACTATGTTTTTGTTCGATGTAATTGTTTGACACATAAATTGATTTGAATATTATTTTCCAAAATTTAGTCCAGTTACTTATTTCATCGATTCTCTTCTCTTTTTGTGTCTTGGAATTTTTTTCTTACGTCCTGTAAATTATCGTTTACTACGTCATCGGTTATTGTTACATTTTATGAGCTTATGGAATGTTTGCAGTATGTGAAAAATACTGGACCCAATTCTCAGTACGCTGTTATTTCTTTCTTGTTGCGTCAAAGATGTTTGTATTTTGCTTTTCTCAATTTTGTCATCCCCTTTAATATGCTCACCGCAATAAACTCATAACCTGGTGCTTCTTTAGATTCGTGTCTTTCATTATTTCTGCTAGTGATACTTGTTTTCTCGTCTATTTTTGCATTTGTACACATCTCGTCTTCGCTAGTTTCATTTTCAAACGTTTTTAAGAGATTCAACAAATGTTCATCACTTCGAAATCAATCTCCCACATTGTCTCTTAGAACATTTTAATTGCTTTTTATAAGAAATAATTGGTCACTCTGTCTACTGAAAGATTTTCTAAATCTTAAATAGCGTAATTCGAATTTGTTCTTTATTTTTTATATTAGTCTTTTTATTTCTTTTTATTTTTTATTTTTTAATTTTTTCTTCAGTAGCAAATACTATTTTATTTTGTGGGTATTTTGATCCTTACCAGTGCATGATTTCACATGAATAACCATCATCTTGTGTTTTGTGCAATATTTAGCCATACTACTTGGTTTGGTGTGTGACTTTTATAAGCATTTCAACTTTTGCGTCTATTACTTTCATCGTTTTTAGTTTTATGTTCAATATTCCAGTAGTTCTCTGAATTAATTTCATTAAATTAATAAATGACAATAACAATTTAAATTAAATGATCACACAGAAACGTGAAAAGGAAAGGACGCTACATGCACAGATAGTACAAAACAAAACCGAATACCTGATTCTGTCCTATAGTTCTTGGTTTTGTCTAAAATGCATTCATTTACTAAACATCAAATATTTATGCTTCAAAACTCTGTAAGGTCTATAGAATGTAAATATTATATATTTGAATGGATTCCTGAATGTGAAAACACTAAAAAACAATCATTTAAGTCATAAAACATTGACACTCTTCAAACCAAAATTTTTAATTCTATCTGTACGGAGCACTATGTATGGGACAGTATATGATATTGATTGCTTGCAGAACTTTTAAAATAAGTGGGATCCACCCGAATATCATGCCACAGTGCGACTATATATATCGAAGTTCTTATTTTAGAAAAACAATGCATTTGTCTTGCGTACTCCGCTTTCCCCTACAAATAAATATTCGTACACACGTTTAAATTATTATCATTTCGTAAAAAATTATACAACAATAAATTTGCACTTAATTTAGGACGCCAAGCCGCTACTTTCGGAATACGTTATTCATTTGTTCTTTCAAAAATATTTTCTTCTCGAAAATGCTATAAATTGTTCTAGTATGTAAAAACATTGAAAAGTGTTTTCCATAACTTCATTTGTTATACGATTTTTTGAACTTTGAATATCAGGCGAAAACTAATATAACAACGAAAGAAATTTGAAAAAATTTTTTCACCGTTTCTACATATTACAAAAATGTAATATTTTCCAAAAGAATCGTTTTGAAAAATCTGTTAATTAATCTTACAAATAAATGTGCATCGATTACCAGTGTTCAGTCATTACCAAATGTTCTTAGACAATGTTCTTAATAAAATTCAAACAAACCAGCAATAATAACGAAATATACAGAATTTCAGTTGTTGGAACAAAACCCCCAAGGACCGAAAAAAGAAATGCCACAATGTGCTAAACCGCACTACGTCCACTACACTTTACAACAAACCGTCAACATGTGTAAAGTGTGCAGTATCACATCTATCAATCAATTGCCCGCTGGGTGAAAAAAATGGGTTGTGTTCAAACTGAAAAAACCATCATCTAGGTAACTTCAAAGGTGCATACGCTGTAAAGGTACATTATAAAAAAGAAGAGAGCTTTTGAAAAAAATTGTTTTTTCCAATTAGTGTCAGAAATGTCTCGGTACAACCGACGAAACAGACGAATATCACTAATTCAGCATATTTAACTAACACAGTTAAAAAAAGTACAAAAACAATCAACCAACAAATATCCAGGTATGAAAACAAACCAACAACCTAGAAAAATTTCAAAATCAATTTCACCAAAGAGTAGATCAGATGTCAATAATACTAAACCTCTCAACAGAATTAATAATTTTACAAGAATTTGGATTATCCAAACTGAAATTATTTTTAATCTATAAAGATATGAATATTACATATACAATAATTTTAATAATACATACGTAATAATACCAAATCGTGTATAATTTCCAACATCTCAGACTAGCATTTAAATTCAAGTGTCAAACTGAATGAACAAACAATGAAGAAACATGGAAATACAATCAACAGTCACACTAGATACATAAATAAATTTTTCAACTGTATATTATCTTTCAAACAACAATCTACGTATGTAGGAAGAATATGACAATTTCTTTAGAAAGCTTTAACGTGAAATCTGAGAATAACAAATTATAACATTAAAATACAATTAAAAATTAATTAAAAGTAACAAATTATCGTCAAACATATCTCCAAGATCTTTGAATTCGAATATATGTATAACAATAAATAATGAAAAAAGTGACATTAACAAACAGTACGATAAACAATAACCTAACATATTTAACTTACTAATATTCTAACATATTTTTTAATATTCTAAAATATTATTTAAATACTAACGTATTCCAAACAACCATTGCAAACAACAGCATACATTTTTAACAAGGTACAAAACCAAAAAATTGACGATAATATGACACTCATCGTTAAGTCAGACAGACCTAATTAAAAAGAGAAAAAGCTTTGAACGCTATAGTAAAAGACAATAGTCGGCCACAATGCTATCAAATAAATACGTTTGCTAAGAAGATCTAAAGAGGAATTATGTTAAGTAATTTACCGTGATTTAACCTTTTTAATCCCGAACAATCTGAACTACTACAATTACTAAAGTGTTATGAACGAGTTAATAATTAGCCATAAATATCGGACTTCTTATCTTTCTTATTTTAAACTTATCTCATCTTTTTTTCCACAGACCTCATTTTGAGCCGCTTTCTCATTCGTTCACCAACGAATTTCATAATTTCACACTGTTCTAAATTTAAATTTCCTAAAGTGAATTTTTCTCGCAACTTTAGATTTACCCATAACGCCTTCTTACGAATAATTATTTTGCAAACCGTGCAATCTATAACCCATTGTTTTCGATTGATCAACAAGATATTACTTCCTAAATCAATTAGAAAAACAAGATCAACGAAATACATAAATATAATTACTTTATGAATTATTATCGAAATTTACAAAATTTTTAAGAGTTTGAAATTTTGTAGAAATGTAGTTCACATGGTGCTAATAACGAAATAATTCTTCTTCCCCCCAGGAAAAAAAAAATAAGATTCTAAGGAAGAAATCTTAATTTTTTCTAATATCTATAAGTGAAACTGTATGAGATAAAGAAAGATTTTGTTTTCAAACGTGATCTTCATCATCTGTAATTTTTTCAAGTTTTATTTTTTAGACATAGATGTAAATCATATAAATGTAAATAAATATAAATAAATCACATAAATATATAAATAGATAGTCTTTGCAACGACATAAATAACTTGAAGTTAATTTCAGTAAAGTAAAATTTTTTTGAACACAAATTTGAGGTCATCATTATTTCCATTAATTAAATTATATTCAATTCTTGTCTTATTACCATGTCAACACCATTGTGCCCATTATACCATAACTCAACTTTCTTTCACCCCTTTACATTATCGTACAATTTTGTTACGTTTTTATATTTTTTATATATATTCTCGTAGAAACAGAACATGTAAAAAAAGACGTACTACTTTTCAGTAGAAACATTTTGCAAAAGTCAGTAATCGGCTCTTGAATACTACAAGGATTATAGAAACCTTACGGAGCATATGGACTAGGTGTAAAGAAAAGTTTTTTTCTAGATCTGCCAACGTTTACGTGTTAGTTTCAGAGTCAGCAAATTTACAACTGAACACATTTGAACGTGATTCCTAGAATTTTTGCAAAATACAAAAATACTTGGTGTTAGATTCATGAGACCATTATCCTCAAAATTTGTTACAATTCGTACCAAATAACAAATAAATACAAATTTCAAATATCTACATCAAAAAGAAGAACTAATTTGACACAATCTTTAGATGTATTTATCTTTTGTATATGGAAAAACGCACGTCATCGCACATTGTATAAATATGAAATCATTCGTTTTATCATTGAAAGTGATTTTAGCGGTGGTAACCCAGAAAATCGGGCCTCTTCAGATGCAAGGCTAATGCAACGAAAATTAACGATTGGTTGATTTGGGTCACGTGATTCGTGAGGGGGCGTGGGATAGACCTCGAGTAGGAGTGGCATTGTCCGGTACTGAGCAATCGCGCCTGTAATTTGTTTTGTATCGATTCGAAAAAATTATGTATACAATTTAATATCAGTTAATTAATATAATGAATTTAATAGTGTATTATTTCATAATATGCATGAGCTGCTACAACTCATCAGAAGCTTATGATTGGTACATTATACCTTTCGATTTCGCTTATTAAAAACATTTGTTTCAATTCATTTATATACTATATATGGAATATTAATTACACATGTTATCAGTTATCAAAAAATAAAACTTCAAAAAACGGATAGAGGGATAAAATTAAAAATAAAAGGAATTTCTTAAAAATTCACCAAAATATAGACCGCCAAAATAGAATAAAACTTTTAATTTAACTTTTCCTTTATCTAATACAGTTTTGCGTATATTCATAATATAAAAAATCAAAATTCCGTTGGAGGAGGTTTTCACATTTTTTTAGTAAGAAAAGTGAAGATTTTCGTTATTACTGCAAAGTTTAAAATTTTTTTGAATTTTTGAGTTGCCGAACTTCTCCTGTCAGACTACATAAATTATATTCATTATGAAGTATCTTAATATAGAATATCAGTATAGAATTTAGATATTTGAATATCTATCTATTAAACTATACTCATTCCTCAATAGCAATCTATCGAAAAAAGAGTTAAGAAGAAGGAAATTATGATAGTGGTTAAGAGTCTAGCGAGTAAAATATACTCGTATGTAAATTTGTAATAACAAATATTTGTTAAAGGAATTGCTAAATAAAACAGAGAATTATAATAATTGTAACTTTGAGAAACGAGAATCTTCATATTAGAATGCTCTCTACAAATTTAAAAATATACAGAATTATATACCGTTACAAAAATATCTATAATAAATAAAACTAATGATAAGAACGAAAATGAAACATTTAATTCCAATCCATCAATTTGGATTTCGGAAAATCTATAATGCAACTGTATAAATTCACAGAATGATAAATAATAATATAATCCGCAAAAGAAGACAAATACCGTATCGCAGATTTTTTAAAATTGTTTTCAATAACACGTACAGTGCAAGTAATCTATAAATCTGTACAATACTACACATACTATACATATTATAAATATTATAAATACTACACATGCATATACATATACATACATTTATGAGAAACTATCGTGCAACCAATCTGGAAATGGGGAATTCAAATCTAGGGCACGTTTACGGAATCTCATACAATAGAGAAAATAGAAAAATAGAAAAATTTTAATTTATTATTCGAGAAACAATATCGAACGCGTAGTATGTAAAAAATAATATTGCAAGGTCATTGAAAATTTAAACAAAAAATTATAAAAATTATATGAAATAATTATAAATTATAAGATATTCTACAGCGCATGAACACAGGAAAAACAAAAAACTAGGCTGAAAATAAAATATTTTTCATTTTACTTTGATCTGATATTTTATACACTATTTGCACATGCATATATATATATATATATATAAGTAATAGTTACAACTGCTATTATCCTGACGATTGTCGACAAGTGTACAAATATCAGCAAAAAATCGTTATCTCAAATAAATACTCTTTAAAAAAAAATGCAAATCGTTGTATAAATTTTACAATCACTAAAAAGAAATTTCTAAAATACATAGAGTTGAATAAACAAATGACTTCAATTTATCCATAAATCGTAACATAAATTATACAGAGAGTAACCAAGAGTTTTAAAGGATGTAACGATATAACCGCATAAATCAATAATGGATTTTTACTCTCGAATATTCCTCCCTTGAAAATGTTTAAACATATTTATATTTATTTGAAAAATCCTGTTTATACTCCTGTTGAAGAAGACTATAAGGCTCTTGTATCATATCTTCAAAAATTGCAACTTGATCATCAATTTGCGATGATAAATTGATGATTTAAGTTTAATCGAAACAATTGAAACTACCCTTCTCCCACACACACACACACACACACACACACTGACAATAGTTGCGATCCGATCCAATTGAAAAGTATATTTCCTACGGTATGAATGTTTGAATGCTTCGATTATGCCTCCGACCGATTTCGATTACGCGGCGTATACCTAATTTAACGTTAATGACCACTCGCCAGTGTATAGCGCGCCAGTTGCATAATGGTTTTCGTGGACTAGCTACGTACCCGAGAATTTATACATTCCCCTCGTGCTTCAGTTAATTTTAATATCTTTCGCGGATCGAAATAAATTCAGTGGGACTCGTCGTCGATCAACGTCACCGACCGAGTATAAATTGCTGTGTCGCGAAGTCGAATCCCCATCTGTTTCAGTCTCCCTCAGCGATCCATCGTTAGGAAGCGATTAATTTTACAAAGATCGGCAAAAGATACGTTTCCTCTGTGAAATCCCCGATGCAATTCCCAGCAGGGCAAAAGACTATTATTACCGGTGACACGGTTGCCCCGCAGGCAATCGTCAAAATATTCGATAAAATGAAACACCAAAGATGCTGGTAGAACGGGGACGTACCTGGACAAACGTCGTGTACTTACGTTTCTATGAAGAAGAATTAGAGGGAATGGGGGGAGGGGAGAGAGTGTGAAGGGGAGGAGAAAGGGAAGGATGGACTACCACTTTTCCACCGGTGCCGAAGGATTTCGGAAGAAAAATAGAAGATCGTGGAAGAGATTCGTGGATAAAAATAGGCAGTCAGCCAAGGTAAGAAATCCGGATTCCCGAGAGGATTTTATATCGAGGACACAACAATGTCGCCGAGCGAATCGAATCGAAGGATACGAGAAAACGATAACGCGGAACGCTTGTTTCAACAGTCGCGACTGTGTTCGAACAAGCAGACTGGTGACAGATGGATAGAAATTGCTGGCGTCATTAGAGGAACGAACATCTAGAGGAACAAACGCCGCCGGACGCGATTTATTCAGTTTTGCTGTGTATTTCGTATTTTATCGGCCATTGATCGGTCTTTTACGCTGCACGTGATATACGGCAAACGATCGAAAAGGAAAGAAAGCGAGATGTTTGCGCGCTCATATTAAACTTACGTATCTAAATTTCCTTTCCCGCGCAAAGTATTACAGGGAAAGGTATTCTTTCGTGGCAAATGTCGTTCGAAGATTTAACTCTTCGAAATCCTCCTCCACATTTTACGAATACGATGCTCGAGCAAGAGATTCCTTTCGGTCACAAGAACCACCGACCTCGTTCCGCACGTATTAGTCTCAGGTTAGAAGAAAATATCCCATCGGTCCGTTCGTCCGATCGTTAAATTTTATGTTACGCTCGGCGTGTACCGTTTTACCCACACGGACACCGCCCCCCGAGTTAATCCTATAGATTTCTTATTACCCTAGTTTCGATCTCAATTTCGCCCGGTTGATTCGCAGAATCCACAACTACCGCGACCCGTATTTGCGATTATCCTCTGTAACCAAGAACGACCGTGGATTTGCAAAAATCTGCAACGAGCCGGTCGGCGAACGATTTCAAACAGATCTTCCCGAACTAGACCGATGTAACCGGAACGGTTGGGAACTAGATTCGACGCGAAAACATAAAATTTCAATTTGCACAATCTCGAGATAAACGTTCTGCCGCGTGTAGATGAAATAAACGGATCGGCTACGGTGGCCAGCGTTATTTATGCATATTGCAAAATCCAAATTGTTTTTATTCGCGAGGTCGTCGTCGTTCCCGCACGGCGGCTCAATTTTCAGCTGGATGGCATAAAGTTTATCGAAGAACACGCAGACACTGTCATCGATCATGAGCTCTCTCGTCCATAAACCTTTTTTCCCATTCTCGTCGTAAAATAACCGTGGAACACGCGGCAGATTTTTACGTTCGAAATTCAATATCGACGAAGAAAGCGATTGCGCGTCTTGACAGTTTTAAATTGAAATTCACGGTACGTTCCCATTAAGTTTCAATTATTTTCCGTCGACCGAATCGTCGAAACGCGAACAATTTCAATCGGAAGAGAGCTCAAGCCGGAAACCGCATCTTTGTAATAATTTATAAATAAACAACTGTATTTTTATATAATTTTTATATAATTGTTCGTCGTTTCTCCTCCCCTCGAACGATTCGCGCTTCGGTTAAAAACGCACAGCCAAAGTACAATAATAAAAACGAAGGATAATGATTAGCTGTGTGAAAATACGGTGAGACACGGCTATCCCCTGCGCCGATAAACCATGTACAGAGTAATAACAAATTTCCATTGAAATACGTGAAATTAATTTCGAATTCATCGAATTATTTGCTACGGTTCTACGAACGCCTGTTGCATTTTCATGCCGTTCAAAAAGAAGATTAATCCCGTAGTCAGATTAAATCTATCTCGTAATTACGATGAAAACAAATTTCGCTTGGCACGCCCACGCTATTCGCTATGTACGCCCGCTCGCTACGTTACAAACGAAATCTGATTACGTATTATTAAATAATTTATCACGGTATTCAATTAACATCGCGACGTAATTTGTAATATTGTATTATGTGCTGCATATCAGTCAAACGAGTGCGAATCGCTTTAAATTGACAATGAGGAACACTTTCCTCGTGATTAATATTTTTAAAAGCGCTCGCAAACGCTGCAGAACCGGACCGTGTATCTGAAATCCCTTGAAATCACTGGCGGCTGGAATCCAAGCTTGAAACGTTGATAAATACGCTTAGTGATTCACTTTGATTCGAGGAGGAACACGATGTAAATTGTGAAATATAAACGACAGGAAGAACAAGGATTCGCTCTTTCTTTCAAAAGTGGGCCCGGCTCTCCGGCGCGATGTGCGCAACGTCGTAGTCTCGCTTACATTATTACGCGCGAGATACAATCGTAATAAGTAATAAGAAATTGAAGCGAAATCTCTTAAAGACAATTTAAATGGCAGGAAAGTTCGAGACCTGCTCGATGTTTTACAACTCTTTTATAACTTCACGGCAAGTTGACGTGGCTGTTATAACTTGGCAGTTGATGAGATCGAAAGATTGAAGAGAAGCACGAATGATAATCTAAATGCAAGTATTACATCTTGCCTGTTCGTAGTTCGCGGTAAAGAAGAGTGCAAAGACAGAGATTGAAAGTTACAGAGAGAAAATAAAACGGAATGAAGTGTAAATAAAGTAAAGAAAAAAGGCACGTACACGCGATATTTCGACGGAAATGAAAATTATGCTGCAGGATCGCAATTAGGTATTCGTTGGACGTGGCACCGACTCGAAAAAAGTTCGTGTTTCCAGCACTCTTTCCCTCCCCCCCGAACAAAGTGTCACGCTTAACATGGCGCTTCCTGCGACGAAAAAACGTCTCGCAAGAAAAAGAAACAAAAATGTAAGTGGAGGAAATATCGCGACGATGAGCTGGAGAATATGAAGTTTATCGGGTTGCGCGTCGCTCGTGTCACAGGATCGTGCCATAAAATCGATCCGAGGCTTGACAAACAATTTTTGTCGATAGAGCCCGCGCGCACACACACACACACACACACACGTACTTAATGCAGGAGCCGACGAGCAAAACGCTGGTAGGAAGATAATCGAGCCGGTGTCTGCGCAAAATCAAGCTATCGAGGCAGCCGGAACGACTCGAAACGAGTATCCTTCTATCGTTGTCTCGCAACCAACACCCCTACTGTTGTTGCCTGTGAGTCGAACTCTGGCCAATTCTTCCGTCCTTCGGTTGAACGCCACCCACACACCCACTCTCGGCTCTCTCGACTCCAGAGAAGGCACGTTAAGTGGCATCGATTATTCCGTTCGCGAGATATGCAAATCTCCCCTTCTGTTCTCTCTTCCATTCCTCTCTTTCCCTCGCTCCTCCCCCTACGCTTGACACATACCTACCTCTGCCTTATCTGTCTACCGATTTTCTCCTTTGGTCTTTCTCTCCGTGCAAATCGTAGCACGCCCGTCATGTGATTTACGTACCGGGAAATAAAAGATCGTTCCCGTAACTGTAGCGTGCCCCCCCGAAATAAGACGGAATTAACGCGACAGGAAAGAATAGGAAACCAAATCTCCTAGCGTTTCTCGCCGGTTTCTTTCTCTTCTTCTGCGTCGTCCTTCGATCCCCCCCGGTTCTTTCTCGCGTGGCGTAAGCATTTCGCGCAACAATCGTTTTCGTTCCTTCAAATGTTGGAAATGAAATTCCAAGGTACAGTTTTCAAGGGACAGCCTGCCGTTTTCACTTACCGGGGAACGTCCATTGAGAGAGAAGTGGTGGCTGCGCACTTGCGAGCTTGCTCAGAAACTCGTATTCAAATCCTTGTTGGAATTTATCAGATTTATCAACGCTTCTTCGGCAGCCGGAACTTACTACCGAATAACGAGATGCAAATATATATCGCGCTCTGTTTTGTATACGAATAGCGTTTCGATCATTGGTAATTCGGCACGACATGGTGCAAAGAGCATTTCAATAGTCATTGACGCGAACGGTGTTGTATGCCGAACGAATAATACATAAAATGTGTCCTATTTTCTCTCGCTTTCTTTCCTGTTACTTTTTATCAGCGAGGAAACAGCAAGAAAAATAAACGCGACGAAATGACGCTCTTGAATTTACTAATTACTAGCCAATAGAACGGTTGTTCGAACTAGTAACAAAGCATTGACGCAATTTCAAAGGTTATTACCTACCGCATCCGAACGCGGCTGTGACCAAATTCGATTTGAAGCTCGTGCTTCTAACGGACCATGCACTGATACCTCTCACGTCATCGTACGTGATGCGCATCGCAATTAATAAATCAACTACTCTGCGTTGCTGGACGAGTGTTATAAATGTAGGTGTCTGGTCGAGAATCTTATGCCATTTTTATGATTAAAAAAATATTACGCGAGCGTAGTCTCGTAAAGGCTTCGTTAAAATGTTACAACAAAGATGTCGAAATACAGAGACAAAAATGTTCTGTTGAAGTTTTCGAATAATTCAACTCTTTCGATATTAAATTATACATGTGCAAATTTAAAAAGTTGCCAACGTATTTCGATGTTTAAAAGCATATTTTTATTATCACTGAAAGTGATTTTAGCGGGGGTAACCCAGAAAATAGGGCCTCTTCAACGTGCAACGCTGATGCAACGAAAATTAGCAATTGGTTGATTTGGGTCACGTGATTCGTGAGGGGGCGTGGGGTAGACCTCGAGTAGGAATGGCGTTGTCTGGTACCGAACGATTGCGCCTGTAATTTGTTTTGTGTCTATTCAAATGTTTGCATATCAATAAAATTTTATGGCAAAAAAGTCGTCTTCATTTCCTAGTCAAAACAATTGCTTCTGAACCTTTCAGTGAGATGAATCGTACTGGGGTACAAGTGCAGTTTTTTCTTATTTTGCTATAGAATTTTCTAAGCTTTTTAGCACAAGTTTGCTTCCATAAAGTTTGCTTTAAATCCTCTTCTAGTCCTTCTCTGAATGCTTTGAATGTTTCGACATAAGAAGACTCATCTTCATCATTTTCATTTTTCAGTTTATGACAAAATTATGTCTAAACGGAACGTTTAATTTCGTTAATTAATTCCTTAATTAATTAAAAAGTTTAATCAATTAAGCGTGATCTCTCATATGTTCTATCAGTATTGTCCTTTTTAGTCTTAAAATCTTGTATCTCATTTCTAATTAGCTTCTTTTACCAATTACGTAAAATATATATCTAACAATGTTAGAGTAAGCTTTGAGTCTACAACTTATTGTTAGAAAGTTCAGTGCTTTCATTTTCATCGGTTGAATTTTCGAAGATTCAAGCTGTTCTCAACGCTCGAATTCTTAAATTCAGAGACTCGAGCTGTCTAAATTGTACACGATGACGATTATAAACAATATCGTAGATTGTCAAATGTCGCACATATCGATAATAGCGGCGTATTATTACTCGCGAAATGAATCTTTAGAGGTTTGAAAGCTAAATCTTAAAGATCTTTTTATATCACAAAAGCTTGAACTTCCAGCTTTTCAAGACTCAGCCTTTAAAATTGAGTCTTGAAGCTTCAAAGACTCGAGCTTTATTAAGGTATCGCTATAGTTTGCCCAACAAGACAAAGGAAATAGACCTAAAGAAGTGTACGTGATGATGCGTGTTTAGAATAGAGTCAGTTTATAGATTTTAGAGCTCTGCGAATTATTAGGAAAACCTGTCGTAAGAAAATAGTTTTTCTTTAGAATAATCGTAGAATAACGATACCGGTTACCATTTCTAATGATCAATTAGTGACACTTGACGGCAGCACTCGATACAATTACTCCCATTAATAGTCAAACACTTAAATATTTGAACACTGAATGAAGAGTTACTCAGAAGAAGGACGTATCTACCGAAATCGTGTTTCGATATATTCGGAACTGAAACTTTCGTTAACAGAATCGCGATAGTGATCTAAAGTCCATAAAAGTTCCTTTTTAATATATAATAAACATACGCCGAAAAGAACGATTATTTCACTTGTAGCAAAAAAATGGCAGAGGTTTAACAAAATGAATTTATACGCCCTTTCTCCAGGTTTCCCTGTTATATTAAAATTGATTGCGTATGTATAATTGAGGCGTAAAGCAGTAGAAACAGTTTTGCACATTTTCTTTTAATATTTGTTAAATACAATATTTTAACATAATATTGAATACATCTATTTTTTAAATATTTGTTGAGTACGAAACAAATACAATGTTATATTATAATAAATACTGATGCTGAATGATAGATAATAATAAAATGAGTAGAAACTCAAGTTTGGTATATTCAAACTTGACTTTCACTAATTTGTTGTAGTTTCTTAATATTATTTTTATCTAGAAATGGTAATAAACTTTTGATATCTTTGCACAATTATAGGAGAAAGTTCTAACAAGAATTCTACAGACAACAATTTTTTAGATTCTACTCCATAATACTACATAATATATAATATATATAATACTAATACTAATACTAGACAAATACTATGCAATTATAATGCTAATTATAATAATGATTTTCTTCCAGCAAGACAAACGCGAGAAACCAAAACATAAACACAGTAGAACTCTATTCTTATCTATGAGTTAAGTAGGTGTATAGAACTTAATGTAATTAAGCGTCATTAATTTTAAATACGAATTCATATGCATGTCGAAATTATTGGTATTATTACAAGTATAAAAGGTATAAAGAAAATATTAAGAAAAAATATAAATATAAAGAAATAAATAATAAAAATAAACTTAAATGATAATAAATAAATAATATAAAGCAAACATTAAGAAAAGATAGAAAATAAAAGAAAATAAAAGAAAATGTAGTAAACGTAATTTCTGAAATAATGTCTGTTCTTTGATTTGAAGAATATTAAATCGAAAAAGGGCGCTTCTCAAGATATTTCTTTTTTCCGTTTAACTTTTTGATATCTACAAATGTGAAACTTACAGTAAAATTATTGGCGATTCAGAGGCATAATAAGATCTGTAAGTTATAAAAATGCGACAATCGAAAAAAAGGACATGTCCCGAGAAAGGCGTGCTATTTTTCCAAATAAATTCTCAAACTTTTGTAATTTTGTAAGAGGAAACTGTAAAATAACAAATTGGAACTCATTTTAAAGTTTGAAGCTTTTACTTTTAAAATGCATCTTAATAATAAAATACGTTTATATTACTCTGAGATATTTTTAGATTATATAATAGATAACACAGTTGTAGTATGTTTAGAAAAATTATATAGAGAAATTTTATTCGTGATTGAATCTACAACAGATTTGAAGATTGGAGCTTCCCCTTTACAGTGATACTCTAAAACTTGATGTATGATTTTTTCGCCATTTTACAGTTCACAATATTCACAGTTCACAAAATGAAAACGGTGAAAAAAGATCATACATAAAATTTTTTGCGGGGTTATTATACAGGAAAGACTTTAATCTTCAAATCCATTATAGATTCACTCGTGAAAAAATTTGTTGTACATACTATGATAATTTATATTTACGTAATAATTTTCGAGAAGAAATTTTCATGTATTCACTCGTTACACGATGTAGAAACATTTTACGATAAAGTAAATGATGCATTTCAAATATAGAGGCTTCAGGCTTTAAACTGAAGCTAGGTTTATTTCTTTTACAAAATTATAACAGTTTAAATATTTAACAAGTTGACTACTTCCGATGGTCATTAATGACTGTCGTTTCTATTTTTATAAATATTTTAGAATAATCAGAATGAATGAAAGAGATGAATATCATTACCAAAAAATTTAAAATAACATGAATAAGTAGATAATATTATAAAACGAAAAATACGTTTTTATTGTGCTTTACTGTATAATAATATCTTCTAGAAATTAAATGTTTTGTCTCGTAGACATGTAAATTTCGCGTAGCAGTCAACGTATTGATGTCCGAATACTTAAACGTGATTAATACTTATATATTAATGTGAGTAACTGTAGCTGCAGCCGCTACAGTCATGCACGTGAACTTCTTGTTTACGTTTATTGTATATTTGCTTTGTCATACCGTAGTTATTATAGCATTGAATAAGGATTGAAAATATTCGAGAATACAATGATGATTGGAACAAAAGACAAATGATCGCGCGATGCGCTGCGAGCACTGGCATATGGAAAAGTAAATACGCATTTTCCATTTTTTTCTTTTGCTAAACAAATTATATCACTCATTTACGATCCTGCGGATTCGTTAATTGAAAACTCTGTCCTACATTATATAAAATGATTTCGTATAAAAAACTGCACGACTTGTACCCCAGTACGATTCGTCTCACTGAGGCGACTTTTTTGCCATAAAATTTTATTGATATGCAAACATTTGAATCGATACAAAACAAATTACAGGCGCGATCGCTCGGTACCAGACAACGAGGTCCATTCCTACTCGAAGTCTACCTCACGCCCCCTCACGAATCACGTGACCCAAATCAACCAATCGCTAATTTTCGTTGCATTAGCGTTGCACCTGAAGAGGCCCGATTTTCTGGGTTACCCCCGCTAAAATCACTTTTAGTGATAAAAAAAAAAGTGTAAAAATTTGTAATTATTTTCTTTTGGCGTGTAACTCGGAAAAAAAGAAAGAAACGAGCAATCGAACTCCAATGACTTTGAAATAGATGGAATAGATTTAAAAGACAAAGAAATATTTCTACATGAATACCGATGTTAATATTAACCGATGACTGTTTTGATACATTGAATATACATATTGTGAACAATAAATTTTTCTAGGTGGGAGCTGCTTTGATCAACAACGATTGTGTACGCAGCTTTACAAGGATAACGCTTTACTGCGTTTTTTATTCATGCACAATACGATGCCAATACGCGAATTTGTCTTTATTATTGTGTTGAATCTATTACAAGCAACAAATCAAACGTGAATTTCCTTCCAGAGAATTATTTCTTTTCAATATATTGCATCATACGGACTTTATTTTCTTTTGTCAAGATTATTGTATTCCAACCGCATTGTGTTTTTCACTTGATACATGTCTGTCATAAAAAAAAAAAAAAATTAACGTAAATCTGGCCAAAATCCATAAATAAAAACATCGTACATCGACAGATTGACCAAAAAAATATTTATTGCTAATATATAATATATATTTTACTTTAATAATGAAAGTTCGGGTATAGGAGGCTTTATTGCCAGGCTTTGAGACTTTTCGTCCTTGTATTTAAAAAACAGAATGCGATGCAGTAAAAAAAGAATTTGGCTTTAAATTTCAAAATTAAAGTCAATTTTAAGCAAACATTTTTTACACATCTCCATTGAACTATACAGAGGTGTTACGATAATTATACTTACAATTCTATATCATTGTCTACGTTATCGAGCAAATGATAACTTTATTTTGTGACGTTATTCATAGTAAATTGTATCGTGAATTACAAATTACAAATTATTCGATAATTTTTTGTCATGGTCAACGAAAATACATATACACATATCGTGAAATTTGATTCGGCTCGAAACGTTGATGGGACAATATCTCAGCCGCTGTAAACCGTTATCCGTGAGAACGAATCCAGTATAATTTTTCTCGCATCGTCCGGTATCCTCGCGAATTCCCGGCAAGATCGGTTATATTATTCGACGAGAGATTACGATATAATTCACCGTCATGAGTAGCCGAGTTGGCAAACAACAACAATCCCGATTGCCTGTAATCTGCGTGTCCGTGTGGCCACTCCGCGTATTCGGAAATGAGACGAGTCCCGATTATCCCGAATAATTACAGCCGCTACGTGCATCCGTTTTATTAAGGTAATATGTACACGTTCACGTACATCGATACGCTTAATCTTCTTGATATTTGACGCACTGAATATTCATTAACCGATGCGAGCCAGAAGCTAATCCGACAAGTAATCGCACGTTCGAAAACCATGCAAGCCACGAAAAGTCTTTTTACCGATCTTTCGTCCGCTTTGGAAATCCCTCTTTCTCGAGGGAAAGATTTACCGAACCGAGAATTGGACTGCGCGCGCTGGCCGCGAATCGTAGTGTAAATCAAGCAAAAGGCATTGAACGTGATCAGGTGGCGGTGGTTGTTCGAGATGCTTGTTCAAGGCGCTGTAAGAGTCGTCGTAAGTTGCAAGGCGGTGCGATAAGGGGCTCGTAAAAGCGTTCGTGGATCGCCAGAGCGGTTATCGGCCACGAATTTTATCACGTCACTCTTGACGCTTTCAAGAGGAACGAAATTCGAGCTGCTGCACACCACGAAAATATAACTTCAAGCATTGACAAGCACTGACCGAAGCGTCACCGACACAATGTCTTTTGTTTCGGTTTTCGGTTTTCGGTAATTCGACGATACCAGTTAATTTCGGCAATAGCGGAAAATCCGTGAATGGGAATAATGCGTGGAATGCTCGATGCCGCAGCTAATTGATCAGTGTACATTGTCGAAAACTCGCGACACTTTCCAGCAAATTCGTAGCCAAGAATCTCACGCAACTTAACGTTTATCACGTTTCAGTTTCGAATCTCCCAATTAGAGGGCTTGTAATTAATCTGTATCATTCGTACGTCATGTCGAGAGAACACTGCGACGAGTTTCTCGTGAATTAAAACAGGAATGAAACTGAAGATTCGCGTTAGTTACGTGCTTGTCAGTTCATAAAAGGTTAATTTTTACGATCCTGCTCATAGACACGTGTTGGTTTCCACGAACGGAATTGTTCACTTTACACGGATTATTTATTTCGACTGACGAGCATAATTTGAAACTGAGCACGTAAGAATGAACATCGCTTTTCAATTTTTTTTAACATGTTAGACCACTTGAACTAAAGAGAAAGAAATCCCAAGCGAATGATACGTCCTCGTGAATCCTACTATCTGAGATTTCGCAATCTGAAATCAACTGTTTTTTAATTAATTTGAACAGGCTCTGTTTGAAAGGGCTATTGCCGCGTAAATTATTGATTTTTTATCAAGCTGCAGCGAATATATATATATATATACGCCATTTTATTGAATCTGAAACATCAGAATTAAACGACAAAAATTCAAGAAATCCTAACATTTTGTCATTTAAGCTTAATGTTTAAACTTTAATAAAATAACGAGAAAAAATCAAGGAGACTTTTATCTTTAAGATTATGGCAGAGAAAATATTTCCAAAGGCATTTTTACAATTTTCGACCTCGCACTTCAAAATGAGAGCAATTTGGAATTGTTGTACGATTTCTTTTATGAAGTTATGAACAATTTAAACTATGGAGAATTTTTCATCGAGGATGCGAATACTTTTGTGTACGTTAGAACATGAGTTTAAAAAATTCTTTAATAATATAATTTTCTGGAACATTTTTATCGTCCAACGACAAGTGATTCCTCACCATTATAATTATTATAGCATTTACATACTAATTAATTAGCTCCAAACATATTAAATTTCATGCCAGTTAATAATAACAAAATAATTTACTATTAATTACAATTAATCGCTATTAATTGATATTGCTACCAAAATTGGAAAAAATGAAATGAAAAATCTAATGAAAAACGCCTCGTTAAAGTAATATTGGGATATGTGCAAATACTTGTATTGTATCTACACACACACACACACACACGCACATTGTTCATTAAATTGGTGTACACAATTTTTCTGGCATTTCCGTTAATCCAAAAAACGTTCCTTCACTATTCTTTATTTATGCGTAGAATATATTTCAGCTTGATTGTCCCATTTTGACTAACTATAAGAACTATAACTATAACTACTGCGTATCTTGACTTTTAGGAATTAAATTAATAACATATAAAAAAAGTAATAATTGTCGAATAAAAAATATTTTTGCTGTTTTTATTGTTTCAGATGCGAATGTCAAACACAATGTTATTAAGAAGAACTGAAAGATTTAGAAATTATAATTTTCGTATCAATAATTCTGAGTCTACATTTAATTCTTGTTTAATTGTGTGCAACTTAAAAAAGTTAAGATAACCTTGATTTTATTATTTTAGTATATGCAACAATTTTGCATACTGTAGTTCATAGTTAAATATAATTTTTATTTGAAACATATTTCGGTTGCGTTAACGGAAGTGTGTAAAAAATCGCGTACACCAATACAATGTGGACAATATATTCTAATGAATCATTTTTCATTAAGTTTCATATTTCATTTTTCACGTAATAATAATTTCTGTCGTATAATAATTTAGAATAGAAATTATAGAAATAATAATGTAAAAATTTATTTTACATTATTATTATTGCAACGAAAATTTGATATTATGAAAATGAAATAATGTTGTATCATGTAGGCATACAATATATACAATATCAGAAGCAGTCGTTTTCAGTCAACAAGCAATCCTTCAATTTTCTCTCTTATTACGATTTCGATTCTGTCTGTAAAATCCAAAACATATACATAGTCGTTGAATGAAACTTTTTGTTAAGACTTTCAAAATTGTTGTACTCGATTTCAATATCTGAAAATCAACAATACGTTTGCGCGTTTAGCCTTTAGCGTTAGAATTTACAAACCGATGCTGTATATCGAATTTGTTACAAAGGTGAAGCTCGGAACAGCACGTTCCGCTGATGGTGAATGGGATGCAACCACTAACGGACAACGTTAATTTCAACAAGTACAAACTGTAAAATATACCAAATGACGTCTATTAAGAGATTAAACGAACGCTTTATTTTTATTGTACAAACGATCGATATTATACAATATTAAATTTCTAACAATACAAGTTACGCAACTAGGATATTTGAACGTATCTGTGTCTCGTTACATCGCGGCTGACAATCGTGCGACGCACGTCGCACGTCATACGGACGCAAACTGCAAAATTTTGCGTCCGAATTTAATATATTTAAAGGCGATCCAGGCGAAAAAAAAGATAAAAAAATTTTTTATCCGAGACTTTAGTTTTCAAGATAATCGATCGAATATTCACGCGTTCAAAAGAAAAGAATGCACGAATTCAAAGACACAAAAATTGAAAATAGAAATCGGTCACCCCTATGGTCCGACAACCAGTTCGCAGACCAACGGGTTAATAAACCGTATTTTCAATTTTTGTGTCTTTGAATATGTCGGTGCGATATCAACGCAGTGAATATTCAAGAAATAATTATCTTGAAAATTATAGTCTTGGATAAAAAAAATTTTTTTCTTATATTTAAAAACTGAGAAAATTTTCCCACCCGCTTGACATGTTATTCGGACGCACCCTGTATAAGGGTGGCACGTCATTCCAGCGCGAGAGGTATAATAATGGAAAATGCACAACCGCGTGTACGAGAGCGAGGATGTCACTTTCAATAATATCGTTAATAATAAAATTCTTGCAAAATCTAAGTTACATCTAGATTATCTCTGAAATATCGCGTAAGTATTGTTCACAAATGAAATCAGTATTTCACACGGGAAGTCGTATTTTAGCTGCAAGTATAATATGAACGTAGTGGATATTCAAACTCATTTACCTTGAGAATTAATCCCCGGACAGAAAAATTTTATTCTAGTTTTATTCTAGTTTTTTCTTACTTTTTCACTTCCCGCCTATTTGACGTGTCATTCGGACGCGCTCTGTATTTTCAATTAGCTTATTTCCATTTAGTTTCCATCAGTACCGACTTCTTTCGGCTCTAATTAACATCAATGCGTTCCTATTATCCTTGTAGAGAGCGAAGCGAGCCTGGTATTATTACGAATCTACCGGCAACAGCGGTTTTTATCATCATACCAATATGCAAATATTGGTAAAATGCAGCTGTTTCTTCCGCACCTCTCTCCACCCCTCGATTTGAAACTCCACGAAACAGTATTTCGTTCAGCCATTTATCGAAACTCCGAGAATGAGGATCGCACAGTTGATACACTGCTGCGACAATCGCGACGCGACCATTTTTTTCATTTCAAAAATTCACGATAACCGGATTAGCACACTCGTGAATTATTGCGAATGTCCTTCGATCGTTTACATATCTATCGGCCGTATGGAAACGACGACGAGTCCGAGAACGATCGATCGATTGATCGAATTGTTTAGAAAATATCCTGCGTGGTACACGGGGAGGTGAAGGTCATTGCTAAGGAACAATGGGCTTCCTGGGGGAGGGGGTGTTTGGGTTTACCGCCAGCGACACAAAAGGACTGCACACTCGTGGCTTGTGATTTATGATCTATTGGCGCGAAATAAACGCTTCGCGACACAATATTCCACCGAGCGGAAGCCGCGTGTCCATTCTACCCGTACAGCACGTAAAAGAAAGATAAGCCACGTTTGCAATTTTTCTCAATTTTTTTTTTACCACGATTATTATCGGTAGTAGTACACGAGCTGTGAACGATCTTTCATTTATTTTTTATGTTTGCTTTCGAACGCATTGTTGTCGCACCACCAACCGTTACAGTTCCGCGAACGAAAAGAAAAAAGAGAAGGAGAATTTATGCCTCCGAGCGCATCGATGAAAAAAGCCGCGCTCCTTTCCAACGTGGGTGTCTCGCCAGTGCCAGCGGTGTCGCTAACACGTTGGGAATTACCATAAACTTGCCGGAAAGGGAAGCGTAGTAATCCGCGGGAGAAATCGATAAACCGCTTTCATAGGATGGACGGGCGAAAATGATTGAACGCCGACCAGTCTAGCTTTACAGGAAGCGACGATAGGATAAACTCTTAGGAGATCAAGGGATAGGAACAATTTCCTGAGGGGTTTCACGAGTTGGAAGTAACGCCTCGACCTCGCCGCGGCACTGTCGGTCCCTCTTCGACGTCGGAGAAACGTCGAAAACGAACCGTACACTTTCCTTTTCTTGCCTTCCTGCTTCGCTCGCCTTCAAAGAGCGTGCCTGCTAAATCATTTCTGCAATTAATACAAATATTCCCTCTCGTTTTATTTCCTCCCATTCCTGCATTTCGTTTCTTCGCTTTTTGCCACGTTTCAACATCTTGCCCTCTTGCAGTTGCGAACACTTGCCAAACGAGATTAGATACAATTTTAAGAACGAGTCGCTCGAGTCTCCCCACTTTCTATGTCCTACTCGCAAACTTTTTTCGCAGTCATTATCGCGAAGTTATTTCGTTAACTGACTAAACGATCTCGTTAACTCTCGCGACGGCGCAACGCAAAGGGAATAAGCGTAATAAGGAGCGTACACGAGATGCACGTACCGCTATTTTCCTCGATCGTTGAACGCAATTATCGTATTTGCATAAATAACGACGCTCTGTTTGTATCGGTGTGTCGTAATGGATTTCTATCCACACAGTCAGAGTTATTTTCGTTTTATTGAAATATCGGGCGCGAGCGGACAAAATCTCGAGCAGTCGCACGATGGGTAATTTACACAAACACGCTATATATTTTAATACTGATATTTTAGGCGTAATCGATCGCGGATACAATTTTTAACGAAGGAAAAATTCATTTTCGTGGTCATAAAATTTAAACCTTAGCGTGATTAATTCAAGAGGACAGAAACACGAGTGAAATTTTTAAATGAGAGACTTTTTATTGAAACGTAGCAAACATTTTATTGAAAACATTCGTGACTGTTACCATGCAATAATAAACCAAGTAATATTACACGCGTGTTGCCGTTTTTTGATCTTGATATTTAGCCGCTCGTTCACCAAATTAATTAACTGCAAACGAAAACCAGAGAAATTAATAATATAACATACTTTATAAAATCGTTGATGAAACAGCTGAACTTTTTAAAAAATTCCCTGTAAATTTTTAAGTCAAAGGAATGCTGTGAAATTTTAATATCCAGTGAATACAGTATTCGTACAAGTATTCATACACTGTCTAGATTCGTTTTAAGGAAGGCAAGTAAACATACTTCTTCTCTCGAAAAAGTTCTTTTCACAATTATTATATAATCCTTGTCTTCAACAGTCTTGAAGATTGAAGTTTAAAGTCTTTACAAAAATTTATTTATTTCTTCTCGCGAAGTTGAAGAAATTTCTCGTCGTATATATTTTTCTGCATCCTAAGACTTTTGAGCATGTACATACATACATACATACATACATACATACATACATACATACATACACGTCTATGAAATTGTTCGTCTCGTTGCTCGTTGTTCGATTTCGATCCATTTCGATCAGTCACGGACACAAGATCGGGGAAGTTGGACGAGAATCAATTAATCGGCGGTCATTACGTCTATGGGGGAATAATGCGAAGACAAAGAGAACGCGCTTAGGCAGCATAAGAGAAACTTCCAAGATTCGAGCTGAGTTGAAATTGTTCCGTTATCGCAGAGGGGACTACAAACTGGCGGAAAGTCCTAGCACGATCCTCGGAATCTAAGCAAACGCGTTACATTCAATGCATATGCATCGACCACTTTCGGCTGACCTGGCTGCATAAATTCTAATTGGATTCGTCTCGATATACGGAAAGAGCTTGTAAACCGTCCGAAGGACCTTTCCGCGACTAAATCACGAAATCCTTCGCCCTCACTCCCACCATCGCGATCTCGTATCTTTTGAATGTTTCTTCCTGCAGCCAGATGTCTGCCTTTCCATTTGTTCCTTCTACCGCGTTTGATTTGTTCGCGCGAATCTTAATTCCTTAACGCCCGTTTCGCATTCAACGATGATTGGCCTCGGATCGTTCTTTTTTCGCATCCCATATTTCGCAGCTAAAATAACGATAGCGGATTATGGAGGCAAGAGAAGGGGAAACAGAGGGGAAAATAGCGAAGTTTATCTTACAAACAAGCTAAAAATTTCGCCGACGGAATTTAATTATTTCAATTAATTATTTTTTTCTTGTACCCTTCCGAGAAATGGTCGCCGGTATATTTATGCATTCGACGATGCAATCTTTTCATTGTTCGATGAAAATTCGCGATATTTCAACTAAGCTCACTCGGCTTTCTACAAAAGAGAATCCTTTCTCCTTCCGTACAAATAGCTGTCCGTTATCGAACATAAGGGAAATTACAAAAATAAGTATTTACAGAAATATTCACTGCTAACTCCGACCATAAGACAATATTTTTTCACAAAAAATCGATATCATCAATTTTTTATTAATAGTGTGTTGTCATTGTCACCTTCTACCATTCTTTCTTTGGCAGTAATTTATATAAATTTTTTATCATTTTTCTTTTAAACATTTCTATTTCTCCTCCAAACACATTTTCAATTCATCGATACTGTTAAATTGTCTTCCCTTGGAATATACGTCTTGCTAATATCCTTCGACAATAATATTTAACCGATAAATCCGAGGAACCTGGTCGAGCATGGCAAAATACCTACACTTTTACTCTGAGAATAAGACTAACTTTTACTATTTTTGTAATATGCACACTTGAATTATCCTGCTGAAAAATGTACAACGTTGTTTTGCTATGCTTTGTGAATATTTCGATAATTGCTCATTAATGATGTTGTTTTCGTTGAAATGAATTTGAAATCTTTCTTTCCGAGCTATTGCCATCCAAATGTCACGATGTCGTCACCTTCCATTTGCCCGTTTGCCAAAAGTTACTTTTTCCCACTTTTCACGTCAGTGTATCCAATCTTTAACAAATTGTAATCCCGCCTTTCTGTATTGATTCGTCAGTGGTGGTTCTTTTAATATCTTTGTACTGTCCTAACACTAGCTACTACCACACGTTCTGCAGCTATTTGCCTCAACACGGAATTCGATGCTCTAAGATTGCGCGCCTCTGTCGCGAATTTATTACTCTTGATCGACCATCCGAATGTTTTTTTTCAAATAATTTTTACTGTTTCTTATCACACATCGATTTCTATTTCAACAATTTTCGCAGCTGAAAAATTTCATTTCGTTCGAATCGCTAATTAAATTAATTTCACCAGCGCTCAATTTTTGTTCACGTACCACGTCGTGTAAACGAATTACGTTAATGCACGTTTATAAATATGAACAATTTTACATCGATGATATTTCTCTTCGCCGATCGCTTTGCGTATTTGTCTTAGGCAATTGTCGTATAGTTCCGTCGCAGCTACAAACGCGTGTATTTTCATTTCCTACCAAAATTCTTGGAGCCACAGCTTTAGATAAGCGGCAGAATCGTATAAACAGCTACTGTACAAAATAAACATTAAAGTCGAATACAATTTCTTTTGATATTTTCGAATATCGTGTTTTGGTATTTTCTATGCGTTTTCGTCGCGGAGTGTATTCGCATTTTGTTTCGCAAAAAGACAACAGTCTTGCTCTCTCTATCCCGATTTTCTTTGGACATTTATAAAAGATTTCTTTTCGCATTTTCGCATTTTACGATGGGAATTATTTGCTGAAGTAATTTCGATATGAAACAACTTCGTAGCTAGTTAACAATTTCGACGAAAAATAAACGAGCGCCTCGTTTCCCCGGCGTCGTCGTCCTACATTTTTCGATGGCGAACAATATGGTAAGAGGAAGAAAGAAGGAATGAATCAAGGCGGCAATTTATCACGGTTGAACATCATCGGGCATTAATTAGCCGGGGGAACGCGAGCTCCTTTTTACGGCGAGCTTGCTATCGGCTCCCAGCTTCTTCCCCCCTCGGTTCTCGCTTTCATCAGAGATCGTTCATTCGCATCACACTCGCTGTTTTGCGCGACACGAGATTTATAGTATATCGACATTTCAAATTAATATTAATAGATACTATCCTCCCCTCTGATGCATATTTATATGTACGTACGAATGCATGCAGCTGCAAATTGCGATTCCCCGCTATTTAGCCACGACCCAGGATCGAGCATAATCTGACGCAGCAATCAGAACGAAGGCAAATCCGAAATCTGCTTCCAGAGACTGAGATAGATGGAAAGTAACAGAGATGACTAACTTTGTTCTTCTACGCGGTCGATGTTTTTCCTATTTCGTTGATGCTGCGTTTAACGCTCGAAACGATATCTCATTTTCTTTTTTTCTTTTTTTTTTTTTTTTCAAAAAAAACTTCTGTTCGCGTATTTAGAAAATTACCGCGACCGTGGTAAGCGACGACTTTTACTTCAGCGGAAACTTTTGTACCACTGGTCACCGTAATCGACCCTCAAATATTACGGGAAAGAGGTAGGAAATTCAAACGAAATTAATAATCGAGCGGTACAGAGAACGATGAACGGTGAAACTTATAAAAGTTATTAAGAGGAAGAGGAAGAGGAAGAGGGAAAAGTGGAAGAGAATTCGTAAACCGGTTGAATTTTCAGCTCGCGGGAACGAAAATACCGTAGCGACGTTCCGCGAGGACTTTCCCGTAATTAAAAACTTCCGAGAAAGTATTTCTCTCGGTGGAGAAGAAACGATTCCTTCAATCTTTCGCAAGTTAGCGTTTGCTCCTGCTGCATTGTCAATCGGACGGGTAAATCGAGTTGTGTAATTTCGAACGATTTACCACTACCAATTTGCTATAGTTTTCTGCAACGATACGTGTTATCGGTAGTTATGAAAGTAGTCTAAGTCGGGAATTTAAAAAAAAAAAAAAATGAGTTTATCAATTATTTCGTGTCACATTCTTGTAAATTCATCGTATAATCTGATGTGATTTCTGTAAAAAACTGTAAAAATTGAACCGATAAATCGAGTTGGTTAGTAAACGTCGTTAAACGACGGAATTCAGTTGATGTTCATTTTAGTGGACTAAATTTTAGTTGCACTCTCGTGAATTTGTTATTTATGGAAAAATAATTAATTAATTATTTTACCATCAGGTACCCAGAAAAGTCGTTGCCGATTTTTATTGATCAAAATAATTATTGTAGAGATTTTTCTGAGAAACAACCATCATTCGTGTATATACGACACATAATTCAAACAATAAAATACCACATCTGAGATATTCAAATGTCACATTTCGAGTAGTTCGTATTTTGAACAATAAATTCGTTTTAAAATTCAGACTCGAAAACACCTAATAACTTACAGTGATACATGTTCAGGCCAAAACCGTAATACAATAGCACTGAATTGAATGAAAATTGTTCAATCTTTCGATGATAATATTGAAACAGTAGATCATAAATTTTTGATCGTGATTTTGGTTCGATAGAAATAAGAATAAGGAAAGTGAATTACTTATACATCTGTTCGGGAGAGATTCCGTGCTACAATGCCTACAGGTCTAGGTGCAGGTAGTACGGGAAACAACATCCTTGAACATTATTATGAACCAATAGAAAACAGAATTCGTTTTTGGTACAAAATTTCTTGGCTGAAAATACAATGGATGAGATTTTTAAAAAATGCTCCATATAAGATGCTCTATAAAACTTCTTTAAATGATGCTGAATTTCACTCTTGACGGAAACATTTCACTCTTGTACGGAAATATCCATCTAGTTCCGTTATACGTCATTGTTAGAGCAATAATAAAAAAAAATATACAAAGACATTAAGAATTGCTACATCCCACCAATTTACCAGAAATATTTTAAATCGCTCAAAACTCAAAATTCCATTTCCGAAACGCATCATTCATTTTATTCCAAGATATTTTCGCATCACATAAGGAACGAAAGAAATAAAGACACCTTTCTTCCAAAAAGAAAAAATATAAATTGTCGTAATATTGAAAAAATTTGTTCATAACTGAATCTACGATGGAAGATTGAAGTCTTCCTTTTATGATTTTACTGAACTCTGAATATCAGGAATACAATGAATATAACGAATACGACGACTTAAATTTTCATCGTTTTTAACATTTATAATAATATAAATAATAATATGTATATATATAATAATAATAATAATAATAATAATAATGTAAATAATATAAATGAGCTTAGATTTATCGTTGTTTGATTTTATTTTACAAAGTAATGACAATTTAAACAATTAAACTGCACAAACATTTAAATACCCGAATATTAATGGGAATTAGGCTAATACATATGCTGTGAAACATGGAACCCATTTTGAACCATTATTTTGCTGATATTTCATCAACGACATACACGTATAACGCATTATCTATACATTTGAGTTTTAATCTGAAGATTTATAACGTCGTAACACCTGAATCTGCTAAATTTACAATTATTAGATGACTGATGTAATGGAAAATGGAGTTTAATATTAGCAACTGTCACGTTTTAAATTCCTTCAGTTGCAAGAACTTATGTGCCTTATTCTTTTGAATCTATAAAAATTTATCACTTTCTGTCTAAATCTCACGTGCATCTTTCTGTGATAAATGCACAAATCTTGTATTCGATTAATCTTATAATCAAAAATTCATTCGAAAATGTGACGTACAGCCTTTTTCTTTACAGTTACAGATATGTAAGTCTTCAGTAGCCTGAAGATCGATTTTTGTACAGGAAAAATTCAACAGAACCGTACTTTCGTGGAATTATTTGGTTTTATGAAATCGATGGTTGTTACAATGCATGTATGGCCCGTGGTCATGCTATCAAATCACGAGGAGCGCCCTATCGAACGTTGTAACTAGGAAAATCGAGCAACTTGAGAAACTTCAGTGCCGAATAGGAGAGAAAATTGAACGCGAAACGGGCCGAATAGGGAAGAAAATGTGAGAAAGACGAAAAGAAAGTTAGATAAAAATTCTGATAGCAATTCGAGGTGGAGGAAAAAGTCAAGAAGGGAGTTAAGGTCCGTTCAAGAGTAGTTGATTCGCGAAAAAATGAAGACGCACTTTTAGATAGAGAAGGAAATATCGATCGCAGATTCGCAAGGGAAAGAAAAAGAAAGATTCGTTGATGAGAAGATAGAGTTGCTACGTGAACGGAATAAGAGTGAACGTTGAAAATATGCTCAGCTCTCAAATACAGTCCTATCATTTCGTTCGATTCCGATGCGAGATCTTTATTTCGTGTTTTCGTGGCCGTACTCCAATCTACTTGCTATCTAACATCGATAACATGCGCCAACAGGACCGGCGTTAAGATTGATACGCGATTCTTTCAACGGACGGCGCAGCATTCTTTTCAAAATAAAGTAATCACGCAGATAATTGGCAGAAACTAGAGCGTGAATTTTCATCTGCGACTATTGCCGTAAAAGTCGGTAACAAGGACCTAAAGGAGCTTTTATACCAGAAGTTTCCAAATTTATTTGACCTACCCTTTTCCAGATAAAAAAACTGCACGACTTGTACCCCAGTACGATTCGTCTCACTGAAAGGCCCAGAAGCAACTGTTCTGACTAGGAAATGAAGACGACTTTTTTGCCATAAAATTTCATCCATGTGCAAACATTTGAATCGATAGAAAACAAACTACAGGCGCAATCACTCGGTACCAGACAACGCCACTCTCGAGGTCTACCCGACGCCCCCTCACGAATCACGTGACCCAAATCAACCAATCGCTAATTTTCGTTGCATTAGCGTTGCACTTGAAGAGGCCCGATTTTCTGGGTTACCTCCGCCAAAATCACTTTCAGTGATAAAATTACTCAACGCCCACCTGAAAATTTATCTTCTTTAAAAGTGAACAAACTGAAAAATGCAATGACAAATTTGCGTCATTTTAGGTATCTAGTTTTCTACCTACATAGATGAGAGCCTCCAAGAAAAGATGTTGCAAATAAGACACGTTGAAGCTTACAATTATAAAATTATCTGATCGGTTGCAACTTGCATTTTAACCTGTGTTTATTTCAAATATGAAGTATCTAACTACTTACGTCTTCCTATGTTACACAACAAATGAAACGTGTACGAACGATTTGTCAAAATTTTCTCATCTTCTTTTTCTTTATTCCTTCTGAGAGGATGCTATACCCACTTTGGAGCTGCTCTACAATGATTAACAGAAGAGAGGAAAGATAAAGACGAAAAATACTCATGATGCACATAATACACAAAAATATATAAAATGTTCAATGGAAAATAATAATTACAGTAACATATGGGAGAAACAATTTTCTATCTAGACTACATTTTCTTCGTCGCGTGTGTGAAAATTGAAAAATGCATGCAGATCCACAGTCTGGTTGTCAGGTACGTCGTTTCGCATTCGGCGGAGGTAAAAACTAGTATAGTAACTTCTTATAGTAATTTTTTAATATAGTAAATGTTTAAAAACGTTTACCATATTAAAAATCGTTTGCGATAACAAGTCGCTCATAGAACGGGCGCTTTCACGGACGTTTTTACTCATTTCACGACAAACAATTCCGACAAAGAGATAAGTGTGAATAACATCCGAGGAAAACGTGAGAATACACGAGGCAAAAAGTTGGTGTACGCAAAAACAAATGCATAGAAGCAAAGAATATATCCGTTGGATGGGCAAGAAACTGCAGAGCATTAACGATGCATAAAGCGCAAACGTTCCCTGAATAAAGTCAGAGGAGACAGTGCAAGGTAAGGTGAAAGCCTCGTACCACAGGGTGCATGCTAAATTTACGAGTCGTTACGTTGTTGCAAGACACGTGCGACGATTCACATAGATCGGAATGGAATCTGTTTCTCGCGATGCCAGCCGAGTACGTTCCTAGAACGTGCGTGATCCTGAAGCCACGTCTCCAAGAATTTTCTAGCTGCGGAGCAACGAACCTGACAAGGATAGACAGACGGGGAAAAGAAGAGGGAAATACGGAAGGAATTCGGTCGGGTCACGAGAAAATTGGAAGGAATCGTCTAACCGGATGACTCGCGTTACCGACAAACCACTGTCTGCGGATATATCCTCCCGTGCTATCAGTCAACGCTGCGCGATTCTGCTTTCTGCTGCGAGGATACGCCCTTCGAAAAATTCATCGCACTGCAACTCAACCCGTAACTCGATCCAATTTGTCGCGAATTCGGCCCCTATCGAAATTCTTAGCCCCAACGCGATTTAACACTATGAATTTAACATGAGCAAATGATGCACGTAAGACGCTTAAAAGCAAGTAACTAGGAACGTTTCTCTATGAGTGTACGTACGTACATTAAAGGTAATAAAGTATTCAGACATAATTAGCATAGTAGACATAATTAGCATAGTTTCAAACATTAAGTTTGAAAATACATAAGAAAGCGTATTGTATTATACTGCGTTATAATTAACTAACGTATACACTGATGCAAAATAATAATAAGAAATTATTATAGAGCAGAAAACAATAGCTAATTCTGAGATCGAAAGGAAAGAATGTTTGGACTGCAGCATAGTTTCAAACATTGTATTTTGTACCTTACATAAATATGGAAGAAAGTATATTATACTATGTTATACTATAATTTCTGATGCAAAACTATACAAAAATTATTTATTTAATATGTGTAACAATGACAGAGTAACAGCTTTTGGCTTAAAATTCTGGCATAAAATAAATATTCGGATATTATATAAACTGTATTGAACTTAGATGTAAGAACTAAGTTACAAATATAGATACTAATGTTAATATTCCTTTTGTTGAATAAAAGGATTGTCGGCATGTTGGAAGTAGTTTTTGTTAAATAATTAACATAAATGTATTGTCATTATTTTATAACAGACTTTTTAAAACATATTTGTATATTTATGTATTATGTTTTTTCATTCCGTAGATTCTCTATGACATTTGTGTAGATCAGAAAATTGCAGAGGCAGTTTTTATAGCAATTGTTTGTGCTTTCAATCGTTCTGATTCGAAAATTTAATTTTCTGTAATTCCTAGGAACGCGTTTTGTTAAATTATTTTTTACAGTGTTTAAATATTTGTTCTTATTTAAAATATCATCAATGTGTACTAATTCATCAACTTTGGAAGAAAAAAATTGATCCATTTTGTAATTTGTTACAAATATTAAATCTCCTCGGCAAAAGTAACATTATTCCACCGCTCATATTCTTCTCATCTGCAGATTCTTTTTTTTTTTTCTATTTACTGCCATACATATGCATAGTTTATCACAGACACTAAGAATAGCGAGGGCCTGTGGAATAAAGTGAATACAACCTTCGTTTTTACATCCACTCATAATTTATTTTTAATAGTTTCGGAATTTTCCGAGATTATTTTCCTTTCTCACGATGGAAAATCATACTACATAGTTGTGTCATATGCGAAAGAGATATCCTTGTTTCGACCATTTCGTATAATTAAACTCAGATTAAACTAATTAATACTCAATCTCCAATGTGATAAAAAGAATAATTGTAAACACGAAGCAAAATGGACGTACATAACGAAGAATTTTTGTGTGTTTATTTGCTTATTATGCACATTTATTACACGCATTTGCGTGCATCATCGCGACACGGCGTCGCGTCGTAATAGGATTGCAGGTTTATATACGTTGTATAATTAAAAATATAAACCAGCTGAATCACACAGCTTTTTCTCGCGTGAAATCACAACGACAAAGGTCTCTCGTCTGCATCGAACTTAACACGTGTATTATGAATGCTTCGTCTGCGCTCCCTTCTCATAAAAAGTTTAGCCTAACCTGGATTTATTTCTAGTTAAATTAGAATTAGATTTGGGATTAATTCGAGATTAATTTGTGTGACCTCGAACGGTGTCCCGATTTATGGCACAGTCAGAGTCTGACGCTATTTTTGAAAAATAAACCCAGCAAGAGAATTAATCGTGAGACTTTGCTGGCGTCTTGGAACTGGAAAGTCGGGTTACCCAAAATTAATGTCCCTGCGTATCTCAATAGCGTACAGCGTGCCATAGTCCAAGTTTTTGAAAATAATTAAACAAAACGCGCTCCGTACGGAGTTGACAAACGATGTCGACGATTTGTCCGCACTTTGCGGGCCAAAAACCTCCGAAGCCCAGGGAAAGGAAAACGAGATAGTCTTTTCTAATTTTCCATCGGCTCGGAAGTCGAGGAAAATCGTCTGACTCCAGTGAGGTCAAGGTAAAGAAACTGCTCGTCTACTGGCAAGGGACAGTCGCTTTAAGAGAAGAAGTCCTTTGACTTTCCATCGACCCTGATCGCTTCTAAAGCATCCTCCAACAGTTTGATGGTAATATTACATTCAAGTAAAAGAGACAATTGCGCGCAATAAGTAATACAATCAGTTAACACGTTATAAAGTCACGACAAACCAGTTTGTCGCGCGCCAACTTCTGATTAATTTTATTTGGATTGGATCATATTCATTTTAAGGAGAAAAACCATTGTCCTCTTTTGTCTACGTTTTTATCATATAAAAGCAGCCAGAATGTCGAATGAACATAGATGTTCACGTAAAATCATAACGCATTTTAATCATCCTTTTCATTGATCTTTTCATTTAATGTAGGAGTTCATTTTAATTTATGAATGCAATCATCTTTAGAATTATTCGAAAAATGTTTGAAATAGGATTGTTTTGTCTCGAGAGAGTAACAATTTAATTACTTTGTTTTCTAAATGAACGTGCAACAAAGATACGAAGGTCAGTACTATTTTTTTTAATGAAATCACATAATTTTTTTATGTCAATCGATGTAGCATTCCCTATAAAAAAAAGTATTGATTTACCTATGTTTAGGTTTTAAACGCTATTATTAAATAAAGTAATTTTATAAAATTTATGCAAGAAAGACAAGGACAATGTGAATACAAATATAATATTGCTCCTCGTTTTTCATACGATAGATTTTACAAAATTAAAGTTAAAATATTTTCTAAACTAATAGTTTTTCAACATGTAAAAAAAAAGAGAGAAACAGTTGGGTAATTTCATTTAAATTGTAACAATCGATCCTGTATATGTATTTTATATTTTATATTATTATAAAACGTATACATACACACAAGTACACTCAGAAATCTGACTTCATTTTATTGACAGAGTCGATAGAGTTAACAGAATGAAAATATCTTTACATTTCTATGAATGTATTAAATGAACAAAATGAATATCATTTTGAGTATCAAATCCAGATAACATAACATCGTATGCGTTCATAAACATTGCAAGCAAATATTTTTAATATCTCAATATTAATATTCTGACCTTGAGGCAAATGATCATAAAATATCTTTTTAATCATTAAGTTTAAGACCAATATAGATCTCATACGTTTTTTTAATTTAGAATTTAATATTCTTGAGAACCAACATGTAAGGCGAAGAAATATGTGATTTCACTAAAAAAAAAAAAAAAAAAAAAAAAAAAAAAAAAAAAAAAACAGAGTTAATCTCGAAAATTTAGAAATCTCTTCACATACAAATGTACCATAGAATTTTCATTTAATAACTTTTCATCGGACGCAAAAGTTAAAAGATATTCGAAAGATTGTGCGAATTACGTGAATCACACACCGTGACGGGAAAGATGAAAAATATCTTACCTTGCAACGGCAGTTTATCGGGAGAACTCGTTATTCATCGTTGAACTTTCATTTCTAACTCTTCGATTAGCCGTCCTCCACCTTTCAACATTTATCGTCCACGCTCGTTTGTCGCCGTAAAAAGCATCATTAACGCGGACTGTTTCCTTTCTTTATTCCTCCTTTCCACTTCTCATCGCTTAACGTTTCCCGGCCCCGACTCCGCCTATCCTGTCCGAGCAGCCATTGTCCCGATTTTTTCGCCAGCTCTTCTTTGTAACGAGCTCTCGTAATTTCATTTTGCCGTGACCGCAAGGAACCACTTGGAACAGTTGGAACATCCAAATATAAATTTTTCAACGAAAAAACCAACAACGACGTCCGAGAAATATTGGAACGCGACTCCATTTTGTTGTCTACGGTGCGGTGAAAGCCGGTGCCGGTGCTGGTTTTGTAATATCTAGTCACTCCAGAACCGGACAGCTCGTAATTTCACGATACACTTTCACGTTGATTCAGTGTTCCGCTCTTCCTATTATGGTTTTGAATTTATTGTTCCACTAATTCCAGCGGTTGGACAATCACGGCTGAACAATCTTCCTCCTTCAATCGTTTTCACTTCTGTTCCAACGGATTTGTACGTAGGTACAATTGACAGATTTCGTCCGATTTCCCGTCCAATATCAATAAATAATTCTGTCAGGCGTGATCGATATAAAATATAGGACAGACCGAGGCAAATTGATACAAGGGCAGGATTGACCGAGGCAAATTGATACAAGGGCATTGATACAGTGAACTGACTATTGTTGTGTATTGACTGTTGTTGTTCGATCAGTAGAAGATGTATCCTATGAAATTTATTGTTTAGCTGTTTATAACGATAGAGTGTACGTGCTTGAACGTGTAGCGTTTATCATTCAATCATTTAACTTCATACTTATTATTAGTTTGAATTCCTATGAGATAATCCGAAGGCAAGCCAACTTCGTTACTTTTTATGGAAACGTTATGGAAATGTTTCTATATAATAATTTCCTAGATGGAGTAGGTTAATCTGTGTGGATTCTTGGTATATAAAGTGGATTTAATACATTGCACAATGTGTAATAATACCCCTAATTATACATAATGCGAAAAGAGATAGTGAAAATTTTTTTACATTGACTTTGTTTAATGGTACGGTTTGTGTGACAATGACTTATTATATCACGAAATTGAAATGATCCTGAAGGTAGAAATTATCGACAATCTTTCAACAATTCGTAATGTCTCCGCGCCCTAATCGGAGGAAAATGATAAACATACAGTAGTTCACGAAAGTGTTTGTAGCGGCCTAGGATTCCTCAAATACGGGTTTCGAACACTCGACTAGCACAAGCCGCAAGTAGCTGCGAGCCTAGCGTCGAAGTCCTACCGGTCTTTGACGTTAAGTAGCAGAGTGTGCGGAACCCCGCTAGGATAGGGGTGATTAGACCAGCCTAGTAGGTTTAGTTACAATAACAGGCGTCTGGGGTAAGGAGTCGCTGCCATCAGCAGCCCCACTGATGAGTCTAGGCAGTGATCTCTCCGAGACGAAACGCAAACTCTCGCTTTCTCTCTCCCACTCACTACCTCAAATCCTTTCCATTCGTCAATCATCCATCCTTCTCCAAATTGGTGACCGCCGACGTGATTAGACGAGATCAAGCTAGCGTCAAAGATGACAACGCGAAGTAACACGCGAGCCCCCACGCCAACGAAGGAATCAGCGCAGGATCGAGCGCGGAAACACCAGACTAGTGCCCTTCTGGCCAGAACGGCCTGAGCTATGGTTCCGCTACGCCGAAGAGAGAAGTTCTTCGCGCGCAATATCACGGACGGATAACCAAGTACAGCTATATCCTGGAGTTTGCGGCAGATAGATGAAGTCGCAGACATCATCCAGCGCCCGCCCGAAACAGACAGGTATAACGGATATTAAGGATGCAATATTACGCCGCCTCACCGTGTCACAATCGCGGAAGATCCAGCGTCTTCTGGAGAAGGAGGATATGGGCGACCGGACAAATGGACACCGTCGCAATTCCTGCGGTACATTAGGACACAGGCAGGCGAAGCTGGGTCAGATTGAATTCTTAAGAACTCTGTGGGCAGACAGACTGCTGCCGCCTATGACCCGCGCCATAATAACAGCATCGAACGTGCCTCTAGACGAGTTAGCCGCGATCGCAGACCGTATCCAGGAAAACGCGCAGCGACGACGATCCAAGTAACCCGCAGCGAGGAACCACCCCATGCAGCTGGGTGTCGGGAAACGAGGAGGCCCGACACTGAACGCGGCGAACAGTGAGAGGCCAACGACGACGAGCCGCCTTTTTGTCACCGACATAGTGACGAAGATCGAGTACCTAATCGACACTGGATCGGACCTGTGCGTACTACCGCGTACGTACCAAAACTTAAGTCCAACATACATATTTTTCTCAGTTTAGTTTTCACTTGTACGCGTTCGAACATTTTCGTGAGCCACTGTACGTACGATAATGCAGATAACTAGAAATTAAATTTTATTCACGACGAACAATGTATCCAATTGTGAAAGTAAATGTTCGAATTGGTTTCCATTTCTTGCAACGTATGTACGTATGTTGCTATCGTTACATATTATCAAGCGATTCGTGACGTTTAAATTCAAAATCATGAGAAACACATAATGTAGTGTAACATTGTAAAGTTTCACACACATAGTCTTTAATGAAGAAAAAATTTTTTCTTGAAATTTTGTGCGTTATAACCAGTGGCCGACTGAAAATTGTTCAATTTTTGTTGGAGACTTTTTCTGTCAAACAATCGGAAATATCTAAAAAGTCATTTCACAGCGCACGTTGAACTTTTCTCTTTTCATAGCATTTCTTCGGTGAATACGTTCTCCCCTTCTGAAGTCGCCAACGAGAAGTTTTTTTCTCTGTATGTATATATATATATTTATCTTATCTGTCGGAGAAACGTTCAAATGTTTTCTTTAGGCCAAGAGGAAGTATAATTTTTGGGATCGTCGCATATGCAGTCTTAACAAACAATTCAGATGATTCAATAATTTTGCGTTCAGACATTTCTTTATTTTCGCCAAACATTCTGTCGATGCTTTTTTTTTTATAACGATTGCAACATCAAACAATGAAAACTGTATTCTGTCAGATTGCAAATAACAAAATAGACAAATAAGGGAAGGATGCGTGAGAATTGGATTGTCGATGAAGAAAAGTCGGTTGTTGTCAATTTGGAAAAACTTCCATGTGTTTTCGGCAAAATTACCGAATCGATTGTAAAACTGCATGGTCGCGGTTAATTAGCTGCGGTAAATTGGCTGTAACGATTTTCATCCATTACGAGCATTTATTAAAGGGAAAAACATAGCCAGTCCATCCCGAATGCGTAATCGAGTAATTTAAATATTTCTTAACTTTCTCATTCCATCTAATATTCAATGCCTGCAAGTTGTAAAGTTGAAGTTACGTATGTACATGTACATATGTCAAGTCCGTACATATACGTGCATTAATTATTATCCAACTTGGAAAATCATTAATTTTGCATTGTTCATGCCCTTAACTGAACTTTCTATCACATTATATTTATACATTGTACGTACATTATAGCTAAATTGCTATTATATTATAATCAACATGATCGAAACAGCATGCTTTCAGTAACAAAAATAGTTATAAATAGTCGCAGCGAGATATTTCATACATGTGTCAATTTGCGCCGCGATGAGGTAAATTGATTTTGACTTTATCAAATAACGATTTCCTCGTTTATTTTGTACATATTTTACAATGTATAAAGAGAAAAAACACAATGTTTATTAAGCAATTAATTCAAACGGGGAATTGTAACAACTAAAAATTTAAGAAAATGTGTCAAATCAAA
The DNA here is from genome assembly GCA_032399605.1 of Melipona beecheii. Lineage (NCBI taxonomy): Eukaryota > Metazoa > Arthropoda > Insecta > Hymenoptera > Apidae > Melipona > Melipona beecheii. Next base: position 866,416 of record JAUCMO010000210.1, on the reverse strand, counting down.
TCTCGATTCAGTCCTTGAAGGAAACCGAACGCAAATTGTTTAATAAATTTGATTTAATTTGTAAGAAAAATTATTAAAAAAATTTAGTTCAATTTCTAAAAACGGCGAACAAGGTGAATCGATTAACGTCAATTTCACTCGTTAAATGTTGTACACAAATTACACATAAAAAGGAAAAAGAAATAAAGAATCGGAAGCGTGAAAGAATAAATGAATAAATGAATAAAAGAATGAAAGAATGAAAGAGTAGTGGGAGATACAAGAATAGGAAACATCAGTATCCAGGGATATTGGCAGATTTTTCGAAATAGTTTCAATATTCGACGTTCCTATCGAACAACTGTCCAATTAGCAGCTCACCACAGAGAGAAGCTGTATCGATCGACCAGCAAAAAATTAATTTCCACGACAAAGGGTGCGCGATTTGCTTTGCACGGGAAACTTGGACGTAAACAGCCAAGCGAGAGACGCGAGGGAATGAGACTCGAACCAGAGACAAAGGATAACCTGGAGGTTAGAATCACATTTTATGCTAATAGAAACATGGAAAGCTTTACAATGCCGACTACACCATGCAACTTATGTCAAATAATCTAACAATAACAATGTTAATTCACCAACTGCGTTGTTAACCGACGTTAATTGCGTATGTAAGTATATACAAGTGTACATATACATATAAGTTTCCCGTTGATTTCAGATATGACGATGGTATAGAAATCACTCACGCGCGCCCTCTACGTGCTACTGTTTGTTAAAATAGTGCACAATCTTTTCGTCAGACAGTAATAACAGTTACTCCGAGAATACTTTATTTATTGGCGAAGCAACAGACTCTTTTTTAAAAATTTTCAGATCGAACGTAAAACACGCCGAATCTCTGGCTTCGCATATGTTTCGCTACGTGACGCGTTTGTAAGGGATCGTGCGGGGAAGCATTTCTGAAATTGCTTTGCTGGCATTTGCTACGGGTGCAAGGTGATTCTTCTCTTGCGTATAAATTGCGATGAAATTCCAGTGCAAAACACCGTGGAAATTTCGAGAAACGGAAACACACGAAGGACAACCGAATGACGCGCAAATAGAAACAAGCACACAACGAAACTGAAAAATCGGCGAACGTTGAAAATATCTAGAGTCGTAAGCGAGACGTTTAGAATTACAAAGAGTTCAAGATCCTTGGAAGATTGTCAATTTTCCAAATGAAACATGTACGCAGTTTTCCAAGTGAAACGAAAATGAAAGAAATTCGGTATAACGAACAAAGTTAATTGTTAAATGTCGTAACGTCAGTCCATGTCCACTCACGTTCATCTTTAAATTGCGTCCTTAAATTCTCCCAGGATTCTTCCTTATACAGCGAAGATGCATTGTCTCCCTCGGGAGATGAGTTTTTTTCATAAATAAAACTGGATTTCGCGATACAACTCGATGGATTATTTCGAAACACCGGTGACACATAGTTTATCACGATCAACGTTCGTCCTTGTCATTATACGCGCGGGAATATTTGGTATAGTTACGCATAACGTCAAGGCAAATGCTTCTGTAAATTTGCAGCGCGTCCAGTCTCCGGAAACTTAAAACGGGCGCGATCCCAGTGGAATTTCACGTTCCATCCGCAGGAAGTTTCACGATCAGTCCATGTATACTTGAATCTTTTTGTTCGTTAGCCAAGTTCGCTCTCTCGCGTCCAATTCACAGGTTCTTCGCTCGACCGAAAAACTTTTCGCTTCCAAGGTTAATTTTCTTTTTTGCCAAGGGAGACCCCTTTTCCTGCGAAAATATTATTACGGGGACGACATTGAGACAGAAAAGAGAGGATCGTACAGTTTTTCTGTTGTATCGCGCATTCACTTCGGGTTGGCACATGGAAATCAAGAAAGGAGACGGAAGTCATTCACCTGCAATCTAAATTTCCTTTGCCGGTGCAGCGCTGAATTCTTTCGGTTCCTTCCTTCATCAGGATTTCTAATACGGGACTCTTCGGGACATTTCATCCGTGGAACAACTTCATTATTCACCCGCATTCTTCACTCGGAGAGTAACCAAAGAAATTCAGCGTTAGAGGAACGACAATCCGGGCCGAAAGACGTGCATTAAACGAGTTCGTTTAGATTTCGGTTCCCTTTCTCCATTTTCTCTCAAACTTCCGTCATTATGTACAAAAGAAGTGATTGTTTGAAAGACGACTTGTTATAATAATCGATTATAAAAAGGAATATTCTATTTTTTTCTTTCGCTGTCGTAACAGCATCGTGGCTTAAATTTTGTCGTTTAATCGTTTCAAATTCGTACAGAAACGATAATTTATCTATATATATTTAGATGCAAAAATATAGAATAATGGAAAAGGGACCATTTACAATTAACAACAGAACGAATATACAGTTACTACAAGTTTGACACAACACATATTAGCTCTTGAAAAGAGCTCTTGGCACGAAATAGTATTGAGCGAGATCGGGTCGTGATATTTAAGATCACTCGCAAACTAATCAATTCAAAAAAATTGGAATGTTTCGCAACGAGCGGGAAAACATGCGTCGAAATTGGGAGACAGAGGACAGTCGATTTAATTGTTAACGAGTTGTTTGCAACTCTCCTCCGATTCTCCAACGCGATCATCCACATCTGGCGGAGTACGTGGTCGTCGTCATTATGATTAAAACGGTACAAGTGAATCGCAGGGATGATACAAGTGAGTGCTGAATTTTTTGTGTTGAGCGACTCTGTGATATGATCCAATGTAATCCAATCTGAGAAAGAATTGAAAAGTGCTCGTCTTCGTAAAAAAAATGACGACGGCCTGGCCAAATTAAAACGAGTTAAATCAATAGTCGAAATGATATTTTCCACGAGGACGTTTGCCCGTCTGTCGTTAAACCATTGCGGACAATCCGGAGGATTTAATCAAATTACAAGAGATACTCGACGCGCGAACAACAGCGTAAACTAACGATCCCGGCATCGATCGATGTGACTGTATATCACCGCTTCTGTAACCGGAAGAAGTACTTACACATAGTGCCACATGCAATTAGAGAAGTGTAAGCTCGGTTGATCAAATACAGATATCGCCGTTTCGTTTGTGACGATTTGACAAATGACAGGACAATAGCCAACAGGCGTGATTGTTAATGTACAACTGCGTGTAAAATGTATCGGCATTCGAACAAGCAGGAAGCACAAGCGTTATGAACGACAACGTTATGTTACAACGTGTTAGTAACGAAAACAATGTTATCCTCGCTCGTTAAACTTAACGAAATGTACAAACATTTTGAACAGCCTCGAACGTGTAATTTCTACAAATTGAAAAGCACGTGCTTCTTCGAGAAAGATTTCAACATTCACCTCGAGATTACAAATTGAACCTTCGATACTCAACTCGAGCGACTCGAGCGTTGAAATGGCTGCGCCATAGATTTTCGAAGCTTTGAGGAAACTCGCATTGTGTTTCGAACGATGCATGCACAGTCGCATCCAACTCTTTTCGAAAAAGAGGGCTGAGAAAACGTCGGGACGCGTGCAATTCCTCTGGAAGACGCTTCAACTCAGCCACCCGAGATCGAATCGCAACGTTGAAAAAAAACTTGATCTAGATTCCCGTGGACGATCAGCGAAATGTACTTTCGATAATGTGCGCGCGTCCTGCAAATGCATGCAACGAAGTTGCGAAACTTTCGTTTGCTGGCATACTTGCCCGGACGAAAGTTACGGCTGCCGTTTTGAAGAGATTCCAAATTTTCAATCGTTCGAGCATTTACGAGTAACGTAACGTATTTTCACAACTCTAGCGAAAACTGCAGCAGAGACCGACAAAGTCCTTTCCACTATCGTGAAAATTAACCGATATACGTTGAATACAACGAGTCGAAGAGTAATTTTTTTCATAAGTTTATTATTATCGTGTAACGAAATACGCCATGCGTAGGCGTATACGTAAATTAAACTTTCCAAACCATTTCGATTGCTCGTGTAATTTCATTTCAGCGTAAAACGATTATTATGGTCAAGGTGTTGCTTTACAAGAGTCTGAAAATGGTGAAAAAAGTTTGTAAACGTTCGACAAACGTCGTCTACAGGCTTTCATCGATCTTTTATCGTGTTTGCATTGCGCCATTCGAGATCGTGACAAATTATATACAAATTCTTTCTGTTACCATTTATTCTAATTTAGTAAGAAATTTGCAAGCTGTAATAATAATCTATTTACAGATATAAAAGCATTAAACTGTATACAATGTTTCTTTGTGATTTAATTTTGCGTTAAAATCTGACAGTGTTGGATGGATCTTGCTAAAACAAAAAAATATTTGTTAAAATATGATTGACAATGATTGATAAAATATGATTTTACTACCGCTCAGCGTGGAGGGTTTTTCGCTGTTAAATTGACACAATGATAAAAAATTAATACCTACGATGAAAAGATAGATAATTAAATTTGCAAATTATTTTATCAACAGTAAATAGACTACATTTCTATTCAATTGCATTTTTAAGTGATATTAAATTTTATATCTTACACATTATGTAGAGGGTCAAGGTCAGTCAAGATGAATTGGATAAAGTGTTACAATCTATTTTCTCGTGAACCACAGAAATTTTTCTTTTTTATCAAGTGGCTGATTATTTGAAAAAAAATGATGTTTCTGTATCATTAATTTAGACAATTCATACGAAACTGAATAACATTTGCTTAAAGCTTTTTTTTTTATTTTGGATAGTTAAAAAGTTATGAGTGAACACGGTGCAAAAATTGCGACTGCTCTCCTGTAACACGGTATTCTGATAACTTTGTTTCCACGTAGCACGATTTAATAAACTTTGGACAACCTCATATAGCATGAATTTTTTCATCACACTGTTTCTGTATTTTAAATTTTGCTTAGCACGGTTTCGATAAAATCGAAACAAATTCGGAACGAATAAATTGTATTGTAGGTTGACTGCACCCAAATTCAGTTTATCGAATGTTCAGAAATGGTAACCATTCGTTTCCAGATATTTGTTTTAATCGTTGAATCATATTGTTTCGCTTGTCCGATAATGCTGTTGGTGTTATGAGTTCACATGTTAACAAATGTATGATTTATGTACCAGTACATTTTATAAGAAAAATATGTCAAATCGATTCAAAAGAAATGGACGAAAGTTGAATAAGTTCTGTGATTCAATGTACATAAGTGTGTTTCTGTGTTTTAAAAAACTGTAATTATGAAAAGTGAAAGTGTTGCAGAAAGATATTTTATTAAAAGATGGTTCTCTTGGTTATCTTCACTGCTCTTCGACGTGTTCACTGGTATAGATACAAGATTATAAAAGTTTGTACGACTCTGTATTGAACAGTCGCAGGAACCGTTGGTTTATTTTGTGACACGATGTTTGGTATGGAAATGGTAAAGGAAATGGTAAAAGAAATTGCACACAGTACTGAAAAAAATTAAATCTATTTCTCAAAAATAGCGATCATTTCTGACCGTGTAAACCATTCAATTTTTAGCTTCTTTGAAATGTGTATAACATGTGCAACGAATATAAGAAAGCATTCGTACACTTGATAAGAAATTATCAAAAATTTGTATTTGGCAAAAGCGTTTAAATCTGCAAAATTTTCGAAAGGAAAATATCTTTGCGTATCTCCTTTCAAGATGATGTGAAAACGTCTTTGAAAGAAACGAACTCAATCGGAGTCTAAAAATTTTTCTTACAAAGTTACAACTGCTTGTGATATGAATTTTTCATGAAGATTACTAACGTCGAATGAAAACAATTAGCTTCAAACTGTTGTAACTTTACCTTAAAGCGTGAAGCCTGTATATTCACATATTCAGCTCCATTTTTATTGAGAGTCCAAAGATATTAGGGTGTCCCATAAGTTTCTTCCCTTTTTTTGATGCGAAATGAATACACGATATTTTTCGTTTAAGATGGATTTATTATGTTATATATGAACCGTTCTGTTCTATAACCTTCTTCCATCTCTCAGGAAGCCTCATTATGCCCTCTTTCCAAAATTGTTTAAGTTTACTTGTAAAATATTCATCTAGGTGCATTTTTATTTCGCTTATGGATTTGAAAGATTTACCACGGAGAGAATTTTTTAAGGAGAGAAACAAGTAGTAATCGGATGGAGCAAGATCTGGGGAGTATGGAGGATGAGGTAGAACGTCCCAATCAAACTGTAATAATTTTTGCCTTACGGCTAACGCAACATGCGGTCTTGCGTTGTCGTGATGGAAAACGACGCCTCGTCGGTTCGCCAATTCTGGCCGTTTTTCTGCTATGGCTGCTTTCAATTGATCCAGTTGATTGCAATATTTGTCAGCATTGATCGTATCATCTTGAGGAAGGAGCTCGTAGTACACTACACCTTTCCAGTTCCACCAAGTGCACAGAAGAACCTTCTTCGGATGAAGTCCAGGCTTCGCAACAGTTGAAGGTCTATTTTCCTTGGACCAAGTGCGTTTTCGATGCACATTTTGGTATAAAATCCAAGTCTCGTCTCCAGTGACAAGCCTCTTTAAGAAAGGATCCCTTTCATGTCGCTGGAGAAGCAAATCGCACGTAGAGACGCGGTTCATAAGGTCGGTCTCCGTCAATAGATGTGGAACCCAAACTTCATATCGATTCGCATATCCTATCTTGATTAAATGCTTATGTACCGTTGTCTTGGGAATATTAGTGGCATCCATTATCTCATGCACACTATATCGTGGATTTTCAGTGAGCACAGTCTTGATAATGTCCGTATCAGTCGTTGCTGGGCGGCCGCTGCGGTCTTCATCTTTCAACTCGAAATTGCCAGCTCTAAATTTCTTAAACCAATTGCGGACGGTAGTCCTAATAGTGGTAGTACCACTCCCGTAAACGGTGAAAATCTCGTCTGCAGTGTCCTTTGCACTATTGCCTTTTTTAAAGCAATGAAGCATAACATATTGCATATTGAACGGTGCAGAAAAAATTTTAAAAGAGATTTGTCACCAACGAAATGTACTTTGAAAGAGCTCTGGGACGACTGAAACCGATGCCATAAACGGCTAAGAGATAAGCCTGCATGTTTATATAAACACAGCCATTTAGAGTCACTCATAGCGTGGCGCGGAAGAAACTTATGGGACAACCTAATACTTTTACATCATTTTGATCTCAAATTCAAACATCTTTACGGACACTGAAAAATTGTTTTCGTAACTAAATCTTTCCGGAACCATAATGATTCTGAAAATTAAAATCTCTTCTTTACTTTCTTCTTAGAATTTGTTGTATCTCTTAATAAAATTATAACCATTTAAAATATCGACAATTTCTCATCGAGTGTACGAAATGTACACTACGTCGTACATTGTACGTACATTTCAAAATGTGCATTCACGGAAGTATACAGAATTAATTGATTCCACGCCTTAACGAATCTTCATTTTTAAAAAAGCCATTAGTTAAATGTTTTCTCGCGATGCTTTCAACGCTTTAACAAGCAAAAGTTCATTCTCGCAATGTATTATGCACGAACAATTCTTATATCTGTAAATCGATAACTGCGAAAGTTATGAAAAAGGCAAGTACTTGTTTGCTAACGGTAACGGTAACGGTAACGATCTCACCGAAGGAGAGACGTCAGGATCAAAAGGCATAAAATTCAGAGAGTAATTCGTTTGCGCATTGGGAAACATTATTCGCAGAGAACGAGCAGAATAATAAACGACGAGGTGAAAACGGCGAGGATGCGACAGGCAGGCGTCGACACGCCACGAAAGTATAAAGACCAATTCAAAGTTCCCGCGAAAATAGGGAAGCCTGATAAACCACATTTTACCGAAATTTTCGAATCTTAATTGCGAGGAAATGGTGTGTAACGGCGTGAAATATTACCCAGAAAAGATGCTGACTCTTATTACAGTCGGCCGAGGAGGGAACCGCTTAATCCGGTGACTTCTCTCTCTCTCTTTCTCTTCGCATCCCCACACCTGCCGAAAAATGCTGACCCGTCATTTCCACTGCCAATCTGTTACGCGTGGAAAGGAACAACTGAAAGAGAGCTGAGGAAAAAGAGTCTCTTCACTCGAGTCTCTGCGTTTCCACCTACGTTTGTCTCTTCTTCCAAAAGACGTTACACACCGCACTTTCTCTCTGCATATTCTTGATTCGATTTTCCTTTCACTGCGTTGCGTCATCCTCGAAAACAAAAATTTTAAGCAACACGCAAACTTACTCGTGGTTATTGATCGAACGTGTTTATTGATCGCTCGTGAATGTAAGCAACGACCAACGAAGGTAGGATTTAAAAAAAAAAAAAAGAAAAGAATGCTTAGTCGTGGAGAATTTTCATCCTGTTTCGTACTACTTCGTCCCAATTAAGAACCACGGGCTCGTTAGCACGAAACGAACCACGACTTAATTTTAATCTCAAACAACGGTCAAACGTCGACGGTGGTCGTTCTTCTTGTTCGCTCGACATTTCACCCACCTTCTAATTTCGTTCGGTAGCTCGTGATGAAACTTCCCTGATCGTGGCACCGACTGCTTTTCTCTAATTAATGGTTTAAACATTTATCACACGCTCTTGTTGATACGACGAGACACCATGTGTAACAAAGGAGGAGAGTTGCTGAGAAAAGAAAAAAAAAGGAAAAGAAAAAGAAGAAGCAACTGGAAGAACGGCGACGATACACACAGTGTAGTCGACGACGGTAGAAACGATGACGATGCCGCGAAACCCACGATGTTGAACTATTTCTCCCGTTGTGGAATTTGCATTCCCGTGCAGGGGAATCTTTGTGCGGCAATATAGCAGACAGTAATCTGGATGCATTGGCAAAGGCAAGGCGTGATGCGTGCGGCAGGGCCGTAACGTGTCGAGGTGTGTTGGCCGTGATCGGGCGCAGGCGTCGTGCCCAGGTACGTTCGTCAGTCGTCGGCCGAACTTGAAACGCGCGGCTTCGCGTTCTTCTTCTCGTCACAGAGCAACATTACGATTGTTCTCGCGCCAAAACACTCGACACACCTACACGTCTCTACTCTTTCGCTGTCCGGCGCTTCCAGCACGTCGATCCGTCGTCCACGATTCGCGTGACCGTTTGACTAATTTCTCGAATCCTGCGGCGTTCAAAGCGTCTTGTCATTTTTGTCGAGTCCTCTAATTTTCGCGTGCCTGCCACCACTCGAATCGATCGTTTGTTTCTCATCCGTTGCGACCGATTTGTGCTCCCGATTTCCGACAAGTACGTAGTTGCAAAGTTCCTGTGCGCCACGCCAACGCGTAAAACTTTGACAACGTGATTACGTGTGAATCTCGGAATACACTTGGAGATCGTGTCTGTGCTGTCTCGTTTCTTTCACTTTTGAGAAAATTGCGAACCTAATCGTGCTGCCACTTGAGATAATCCATTCGAAATTATTAAGATCATTCCATTTTTGCACATCGTTTCGCGCATCTTTTCCATTCATTTTCAATACTCGATCGGAAACGATGTCTCTGGATCAAAAGAACATCATTCCCGCTGCAATTTCGTTGCTTTCACGATCCATTTGCCTCTTCCGATCCATCGGCCAATCGTTGTGTCAAAATGTATACGCGTTAAACTATCTGACTACCAGCGTGACGTAGCAGCATTTACGATGCTCGTATTTCAAAATTCCGTTTCTTGTCTCTATACTCGAACGAGTAACTCGACTTTTCGAGTAATTTTGACTTGCGACGATTCGATGTAGAATGCAGTTTGAATCTGCATAGTGAAATCGCAACAATCGCGGACGAAGAGCTTACAGCCATTATCGAGTGAAACACTATCTTTTTGACACACGCTCCGACCATTTCTCGATCCAACTCTGCCTCTTCTCTACTACGCGCGGATTACGCGCTACAAATCCACGTTCGCTTCTTTCCGTCCATTCGTCTCCTCGTGCGTTTCTTTTTTTTTCTTCTTCTTCTTCTTTTTTTTCCTCTTTTTAGTAGCGGTAATTTTTATATTCTTGGAGTCAAATACAAGAGGTAGCCCGTTACGTGTTCGGAAAATTGATACGACGATGGATGCATAAAAGTGTTTCACGTGGAACACGCTGCGACAGACGAAAGACACTGGCTGGAACACAGGCGAAGAATGAACACGTTTGTTCGAGGCACGGCTCACGATTTCGTCGAGCGATAAGTGGTAAGAGTTACTACCATTGGACACAGTCCAAAATTCATTTCAACTTTCTACCTTGACGCGATAACCGATTCGTATCCATCGATTTTCGATTTTCGATTTTTCGATTCTTCCGTCTCGCGATTTCTCGTATCCGCGTGTACACTCGTAAACCTACGCGCATAAACGCACGACTAAATCGAGAGACATTACCGAGTATCATGGAACCTAAAGACCTTAAAAGGTCTTTATTTGCAATCCAGAAAAATGTTAATTCGTAAGCTGTAATTAGCTTTGAAGTGCAGTCCCCGGAGCACCGTATCGGCGAGCTCGCATAGCTAGTTACCTCCTTCGAGCATTATGACATCACAATTACGCGAACAGTAAACTTTATGCCACAAATTACAACGATGCAACGGAATAGACGAGACAACTTTGACGTAGCTACGCGCCTAGGGATAATTACATAAAACGTTCGTACTGTCTTCTTTCTGACGGCACGTCAGAAACGAGACACTACGAAACGCGTAAAACGATTCGATTTCGCTGAATTGACTGCTTTCGATTGAATTCGTCGAACGTGAAATAGCACCGATGATGGAACTTTAAAAGATCGGAAAAGTTATTTCGTTATCAAAGTTCCCGATAAATCGATCCATTCATTTCGTTTTTGATCGCGCTCATTACGGGACAATGTTGCGTTTCACTTGGAACTTTTTTTTTTTTTTCATTTCAATTCTGTTTTCAACATTCTAGCCTAAAAACGAGTTTCGAAAGCTTGCTCGGTATTTTTTTTCATTACTATATACTTGTTTCGTCTGGACTCTAGAATTTTATGAAATATTTATGACAAAGTTGCGACAAAGTATCGTTCGGTCCTTAATGAATTAATTATAGCTTCTAGTAACGATTACGTACCTTCTAACTTGACACGCCCTGTTTAGTGAATAAAAGAAGAGCAACGTTCTACGTTCAACAAATCAAACTCATGCTTAAGACAGCTCTGCTAATGAAAAATTAACGCGATCAACGTCTGGCCGTATTTTATTTAACTCGCAGTGGAAAGAGACCGAAAATATACAATTTCTCGGCACGAGAGTGTCGTATAATTTAATAATACCGCCTCGAGTATGCCTTACGTGTCTGGATTTCTATTCCATTCTATATAAGTTCTCTCGACGGCGAGTAGTAAACTTTCGTCAGACGGTAAGTTTTACAGTGAACAATTCCACTAACGACGATAACGTGATCACAATGTTCCGCGATAACTGGCTTCTAACAAAACTTTGATCGTGAAAAATCCGTACAATTTGTTCCCACGATATTTATGAATTTATCATTGAAATTTGATTAAGACACCGCTTACGTTATTATTACGTTCCACGCTTTCGTTCGTTAATCCCATTGAATGCTTGACGTTCGAGATAAAAGCGCAAGCAAAAACATCCAGCAGGCTCGACAGTTGTGTTTAGATCCGTGGCTTTGTTTGCTTCTGCCGGGGAAAGGGGGACGATCCTCTTCTAATCGCACCAAGCAAACCGTCCGTCATTTTCATCCTCGGGCTGAATTGCGACGGAAAAAAGCTCCGAGCCGAGGTTCGGCTTAAGAAAGGGAAACAGAACCGACCGTAATCTATGAAATCCCGTGGATCTTTGCCAACGTTTGCGTTTTATTGCAACTGTTTACTTACGAAATCGCCAAAATTTCGCCCGAGGATAATAGGTGCTCGCAGTGGCTCGCATTAATATTCGGACTGTTGCGATTTCCTAAGAAAAAGATCGTACGATAATAAACCTCTACTTTTAAAAATACTGTCAATTGTCACAGTACGTGAAAACATTAAAAAACTGAATCTATACAATAGTAGTGTAGATTGAAGATTGAAGCCTCCCGTTTACAACTTACAACGACTTCCGAAATCTTAACGTTCTTCACCGTTTTGTTAAACTTTGAATGCTAGGCTTAAACGAAAATTCGAGAAATCGTAAAATTTTCGTTGTTGCATATTTCCTTTCGCTTGATATTCGTGAATTTTATGTCGTAAAATGAACTGTGACAATTTATAGCATTTTCGAAAAGAAAACTGTCTTTACTTTGTCATCTGTTAAATAGTGTAAAATATCTTGGAATAAAATAAAGCTTCGAGCTTTAAGATGAACCCTTCACTTTATAAGATAAAATTATAACAATTTTAATATTTAGCGTCAAAATATTAATGTGAGTCGCTATGTAGTACCTACTCGTCGTGAGTAATTTGAAAAAAAAAGAGACGCTTTTGAATTTGTGTTTTAAATCGAGCACACATGACGACATGGCGTCAAAGGACATCTGTCACGTTCGAATAACTCATCACGATCAAATTGGTTTGCAACTTTTTTAGAGAATGTTTTTCTCATTTAGAGAAACGCGAAAGAAGAGTTGGAAATAAATCACGCATTTATATTTCGCGGAGCAACGCACGATCGATCATTAAAAAATAAAATACCGACTGAATGAATCGGATAATTTCGTACTAAATAGTTTCCAAGATTATCATATTACAGTGAACCGTCGTTCATCAGACTATAATACGAAATCGTATTCTCTCGTCGTGTCGGAGAAACGGAAAAATACCAAATAGATCGATGCGGTTCTGAGTATCGTTTGCCAAACAGCGAGATGGTAGGGAATAAAAGAAATGAGATGCACCACCAGCTGAAGCGTTATCGACCATGCGTGACATTATTGATTCAATAAACGATCCAAAGCGCGCTAATTGCATTATAAGTCTATAGGACGGCAAGGCGATGTAGAGTGTAGAGAAACGTAGATAAAGAAAACCGTTTATGAGGGAGAAGAGAGAAATCTCTCGCGAAGAGAGAGAACGTGTCAACGAGAAGACGGGAAAACTTCGAAACGAGTAGAAAACAAGTATACGCGGTTGCGAAGGAACAAAGCAGAGCACAATACGACTGTCTTCTCGTTGACGCTGCACTTTCGCTCGTATTGGCTAGCTAAAATGCGAAAGGGCGAACCTGGCGGAGAAAGAAAGAACAAGCAGGAATGGAACTCGGAGGAAGTGGATATTTCGCCTGGAGAAAATTTGAATAAAACCGGCGGGCTGGTAGTTTCCTCTTCGGTCTTTCTCTCTCTTTCGTCCCTGTTCCGTCCTTCCACTGCCGACTTCTTCCTGTCGTCGTTCCAAACCCTTGCGTCCGCTAAAGAAATGCAAGTTTAGCGCTGGAAACTCACAAAGAGAGTCCTGGTCAGGCCAAACTACCACGAGTCTGCTCTCGTTGCTCTAACATTTGTCGTATAATATCGCATGCCTTTGCCTTCTTTCCTTGAATTCACGCAAACGGACTTTTGTCTCGTTCACTCTCACTCTACTACGACGGTATTTCGCGAACTCTGCTGAACGCTTTTTGCGAATCGAGTTCGATTGATCGAAAATTGTTCGCATTCGCTCGAAACTGGCTGAAATATGTTACTACGAATTTCCGATTGCAATGCTTTTTACATAATTTGTTCTGTTTGAAATGTTCCACGCAATTATCTTCCAAATCTATTCGTTGTAGAAAAGAAAACTGCACGACTTGTTCTCCAGTACGATTCGTCTCACTGAAAGGCCCAGGAGCAACATTTGAATCGATAGAAAACAAATTACAGACGCGATCGCTCAGTACCGGACAACGCCACTCTTACTCGAGACGTTTACCCCGCGGCTCCTCACGAATCACGTGACCCAAATCAACCAATCGCTAATTTTCGTTGCATCAGCGTTGCACCTGAAGAGGCCCGATTTTTTTGGGTTACCTCCGCTAAAATCACTGTCAGCGATAAAAACTGTAAAACTTATTTTTTTTCGAAGGGGATATCTTTTGGTCATTCACAAATTTTGTCTACGTTTTGCCTGCTTTTTCGAGATTTCAAGATGACCTCTGTTTCTTCAAATGAAACTGTGTATACCGGTCCATGACGAATTCATCGACCTATTACGTACGAAGCATTCCCTGAAACATTGGAGAGGGCAGCTGTCCTTTAGAGATAGAGTAAACCAGTGCATTTGCGCTGGAAGCCACCATCGCGAATGCGAAAGATAAGATAGGACGAATCCGGGTGAGATGGCCTTACAAGCGAGATGGCTAGAGATCTCATTATAGGGGTTATCAAATGTCAATTTTCACCCCTTTTTTAGTTTTATAATGTAATATATATTGTAGCTTGATCATAAATTATATCAATGTACGTGATTAATTTCCTTGTTCGTTTTCATTTCAAGAATAAGGTAAATTATGTATAATGTATTATATATATATATGATATAATTGAATAGTCTCAAAAATTTTCTGTCTATCCAATATTTTATCAAAAAGTAAATATTTCTCTAGAAAAATCCCCTAACAATAGAGTATTATGAACAAATGAAAAATTATTTGGATACTGTAGAGGTAATTCAAAGAAGTAAAACGGTCGTGAATACAGCGTCAAGAGTTTTTGGCATTCCGGCATTCTTACGTTAAGGAGACGTACGGGTATCAATAGAGTAAAAGTTGATTCATACATTTTAACGTTACGAGAAAATCTCTTAACAAACCGCAAAGTAAAAAACTTAATATAGATGAGACAGGAGTATAGTTGAATAATAAACTAAAAATTGAGCTCAAAATATGTATTTTTTATCTGACCTACTTTTACCGGACACTCGGACAGTCCGGATGAGATGGCCTTTTGTACGAGACGTCACTTTTTCTGTCTTGTAAATCTATGATTATTTTTGAATTTTCTGTTTGTAACGTTATAAATTTATTTATATCCATCTTTCACAAATATATACTCTCTTTTTAGATATCGATTATATTTAAGATGTAATAATTCTTTCAAAAAGAAATAGGCCATCGCTACTCTTGATACGTTCAACCCAGAGGACTTTTGAAAGGTGCTAAACGATCTTGAATAACATTGAAATGCAACATTTGATAAGTCAATGAATTCGTTATAGAACGAGCTATGCATCTGAAAAAAATGCATAGTTTCGTTAAAAAAGAAAAGAAAATCATCTGGAAGTCTCGGAAGCACCTAGATAAAATTTGCGATCTTCGAAACTTCATTTTTTTCTATAACGAATAGTTTAGTAGATAGTTGCGTGGAACATATCAAACGCACCTCGTATGTATTTTTTTTTTTCACGCAAGCTAAACGATAGAATTAAATTCGGAAGATTTCTCCCTTCAGCCACGAAAAGGAGGAAGCTTTTCGTGTTTTCTATTCTCACTGAGAAACCATAGCCAAACCATAAAGAAAGACAAAATTCGGGCGAGATAAATATTCCTCTTTAGAAAACGGAGCCATAGTTTCCGTCTGTCACAGACGTCCGCGCGAAATCGTTTCTCCGGAATAGTCTTTCCTCATTTATCCAGAATGCGACGATGTAAAATATTCTGGTGCTCTTGACGTCGAGACTTTTCATCCTCTTTCGGGTTTCTTATTACTCTCGCGATATTCGAATGTTTTTTTATGCATGAAACGAGTCGCACTATGTTCGTACACGAAAGAGTCGTCGTCGTCGTCGTCGCGTAACACGAAGGAAAAGTATTGACAACGAGCGAGGAACGGCCTTCGAATTACCGTTTAACGAGCTCATTCCGTAGCGAGTTTCAATTGTCGATTTTCCGGCTAATTCCGCAGGACACGGCGTATAAGATAATTCCAACCGAGTTGGGCAGAGAGACTTTTGGCTGTTCTCCGTTTGCGGAAACCTGTCAGAACTATAGGACAGAACGGCTGCGCGCGTTACAGTTTCCAACAAACGCGCGCGACGATCATTTTCCCCGGAGTACTTCTTGTTCGTCCAATATCCAAATGCAATATTCCATTTCCCTGGGTTTTGCACCTCCGCTCTCGATTCAGCTCGGCCATTGTTTAAGTCACCCTCTCGATGGCCACGTATACGAGATCGTATCCTGCACGCGGTCCGAATCGTCTTCCAAGCACTTCTGTTCCTCGCGCTTGCCATTCGGTATAAGGAAACCTGCAAAAAAATTCCCGCCCCCTCCCCCCCTCCCACCTTCTTCCATAGATTTCGTTATTCGGCCAAATGCACTTTGCCAAAGCGAGCAATCTTTGAAAGATAAGAAACGCTAGTTTTATCATCTTCAATGTTTCATCTTCCTATAATTGTCGTTCGTTCGCAACATGTTTACACGTTCGTTATAAGCAACAACACGTTTTGTACAGATGTTCAAATCCAATCGCGTAGCACGGTCAGCCAATTAAAACGAAATAGAACAGCGGTGTGATAACAATGATTCAAGAACGATCATCGTTCTCTCACGCAAGCGTTTTACTTCCATTTGCTATGGGCACCGATCGATTGAACGGAACTCGTTCGAACGACGACGTGTGACACGAGGTCCGTGAGCAACGAAGAAACAATCTCCTTCTGGAACGAATGTCGAGTGAAAAATTGAAAAAAATGTACTTGTGAAGTAGTGAGTCGTGAGCAAATCGAATCGGTTCGACGAGTGGAGTCGAGTCGAATTGGATCAATGAATCCGTGTCCTCCGTCGAACTCATTGATCTCGACTGCGAGATTTGTTCTTATCTCGCACCGATTCATTAATAACGCCCGGTCCGTACAAAGGATATTGCAGCAAAGGATTCGTAGGAACGTATCAATCTCTGTGATCTGGCAGTGTTGCCATTCCGAGGGATTGTTCCGACAGGATCAAGCTGGCGTGCGTACGTAAAATTGCGCGCAATCCGTTTTAACTCCGACCGGGAGAGATCGGTATCTCGACCCTGTTATCAGAAATAGCATCTGCAATGGGGAATCGGCCCTTCGATGACCAGTCAGCTCATACTCGGAGCGCGATAGCGGAATGGCGCATCGATAACAGGTACATCGGTCTTACGTAGAAAGATTTCATTTAAAGATAATGACCATTGGTGGATGACCGGCATGCTCTACCTAATCTTACAGCTTCGATCAACGAACGTGTTTCGAAATTTTCTTTCGGAGAAAAAAAAAGAGTTTGAAAAATGCAGTTTCAGTTTTCTAAAATAAATGTCGATATATAGCGACTCGAACACCTTACTAGCGAGGCTGTTATAATTTTGTAAGAAATCGTACATTTCAAATCCTGAAACGTCTGCTTTCAAGGTGTATCGTTCATTTTACTAGCATTCTGAAATGTTTTTACATTTTACGTAGCGGGTGGGTAAGTGAAAATATCCTTTTTTTTTTTTTTTGCAAAAAAATATGTACACAAATTGTCATAGTTTGTAAAAACATTGAAAAATTTTGTTCAGTGAATTGAATCTAGAATAAATTTGGAAGCCTCCCCTTTACAACGGCTTCCAAAAGCTTGACGTACGATTGTTTTTCGAAATTCAAGAAATCTTTTCGCCTGATATTCAAAGTTCAACAAAATGGCGAAGAAAGACATTATATCGAGTTTTAGGAGATCACTGTAAAAGGAAGACTTCAGTCTTCAAATCTGTTGTAGATTTGGTTATAAAAAGAATTTTTCAACATTTCTACATACTACAACAATTTATCGGCGTTTTCGAGAAGAAAACTGTCTTCTTACTTTGTCATTTGCTACACAGCGTAAAAACATCTTAGAATAAAACGATGCATCTGGAAATTGATGGCTTTGAGCTTTAAAATGAACGCAAGTTTCACTATTGTACGATCTGTTTTTACGAAGTTACAACAGTTTCAATATTTAATGTCCGAATAACTCTAATACGAGTTGCTATGTACAAATCGAAATATTTTCGTTTCGTTCGAAACGAAGGCGATCGTTATACAAGATCAACCACTACATCGAGAATGTTTTGCTGTGCTCAAAAGAGTTGGAAGCAGAGTGTAAACGTTTTATTTTGTGCTATTGATTTTCGATTCGTGTGCCGAGCTAAAAAAATTGCATTGCCTTCGCATCGTTTACGCCGACAGATGGTCTTGGCAAGACACGTTTAAAAGTGTTCGAGTAAAGTCGGGTAAATGAGAAGTATCATGTCGGCAGATGGTTGGACAGAGGAATGCGAGCCAGAGTAGAAAACAATAGACGAATTGAAACGTTTAATAAACCATGTGAAACCA
Source organism: Melipona beecheii (assembly GCA_032399605.1). Taxonomy (NCBI): domain Eukaryota; kingdom Metazoa; phylum Arthropoda; class Insecta; order Hymenoptera; family Apidae; genus Melipona; species Melipona beecheii. The sequence continues at coordinate 848,197 of JAUCMO010000210.1, read as the reverse complement.
CGACCACCAACATCGTTTACTGCAACCTGACACAGAACAATTTCTGTATCTGTTGCCTGTATCCTAACAAGAATTTCACCAAATCCGAACGATGCTCAAACTAAATTGAATTTTGTTCGATCGACGAAACGCGTCATTCGAAAGGTGAAACATTACCATTACACATTAGCACGATTGGCATAACCAGGTTTGGTTACTTTCGCGGTTGGCAGTTAATTTTATATCTATTCGATCGTTCTTTCATTGTTCGTTTGTTTCCACTTTTCGCAAGTTTTCTTTTAATATTTGCAGTCTATTGGCAACTGATGAGCATTCGAAGGAATAAAAGCTTTTCTCACAAAATCGTGTTTTAAAATGTTCGGTTTCAAAGTTTCATTTCATTAATATCGATAGAATACTTTTAAAATAAAATACAATATTGAACAAAGTTTATTGTGAAGAATGAAACGACGACAAAATATACAGAGGTGGACGAAAATATTCGCGCACTCGATGAAAAATTATCGACATTTTGAACTATTACAATACTTCTCTCTGTAAAGAGAAATCGAAGAACAATCCAGGTGGCCTTATTTTAAAGTACGAAGCCTCCCCACTTTGGCAACCTCTCTTACGTTAGTTTTTTTTCAAAGTTTTAGTGTTCTTGTATTATGTAACAAGGATACTTTGTTCTCAAAAAATGTCAAAATTCAAATACCTCTGAAGACATTGAAAAAATTTTTCTCACGACTAAATTTACCATGAGTTTGAGAAAATTGACGTCTCCTCTTAAAACTTGCTATACGATTTTTTTCTTGTCATTTTACCGAACTTTGAACATTAGAGTTAAATAGCAAAATGTTAGAATTTCTTGAATTTAAACTTCGACGAACTGAGTCATAAAAATTTTTCACTGATTTCAAAGACGTTTAAATTTTTCCAATTTTTTCGACAATTATCCTTGCTTTTTTACCAGGTGCATGATGTAAAAATACCTTTGAAAAGAAAACAGTTTCACGGTTCAAAAAGAGACCAACTGGATTGTTATACAATTTTGTTTTACAAAGTTTAAACAATTTAAAATTCGATAATTTTTCGTTGAATGCGTGAATACTTTTGTATATTAATTTTGGTTTCACTAAAAGAATAGCGCAATAACAAAAAAGTCAATTCTGAACGGTCTTTTGATAAAAAGTAGATTGAAAGAAATTTTAAACACATATAAAAACGTGCAATTGTACTTGTTACAAAATTGTTGTTACTGTTACAAAAACACGTATCAACCAAACATCGTGCGTTCAATTTAAATTTATAAATAAATTTTTCAACAGTTGCGCAAATTTATATTTTCAAGTACATTTTAGTAATAAATTATTTTCAATAATTTTCCGTATATTCCATCCGTATATTCTAAAAGATGTTCAATATTTTTTACCTTGGCTCTTTTAAACGGAACAGTAGAAATATGTTTATTGATAAAATTCACTGTCCTTTGCTAAAAATAAAAAATTTATAAACCTCGTTGTATTTCTATGATGCATACGAATAACCATCGAATATGTGTTTTAACATTTCATATGATCGAATTTTAAATTTTAAATTCTTTCTCTTTGATTTTGTGATTTAAGTTTCGATAATTTACGATGATTTGAAGGAAGATATTTCTGAAGAAAGGTCCTTTCCATATTTAACAAGCAGCATGTCCTTTTTCCATTTAATTTGTCGTTTTTTTATCCAATTACAACAGAACCTCAATTGTTTGCATACCTATTATCCTAACGTAATCTGACTTCACTAATGAATCTTTTATCATGAAAATCATTGAAAATAATTATCAAAACAAGATTTCTTCGCAATATTTTAGTAACAATAGTGTCGTCAATTAAAATAAAATATGAAAGCGTGCAACATAGCTCGAAAATCAATGGCCAGAAGTATAAAAAATAAGGAGCAATTAATTGAAAATTAATCTACATAACGATGATGCCGATGATGAAGATGCATTCACAGCTTTTGAAAGAGGATCAGATGATGCGAAGAACAAAAGGTACATGCAACTTCAAGCAATTACCTAAACCTTACTTCAAAAAGTAAGAGACACAGAGGCTAAAAATGTTATTTCCAAACTTAATCGATAATCAAGGCTCTATTGTATTGCAATATAAAGTTGGTAATTTATTGACATATAAAGTCAAGCCAAAAATGCCATAAAATTTTTCGAAAAAGATCCTTATTTCTTAAAACTTTTCAATATTACCTTGTCATAAAAATAGGACAGTAGGTATCTATGAAGATCGTATTAATGGTTTACAACTTGTTCTAACAAAACGAATAATATGGAACGGCGATCGGTTTTTTCTTGTCTTTGCGAAATTTTGTAAAATTCAACCGAGCTCCCGTACCCTGTGATACAGTTAAATTCGTAGGAACAATATTCAAATATAAGTTCGAGTTCTCTGACTTTTCCTTTTTTTTTTTTTTTTTTTTTTTTGATACGCGAAAACATTCAATTATATGGCGATTGAGCTTTTGCAATGCGTGTTGGTATGCATACATCTAGTCATTAAAACTTTTATCGTCGCATTTCGTTGCTACGTGTTGTCTGAGAGGACAGATCAGCGTAATTAGTTCCAAAAGCTAACACGAATACCGACATGGTTGAAATAAAATGACTCGATTCTCTTATTATCTTGTTAATACTTAATTATACTCATTTTCTTATCTTTTACAACGATCTACTACGTGTGTGTGTGTGTGTGTGTGTGTGTGTGTGTGTGTGTGTGTGTGTGTGTGTGTGTGTGTGTGTGTAGAGAGAGAGAGAGTACGTATATACAGTTTATTATATATTCTGGTTACATGTACGCTGTTATTTAAATGTGAAAAAATGTTTCAAACAAAAGTGCATAGTTTCCAGGAGAACCACATAACATTGTAATCGTTTCATTGTTATTTTGCTTTTTCATCGAGATACGAAGGTCATCTTCAGCTTTTTAAATTTAATTTATTTCTTGATCCATTGATCGATGCAGCATACAAAAAAGTATTAACCTGTACATTGTGAAACATCATTAGTTTAGAAGATACTTTAATTTTAATTTTATAAACTCTACGCATAAAAGACAAGGACAATATGAGCACAAACTACCCGTACGATCTTTCCTCGTCATTCGTACGATAGATTTTACAGAATTAAGACTAAAATATCTCTTAAATTTAATCGTTTTTCGCTTAAATAGGTCGATACTTTAATTTATAAAGAATGTCGTACTGCATCGATTAATGGATCACAAAATATCGTAAAGACCAACGTTGTTAATTTATGACGTACTTTAGTTTGCCCTTACATATTAGATAATTTATAACTGGATCTTCCATCAATTTCAGTCAATTTCAGTCAAGTGCGACGATTTTTCCCGGACAATAACAATTGCCACGTCATAAAAGTATGGCTTAACGTACTTGCTACTCCACGCGGATCAGTCTCGTGGTAACGAGAAATTTTAGAAATCTCCCTCATACTTTCTGAGTAATTTTGACATATTCTCCGCTCTATAACTTAATCCTCTTCAGAATCTTTTGAAAGAAAAAACGAAAGAAAATCTCGCAGAAGAAAGCTCTGAAGAGTTGAGAGTAGTAATTTTCAATCAGAATCAATTGGTTAGTAATCAGTAATCAAAATCAGAGTAGTTCTTAATCAGAGTCAGAGTAGTTAGATTAGCAATCAGAGTTAGAGTCAGTTAGTTAATCAGTAAGCAGAATCAGGCGGAATCAGTCTGCCTTTAACTTCAGTTCAGTCAAACAGAATCAGCTGTCGCTTCTAGAAACCAAAGACAATCAGGCTTCTCGTGATAATAAATCTAGTACAATCAGCCAAATTCAATTTCACTCGTTTCCCACGGCGATTGTCCTCCACCAGACAAAGTAGACATTCTATTTGAAAAACTGAAGGTGACTTTCATACAAAAAAGCAAAATAACAATAAATAAACTGTTACATATTCTTCTGGAACTACCATGGTAACTTTTGTTTGAAATGTGTTTTCGTATTTTCAATGGCTTACGAATACGAATGAATCGGACATACACTCCCGCTCGAGTCTTAGGATTTTCAATATATATATTTTATAAATATAAATATATATATTTACAATATATAATAATGTAATAACAGAATATATCAATGTATTGACAGAATCTTTATTATAAAGTATGTTTTATATTCATTGTACTTAAGTCTATTATAATTTATTGTAAATACAATAATAATTTACACTTTTATATTGCAAGTACATTGTAAATTTCGTATTTATTGTATATAATTTATAATTTATATTTATTGCACTATCTTTATTAAACTAATATAGAACTTGTCCTAAGATTTCTGAGCGAGGATGTACATTTATAAAGTGGTTTATAAAATAAACTGATAATATTCGTAGAAATACGTTTGTATCTTTCATGTAACGAAATTTTCTTATTAATAGTGTCTTTTTTAGTCGTATCAGCAACATAATATGTACGTATGTACTATAAAATTTCTGTTATTATTGCACGCCAACCCCCAACTTGCAGCCACAGACAATACACATTTCGACTCGCTGTGTATACAACAATAACGTAACTTGTAACATAAAACTTTGTGAACAAAGGAGCTCAGAGCACAATTTTCATCTACCGAAAATGTCGTGTGACATTTTCCCAATCCAACTCTTGCGAAATAAATCGTCCAAACGAAGGGATCCTTCCGTAACGAGGCATTATTCGTCGCGCTGGGAATGACTTTTGGCTACAATTGAACATTTTCGAACGACGCGAAATTTTCGAATGACAATATCATCCATGCAAATATATATATATATATATATATATATATATATATATATATATATATATATATCTCAATTGCGAAAGTGACGTTAAAGTACAGATGGCCGAATATCACGCCGTTAATTGCGCCCTTTTCACTGATAAAATTTCGGTAGCGCACAGTTCGATGGAATGAAGATGAAAATAGCGATGGTCAAATGAAACGAACGACCACGAATCCGTGCAATTATAACCGATGCGTGGTGGCATGCCGTAGTACGCAGCGATCGTCGGCGAGCAGCGAACGGCGAATGGTGTACGACGAGTGGGTTAATTGAATCGACCGTAAATTGCAATCGGTGAAGTTGCAGGGAAATAGCAGGCAACGCGCGGTATGTCGCGTATCTGCGGCTCGTGATACACGCATAACTGCGTACGCGGAACACTCGTGACTCCATATTCGTAACTTATTTGAACATAGACGCTGGCAGACGCATGCTCGTTGGGTTGTCCAGTGGTTCGATCACCCTACGATAACCACCCACGTCAAGACAAATATGCGGTAAGCAAATTTTGACGAGCTACTGCGCCTATATTTGTGTTCGATTTTACCTTTTGTCGTAACCGCGAACTTCCGCTCTCTACATCGCGACGCCTGTACACCGATCGGTCTACCAACGTCACCGCCGTATTACCGATACTTTATCTCTCTCTCTCTCTCTCTCTCCATCCTGAGAATCCATTCGTTCAACTTATATCTGGTTCCGACCATGAACCTAGGAATCAATTTCTCATTCTCCTCGATTACACTTCGTTCCGACGCTGACACTAGTCCGACACCGAGAAATTATGATTTTCATTCAGTTCTCCGAGTTCTGTCCGAGTTGCCACCTAGAAAGTACCGTACAATCGTCAAAATCTGCTATTTCGCTTTGTAGCTTTTCTTTATTCCTCGCGTCAATCGTGACGCGATCGTTCCTTAAGTTAGGCCGAGTCGATCGGACTATTGATACTGGTATAAAGTTTTCAGTAGCCAAAGACAAACAAGCAGAGCCGGCTGTAAGCCCAGCGGAACTCAACACCTGCCCTCGGCGACAAATTATCGTCCTCCGTTAGTAGAACGATTTAATACTCGATTTAGGGAAAGACCGTTACTTAAGCGCAACTCGCCATTAACTCGACCGACCGTGGCCGAACTTTATGGTACCAACGACGATGAATAATGGCGTTGCAGAAAATCGTTAGCTTCCCATTAACGGACGAGCCGGCAGGAAATCCTGTTGGTAAACACTCGTAAACCAGACATTCGGAATCTTGATAATGGTTATCGGATCGCGAACCCGAGCGAACGTTTATAAAGTTCCCTGCCGAATCGTTTCAACGCTCGTCCGATCTCGATCTTGATTACTATCGATCCGTTCGATTTGACGAATCGTGCGATTAATGATAAATCAAGTTACACATGTACGTATCAAGAAAAGAGCACTTATTCGCATTATTCCGATTACTGCTTGCTTACTACAGTTGTGTATTTGGTGGCGATGAAAATAGCAACGATCGCAGAAGCCCCGTTCAACGATTAGAGTTTTCCGTTGGCAAACTTTCGCCAATAATTTGTAAATAACAAGAAAGACGAAAGTTAGAATAAAAAGAGAAGAAGTAGAACAGTCACGTTCTACGGTGAAATTTTCGATATCGAAGATAGAAAGTTTCGCGCAGAGAGCAAACCGCAACAAGAAGAGGACAAAGTAACCGTAAAAAGAAGGAAAGAATGAAAAAACGATAGCCAAGGAAGGCAATCGTTTCGCGAATCAGACAGGAACGGTAGAAGGAAATGCCGGTACGCAGGTAGCTCGCTTCCGGCACGTACGGCCGAGAGAAATTTCCAAGCGACCTTTCGTCCTCGAACGATTCGTCGTAAGTTCAATCAAGAAAATTTCGATGAATTCAATTTGATGATTGGGATCCATTTTTATTATTATATCACGTTTAGTCAAGCGCTTCCGCCATCATAAATCAGATTCAGCCTTTCTCGACATTTGCCTCAACGAACACGTGAAGATAAAAGATATGTAAAACCAACGCAAAGGAGAGAATTTAAACTGTCTGGAGGAAATAAACTGCATATCCGATGCAAAGGGAAACTGCGGTGGGAAAACTTTTGAACGAAGCAGAAGAATCACCGTTATCATATATTTTGAAATAAGAATAAACGTGTCGAAAGGAAAAGATAAATGTAGAAGTAAAAGATAAAGCGAAAGATCTTTGCATTAATTTTTTTAATTTTGCAGCAGTCAGAGTTCTCATTCAACGTTCTCGTCTTCTCGGCTACGTGCATAAACATAAGCATATGCATGGACATGTAAAGTTGCATCTGGCTCTCATCTTTCCGACTTTCATAACGGGCAAAAATTTGTTTAAGCTGACGCTTCGCGAAAATTCCACGACCCCGTTCGTACAAGTAATAACTTAGCAAATACACGTGTAAAAATGTTGACGTTGTTAATATAATTCACAACGATATAGCGTCTCTAACTTCGTTAGATTCGGTGTTAGATTCACTGCAATAATTTTGCAGCATAGTTTTACTTAATCATAATAAGCGCGATGCGCTGCACTGCCAGCGGCAGAATTCCCAGGCCAATTTACAGTGTGTTGCCTCCAAATAACCTGCGTTTGTTATTTGTGTCCTCTTCCTACGTCGTCCTACATCTCCTCTACCGTTTCTTTTTTTTTTTTTTCGTTTTTCGAATCCGCGACGTTCCTGCTACTTTCGCATTCATTTGCGAAGATTATGCCTCGTGACCCAGAAATATTTGCGCTTTACCAGGTTCCAATATTTATTGAAAATCGAGTAAAACCTTTTTCCCTCTCTCGTCCTCGTGTCGTTTATTATGAATTGCAGACTGTATTTTTAAATTCGAAAAATACTGTTCACTCTTTCTATCGTCGAATTATATTTAAAAATATTTCTTCCTCGACAACATTTACTTCTTAAACCATCTGAACCACTCTCGAGCTCGCTCGACCCAAATATTCAGAGGTAATTTCGACGAGCAAAGTAGATAATTACACATTTAATCAAGCTAGGTATAATTATTTTTACGAGGTTAAGTACAGCGACAGAGCCGCGTTAACAAACACTTCGTGGTATTCTTTTCGAATTATTGAAGCAAAAATCAAGTAGCTTAGAATTATTGCGCGTGATAAATTATATTTTAACTCAGACCTCAACTGCTTGATTCGTCGACAAAGTTGAGACAAAGGAATATTTTTCGCCTCCACAATCACTTCCTCCAAACAAAAGTAATAAATCTGCAAACTTCAGCTTCCTCCCGGTTACTTATACTATAGTATAAATTGAAGAATCGCGAGATAGCAGGAGCAATTTTATTAACAGTTCAACTTGGAACTCGAGACAGGTTATAAAATGTAGTAAAATATTTTAAATTGCACGCCCTGTTTCGCGTATCTTTCACTTTGAATACGTTTCATACGTTAGCAAATTAATGTAGAATTTCGAATTTCCGTGCCTTTTCAAACTGAACACGCGAATCGAAATAATTCAGTTTCAGTTAATTTTTTGGTAGCTTAACTTAACTACTAGAAAAGTACATAAATTAAATATCAGCCGCTAATTTTTTTGCTTGATGAAGTTTGAAGAGAAGTCGATTTACATTAGTCAGAGGTATAGCTAGAGCACAGTCAGTCACAATCTAAAATTTTATCAAAGTATTCACAGTCAAAAACAATCAGATAAGAAACACTCGTGTTTGCAGTCTCTTTCATTTTTGTTTGTTCACTCGAAAAAGAAACAATGTCGTTCTTCAGGTAGATAAAGAAAAAGAACCTAATATATGAGAAGGGTTCTCAATATGGGAAAGTCTAAAATCTTGCAAAGTAAGAAGTATATTCCATCCACGAACAATTGTGATTCGTGCAATATCGTTATTTGCTTTTTATACGTTTTTTTATAAGAATCAGACACGTGCCGCTAGGCCATTGAAGTGCCATTTAGAATCAATCAATTAAAACAGCTGTAACGAAAGTCTTTTAACGTCTTTGTTGTATTTTGTCGTATCATCTGAAAGATAAATAATTGTATATTTTATGAATTATAATTTAAAATCACAGTCTCAGAAACTTTTATTACTGTGATTCGTCTAAATCTTCATCTTGAGTGAAATTTAACTGCAAGAATAATACCACTTTTGCGTGAAATGTTTTGTGTTTATTAGGCTCTCTATATTAGGAACTTAATTTTATTGAAATGCAGTTTTCGAATAAACTTGCTGATTTATAAACGCTAGACGCTATAAAATATTTAATTAAATAAATTTAAATGCTTTCAGAGGGATAATGGGAAATAATGGGGTCCGAACATGGTGAAAGTGGCTATAGATGCTGTTAGATATAAGAAAATAGGAAATTACAGAGCATTTCGGGGCGTACATTTTGGCGTACTTTTTGGCGTACTTCAAATTATATTAAAGAGATACATTTCGAATTCCGTGGAAAAATACGAATTGAGCTGATCGATATTAATTTGTTTTGATTTTATTTGTTTTAAATGTAAACAAACATTAAATTTCTCTTTGCAATCAGAATGTGAAATTTTTTTATTTTATCGTTATTTCATTTAAGGTGCAATCAGAATTACAAAATATTTACGTAGTAATTATAACTTTAAGTTTAAGTTTAAAATAATATTATAACTTTTAGTTTAAAACAATGCTATTGTGTTGTATTCTGCTAATTTTCACACAAACATAAAAAAATTATTCTAACAAAACAATAAAATTATAACTGACATCTTTATTATTAGAAAACATTGCACCATTATTGAGAATGCTTACCTTCCCACATTAGGGATCCTCTGTGCCCAATATGAGAAGATCGTATGTTTTTGTCAGTTTATTGGACAATAGATAAAAAATTAATGGCAAAAATATAAATGTATCACGACGCAATCTGACATGTATTTAGAAGCAGTAGACATCAAGTGTTTTAAAATTTCTCTATAGGTTGAATCTGCGAACTTTTGAAGAAAACCTCCTCGTATTACATGACTTTCCTCTATGTATCGAATGCTGTAGTATCATGAAGAAAACATTTGAACTTTCAGTAAATTTCTAAATTTAACGGCTTTTCCTATTTTTGGCTTTTAATGTTCTGTGATTTTTAATAAAACGTAAAAAAAAAAAAGAAATTCTGGATCTCATATTCCTCAATATGGAAGATTGAAAGAAGATGTGGAACAAAACGAAAAGAAATAGCCAAAATTGGAAAAAGCCGCTGAATTAGAAATTTACTGAAGTTTCTTTCATATTTCGATTCGCTATTTCATTTCGTAGAATGAACAATATTTTTTTCTGATTGAAATTGTGCAGAGTTCACTATAAATAATATTATAAATTTTATTAAACGTTTGTCATCCGTTGCTTTTTCTAACCATTCTTTTAGTTAATGATCAAATTAAATCCGGTCAAGAGTGCCTTGTCTTGATCGTTAGCAAATCGGAGCAAATTGGATTACGTGCCTAATTTGATGTGACCTGATCGTACTGGAACCGTCAGAAAAGATATTTCTTCCTCCACTTTACAGTAGGAGCACATGATAAGTACATTAAAATGAATGAGTATCCACTATTCACATTTATCTAACAGCAACTACGTTTATATTCACGATTATTTTTTAGAACTGACAAAATTTCCTGTACTACAGATTGTATGTCTCAAATTCCACACAATTGTAGATCAAATTCTATAAACGCTGAAGGACTTTTACAAGTTTCTGTTTATATATCATGTATGTTTGTTTTTATCTTGCCTCGTTCCTTCATTATGGCAAGAATTTTTGTAAAGTATCTTTCATATTTGGTACAAGATCCCATCAAATCATCAATCATTTAGCAATCTTACGTCTTCTCGGCAAATCTCGACGTGCGAGTACGTCATTTGAAATTGAAACAATGCAATCGATATGATCAATAGCGCGATTACGATAAGAAGAAATAGACGCGTAAAGCGCAAAAGAAGACAGGGAAAAAGAAACATTGGTAAATGATGGTCGGACCTGTCCAATGGAATGCGGAGAGTCGGAGAGTTTCAAGCGTTTACATAAGCGTTATCTCTATCGAGATTTATTGATCGATGCACTCTACTTCCGTGACCCATCGGATTCACATGGGATTTCAACGATGTTTCTCCCTCTTCCTCTACTTTACTCTTTACCCTTGTATCTGCCCTCTTCGCATCTATCTGACTCTATCTCCTCTTTCTACCCCGTATCTGTTTCTCTCGCGAGTCGGATATTCGATTGGGGTCAGACACTTGGATTTCACACGATCTATAATGCAGCTCTTTCGAATGGGATAGAATACGAAAGAGGCTGAAATGAGCACATGAGCTCGAAAAATGGCAATCGAATACACGGCGTGAAGGCAAACTGCAGGCCTGAAACGTGGGCCTAATACGAGGCGCGAAAGATTTCAAGTTTACTTTGATATACGTGCCGTTCTCTCGCGACAAAAGTGTCACAAATCCAAGTACATTTTCCAGGAGAAGCGAAAATGTGACTTTGAACAAAATCAGACATTACTTTTTATTGATTAACCCATTTGCATCGCAACTTAAATCGCAAGATTTGAATCGCACATGTTTACGTGCATTGTAATTTGTCAAATCTCGATTTAAATATTTACTATTTTTTGATAATACCAATTACAATGAAATGTTAAAATATGAAATAGAATGATCTAATTATCAGTGTAGATTACTTTCGATTGATTGACACATTTGTGCTATGCAAATGCCTTTTCTTTGACAAAATCTTCAGTCGACAGAACAGTTTAGACATTATATGATCACTGTAACGCTAAAACTTGAATGTAATATACTAAAACTATTGAAAATATCGTTAAAATATAAGTATATAAATTATTATAAATAAGAATTAAACTGTTCCATCGATTAATAATCTCAAAAGATTATTTAAAAAAGAGCAAAAAGATATTTGCAACCAAGAAGTCACTTACACTAATTGATTTCTGTGCCTCTCGCGTATTAACGAATATAATATTCTTAAACGTTGCTCGCGAGTTATTCCGTTTTATAATTTACTCGTGAAATATTAAAACTTTGAAATATTGAAATTTATTCCGCGTTTTTACGCAATTCACGTAATTTACGCAATTCTTTTTCGTAATGATAATCAAGGAACGAAAGTATTCGCACACTTGTTAAAAAATTTTTATAAAAACCATCACAAAGAAAAGTATCATAACCTTATTTTAAAGTGCAAAGTCTTTACATTGACAGTCCTATGTTAGTTTTTTTTTTTTTTTTCGAAGAAATTTTCACATTATTACATAGCAAGCACATACATTTATTTCCAAAAATTGTAAAAATTCAAATGTTGAAAGATTTTTCTCGCAACAAAATCTACCGTACGATCTTGAAGATTGATGTCTCTTAAAACTTGCAGTGCCATTTTTTCTCGCCACTTTATTGAACTTTGAACATTAGGGTTATAAATGGCAGTATGTTAGGATTTCTTGAATTTTTGTCATTTAACTTTGATGTTCAAGGTTCGATAAAATGGCAAAAAAAAAAAAAGATCATACAGCTTTGAGGAAAGTTGATGCGAAGGGAAGACTTAGATCTTCGAAATTACGGTAGATCTAGTCATGAAAAAAAATTTTCAATGATTTTGAAGGCGTTTAAATTTTTAGTTTTCAACTAAAAATTTCACCAGCTGCATGATCTTTGAAAAACATCTTTGAAAAAAAGGGATTCAAGGTTGACAAAATAAAGATTTTACCCTTTAAAACGAGAGATACCAACCAGATTGTTGTACGATTTTGTTGTATGAAGTATAAAAAGTATCGATATTTTTCATAAAATGCAGCACAGTGTCACATGAATCAGAAAGAGTAACATAATTTTTTTTTACCGGCCAAATTCACCATTCACGATGATAAATGAGTACGACTTCCATAATTGATAAAGAACTGTCTCTGCAACATTTTTCTACAAAACTCTCGTTTTACGAGTTACTTTCGTCGCAAGGGAGCGATATGCGTGTTTCATCGTATGATCGAAACATGGTCCGCTGAAAATTTAGCAATCTTCACAAATAAAAATAAAAATGAATCATTCGCGCGATTGCGCGTGGAAAAACGTTTGGAAAAACGATACTTTTTTACGCGCAATCGAACGATACGTGATATCACAACGAAAGTTGAGCCATCAAATCGACGATTTTTCATATGCTTCATTAAAGTTCAGTTGCCTTCCAACTGGAAGTTATCTTCCAGTGTGAAAATAGTTATGATATTACTTCTCTTTTAACGCATTCGATGTTACATGCACTTATTGCGTATAAATTTCTCGAAATTGCACAAGTGCACGAACAAGAGGTTTTAATACGTTTAAGATACACGCATCGTGTAACGTAACTTTGAAAATGTGTAGTTCAGGACGGGGACCGAGTTTACCCCACCTCTGTAATCTCAGCGGCCTTTCCCCAGTACGTTGGTCGAAGCCGACCGCAACACCAGACGCCGAGTTCGGCATTACAAGCACTAAATCCCATCAAACCTATCAGTCCGGTCCTACCTTTACGCAGTCCTTTAACTACGCTCTTATATCTGCGTCTCCTCTTCTGTTCACAAACAATCAGGGGAAATCCTTCCAATTCCAATATTCTCCCTGCGTCTCTTTTCTCTATTTTTATCTTTTTGTTATATCTACGACTATCCGTGTTATTCTTATCTTTAGAACTCTTTTTTACTACTTACTATCTACCTAACACTATCTTTAGATCTCTGACATCCATCTTTTTACTCAATATCAGTCACTGTCCCAAATATTTGGCACAAACAATAAAATTGCAAAATTGGTACAATTACAATCTTGTAATCTTTTAACTCTTGCAGTGTCGATATAATATCGTTGGCTACGTTAATTTATTCTCCCGTAATACGTTCGTTTCTGGATTTTGTAATCATCATTTTTTACAGAATTTCCATACTTTTGTTTTTCAAATCTTATGAAATTACGTCAACTTGGTATTCTTCGCTTAGGTATGACCTTTTTAGGTCGACACTGAAGGGATTAAAACATTCGAGATAGTTACATTCCCGCTTTTCATTCTGACTGTTGGATATTTATCATACATGTCAGAATTATTATATTACTGTTGACTGATATTAAATTAGTTTCATTTTATAATAAACGTTTAATAAAAACGTCTTCATATCGTACAGTAAAATAAATTTACTATTATAAATTGTTATAACATTTATAGCTAATTTATAAAAATTTTTTATATTGTTCTGTGACAGTCTTAATGCCACTGAGAAGAATAATCTTTTGCGAAAAAATGACATGACGTACCAAACTGACAACAGCAGTGTGAGATGCGAAAAGAAAATGACAAAAATTTAGTTTCGTAATAAATGATAGTTACGAGATTGAAAAATAAAGAGCCACCGTATTTCAGAAAATTCAACTCCAGATTTGTCATTTTCGAGCATAGTGACTCGCATACAAGGATCGTTCTCGATAGTTTCCGCAATTGTAGCCGACGACAATATATTGTTACTTAGTACTAAAAAAATAAATAAAAAAAAAAAGAAAATAACACTCTTCCATTTAAGATCTTATTTTTGAGAAAATAAATATTTTTACAAATATAGAATGGGCCAGTTGCATCAAAAATTTACAGAGTTTTCGCTGTCTGAAATATTATTTGGAACAAATATATCCCAAGGCTTTTGAGCGGGGGCTGTACGTTCGAAACGAATTTATTTTTAAAAAGGGAAAAGAAACTCTGGAAAAACTCAATTCGCACATGTATCGTGAACTAACGAACAACGAACAAGGAGTTTCACGTCGAACTTTGCGTTGCGATTCATCAGCCTTTCACGCATGACGAAGAGAGATATGTTCGCTTTCCTCTCTTTCGTTTCGCCGATTTTTCTTCAAGAGAAGAACGGAAGAGCGAAAAAAAAAAATCAAGGGAAAACATAGCACGTTCGGCTTGAGTGGAGAATTCGTTTCTTCTTTGGGCGTCTTTCATTCTCTCATCCATTCGTTGGTGCCGCAATCTCGAGAGTTCTCCTTACCACGTTTGACATTGATGAGGGGGGAGGGGGAGGGGGCGTGCTCGCGTACAATGTTTCGTTCCTCCATGTCCCGTGGAATTTAAGGAAAGGAAAAATCGACGGAACAGCGAAGAAGAATATAGCAGGGAATAGCATCTTTCGCGTGACATCGCTTGTCGAATAAAATACTGGGCTTTTTTAGAACAGGCTGTAGCTCTGAGCCAGCGCGAGCATTGAAACGACTACGACTTTGCGAGAGCATGCAATTGTTGAAAAATGAGTAGAAACCATGGAAAAATAAATCAACCGGAGAAGAATATATGTAAAAGAAGTAATTTTAACGTATTTGACAACGAGTTTACTGACGTTTGCGCTTCGCAACTCAACATGTACAGGGTATCCTAAATTTAAAAGACTGAAGAGATTGTACACTTTCGAATGGTTGCAAAATAAAGAAAATACAAGAATTTTTTGGAGCTAAAATTGTTTTATTAAAAAAAAAGTAATATTCGCATCTTATCATATATTGTTTCATTGGTAATTGCTAAAAATTGAACTAAATATACGAAGGCAGGAGGACATGACAGTTTCATCGAAACACTGTTTGATAAATCGAAGCTGATTTTTAAAAATATCAATTTTTTAAGAAATGACAGTTATCCGAACTTGAACATGTAATTTTCTCCGTAAATTTTCAATAATCTTTTGTTAATAAAAAAGAATGTGCGAATCAAAGTTTCGCTTTAAAGTAACTAGATAACAACTTTGAAAATATCGTCACACATTTTTATACACAAATTGAGTCTTTCGGATATTTTTAGTACCGATTTTTAAAGTTTCAGTTACCATTAGATGCTGATAAAAACTTCAAGTTAATCATTTTCTAAAAATTTCCATTCTTTAAAAATTGCAATAACAAAATGTAAAATTTTTGAAACGTCGATTTTTTCGACTTTATCAAAGAGTATAACTCTTTGATAAACAGACAAAAAGAAGAAGAAAATGTTACATAAAATTTGTGGGCAAACGCTTTTTCTGTTGCAGAATTATAAACAAATATTATATGCATGAAATAAGTAATGATATATTTTTCCTTTGACCATTTGACCTTTACTTGTAAAGAATTGAAGGTTTTCTCAACAAATGTGACTTTACACGAAGAAATAGTGCAGAAAATTAAAAATGCAGTTTTATTGAAACTCAAAGAAATTTTCAGCAACTTTGTTAACTGCTAAATTTATTGCTTTGTTGCTAATTCTATTGTTCGCGGATGTCAAGCTTATATCCGAGTGTGAGGACGACATTTCGAAGTAAGGAATAAAAAATACTAGACAATCATTTTTTTTTATTGCATTGTCACAATTTGTGACTATCAATGATATGAAATTATTCCTACGTGATAAAAATCATGTGCTTAACTACGCCGACACAGTAATACAATCAACTTTTGAATTTTGTAATACGAACGTGCATCGCTATGTATTTCATAGACACAATATAAATATTTACAATTCTGTAATAAAGCATTTGTTGATGAAATTTTATATAACATTCTTTTCTCGTTTTTGCCTATAAATTTGCCGCAATTTGGCTGTTCAGATTGGGACATCCTGTACATACCAGTATATCATCCTTTTTAACCGCAACACATCCAATACCGGCACATCCATATCATAATTTTTAATTAACGTACCTGGTTTTGTGAATCGTTATGCACGTTCGATAATTATGAAGTTATATAAAAAATTGTAACAACGAAAAACCTTCAGCGATGAAATAATTAACGATCGAAGAAAACCTCGTATTTGCGAAGCTGTCCTGTTCCAAGTAGATCCGTGTGTTAAATTCAAAGTGTTAATTTAGATTCTAGTACTCATCTAAGTAAAAAAAAAAAAAGCGCGTCCTTGGCTGACTATGATAAACTCAATTTCACCTCAGATTCGGAAGTGCTCAATGGTTATTTGTTGTTAAATTAAAAATCGACGAACTTGAACTGCTTCTTGTTACTTTTACTACATATTCCTACAACTTTTCGGTTTTGTTTCGAACCAGTTCTAGTACTGGTTTCATCCTGGCATCTTCTTGTTTCTACAACGACTAATACCTCCTCGCGCAAATGGAGGAGAATGAAAGGACGAAAAAAACCGATAAAACTTGGAGGAGCGAGGAAAGTTTTCCCGATAAGATACGATACGATACGATACGATACGATACGATACGATACGATACAATGGAAAAGTTGCAGGATACAAATGCAAGATGAACAATTCTAATTTTATGTGATGGATGGATACCATTTCTTTTTATTGTACGATATTAACAATTAACAAGCGGCAATGAATTCAAGGAACACCTAACTCGTGTTTTCTTTCCCAAAACAATACTAATCAAAAGCTAATATTAATTGAATCATTTTATTTAGCATGATCAAAAAATCATCATATTGAATATCATGACTGAATATAGTGACTGGCAGTGAGGGATCAATTAAGTATCAATTACGTATCAATTATACAGAATTTTTCAAGAAATATTTATCATTACGTGGCAAATTTGGTTGAAAAACGTATATACTACAAAATCATTTATCTTGAAATTCAAACTCAAAATTTGTTTAATCACAGGGAAACAAAAGTCTCGAAAGAATTATCAATTGTAAATATACAATAATGTTCTGAAATCATTATTCATGATTCGCAGAAACTTTTTATCGTTATCGAACTTCGAATGTTATAATTAATATTCAAAATTCAATAAAATGACCAAAAAAAAGGAAAATTATGCATCAAGTTTTTAAAGTTTGTTGTCAATCTTCAAATCCAGTATAGATTCAATCACAAAAGAAATTTTTCAATGTTTTTACATATTATGACAATTCATAACATTTTTGATAAGAAAAGTATCTTCATTTTCACACTCGTCATGTAATATAAAAAACATTTTAGAATAAAATGAATAACATATTTTGAATATACAGATTTGAAACTTTAAAATGAGCTCAGATTTATTATTATACGATTTCTTTTTGTACAATTATAACAGTTTCAATATTTAGCATTCGAATATTTAAATGTTTGAACATTCACGAGATTTACTATATATGCTGTATTAATATGAATTCAACTGAAGAATGGAAGCGATCTTTAAATCATATACGAAAATGTGAAACGAGAAAAACACAAATAAGAAACTAGGTCATCACTCTAACTAGGAGTATTAATTTGAGTTATCATCAAGAAATTAACAATAGAGTAATGTGCGAAAATACGACTGCATAATTGCTAAAATTTGTTTGCCATCTATACAAATTCGTTTTCCGTTGATGACTCGGTACTTTGCATCTTTGTTTGTCGAGAATGTAAAATAATTATTCCTGTTCAGAACATTTATGAAGATCAAAATTTACGATAAACATAAATTTAACATCGAAGGACAAAAAACCTCGTGATCTTCTCGTAAATAAAAAACAGCAGCAAGTTTAGTTGAACGCCGCATCTCTAGAAATGTATGTACTAAAACTTTTTGTACTAATTCGTAAATGTATAAAACTTAACCTAATCATGTCAGATGTATAAAACGTTGCAACATTATATATAATTTGTATTTATTAATCTTTAATTTAAATAATTGCAATTTAAATAATTCATAAAATTTGCTCTTTTATTATTAAATAGAATCCATAATTCATATCATGAGTATAATTCAATATTATAAGGTGAAAGGTTAAAGAAATATGCTTGGATAATGTTCTCTTTCAAGACTAACAAAATTCTACAATTTAATGTAGATATCATTTTAGATCAAAATTTTTGATAAACGTATTTTTGCTCTTACAATATTAGTGTAATAAAAATTATTTTTGTAGCGTTGTCTTTTCCCTAATATTTGCCTAATTAATTTGAATTCTAAAACAAAATTAAAAAATTCATAAAAAGCACAATGACATTAATGTACAAATAATTGATAATTTTATTTGATAATCTTTTATTATTAACATAATTTCAGATTTAGCAATTTTCGTAAATTACTCATACGCATTTACTTATACAAGTTGAATCATATCTATGATACTAATTTTGTTTATTGATAGGATATAACGTAACGTTAAAATCAAGTATAAAATCGCAAGTTAATAGAATTTTTACAATTTCTACGGCAATGCGCGTGCGATGAATTTTTGTTTCAATGTCAAAAATGAAAATTTCAATTTATTGATAATCAACGTTTGATGACTAATCCACAAATTCCTGAAATTCGTCTCACGTACACTTGGTATTCCAATGAGTAGACCCGACCACAATTGTGATCTAATATACCGCAAATTACACATGCTTACGCTGGACGATCGGAGGAAGCTGTCGAATATTCTATTCCCCTTCAAAATCATTATAATATAACATAATAATTTTATTGGTTGTCCTCCGTTTCTTCAACTTGTTAATTTCAATGTGTGCTTGCGTTCTCCCTGCAAATGCTTCGCATTTTAGGATAGGATTTCTTGCGATATTAGATTTAATTAAGTAATGACAAAAGTCAGTCAATAAATACGCCAATGAAATCTTTGATAGAGTTTTTTTCGGGATTCATTGAGAAATGTAGAGCCTCGTTATTGAAGTTATTTTCAATTTAATTACGCGTTTTTCTCATATATACGATAATAATTATTCATTTTTCTTATTTTCTCATTTTTTTTAGTTTATTTTTGTATTCATTATCTTGATGTATGTATTATTAAATTTAACGTTCGTTAATAAAAAACAACAACAACATTTTGTAATAAAAATTAACAAAAATCACTTTTATTTTTATCATATTTCTTAAACAAACAAACTTCTTAAAGTTGTTTATATAGCTGAATTTCTTATTTGGAAATGAATAATTTAAATATTTTTCTATATCTGTTCCCAAATACCTCTGTACTCTGTTCCCATCAGTATCTAAAAAAGATAGTGTAAATTTCATAGAAATCGAATTTACAGTTTATTTTCGAAGTTTTGGCATTGTCATCATCTAGATTATTGCAAATCTAATTTTATAAAACTTTGATCAGGATCCATATTGTTTTATTTAAATAAGAAAAATTTAAAATTTATAAACAACGATCTGTTATTGACAATACTCAAAAAATAATATACGTACACCTTTATTATCATATTTTAGATGTAACAATTTATACTATATTAAACATTTAGTGATTATTTACATTGTAAAATATTGGACAGAAATAATTACAGAGTAAATGAAATTCTATTAATACATAGGGTTATAACATGAATTTATGCTGTATATATTAAATTACAATAAAATATAGTAATTATTATACAACACAAAATAATTAAAATAATTAAAGTAACATTGTATAATCATGTATATATAATAAATATATAAATGTAGAAATAGAACATTGCAATCTGATACATGCATATTATCTTTATTGCAATAGTATATTATTATTGCATCGATACGTTATATTTTATACATTCAAGCATTTTAATAATTACAAATTGACCTTTATTCATTATATAATCTGGAAAGCGTTTACAACGATTTTACAGCCGATTTGCAATATTTAAATTGCGCAGTAAAAAGAAATTGTAACAATAGTAAGCTTGCACTTATCTTAAAACTTGAAGCTTATATTTTCAAAATGTATCATTCAGTTTATCCTAAAATGTTTTTACACTATGTGCAGATAGCAAACTGATGACATTTTCCTCTTTGAAAATGCTATAAATTGTCACAATATGTAAAGACGTTTTCATGATTTTTCACACTAAAATTTTTTTCGTTACTAAATTTATAATGGGTTGAAAGATTGAAGCTTTCCCTTTACAATAAACCCTCAAATGTATTGGTACGCAATTTTTTTTTTTTTTTTTTTTTTTTTTGCCGATTGATTGAACTTTGAGCATCAAACGAAAATGTTTAAAGTTCAAGAAAATGACGAAAAAAATCATCATCAAACTGATACATCAAGTTTTTGAGGCTTCAATCTTCAAATTCAATTAATAGATTCACGAAAAATACTTCTCAACGTTTTTACATGCTATGACAATTTATAAAATTTTCGAGAAGAAAATTATCCTCGATATTTTGAAAGTAGAGGCTAGAGGCTTTAAAATGAGCCCAAGTTTGTCACATGTACGAGTCCTTTTTACAAAATTGATAATAGCTTCGGTATTTAATGTCCGAATATTTAAATGTCCGAATGTTAATCGGATTTACCGTACATGGTTTGTAAGTTTGCATCTTGGTATTAGGTTTAGGTTTATGCGGCAGAGAAAATGATTTCTCATAGCAAAACCCTCCGCAACAACTCGTTGACGTACGAAGGGTTCCGACCGGTTAAATGAAGAGCTCTGAATCATGAATCGGAAGTATAGAGAGGGAGCATAACGCGAACAAGCATCCTCTTTCGTTATGACGTGTCAATAAATTCTACATGGCAAGGGTTACCGTCCGTTCGTTCGCTTGACATCGACAGCTCGTTATACCGTCAAGACGGTCGGCTTACGACGTTGTATACATAATTCAGGTATCCCTATGTGCGGTTTCTTCGCCACCTGCGAACGTTTTCAGGCAAAGGGGCTTCCCTCTGTGCAACTGCCACCCAAGGAAAGCCAATTTTCTCTTTGCGCTCTCGCCTTGTTCGTCTAACGCATTAACACCTTCCCATCCCGTTTCATCCTTTTCAATTTCGAAGTAAAGTATAGTTTTAAAAGAGCTCTAAAACGAGGAATTCAATGCGTCACGGTAAGACGAACGAAATTTTATCATTTTCAACCAGCTGTGCGTTACTTGAAATTAAACGGTTTTAGCCTTTGATGTGAGAAACCCTGATACACTCGATGCACGAGCGGACAGAAGTGGAAAAAACGAGAAATCCCTCTGTGTATTATCGTGTGACAACGAGATAAAAAATGAAATAGAACGGAACGATATCGGATGTACGTGGGATATAGAATCCCGCAACAATAGTATCGGCCGTGGCGAAAACGCATTGCCGATTGGAGTTACGAGATCGACAATAATTTGACTCATTCGATAATAAATCACGATTCCACCTCTGCCACCGCCAAAACCTGGGAAAATTCCACGAGAAAGGGGTTAAATATTACATCGACGAAATATTGCATCGTTTGCAACGGACCCGAGTCACAGTGTCTATCTGGTTTGTGCAAAGTCACGGACCGCAATTTGTCGTTATTTTCTGTTAAGTTTATCGAACAGAAATAAATTATTAAAATATCGATCATTTGGTACGCTCTGTTGCTATTACTACTTACAGTTGAACGACAGTTATTCGTAACTAAACATTTTAACTGCTTGTTACGTTTTCAGTAATAACGAAATATAAAACGACGATATTAATTCAATTTAACATTTGGCAAAAAATGTCAATTGTTCTCGCATATTTGCTCTCTGGCGATCTTTATAGCCACTTTAATTCAAGTTCTCCTTGAAGACGCAACGGCACGTATCGCCAAAAAAGCCACGTGCCCCTCTTCTCTCTCTCTCTCTCTCTCTCTCTCTCTCTCTCTCTCTCTCTCTCTCTCGTCTTTATGCCAGCGACAGGAAAAGAGCGACAAATGCAAGAAAGAAAACTACGTGACCCAGGATGAAAGTGCCTACATTTATATTTTCTCCTCTCGAGGTTTTCGAGCTTCTGCTTTCTATGCTGACACTAATTTGCCCGTTTCTCGTTTCTCTTGCTTCTCTCGAGCCCGCCGCGCGACTCTCTCCCGTGCAGCTCTACCATTTCAAAGAAATCACGCATTTCGGGTCCTCCCGTCGCGGAAACTTTTCAAACCGAACAGACATTCCGTGAAACATAAATACAGGGTAAATCGAAGAGGCTAACCTCAGGTCGCTGGTGAATAACGAATAACTATGAATAATCAAAAAACCGGCGATCGTCAGATATATGTGACGAGAGAAATATATATCGCTACTGACACAATGCCCGGAACTTCGTAATTTTGAAAGTCTATACGCATCGTTAAAGGAGAGACGTTAATATACGCCAACCATCCTTAAAACTTATTTCCAACTTAGGAGAAGCTTATGAAAGCGTCGAGATAAAGCAGAGCCAGTCTCCGACCCTTCTCCTCTCTCTATTTATACCCGCAAATACCAACCGGTTTGCTTTCATCGCGTAGAGCATGCAACTGTATCCAACATAGCTGCAAGTTAAAGCACCGTCTAATTAAGTGGCGAAATTACGAGCTCGTACGCGAACTTGCTAAACCAACTGGACTCGCGTTGTTTAGCAAGGCCAGGTTTCGATCGCGTGAAACCGAAAACGACTGATCCGTACATGTCGCCATCGTCTCGAAACGACAGTTTCACGCAGAAAATTCATCCCTAGCCATTCGATTCAAAACAGCCAACCAATTCGAATATCCGGTAATGAACTCTTAATCGTTCGGGGGGAAACAGCCGATCGTTCCGAACGTATCATCTGTATTGGCTTCGATAGACTGCCGTGAAACATTTTAATTACGCTCACTGGGGGAAAGAGAGGAGGAAACGCAAAAACAACATTGCATCACGTTAATGTATCTCCGCGGAAATAAATATTCATATGCGCGCGGCTCTGTACGAATTAATCAGATCTCGCATGAAACGTGTAAAGCGATTCTCATTGTCAGTTTTATTCCGCGTTTTGTTCCGTTATCGATTTCGCAACGAGCGCGATAATGGATTCGTTAACCTGCAATTATCCGTACGCGTTTGCTACTTCTGCAGATGAATTACACATGAGACACCTTAAAACCGATTCGTATTAGTATTCGCAATTACAGTTGCCGCCCTTGAGCGAAGAGCAAACAAAGAAAAAGGATCGATGGACGAACGATGGAGGAAACGAAGACGCATTGGCGTTCGATTAACAGCGCGAGTGAGGAGACAAGAGAGAGAGAGAGAGAGAGAGAGAGAGGGAGGGAGGGAGGGAGGGAGGGAGGGAGGGAGGGAGGGAGAATGATCGGTCGACTAGATCCGCGACGTGTTTGTTTCGTGGGCCGTACCGGGGCTTGGTCAAACCTGTACGTACACGTAGACGAGTAGCCGATACTCCGTCCTTTACCTGGATTATTCGAGATACTCGATACATCGCCGCGAAATCCCGGACACATTTTCCGAACCAACGAGCTTTTGCCTCGCTATAGGCTCGAACGGATGAATGCGTGTACGGTAGATGTATGCGAATCGTAGCCATCGATCGGCATTAACAACGTACAGGTGCTTTCGCTCGCGATAAGGCTTTGGCGATGCGGGATAAGCGTATCGCGGATTAATTAGAAATTTCACTTTCGGTAAGTCGAAAAAATGAACGAAGAAACGAACTTTTCGTTTTTACCTAATAATTGCTGCAAGCAACGATGAAACGGCTAATATCAAACAAACGTAAATCACACGAAACGTCTATATCTGTTTGCATATTTTTTTTGTTGTAGACGAACTCGTCGATGAACGCACGATGTACACCTGAATCGAAACTACGATGGACGAGTTTCGAATTATCCTGCTGTTGCTAGTGTCCTCGCGCTACTTCCTACATCCAATCGGTAAGTGAAACTTCTGCCGATTGATTTCAATATCCAGAGAATCGAGATTTCATCGATTTTTCTTTTTTTTTTTGGCTAATAACTTAACTTGCGACACTTCCCGCAACGACATTGCTAGCAGTTATGGACACGAAAAAATTCCCCTCCTTCCTCTTCGTCTCTAGTTCTCCAGCTCTAGAAGCCATCTAAGGGAGCAGACCTTAATCAAGAAGAAGAGGAACAGACGAACAGACATACCTCCGAAGCTGGTTGGCTATCTTCATCCAGAGGAAACACTAGCAACCGTACTAGCTACCGACGAACTTTCTCAATTAGTGCTCCAGCCTGATCGACCAGGAGCTCATTCGTATTCGCGATGAACTCGAGTCCATAGATAGAAGAGTAGACCGATAGCCTCGTTCTCTTCGATTTTGCCATCTTTCCATCCTTTCAATCCTCAATACTTCCTCGACTTCTTTCTCTGCTTCTTCCACATTCTCTGTGCTGTGTCCTCTGTGCCTCGCAAAATTTTGAATTTTCTTTTTTTTCACGTTTCTATATTTAAAAACTAACTGTTTCAAAGCTTTTCACCGGAAAGTCGAAATTAAAAGCAGACGTAGATTTTACTAATTAGTTTCAGTTCAGAACGTACATCGGCGTACAAAAGTCGAAGAGTCTCTTTCATGGGGAAAGGTTCGCTGAATTTTTCTTTTATCACGTCATAACTATCACCGTTAACGTCTGCAAAAAAAAAAAACTCAACTAGACCTCTCACATATTTCTAATCTGCGACTAGTAACGAAGTTAAGCCTTGACAGGCCGAAAACAGACATGAAACTCGAAATAAGTTAATTCTCTTAAAAAGTGGAGCTTATTTTTTATCGTAACGATAGAATCACGAAACAATCTTACAAGTGAAACTTGATTTTGCTTTCGAGGCGCTAGTAGTGAAATAAGGCGAAGGATAAGGGAGTCGATGAGCCGTCGCCAATGAATAATAAATAATAAAGTAACGAAGCTTTCGGAAACACGCGAAAACCACCGTGTTCTTACACTGTCACGCAAACAAAGTAAAGTTTTTTTCTCAGTTTCGATTCTCATTATTGGAAAAGAAAAACTACATCGTAAAATGGTCGCGAGTGACAGTAAGAGTTCGCAAAAAGTAACAGCAGAGACTGAAGTGAAGGGAAGTAGCTGTCGCGTCGTGTCGGTTCTTTTAACGAAAGCGTAACCGGTACGGTAATCGTGAACAAATTTAGTTTGTGAGTTCGCGAGACTAAATTGTATTCCTTTCATTGCGATTCGCACTATTTCTCTATCACTTTCCTCATCTACTTTGCAAGCCATAGAACAAAGAAGGTGATGATTGAATCGTATTCCCTTCCATCCATTAAAGGGAAATTTTCTCACAAGAGAAAAATAAGTTGAAAAATAAAGAAAGAAGTATCGTTCCTTCTTGCAAATTTTCTTTCTAAAGTAGTGACCAATCTTTTTGTTTACTACAGGGATCAAATCCCTGTAATAACAAATGGTACATATATCACGGAACAGAAAAAAAATTTTTCTTTGTATTATTATTAAATACAAGGCTACAGTTGAAACTACGAAACAAGATCACGTAAAAATGTCACGGCTGTGGGTTTAGAGGGCTACAGAATAATTGAAGGATTCCAGGGAATAAAGGGAATAAAATTATGTTTTGAGATATTCAAAAGAAAATTCTATTTCGTTGATAAAACCGTAATATTAGGATACTTTTCAAATTTTACAACGTTGCATAAAGTTTATTGTGAAGAATGAAATGCTAGCAAAATATATCTTAATTCTGATCTGAGTAGAAAATGGCACAATAATGAAAAATTGTTTCTGAACGCCCTTTTTCCATTTATTAGGTTTTCTCTTAATAAAAAATATTAAAAACAGATATATATATATATATATATGTACTTATATGTTATGTGTAACGTACATATTGTTAGCAAATATTAGGTATAATAAAAAATAATACATTTTTTAAGTTTTATTTAAAAAAAAAATACACATTAACTAAATACTACAGTTTCAAATTAAATTCATAAATAAATTTTTTAATAAATTTATATTTTAACATACACTTTAACAAGCTTTAATTATTTTCACTAATTTTTCGCAGGTTCACTGGTATTCTAAAAGATTTTCAATGTTACGCGAAATATGTCTTACTTAATTAATGGAAGTTTTGTCAAGATTTGTTATCTATTGCCAGAAGAAAATGATCCTTTTCGTTTAATTTTTTATCTAATTATTGCAAAATTTATCGACATGTAAAATCAAATCTATAGATTTTAAAAGTACACTAAAAAGAAAAAGTGTTTTAAACGCTCATACTCCTAAGAATCTTTCAATTTTACTTTTTTACTAGATTTCACAATTGCAGAACGATTTCAATTTTAAAATTCAAGTTTTAATTTCAGCGTTGACGACATGGCACACTGTTTACGTCTTATCTCTTTTTTTTTTTTTTTTTTTTTTTTTTTTTTTGTGTGTAAACCGTATCTGAAAAGAATTACATTCCAACGTTTCGCTAACATTGCAGTCAGTCTCTTCAGAGACCTAAAGACGTATTGAAACTAGCGTGCATCGGAAGTTATACTTCATATATAGTAGATACCTCTGCACTTGTCTCCGTTCCAGTTCAGTTACGTTTCCGGTTCCTGTTCGTGTTTCGTCTCTGGATCACTGGTCACTTTTGATCAATTGGCAAATCCAGTTTTTTCGAAACGCTCAATTAACAAGCCGTGAACGCCTCGAATCCCTTACACTGTCAATGGCGAAATGGAAATTGGTTTGTGAATAACGTCAGTGTAAAAAGTGAATACAACTTTAACACTATTTTCGTGACAATGCTCGTAACGTGACAAATTCACTTTTCATAATATCAAGATACAATATAAACGTAAAATATTTGACTTTGAATTTTATAAACATAACCGTTTTCGTGGTACACTCTTTTCATCGATCCGAATGTGTAGAATCACCTATCGAAGCTACGACGTTTACTTTTTTAACGCTCCATAGGTACATAGGAAAAAGAGTTTTGAATAAACAATCTCCCGAGAATAAAGTTTGCCAAAAGGTCTTTCGGAAGATCAGTCAAGTTCACGTCAGTCGGAGTTGAAAAATACAGATCGTTGAAAAAAAAATTGAAAAAATTCCTTGAAAAATATCAACACTATGAAAAGTAAACTACTCTTGTTATCTTTTATCGAAAAGAAGTAAATTCTTATTTCCAGCATCGAGGTTCAGAAGAAGTTGTTTGCATCGTTATTGGCTATTTTCTAGTAACAAGGCGAGATCTTTCCCGTATGTGAAAGAACCGCTTAATTTGCATTATTTTCCCAAGTCTCGTATTTTTAGTCTACTTTCGACTAACTCGTATCAAAATGACTATTCTCGGTTGAAACGTTCGGCGGAAAATTTCGCGGAAACGTTCATTCTGTTGCTTGAAAATTTTTTTTATCTGCGAGTCGTTCCATCAGCTACGAACGTTCGTTCCTTTCTCGTCTGAATCGAAGTATAGAAAGCTATCCTAGATTCGACAACCGTGGAAATCGATAATCATCAAACAAATGAAATAAAACGCGATATTTGAAGCGAGTCAAAGAGGTCGACCAACAAATGTTCGATCGTGATACGGTCGAAGAAAAATAGTCGTTTGCAACAGAATATGTTTACACGCGATCCTATCGGCGCACGTCCGTATTTGATCACTGACTAGACGCGTCGTTGACCCTTCTCATAACCGTCGTTTGCAAAGTTCACATAGACTTTTATCGACGACCGAAATCCTTTAAGTACTATATCGACAGAAAGGATTATGCTTTCCGATAAATTTCAATCCAAAAATTTAATTCAAAACGAAATTAAACGATTTTACAGAAATATGCACAGAGATGAACGAAAGTAT
Organism: Melipona beecheii; assembly: GCA_032399605.1. Classification (NCBI taxonomy): domain Eukaryota; kingdom Metazoa; phylum Arthropoda; class Insecta; order Hymenoptera; family Apidae; genus Melipona; species Melipona beecheii. The sequence goes on along the minus strand of JAUCMO010000210.1, from coordinate 819,814 downwards.
TCGCACAGTTGATGAAAAATTATCTTTATTTTACACTGCTGTAACTTCATAAATAAAAGTCCGTGTAACGATCCAATTATTTTGAAGTGTAAAACCTCCGCTTTGACAACTCTAGTTAGTTTTTTTTTTTTTTTTTTTTTTTTTTTAATGTTTTTACACCGTGTAGTAAGTAAGTGGCAAGAATACTTTTGCTCTCGAAAATTGTCAAAATTTAAATACCGTTGGAAACATAAAACTTAAAGATTGAGATCTTCTCTTTACAACCATATCTTAACATTCGCTGTATGATTTTTTTGCCATATTATTGAACTTTGAGCAGTAATTGTGACAAAATTAGGATTTTTTTAAATTTTTGTCATTTAACTTTAATGTACAAAGTTTAATAAAAGGGTGAAACAAACATCGTGCTACAAGTTTTAAGGATTTAATATAAAACGAAGACTTCAATCTTCAAGATTGTGGTAGATCCAGTCATGAAACAAATTTTTCAATAAATTTTTACAATTTTTCATAACAAAATTAGTATCCTTTCTTTGCACCTGCTACATGATGTGAAAACATCTCTGAAAAAAAGAGAACTCAAGGTCTCACGCTTTAAAATGAAATCAACTGGATTATTGTACAATTTTGTTTCACGAAGTTTAAAATATCGATCAATTTTCATCGAATGTGCACAATACTTTTATCCATCACTATGTATGTTGATCGAGCACAATCGAACGGTTTCATTCGTTCGAATTACGTATTATTAATATTATTAGCAACCATGTTAATCGATTGACAATCTTTACTATAAACATCAACGATGACGTTGTAAAATAAAATATATTATTATCAATAAATATTACATCTTTTTCACAAAATAAATCACAAATATTAAGCTCCTTTGCGTATAACAATCGATAGGAAGAACCGTATTTGAATACTTCATTTAACTGTAATGTCATTGTATAAATGAGATAGAGAGACTCAAACAGTATCGACCGCTTTGAGTTTTCTTTATTATATCTTGAGAGTTAATAAAAATTAAAACTTTAAAAATGAATTTATAGTTTAAATAAAACTTAGTAAATAAGAAGTAAATAATTTTTTGTGAAATTAAATTTAAATTTAATTGATAATTTATAACTCGACGAATTGATAATTCACGAAATTAAAAGGTGTAATTTGTAGGAATCTAAAAAATGTCACCGATCAATTATTAAGTTAGTAAATTTTTTTGATCTAAATGATGAATGATTTAAAAAAAGCAAATTTAGATGCAAGAATATATATTTTTATTGAGATTTTACTTCTGCATGCGTCACAAATGAAGTAATTAATATTTTCTTCTGCATTCGATGTGTGTTTAGTCTCGATGCATTGCATTCAATCTTGTTGAAACGATCTTTCTAAGTGATTTTTTCATTAGATTCTAATTTCTAGTTCATTACATCATTACATCTTTTCTTAACTATTTTTTACAGCTAATTTTTCACAATCGTCTGGTCAACACTGAGTAGAAATATTTTAGATAATAGATATACTATAGAAAGAAAATTTAAAAATATAATAGAATTATTTACTTATCTGAGAAATAAGATATCGATTCTAGAAAATCATTTTCAACAAAGTAATTTTTATCACGTGACATATTAGCATATACGTTTAGAGTGAGAATAACAAAAACAAAGGAGTAAACAATACGGTCCCGGAATATTAATATAACGCAAGATCGTTACATTAATTTCTTTTTTTTTTTTTTTCAAATAAAATACTAACATTTCATTAAAAAATGTAGGGGATGCATTCTTCTGCCCTTGGTCCTGCCAGGATTATTAAATATAATGCGAGGGACCCATATCCGTTAGGCCCATAAAGTAATTGCCAAAATTACTTAATGGGAATGACCTTGTTAATAGTCATAAAATGCCTTATCTTCTCAAAAAAAAATTCTAAAATACTAGTTTGTATATTTATAATTTATAAATAATACAATAAAATAATTAGGTGTTAAAATACATATAATTTAATAAAAAACATATATATAATTTTTATGTAATTAAATGTGTATATTAATATAAAATTTAGTATATAATACAAACAAATATAAAAATATTAATCTAACAATAACTATTTATTAAACTTGAGACATAATAATTATATATTAATAAATCTTGAAAAACATTATACAATATACATTTATGTGTTTAAATTATATCATATTTAGTAATATTTTAGTTACAGTAATATTTTAATATTACAATAGAATATTACAATATAATATTTTATTTTTATATATAATATTGGTATTATTCAATTAATTTACAAATTAATTCGGTACATGTTAGGCTATATTTTAGTGGCATCTGATCACGAAAAGAATTACAAAATTCAATGAAATTTCAAAACAATCAGGCCTACTCTATAACTCTTGCGAATCCATATTGTTTGTCTGAACGTTTGTTCTATTTACAAAAGCTATAAAACGAGCCCTATTATACGTGATGACGTAAAGAAATTACCTCGCTCGGACAACCATGCTACGCTGTACAGAATGATTTAAGCGATAGTTTCCTTGATTCGAGACCGCTCCGCTTCATGGCAAATAATTTCTCTTGCGAAAATGAACGTAATTCGAATTTCGTTCGGTATAGAACTTTACGTCGTTCCTTCTCCTTCTAATCGACCGACGATATAATCAAATTTTACAGTCCATATTCTACGTTTGATTTGGACGCGATTCACGAGCCGTGGAAACATTTGAAGACATTTGAAATTCCTTCTCTCGTATAAGAGGAAGTATATCGTAATTTCATCTCATTCCGGAGTCAAAAAATCGTCGCTTTAATCAAGAGACAGAGGAGGAGAGTGGTTTGCAAACCCTTTGCGAACGTTGCAGCTGAGCAGATAAGCCGAGCTAACTCTGAGTTACCAGTCTCTCTCTCTCTCTCTCTCTCTCTTTCTCTCTCTCTTTGCCGCTGCAAATTAGCAGGCACGAGGGCCAGGGCCGAGAGGAGCGTACAATTTTAAGGTACTCGCTCTAATAGGTAATGCAATTTAAGAAGCTCGTCAACCAGGATGGCACTGAGATCGTAGGCAGATGGCCAGTGGATGAGACGACCAAGATCCACCCTTACACCACTACCTTACTGCACGTAGAGTGAATCTTAAATTCTGTGGGCACCACAGCGCCTCGTTTCCGTCTGCATAGCTGAGTGAATAACTTCGGTAATTACCATCGACCCAGTTACAACTAACCCTCGAATCGACGTTTCGAATTGCGTTTAACCGGTAAAGTCGAAACGGTAACTTTTGATACGGTGTCACATCGAGTTCAGTCTCGCGTCGGTGTTCAATCTAACTCGAGAACCGAAGAAACACCGTGTACTCGCAAGCTGCCTGTACACTTGCTCGAACTGCACGGTAACGGAAATAATTGAACGATAAAAGATAAAGGATAAACGGTAGAGAGAGAGAGAGAGAGAGAGAGAGAGAGAGAGAGAGATTTCCGTTGATCTCTGGCTTGGCACAGCTTTTTGGCTCGTTCAATTAGGCTTCTGTACAATAGCTTCCGCGGTCCTCGTGAATGTTGCGCGATATTTTCAAGTAATGCAATTTCTTGAGTTTTCGGCTTGGCTCCAAGTCGTTACATGTACGTTATTCGATAGCGAGACCTCCGGCCCATTGAAAATATTATCCAAAGGAGCTCGTGTGATTAACGAAACTTGGCTATACGCTGGAACAACATCGTCATTCTTATAACTCTTAGGCAACTAGCGAAAAAATACGTCAGTGTGAATCGGAGACACTATGCTTTGGACGGAACTACAGAAACGTGGAAAACACAAAGACGAGATAAAGCTTAATACAACCGCAGCTTTAAAACATTCAAAATGGAAAGATGTAAAAAGTTTTCGCTCAAACTATGCCAAATTTTCCCAATATTGCTCGATAAGCATATTTGTTAAACGTCGTTGATCTCGAAGCCGCGAAAATGCCAAACAAAGAAATTTCTTAGCATTTTCGTGGCTTTTTTTATTATCAAATAAATACGCAAAAAAGCGTACACAATACCTGTATCTATAGACACGTTTCGTTCAGCGTTTGTTAAAAACGTAGAATCAGCTCGAAAAAAAGTAGTTTCACAGTTTGTAGCTTGTTTTAAGATACACAAACTGCAGGAAAACTTCCGCATACACGTGTATTTTAACGCGTACACGACATCGTTGCGTTAATTTCATTTGCCTGTTTTCCAAGTAACCTAGATTTAACGAAATAATCGAGATATATATATATATATATATATATATATATATGCGGTATAGAATGATTTTCGATATTTCTAGATGGTGCTATTGGGAGTGAGAAGTCGGCCAACGAAGATGAAAGGAATAACATCCTTTCTTCGGTAGCTGTATCTGTCAAGGATGTCCTGGCACAGACCGGCGGTAACGCTATGCTACCCTGTAGATTCACTGGTCCCGGAATAGTGAGTACACCACATATGTATACACGCAAATATAGGCGTTCTAGATGATGTATACAAAGGAGGCAGCTCGCGTACAAGTGGACGACCGGTCGTATATGCACAAGCTGCAAGTTGGCTTGTATGCGGGTATTATACACGGGCCGATGAACACCAAGGAAGTATGCGCATCGTACATAAGCTTGCATGCCATTGTAAAGCGGATACATCGATAAACAGCCGTGCTGCAGATTGCACGCACGCGGCACGAGACATTGCGCGTTTCGAGGAAATGTGCGACACCTCGCGGTATCCGCTTACTAAAACATCGCGCGCGCCACCAACACGCTCGATATGTACCAGTGAACCAAAAGTATTACAAAAGGTATCAACTCGTGGAAGCGCGGGTAAAGTTGGCGTGGCCGAAAAAGATTTTTCGAGCGAGTCTTTATAACACCGTTTGCTCGCGGCCTAAACATTTCACTCGTTGTAGGATTCGAGTCGCGCCGTAAACTCCGCCACGAGTTTCACCGGTAAGCATCAATTATTTATCGGAACACTGTGTAAAGCGACGAGCACACTATTTTAAATTCAACCGGCTGAACGAGCGTTGCGGTGTCGACACGGTGCATTTCAGCACCGTAAACCCGATGCATGCGTTCTCCTACCATTACGCCTTTCTCGCGAGGTATGCTCGTTAATAAATGATCGGAGCAGCATGCTGCCGTATGCAAGCCTCGGGCTCAGGTCACTCACCATAGCACAGAGCGGAAACCTGGAAACGTATCTCGAAGAGAAGGATAAGAAAACCTGTTCGTTTGACGCGACACGATGTGCGGCGGCCCGTTCGTCGCGCGAGCAACGCTGAGAGACTGGTAAACAGCTGTATATGAAAGAGGAAACGTCCAAGAGGATAGAAACCCGCCTCGCCCCCTCTACGCTGTAGTTCCTCGGTTTTAATGTTGCAGCATCGACGCGCAGTTTCCTATCTACTCCCCCCAACTATGCTCCCTCGATTCGTGCACCACTCGCACGGAGATAAGTTACCCAAGAAAATTTGTATTTCCCCCGAGTACCTACAATGAAAGCGTGATTAAGATTCACGTTTCATTATTCATGGCGTGGATGTAGACGGAATCGTTCCCCTATATAAAGTAATTTTCCTTTCGCTATGAAGAAATGTTTCATCGGCTTTAAGAGAAAATAATTTCTTCAACAATCTGGTGAATACTCGCCTGTGATTTCCTGCATTTAAAAATGTACCAATGTAGTCGTACTCTTTTGACGTTAGTGCATTCCCAGGTGATATATGTATACAGGGTATTTTCAAAATCACATTTCCGCGTAGTTATTACGTGCAAAGACAAATCTAATGTGATTTCATTTAACGCTTCGTTTCCGAAAAAGATGAGCTTTTGAGTACATACGTTTACGTAGTACATATAATTTCAAATAAAATGTATGTAATAATTTAATTGAACGAGCAGAACTGTGCACGCAGCAACGCGTCAACATTTTGAACACTTTTTGCATTAATAAAACGACTTTCTAATAAAGTTATAGTCTAAAACATGCTTTATGCGCTGAACTCGCTATCTCTTCGTTCGCTCAAGGTTCACAACTCTCTATGTTTCCGCTCTCGCGGCTCACTACTCTCTGTCTGATTCTTCTCTTGCTCGTTCACACGAAACATTCATCGTTCACACACACACGTGCATACCAACGCAGTCACAGCCTAAAATATTTCAAGTGCCAGGATCTGGAAAGCCAGAACAAACACTCCCAGGTCGCAGGCCCAACTCTTGCTATTATCTGCTAACAGATGACACGCAGACAACGACTGCTGGGCACTAGAGGAGAGTCTTGGGGCCCCTTCCCGGAATTTCCAATCCCACAATAATAGAAAGCAAGTCATAACATTGCTCAAGCATTAACAAGAGCAAAAGGAAGGATGCCTCGAAATTTATAATCAGTACACGTGTATTTCACGGATTTTCAAATATTTCTCGGAAACGAAGCTGTTATGTGTCACGATACGGTAATTCGTCGTAAACTCTTGGAAGAGTTTTATCGTCCCAGTATTTGGGTTAGTTCACTTGAGGAATTTACCCGGACTTACGTAAGTGAATGAAAGACAGTTCTTGCAGCGACAAGACTTTTTATTTTCAAAGACTAAAGAAAGACGATTTGTACAACTCGGAGTACGGAATCGGTACTGCTTTCGAGTAGAGAGGATTTTTCGTTCACTATTGTTATTTTCCTAACAGTTAATAAAAGTGTGAGTGTGTGATTCATGGACTGCTGAATTTTTTAGTTTTTCGTTGTAAATTATTCTTAGGAAATGTATACGCGACGACCAGTTGTTTCGAAATCCTAAATATGAATTGCTTCATGATCGCGTTTGAGTATGACTTTCACCGGCTTCCTTAACTGTTCTTACGATTTCGATTGTACGAACGACGCCTGTTGCACATGTAACAAAATCTTAAATGAAAAAATGTCATTCTTTTTTGTCGATTTGTTTCTGCATATAGAATCATTACACTTGTACCATGATTTCGGAGACATCCTGTATATGCTTAAAAACTACAGAAATACCTACGAACAAATTGTTGACAAATCGATGAATATTTTAATGCTGTTTTTAACGCTTAATACATAGTAAAAAGTGCAATGTCCTAAGAGATTCACTAAAATGTTATCAGTTTTATTTCCATTTTTGCGAGAAATTGCACGAGAGAAAATCGCATTTCTCTTGTCCTTTTGAGCAGCGAATGCCACGACTAAGCTTCGACCGTGTCCATTACTGTTTAGAAGAGACAAACAAGATTGATTCTCTGTCGTAACTTCTATGAGTAAGGGAAGAAGAATCAACGTTCATTTCTATCAAGTATTTGTCCATTGTCAAACTTCAAACGTTTGTAAAAAAATTAAAGAGTTTTTCTCATTATTAGATTCATCATCGTTTTTAAAAAGGAGATTAAGACTCTTAAAACTTACCGTACAATTTTTTTCACCATTTTATTGAACGTCAAACATTAGATTTAGACAGACAAAAATTCAAGAAATGCTACAATAACATCTCGTCATCTGACCTTAATGTTCAACGTTGGTTAGGTTTAGGTTAGGTTTAGATTACAATAAGAGTTATTGTAAAGAAAAAGTTTTTCGAGATCATGATGAATTTTATTATTAAAAAAAATTTTAACGTTGCAGTTTCTGAGAAAAAAGTATTCTCCATTCTTTCATTTGTTACGTGATGTAAAATTATTTTTAAAAAAAACCTCAGAATTATCAAAATAAAAATTTTACGCTTTAAATTGAAACCAATGGATCTTTTTTTATGAAGTTATATTAGTTTAAATTATTCACTATTGTTCATCGTTATTAGTTATGTTAAATATGTTTTCACTATACATAATACATAAATGATACAAACGGGCAAAATGAAAAAATTAATTAAAAAGGAAGAAATCAAGTTTTTTTATTTCAGGCTTCGTTTCTGAAAAAATCAAGTTTGAAAATTTATTGGGTATACTTAAATTTTGCTAATTCTGAACTAGCTAGAATCTGCAAAATTATTCTATTACTTATTACTTTATCTGCAAATATTATTGGAAGCGTTTGCAATTCGTATGCGTAGTAAGAGGAATGATCGACATATGTTTCCGCATCTGATGGCACAGCATTCTCATGTTCTTTTCTTCTTCCGCATCTAGCAGGCATACCGAAAGCATGGTACGAACGCGTGGTATGATGATATATTAACTTGAAATACTGTTCTTTATTTAACATTGCCTATTTCTAACAAATCATGGGCCTATTTTATATATTGTATAAAAATAGTGATTAAAAGACAAATATTAAAAGCATAATAAGTGTGAGATTCGTATCGGCTCGTAACATAATAAGCGCGAGTCTCTACAAGAATTAAATTGTTAATAAAGAATAATTACGATACATGGAACGTACAGGCGAAAACACTCCCAATAAAAAAGCCGATGGTTGAGAATATGCAAGCGAATAAAGACATGAACTTATAATCGTGGAAAATGATGCACGGTAGAAGCAGCTCGGGCATGGAAAATCACAGATTAAAAGTGAAGTGAGATATAACGTTGATATAACGTGGGGTGAACCTCAGTGAGTTAGAACTAATCAAGAAATACAAAAACACTTGTAATATGGGAGAAATTGCGATATATATGCATCCAGCAAAAAAGGCCGCCTCTTCAGGAGGCTCGCTAGCTAACGCATGGTGAAGAAAACAAATGTTCACAAGCTTCCATAAGTGTTTTCATAGATAAACTAGGCGAAATGAACATAATTCATAGAAAAAAGGCTTCCAATAGGTCTCGAATTATTCTGAAATAATAATATTGTTAGCAAATAATTGAAGCTTTTATTTTACGTTCAGTATTATTGGAACCAAGATTACCATGGGTCGCATGAATCTGTATGTATTGATGCCATTTGACTAATTATGTTGAGTTGAATGACCATGATTACACTACTTATCTAATTGTGAGTATTTTGAACATTCTCTTCCGTATACATGTAACTATCATACGGTTTTTAATTTCAAAGATATTCGGAGAAATATTTTTAACTCTGTGTGTTATGAAGTATAAATATAGACTAACCCAACCAATTCCAATTTATTGAAAAATAGATTTAGGTTTTTACAAAAACCTAAATTTTATAAAAGTCAACATTTATTATATAATTTTATTAAAACATATTCTTCAGAAATCATAATCTTTTGTTAGATGTATAAATTTTTTATTATTTAATAATTCCTGAAAATAATCAAGATTTTTATTTCGAACAACTTTGTGGCCATACATATGGTCCACTAAATCTTGTTTTTTGTCAAACATCGGTTATACTGTATTTTTCCCTCTATTTTTTGGATATTCGACCCATTTTTTATTGACTAACTCTCATTTAATAGTTGATTTTATAATTGATCGTTTCGTGTTTGTATCGCATACCAGGAATTTTTTCCAAATATATCCTTTCCATTATATCCTCTCCAACAATCCGTCCAACAAATTTCGGATCATAGTGCCACGTGTTTCGTGATTAATCAATTTAATATCCCTGGCCAGGTTTTTAATCAGTATTCAGAGCCATCATTTCCAACCATATCTAATATTCTCTTCTGAGCATCCGGTATTATATTTTCTTCATCCTACCAGGCTTCTATTTCTCTTTCAACAATCTTTTCCTCTCACCAATTTTTCCTTCATCCTAGAATTGTTCATTCAAAGTTATGAGATGGACTTCTCATAATGGTAGTAAAAATACCAAAATCAATCACTGGAGGTTATGTCTGACAAAAATATTTCTCTAATAACCTGCTTATGAGATAACTTGTTCGCAAATGCGTATATTAAGAGGCTGATTTTTTTCTCGTTCTGTTATTTTAGAACCAAGACTCTTGTAGCATTAATTGATTTTGTTAGGTGCCCCATACTACACCTAAATCTACCTAGTTCATTTGCTTAGACAAACAGAGCTTATGTATTTTTTTTAATTGAGCTCTGTTCGTTACCACTTTGTATCTACTCCAAATTTGCCTATTTTTCAGGCAAATAATTGATATTAATTTGTATATATTTATCTTCTATTTGTAATCATACATAGAGATTATTATTACTATTATTATCATTATTGGGAATAAATAAATAAATAAATAAATTCTTTGGTATTATTGTGCTGAATCTTGTACCAAATCTAAACTTTTTGAAATCTAAAAAATAAAATTTCATAATTACAATTTCTATTTTTATGTAAATATCTAACAACATACGTAACTTAATAATATCTTCATATTATCAGAATTATAATTCTATAAGAATATATATGCAATTTTATTTTTCACTCACAAAATTCCAAATATACTTACCAATAAAACTAAAGTTATAAAATGAAAAATTGAGTTTGCGAAGAAATTTTTCTATCAAAGTTTTTGCAGCTGAACAATTATAAACTACATAGTTGATTATTAATAATCTTATCGTAATTCCATATAAATATACATGCGCTTATATTTTTTACTACTTACATTGAAAATTTTTACCAATACAACTAAAACTGAAATAAACATTCATTTCGACGTAAAACTTCATTACTCTCCTACATCCTTGCACACAAATAACGATAAACTGTAAACACCATGCGGCAGCTTGGTGGTACTAATCAGGCAGCGTTGTATTGATCGTTAAACAAACATGGCCACTTAACCCCACATGGACAAGCTCAAATGGGCTCAAGTGACATCAATATACAAATTCATACGACCTACGACAATCTTGATTCCCATAATGCTAAAGTAATGTAAAATAAAAGTTTCAATTATTTGTTAACAGATAATTTCCTTAAACAACTTTCGTACTTACGTACTCAACGCCCTCCAAGTCCCTTCTTTGGGGCCGTTGTCACTACACTAAAAATTTGTAAAGCGCAATGCTATTAAATGGTCTATCCGATGTGATGGAATTTTAGGTGCACTATGGAATCTCGTAACGAGCACACTACACTGAAGATAAAAATTTTAGAAGAGTTTGAGAGAAGAAAGCAAAAACCTAATGATGAATTAGGTACAATGGCGATTGAGCAGGATGAGCAAAAGAATGAAACGAGAAGAAAGAATCATAAGCATGATAGGAATATAAATACTAAAATGTTGTACCAATAAAATGCTTCCAGTGTGACAAACCAGAACCCTGAATGTTATATGAGAAGAGACTATGATAATAGATCACATGCAAGTTCAGTGCAAGAGATGTTTTATGCGAATTCTGTGGTTTCAAACTAATAATGATAACCGTGGATCTAGTACATGATAATTGGTGCTAAATAGCGGTTGCACCACACACTGCAAGGATAAGGAGAATTATACGCTCCTAAATTTAGCGAGTTCAGTTAGCTGATGTTAAAACCAAACGAAATATATGTATCCAAAGTTATTTGAATAATGATATTAAAATTATTTCATGATACTCTATATATGTTCCTGATCTGAGAAAATCTAGCATCGATGACAAAAATTACGGAAAGAGACAAGTAAAGTAAAGAGGGAAAAAAAGTTAAAAATTTGTACTGTATATGTACAAACCAAAATTGAAAATTTGCGTTGCATACAGAGATGCAATCTACAGACTATGCTAGAAATGAAGATTATCAGAAGCCTAAAATTGCGGCATGCACATTTAAGGCACTTAAATTTCAGGAACGTAATATATGTGGTAAGAACGAAGAAAGCGTTAGACATTAGAATTCTTAGAAAAACTGGTGCCGGCTAAAAATGTATACGGAATAAACTAATATCCACATCTTTTACAAAAAAAAAACATAAAAAAATGTTCAAGATTGTTAAAAATTGTACATTCTGATGTATGTGAATCTATGAAAACAGAATCCATAAGTGTAATATATATATAAATCCATTCGAATTATGGACACATGATTGCCGTATTTGGCATAGCTACGAATGAAGAAGTTCGAAGAAAAAAAAATTCGAAGACGAAGAATTTGCATAGGATACTGCAAACGATTCAAAGCACATTGAGTATGGCCAAACAAAGAGTTATCGTATCAGGAGATAGGATTAATGAAAATCATAAACAATTAGCTAGTAAATTCTCAGTCAGGAGAGAAAACAAAAAGAATTGAAAGTGATGATATGGGTTCGAGATAATAATAACAGTGTGAATCAAGACGCGGCTTACCTGTAACAAGCGAGAGGATGATTACCTGTAACAGGAAAATGTAACAATCACAGGATGCAGAGCGCCCGGAAAACGGAGAATTGTAAAGATACAAAAGTGAAAGGTTGTTCCAGAAAGCCATGTATTATAATTATACGGAAATGGAAGAATGACCTAGCACAAAATAATAAAGAGATTGAGAAGAGTAGAAATAATCTAAATAAAAAGGCTAATTTGGTCTGACTAGCTGCAAACATGGCTAGCATATTAGTAAAAAATGCACTACAAGGAGACGATTAGTATGATTGAAAAAGGGTTCTAAGGACAGAGAAAAGCAGATACCACGGCAAAAATTATGACGAAAATTATGAATGGTGATCAGGGGAGATGCAAGCTGGACAGACGATCATATACTGGATTCTGAATACATGTATCTCTATTAATGGGTCCAATCAGTTGGAGATCGCAAAAGCAAGGAACAGTCGCTATGTCTTCGACTGAAATAGAATTGTGTAACAATACCGGGAAATATCAAGTATGCATTACATATATCCGAATTTCTTAAAGAATTAAGTTTACGTAGCCTTAATATTGTTATATATAATGATAATAATCTTAATAATAATCTGTAATCTGTAATGATAATAAAGGAGCGCAATTATTATCGAAAAACGCGATTGTATAATATATCCAAGGATAAAACATAGAGATATTAAGTTTCATTTTACAAAAGAGGCTTTGCAAAGCGAAAAGTTAACTTTATTATACATGTCGACAGATAGAATGCCAAACTTACTAAATCTTTATCTGAGGATAAGCATTCTGTTTTTTTTTAATGAGATAGGTATTAAAGAGATTATTAGCGTAATAAATGAATCGCTCGGCATATATTTACTTTTGCTACTTCTATTTATGTTCTCCTTCCGACAGGCAAGAACATAGTGTGCAAAGGCGTAGTTTGGTAATGTATCAATTTAAAATACTGTTTCTAACTCTTACAAAAATTAATGAAAATGTAGAATAAAAACTTCATTTTCAAATAAATAGAGTTTGAGCATGTTTCGTTAAGAATTATCTTAGAAGACGTGCACGTATTTAAAAAATTTTAATTCTTTCTTGAAAAGGAAGCGTCTTATGAAAAAATTGCATTCTACACATTGTAGTCTGCGCAAGTAATGATCTCCTGTTCATTATTTATTTCCAAGCAGAACCAATCCAAAACCAATTAAATTGAAGTATAGTAGATAAATTTTCAAATTTAACTTTTTCGAAAATGAACCATAGGTTTACCCCTTGCTTGTTACAAATGTAAATAAACGAATATGTAGAATGTTCATCTAAATGATGTACATAATTTTTCAAGTAATTTCAATAATATGATAAAAAAATATTTCAGATAAAAGTTAGTCAGTCAGTTCTACATTAACAACGTATTATAATAGTGAAAATGGTCAGGAAATACTTCTTCCAGTAAAAAGTCAAGATTATCTTAACTTTTTTAAATAGCATTATGTATTTTTAATCCCATGAAGTTATAACTGGCGTCAAGACGAATTCACTGACTTGTAATATTAAAATCTTCAAATGATCTGAAGAGCAGAAATTGATTAGTAGTTTATTAAGACATTAAATAACATTAAATGGATATTAGTTTACTTGTTCAAAATTAACACCTTAGATAAATGCCAAATATATTTATTCTTGACATATTGATAAGAAATATCAATAGTTTGCATTTATTTGTTGCTTTAACGAGAAAGTTTACTATTCAATTAGCTATTATAAGAAGACATATCTATTTTATCTCGATGTACATCAATAATGCTTTTAATATTTAATTGAATCAATATGGATACATATAAAAAATTTAAGTAATTATTACTTTTTGTCAAATAAAAGCCAATTTATCAGCTTCCTAAACATGTGATCTAACATTTTAATAAATCTAATTTCATACGATAATGTTCCTATGATTCTAATTAAGATTTCTATCTTCAAGATCATTCGAAGGTTATGGAGCAAGTCATCGAATTCATCTTGCAACAGTCACTTTGTGAAATCAAAAATACATAGTGCTACTTGAAAAAATTAAGATGATTTTTACTTTTTATCAGATAAAGCATTTTCTGGCAATTTTCACTATTGTAATTTGTAGCTGAAGTAAAGCTGACTAATTTTTATTCGAAACACTTTTTGATTACATTACCGGAAGTACTTGAAAAATTGTGTACACTACAAAAGGAAAAGATGGATAGAAAATCGAGAAGATGGCTGACTTGAGAGCAATAACGCAAGGAACATCAAGAAACTAAGACTTCTGGATTTACAAAACATCCCTCCGTTCCTTAACATATGTTAAAGCTTATACAATGTACAGTTAGAACAGTTAATAATACAAAAGATTGGTAAATCAAGCCAAATCGAGAAACCAAAAAGTGAAAAAGAAAACATCACGGTGTAATAAGAAAATTGATTTAGAACATCTGATTAACTATTTAGGAGGAACTATTTTTATAAAAGCCAAATATCTACAATCTAAAACTATAAACACACATTTATATCTGCTATTTCAAATGATTGTAATATGACAAGACATTAAAAGTAAAGATGATATGTTTACATATCTCAAATTTGGTGAGAGAATACGAAATACGAAGTCTTTATGACATAATCTATTTACAGGGAAAGTAAACTCGTTGAATTAAATTAATTATTGCATAAAAATTTTTTAGTTACCGTAATCACAAACTTTCCAATTTTTAACTTGCGAAATGTATAAAATTATGAATGTTTTTCCGTCATATTGATTGCTAAATCCAGATAACAGTTACGTTCCGCAGTATAATTATTACCCAAAAGTAACATTTTCTTTTCACCCTATCTAAATTCTCAAATAAGTTTCACAAGTAAATTATAACACATTTCATTAGTAACGCGACTAAAACAAACGGATTGATAATTACAATTATATTACGACAAAGCGTGTATTTAAGCTCCGTGAGAAACATAATTGATTCACAGTCATTGATTAAGTCCGGAAGAAGAAGAACGTA
This sequence comes from Melipona beecheii, assembly GCA_032399605.1. Lineage (NCBI taxonomy): Eukaryota > Metazoa > Arthropoda > Insecta > Hymenoptera > Apidae > Melipona > Melipona beecheii. Next base: position 804,599 of record JAUCMO010000210.1, on the reverse strand, counting down.
TAAAAATAGAATATCCGCAAAAAATTTTTGAGTTTTAAGTTCCTTGATGAGAATACGTTCAATCATAAGAATTTATTTAATATACTCTCCAATTTAAAAGGACAGTTTTATTTAATTAAAGTGGTTTTCATTTCAAAATATTTTCCATCGTTATATTTGTCTCAATGATTTATTTGTATATTTATTAATATTTATTTGTTTTGAAAGTTATTATTTCATAATAGATACATAAACAAGACGTAAAAATTGAAATTAATTTATTTCGCTATTCGTAAACCTGCATCGACATTGTTTCAGACAATTGTACGGCAATACATTCTTTAATTCAACAGCTATTGTATCCATTTTATTCTGCTTTTTTTTAAACAAGGAACTAATTGAAAAGAAATTGAAATTTTGGCGCACGAAAGCACGAACGCGAAGGTGTAAACGGTATCAAAATCTTATAAACCATCCGAAATGAAACGATATTATTTTTGGTGTCGCAGAGAGAAATATCGTTTCGGATATTTCTCAAAAGTTGTCGTGTTGTGCTCGAAACCTCCATGTATACTTCCAAGCTGTTGTAACTGGTAATGTACGACGCGCGTTCACTTACAAAAGGACACCTAGTGTTGACCAAAGATCGATTCACACCCGACTGGAATTTCAACTTCGAATCACCAAGGAATGTTTCCAATTGCCAGTACCAATATGGTATAAATAGTTAAAAAAACGTCGATTAAACATGCCGCGTGTATTACGGTAGATACTACAATAATCACGATTTAAAGAGATGAACCTATGAAAAAATAAATAACAAATAGATTCAATTTTATGATAAAATTCGTGATAGAACTTCAATCGATTCGGGAAACTGATAAAAATTACTTGAAATGCAATAACAAGGAAGCCGGATCAAGTTCAAACCAAAAACTATCGTATCTGTTAGCTGTATCTGTGATATTATCTGTATTGATAATATGTATAAAATGGTTACGCAGAGAGAATAGTCGATGGTATCCATAAGAGATACGTAATATGTAGAGGAAACATCTCGAGATTATATTCAAGTACCGTGACAAGTATAAATTTCACAGTGGTCGGGAGTAATATGAATATTTCGAAAATCGGTACACGTGCGTTCGAGATCGAGATGGAAATTCCATTGGGAGTCAGGAAGTTCTCCAATTTTCTGGTTCGAATAGCGAATTGTCTCTGAAATGGCGTGGGAAGTTTGTCTTGTCGAATATCGGTTGTGGCCGCCATGTATATACTTTCTGAATTTTTCTTCTACCCAACGCGTTAATCGATCTGGGAAACAATTCATAAATTTCTTCTACGATCGGATAACAAAGAACGATCAAGAACGAGACAAGTATAATTTTCAATCGGCTTGCGAACGATAGACGATCAGCTTAGGGGACAGGAGGAAACATTAATGGGCAAGGATTTGAATAATTATCAAAAAATTTATGGATTTCGCTCGGCCGTACGACGATCGTTCGTTCAACGTGCTTCATAATTACCTTTAATGGACGATAATTTTAGACTGAAGCGTTTGAGTGATTTGGAAATTTTTATCGCATCGTTTACGAGTACATCGCGATCGAAATGAATTTTATCAACTCAAAAAGCGAACAGTTTTACCGGTTTCACTTTTCTTCACTCTTAAAAAAAAAAGACAATATTTTCACAACTCTAATTAACGATAGAATGCAAACTATACGGAAACAAGATCGATCTATTCTCGGTTCGACCAATCTACCTACAGTTTCTGTATGATTTAGTCACGGAAATAACGTTGATGGAAAGCGACGAATATATCCCGTTTGTCTTGTTATCTCAATATATATATATATACACACGTGTGTGTGTGTGTGTGTGTGTGTGTGTGTGTGTGTGTGTGTGTGTGTGTGTGTGTGTGTGTGTGTGTGTGTGTGTGTGTGTACATGGTTTAATACGTAAATTAACGGATGATTCGAATATCAGATCCTAATATGCATAATTATTTCCTGAGTAACAGCTCGTTATCCACATTTCCAAATAGATGAATCGGCAAATACGTGTATCGTCGAGTAACTTAAAAAGCAACTACCATTTAGTGTCAAAAAATGAGAAATGTTACTTGAAAAATGAAAAATATTACCACTACTAGAAAATACTAGAAAATGCTACTAGAAAAATAGTATTTTGAGCAATAATTTTGAGTTTATTCAAAGAATAACGACATTGTCGAAGACATCGCAATAAGATTACAAAGTATTTGAAATTAAATGAAAATATCGCGTATCTTGAAAATCTTGATTACGTGCATCGAAAAAAGCTAAAGGCAACGAAAGAAGACGAAAACCATAGCTTCTACTTTGTCGAACCGATTCGAGACCAAGACCAGATGGTGGCAATATGGCAGGGTACGGAACAATACGGCCACCGATTTTCTCATAAACCGGTGAACTTTTGCACGAGTTTTTCGAAGAGAGAGGAAAACAGATGCCGCTTCGTAAAGACTAGGTTGTCAAGGGGAAAGTTCGTACGTTAAAAGTCCATTAAAAACGCAACTGTCTGAAGAGGAAACAAGAAATTGCACTCGCTTTCAAAGTCTCAAACGTCGAAAAGACTTTTAATGAAAGAACATAATGAAAGAACAACGGGCATCCTCTTTGAGTATCAACAACATAAATGTTGTTTTAGTAATTTGCATTTTTATATGTATTCTATTGACGGGATGTGAGACAAAATGACTCCTCATACAGTTACTTTATACAGTTACTTTCATCTGCTTTATAAAAGAAAATTGGAGAAAACAAAACATATTAGATACGTTTAACGATAAATAAATGCAATTAACATATCTATAAATATTTACTCATGCGGAAAACGCAAGTCGACCAACAAACAGAAAACAAATGTAGGAGTAGAAAATACGGAGGAAAGTATAGGTAGAAACTGCAGTGTTAAATATGCGTACAAAATGTAATTAAATAGAAGATTTACTACCTATGTGTGGATTGTCTAACCAATGTGTTACGATATACGGTCTTATCGCGTGCGCTCTAGGATTCGAGTAACACATCTGCTAGTTATCTATTGGATAGTATCGATCTAAAACTTGCATCATTTATTAAGCGAAGAATAATTGTTTTTCATTTCAAAAAAAAGGATTGTCCAAATAATTAATAAAAGTAACATACGAAAAGAATGATCATAATGATGAACAATATCTCGCACGATGCAGAGTATCGCAGGAAATCGTAACACGGGGAATCGATACGAACAGGCAAGATACTATTCGGTAGAAGCTCGATCTTTTTTTTTTATCTTTTATTCATAACACACGGGCGCGCGTCAAGCTACTTCATCTTTTGATATTCGTTTTCTTTTTCTTTTTTGCGCTTCTAACTACGCATTTTCAAGCTTATATTTTTCTGCTCGGACGCGTTACTTTTCATGCACGAAGAACGGATACATGAAAATCGGCACGCGTCCCTTTATGTAGTATAATGCGAATATTCTACTTACATTATAATACTCGTATAAAGTGGCAAAGCTCTCTCTCAAATTCTACTTATTGTCAGTGTAAGACTAAAATACAACGAATAAAAAATTAGGAATGCGTTTTGTCCAGTGTTACATGTTTTATGTGAAAAATTCGTGAAAAGAATATACACCCCCGCTCAAAAATTAGGACAGATACTATATTTGTTTCACAAATGTGAAAAATTAAATGATACTTTATACAACGAAGAATCTGCCAAGCATTGGATCATACAGTGGATCGTACACTTGTTGAAAAATTGTCGATACTTGCAATTCTTTAAACATCGTGAGAATAAATCGATAAATTTCAAGAGAATTTTGTAAACGGGAGACAATTCAAAACCATGGTGGGTCTAGTTATGAAAAAAATCTTTTACTGTGCAATATTTTCGAGAAAAAAAGTATTTTTATTTGCCCTCTTCAAAACAATGACGAAGAAAAAAAAGCCATTTTTGGAAGAAAACTCAATGTTGTAAAAGAGAGATTTCACGCTTAAAAATAAATTTAGATAATGTACAAATACTTTTTGTATCCTGTATGCGCTTGACACTTGACACATCCTTTTGAATTTAAAGAAATTTTTGAAAAATATACTATTTCATCAAGAGTTTTATAAAATATATCAATAATCAATTTCTCTGTTTTTCTTTTTTTTTTTCTGTTTTGTGCAGTTAATCAATTTGAAAAATCAAAAAGTCTTATGACTTTATATCTACTTTTATATATTTCATCAATTAAAGTAAATCAAAGTTTTGCATACTTTTTAAATATTCTATTTATTACAATAAATAGAGTAATACGAATTATAATGTAGTCAGATTCATTTCACAAATAGAAAAAATTTATTAGTATAAAGAAGATGCTCGAAGCAAAGTTGTCTTTAACCACAAATCTTCGTTCACATTTGAAAGATATCGTTCCGAATAATTGTTAAAATTCTCGAAACCGCCGTGAAACTCTCTGTGACGATGTAGATTTACAAGACCACTTGAATTTTACAATTTACATGGTACGTGTAACCGGTTGATACGATACTTTATTTATTCGTTAACTGCTACAGACTAAGTACACTAGTTAATAATATTCATGAGAAAGTACAGCGTTCTTCGCTTTACGTTTGACGAAGTTTACGTATGTACGAATACATCCTGAAGTTTCGCGATTGTACGTTTCTTTTGTAACTAAAAGCAGCTTCGTTACAATAAGAATCCTTAGAAAGCAAAGTGTACATTTTCTCGACGCTCAAACACTGCCATACGTGTGTCATAAGAGAAAATAGAATTGCGCCGTTCGGTACGGACAATAAAATTACGAAACGATTCATTCGCTATCCTAGATAAACGGAGTCGTAGCCTATCTCGATTCCTCGGTTAGCTGGGACTTCGTCTCATTGTGTCTCCAAATCTTTTCTTTTTTAAATTCGAACACCACGTGAAAGCGCGAGATAAATCGTGGATTTTCGTAAAGGAAGTAAACCGAGGCGACGGCCGAAATTCAATAAATTTATCGCGATCACGAACCGTTCTTCCGAGGGAGACATTAATTAAACGGCGCCGATGTTATCACACTACTGCGTTCACACGTGCAGAGAAAAGCCTGATTAATGGAACTCGGCTGACCGGAAAAAAGGATTATTTTCTTTTTTTTCTTTATCGCTAACGTAAAATGAAGATTTGATTAAGTCTGCACTCTAATATCTTTTCCATGCAGTCTGTCACTATCGATTTGGCCGAAAGCCGATTATCAAAGCGGAGACAAATACAAATCGAATCGGGCAGCGAAATTTTTAGAGAAATACCCGTGGAAATTGTTAAAAAGCAGAATCACGGGACTAATGAGCAACGTGCAGATCAGATGCTTTATTATTCGGCTCATTTATACTCGAGTGTTCTCGTCTCGACTCGGAGCCTACTTATCGAGCCGCATTAAAAAGTCGCGAAACCTATCTGCCGTGAACGTCGAGTATACTCGACGTAAAACAATTAAGATACGCGAATGGTCGGCCTTCTTTTCGTCAAGAACTTCAACGAGACTAATTTCTGTCTGTTGACTACACAGTCAATTACAAACTTCATTTTTTCATAAAGAGAAATATCAGGAAATAATTATACTAAAATTATTAGTATTGATACTAATGAAATGAACAGAACGTACTTTCGTTGAAATTGTGATTCTACTCTGGTCGTTTGAATTACAATAATGCGTAAGATCGTAAAATCGTCATGAAAAATGAGAATTCCGGCAGAGATGATGTTTTGTATTTTGTACGATTATATCGGTCGAACGAATGACAGAAAAAAACAAGTTAAAAAACGCTTCATAGTACAGCGAAGTCATACAACTAGTCAAGCATCTGAACAAATGATTTAACAGAAACCTACGAAAAACAAGAATTCAAAATCTCTGCTTTGAAATCTCTCGGAGTCGTAGCAAGTACAATCTATTGTTAACTGTGATTCAGTTCCCGTTGAAAAGAGAATATTGCAGCAACTGTGATTGTAGGGTGCATCGATCGATGACTCAACTTGAAGCTGTAATTTAAAACCTCGCTATATTCTAAAGGCTATCGTACATTTTCGTAATATTCTTAGCTCACTTACCATTTGTGTGGAAGAACGACGTTCGTGCATTTTCTAAATCGTCTTTGCTGTGAACGCAAGAATAACGGCTGTCACCAGACGAAAATAGCATTACGGATGGATAAGCTGGATGACGATGTTTCGTACTTACGAAGAAGAGGAAAGGATTTCTTATTAAAGCTACTTTCCTTCAGTTTTGCTGTGCCATAAATATCACAAAAGAAGCGATCTCTTGAAATGAATACCTATATTTGTTAGCCAAGAAATATAGAAAACCGGAAACACCATTAAAGATAGAAAATCATTTTATTAATCATTGGAATTATAAAAGAGTAAATGTAATCGTTTATCTTTAGTTTCTAAGATCTCTCTTGCGTCCAAATATTTTTAATGTACAAAATAATGGTACAACCAGAAATGATTCTACATTAAAATATAAATCGAAAAGAAGCAATAAAATTTTTTCTAAAAATTAAAAAATTTATCACATACCTAAATTTAGCTAATTCTGGTCAAACAAACAGGAGATTATTCTATCTGCGAAAAATAAAAAATATAATACCCTTCATTTTCGAAAAAATTCAATTTCAAGTACTTATCTACTAACTAAGCCAATTAACTAAACATATTCAAAGTCCATTTTTTTGAAAACGCGACTTTAAATGAAAAAAATTTTATTTTGCACTTTTTATTTATTTACTCTCATAGGTAAAATAACCCTCTACTGATTATTCATTTCTATCTAGTCTAGAATTAGTCAAATTCAAGTGTACTTGAAGAATTTTCTTTTTTTTTTTTTTAAAGAAACCTTAAATGATAAAATTTTATTCTTTCTTTTTAACTTTTTTATTTTTTGATGTCTTCTTTCCAATACTATGGAATTGAAAACACTCTGTGTATAACCTATGTGATGATTATTGCCTGATGACATGCCTCCGTACAATTTTAAAAAAATTCATGCTATTTGCGTATTTTCATGCAATTAAAAATTTGTTCATTTTAGGTGACTTGGATCAGACGAAAAGATAGACAACTATTGACGCTGGGTACAGGAACTCATGTCATCGATACGCGATTCATGGTTGTGTCAAACAGTCCAGACTGGACTTTATTGATTAAAAACGTTAAACGCGAAGACGCTGGACTTTACGAGTGCCAGGTAATTTAATAAAAATGTCTAAACAGATTGAAACAATTTGAAACGTGTTTTTATCGAGACAGATTCAAACGGAACCGGTTCAACAGCGATTCATTCGTCTGAGCATCACGGAGGCGTACTCGATGATTCCCGGAGGACCGGATCTTCACGTCAAACAAGGATCTAGTCTTCGACTGGAATGTCAACTGATAGCATCGACTGAGGCACCAAGTTTTATCTTTTGGTATCGCGAAGGTCGCATGATCAATTATGACGATGAACCAGGGGTGAAAGTTGAGGCTACCAAAAATGGCTCGATTCTCGTGGTTGACAAAGTGAAACTTTCCCACGGTGCTAATTATACTTGCTCACCCAGTAATGCCAAGCCAGCATATATCATGATACATGTAATCGAAGGTCTGTTTTCTACTTTTTCTTTCTCATTTTCTTATAGGCGTTTCTTTTTTTTTTTTTTTTACGAACATAACATGTACAGAGTGTTAATTTTAAGTCGAACATCTAAATTTTGGTTTCTATTAATATTAAGAAAATGTTAAGAAAAAATTACTAAATAGGAGTTAAATGATTTGAAAGTGTGCATTTAATGTTACTGAAAAACAATTCTGTCATTTTGATAAATTTTCATCATACTTTTTTGATATATTAACATTCATTTTTTTACTATGTGATATTACAATCGACAGCGATCTATAACACCTTGAAGTAATCTTAAAGACGAAAAAATGAATTTCATTCTAGGGGATATAGAAATAACATAATAAGAACAGTAACATTTATTTCATGAAATGTTCAAAATGCTAGTCACTCAAGACATGCCAGCACACGATTAGCGAACGATTGAATGGCATTTTTTATGGTTTTATTTCGACGATATACTAGTAGAATATTTATTAAACTATACTACATAGTAGTCGCAATCTCACGAAAAAGTTTTATTTACCAATTATACGTTAAAAACTCTCTAGCTTAACGCAATTCAAACACTACTATAAAAATATAGTTTGAACATTCCGAAAGTATGTAGGTATTTATTAAATTGATCGAAAGTTTACTAACGTTTACTACGTTTACAAAAAATTTTTAATAAAGTTTTGGTTATATGTATCGATATAGCAAAGAGAAAAAAATAAATATGAACTTTATAAAAAAAAATCTGTTAACATTAATAAACTCTTCAAAGTCACTCCAAAATCATGGTATTTAGCTCGCTCTATTCTCTTTGACTATGGCGTCATATTATAAAAGATAAATGTTAATATGTTATTACATACGTACACGATTACCTTGAAAAAAATTGTCAAAATAATCTTTAAAACAAATTTGTTTTTAAATGCACTCCTTGGACCTCATTTAAACCGTATTTAGTCATATTTTCTTAATAATTAATAGCAACTGAAATAATTTAAATGTTTGACTTATTAAATTAACATCCCGTATTACTTTCGCCGTTTTTTTGCGAAATCTTTCATTCAGATAGTCATTCCCTTCGCTTATTTACTTTTGCAATATTTAATTTTCATCCTAACTTTTTCACTTACTGTCTGTTTTCACTGAATAAACGTTATTTTCTCATTGTTATATCTCTGTTTGTAGAAGAGGAAAAACCAGCAGCTATGCACGGCGGTGATCGGCGAAATGCTACGTCGAGAGCGTCCATCAACGTCATGTTGATTTTTCTGACTTCCCTCGGTATACGCATCTCGAATCAACTTCGTCTGCGGCATACCTGCGTCACGTGACCAGCCCATTGTGTCAACTTTGTCGCCGAATTGATGCCTGCCGCAAAATTCCAAATAATTTTGATTCCATCTCCTTTTACAGTGTTACAGTGTTACTTGCGCTCGAGCGACTGGCATTTAATGTTATCGGTAATTTGCTGAACATCACTTGTTAATTTAATCCGAAATTTCTTGGGTCTAATTTCTTCTTCCTAAAATCTTCGCTTGAAATAACAATAACACTTGATGTGGCATATTCATTGCAAAATTTTTATACAATTTCAGGAAGCAATTTGATTAATTTTCGAGATGTTCACAATATGCCGGCAGTTAAATTTTCAAAATTCGATATTTTGGAAGCTTCGTTCCATTAGATGTTGAACATTAAATGCGTAACATATCTGCAACACTAGGTACAAAGTTGAACAATCTTCCTGAAATATGCAATGAGACATAAACTCAAGCAATATTAAATCAAGTATTCCATTTATGTTAATTATATCGTCCAATTATTTTTATCGTCATAATCGTGTACAAAGATTATGATGACTTTTTACTTCGATGCAGTCACCTGAAACTAAAGCATGAACAGAAGTACGCTAGTACGATGAAACGATACATTCATTATCAAGTCGAGAAAAATAACTATCCTGTTACATTATTAAACAGGAAGAATATTTAATTAAACATTCCTTCAGTTTCCTGCAGACGAACGAGTCACGCCACGAGTCACTATCTCAGTAACAGAAGGAAAAAAGACGCGAAACATTTTATCGATATGAAACATTTTATCGCATTCAACACTCGCTTTCATTCTCTCGTACATAAGTCGTGTATTTCCTCGTGCAAATAAAAATGATGAAAACTGTTTCGCAAATAATTGTCGGATAGAAAGATTCAATTGTAGAAAAATCAATTTCATGTAACAACGGCGCGTTAACAAAGAATTGAAAAGACATTGTCAAGCGTTCAGGCAAACTTAATCCGTTAAAAATGTCGCGGAATATCACTTTATATTGTTTGCCGTTTGAATTAGCACAAAAGTGAATCCGCTAAATTCTAAAGTGTAGAAACTGCGTATTCACGTTTCGTCAAAAGCTTTGCAAATTAACAATGTTCAAATGAACTAAATCATACAGTACACCGTGGTCTCAAATTTTTTTTAATACACCTTACGCTCATAAATTTGGTTTTAAACATACACGATTATATTTCGAAACTTCTCACTAGACTGTTCACGTCTAATGAAAAAATTAAAATACGAAATGAAAAAAAAAGATTAAAAAAATCGTGAACAAATGAAAAATTCCTTGTCTATTTTTATCGTTTGATATGTTTTTTCTTTTTTAGAAAAATATTAAATGTGTTCAACAAACGATAATTGGACGAAATAAAAACTCACATATATACAACAAACGTTTGTTCAATATGCTTCCGTCGCAGGAAAAGAGAAAAACTTCTTCTATATACTCTAATACTCGAATCATCATTTTCAAATATTAGAAACAATAAATGTTATCAATGCGCATACACACTTGTATGTTAATTATAGTATCTGCTCTAAATTTGAAAAGAATTTCTTTCGTGAAATACAAAGATTTTGCAACATCTTTTTACAGAAAACGAAGCATTACGTATGTCTCATTAAATAACAACATATTTATTATATATATTTACTGTTTTATCAATTTCGTTGAAATGAACCGTTCGTTAATTAAGATGCTCTTTATATATAATATCGTAGAACACGTTAACAACAATTCTATACTCGAAGTTGTATTAATTGACATTTATATATTCGATTCGTTTAATGATACGTAGATCGATTGAGTGATTTTAATATAAACGTTCAAGACTCGTTTCCGTTGTTTTACCAGAGACGTATGAATTGTAAGAGTAGATTCGTAGAATAAAATAAAGCGTCAGATTTTCATCTCTACGGTATAACGTACAAAAAATAAATTGGACATTTTGAATCAATCACGTGATAATTATTTTACGAAAGAAACGCATCTGCGACCGACACAAATCCAAACGTAAATCGCCTTAACAACGTCAAGTCAAAATTCCATCTTGAGGAATTTTGCTTCTAAACCGTACAATGCAATACGTTCCACCTACAGTAATGTATAGTAAAGATATATGTATGTATCATCGGTCGAGAACACACCTAATCGCGTATTACGAAGTAAGTACTTGCAAGATGTTTAACGGGAAAATTATAGCCAATGGAAATGTTAATCTCTTCGAGAATCCCAATGGAAATTCATACGTAACATGACCGTGGTGGTTAGTTTTCCTACAATCCTTCCAACGATTATCTTCGTCGTCGATCGCCAAATTGTCGAACATCGTGAAGCGAAGGTAAGTAATATGGGCTTGGTACGCGTACAAAATTCGAAACTTCGAACGATCCGTTAGTCACGCTTCGGACATCTAATCGATTTGCTACCTTAATGAAGCGGTCGCCAATAATCGTAGCTTATTCCGTAACATTAATCAAAACTCAGCAGAGAATGTATGCACCGATTAATTCAGTGTCAGTGAATATGCATTATCACGTTGCACCACAAACGAATTCTAACACGATTCTCAGTTTTTGAAGAAATCAATTGAATCAAAAAGATACAATTTCTCAGCTTTAAACATTTTTTGTGTTTCAAATGTAAAAAATTATTCAAACTTCTTTTACAGAAAATGATTTTATAGAAACCTTTAATTTAATGGTGCATATTTTTAAGATATAAATATTTAAACATATTTAAATTACAATCGGGCATTATTTGAATAAAATATTCAAAAAGTGATTATTTAAATAATATATTGTCTGTTTTATTTTATATATGATTCGGTGTTATCTTGAAATAATCTTGCATCAATCATTTGAACAAACAAATGATTCGTTTTCGAATTGTTTTATTATTTGATTATCAAATGAAATAACTTTTCCTTTTTAATTTTTTTTTTTTTTTGTATTTGTTTCTGCAACTAATTTCTCAAATAGTGTTTTGAGAAATTATTTGCATAGAATCTTCACTTCGTAGTGAAAAAATCTATTTATTATATCTTTTCAGTTTATGTCAATGAATTAAATCAAATAAAAGATTATTTGGAAGAAAAGATTATTCGTTTAATTTAGACACAAAATAACTATTAAAATGAAAATAACTCGTTATTTCAAATTATTATTTTTTATCATTATTTAAAATAAAATTTACCCATTTAAATAATAATATTCAAAATGAAAAAGACATTCGGATTTTTGTTTGATTTATCTTGAAATTATGAATGTAGGAAATAATCTAATTACAGCAAGCGATAGAGCAGACTTTTTTTGGGAAAACTATAGAAAAAAAATTCCTGTACAAATTTTATTTTCAATTAAAAAATAAAAAAATATAATTCTGCAAGACGCAATTACTCGCCTCAATAGTGTTGAGTTAATGCCAACGACCATTTGATGTCCTCCTGAATGTAACACAGCCGCTCCATTCATACAATTTTTGTCTGCTTTACTGTTATATTTATTATTTATGTATTATTTTATGACAAAAATAATATATTCATATATTTGACTTAGATATTAGTGTTTTCAAAATAAAATAAAATGTTTTGTAAATACATCACAATAAAATATATTACCTAAAAAAAAAAACATATGACTCGCTTGCTACATCATTTGTGTATTATTATTTTATTAAATTTTACTATTTTATTTAATAAGATATTTTTAAAAATACAATAATGATAAAAAATAGCAATAACAAACCTTCACGAAACCTTTGTCACAATGGATTATAATAATTTCATATTTAGTCCTGTCATTACTTGTGTAATTAAAGAATTAATAAATACAACAGTGAAGTGAGCTGATTGTGAATATAATTGAATGAATTAAATAGTTATGAGAAAAAGAATAATTTTCACATCTGTTCATATCAAAAACTTTACAAAAATCATCAAAAGGAAGTTAAAGTTTGTTGAATAGAAAATCAGCTTGTACAAAAATGACAAGTTACTTTGTTCTACGAAGTGGAAAAAGAAATGGACCAAGAAATTGTGTACAACCCTTGTTTCGTTTAATCTTTTACTAAAAAAATTTTCTATCACATTTTCGAAATAATAACATATTGTGTTTCAAAATTTTATTTTCAATTTTTCTTGTAAAAAAAAAAAGAAAAGAGAAAAAAATTTCTAGAATAACTATAATATATTTATATACAAAAGAAACAACATATCTTTATTCTTAGTTGTAGTATATTTAACACGAAAATGTTGCTGAAGCGAAAAAACATTAGAATACATTTTCTATCACAAAAAATACTGAAAGCGTTAAGTAAATAAATCGAATTTCTTCCAATTTCTTTCAATAAGAAAACTTCTTTATAGTATGAAAAGAAAATATTGCGAAAATGCATTTACTTCATTTGAATTGCATCGATTGCATTGATCGAAAATACTTTCTAGACAACAAGATATTTTCATAACTTTATTGACCGCGATGATTTGAGGCACGGAGTTTTAATTGAAACTAGTATATGTATATAAGATAATGAAACGTACATAGTCGAGCTAATTGAAGAGCCACGCGATACAAAATAGTTTGAAGCAACAAACTATAATAAACGAACGCGCGAGATTTGGCTTTTTGGCACTTGGCGCAAGTACACTTGCGATGAAAACTAGATGAAATGTGGCGTGGCTATAAAACAAATCTGTCACTACCGCACTTAATCCACTCTGCTTTCCATCGGTCTTGTACCTTTTCTCCTCCCTTTTGCATCGTGCATGAAAATCATGACTGAAGATAGTTGCATGGCAAAAAAAAAGGAGCAGGATACTGGATAACCATAAAAACATGTGTTCAAAATTCCTTTTACTTTTACTTTCACTCTATGTATGTGCACGCACACAAAGAACCAAAGAGGATCAAGAGAGAGAGAGAGAGAGAGAGAGAGAGAGAGAGAGAGAAAGTACATATATGTGAAAGCTTCAATGTATATACGAAGTAAAAATTATGTTTGGCATCAGCTACAAGCTGCAATATGCAAAATTGTCAAAAAATGATCTTTAACAATGAAATCAAGACCTTGACTTTTTTAAATAGCAGCTGATATTTCTTTTTTCACGGCCTTGTATCTGTTATCAATATGAGTTCAATAACTTATAATACTATGATTCTGAGGTAGAAATTTGAATTTGATTCAGAAACTAGATCTATATGACGTTTGCCTTACACATTAAATTTTCTGTTTCAGATTAATTTCTCTAATAAATTTCTCCTCCAATTATACATAATAAAATAAAAATTCTTATTCTGTTAAATAAAAATGCTTATTTTATTAAATAAAATGCACTTCAGTAATCTAATTACTGTTACAATTTGTTAGTAGTAAATTCAAATTTCTTTCCTCAAGGCATTCTAAAATCATAGTATTATAGATCGCTGAATTCATCTTGATATCTATAACTACAATAGTACCAAATCAAAAATACGTAATACTATTTAATACTAAGAAATCAAGATGACTTTTTATCGAAAGAAGGGTTTTCTTATTTTAAAGGAATTTTTACTAGCTAATGTGAAATTGAATTTTTGTCTAAAATATCTTTTAATTATATTATCGGAAATGCTTGAAAGGTGTACACTGATTGTGTGAATACTTTGTATAAAAGAAGGAGAAATAGGAAAAAAAGAAGAAAAGATATCTTGTTAAATAAAATCGTACAAAAAATGAGGACAGAAAAGTGTACTATAAATTTCACTAGTATAAAATCAATAATCTACCGAACGCAACTGGATCGGTTCTATATTCAACAATTGCGATAATTGCAAAAAGCAAGAATAGGAATATAAAGAAATTGAGACAATGAAAATGGATAGCTAGTTTAATTGAGAATTGCGCCTGATAAAATTGAAATTTGCATCTCTAATTAGTAAAATATTCCAAAGAAAAAATTATATACCTTATTATTTTTATATACTACATTACAAATACGAATGATAAATACTCACACAATTGTTTCTTGACGATGCAAACAATTTTGTTGTAGCTGTTACAGCTAACAATTTGCAAATTTCACTGCAAATATACACTCTTCATTCTCTGCAAATTTAATCTCGGTTACACCATTTCTAAATAAAATTAAGGTAAAATTAAAACAAAATGAGATAACACTGTATCTGAATCGTCGTAAAACAAAAATGTGAGTTAATAACTTTTGTAATATCAAATTAAGCAAACTAATAGTTGTTAGAGACAATTAGAGTTTGCAAAAAGAAAGACATATATAGAAAGACAAAAATAACCGGCTTTGATAAATTAATATATTTCTCAAGTTTGTTCAAAAACTTTAGTTTAGTTAATATTTGAAGATATTGGTGAAATATTGGTATGATAGGTCGATAGTTGAAAATAAACTAGTCAGTGAACGGCCTTTGGCAACGGTGACATTGGATAAAGACACAAGGGAAAAGATACAGCTATGTACACATTGGCACTCAAAGAGTGTGGGTCGTGAATATCGATTTCCAATATAACATCCGGCATATATTCGTAGGCGCTAATTCGAAATATCGTGAATAACACCTTGCAAGATTGGAAATTTCATTCTATGCATATACTTGTAGGGCATACGCCTAATATATTGCAATGTTACGTTACCGCTTGGCTGCTACCTTCGCGTCGTCACCACAAATCCGTAAGATCCTGTGGAAACGAGTGACATGGTCCGCTGTATGTAAACCACCGATTGAATTTTGAATTGTCAGCGATTCGCAACATCTATCTCCCTGTTATTTCTCCTGTTTTGCCGAATCTTTAGACGAAAATACTACATACTATACAACGATTACACAAAAAAACAAATTAAAGTTGAAGAACAAACGATTCATTTGATATCGTTATTAAATATGCGTCATATATATTCATATATAGATTCTTAATTGCATATTAATGTTTTTAAATAATTTTTTAAATTTTTAAATATTTTCTTAAATCATTTATAACTCGGAAAGTGAGACATATAAGATTTTTTTACTTATTTTAATGTTCATATTTACCACACGAAGTGTTAACATACAGTTAATCACTCTATACTTAAGAGAATATCAAATATCAGAATCTGTGTAAATTACAGTAGAATCTTTAGTATTCAAAGACCTAATATTCGGACATACCAGTATCAAAACGTTCTATTATTCAAATATTGTCCTGTTTGTCCTCTATTATGACTTCAATCGGACTAAAATACGACTAATCATTTTGATAATGATATTGTTAATATTATTTTAAATTCTTAAGATGGGAAAGAAGAAGATTGCGACTTCATACTGTTACGTATTTATGGTTTACTTAGTTTGAGAAAATAGAATGTAATTTCCAGTGCAATACATTAAAAAATTTATATAATCTTGAATAATTAAAGAAATATTTCATTTATATTGTATCTTATTTTCTGTAATTGTCGTTGCATTATTATTATTATTATTATTTTAAAATATATAATATAATAGTCATAGAAAAGGCGAATGTTCTACCGAAAATTTTAACCAAACAGTTGTATCTCGTTATTTCTGATATTAGAGATTCCATTGTACCATCAAAAAGTCTTGATAACGGGAAGAAACAGGGTTTCCAGAGAATAAAAGTATTCTATTCTATTCTATTCTATTCTATTCTATTCTATTCTAGAACATAAAATTATTTAGTTAAAAATCGATTTAGTAATATCATGTACTTCATAAATTTTCAAATTTAATTTTCTCAAAAACGCAATCTTTTATAAAGAAATTGTATTTTATACTCTTCATTTATTTTCGTAAACAGAACAATAATCCCACCGATTATTTACTCCTCTAATTCAAAATTCAACAAATTCAAGTATCAAATTCGATTTTCTCAAAAATGAATCCTCAAATCAAAAAATTTTATTCTTGCTTTTTTAATTATTTTTTCATATAGAATCATCCCATTTCCAGTTACATCACCAAATACGCAGAATAAACCAGAATAATTATTTATTTCGTTAGTCAATATTACCATTAACTAAGAATAGAATAGACCGGACATTAAATAGGACTTCGTGTCTCAGGATCTGAAATACCGACCAGGAAAAATATCACTGGTTTTTTAGCACACTCTACCCTCAAACAACGGTGAATTAGAGAACTACGTCAATCAAAATGGTACAAGTTAGTTAAGGAAAATAATATCCATTACAGTGTTGTCAATTGTATATACCACAGACGAAGTATGTGAATAAACTTAGCATGTATTTTTTCAGCCCATGACTGGGAGTGCATGGGCTCACTTATCATTTTCATGTCACATTCTGTCGTACCGATTTAGGCAAGAATTTTAGGCGAAAATAAAAAAATATGACTTCGAAATTTTGAAACGGATGAATGCAAGAAATAATTACATAATTTATAACACATAATATGCTTCTTTATTACAAACAATATTTGTAGAAATATTTTATTAATAACTTTCATAAAATCGAGTTTACGGGATAAAGATAATTCATTCAGGTTGTGAATTTACAAATTTGTAAATTAAAAAACGTTATATCTAATTATATTGTTCATAAAAATATCATATTCCAATCAATTTTGTCTAACACTTTTAAATAGATATAAATGTAGTCAAATGTATACTAAAATTTTGGACCAATTTTCATTGATCTCTGTTTTATATCGTTATATTCTTTCATTGATAAAATACCATCACGTCCAGTTCAATGAATAATTTTCGAAACAACTGTCCATATTTTTTGATTTTAATTCTCACCATTAGTAGTGCTGCGGTGCAAAACTTCCCTGAATCGGTATGTGACACGAAAATGACAACAGGGGCACAAGGTGCCCCGAAATTATGGCCGGAAAAATACATTGTATCATTAATTAAGAATCCTATTCTTAGTCAATGATTGTATGCAATCTTTATTTATGTATTTCGTCTGTGAATATAGTGTTATACAGTGACCACATGGTGGCACTATTGACTAATATCTACACAGTCGGTATTTCAGAATATGTAATCACATGTGATATGATATCCACTACAGATAATTGTAAATAAAATTCTATAATACCAATAGCCAGTAATAAATATTAAATTTCTTTGTAATATTAATGAAATTTATTACTTAGTGAACTTAATGAACTATTGCTGCGATATATCGGATTTATCATAGACTATAAAAAGAACATTTTACTATTAGTAGATATTTAATTTTAAAATACAGTTTTACATATGCTTTTATTATAATTTAGCTTTCAAAAAGAGTTTTACGTATTGTAAAATATGTACATATAAATACTATATATAGATATCGCAGTCAGAGTGTAATAAAAGGCATTCTTTTTATGTGGTTGCGTAAAACTGAAGGACAGTGTTTAGCTAAAAATAGGTACGTACTGCTATCTTGTATTTCTCTCGACCAAGTCATTGAATCAGCGCCAATCTTAGGTTTCCATTTTCTATACCGCGATTAACATTACTGAATTAAAAGATATAGAAAACGAATCTTGTAATTATTATATTTCTCTGGTATACCATTTAAGGCCAAATGACTTACCAAAAATTATGTAGAACTTATCTCCAACGTTATTTCAAGCGAGGGAAGAGCTGCATATTTACCAGTGGTTCTCATTGATAACGAAAACCAATAAATCAATATAAAGATAAAACGTTGAAGCACATTATTATACACAAATTATGCGTACAAATAGACTGCAAATAAGTAATGTTAAAAATCCAAATTACTATTTCGACTCTTTGTTATATTTGTAGATTTCACGAAATATTCCATTCATTGTTTAAAAATACGAAGAAAAATATTACTTTGTGCTCCGATTGTTCGTCGGAACGCAATATTGTATTTTAATTATTACAGATGAAATTATTGTAAATTATTTGTTCTTATTGTTATAAATATTATATAAACTAAGAAATATATAACTTTATATATATTTAAATGTCTTCAATATACCATTATTAAATTTTATGTCATATCAAATTACTATCCAAATGTACAAAATCATTACAAATTGAAAGGAGGTCTTTACATTGGACGACAGACTTTAGGGTTCAGTTACATATACACCACGACCGCGACTGGAAAGTGTATGTAGTAGTTACAGAGTGTCTTGGGGTAGGGCAGTGGAAATTTCCACTGTACCCGCTGAGACGGTCAATACTCTCTCTGTGCTGTAACGTGTGCTACAGCAGGACCACTTCAACTAGAGAAAATTTCAAATGAAAAGAACATGCACACTTACTTGCATATTCAAATAGAACAATTACCCTATTTAGCATAATAATAATTACTATACTGTATTGTATTGAATTAGAAATGTACAAAGTTTAAAAGTCCATTTATTTTCAGTAAATAATATACTCTTTATATTTGATGTCATAAAAACAGTAATATCATCACGAATCAAAGCAAAATCGAAATCAATTAACTGTCACAAATAATTAATTTTCATTAAAAAATTGATCTTTTTTATATAGATATTAATATTCGCATTGAAAATATAACAAAGAAATTCAATTCATTTCGAAACGACAAACACTTCTTTTTTTTTTTATAAATTGATAAAAACGTAAAAGCTGCGGTTAAAATTACATTTGTGCCATTGCCAATTATATTAATTCACAAGAATATCATATGCAAATGTGAAATTTTATTGAATGGAAAGTACCATGTTATTAATTGCGGTACAAAGATCACGGGTTAACAAACGGGCAAGCAGGCGCCAGTTACTCCCGATCAATTAATCAACGTAATCGTTCATTCGGTTTACTAAGGGACAAATGTATTTAAATAAATTGCAGATACTCTGCTAAGCTATTCGTTTAAAACGAAATAGTTAAATTCTTATTTTCTTCAGTGGAATTTGAGTGGAACATCATTAACAGAATTGAACGTTATTAAGTGGATGCATGAAATGACCTGTAGATTTCTCTTTTTCTACATAGCACAACATTCAGCGTGTAGACGTAGAAAGAAATATAGAAGTTTATGAAGAGTCCCTCGGAAGGAATGCGGATCTAAGTGGTTATTTGCGATAGATTAAATATGAATTCTTAAATATAAGAATATCTATTGATCGAAAATGTCACATAGCAAAGAGGTAGCATGTCGAGCATGAGTAAAAGAGGGGACTATTCTTTTGCCCCTCTGCTGTCTCGTGATACTTCTCACCTTTGCTTTTTTTTTATTTATTAGTACGTCTGCAGACAGCCTTATGGCAAAGACGGAAATTAACCGAGAATCTTTAAATATCTATCTATACATAAATGCTTACTTCTTCCAGTCTATCTTCACGTTTCAGCGGAATGACACGGAGGAAATTATCTTCCGCAATGCTGAACGTGCCTAGATGCAAATAACATAATTGATATTTAATACCATCACATACAAGGACACTTTGAAAACAAATTTTTTGTCTAAAACCGAGAAGACTGTATTTTATGTACGTATTAAATAATGAATATACCCAACTATGTGTGTAACGCAGCACTTGGTTATCATTACAGAGTTAATAATAAGTGCTCATATATTAATACATTTTGCTTACCAGCATTTTCATATAACAATATGAGACCAAAGGATGAAAATTGAATCTCATTTTCTGTTTATCATAAGAAATGCCTAGTCAAATAATTGAATTGAACGAATGAAATCAGATCATCAAGCATAACAAGTCGCGCTATAATTATGTATTATATGTTAACAGATAACAGTGAACTAGTAAAACAGCATCGTAACATGCTAATATCTCGTATATGAAATCCTTCTTTTTTTCAACTTTTCTGTTGAAACACTTGCATAAGCTGAGCTGACTTTACAAAAACTTGTACATTTTAAATCGAGAATTAGCGCAATAAGAAACGGCAAAATCATGTTTACAGTATTTATTAAATTTTTCAATCTTTTCACAAACATTTATATTGTACGATTTTGTATGTAGTGTTACGAAAAATGTATGAACGAACGAAAGCACGACAGTTATGAGCGACCGCGAAAAGAACTTGAAAGTGCAAGTCTGAACGATAAAACGTGCACAAGGGTTTCTTTTCAGTAGGAGATCATCGCGTTTTATCGTTTGAGCGACACCCTATCCTATATACTCAGTCGGTAATCAACGAACACTTCAAATTTGTCGAAGAGCTCAAAATTATCCATAGATGTCATCAAGCTAATTGCTTTCGGATGGCAGTGTGTCATAACAGACAATACGATAAATTTCATAGTAAAAAATTAATAAAAGTATATGCAAATCTTAAAAAGTAATAAATTTAAGAAACTAACAAGAATAAACTAACAGCAAATTATTGTAATAATTTTATAAATTTAGACAGGAAATCGAGAATAGCAAATGACATTCAAGTAAGCGTTTATCTTCTTTTAATTTTAATTATTTAATTTTTATGGAATATTAATACCTACTACTAGTAATTTTTTAAAAAACAGTTTCTTTATTTAAATATAGATAGCTTATAATTATTAAAACGATCCATTAAAACATATAAGCATATTTTTGATAAAACCTAATTCCACTACATTCTAATATCACATATGTTGTTGGAATAATATCAGATATATAAAATATATTACGATTATTGTATTAGGTAAAAAATATTATCATTTATTTGGTTGAATAAAATAAAATTAATGGTGCAATTCGTAAGTATGATTTCAATCAACTATGGATTAATCCGTTAATATTGTTCAATAATTGGTTATTAATATATAACTATGACCTTTTTTTTATCATTATGTGATCGGTACAAAAAGATATCACACCATGTGGAAAAAGGTCGTATTTTTCCTACGTATAAATAGAGAAGACCTAAACTGCTGTTGAAATTTGTATAAATAATGATAAATAGAAATTGATTCGAAATCATAAAAAGAAACCAAAAGTATAACTACGGGCATCAGAATATCGCGACAACGTTCTTGTTCATTTGACTCTTTGACCAAAATCGATAGGGCGAAAAAAGGATAACAGCCCTACTTTCTATATCTTTAATTTACAACCTTGCATCCCAATATTTTCAAATGATTTTAATTGTATTCAAATAATCATTAGAAAATTTGAAACTTCATGTCTTTTTGCTCAAGAGGAACCTCCTACCAGCGTTTAATCTCTTTTCTCCCAAAAAAACCTTACATGAATGACTTAAGGAGTTAAATCTTCTCAGCATGGTACAATCTTTTTCTATAAATCCTTATCGAGATTTAAAATAAATTATCTTTGAATTTGTAAATGCGGAAGATTAAAAGTGCAAGCATAGACAAAATTTTATGTGATATGGTAGCAATTTATAGCTTTTCTAAGCACATACCAGTGACTAAACACGTAAAATATGTTTGAAGATTCGTATCAATTTCTTAACTGGGTATTCTGAATTCTAAACGAAATAAGAAAAGTGTCATGTTGGTTGTCGGTATATCGTCTTTCACGACAAATGGATTTAACTGAAAAGAAGGCCACGGCGTAGTAGGCCAACATGGTATTGATTTCGGTTGGTCGGAGTTCTCTGCATCCGCGCTTTCAGTGTCATTTGAGTACGACGTAGATACAGTAGAAAGGTGCACCGAAAGAAAATTAACTGCGTTTCTTGCTTAATAAAATTTTAAATAGAAATCATTAGAAGATATTAGGCGAAAGTATGATTAGAAACGAATACGTGGTATCTTTTTCAAATATTTTAAATGCAAGTATAGCATTTTCAGTGAACAAATTCATTATAATCATCATGTCTTGTCATACTAAATAAAGAAAAGGATGGAAGAAATAAAACGTAATTGAAAACGGATTCTCATGTATATATTATATTGTAAGCTATTCTTTTATATAATTTTATACATATATGATGATACATAAAACCGTAGAAAAAAAATATGTAAAGACTTTTAAAATTTCGCGTTTAAATCGGTAATCAACGTTATCTCAAATTTACTAGCATTTATCAATTAATAGCAATTTGATTAGTTTCGAAAGACACTATTCATTGTAAATTATCTATAAAATATAATTTGATATTTGTTGCGAGACGAATGATGCGAACGAAATGCGTTCGTGCTGCGATTTTAAACTTTTAAACGGGTACATAACTGGTCGGTAACCGGTCGATGGCAAAACCTTACACCGACATCTGTACGAAGGGTAGAAAACCGATACAGAAACCTGGCTAAGACTGGTTTCCCTTGAAAAAGCGAATCGGTCTCGGCAGACGGCAGCAGGGAATTTCCCCAGCCAGTGATATTGTCCTTGCTGAGAATTCAAGATCTTGTATCAAGGTCGACTCGACTTCGCACGGTTAGTTGTTCTCTATTTATTGAACCGCTTCAACGGATAAACAGTTCATCAGAGTTTTCATACACTCACGATCAAAAGCGCTAAATGTGTGAAATTCTCCGATGAGAGTATCGTGGCATAACTATTACGATAATATCCCTCTTGAAGAAATCACGATAATTTGCAAAAAAAGAAAGTTTTACACTTATAAAAATGATTATTACACTTGTAAAAGTAATTATTTGGCAATATACATTGGTCGCATCGTGTATTTATTGCATCTAAACTGTGCCAGATTGTTCACAATCGACAGACCTGCTAATCCTCAGAGACCATTCTATACTGATTCTCATAGCCTAACGTGCTGAATACGTGATAGGCGAATGCACAATTTCTCGAATAATAATGATATTGTGCTTTTAAATCTGGATTAATTTTTAGAATATTTCTTGTAAATTTTTCTAGTGATTATTTAAAAATTCAGTAATCTTAAGTTTGTTTATAATCAGTTATAGCATTGTGACATCAGAATTGTTTGATTTTTATCATTTACATAATTAAAAGAGTGAATCAATTATGAAGGTAATGATAATTTAATTGACTGAAAATATATCATGCGCGGCAATAGAGCTGTCAAATACCAACGTCTTGCGTACGCGCGAATCCAATTGGGGAACATAATGCAGAGCAATACGGAATTGTCGCGCCAACTGCGCACGTCTATATCATTACCAATTGTACCAGTACGCGAATGGCATACATACACATTTATATAGCCAACCATAATAACGATATCTTGCTTTTTATCTAGTATCAACTATTTATAAATTCATTGAATCAACCAAAAAGTATTGAATTACAATAAAGAATATTAACATTACTGTCGAGTGCACAGATATAACTTAGACATATCTATAAATATGAATTGAATAAGTTAACTGTCAGCTGCATAAATTTGAAATTCACGGATAGATACATCTTGTTGACTGAATCGGAACTGCTGATACGATCAACTGTAAAAATAGCAATTAAAATTTAAAATCATACTCACGACGATAGTAAAGGCTTCGTTTATCATCTTCATTAACGCCAGCTGCATGTACATGATTTATATAGTCAACATGAAGTTGGATTAGGATAGGTCAAAGCAAATCGTATGTATTATAAATTGTTCCGAGAAACGTGAACGACTGTCTAATCGTAAGCGTAAACATGCGTTAACAAGAAAAGTCAATTCCTTATAACAATAATAAATTAATCTTTCTCAATAAAAAAAAGAAAAAATGAACACGCTCGCACTTTCGTATCGCTGACGTGAAAATACGTCATCTCGAATTTTGTTTCTGGTTATTATTGACATAAAAGTTACAGAGTTTCTGTATTTTCGCTGATATTCAAGTACAAGAAACGTGGAAATAATGCTGATATTGAAAGTGTTAATACGAGTTAATGGATTCTGTTTTCAATAAAAAGACAAGGATTGCGTTGTTTCAATCAATGTAATTAATCAGCAATATAATTATCTTCGAATTGAGGGTAGAAAAAGCGTGTATATAAACGTTGTTGTTGTAGTAAGGCCGAGTTCCTTATTGTTACAGGATAGATTGCCGATGAACTGCACGCTTTGGCAGCGATCGTGACAGCGTGCTTGCAGAAATGTTCACGTGGGTGTCGAGACGGCGCGTCATGGCACCCCTAGGCGCCGCTCGTTGCGACGACCTACGTCGCTATTACGCCGAAAATAACAAGGTAGTCTCGTTGACTTATAAGTACAGACACTATGTCGATCGGATACGCTGATACACTATTCACGTTCTCCGTGCGTGAAATCGTGAAATTTTCTCCTCTAACAATGTGGAGATTATAATCCGATCAGTCGAGTTTTCAATAGTTCTAACAATAAATCTAACGCTATTTGCATTCTCATAGTTAATATCCACTAGTTCAGAGAAATTTGTGTCAATTTTTTCCGCATTCTGATTTCTTATATACATTATTTATCTCCTTGCTAATAATATATATATATATATATATACACACACCTAGGTATATATTGTATCTTTCCTTACTATTAATTAGTCTTTTAGACATAACAAGTGCACAGTGTTTAATCCGACTTGCTATGAAAAAAAAACTATATCTTATTGGTACTCCGCAATAATATTCCGTTCATGAATTATTCTGCGACATTCATCAATAAGCGTTAGTTATTATTAATAACAGGAGGTATTTGTAACCACGTCGATAAGAACAAAAATAAATCGTCTTAGCATGCTTTTCCTTGTCGGTATGATAAATAGTAAAACAATGATAAACCTTTTCGATAACCCGGAAGTCATCGAATACATAATTTAATTAATGTTACGAATTGTAAAACAATAATAGACACTGACGTTTTAGTTCAAGGAAAAATCAAAGAATATATTATAATAAATTATGTTATGTTGGTTGACAAGTGAATTAAGTCCCTTTTCTTGATGTTGCGAAACAAAAATGAAGAACAAGATGTAACTTTATTGTAAGAAAATAAAGTGAAATAATAGTAATTATGTATGATTACATGATAACATAATTTAGAAGAAGTCTATATTTTTTTCGATAGTAAACTAATAATAAGGTAACGAGAAATCAAATGTCATTATTTACTTATGATATAAAAATTGACTTCTATTCTTTTACTAATGTAAAACAAGATATATGATTGATGAATGGAACAAGCATTCATAGTACTTATTATTTTTATAATAAACTGATAATAAACTGATTTTTTAATTTTAAATATACTCTACTCGTCAATTTACTGGCTCATATAATATGCGAATAAAACATATATGTCCCATTTGAACTTTTACACGTACTTATCTACATTTTTGTAAGTAATCTGAACTTTGTTCCATGCTTCTATATTGTTTCAATGGGGACATCTTGTCTACGATGACCATTAGATTTGTCTAAGTGGAGGAGTTTGCGAGATGTCAAGGTCGCCTCCTCTTTTTAAAATATAATTATACATTTTTTTATACGCTAATCAATACAGCCCGACATTTTCTATAAAAAAAAAAGTATTAATCATCCTCATTTTTCGTATAATAGATTTTATAAAATTAAAGATAAAATATCTTCTAAATTAATAATTTTTCGATATACGTAGATTAGTATTCTTTTATAAAGAATGCTGAGATGTATCGATTAATGCATAAAAAAAATATATAATTCTATCACAGAAAATACCACCTACAAAAATCCGCAAGAAATCCCCTTCAAAACACATTTTACTTGAAATATTTTTTACAATAACGAATTTTGAAGATAATTGCATGTAAAGATTCAAATGGGACATCCTGTATAAATGAAATGTCGAATTGAACACTTACTTAAATACGCAGAAATGATCAATTTTCCTTCTTTTCTTCTAAAAAACATTTTTGTTGATATATACGCAAAAAGTAGCTTTGCAATGCTACAACTACTTTTCGAAACGAGGTTATCATTCACGTTGTTTCTTTATCTCACGTACGATTGCGTATGATTCATTACAAAGCGATTCTCGACTGATCAAAAAGTAGAAATGCGTGCAACTTTATCATATGACGCTGTTAATAAAAAAAAAAAAAAAACGCAAAATCTAGAAATCAGTTATCCGAACAATATCGTGTTATCTCACCTTTGTTTGGCAATTGTTTAAAACGTGCATGAGTACATGTGTGATACGATAACGATTTGAAAGGATTAAAGCACAAGGAAAGAACATAATAGAAGGAACAATGTTTAACGCGAATGGGTATTGCTGTCAATACATACATATTTCGATAACCTGGCTTGTTCGCATGAGTCCTCTCGTGTGTAAAGTCTCGATCGTGGTTCATGAATTTCCTAGGAATACTGTATCTTAATCGAATCAACGTGAAAGGAGTTACGTTCTAAGAATAATTCACAACGAGTTAGAAATAGTATCGTCGTACGTATGTATTGATCGGCGACCTTATTCCGTACCAGCCAGAAAGTCCATCGACCTGAATTCTTTTCCGAACTGCGTTCTACCTGCGCTTCTGTACTCGTCAACCGCATTCGATGCTCAACAAGCTCTTCCATCGTGGTTGTTTCGAGACGACACCGGTCGTTCTACAAATAGCAAGGTCTCGAGCTTCATTTCCTTAAATAGATCGGATTTAAAGCAAAGTCGTTTGTATGCGAAGCGACTCGGCTAAATACCGTTGAATCGAGATTGTTCATGCGTCGAACCTGCCGCCTGATCACGCAATCGTATCGATAGATTTTACCAACAGACATGATTCTATGGCCAAGGACGCTACCATTCGTCCCAAGGTTGAATCTGTCGATCCTGAACCACGTTGTACGAACAAGGCCGGGAGTCGAGTAGTCGTTGGCTAACCTACGCGAATGGAAGACAGACAGGTGTACAAAAGAGGCGAATCACTTTGACCGAGTACGGGGAAACAGAGAGGGAAGAATGCAATGCAAATATGTATATATTTGGCGGATGCCAGATGCAAGCTTATCCAACTCTGGAGCTGAATGAACCCATATAGTATGTAAATACTCGTACGTTAGAAATCAGACGAGATAACACATAGTGGGTGTCATCCTGTGACTATACACTGCTCAGCTTCCTTCCTATATCTCTGTACTTATCGCTTTTGTTCGAATTCTAGCTATTTCTAGCTAGATAGGCGCGGACGTGCAACAAATTGTATCCATAAATCAATCGCAAGCATCGGAATAATACATACGTGATCTTGTCTTTCACACGTTTCGCTTATATAGGTGCATCAAGTATCCCTGTCGGCACAATTTTCGCGCTAATAAGTCAAACAGTGACACATCGCTGTACACGGCGATTCCTCGCACCGTGGAAATTTCCATTCGCGAAAACCAGTGGCGTAAGCGACCACGTATTCCGCAATGGAACATCGACTTCGAATTCGACCCTTGTTCCCATGTTTCAACAGGTGTAAAGAATATTCGTTATACAGCCTGCATCGAACATATTTGATTTTTGACGGTTTTGCTACGTACAGCCTGAAATTCGAATTTGTATTTGTCATCATTACTCGATCATTTCAACGATTTGATCAAGAATAACAGCGATTAAATTACGAGTTGACACATTGCGAAATTCTTTCTTTCATCGCGCTGCAATCTATTTCTTACATTAATACAAGGAACCTAACCTCGGAGATATCTACGTATGTATATCTCAGAATGTTATGATCCAATATTTCCGATAACTTTGACATATCGAATAAAAATCATCAATCACGGTCGTCCTGATAATCATTTTTGATTAGTACGTTTTATTACCGTTCTTTCCTATGAACCTAGTTATTAAATTGTTATTTGCAAATTTAAAGATGACGAGTTCCTTTTCATACTAAAATTAAACTGCCTGCAAATTTTAATAACAAAGCGTTATGAAAGATCAATTCTAGCATTCCATCGAATGGTTGTTACCTATGTATTTCAATTGCGCAATGTTGATCGTGCGTTATCTCGTTTTACATTTCTGATAGAAGCTGGCTAAACGGTGTAACAAATTTAACAATGCAATCTCGTTGAAATTTTCAAGGTACGATTCATTGTTGTTCATGTATTACGAGTAACGACTGTAAACGATTGGCAGTTGTTGCATAAAGTACCTAAAAGTACGGCTATTCCTTTATACTTTTTCTAAATAATTTGAGAAATGAGTTTGAGGTAATGATTGAACGTAAGTTCCTGAAGATAAAGTCTCTTTCATAAACAACTCGTCGCACATTCACTGTATATCTTTACACATCTTTATGTTCATGTGTATTGATTTAATAAATCGGAATATAAGTTTTCAAAGTGTGGATTGCAATATTAAGCGTGATGTGATGATTGTAATATTCATAAAAGAACGGTCTTTTCTGCTTTAGACGATCTGCTTCGATTTTCGATTGTCAGAGAGTGAACCGTGATGTGAACCGTTTATTTTGAAAGTCGTGAGTCGAATTGTTTCTCTCGATAATCAAATGATTTCTAACTGAATCAACCCGATGAAAAATTGAAGGAAAGTAATTTCCCTTTTCATCGACTCTAGCAGATCTTGAGCTCAAAATTCTGATGTACCTTGTACCTGTACAGAGTGCAATTTATTTAAGTATTTTTGGAAACTTTTTCCGAGTGATTTATGGTTTGCTATGGAGGTTTGCATAGCTGTGCAAACCTTCGGGCTTGTAAATCAATGAGCCAGCAAAGCCCTTGTCCTCGTACTGAACTTTTCTTTTGAAAAATTCAAAAACTCCGTGATCATGATATGAATCAGGGTTCTTTTTGAAGCTGCTGAATCCTATACATCATTTAAAAACATAAATATCATTTTAGTTGATTATTATTTTTCAATATTCAAATTTAAAATTTGCCGAATTCGGTTGTAAACTATTTTTATTTTTCTGGAATAAAATAATCTGGTGACAGGCTGTGAAAGATATATCTTTAAAATGGGTGGCGATGTATATGATTACCAAAAATCAGTACCTGAGACTCAATGGATAACTCTTGCGACACACAATGACAAAATTCGCTGAAATCATGATCAAAAGTAATGTTTCTACATCTAAGATAAATTACTGATACAAGACTATAATAATGTGGGTCTAAAAACATAATAATGTACATTTTTAATGTTAAACATTACATATAAAAATAAATATTGATTTAATATACTACTTTATAAAATTAAAGAATCATTAAATTGTAAACGAAAAATTATCGATTTTTCAAATTCCAAATTTGTAATTTCACCTAGAAAAATCATACAAGATTCAATTTGGATTCATTTTAAAGCTTCTACTTTCATAATTCATAGCTTCATTTTACGATGTTTATATATCATACAAAACAAAAGAAAGTGAACATACATTTTTTCTCAAAAATTTTATAAATTCAAACGTTTCTATAGATATTACAAAATTTTCTTCACAACAAAGTCTACTATAGATTTAAAGATTGAAGTCTCTCCTTTATAATAACTTCGAAAAACTTAATATATTATTTTTTTGCCATTAATATAAATAAAAAATATGCCGTCGTTACTCGAATAACCGAAATTTGAAGTTGTATTTGAACTGCATGTATATTTAGTTATTTTTTTTTTCTTCTTCTTCTTCAATTATCCTTTAATTTTTGTCGCGATAGAATTGGAATTGACAGATTTATTATCTCTCGAATTATCGAACAAAAATCCATCAGGCGCTGTGCTGTGATTTGCTAGTTTCTCTATTTCTAAAATAAAATATTTCCAAATCAATCTAATGATCTCACTTTCGACTTTTTATGCATCAATATTAAATGAATTTAAAATATATACTAAGTGAATAAAATTCATAATTATTTCTTCAGTTTCAATTAATAAAAATATAAACAAAAGATTTTAGCACAGAAATTAATGTTTGCAGTCGAAAAATAAGCATGACAGTGCTTATGTATCGAGAAAGTTAAGGAACTTTTCTATTTAACTTAAAACGAATCGTAGAATTTTTTCGGAAAATGTCTTTAAATTACAAGTCCTGATAAGCACAGATAAATAAATGCTTTTAAAATTAAAAATTTGAATCAGAATAAAACATATAAAAATTTTTCTATCGGAAGAATCAATAATTTGTTTATCAATATTAAAACAGTTCTCAATATTTGTAGCAAATATTGAATAGTATTTGAATACAAAAAGTGGATTTTTAATTAAATATTTTAAAATAATTTGTTCCCATGGAACTTTTATTATACAGATTCTAAAATATCTGTACCATGAGAAAATATTATTCAAAAGTGTTCCTAAATATAAAAATTCCACAAAAACATATTTTTTTATACGAAATACATAAGCTCGAACAGAATTTTTTTTAAAAACGAAAAGAATCTGTTAACCGCTGTTTAACTGATGATTTCGAGATTGTTATACCAAAATTGGATGCATCATATTTATGGTATAACAATCTCGAAATTAGTTTACAACGAATTAGTTTATAAACCTGACACTATTCGATATAGAAATTATCACTTGGAAGATAACAAATTTGACCTTTCTTATTGCCTTTTTTCATAGACTAACATTTCAACAATTTGATAAAACTCGAATTCGATTTGAACAACGACATTACAACAAAAAAGGGATACGGTGCCTTAATATTGAATTGTTTAGTCAATTGCTTATTTCTTTTTCATAAAATTTCGAACTGATTTCCGCAGTCTCCTTTAAATACAATTATGTAGAGGACGAACGATACGAGTGCAAACGTTAATATTTATGATATGAATGTATAATATGACATTGAAATATAATCTATTGAAAAAGAATATAATCTGTTGCGTTTCAGTCGAAATGCAACAATTCGCTGATTGAAAAATAATTTCTAAGAATAGACATGAAAGAATAATCTCGTATATTTAAAACATGTGAGTGCATATAACAAGAGATAGAAAAAAAATAGGAAATAAATATATCGTATAAGATAATACAAATTTTAATAGTATATGTGTATGCCAAAAAAATATAACTATGGAGAATAAAATTAAAAATATTAATGTAATGTAATAAAAATATTAATTAAAGTAATTACTTATTGCATATTAGAGTTTTTTTAGTATTAAGTTTGTTATTTATAAAAAATGTTAAAAATGTAAAACTTTAAACGCATTCTTTTCGGACCTGTGTCAGTTGCCATAATTTTTCGATAATGTCTTTGGCATTTTACAAACGTTTAAAATAAGTGTTCTTTTATCATCCAAAGTATGTCAATATTTGAAAATAAGCATTTTCTATTGCCTGATAAAATTGAAATCAATTTTCGTTCTTTAGATGGCGTCCATTTTGAGAAAATATATAAATTGTAATTAGAGATGAGTTATTTAAAATGTTGAAACCTTGAAACCAAGAAAATTTCTAATTTCGAGTTTCCAGAAACTTTATATTTCTTTTGTGATTCGAAATTCTTGAAACTCGGATAAGAAAAAGTATAAAATCAATCGACAAAGAATCGTTTGAGACGTGACTAGTGTTCGATTCTTGTGTATCTAAAATGCTTTGTGAACCTTCGATGATCGGTCTTTGTAACGTTTAAAAATAAAAGTAGATATGCAATCAATCGTAATTTTGGAATGATAATGTAAAATGTCCAAATCTAAAAAAGGTATCAAAAAAATGTCTTATTACATTACCATCAGTATATGTACTCTGAAAGATTTTCAGTACACCCGGCACTATAATCGACAAAAGAAGATCCAGAAAAAGTTAATGTCACAAACAAGAATTCGTACATCGTATTTTCTCTAACCTATAAAAATATTTTGTATTTTTAACCTCTAACCAATAAAAATTTATATAAAAATTTTAACTCTAGTTTTTAAATCAAAAAATTCTTCATATGAAGTAAAATCAGCACTTTAAGTCTCAAAACCATGCAAAGTTTCGGATTCGAGTTTCGAGAATTTGAAGATTGGTTTCGTATCCATCCCTAATTGTGATTCATACAGATTGAGATTATCTTTCATTCTTGTTTAGATTTTAAATGAATGCAACGTGAACTATGACAGTCATTCGAAATAAAACATCATAATTAATATGCTATAACTTTGTTAATATAAAACAGTATTACATGAAAATTTAATTGTACATTCTCAAAACACCAAATAAATAAACATGTATGATTTTCAAGTTTAGATTATCAAAGTAAGCTACGTAAATTGAGTAGATATTTTATTATCTAAAAACAAAAAAATTAATATAATTAGTCAATCTGAAAAAAAATTAGTAACAAAACACTCTAATCAATATTTTATGAAAAACAATATTTCATATAAACAAAATAAAAAATATATACGTATGTAAAAGAAAAAGTGTTCCTAATTTCATTGTTTTAGTTTCAGTAAGAAAGAAAAAATTTTCATAATCTTCCTTTATATGTTTAAAAAAATATTTTATTTCCGAAACTAAAAAAAATATTTTCAATGCAGAGTCGAATCATGAATTTATATAAAAATTATGTAAAAAAATTTTTATCTATGGTGTATATATGTAAATGTGCACAACGCACGAATCATTCAAAATGCTCAATTCGGGTATTTATTATTATGCTTTGGTGGTGTTAGAAAGAAAGACAGAAAAAAGAGTCTGTTAGTAGACTCATCCATAACAGATTTTGACATAGAGCAGAGCACAACTTAAAGATGCTATATGATAATGATGATTGATAATAAATCATTTTGAGAGAAGAAATGCTTCTAGTTCAGTGATGAACAATTTTTATTATATAATTATATGAATTAAAATTGAAAATCTAATGCCACTCGTTGGCGAACTACTCGCGAACTGTTTGCCAACAGCAGTAAAGACTCTAGCGAACTGCGATCAGGTTACAGCGAGCTCGCGAACAGTGTTTGTTCGGTAAACGGTAGAATCAAAGAACTTGAAACGTACGCGGACACATTGAGAGCCGCAAGCACCAAGCGAACATGTCTGAAACTGCTTGCTCGCCAACAGTGTGAATGCGATGCAATTTCTGTTAGCAATCAACTGCAGTTCTGCCCAGTGTGAACTTAGCATAATATTCTGTGCGAGCTGTAAAAAACAATATTAATTCTTTACCCTCGGAAACATTTTTTGTATCATTTACCAGCAATTTATTTAGGAAATAATAAGTGAAATATCACTTCAAATAAAATGATATAGCATTGCAAATAATCATTCTGTTTAAATATTAATAATAAATATTTAGCATAAAATTTTGTTAAATATATTTCTCTAATATATGACTTCATTTAAAGCAATCACCAAGTGTAGTATATATTGTCTGTCTCCAATAAGAGAAATTACATAAACAATTCTATTATCTAATATTTGACAAATTTTTGCTTGACTGATTAATTATCTTAATTTACCTTGTTTCGTTGAACTCAGAATTGTTCGGAGATAAAATTTTAATGGGAAATTCCAACAGGTACAATTCGAACTATTAGCAATTTATCTTTTAGATTACGTTTATATTCTTCGTATTTTTGAAACATTCGATACAAATGTTCTGTCATTCACCGAACATATCGATATGATCTTTATTATCCTCATCGATAATGTTAATCATACTTAAAGAATTCTACATAATCATGAATCATAACGGCTTCTTCTTCGTAATTTAAATATTAAATACTATTTTGCATCTGTCATCGTCAGGTTAAGCTGATGTTATATTAAAATTATTGGCTGACTAATTACGAAACAATTATGCAAATACTCCAAGACCACCATAAATTTATTTTTAAAAGGAAATACCTTAGGAAATTTCAAAAAATACTCAAATGATACTTTAAAATTTATTTATTGAACATGACATAAAAATCACGATATATGATAATGATGAACCGAGTCTATTGTAAGCTTTCAAACTTTAGACTTATTATTCATTTCGCCTGTAATATTTTACTTGAACATCTTAACAAACACTAACGGATTCGTTATTTTATACATGTATGATTATATTCATGGAATGTGCATCCGTCGTCTCGCTTTCTTTTTTATTTTATATCATATCCATGTACATAATATACGCTCAAGAAACAAGAAAAGAAAGAAAAAGAACGACAACAGGAAAAAAAGCTTTTTAATAATTCGC
The DNA here is from genome assembly GCA_032399605.1 of Melipona beecheii. Lineage (NCBI taxonomy): Eukaryota > Metazoa > Arthropoda > Insecta > Hymenoptera > Apidae > Melipona > Melipona beecheii. The sequence goes on along the minus strand of JAUCMO010000210.1, from coordinate 769,659 downwards.
TTCGTTTTTTCTTCATCCTGTAATATTTAAGCTTTTAAATATTAAAAATTAAAATGAAGAACTTGACGATTTAACCAGCAATTTCATTTCCGACGAAGTTTCAACGATGGAGAAGAGCGAGTGTCACGAGTTTTCAATATCAAAAGCTGCTATTTGTAAAAAATAAAAAAAAAACAAGGAAAGATAAATATACAACATAAAATTAAAAAAAAAATAATGGGAGAATAATAGAGATTTGTGGTGGCATTAAACAAACAGGTTACCGGAGAGAAACCAACAGCCGTTCGTTGAGTCTATCATGTAATATAGATGCTATATTTTTATGCGATCCTGGGGATTTTGGCAGTGACGTTCAATCGTCATGATTGAGGAGACAGTATTTGAACGATTAATGATACTACGAATAATAAATCGATATTGACAAATAATATCGTTTAAACGATAGTAATCGTGTAAATGGTTTCATGCTACAAAAGTAGTTGACAAAATATAAAATGAAGAGCATATCTTACTTATAATAGAAGGTGTTGTTCAGGTCAGTTCAAAAATATAAAGTAAAACATATGAAGCTTAACGTACTTGCTTGTAAACGTGACAGAAATTCGTTTATAATATTCATTATCAAATGATTGAAAATCAATTGTACTTTCATATGAAAACGTTCGTAATTTCTTTATCGATCCCTTGTAATTCTTATCTCCTCAACCACGCGGCAAAAAATCAGCTCAAAATATCCCGAGTGAGGTATAACGAATAACGTAGTTGCAATAGTTATACAAAAAATAGTTAAGTCGAATAATGTGTATATGTGTATGTGCACGCGCGCGCGCACCCACACACACACACACACACACACACACACACACACACACACACACACACACACACACGCACACGCACACGCACGCACGCACGCACGCATACAAACACGCATACAAACACGCATGTATGTGTACAAATGTATACGTATGTACATATTCAAATATATATAAATATATTTATATATATTTATATAGCTTTATAGTTGCGCGAACATTGTGACCGTAGAATGAAAGTGGATCGAGCTGAACGAGATAAACTATAAGATATGTACGACTAAGCGTTTAACGAATTGAATTGAAAAGTAACAAATATGGTCTAGATCTTTTTAATCAACGTGGAAAATATTACGATACATATAAAAAGATAGAACATCAAAGCTCCCAATCCACGTTTACTCCGCGGTCCGAGGCCGCCGTAATAAATAGATCGTATTATCTCGTCAATCTCTAAAACTCTAATAACACCATTGTTTCTAGTCAGTACAAATCAATCAACGAAATATTGGAACAAAATTTCGCGAAAGTTCGCACAAAATTCACGAACTTTCGCCCGTTCCAACATTCCGATAAGCACCACATTTTTAACGGTTCGATCGGTAATTCTACTTTTTCTGTTTTCTAAAGCAGTCTTACATAACGGCAATTTTTGCGAATTAGTCCTCTCATTCTTATTTGATCTGATTTTTCTTCGTTCTTTTTTCTTTCCCTCGTCCGTATTTGCTTGAAAAAAAAAACAAAAAAAAAAAAGAAAAAAAAGCCTAAGAAGAAAAATAAGAAAAAGCATAGGACAAACATCTTGGAAATTAAACGTATTAGATGTACAAATCTTTCAAATCAAATGTAATAAATTTTTCAGAATATTTTAGAATTTGAAGTTGAACTCGATATTCTTTGGAACAAAAACTAATCCAGTTGGATCAAAAATGAAAGAAAAATCGTTCAACGGTTTGATTTTTATCAACATCGATTATTGAACGAAGAAAGAATTTGTCGCTCTCGTTATCAAAGGACGCGCATTGACTGACGGAAAATCGAAGCGTTTGTACGAATTTTCGCAGTAGCAATAACATTTTTCCAACTTCTTCCTCAATTTTTTATTTTTTTTTTTTCCTTTTATATGATCGTTGCAAAATAATTCTACCTTATAGCTTACAGTATCACAGAGTTACACGCGGTATCGTATAATTGCTCCCACTTCGTAATTTCGCAAAACGATAAGGAAAGCGCGTAATCGTCTTATTTGAAAAATTGAAAACTGCGGTAATGGATGGACGCAGACGATGTCTACACTTTCTTCAAAATACGAACTACCATCTTATGCGGATTTAATACTATCGAATTTTGCTGCAATCAATCGAATTATATCATCGAATTATGTATCACCCTTGGAAAAAGTAGGGCGATCGAATCATACTTTTCTTTGGCTTTGAATACTTTTTACCTATTTATAAAAGGAAAAAGAGGAAAGTACAGGGAAACGTTAATTTTTTACTTGCAGAAAACTGCACATAAGGCATCTCTACGATTTTGTTCGATGTCTTCGAAAGACGTCGTTCTGCGTCCAGTTGTCGAGGACATTTTCGTTTTTCTATCAGGGTTATTTGTCAAAAAGATTACTCAACGTATAACAGATTAACAGATCGCTTATCTTGACGGAACTAATTATCATACATACTATAAAAAAAATTTCGTACCGACTAATCAAAACAGCAAAATCTAGTATCTCGGCGCAGGATAGAGGGAAACCGTTATAATACATTTCGATACAAACTACGAGCATTGTTTAAAAAAAATATACTTTTCGCGATATAATCTAGGAGAAAAGCGTATCCATTGCAAATAAATTTATTTCGAAACGATACCGTAAGAAATATGAATTAATGGGGGGAAAAATTCGAAACGAGCAATTTTCGCACGAGAGCATAAAGAAAAAGTGAAAAGTAAAAAAGAGTATCGTTTCAAAGACAAAATATTTGCTCGCGTGTTAAAATTCTTTGAATTTTACACGAGACAAAGTTCAACGAAAACTTCAAATAAATATTTACGCGTATAAGTACAGGTCGCTCGAAGAATATACGATTAAAATAAGTAAGTCTTTTCTTAGGCTCCGTTCTTTTACTAGCTCACCTATGTTATACGTATACGTAATGCGCATTTACAGTTTTGCGCATACGCACGTATATTCCCTTTGGAGACAACGAGTAATCTTAACGATGAATACAAGCGTTTCCGGTTGTCGTATGCGAGAACCTTTACAGGAACTCCTTTGACTTCGACACGAGTTACACCTCGCTTAATCACTCCATTTTTCTGCTTGTCCTAATATTTTAAAAACATATTTACCACAGTTACAATTTGATTGGCTGAACATTAAACGAATTATAAAAGGAAGATGAGAATTTTATAAGTAACGTTTACTACGAGGAAAACTTAAACGAAATGGAACTTTGTTGCTAGTTGCGCTACGTCTCTAAGAAAGAAAAAAAAATGAGGGGAGAGGGGGAGAGAGAAAGAGAGAGAGAGAGATGTATATATGTACATATATAGAAAAAAGGAATAGTATGAACAATTTTGATTAGTTTAGTAACCAAATGTTAAAAAATTTTAAAATAATAAGAAACGAAGGTTGTGTAATGTTATGAGCGCTTGTTTCTAAGATTTTATGCGCGCAATAATATATGTACAATAAAGGAACTAGCTTTTAGAACACAATCCTATACCGATCTCGACTGGCCATAAACCTTGCGTACGAAATGAACGTGAAATGAACGCGAAAAGAACGCGAAATAAACGCGTTCAACGTATGCGCCAGCGTCGATAACGACGAATTCCATTGTGATTATGTACCTCTCTTTGGATCCTTCTTGCTGCTCGTTCCCGCTGCTTATCTTCTGCTCTCAGCATACTTATTAAAAAAAGCTTCCGCATAAATAGGACGAAGGCTCGGTTCTATTCGCTCGCCAAGTGGTTCATTCTCTTCTTTATATCTTTTATTCTCCTTCTCTTTCTCTCTCTACTTCTCTCTACTTCTCTCTACCTCTCTCTCTACCTCACTCTGCCTCTTTCTTTCTTTGTTTCGCTTTATTGGTCATTCTAAACAGTCTCTCACAATTAGTCACAGTGAGGAGCACATGTCGATCCTCGCGAATAATTCCGATACTTCATGAAATCAATGCGTATTGGAAAGAAGGACAGAAATGAAACCTCGCGGCGGTCCGTAACCCGTTTTTCAGCATTTTCAATCCAATGAGAAAATGGAAGAGATCAAAATAATTATACTTTTTCGCGAGTTTGCTGCTGGATCATAGAAAAAAAAATGTAAAAGAGAGCGTTGTAACCTACAAAGATACGGAGATTTAGCTGGTAGAATGTCAGCCATTACGACATTTTCAATTCTAGGGTCGTGCTCTGTTCAACCTTAGTTCGATTTTTTTTTTCAAGGAACACTGTCCTCGATCTTGACATTTTAATAAAAGGCCGCGCAACTTCCTTTGCTTTTTTATTAGCATGTCTTCAAGCATGGTTAGACGCAGCAATCGATCATTATCTTTGTCATCAGTAAATAAATCGCGGGAAACTTTTTCATCTCGTTTGTCCGATCCTGTTGCCGTTGCTATCGTTGTTATTTTTATTGTTGTTTTTATTTTGCTTTACCACGCCGAAGGCGACGAATCCGGACAGGATCGTGCCACCCCCTCGTAAATCGTCGCGGATGTGGTAACGGGTGCAGAAGTGCGTCGGATCTCGATCGGTTTCGAGCCGGGAATCGGTGGCCGGCCCAAAACCGCTTGACTGTTTCACGACAAATTTCGTTGATCTTCCGCGGTATCGTCAGCCTTCTTTATCGACCTTTTCAACTTATCCACTAATCGATTGTGGAATTTATTCAAAGAGTTAGAACTGCCGGTTTTCGGCGGAGACGAGCCGGTACTCTTACTTGGGCTCTGCAATGAGTTCTGAGATGCCCTCGAGGACGTTCTTGAGAAATGTCGAGAGGTGAGGGGTACCGAACGATGAGCCGGCGACGTTAGAAAGTCCGATCCCGGCGAAGTAGACAACGATGGCCCTTCAGATTTTGAACATTCCGACACCTGCGAACAAAATGAATCGTTTCCTGATTTAGCATTCACGAAAATCATCAAACAATTAACGATCGAGACGGTGGATTTAAAACACGCACGAAATCTAGTACTACTTTTATTTTGGTTCGATCTTTTACACTCGGTTCATTTTACGGAATTCTTATATACTACATTGTACGATTTAGAATTTTTTGAAAGAAAGCAATAAAGAAGTTAGTAACTTTCTTGAAACAGTCAATGAATAAACGCAAAATAATTTTTGATGATTTTATGCCGTTCCAAAAGCAGAGTTCCAGGATGAAAATTCCATTTTAAGAAGTACAATATATGCATCGGATAAGTGCAGATAGATACTGTTGCTGAAAAAAAACTCTCATGCGGGTTTTGGATAGGTTCAGGTATGAAATTAAATAAAATGACAACTGTTGATCGAAAGTAGTGCCACACAACAAACAAATCATGTAACCACAGCATATCAACAAGGGAACTATCTTCATTGCCTTCTCTTTATCGTCCCAATTATTTTTAGCTCGCAACAATAGGTCATATATTGAGTGTTCCAGTTAGAAAATATATAATACTAATGCTATACCGGTATTTTTTATGTTATAGGTTCATAATCCTTATAGAAATCGAAATACTAAAATATAGATATGAAGGTCATTGTATAAAAATATTGATAAATTTACCTTTATTTACCGGTAATTTTTCCGGTCTTTTAACTTCATTAAAATTTTTAACCAATGGATTCTGTCATAATTTTGATTATATTGGCAAAGTTATACCAAATATAATATATATAATAATATAATTATCAACATTTTTCCTATTTTTATTCACTCAATACGAAATTTCTTATATCTAATGACCTCGTTGCTTGGTTCATAACATGCTCACGTAGAAACGATTATTTTTGAGAAGAAATATTTTTAGTATTTCTGACGATATTTACTTTTCGTCACAATAAATTTAGGATTTTTCGTTTCGTTTCATCCTCAACGATCGCTTTCATATAAATCCGGAGATATTTCCAAAGAGTGAAATTAGCAAACACGATATCACGTATATACTACTGAGAAGAGAAACTGTGTTTATTAAAATATTTATTATTGTTATATTTATATATGTACCTACGATTAATATATATTATTTTTAATTATATAGAAAGAAAGTGTTTTAATTAGCTATCATTTTTATAGAAATATCGAAATAATACTGGTATTTATTTCGGATTTTCGGTACTAATCCGTAACGATACATATCAGTATTATATCGGTTTTGATATAATTTCATTATTCAATAAAAATCAAACCAGTATTTAAATTCTTAATCCTAGCATCGGACGTACAACCGAGAACGAAGCGATTTTACACGAAAAAATTAGTCGAAAAGAAAGAACAAAATTTCTTCATTGAAGATTTCATTTTTAAAAAAATGAAGTTTCAAATTTATTAACAATATTTCAATTTAGCTGATTCTAAATTAATCAAGAATAAATAATGACCAGACGTACAAAATTATTTTATGCACGAAAATAAATTAAAAGTGTAAAATGCAATTCTTGGTGAAATTATAAAAATACTATTTCCCTCTGCAATTCCGATCATTTTTCGATACGTTATAAATGTTAACATTTCGAACAACTTTTTTTTTTACATATAATCAGTGATCAGCCTTATTTTCCAAGATATTCGCAAAAAACTGTTGGTAGCATTACTATAAATTATGCGTACATAGCAATATATGCGTTAGTATTGCTAGCTATTTAATTCAAATCTAATTCTTATCTTTTGTGTATATAAATGGAACACTTTGGGTGAACTTGGCTGAACTGCATGCACAACTGCGAGATTCGCATGCATATGCGAGATTATAAGTTTTTGTTATAACTCAATTAACAATGAATATCATCAATGTATTAGGTTAGATTTAAACTAATCTGGTTATTGTGAAGCAGCCGGCGACACTTGCGTGAAATAATTACATATTGTATAAAATAAATGTAGAACAAATTCAGCGAACAATGTCATTCTCTATTTTATAACGAACGAACGTCGCAAACAAATAACATATGCAATTGTGAACGAGTTTTCGTAGAAATCGTTTGTATGATTCGTAAAATATAATATAACGATAAAGAGAGCGATGGCAAAGATATGCCAGCTATGTCACAGATGCACAGGTATGGGCAGAATTTAACATATTTTTAAAATATCAATTTTTTGCGAATATCTGAAAAACTAGGTCCGATCACCGGTTATACGTACAGGAAAAAGTTATTTAAAATGTTGATTTCTATAACATATTCAAAGACGATCGAAGATAAAATCGAAGAAAAAATAGCTTTTACACAACTTCATCCAATTTCTTCACAAGATGCTTCGTTTTCAAGAAAATCTAATTTGAAAATTTATCAAATACTTTTCTTACGTTTTACTTCGTATTACTTTATCATTTATCACGTAAATATTTAAACATTTAAACAACAGTCTATTTTCTTGAAAATGAAGCTGTAAAAGATTTTATTCTTCCTTCTTTACTTATTTTCGCAGAACGACCTTCTACCGATTTCGTCATTCCTGTCCAGTTTACAATTAGACGAATTCAAATATACTTGATAAATTTTCAAACTTAATTTTAAAAGATGGCTTTAAATAAAAAAATTCTATTTTTTATTTTCGTTGCATTTTTTCACACAGAATCATCCGGTTATGCGTTCGATACTAAAACTGAAAGCAACACGTGCGGACTGTCATCGATGCTAGAAACGATTGACGAATTGACGATCACAGCTGAATGATCTTGATCTAACATTACAATCGGACAGTGATTTGCAATCTAGCATGTAGCATTGACAATCGATGCTGCACGTGTGCACGTGTGACGCAACCTTGGACACAGCGAATTTCTTACCACAGATGCAGGTCCTTTGGTTACGTAGGATTATGTAACCTCCGTCATGGGTACAATCAGCTCGATTCCTAGCTTCACGTGAATTCCTAGCTTATCTTTACTACATCAATCGACATTCAATCAACACGTGAACAGCCAAAAAATTCACAACAAAGTTTCACATTTTCAAAATTGACCGTAACGTTCGGCAAATTAATGATCGGTGATGGAATGGAATTGTGTGTATCAAAAGCTCGACTAAAAAAACTCGATCAAACTCGATATGATTATCAATTAACGCGATTCACAGTATATATTTCACGCTTATGTTCCTTGAACTTTGTCCGATGTCAATATCACCGTAAATGAAACGCAACGAATGCGTGTTTCAACAAGAAAATTTGGTTCGAAAGATCGTTAATCGATGTAACAATTTGAAAAAACGTGAAATGACAATCGGTGGATGAATCGTCAAAACAAGTACGTATTCGGCATGTATAGCTAGTAGCACTGTCATAATATCTTAACATAACCGGCCGGTCGGGTATTAGCAGTACCTGTTTAGACTTCATTGTAGATTGAAGTTATTTTTAAATTATTCGGTAAATGAAAAATGCACGCAGCAAACTGTAATCAATCTGTTTGCCTAGTATGTTCTCGAAGCAGTATTATTCCGGAAGTCATTCTATCGTGTAAGTTTTACGTAAGAAGTTTCAAATAAGTAATATTCATTCTAAAAAATATCAAACTTAGACGGAAATGAAGAAAATATCTATTACAAGAAATATTCATAGATATTTTATCGGACTCATAAGTTTGTGAAAATTACAATTCAAATTTCAATGATTTTTGGTCAGAATTTATTTATTGTCCTGAAAATTCATATTTCGTGCAATTTTAAATAGTGTAAATATACATAAATATTCGAATTAGGTAAAATATCTTCAATCAAAAACAGCGAAGAGTAATCGTATAGAATTTTATAAAAAAAATGTTCATAAATGCGAAAGTTATAGCAGAATTCATAGTTTATTTCCTGTTTCTGCAAACTTACAAAATATTGCCGGCCGGCAATATTTCAAGGAAAATTCTCTCGATTAAGCACCGGCCGGTTAAGTGTTAACTCGACATGCGATCAAAATGATATTACGGAGAAATTATTGTATCGAGCGATGTATTACGAAATTGGGAATGAATGTTGCGCAACCGAACGCCAACATAGAGACATGCCTGAGAATGTCGCTGCAACAGCTCGGAAAAAACCTGCGTCGTTTTCTCCTGAAGAAGCGCGTAGGCAACGTGCTTTCTGCTCTGTTTCCTTCGTCAGCAATACCAGACTGCCGACAATGCGGTTACCTCGCGTATGTGGTGCCTGTGCCGCAATAAACGTCCAACTCTTTCGCATCCGTCGTCAAATCACTTTCGTCGCGCGTAATCGACGATTCGCTTGACCGTGAAATTATTTCCGACCTACGTCGTCGATTCTACGTATATACGTGCGTATGTACACACACACACACACACATATGTACATAGCATACTTGAGAACATTCGAAATTGAAATTTGTATCACCTATTAACCTTTTACGTTGGAATGACATGCCACTCACATCAAGAATTTTTTGTCCCAAAATTGTAATATTTTCTCAGTTTGAAGTATATTCATATAACCCAGGCAATACAAATAATAAATTTATTACTTCTCAATAATTTCTATGCAGTGATATACCGACGAGTTCAAAAAGAAAGCGACGAATTATTGTATACGGTTTGGTCGCTCGTTATGGTCAGGAATCAGTTGCCAGCGCAAGTGGTTAAATGCAACGTGTGTCAATTTCAGATAAAAGACATTAGAGTCATGAAAAAAACCGATTTGAAGAAATGAATTCTCCAAATATCAAAGAACCGTGGAGTATCGATCGAGTTCGTTTCCACGAGATATCGTTGTCTGGCAAAGATTACTTTTGGGAGAGCGACGAATACACGCTTTTTTGTTGTGATTTTGTTTTGATCGAATTGCAAAATGGAAAACACGCCGGGCAAAGGGATTACTGGAAGGCATAACATACATAATTAATAGAACTCGCTTTTACGCGAATCTTGAACGAATAAAACACTCACTTTTCTACTGCGACAGCCCTGAGGGTTGGAACACTCGGATGATCGCCGACTGCGGTTGGTCTTATAAATGTCCCACTCGTTTTTCATAACGGGCATCATAAACGCCATCTCGATAGCCGGCACTCACTTTGTGACCGAGCACACTTTTTCTTTCTATTCCGGGGCAAGTCGCTTTCTTTTTCTCTCACCTTGCTCTATACCTAGTCGCTGTCTTTCTCGCTCTGTTTTTCTGGAAAGTTCAAACCGGACGGCTCCCAGGCCTCTGTGAACGTCGACAATTTTTTTCCAAAAGATTTCGTCGAACTTTGCACTCTCGCTTCACCGGTGTAAGATCGTTTTCTTTCTTTCCTTTTTTTTTTTAGTTAACAAAAATTTACGCGTGCAAATTGTTTTGTTACTCTCGATGAAATGTTTCGTCGCGAACTGAATCCAATTTTTTCCAATTACGTCTCTGCTTGGAATTAATCCGATTTAAAATTCGTAACGTTCGTTCCGACCGGATTTTCCGAATTGAATAGAACGTTAGCTGTCTTCAACGATAACAATGACTTATCACTGATATTGTGTTGCCGGTATTGCTGCTAACTGATCCTCCCAGTTGCTGTTGCTACTGTGTTAATTGGAAAACAGCATACACGTCGTGTGCTTTCACGGATGGCTGTATACTTTTCTATTCTTTTTTTTTTTTTACAATAGTTTAGTGTACTGCCTTTTCAATAACGTTCTCGATCACGCACGTCTGGTCAATGCAATAGTCTGCTACGGAATGAGCACGCCGATGCTCGTGCGGGTAGGTGTAAAAGATTGCCACGGTGGGGATCAGCGAGCAATCCTATTGGTCCATTCTGAGGCGGGACTCCTACGTCATGGGTTACCATTGATTTTCCAATGTTGATACACACGACAGCATGACGTCCTGGATTGATTTTCTGGCGGCAATTCCTGCTGGATCGCACGTATACATTGCCCCAAACGTATATATACGTCAACGCGCAGGAATGCCTCCAATCTAGAAAGGATTCGCTCCGATTTAATGAGCGCCAAGCTTCCTTCCTGTGCCAATCCTCTATTTTTTCGCTTCTTTTCGCAAAAATCGCTTTCTTCCGCTCTCTCAAGGTCGCCGCAGGAAGTACCACCGTGCCAGAATGTAGGTACCCAAATACATAGGTATACGTGCGGTACACGTTAACCTATTACGATCAGCTTCTGTCTCGTGATGAGAATTCGAGATTCTTTCGAGATTCTATTAAATCTTTAAAAATATATTAATTAATATATATATATTAATATAAAAATATATTAATTAATATATCGCGCGTTTAAACTAGAAAAATGAATTTCGCTGGTAAATTGTATTTAATCGCATTTCATTGTTTTCTATTGATACTTTATTATCAGTCGGTATTGCATGCATATATCTGCAGTCGGTATAGTATTGTTCGTTACTATGTAAGGTATTGATAATTATGTTCGTAATAAAAATGATGATAACTTATCATGAGAGCTTTCTATATAAAATACTGTACGAACATAAAAAAACTTTTTTTCATTTTTAGCGATGTTTATATAATTTTAAATTTTATCAAATTAAGAAGTGATACAATAACGAAAATATGAGCAGTATTCGTATACAATAATGAAAATCTATCATTTTTGATTCAACTGGAATTTTGAAAATAATTTTATATAAAAATAATGATAAGGATGTTTGGTAATTTTAAAACTCAAAATTTTACGAAAAATATATTATCACTTTATTGCTATTTTCTGTAATTCTGAAAACTTTTATGCTCTGATCCGAGTGATATTTTGAAAATAAGTTTTTTTTAATTAAAAATAATACCTATAAGAAAGATTTTTAGCAATTCGAAAGTTAAGATTCAAAATTTTATAAAATACATTATTAGCTTAAATATGAAGTAGTTTAAACTGACTGCTGTAAGGAGTAACAAATTCATTGGTGCAATCGTACTTTGGTTTTTGCAAAATCTAATTTTAATTCTTTAATCGCTAAAAATTCTTCTCATTCTTTTATTTAAAACAAATTAGTTTTCAAAATTTGATCCAAACAAACAAAAAAATTTTTCTAAAATATTGCAATTTTTAGTATTTTTTATTATTTTTTGAGTTGTCAAGAATTCTTCTTATAAACGTTGTTTTCGTACAAAATGAACAACATATTTCACCCAAATAAGAAGTGATAGGTTTTCAGAAATTTCGCCAAAATATAAAATGGAATACTAAAAATAGGATCCATCCAGATATTGTATACGTATAATGAAAAGTTTATAAATTTGTTAGCAGTTTAACTTAATCTGATAAATCAATAACGACGAATCATTTGTATTTCTGAAGATGTATTAGGGACTACAGATGAGGTATGTGCAGAAATTAAGAATGATTATGAACTGTCATTTTTGTAAAAAGTAAATTTATTTTATTCGCAAAGGTACAGTTTTTTTGGTTTAAATAAACGCAGTTCGTTTGCTCAACGCTATCATTGAATAATTGAAAGAAACTATAAGTATACGTCGTAACCGATAACTATGTTGCTTTCGTTTTTTTTTTCTATAAAAAACAAAAACATTGTCTTTATTTTAACATTTCGTAAATTCTTCTTTTCTTAAACTGTAAGTACATCGCGTTCGTGCTTCGGACAATAAAGGAACTGTAAAACCTGACTTATTCTTAGCTTTAACATAATCGTCGATACTATGATAACAATACTACCATAAAAAATATGCTGTTTTTTTATTAACTCTTTGAAATTTGTTTAAATATCGTCCTCGAAAACTTTAGCGAAAATACGTTCCCAGTTAAAAAGAGAGCACACCTATGCTATTTTTAATTTCTCAGTAACGCATATAAAATTTTATGTTTATAATGAACAATATTGTTAGATTACGAACTCACCGATCACTGAAAACAAGACCATAAAGCCATACAAGCTTTTGTACAAGAAAGAAAAGTTTTATAGCAACAGCGAAATGATACTTTTTCTATATGTTTAAAAACTGTTCAGTATTTCAATGAAGTATTATGTTACATAGAATGGAACGCGCAAAAATGTTGAACGAATAAAATAGATTTTCAACTAAAGGAACAACATTTATCACATCAAAAATATCAAAAATAATAAAGGAAAGTCGTCAGGTAACACGATTCATTAAAAAATGTTGAAAATCATTATCTCATCGAGATAAATGAGCTATTTACCATATTGCTTTCAAGTCTCAGTTTACAACTTTACAGCAAATTATGCGAGCTGTTGAATGCAATTGTTTTGAGTTTTTGCTGTATACTATAGTCAACAGTATGAAAATATTTCTTCATATGAAAATATTAAGAGATTGAAATTGAACAAAAAAATCTACACTAACTGCGGAACACTAAGTTTAACGTTTGAGAAGTAACAACTTCATTGAAAGAAATGGTGAATTCTTGGATGAAAAGAAATTCAATCTTGATGGTTCAGAATATTTCCAGTACTTTCAAATTCGATAACAAATGAATAGTCGGCAGTTTATAATGATTTTTAATGATTTGAGCCGCTATGAGTTACTTTGTAAGATATGTATCAAATTGATGGGAAAATGAATAATGCTAAGTATTTAAATTTTACAAGAGAGCAAATAAACAACTATGCAGAATCTAGATTTCATCTCTGAATCTATATCCTGAACCTAAATCTCTAAATTTCAAAATCTAGATTAGATTTCATTTCATTTCAGCAGAACAATGTAATTGTATTTTACATAACGTCCTTGTATTTTGCTGCTCTTGGAACATTAACATAATTGAAGATTTTTAAGACTTCAAGTTATAAATTTAAAATTATACATTTTATGTATAGATACATAAAAAAGGAAAACAATATGATAGTACAGATGAATTAAAACATATTATTGTACAGAAATGAAATAATTTAAGTTAAAAAAAATTATCTGATTGTATGGTGAAAATAGAAAATTATACATTATATTATTGTTGAATCCATTCAACAATACTCATTACTACGCTATCATTCTGTACAGGTATAGAATAATTTTTTCTTGTTATGCATGAAACACTATGATTATTGTTTTCAATAATTCTGAGTTTGTAATTTAACAGTATTATTCGTTACAAATATAAAATTATATATATATATATATATATATATATATATATATATATATATATGTATGTTTCTAAGAAATTAAAGATGTTATCTTTTTAACTGAGAATGTATTATTTACATTATGTCATCTTGTACTTGCAGTGTTAGCATCGTCGCGATTAGACTTTCGGAAGCTCTGAGACAAGTTGCATTTTCTTACAAAGTACTCGAAAAGTAAGCAAATTTAATATTACAATAAAATAGTTATATTTTTTTTTCTTTCGTACGCATATTATAAGAGAAGCGTTTATTAGTAAATACGTTTCGTATAATCTGTTATTTTAAATAACGCTTTCAACATTTAATCGTTAAACTGTTACGAGCTTGTTTTTTTTTGGGCGCTATCGTTCAAGAGTGAGCATTAAATGATATTTAACTATATTTCACTATCATTTCCATAGGAAAGACTTATGTATATTAGATTGCAATATCATTATTCTGTAAAATCTACGTTCTTTTTCACGAATTAAAATACATCTTCGATTATCAGATCATCTTAACGCTTCGTAATCAGAAACAAGATATCTTATATCCACACAATGCCATAAATGAGTTATATGGCCACACAATATTGTTCGTACAGTATTATGGACGAGATATCTCGTGTATTTGTTTAATAGAACGAGATTCAAAAGAAAATTAATGTATATCATTTAATAAGACACAATTTATATAAAAAAATTGGTTATTTTTTGTACAAATTATCTTGTATCATTATATGTTGTTCTTTTATATTATAAAAAAGAAAAAGAAAATGAATAAATTGTTCCTAAAAGTGGCATATCCATTTTATATCCATTACGAAAATAAATTACTCGAAACGTTGAAACCTCGAAATTCAAGAAAGTTTCGTTTCGAGAATTCGAAACTTCCTTGTATTCTTTTCGTGATTCGAAACTTCAGACAAGAAGAAGTATAAAATCAATGAATAAAGAATCATTTGCGGCGTGAATAAAGAATATTTGATTCATATGTATTTCAAATATTCGGTGTAAGATACTTCGCGAACTTTCAACGATCGGTTTTTATTTTCAAATATAACTAGATATGCAGGGTGGAAAAAAAAGTTTGTCCGTGGCTATCATAGATGAATTCTACACCTTCGATTTGATGAAAATATATGTAAAAAAATCTTGAATTCATGATCAATATTTTTTTTGTATTGTATTCTATTAGAAGATAAAACTTTTCCCGGGAACTATATGTCACAACCTAACAGTTCCCTCGAAAAATGGCCAAAAAGTTTCTTGCGATCTATGGTTCCTTGGAAAAGTTTTACCTTCGTAATGAGTAGAATACAATGCAAAAAGAGCCTTGATGTTTCTGACCTTGAAATTCAAGATCAAGTTCAATTTTGCGGCTGGTTCTTTACATACTGGTACTTCCATCAAATGAAAGGTATAGAATTCATCTATGATAGCCACAGACAAACTTTTCTTTTCATTCTCTACAATCGATCGTAATTTTAGAATGATAACATGAAATATCCAAATCTAAAAAGAAATTATCAAAAAATACATTTTATTACACCACCCATCAACCACCCATCATACTCTGAAAGACTTTTCAGTACATTCGGCACTATAATCGATAAAAAAAAATAGATTAAATCTAGAAAGAGTGTACTTAATTAGAATCTGAATTATTTTAGATATTTTTTAGTCTGTTTTTTTTATTTATTTATATTGTTATGTTTTTGTTTAGCTGTAGCCAATAAAAATTTATATAAAAGTATGAACTCAAATTTTTAAAAGAAGAAATTCCTTTTACAAAATCTGCACTTTAAGTTTCAGGAGTTCGAAACCTTACAAGATTTTAAATTCGAGTTCCGAGAATTTAAAAATTTAGAAATTACAAAATTTCACGAATTGAATTTTTTTTTTTAAGGTAGAACTCTCACCTCAATAAAGAAATATCTCGTCCGTCCATGAACAGAATTGTGTCGCGAAATAACTCGTCCCTGACATCGTACGATATCGTATCACGAGATACGTTCATGGTTACGAAGTGGTCAATGATACGTTCAATGACAGCAGCATATCATTTTCAGTGCGTGGATCTTTTGTAAAACATAAAAACTAGGACATATCTTTGGCACGGTTACGAGGTATTTGCAATTGGTTTTCAAAACACCTATTCATTTGTATAGTTCGATGATTTTAAGCTAATACGCAAGAAGCACCGAATTATAAAAACTTGAGACGGATTTGTTTAGGACCAGGTGGCTTTTCTTGTATACTGTTCCAGTCTCTTTTTATGCAAATAAATCTATTTATCCTGTCTACAGTGTACAGTTATGACTTACATACTAGTGGATATACAATATATTGATATCTCTCTTTTGGCACAGACTGGACAATCACACCGGTCACAAACGGAAAGTATTTTAACTTTGAATAAATAACTTTGAATTTCTGAGATACCAACCCGACAATTTGGTTACTTGTTAATTCGAAGTCAGATGATTCGAAGTAATTGTTAGTTTAAGTATTTTAGCTATTTATATACACGGTATGCATAAAAATAATATATTCTCATAGGTGAACACTTTAAAATAGCATTATTTTCTTAACATATCATTTTAAGAAATGAATTTGATATTTAATTCTCGAATCATACCGACAGATATCTATTCGCTTTACAATTTCTTTTTTTGTTCTCATTAAATGCCCCATGTGTTTTATATTTTTTTACAAAACTGTTCTTTCCTTTTAGAATGTTGATATTATAAAATAGAGATGGTTAACTACCGGTCCGCGAGCTCCTACTTTCTTGATCTCTCCACTACATTGAAATTTCCTCGCTGTACATGAGCCTCACTCTCTCAGTCTGTTGATTTCTCTACCAAGCAAGTAAAAAAATCGATGTAGTGAAGGGATTAGTGTTAGCGATCAAGAAAGAGGCAAGACCTGTAGTTAACCATTTCTGATTGTAAGCAATTCAAAAATAGTATTATTATTAAAAAAGAGACTTATAAAATAATAGTATCTTGCGCAATCTAAATATGCAAATTCTGTACTACGTCCACAACGAGAAATGATTATACATGTAATTTCTTAGAAAAATATTTAAATTGTAAGAATAAAAATATTGCGACAATGTATCTTCTTTTGATTAGTTAATAAATGAACAATTTAACGGACAATATAAACAATAAATAAATAAATAAATAAATAAACAAATAAATAAATAAATAGTTGAATATTTAAATTACTACGTAAAATATAAAAATAATCAAGTATATAGATAAAAAGAGAATAGAGAGAAGGAAGTATTTTAATTTCGTAATTCAAACGTGCAATTTGAATAAAGATGGATTCTTTGATGGTCCCGCAAGTGATGTCGATGCTTGAACCGCTTTTTACACCAGGCACATTGAAATCTTGGCCCAACGCCGCATTCTAGTCGTAAATGCCTAGTTAAGTTGCATTTGTGGGAATAAGTACGACCGCATTTTGGACACAAAAATGGTGGCCCATCTTCCAAATCCTTCAGCATGTTCCAAACTGCAACATTTTTTTAAACACACGATAAAACATTCGTCTTGCATTTGTGGTGCAAGTGAAGAACAAGCACGGTAAGATAATATTAACACCTGCACGCTCTCGTTTTTACTTATAAACGCTAGGACCAGGCACACATATACGTAAACACGTTCGTGTTTGCGTATTTGGTAAAAACTCGACGAATTCGCCCAGGCGGAAACAGTAGAAGCGTAGCGTGCAGACCGCTCCGGAGCGTAAGTGTTAATAATGGGAAAGGATTATAATAAATTCGAGAATCTTACATCGAGCCATGCTATTGCAAAACAAATATGTTTTTTCTTCCTCTCGATAAACGTCAAATTTCGAAAATTGTGCCGAGATTGCACGCTCGTGCAGAATGCACGTTCACTATGAATAATCTATCTGACAAATCACAAGACACCTCTGGCATGCAATTAATATCTCTATGAAGAATTTGATCATGGAATATATCGATTGTCAAGATGGTTTCCCAACAATACAAACATTTATAAAATGAATATTTATAACAGAATGGTCTTCATAAATCCTTATAATTCCTATTCGTTTTAATGATACGATAATTAGTAATACAGGAAGATACATAATACTTTTATAAGAAATTGATAATAAATTGATCGTAAAATATTGTAACCTTTCGTAAATGTAAAATATTTATTTTCGTTATTATACAATTATAAGTATTCGTTGATATCCATGCATAGACGAGCCTTTTTCTATGCACTATACACGTATATACTCAGACGAACTTTTTTCCTTATATTATCTCTATGTACATTTTTGTA
Source organism: Melipona beecheii (assembly GCA_032399605.1). Taxonomy (NCBI): domain Eukaryota; kingdom Metazoa; phylum Arthropoda; class Insecta; order Hymenoptera; family Apidae; genus Melipona; species Melipona beecheii. The sequence goes on along the minus strand of JAUCMO010000210.1, from coordinate 751,275 downwards.
TATACATGTACAATAAAAATTTATTAATTTAAGTTTCATTAATTTTACCTACATTTCATCTATCTTATGTTCTCTTTACTTTGTCGCATACTTACATACGTACCTTCTCCACTTACAATATACTACAATTTTATCAAATTAAAACAAAAAAAAAAGAAAACAAGTAAGTCTAGGACTAGTAACATAATAGCAAATAACTTCAGAGATCATTGGCGTTAAAACTATACTTTCGTTAATATTTATGTTGATTGATCAATAGAAGTGTACTTAAGATTTTTTGTGAGTTTTCATATGTAAAACCAAGTTGTGTTTATGCTTCGATTTCTTGTGACATATGGGACATTCGAATTGCGGCTCGACACCACATTCAAATTTGATATGTCTGTTCAGTGAGTGAGATCTTGTATAAGCGTTTCCACAACGTGAACAAGAATAAATCAAAGAATCGCGGACATTCCCATTCGCACGATTTCCCATCATCGATGGTTTGTCAAATCCATTCTTCGGCATCTTCATTGAGGCAATGAAGTCGTTTAGACAATTCCCAGAATGCTGTACCGTGCCCGAACAATCGTTATTCTCGGAAACTGCCTTCTCTGCCACTTGATTTTCCGCCATCAATTGAAGATACAAGCTTTGGTATTGATAATACCATTCGATCCCTGCATTTGGCGAGTACTTCCGTTCTAGAAAATAGATAATAAGATCAGTATCGTTGTACATCGTCTGTTATTCGCTTTCGACAACTTGCATCTGTGATCAATGATATCGCTAGTTGTTCAAACAAAGTGACAAGAAAAGGCGGATTTACACAGAGCATGAATCGAGACACGTTTAATCAACCACCGATTATGTAAGAACGATCATCTTCAGATTTAAATCATGGGCTCTAAACTTCTCTTTCCTACTTACAGTAACAGAATTTGAATATAAATCGCATTGCTAGTGTTATTTAGACATGGAGATTCAACGAGACATAAAAATCATTTAAACATCGGTTCAATGTCCAAATATCATTAAACGCGGCTTATTTTCAAGATTTCATTATATTTGTTCCCATTTTTGTACGTCACATATTATTATTAAGCAAATATGAAACTTGTTTCATAAAATAAATAATGAAGATGAAATTGATTTTTCTAATTGTAAGTATTGATACATACACGAAATTTAGATTGGATCATTGCAAACAAGGCTTGATGTTATGGTTAAGTAGTATGTTAAGTTTTCACATAAGCAGCCACACTTCCGTTGCAACATTTAAAAACTTGATCGAGATTTTTTATCTTTTTGTTTTCAATTCAGTTTATTTCCAAAAATGGAGAGCGATGTTGATTCAGATACAATGTTTAGCAAGCAGATCGATAACAATAGATCAATAAGATAAGACAATAACTTGCAATTTATTAGAGTGTTGCAATTAAATTAAAATGATACTGATATTATTAAAAAAAAATATAATGATAGTTGTGATTTTCAATATTTATTAATTCTTATCATGATTTCCTAGTATTTATACGATCAGGTATCGGAATTTAGCGTTACGTCAATATTTACTTACACGCTTATGAATATAAATCGATTATAAGCTTCGCAGGAATTTTCAATGATTGGTGAAAATTTAATTGATTCGTATCTGCCAAAAGATCGGCGATGAAAGAGACCTTGTTAAACGTCATAAATAATATTAATAAACATATCCTAAAGCAGTCTTATTACAATTAACATTCTGAGCGCATTGAGTATTTCCACGAGGAACATCTGGTTTACTTTTCAAAAAATCAATATAAAAATATTCTAAAAATCATTCATCAAACAAAGATCACTGAAGTTCATAAGTTTAATGAGGCTTCGGTAGTTTGTGTCGTCCCTGATAATGTTCATTTAACTTGTACTGGTGATAAAATTTTTTCGGGCACAATTTGCAACAGAATTTTTTCTCTTTATTACCACATTCGACTCTTTGATGCCTCAACAAACTGTCTCTCCACTTGTACCTCTTGCCACAACCGAAACAAATATTCATCAAGTTGCCATCGTTGCGCAAATATTTCATTTCGTCTTTTTGCGGTAAATTCATGCTGGGCATATAAGGTTGAAGTCCCGATGACAAACCGTATGGTAGTTGCAACGAGAAGCAGCTATCTGAAATTCAAGAAACAGATAAACCGTTTAAATAGCATTTCTGAATTGTTATATGAAAGCGAATAATAGCAAAAGGACTTTAGAAGTGTAATTCGAACCTTGTAAAATACAGCCAACTCTCGACAATACTAAACGTTATGGAAGCATCGAATGATCGATACGCATAGTGTAAATCCAACAAGTAAACACATAATACTTTATTTTTTGATCAATTTTACAGTCGATTTACTAAAATACCATCTAAAAAATTTTCTGTTAAAAGCACTCGACAGGTGTAATAACGTAAAATAAAACATTGAAACAACTTTATTAAACGAAAATGAAATCCAATAAATTGTACGTACGTACAATAATTATGACTTGTGAAGCGGACTAAAATGAAAAATAGACAGAAACAAAGAAAATAGTTCTAGAAACTAATTTTATCGTGGTTTACGATTAACAAACCTAAATAGAATAACGATTGAAACATTTTCGTTTTAGGAAGAAGTACAGAATGCGTGGATGCATTTCTTACTCTTGTCACATTCGATAAAGTGATGTGTTTTTTAAATTGCTACTTCTACTTTCAATTATGTTTTCGTATAGACATCGATTATTGATATGATTCCATTGTAATGATTCCATCGATTATTAATATGATTCTATTCCAAAGCTTGAAAAACGTCAAATATATGCACGTTTAATCTCTCGCAAACGAATCAATTTTTGAATTTACAATTTACAACTATTTAGCGCTCATTAATTTATTAAGGTCCGATTAAGATTGATTCGAAACTTTATCCAATGTAACTATACAAAGAATTTTTATAAAGAACTGAGAAAATTACATAATAATATCAATAAATAGTACATACAATCTTCTGATACTTGAAAATTATTGTTATACATATAATTATGTGATTATGTGTTAACTTTACCAACTTCTATGTAACGTGGAAACAGAAATATTATTAAAAATATAATGTTCATACAACATCTGACTGACAGCCAAATTACTCGATGAAAAAGACGCGAATACAAAAACAGAAACTTAACACATTGTATTAGATTCATAGACGATGATAAGCATTAACGTAATTTCGCAGTTCATATCGGTACTTGAACTTTTTGTTACATAAATGACAAGGAAATTTTTCTGTCCTTATTGCCACAGTTGACTCTTTGATGCCTCCTCAAGTTGTTCAACCATTTTTATTATTTTTTTTTCTACATAATAAAGACACACGCGTCGTGGTCCAGAAGCAGTCACACACTGTTCGTTCAATTCACAATGTTGATTCATACTGTTCCTCAATATCGTCGATTTTTCAATTTTCGAGACATTTTCTTCACCAATGCTACGAATCTTTCTCTTCAACATCCACAATGCGTTGTCATCTCTCGTTTCTTTGATACCTGTGGAAAAAAGAGTTCAATGGCAGCAATCACATTCCATAAAGTGCAACGATGCGGTAATTAGTGTGGCTCGTGCAACCTGAAGGTAATATAATCACGAATATTTCAATGTTTGTTTGATGTTTAATGGACGCACAAATATAGATACAAATGCATAAAAAGTAAACAAGTGCAAACATCTTCGTTAAATCGTATAAGTTTCGCGGAACGAAAATTCAACGAACAATTCTCGTCTTTGTTTTCGGAATAGGAAAAGAAAAAAGAAGAAAAGAAAGACAGAAATGTATCAAACGTAATCTGATTAGTGTTTTCTCGATAATTGATCTAAAATTTAAAAATCTACATTCTCCAATACCACGAAAGATTAACAGATACGACGCGACAGATAGTCTCCGAATAGTCTTAAAGTAGGAAAGTTTTTGCACTGTTTTTTTTATTAGGTGGCCGGCTTGTCGGAGGCCGTAGACGCGCTCTCTTTGTCGCCGCAAACAAGCCTTTGATGCCTCCTTAAGGTGTCCAGCCTTTTGTAACCTTTGCCACACTGATTACAATAAAACTTCTGCCGATGTAGCCACTCGACTTCCTCCTGCAGTTTCTCCAACGAAGCATCGCATTTGGCTTGGTGTCGTTTCAGACTGTCCATTCGCGTGTAGGCTCGGTCGCAACCGTCACATCGAAATTGTTGGTGAGACTTCACGTTTTTCCGGAGCACACCTGTCTCCACGGAATTCAAGATGGACGAATCGCAAAGCAAATAATTCATTGGCAATTGTCCGTGAAATGAGATTTCACAAACCTCAGCGTCGTCCTCTTGGTCTTTCTCTGAATAGTTCTCTGACTTCTCACCTGTAAAGATACATACCTTCGTTACAAATGAGAGTTCGCGGGCATCGTGTTACGCTAGTTTTCCTCGGAAAGGGAAAAGCATGCATATGTTGCGTTATAGCCAAATTACCTTGCGTTTATTTCGCTTTTGAGCAAAAGCTTGAGATTCGTGACTATTTGCTGATTATAATGCGAACAATTTCATTAGTAATCGATTAAAGGCAATTATGAACGAGCGTTCTTTACCGAGAAAATCCTTCGAACAAATGGGCGGAGGTTAAAAGGTATTATTTGAAAAACATTTTATTCAATTTCGAATATATGAAGGAAACATTATTTCATGAACATTACAACATCTTCGGCATACATACGTACATGGCGCATAAAAACGAAACTTTCGTTTTCAAGAATTATAATGAAATTCATATAGCAAAGTTGTTCGTTACAATCGTCATGTTCCATGCTTGCTAGAGCATTATTGACGTTGTAGATTTTAGTCGTTCATATTGATAAAATTTCGTTGAAATTTAATTTTCATATTCCCTAAAGAATAAGCACTACTATACAATACGGTGCAATACTTTTTCCGAATACACAGATAAAACTGCAAAATATGTTTTGCCACAATCATGATCTATAATATGAATTATCTTGTAATTTTTCATCTATACACTACGTTCCTGATCGTTCGAGTGTTAAAAATTGTTGGACAAATCTTGTTGAAATGTCAAGTGTGGCGATCGCACTTGTCTTAATATATACTTAAAAATATACTTTCTGCATATTTTTATAATAATAATCTTCAAATAATTGAAAATAATAACAAATAAAAACAAAATTTATTATTCATATGATTAAAAAAAGGTTCGAAGAACAAATATCAGAATCGCGTGTCCAATGCAGTAGCACTTTTTGACACGAAATTTGAATAGCGCAATCGCGCTGCGTGGCACTCGAACGATTAATGAGAAACACTTATAAAAGTAGTGTATGATTTAACGATTTCTAGCTATTTCGGATTTTTATGCGCATAGTACATATGTTATTTGTATGATGTAAATAACACATAACAGGTACATAACACAGTGGTATTTATTAAAAAAGATGAAAATGTTAAATTTCTACGAGGTGTGTATGTTGTTTCTTTTTCTTTTCTCTATTCTTTCTTCCTTTCTTTCTCACTTACATACATGCACACTCTCTCTCTCTCTCTCTCTCTCTCTTTCTAACGAAATAATTCACACTGTGGTAACGATTAATAAAAAATAAGAGATTTTTACTGCGATCAATGACAGAAATGGGAAACAGGCGAAAGGAAAAAATCAAAGTCTAAATTTTTTAAAGAAAGCTCTCAATATTTGTTATACATGACGTCCTCTTATAACGTTTGCGATTTTAAAAAGAGAGTCGAATGCACCGATTTCACGTGAGAAATCAACGAGAGCGGCTTGGCAAACTTTTTGCCGCAAAAGCGGCAGTACATTCTGTCTCCTTTCACTCTACAATAATTCTTCTCGTGTCTTCGAAGACTGTCGAGCCTCGAGAAGCTTTTGCCACATTCCTCGCAGATTACAGTCTTTGCAGCCTTCTTTCGTTCCGCCAAATCGTAGCTGCTGGCAACGAACTCGAACAAAGTTTGCGGCTCCTCGTATTCGTTCTCCTGCTTCACGAACCAGTCGCTCAAGTCCGCTCGTTTTCCTGCGAAAAACGAACAGCTCGCGTTAGCAAATACATTCACGTTGAGTTTACGATGATTGATCGTATAAAACAGGACAGCACATGCATCGCGAGACACAAATTTTGGCTGCTGCTTCGAAAGCAGTAACCGCGGTAATATATTTCATAAATGCCCATGAAACTTGTTCATTTTTCCGCTGCAATGCTGCAGCAAACGCTGTGAAATACACACCTTTTTCGTTTTCTTTCATTCGCGTTCATGCCTTATCCACATTCAAAGAATACCAGACAAAACGTGTTGTTGCAAAGCCAGATATATTTATTAATCGAACGTAACAAAATTGGAAAATATGTTTGCATATTTCCAATCAGCTTTAAATGTTTATTCGATTCGTTAAATAAAGTCTAATATTTCTACTACATATAATTTCTAGCATAATTGTAATATTTAACAATAATATTCGGATGATAGGTATCATGTGTGTTTCATACTTAAATTCCTGTGATCACCACGAAACTCTGTGAAGACATGTGAAAGACAGAGTTTATTCATCTCGGTGAACAATCAACGATACTGTTTTGTACGAAAAAGAGGATACTCGATTTCTCCAAAAAACAAAGCTCAAACATAAGCGAAGATAGATCACATTAGTAAAGAAAATTAGCGGTTATAAAAAAAAAATCCTTTTGTAAGGAGCAAAAGCGAACATTATACCATCATGTCAGAAAGCGTTTTTCCACCCGAGGCCCGGAGTTTTTTTACATGTATACACTAGTATGATATATACTCCGTATATATATAACCGTACTGTTAGTTGACAGTTCATGCGATACAAATAAATTATACTCGTCGATTGTAGTCTAATTACTAGAATAAAACGTCGAATAAATAATTACACATAAAGTCACATGTCATATCAAACGATAGATAGATTGGTAAAATGAAAAGAGAGATGAGTTACGGACTATTACTAGATTATTAGACTATTCAACCGTGACTATTTGACCGGAAACCAGTTCCTAACTTAAGCATACACAGAGTATTTTCTGCGATTGAATACGTGCAACGTTTAACGAAGATTTGATCTCGATAGGTTAAGAATACGTAGGATTATCGAGAAGTTAAGGAATAGTGTGTTTGGTATTGTAGTGATTTGTCAATTCGTATCTCCGATAAAATTCTCTCCGGCATATTTTGCAACGATGCTTGGGTAATTTTCCGCATTCAAGTCTTTGATGCCTGCGAAGATTCGCCATCCACTTGTATCCTTTTCCACACTCTCCGCACAAGTAGTGTTGCATAGAGGTCAACGGTGGTCTAATCATTTCCGGAATCAGTTTGATATCCTTGGATTCAAAAGCCTCGAATTCGTTCATCAGGTCGGAGCCGTCTGTAATACGAGAAACATAGATTACTGTGAATTGACTATTGATCCAAATCGTAACATAATGGAAAGGATAACGTAGGAGAAAATAGCAAGAATCTAAAGAAATCTTGGACACATTTATATTTGTTGATATATATATATATATATATCAACAATTATATCAACAATAAATTGCGACAATTTGCAGAATTTATGACCGCTTTAATTATCAGTAATTTTATTAAATCGACTTTATTAATCGATTCACTCAGAAAAAATACATTTTCCCTAATGTCTGTCTACGAACAATGTGTGAAAACGATATACAATTTCAAAATTATTAACATAAATTAAATTATTTTGGTCCGAGAGAATTTCGCGGAATTGGCATGAAACCTAAATCAAGTCTGGATGATGAGCCAACAAATGTTCTTTCAGTCTGTCACGTCTATAAAATTTTCTCGAGCAGAAATGACACTTATTCCGCGCTTCCTTGTTGCCGCATTGTAGCTGATGTCGACGTAAACTATACATCCAGGTATATTCCCTGCCGCAAAGCGCACAGGTGAAAAGCTGCTGCGGCTGCAGTTGTTGCTGCTGTTGCACCGGTTGTTTCTTGTTCGGATCAAGCACAGGACACGGATAATAGTATGCGTCATTGTAGTTCCTTTCTTTTAGCAATGAATCGCCCACTGAGCCACTTCGATAATCGTTCAAACTGATCCATTCGCTCTTCGATAGAACACCTGTCGAAGCAACATACGTCGTAAACAAACAATTATTAAAAACGAAAGGGAAAATATCACGGAGACAGTGGTTTCACGAAAAAAAAGGGGGCTAGATAAAAGTATATAATTACATTCGAATGATTTAAGTAGGAAATTGAGAGAATTGCATTTGGTCCGATGCGAGCTTAAGATCTCAGCTTGAGAAATACCAGAAAACGGCACCGTTCGATTATGCGTACGTGTATTCATATAATTGTCTTTGATCGTTCACATTCATTTATTTGTCAATACATATAAAACAGTGATATAAAGTTGTGTTACGATTGAAACATATTCTTTTTTGGTATCCGCTCCACCGAAACAAAGCTGCGGAATGTAATGGACGAGATACTAGACAAGACATATATGTATTATTTCCATACGATTACATTCCGTTACCTTCCTTGTTGTTAGCTATTAAAACCGTTATATACATTGTGGATTAATAGTAAATCTACTTTACAAAGAAACACATTACTTGGCACGAGTGAAAATCTATAAAACAAGTAACAAATCAAATTTGTTGATTGTAATCGAATCTAAAATTGAGAATTTAAAAATATATATGTACGTTTACACATGTGTGAGATTCAAATTAACAACGCAGAGATTTACATATCCCTCATATGACATAATCCACGAAAGGAGAAGATCGTTGGTGAAAAGAATATGACAGAGTTGAGCGGAGATGAAGAACTTTAAGCATTCGCAGAAAAAGATCGCTTTAGCGCATTGTTGCAACGCGCTGAAAATCGCTGTCGGGTAGCTACTCTCGTTCTTCGGCGAATATCGGCGAGTCACCGCTCTTTTGAATAATATGTCGCAATTTTCTTTGGCATCCAATGATGTGCGAGTTCAAGACGAATCTGTGTTTGAATCTTCTTTCACATATCGGACAAACCTCGCAAGGTACAACGCCGCACTCGAGTCGTTTGTGACGACTCAAAGATGTGGTGGCTTTGTACGTTTTCCCGCATCTATTGCAAATGTACTTTGAACCGGTATCCTTCGGATCTTTCCGTCTTTGACTTGTCCTATTCGGATCGTAAGGCATGCTCGGGTATGGTAACTGACGCCATGGTTCGCTATTGTCCTGCGGCCGCTGCACGTCCTGCGAGAGCAGCATTGTCACCAAAAGTCCTGAAACGAAATAATATATCCGTTAGATGCCAAGCTCTCGTCTTCTTCTTGTTATTGTTTCGTCCTTAACGAGATGAAAGAGAATATAATTTCCTTCTGATTCGAGAATTAAACGAGCTTTCGGTATGCGATGCCCCTGGGAAGTTTTTCGTTGCGATCGGTGCTTTTGAAGGTAAAGAAGATGGTCAGATCGACAGAGGAGAGGATATAAAGATGAAATATGAGCGGAGGTGGTCTCATAAAAGCAAGCAAAAGAATAATAGTGTTATTCAAAGTTGAAGAATTAAAACGTAAGAAAATATGGTATTTTACATTATTGATGAAACATGTTTCTATGATGCTTTCTTGCAAAATATTAAGCAGGGGAAACGATTGTTTTATAAAGGAAAACACGTATTTATTTAACTGTGTAAAAACTATACAACGGTGTAGTTGTGCTTTCATGTCAATTCCTTCGATATTCATTCGGTCCGATAGCATTGATTCTTTGTATCAAACACAAAATCCTATCTTTCTTACTTTCTTTGCTTCTCTCTCTCTCTCTCTCTCTCTCTCTCTCACTTTCTCTTTTTAAAAAACGATCAAATTTCTCTATATCTAGCTTTGATAATTCGATAGCAAATTGCACCAATTATACCATATTATAAAATTACAATTTTGGAAGTCGATCATTACAAATAAACTACGTATAAAAAGATAAATATTTAATATTACTATCTTCATCTGAGAAAGTCTTATCATGTTGTTATTTCTTATTACGCCAATATAACGAAATTTCGAAATACAATCTTTTGCCAACTAAATTGGAAGTCTCGATTTTCTTTGTTAATATTACACTTCTTATTCGTGGCAAAGTCTTCTTGGTTCGAAGTGCTGTCATTGCCTTCCATAACTCTGCTGTCATGCTACGTAGTATGTACATACTACATAGGCTGTTTCATCGATAGTAGTATAACCCACCAAACTGTGATTTCTTATGAAAAATGTAAGTAAGACAAAATTTCCTGATTTGAGGCTTTTCAAGAAAATCGAGTTTGGAAACAAGGCAACGAAATATATTCAAAATGAAACATATTCTTTAAATGAAAATATTTTATTTCACATTTTTGGCTTATTTTTTTCACCTAAAGTAATCTTTTGTGAATTATTTTTTTCTGTCACGTCTAGAATTAGCTAAATTCAAGTATTCTTAGATAATAAATTTTCAAACTCGATTTTCTTCAAAACAAAACATCAAATAAAAAAAATTTTATTCTACATTTTCGACTTATTTTTTCACGAGGAATCACAATTCTCTCCGGTTATCACTGTTGATGGAACACCTTATATATACAGTGAATTTCAACAGATTTAATTATTTGGTTTTCTGCTTTTTTTCTTTTTTTTAGTGGATCTGATATACAATGTCACAATTTATATCGTTCCATAGTATTCCCGTTTTTTTCTACACGAAGCTAAATGATGCGTTAGCTTGAATCTATGAGTGAACTTTTTCCCACAAATTTGACAGCTTTGCCTCGGTTCTACTCCACATTCGAGTCTTTGGTGTCTTCGTAGAGAGGTTTCCAATTGATAACCCTTTCCACACCTGGTGCACTTGTGAATCACCGGCCGTCTTTTGTATCGTAGATTTTCGATGTTCTTCACCGTCAGCCTTGGTACTAGAAAATAGAGAAAAGACGGAGTGCTCGTCAGTAAGAGGAGAACGCGTTTGATTCGATATTTATGCGCGAAAAAATGGAAAACGATCATGACACGAGCTATGAGTATTGAGTATAGATATTTATATACCAGATTCACTGTTTCATACGAATGAATTCTAAAATCGTAAAATGTAATGAAAATAGGAGCGAATGCCGGCAGTAAGATAGGGTGCAATATAAGAACGAAGAAAATGACATAATGCCTCATTTTAAATGTGACGAAAAAAAGGATATAATCTCTATTTATTTACGAGAATTTGTCTGGCATAAGTCAAAATAGTTTGTACGAAAACAGCGTATATTCGAAATTTTTGCAAACTTTCTTTCCAAGAAGAGAAAAAATACAACGTGCGGGTACTTTCATTTAATTATACTTACGAGATACAAAGAAAACGCGCAAGCATTTCATTTTCAGATCTTTGCTTTTCTTCGATTATTTCACGGATTTAACGAGATGTAACATGTTATACAAATATTCGTGAAATTTCATTCGTAACGCTTGACATTTATTTCTCGAGGTAAAATTGAGAAGACAATAATGAATCAATTTTTTAACAATACTCGATCACAGTTTTTTAAAGCATGTATCACTTGTTTGATTCACTTTCGATTTGTATTAATTGTCAATAATTAGCTAGATTCAAGCCTATTTCGTAAATCACATGGTAACATAATGAATCAGTTTAGCGTGTGACTGCCAACGATGTTTATGCTTGAATTTTCGGCCACAAATGGGACATTCAAACGTAGGATCCTTGCCGCATTCGACTCGCAGGTGTTTCTTCAACGAGTCCCTCCACATGTATCGCTTGCCGCATTGAGAGCACCACCATATTTTCTTCGAGAAGACTGTAAAGAGAAATCCAGGAATTACTTCAACGGCCTTAGATCAAACAGATCTTTTTCAGAAACACGACACGTTTCGCACGAAAAAAAAACTAGAAGCTACCAATAACACAGTTGATGCCTTTGATGTAAACTATGATCTGATGGTGACACGAAATTTCAGTGGCCAGTTAAATGGAAAACGCAACTCTACGACAACGAATACTTTAATGCACAAGGAACAAAAATATAAAAAAGATACGAAACTTTTCGGATATGAAATTCTTCTTCTCTTCTATTAAACATATTTTAGCAATTTAACATAATATATGAAAAGAGGAATCGCACTCATAGGTATTGTACAAGCGTTTGTCTACAAAATTTTTATTATTGTAGATAATTGTTGCATTGCTTTGTGAGAAAACCGAAGACTCGCAGGGAAACATTTGTTGAACATCGACGACATCGGAATGTTGAAAATAGTTCGTTATAATTTAATACGGTGCATAGATTTCGCGTGTGATTGCCATCTATGTTTATGCTTGAATTTCCTGCCACAAATTGGACATTTGAAAGTAGGTTCTTTGCCACATTCCACTCGAATATGATTCTTCAAGGAAGCACGCCACTGGTAACGTTTGCCACATCTAAAGCAAATCCACAGTTCCTTCTGCAAGTAAACTGCAAAAGAAGAAACGTAAAACAAATTGGTTAGCTATCCGTTTTTAAACTCTTATCCAAAGACAAATTACTTTTTTATTTTAACATTTCCTCGCTCTCCATCACTAGCACTAACAAATAACAAATAACACTAACGAAATGATTAAGCTAGAACAGCGATAGCACGTTGCTTTCGTTTTTTGCTCGAAATTATTCAGTAGATTCTTCGATTAAGCAATTTGAGGTTTCCTAATTGCTTATCGATAATTACTCTGAATAACATGCATTTTTCAAAGCGGTCTATTCTCGAACTTTTATGCAGGAATTAAACGCTTCATCGTTAAATTCTCAACGAGCCTTTATTAATTTTAAAGTAGCTTACAATTTACTGGAAGCCCAGAATTTCCTAAAGTTTGGTAAAATCTTCAAATTAATTTTTGCGAAGTTTGGATGTCTAATAAAAATTTTTCGTTAGAGAAAAGATGATTAGATTGTGCACCAACGTGCATGCGAAATTTAAATTGTACTTATATTTGGGTTAGATTTCTTTCCGAGTATATTATCGAAACTCCTGATTGTGCAAATTTGAGGTAAGATGCGACTGCAGTCTGTGCTTGTACTTGAACCTCTTCCCGCAGAGAACGCAGTTGAATTTCGGTTCCTTTCCGCAAAGGCGAAGATGCGTATACATGGAAGATTTTATCGAGTAGATTTTGCCGCATACTCTGCACGGATATACAATTTCTCGAGTGGTCGCTGCACCTGAAACACAAACAATGAGTCGTGCGTGGATACAGAAGTTAAAACGCTTCGTATTTACCGACAAGACCGGATAATAATCCAACCCACAATCCATTGATCAGACGCGATACATACCCGATTCCATATGTTTATTTAAATTAACCGTAAATATCGTTCATTTTGTTTATTTGCGAAAAACTGTTCTGACGTTCAGCGTTATGTAAAGTGTAAAACTGTGAAAATTTTCAGACAACTTCATGGGATAGAGTCGGAAGAAATTTTTACGTGAGGCTGTTTCAAAAATTTACATCAACATCGATTCTTGGTGAAATACTTTGTTCTTTGTTTATTGCTCAATCTCGTTTTATCTCCTATTGCTTTAATTGTAAAGCAATCGAATTGTTTTCGCTAACATACACAATGCAGTACAATGTCAAATTTTTCGAACGCTTTGAAAATATTGCTTTCTATTTTTTGACTTTCTCGCTTTGTTCCATGTCTGAGTTATCATGCAAAGAATCTTCGATGTTACTTCGATGATACTTTGTTATCGAGTATACAACGAAGCTTGTAGCACAGGTACATCAACGTAATTGTGTATCGATTTATGATGCTTCGCGAGATGGTGTTTGTGTTTAAATCTTCTTCCGCAGATTTTGCAACCAAACCGTGGCTCAATACCGCATTCCATACGCTTGTGTAAGTTCAATGATTCTTTCCATTTATACGTTTTTCCGCAGTTGTTACACAGATGGCTCGAACGAAACACAAAAATCGGTAAACCTGAAATCATAAAAAGATACACTTTAATTAGCATTATGAAACAATTGCTGCTCATTCGACAAACATACGTATACGCTTTTCATATTTTCATGAAAAAATATCCTTTCAATTTCACGTTAAATGCGTTGTGGAACAATATCTTTTATTGTCAAATTCAAAAAATGTTTACATAGATTTCTACATGTATACATACATACGTACATACATACATACATACATACATATATGTATATATATATGTGTATATATATATAGCTATATGTATGTGTGTATGTATGTATTATAGTCTTGTCCGATACGAACATTTCGTAAGTAGCAATGTGCACTGCTGAAGAATATCATACAATAAAAAATGCTAACTACATGCATCTACATCGTGATAATTACAAATGCGATACAAAACCAGTCGACAAAGTTCTACCATCAGAGTTTTTACATCTTTTCCTTGCTTATTTGTTTTCTCCATTCTATCGTGCTATCACAACGAAAATGAAAAAGAAGAAAAACAAAAGGAATTGAAAAGACGCGTCGATTTCATCATTATTCAACTAAGAGAGAGACTTTCGATTAATCACAATGGTGATGTCCCTTTAAATGCTCTTATAAATGGTGCTTATGCTTGAATCTTCCACCGCAAACCGGATCAATTTCCACATTCTAGTTGGTGATGCTGGTGCAACGATGCCTTCCACTTATATACCTTGCCGCAGTTGTTGCAGACCTCTTAAGTAGTCCTAAAAATTAACGATACAGCAAATTTGTACTATCATTTCGATCAGCCTTTCGAGCGAGGCATTTATTTAAAAAGAAGTCTGTAAGTACATGTGTACCTACGAACTCTCTAAATTTTCTTCGCAGGTGGCGTAAGAACCATTTTCAGGCTAACGTATATAGTTACAAGTAAATACGTATAGTTAGTTACGTTACGCGCTAGAGATCTTGTAACTCCTACGAAGATAATTAAATATTTCTCTACATTTTACTTCTTTCTTTCTTTATTTTTTTTTCTTTTTTTTGCAAAGAATTTCTTTCAATCGATTGTTTTTTTTTTTCCACACCACAGACCGGAACGATGTTCATCGTGACTAGCTCGCTACATACGCGTTTCTTTAGATTGTTTATTGACCAAATTTTACATACCGTACAAATACAATTTCATTTATACAATGTACATGTACATTGACAATTGAAACGCACAGAAGTACAAGCGAAGTTTCTTTTAAAAGAATTATCGCAATTATGTACGATACATTGTTATTGTAATATGAAAGGTTGAACGAGCAGCTGCGAGAAGCTACTACTTTTCACCGGCGCATTTTTATCTCGAGACTGACGATACCATTACGTGCTACCGTCACTCGGCCCGAGGTAAACGTTCTTCCCATTCGAAATAACCCAATGATGAACGTTGATCAAATGTTTCTTTAACATCCATTTGTGGCGAATTTTCATCCCACAAACGGGACAACTGTGCTGCGGCTCCTTCCCGCATTCTTCTCTTTCGTGTCTAACCAAGGATTGCATCCATCTGTACTCTTTGCCACAATTTGAACAGAAGTGTCTCCCAAGTCTCTTGTAATAGTCAGAACCGCAGTAAGCTGAAAGAACAATGCACTTTCTGTAATTATGTATGTTCAGAGATACGCCTATTCGAATAGCTTCTTAACGCTTTCCTATTACGCATATCCGCTTCTTTGAACACAAAACGAAAGAAAAGTCAACTTGATGTAAAAACGTATCGAGCAAAATAATTCAAAGTTTTTAAACTTCCGACGAAAACCGTTGATCAAAGTTGTGAACTGTTTTCAATTAATCGATCCATTACCATCTTTGCGATAAAATAGTCGATTGCTGAAAATATAAATGTTGTTACGATGTAATCATTGGCAGTTTTCACGTTGCTCCATTTTTAAAATTTCATCCCTGTTAACTCTCGATTAAAACTCGATTTTTCTCTTTCGAGTCGAATAAGTTGTTTTATTTCTATTTGGCAGTCGCTAGGTAGTAGTTTCGATCGATTACTCGTACTACAACATTTGCACAAAGAAACGAAACGAATCGTTAATTGAACGCTTTGTTTAAACTGCGGGTTCACGGAATGATAGTGCAAATCTTATAGAACGATAAACAGCGTGTCTTTTTAAACACATGAATCTGCAACACGTGAACCACATAAAAAACTTTATTTACACTCTAAACGTATCAAAAGATTAAGTGACATTAGAAAAGTTACAATAACAAGTGTGAACACGATGACTTACGATCCAATGTCAATAAATAAATGAGATTCGTTATTAATTTTGGTTAGCAAATACTTCACTCGAAGGATTCGAGCTAGAGTAATTATGTACAATTTCTTACAATGTCTGAAATTTTGTCAACGCATTCGTAAATTTAGGAATCGCAAATTCGGAATTCAGTATGCACGATCAAACGAGACATGATTGAAAAAACAAACACCCTTTTACGCTTAGCAATATAACGTTATGCGTTGACGCGTTTAAATTGATAATATCAGTCTTATAAATGAGTAAATCGCGATATTCACAATATCGCGATACGTTAACGTAAACGAAGAAATACATTCAATATTATTTTTTTTGCATTTGGAATGTTAAAAAAGAAAAAAAAAACTACCAGAAAAACATGATATAAAAACCGAAAAAAAAAACATTGTCATCTGAAACGTTTCGCTCGGATTCAAAAGAAATAAATTTCGAGATTCTCGGAAGCGTTTTCGAATCGTAACGATTTCACTCTGCTTTGTGAACGTTATTTTCGTGACGCAGCAGATAGTCCCTGCGTTTGAATTTCCTGCCGCAGAGGGTGCATTTGTGTCTAGGTAACTTTCCGCAGCCCTCTCGAAGATGTCTGGTCAACGAATCCGTCCATGTGTAACGTTTACCACATTTGTAACAGGTAAACGGAGCATCATAGTTAACGCGATTGTGGTCCCTCTTCGAGTCTGAAACAAACCACAAAAAAAACGAGAGATTAACGAGATTGACGAAGATTTCGTTGACCATTCTGTATCCTTTATTTAGCGCGCTAAAATCGTCTATTTTATTTCACATCGAAAGTCGTGTTTCGTCGCAACGAACAACGGTATTCCATCGACATGTTTGTCACAAAAAAGGTCATGCTTATCATCCACCGGTACTCTTCAAGACGTATTAAGGACCGCGTTAAGAAGCAAACCCAAGGGGAGATCAAGAAGGAAGCGAACAAGGAGAAATACCAGCCGAATTATTAATACACTCTTCTTTATTGCTTCCAGCATGTAGACTGTGTATCTATATTATCTGGAAAATAATAGGATTCTTATCTAGGATTCCGGTAGAACAACGTTCGATAATTAACGACGTTAACGAAAATTATTAATCATTGTAACGGTTTCAATGAAATTTCCTCAAGTGGGATGTCAGCAATTGTTTGTGACGAAATTTTCTACCACACGCCGAACACATGTATTTTGGTTCCACTCCGCACTCGTACTTCAAGTGTCTGTTCAGAGAATCTCGCCAACGATACTGTCTTCCGCAATTTTTGCACTTTACTCTCTGTTGGTTCCCGCATTCTTCACGCAAGTGTCGATGATACGAAGATTTCCAGGAATAGGTTTTACCGCACATACTGCATTGGTGCAAAGTGCAGTTCGCCATGCCAACATGTCCTACTGCAGCCGTCCTCCCTGAAATTGTTTATCCGTTAGATGCGCTAATGTTTCCTCGACATTTTTATCATCTCACATATTATTATTTTCGAACTTTTCTGTTACTTAGATTTATTGTTGGACTAGTTTCAGACAGAAATGTTTATTTGTATCCCGATACACGTATGATGGATATTGAATATACACAAAGAAGTTTTGTGAATGTGTTCTCGCGCGATATATTGTAGTATCCATCAATTTCGTGTACCGAGAATTTTTCATACAGAAGTGTAGAGGATCACACAAAGATAAACTGAGTATTATTTGAATAAAATATTGAAAAATAATTAGTTAAATAATACAATTTTATTTGGCTTGAAATAATCTTGTGTTAATTTATTTGAATAAGAAATGGTTTTTCTCAAAATTATTCTATTACTTGGCTATCAATTAAAATAATCTTTTATTTTGTTTTGTATCTTAAATTTACTTCTACAATTTACTTCTAATTTTCCAATAGTTCCTGATTGGATGTTGAATTGTACTGCGATAATTTGTTATTTAATGATAATTTAATTCGAATAAAAAAATTATTTGCAAATCACTATTTGATTCGGACAAAAATAAAGTTAGTTCTCCTGTATTATTTTTAAAATAATTGTGTTATTTTAAAATAACATTAATGGAAACGGTTCATTATTCCAAGTTATTATAATAAAATTTGCTCAATCTTGTATATCAATTGGTAACATTAAAATGTCTTCAGTGCTATCGCACCCTTTTCTCTCATGAACAGACAGGCTTAACTGATAGCCCACGAGTCACAAGAAAACACTTAAGGTACATGCTTCGCTGAACGATCTACTCCACTCATGCATAATCGAATTTTTCCTTATATAGTATATGTATATAAATCTTCTATTTTACATAAAATATATATCAATGAGCGACTAGAGAAAGAAGAATTTGACTGCAATCGTCAAAGTTTGGAGTAGATTTCAAGGGGCTGTTCAGCGAAGCAACAAAAGAAGAAAAGTGTGGCTTCCCGTGGCTCGCGAATTATTAGTTTAGCATACCCACTTATGCCGCGTTCACACTGCTGTTGACGAATTCGCAAACTCAGCAAACAAACATATATAGATGCATTGAAGAGCGCAAGCGAACAAGCCTGGAATTAGCCCAGCGAGTTACTCGTAAACTGCTCACCAATAACAGTATGGATACATTTCTGTTAGCAAGTAACGTTCTGCTCAGTGTGGACCCAGAATTTTAAAAGCAATTCCCGACTCTGAAGTTAGTTCCGAACGGAGACAAAAAAAAGAGCGATAAAACTAAAGTGTTTATACTTCATTGTTTAATACGTATTTGATACACGTATCGCGATACCTGCATCGACGGTATAAGTATATACTTATTATCATTTAAAAGCCTTAGTGTCACTTCAAGTATATACAGGGTGTCCATAAAGTCTTTTTACAATTCCAAAAACTTATTACAAAGGCAAATGAAAAGACAGATAAGTAGAAATTATTACAAAATGAGAAGTATATATTTAAGTTTTCTTTGCCTCATTTAATATACCTCTATACGGGCATCATTAGTTACACGAAGTACATCAAGACGGTACTCGATTTCTTACCATGTTCGCTAGCATGCCTTCATCAATGGTTGCAATGGCATCAGTGATTCTCTGCTTTAGATTAGTGATGTCCTGTACCTTTGTTCGATACACGATACACAATGTGAGAATCTGGGAATCAGAAAACTCCCATGTGACTAAGGAATTCGAGCGAGATAATCCAAAGATGAATGTGTAGTGTGGAATCATGTACAATCGAATCATTGGTTCATTTTTCTTCGACAAGACATCAATTACTGCAAATGTTTACCTTGACCTTTTGACTGAATACGTGATACCACAACTACGTGACCTTCAATCAACCATCATTTTTCAGCAAGATGGTGCACCACCACATTGAGGACTGCATGTTCGTGGGTTCTTAAATGAAACATTTCCAGACTGGTGGATTGGAAGAAGTGGCCCAATTCTTTGGCTACCTCGTTCATCAAATATCACTTCCCTCGACTTCTTTCTATGGAGTTATGTTAAAGATATCGTATATCGAACAAAGGTACGGAATGTCACTAATCTAAAGCAGAGGATCACTGATGCCATTGCTACCATTGATGAGAGTATGGTACAGCGAACATGGCAAAAAATCGAGTACCGTCTTGATGTCCTTCGTGCAACTAATGGTGCCCATATAGAGGTATATTAAATGAAAAACTTAAATATATACGTCTCATTTTGTAATAATTTCCAATTATCTATCTTTTCATTTTCCTTTGTAAAAATTTAAAAATTTTAATTTTAAATTGTAAACAAGCTTTATGGACACCCTGTATATTGTATATTTGTTTCAAATGTATATATCACTTTAATACTCTCCCTAAGTTGCCAAAAAAAGAACACAAAAAGATGGCACTTTACCATGCACTATGTTTCTCATTGTGCCATCAATCTGAAAATCGCGATGGATATAATATCGAACATAATCCAAATTGAAGCAATAAGCAATTATCTATAATTGTTAAAAGCGATTAAAAATAAAAGTAGTAGTTGGCTGGATGCAGAAAAGATTGTGCCTTTATTCTGCAGTGCATACGAAGTTACATTAGCCTTATTCAAACGACGAATACGAATTGTATTATTGTAACATATACGTAAAAGAATATTTTCTTTCTTTATCAGTCAAAGTTTAAAAAACGAAAATTACATTAGCTCTGGACTAAATTTCGTTTTGGGGCACAATTTTTTTTTTTTAATGTTTTACAAAATTAGATCGTATGATGAATAAAAACAAAATACATCGATTCAGAATTCATTAGTTAAAAATTACGTTAAAGTTTAGTAATTTTGGAGTACTATATGGCTAATTCAACTGCTCTAAAATTCTTTTCTTCAGCTTATGCGTGTTATATGTGCATGATAAGTGAATAGCGTCTCATGCATTGAAAATGACTGTTATCATTGTTAATCTAGGCAATAAGTCTCAAGTGATACAGTCATCAGGATTTTTTTGGAAGAAATAAACAGTTCCTTGTGAGTGTTCAAAATGTCATATGTCTTCTTTTGTCTTTCTGTGCCTTTTTGTGTCTTCTTCTGTTCCAAAAAATGACTTTAATTTTTACAGATTATACTATTTTACGCGGAATTTTTCGTATAAAAATACCACATACAAATTGTGCAATTTGAATATACCAGAAGGTCTCATTGTGATATTATGCAGTATTGTTGTTCTCTGACGTCATTATCGTAAAGAAATAACAGTGGATCATTTCTAAAATAGGCTTTTCTCCAATCGTTATTCAAGTACCTAATTTACTGAAAAATAGAAAAGTATGAGTAATAAATTTCTCCGATCATTAAATGCATACTGAAAATGTATAATAAAATTTATTTGATTATCAAATTAAAGTAAGCCGTACAGTACTCCAAAAACTTTGATATTTTGATATTTCATCTGTATTTATCTATTACTATCAGATTATGTAAAACAAAGTTAGAGTGTCCCAGTAAAGTTTTTCCTAATTCTGTATTTTACATTAAAATTATCTTGTATCCAGCATCGATCATAATTGGACTCTTCAAAGAATTTGAAAATGATTGCTATATGATTTGATGTATTCGAACATTGCTTAAACATTTTCGAATAATAAGCACGAGTATTGCGGTATATTTCTGTCGCAAATGAAAATTCAGTGTACATGCTACCGTGTAGGATCTGTTGTATTTGAAACAGAAGTATAGCTTCCAAAAATCGTCTCAAACAACTTTCCAAAAGTAATTCACCTGACCTGAAATCAAAATCCAGAATTAATTAATAAAATAT
Organism: Melipona beecheii; assembly: GCA_032399605.1. NCBI lineage: Eukaryota > Metazoa > Arthropoda > Insecta > Hymenoptera > Apidae > Melipona > Melipona beecheii. The sequence continues at coordinate 729,699 of JAUCMO010000210.1, read as the reverse complement.
AGGTATAAAATATAATAAAATATACGTAAATATAATCATGATTTGAAGAAAAGTCATTTTAATAATTTAGTAGATCTGAAATAGGTTTCAATTATGAATCCATAATCATATAAGATCTGACGAAAATACATTTTGAAAATACTATCATTCTTCTTCTTTTCTTTTTTTGTTTGTTTTCATAAGAAAAGTGCGAGAAAACAGCAGCGATTCACAGCGATTATTGATGATTCTTCTTTTTCTTTTTCTTCAGTGATGGATCCAGAGATATATCTTTAGAGGTGTACATTTTCCAGTTGATAAAAATCTTCAAGTAGTTGAAACATGAAAATAAACGGCTACAAACAAATTCGAAAGATCTAAGACATAGTTTACCCTTGCAGTTACAATTTTATTATCGCGTACTTCGATGATTGTAATAAAATTATAATAAACTACAATAACATGTTGCGAAACTAGTTTACGTATAACCAAGGCCTCAGCAAATATCGTTTTTTTTTTTAATGAATTTTCTCACATATTGTACAACAATTATTCAACGTATCACAGGATATTTCTTATAGAATTAAATTTTTCAAATCAATTTAATATCGCGTTTTCTTTGAAGCCAATTATTAGTTGCATTATTGCACATCGAACATTTAGATCGTATTTTTCACGAAATCGAATATTTAATAATTTCTTCTTCTTCTTCTAGTATCGTTAAAGTAGAACAAAGTGTCGCAAATATAAAAACGAAAATCGCGCAATAATTAAAATGAGCGAGGAATCTTGTACGTGCCGTTTAATCTTATATGTCGATCATTGATAAAAGTAGCATAGTGACTTATATAAAGAAAATGCTGCGTGAAATTATGTGTATACAAAAAAAAAAAAAGAAGAAAGTAATATGAGCAACGCATAAAATTCGATTCTCTTCGGGAGAAGTTTGAAGAAACTGGTGATAAGGAAAAATGGATAGCTTTGGACGACGATGGCTCTTCGTAGGTGCATCAGTCATTTATAATCCTAGCAAAAAAAGAAAATATAGTGTTGTATGATAAATATATTTTTAGTGGCGATAAGCAGAAACATATACTTGTATCAAAACTAACACATATTTTCGCCTACAAATCTCCTCAAGATATAGTTTATCTAAAGAGACCTATGTCCACTAGTCGTCACCAGTCGTCACATTTAAGATTCATCAAGGATAGCCTTGCATCGGTAGTACAAGCGAAGAGGAGGTAATAATTCTGCATGAAAAAGTAAAGAATAAAATTTTTTGAATATTACTCGAGTACACATGAATTAGTACAAACAGCTATTTTCTAACATGATGGAGTCCTACCCCATTTTTCTTAAGAGGTACGGAATTTTTTAAATGACCTAGCCCGTGATTACCAGATTTGACACCTCTTGATTTTTATCTATCAACGTAACATCAAAATTTATGCTGAAAATATTACAAGCCTAACACAGTTGAAAGAGAAAATCGTTTCGGCGTTTGAAAAATTAAAAACACAAGATATATTGGAGTGTGCATACAAATTTGATTCGCAGAACAACGGTTACGTATGCTGCATAACGGGCAACATTTTAATTTCTACATTAATAACGTAAGTTTTTACGTTTTTAATTATAGACATATCTTATTTTCGTTTCTAAACTCATTCTAAGGTATTGATAACTAACCAATATTATACATGATATTGATGCTGTTTGTAAATAATGTATCATCTGCATCAAGATTCATTCATGTACGCCATTTTTAAGTATATACATACTTGGAAAATATTCAAAGCCGATTTACGCGAAAACAAAGCCCAAAACGAAAAAATTTTATTCTTCATTTTTGACTTATTTTTTCATGTAGAATTACCTCCTCTTCGTTTGTACTACCAATGCAAGGACACCCTGCAAGTTTTGCATCAATTTTGAAGATGCCGTATGAGAATGAGATCGTGCTAATTCTGTATAATTATATTCAAAGCGGAAGAGAAAAAAGAAAAAAATTCTTTTATATAAAAAAATCTGAATTAGCCAAGTTTCAATCATTCAATCTAAAAGGATTTCTAAAGACAACTACGAGCCATTTGTGTGAAAAATCATTTTTGCTTTTGACCTTAACAGTCGTTGCGTCATATAAAATCGTGTTTATGGCGTGTCATTTCTGACGAATGCATATCGCGACACTGAAACGTATAGCAATACGATGATTAGTGGACATATGCTCGCTTAACGAGACGAGGCAGTGATTTTATATTCATATCTGCTGTCTCATCCCGTTGGATCGACTATAGAACCACCCTATGGCAAAGAACCATCGTTACCCTTATCAAACAGCTACTATACAAGAATGCGCGCAATTATTATAACAGATTTTTTTCCCTTTGTAATTTTATACTTTTGTAATCCAAAAGTAATAATTGTATTCGGCGCTGCGTCTTCAAAACGTCCGAAATATATTGTACTACGTTTACAATCCCTCTTCACGTTTCCAACTCCATTTCCAACAACGACCGTGAACCGTCGAATTATGTCGCTGAAAGTTGGTTTTCTGCTTGAAGCCTTTCTCGCAGATACTACAGATGTACCGATGCGGCTTACCACACTCGACATCGAGATGACGCTTCAGGCTGCTGTTATGCTTGTACAATCTACCGCACTTGTGGCAAGAATATGGTTTCGGCAAGAAATCTTGATCCGGCGGTGACGAATACTTGCTTCTCGAGCAACTACCTGCAATTTAGAGGTCAAAAGGCTTGGATTATTCGATCTAATATCGTTTGAGTAAAGAGGTAAAAGCATGTTCCTTTAAAATTCACCTTTCACTGACACCAGTTATTCATTTGACAATATTCTCTCTCTCTCTCTCTCTCTCTCTCTCTATCCTCCATTCTCTCCCTCTCTCTCTCTCTCTCTCTTTTCTTATTTTTTGTTTCCTGTTGTTTGCTAAGTTGCCCAAATACGTGCTTTGGTATACAGAGTGGACTAGTTGATTCCCTGAGAATACCACCACAACGATAAAAATTGCTGTGACGTGTGATTGATCGTGAGATGAAATTGACTCTATTTTATAACGGAAACGACTGCACGTGTAAAGCAAACGTGTGTGGTTGGTGGAACTATCTTTTAGTCAACTAGCCAGAGAATCACTTTGTATACAGGAACAAGTTTATATATATGTGTTTTCGAACAAATAATTGTGATACTTAAGGGATGAACAAATTATTGATACGTTTCGAATATTAGAAATATACAGGGTAAAAATTACTATCTAAAATAACACGTTATTTATTGATTGTATTGAAAAAGATTTCAAATAAGTTCATGTTACATTTAAAGTGATTCGTCAGATAGACGTAATTTACTTTTTAAGGTATCAACTTGATCTTCAGTTTTCAAAGATGACTCCGACAATTTCTGCAATAAGCATGAGCTTAAGCCTCAAATCTAGAATATCGAATGTAATTGTATTACTTATTTGTTGAAATTAAATTAAATTTCTCCCGAAGTAATGCGTAATAAATGAAGAATCTATATATATATATATATATAGATTCTTCATATCTCTCTCTCATATATATATATATATATATATATATATATATATATATATATATATATATATATATCTATAAGTGATTCTTAAATGTTCAATCTATGATTTGGGCGATTCAATAAAATAAGTAAAAAAATGTCATATAAATTCATACCTTAGTTTTCGAATTATAGATGATTGAAAAAAATGTTCAATGTGTTCATCCTGTACCTCAGTACATGCTACAATATATTTTAGTATATTAAAATCTTATCTGACGTTTACAAAAAATGTCCATTGACATGAATTAAACAAAGCTCAACCTATTAAAATTTTATTGTTGATGCAATTTAAAGTCTATTGCGTATGCGATTTGAAAGGAATTTAGAATAGATTTTAGATTATTCGAAAAATATTTAGTATTTTGAGCTAGAGCAGAATTCAATGCTAAGGCGCAGTAGCATTATATTGCGGTATAAGGCGAACATATTGAACAATTTCTTTAATTATCTATAACACGAAAACTAAGGTATAGGGAATCTATAGAATATAAGTTCATATGACATTATTTACTTATTTCAATGTATAGATTTTTTTTTCAAATTTAAAATATGGACATGCATTTAAGAATCACGATGTATAAGAGTGACTACCCCTTGCATTTGCAACATACATGTTACTAGCAACCCCATTTTACTGTTTATAAGTTAGTAATATAATATATGAAAATGAAAATATATAATAATAAACATAGTAAAAAATATAATGATGACTTACAACGAGTATCTGTTCACGACAGATTTCTATCATTGTGCATGTAATATTTTTAAAGATTTACTTAAAACATTGAAAGACACAGATAAAATTACATACAAAAAGCTCGTGCTCAACAAATGAAATATAGAGACTCTAGTCTCGCACTACGTTACTATTAATCTTCACATAAGTTCTCGAAAAATTTCATCAGTTATAAATTAGTGTAATCTACATACTATGACACGAATATTTTATTTGTAACATATTGCCACAGCAAGAACAAAATTATTTAGCAATGAATCGACTTTTATGAACCATGTATAAATGTATATAAACAAGTGCATGTAAATGTAATTTATTATTAACCTACTGAAAATTTACATTGGCTTTGATACATTGAACATTAACGTCAGTAAACGTTTGATGTGGCATTGTAAACAACTTGTGTATAATTGGTTCATTTTTCACTCATCTTTCTAGATGGAACCTTTAATACGTAAATCTTTGAGGAACACATTATCTGTCGTTACAAAATGTTTCCTTGGATTAGTCGAAATGAATGAGTTTCTTTCAAATTGATGGATTTGTTGAAATGAATGAGTTGATTGGCTAACTCTAAATCCATTAGATTCTACTTTATATTGGACCATATTCCAGGTTTATCAAAATATATCAACTATTACAGAAGATACGCAAGAGCATATTCAAAGCACATTCAAAAATGTATAAAAAAATTTTAAAAATTCCACATATTCAAAGTACTTTTTAATTTCAACATCATTCACGGAAATGTAAAGAAATAAATAACGAGAATATTAAACATATACTCTGAACGAAAATATTAAAAATAATATAATCACATTCAATATTTGGTTTCAAACTCTAATCAAACTTGTTATATAAGTCGTTGATCTGTCTTTTATCAGTTACAATACATTATTTAAAAAAAAAAATGTATTAGTTTCTCTTGAAAGAAGTTCAAGGTCACCTTAAAAAACATAAAATGTAAGAAAGTTCAACATCAGTCTGATGTCTGTTTTCAAATGCAACATAATTCATTTAAAATATTTTTCAATATAACCAATACGTGGCAAGTTATTTTAAATAACAGTTCAATTGACTCAAACTGCGTCTTATTCAAAAGTAAAATGCAAAGATTGGTCCTAATCTTCAGTGGCTGCGCATCCTCGAATAATAATCAGGTGTGAAATGAATTATTGGCTATGACAAACATGCGTTCTCCACTGTTTCAGAAGTTTTATTATTCAGAGCGCGCTCGAACGACGCGCGGATAAAATTCAAATTTATGAATTTTAAAAACTAAACGATAGGGGTGGAATCTCACTGCAGAAACGTTCTTAAAAAACAAAAACATAATTTTCATTTGATTTTACATGTTCCGTTTCATATTTCAAAACAATAAAAATTCACACTAATGCTATTGGAAATTCGACTTTTGTTTAAAGTCTTCTTCTCGTAGATGTATGAAGAATTCTTTTCGCACTGTCGCGCAGGTAACGGTGCAACGCATCTTCTCAGATGTGAGAGATCTCCCTTAGCGATGGCATTTTCAAATTGATAATCACGCTTTCTCAATCTTCAATCTCCCTTCTATCTTGTGTTCTGTAATAGAGAAAAGAAATAAAGATATTCTACAATAGAAAAAAAGAATAAGTACTGTTACAACCATTATTGTAAAATCTATTTTGCGATACGATGATAAGTTTTACATTTATTCAATTAATCGCAATAACTTTCACTAACGATAAGTGATGAGTCTAACGGAATTGGAGATCTACATGTTCGTTCTCCTGTGTTCGCGTCACTCAAGAGAAATGACATCGTGCGTATGGCCTAACCTGAAAAAAAGTTAGTAGAAATTAGAAGAATCGTTTCGTGAATCCTTTTAAATTTCATCTAGTCGAATCTTTGTAAAGCAGCATATTATGTTGGAGCATAAAATTTTATTTCATAATATTACAAACATTTCCATAAATAAACACATTGAGTTCCTTTATTGAAAAACTAGCATGGCTGTCCCATTTAAAGGAGCGATTCGATGAATAGAAGTCAAATGTTTAACCAAATGATGTTTGTGCATGAATCGGTATCCACAAACTTTGCAAATAAATTGTGGCAATTTCCCGCATTCTACGCGCTTGTGTTTAAACAGGGACTCCTTCCATTTGTACGATTTGCCACAAGTCTCGCAGAAAAATCTCGTTTCGTTAAATTGGTTTTCCATCTCTTGACGCGATCGTTGCTGTCGATGATCCCGTTGTAGCCACATCGATTCTGCAAAATCATGCAAGCAAAGGGTAATGGAAGCATTAATCAAATAAAATAATCGCATAAATGAATGGCGAGCATGAATCTAACAATAAGAGTATCTCTAAAAAATGTTCAGAATAGTTCGACATATTTGTTGAAGAATGTCATAGACTATTTGTCGAGAGTGCTGTCGGTTTTTTGTTTTTCAATATCAATCTAAGGATCGTGTTGACTATCTGAAACAAATCGAAGGCACAAAAGAAAAATTCCCGCGGAAAGTTCCATGAACATAGTTTGATTTCGTTGAACTTTCGTTATTTATTTCGTTGAATAAATAAACAGGAATGCCTTCGATGAAGTAAATTACAAAAATACAAGGTCACAGATTTAAACACAAGAATTATACATAATTCGGAAAGTTCAGGTTTCTCAAATTTTTGACGTGGCAGATTTTCAAATGCTGTGTCACGTGATGTTTGTATTTAAACATTTTCCCGCACTGCAGACACGGCATGTTCGGCATTTTCCCACACTCGTACCGTTGATGCCGATCGAGAGAACTCTTTTGATTATACACTTTGCCGCAAGTACATACGTGCTTCTTCATGCTTATGGAAATCAAGACCAACTCTGGAAAGTTTTCGAACGCAAACTTTGCGTGTTTCGCGTGAAACGGGCCCGTGTTATCTGAAATCAGAAATTCGTCTTCCGTTAATTATTTTCGCATTTGATACGTACGACTCGACGTTTTACTTCTCACGAGTTCGATTAAAACGGACGACGTCTTCTTTCTTCTTCGAGACTTTGTACATGCATATATATATATATATATATAAGCGAGAACATAATCCGTATTACTGTCAACTGTTCAGCAATCTAATTGCAACTGAACAAACTAACATCATATTCTTGAACGTTTATTCAATTTACAGGAAAATAATGACGAGCGCGCGCAAATTAGCTAGAAAAATATCCTCAGTCACAGCGAAATTTCATATGATACAACAAAAGAAATTATTTATCGCGTACAACTTGATACCTACACACGGTGTAACCACAATTTTAATTTATCAGTCTTAAAAGTGCATTTTTGACACCGATAATTTTCTTCGTATTCTCCATGTTGGTGATAAGAATTGGTAGTTGAAACTCCTTCCGCAATGACAAATTAGACAACCTGAAAATGAAAGCGGAAAACGTGTCACTAAAAAGAAAAATATAAATTTTGAGATTCGATTATTGGACGACACGATTGTATAGAGTTGGACGAAAGTATTCGGACATTTGACGAAAAATTGTTTATATTTTAAACTGTTATAACTTCGTTAAAAAAAACATCTGGTAGACCTTATTTTAAGGTGTGAAGCCTCCACTTTAACAACCTCGCATTAATTTTTTTCAAAGATGTTTTTACATCAGGTAGCAAGTGGAAAGTAAGAATACTTTTGTTCTTAAAAATTGTCAAAATTCAAATGCCCTTGAAAAAAATTTTTTTTGTGGCCAAATATACAATTATCTCGAGAATTGAAATTTTTACTTTATTTTTACTAATTTTTACCGTACAATTTTATTTTTCGCCATTTTATTGAACTTTGAACGTTAGGATAAAATGTTATGTTATGACTTTTTGAATTTTTGTCGTTTAACTCTGATGTTCAAGATTTAATAAAAATTGGCGAAAAAAAATAGTACAGCAAGTTTCAAGGTGTTGGTATAAAGAACTTCAATCTTCGAGATTATGACAGATCTAGTCATAAAAAGAATTTTTCACTGATTCTGGAGGCGTCTAAATTTTTACAGTTTTTGACAACAAAAGTATTTTGCTGCATGATGTAGAAACATTTTTTATAAGAATTGTTGTACAATTTTGTTTCACGAAGTTTAAACAGTTCAAAGTATTTCAATAATATTTCGTCGAATGTGAGAATACTTTTTTCCACCTCTGTATATTCTCTGGAGTAGATCTCACGTTACCACTAAAATGACAAGTCTGGATTATTTTCATTTCCATTTCGATTTTCATTTTCATTTCCACTTTCATTTCCGTTTCGATCCTCACTTCCGTTTGATCGCTAGCTTAAACAGAAAATGAAAAGCATTAACAGGTTTGAGACTAACCGCGTTGTAAGAGAAATAAAACAATAACACGTTGAATTTTCTACGCTTACGTACAAAACAATGTTCTAGGAAACAAATCATTACTGAATAATTAAATTCTTTATTGTTCGTCGAGTATCCTCGCTAACACAATGATTATCAGTGATACACTCACAATGGTAATTATATTTTTAGATTCGCAAAAAATCATAAACCATAAAGAATATACATCGTATATATGTAACATTTGTATACGCAACATACGATCTCCGCTGAAATCGTCTGAGCGTCATGCTGTATGTGGATGTTTCACACGTATTACGCAAATGAATAATAGTATGCAAATAGTGTGTTTCTATTCTTTTTTTTTGCGTATAATATTTTTATCTCCTACTTCTTGCTATCATCGTCAACATTTCTGAAAGCTCTCTATGAACAGAGAACAATGTACTGAACGCTTACGTACTAATTATTATCATCATCGATCTCCTTAAAAGCAAGAGGTATTTTTTTTTCTTCATCCGGGCTTCGCATTTAAGTTTCATCATCTGTCTCTCGCTATCTCTCGCTTGTATCTATCGATAAATCATCGAGACTTATTTTCTATTATACGCATATTACACGTATAACCGTATAACTTAACAGACGTATTCTTCTACATTGGGTATTGGTTGAGTGTATTCGCGAGTACAAACGTACCTTTTATATTATGCAAATCAGATAATTTGCACATGTGCATACGGTTAATCGCGTATCATACGTATAAAGTACTTTGAAAATAATTTTATAGGCATTTTGCGTACAGTCACCCGCCGGCACGAATGGCAACTCGAATATCGCGTTAATTAGCCTCGTTTATATTGGCACAAATGTTGCAATGTCAACGGAAGAGTGCCCATCAAAAAGGGACTTTTATCAAATTTATTCGATGAGAATGACTGCAATTTACTTATCGACTCGACGAATATATTCGATGAAGCCTCTTTTCCAGCACCATATTAATCGTTTCTTTCAACTCTTCTTTGTACACCATTCCATATTTAAAACAAACGAAAAAAAAAAAAAAGGAAAAAATCAGAAACGATACCTGACTTCTATTTCCTATTTGCACTATAAATTGCATTTGGTCGCAAACGACCGCGCGTGTCTATATTTAATCTACTTTAGTTACTTTATTATGTTAAACGCTCGTAATAAATGTATACCTCTCACTTCCTACGATGTTTATAATCAGTCTTTGCGCTTCTATTATACGCTTTATTCGTATTTATATGCGTGCGAAGAATTCAATACAAACGAAAAGTAGTAAATCATCAGTTTTCTGAATCACGTTAGACACAGGTCTCGATTTACTCCGCCTAATAATATCGTTTTCCTATAGTTTGCTCTGATCAATCTTGGAAGACGCGTTTTTCTGTTTCATTCGCGGTTCGCGAGTTGCTGAGTCGATGCGATGTTAAGCGGAAGCAACAAATCTCTTCTTTCGAAGCCTTCACTTCTCGTTTCTATCATCGAACAACGTTAGCTGTCATTTGAAATGGAAGAATGAAACGTGAACTATCGAGATTCTAAAAGTAATTTTACAGTTTTGCACTTTAGACATTCCAAACATAAATTAGTACGAGTTTCTGTAAATTTACAAACACTAGAATTCTAGAATTCTCCCTCTTCGAATAGAAAACTGGATATGAATATACGACATCGACAACAATAACGTTCGATTTGAGCCGATAACGGTAACATTCCGATCGTATTTTGAGGCACATGAAGTTGAACTCGAACGTGACACGAGTCTTTCGAAAAAATTATTCTGAATTCTTTGTCACAAAAAAGCTCGTGGAGAAACAGAGGACACTAGCGTCCATAAAGAACGGTTTGAAAATATCGTAAGTCGTGAGTTTGCCACGATTGTATTTCGAGACGATCAAGATTATTGAGAATAAAAACAAGAACGAGGCGAAAATGAAGATAAGAAGATTGAGTTGTTGAATAAAGACGAAAATGACACAATAACAACAACGAGTACGAGAACGAAAACGAGAACGAGGATGAGGAAGAGGATAAGAACAAGAAAACGAGACAAGCGCGTGGAAGCTGAGAGGTTCACAGTTGTCTTGATAATTTCGTCCACATTTGTCATCGAACAATCGAGTAGAGAGAAACATGTATATTAGTTTCGTAATGGACGAAGGAACAGTGAAGAAACACGATCGACGACGAATTTGCAAAAACGAGGTCTAGAAATAGATCGTCGTCGATGATCTACATCTAGCTTCTACGTCACAATTTGTTAAATTTAAGATAGACATTCCCTAGATAAGACCAGGTAAAAAGATCAAGATTCTTACCGCGCTACAACTGCATAGAAACACTGGGAAAAAGTGTGCAGAGATAAGGTATGGTGAGAAGAGAAGAGAGGATAGAGAAGGTGAGAAGTTTTGTCAAGAGTTTATGCTAATACATACAATAAGATAAAGACGAGATTTAACGCCTCTACAGAACATTATCAATACGCTTTATCGCTGAGTTGTACCGGTTGACCGGTGAACGAACCGGCATCGAATTTCGATTTGACTAGAATGCTCTTGCTCGAAACAATTCTTTGTCGAATCTTTGGTCCTTGATCGAGGATTCTGTCGTATCTTTTAGATCTCAGAACTAGCTTGTACATAACATAAAAGATGTATGTATCCGATATTTCATATTGTCTGCCGTATAATAAAAGAAACACAATCAAATCTATTTTTCAAATAGATCCTTCTAATTAGATTAGCTAGCTATTTGAAATCGACGGTAGATCACTATGTCACAACTGTCGGCGATCACGAACTTGTTTTCTTCGTGCAATACACATATTATCTACGTAATTGTTAACATTATCACAGAGATCCTCGCCCGATGAAAAATCGAACTCGATGGATCCGTTAATCCGGCCAAGTCGCGTGGAAAGACACGTTTCTTCTTCGACCGTACGACGTCATCGTCGTAAAATTACTATGCAATATTTATATGTATACGTATGTCTATATGTATATGTATATATGTATATATGTATAATATAAATAATAATTTTTTTTTTATTTAAATAGATTCTCTATCTTGGATGTTATCTATGTTAGGTGACGGCCTGTTTAGGTCCGCTTTTAATCTAGATGATACTAACTCAAACAAAAGGATACCGATGCAAGTTATCGAATCAAATGAAAATGAAAATTGTTGACACATCGATCGAGTTCATTTCGTTGATTCGTAAATTACGTACTTGCAATCTCCGATAAAAATAATACAACTTTGATTTTATGTGACAACGAACGTTGTAAAGCTTCTTCCACGTCGCCCTTTTGTCACATAAACGAGTAAAAGAGCAACGGCGACGTTCAAAGTCACGCTTTTCCGATTTCATATATATTGAATCGGTATCATCGACAGCGTGGAAAACTAATCGTCTTTCCTTCGAGGGCACAATTATCTGGTCTTAACCGTCAAGCTCGACGAAAACCACGCATAACGCCTGTTCTTGACTAGAATTTCTGAACGTTATTTAAATCAAACTACGCTAAAGAACTAGAATGCTATTAGCGGGATATTACTAGCGTCGTTGCATTAAGAATTTCAATTCTTCCGACTAATTATAAGAATCGAGATATCTTCTGAAACCTGGGAAATTTGTAACGATGGATGAGCTTAGTTTCCAACCATGATCATCGAACAAAGCCTATCTACATATGTATTTCAATTCGACCAATGGACAACGCGAAACATCCATTTCCGTTCGATAACGTTCCATTTCCGCGATAACTCGTGTAAAAACTTTTGCTTCCCTTATAATTAGTACAAAAATAATTGGGCAATTTAGCAATTTATCGAAGACTCGAAAAGATTCCGGAAAAGTATACTTTTTCCCCACGTTTCTCACTCGAACTTAATCTTTAACACTCGGTAAAACTGCAAAACGAATTACACGATTCGTTCCAAATTTTTCTGGCATTCTTCTCGAGTCCTCTAAAATATTCAACAATGTTCTTTACGGCTCTCTATTTTTTTTTTCTTTTTTTCAACTTTTTATACATCGTTAAACGGGATCCAACAACAACTTCGTGCCACGGTAAAGACGGATCGTTAATTTTTCTATTTTACGTACATCAATAGCAGCGAGAAAATTTCGCTTCCATACGCGCTATTCGATCTATCGAGCACGAAGCAACACAAAAGAAATTCTTCCGAGTTGTATGACGGAAACGTATTGTCACATGTATTACGGTTGTTTTCGGTTGTGTCAATAAGGAACACATGCTTATTATTATTATTTGGATAGTACACCAAAATTGGTAGAGATAGAAGCGTCGCGATAAAAGGACATAATGGTGTTACGTCGATGCAAAATAATAATAATAAAAAGAAAAAAATATCAGAAACTGTACACGATACGACATACACGTTGTGCATGAGAAAAGGAAACACAGAAACGCGAACAGAATGATAGCAACAACTGATTAGGCTGATTAAAACGATCGAGCCAACGCTTACTTTCAAGCGATCCAAACGTGTTACGTTATTTTCAAAATAAATAAACACGAAGAGACTTTGCTCGGTACAGAAAAGAGAAAGAACGAAGTGACGAAAAAAGCAAAAATACGGAAGATTTAAGACGGCGGATCGCCGGAAGATTTTTCGAATTCGGAGTTCCGAGTTCTCAAATTCGTTTGTCCTCGTAGATTGGATCCGGAGGTTGCGAGAATTTTCCTTCAGGCTCTTTGATTAACGGGGGTGCCGGCAGACTGGGAAGCCACGTGGCGATGGTTAATATGCGCCTTTAAATTCCTCTCGTACTTCGAACTAAATGCGCAATGGGGACAGTTAAAAGAAGGCGCCATGCCACACTCGTAAAGCAAGTGCCTTTTGAGTATGTAAGCATTTTTGTAACTCTTGCCACAGCGTGAACAATTATGTCGTCGATCGATCCCAGACACGGAGACTGTGCCGATCGGCCGGTTGTTGTTTCTCCCAGGGTGGCGAGAGGGACAATGAAGTCTGGCGCGTCGTTGAGGCGTCAACGGGGCCGGCACCTCGTTCGCGGAGGCACGCGAAATGCGCCTCGTTCCCTCGGAGCTCCAGCCAAGGCTCGCGAAGAAACCTGAAACCAATCGAAACAGAGGTTTCGAACGGTCGATTAGTGGGCTTGCCCTGTTCTATAGCCTGTTGACAATACGTTCGTTGCACGATTGCTGTTTACAACGGCGAGGGCCATGCGATAAAAAGAAAAACATTCAAGTTTTCAAGCTTAGCAACAACGAGCATGTCAAGGGGAACAGGATTAAGGGGCGGAGGGGGGATGATTACTTTTTCGTGGTAATTCGCGCGTTCTACACGCACAGCGGGATCTTCTCGAACGGACTACTCTCTAAACGCATCCTAATCTTCGATCACATGATACGTTTCCACTACAAACACCGGTGCAGTGTTTCTCGGCAAACGAAAAAGAGGAACAGAATTTTCACTCGTCTTCGATGAAACCCAAAATCTTCTTTCGTAGCTCAAACGTTTCTCTTGAGTTCTATTCCACGATTGTTTCAAACTTTTCATCCATACTTTATTCATGCATCGTACACGGTGTTTCGTACGTATGTATCTCGTCCACGTTTCATCTGCATCTGACGGTCCTCCTCTCGAATCCAATAATTGTGTCTGAAACACTCAAGCATCATTTCGGTTAATAAAAGCATACGTATACACGTATTCGACATTGACACTTTCGACGATGCAATACGTGTTTCCTTTTCTTTAGAGCAATCATAATTTCTCGTCTGATTTCTTTACCGTCTGGTTCTTGCTTCTCCTCAGAAAATCGTCTCTTCGGTCGATAGATGAATTGGCCCGGTCACCTGCGGAAAATGAAATCAATCAGTATACGGAAGTTACGCGTTCTTCGCACATTGTTTCTTCTTCCCGATGCAGATAGACGTCGGAATCACTCTTGTCAAACCAATCCACGAATATTCGTGGAGAGCGACGAAAAGACCAACTCGAAACGTTTGCCTTTCTAGACTTTATTTTGCTCTAAATTGAATACAAGGCTCTCTACAAATTGACAAAAAAAAAGGAGGGAAACAAGCATTTTGGAATGTTCGAAAAGTCGAAACGATACGTGATACAAAAAAAAAAGAAAATAAAATGAAAAGAAAACATAGTGGTATAGAAAGTAGGAAACGAACAATCAGCCGGTGAATGGAATCGCGTGATTCTTCTACGTAAGCGACGATCGTGTGGTACATCGTTTTAAATTTTACGCCAAATGGAAAGGCAACGAAAGCGTCTCCAATCTACCGACCGATTGCTCCGTAAATTTCACGAGCAAGTGACTCTTTTCGCACAGTACAACAAAGCTGGTAAACGGCAAAGTAACCGACTTTCACTTTGTCGTGGCAAATTCGACAATACGTGACGTTCGTTCCTGCGACCGATTTCAATCTCGGCGCAGCGCACGTTCGATCACACGTACACTCTAGTACGTGTACGTGTATGCGGATTCATTGCAAGACGATAAGCAAAAAAAAAAAAAACAGTTATCTAGAAAGAATATCGTTATCATCATAGCGTAATCGTTAATAATTATTGCTCTCTAAATAATATTAATATAAAATAGAGACAAAAATGTGTAATAATAAATCATCGTTCGTTGGCAAATACATGGCGACAAAGAAATTACGATTACAAATATGTTTTGCGTTCGAGGCGCTGAGCGGAAGTTGTAATTGCGTTATTTATCTTTACGTGCTCTTTATTCTTTCTCTTGTATACACGCACACACATACAGTCGTACGTACATACATTTGTTCTCTCGCTTTTATTTCCTTCGAGTTTCGTTTCTCTCTGATATTATCGATTACTTTCGTTCACACTCTCTCTTTCTCTCTAGCACACACATTCTTAATTTTTTCTCTCTCTCTCTCTCTCTTTCTTTGTCATTCTCTTTCTTTCCATACAGTCCGGTAGCGGTGCTTGTACTAATTATAAGAATATCGTAGTTGAGATCGAGCGCGAAATTCCCTTAGCGCAGTGAATTTAGTTTGTGGTACTCTCGTATATGTATAATACTTTTGTCGTAGCTTTGATAATCGTTTCGATAAACGTCTATGCTCGAGAGAATCGTGTCGTCAGTCGTTGAACAGTACGGGATGTACCAAGGGATGTCTCGATCTCGATTTTTTTTTCCCCCCACGTGGCTCTACGCCACGCGCGATTAATTCGCTATTATTTATTACAGATAATTGTACTGTGTAATTAAACGCGAACGAACGAAAGAAATGTAAAGGAACGCGAGTACCGGTATACCGGTGTACTAAAACAAGAGCAAATATATAGTGATAAAAGGGAAAGACAAAAGAACAAGGAGAAAAGTATAAGAATAAATAGAAACCGAAATAAAATAAAACGCGTGGGAATCACATTGCGGTTGTTAGGAATCGAGGAAAAAAGGAACAAATGTGTAACACATAAAGGATGGTAGTCACTACCTGTATATGAATCGACAACGAAGATGAGTACGTCTTAGCGGATACATTGGCAGTATAAAGGCGAGTGATCGAGATTAAATTCTGTTTCCTTCGGCGTAAATAAATAATTTCTAAAAAAATATCACTGGTCTCAAAGTGTTCGGCGAGTGTCAGTTGTAAATGGTACGTTAATTCGCCGTGTCTTTCAATAGATTCGTTTTCCTATTTTTTTTATTTTATGTCTCGCTTCGAATCAAATGTTTTTCCCTCAGGGAAAAAAATGTTCCTCGATCGATCTATCATTTTTTTTTTTTTTTCAAAAGCTCAAGATAGGAAAGGAATCCATCGAACTTACGCGTCGATTGATTTCTTTATCTATGACACCCGGCCGATAATACCGTAGAAATTCGTTCACAGCTGGATGCGCCCAGCGCCTCTTGATTTCTTCTTTTCTTTTTTCACCTCCTCCATCTATCCTAAAATCTAAGTGTTACTTGAAGGCACTTAACACAAGGCTCTCTCGGTTCAAAAGCTACACTTCCTTCGGTATTATCTTGTCTCGTGACGCTTTTCATTCGCTTCGCTCTGGTTACGTCGTCATTTCTGCTCCCTTTTCTGATCTGATCTTTTCTTTTCTTTCCTTTTCTTTCCTTTCCTTTTCTTTTCTTTTAGATAGTTTTCGAACGTTTGTTTATAAACGTTACGCAAAAATACTAAGAAAAGCAGCTGTCGATTAATTCCGTTAGGTCGATCATCTCCTTTATCGTTTCTATTTTCACATACTCTTCTTTTTCATCAATAATCTCGTCTCTATCGCATGACCTTGGCTCACTAAGAAATAATTCTGGCGATTTTCAAAGAAATTTCACAAATGTCTTTTGAACGACAATTGTAACGCGAACGAGTACATCGCAGTACCTGACTGCTGCTCGTAAACTTCTCCTTATAATACGTTAATTAATAGTACGATGTTTGTAATACGACCTAGTACGATTACCTCGACGAAGATAATCGATACTACTCTTTCATTTTCTCCTTCCGATAATAAACACTTTGTTTCACTCTTCTTATTTTTTCGTTCGCGTTGCACTGCAGCATTTATTATAAATAATATAATGTAATACATATGTATATATATATATATATTTATATATATATAAGTAAATATTTTTCAAATAAAAAGTCCAATTAAAATTTTCAAATGCATTCGATTAGACTCGGTAAAGAATGGGTGATCAACGACAAAGATACAAGTCTCTCAGAAAAGAGCTTGCAAAACGAATACGCTGACATTTTCTGTTACACAGAACACGCTATTATCTCGTAATTCGTTTTGTTTATCTATCAGTAACCCATGTCCCGAGTTGACGCAAGTTTTTGACGTTGCCTGTCCATAAGTACCTTTTATATAATTTTATTTTCTATCCTCTTAAAATCTACATATGTTTCATTTTTGGACGTGATGTGCCAAAGAGCTGTTTCAATCGTTTCTCGTGGGTTCGCGGGCCTTTCTTTCTTAACTTATCTTTCGTTTAACCTTTTTTTTTTCTCTGTTTTTTTTTTTGCTGAAAATTAACGAGGAGCATCTTGTTCTTTCTCCTCTTTACTCTCACGTGTGTCTATACGATAGAACGTAATACTTTGTTCCGCAATATATTTCACCTTCTTTCCTTTCTCTGACACCTTTTCACGTTCGTATATAATATTCATATTTGTACGCGTCACGCGTAACAAGAGCAACCGATTCGTCGAAACTAGTACAGCCGAAGAATGTTCACGAATTTAGACGCATATATGTATGTATGCCTTTCGCCCAAGTGGGAATGAAAGTTGGATGTTATTCAATAGGGCGTTGCCAGACCGAAAAGGCAATTTTGTGGCTTCTCATATTTTTTTCACTTTTTTTTCTTTCACGCACACTTTCCTTCCTTCTTCCCCCCTCTCTCTCTCTCTCTCTCTCTCTCTCTCTTTCTCTCCTTCATATATCATTCAATCATTCACTTGCTCATTTTCTGTCTCTCTCTTCTCTGCGTACGTTGTCTCTTTCTTTCTCTCTCATTTTCTCTGTCTAACCACTAAATTCCTTCTCAAAAAGCAAATACTCCGCAATCGAATCCTACTTTTGAAATTCTTTCGTCCAATATGTATAACAATAGAGATATAATATGTTATACAAAAAATAAAATGCTGTACTTTCTAAATTCCTGGATGGCAAATTTGTCGCGCACATCGCGAATCGCCCTACGTATCGTACACTTTTTTGTGTGAATCTTTTCAACTACGTTTACCGGAATCGTTTCTCTTCTTACAATTAATTCATTCCCTTTTAAATAAGTGTTGCGAAACAAAGAAACATTGACCACTTGAGAAACCGCACGAGCACTAATTCTTAAAGTCCTAACGAATAATAAAATCTATATAATATAATATCTTTTCTTCATTTCTTTTTTGCCTTATCCTTCTCCAGTTTCTTTTCTTTTAATAATATAAGCATCGAACAATCAAGAAATTTCTTGACAACAAAACGTTAAACAATTTCTTCATAAATAGAATTTTTATCGGTAAAAAGAAAAAAATTCTAATAAATCCCCATTAAATTTTCGATGAAGAATTCAACATAAACACGTGAAGTTTCTCGCCGGACCCTAAACCTTATGTTCATTATTAAAGTATCACATCATGCTGAATGCGTAAAATGCGACCTGTTGCAAGTTACGAAATTTCCTGGACGAGACAAACAATTACCGATGGTGATCCGAACCACTAGAACTCTCCTGTTCTGAATATATTTCATTATCGAAAGTGAAATATAACGTAAAAATATCAAAATATCTTTCTTTTTCATGCTGGACGCTATTATCAAATTTCATACATTCGATTTAGCAATACAAAAATATTTCAAATTTCATCAGTTGCTAATAAATAGAGTCGATACACTTCAAGCAATCGCACTCCGCCCAAATCCCTTTTTCTAGACTTCTACGCTTTATGAAATTTTGACAATTTCAAAATCTCTGATGGTAAAAAGAACAAATAAAAATAATCAAAAATTATCGGCACCGCGCTTCGTTTCGCCGTCCCTCGAATAAATGCTAGCTCGATACTTCGAAACGTATCGATTTTTATAATAGAATCCTTTGTTTCCATTTACTTTCGGTTAGAGTGTTCCCAATCCCAAACCGACACCCAAAATAAAAAAAAATTTAAGTATTCTACTTTTTGCTTAATGAAAACTTAATTATAAAAAACAAAAAAGAAAGATAAATAAACAATTATAATAAACCCAATTATAGTGCGCAAGACACAAGTTAGACCTGATCAAAGGCAATAATAATTAGTATGAAGGGTAACTTGTAAAGAAGCTAACCTTTTTCTACGACATAACTCCCTTATGTATCCATACATGTATATGTGAATGACCACGTGTATATGTAAACGTGTGCGTATGTACTTTTGTGTGCATGAGCACGTATAATGTTTTTGTTCATATATTTCGAAAATTTTATATTTCTTTTTTCTTTTTTTCTTTCTTTCTTTTTTTCTTTAACTGACGGCGATCCTAAATTTTATGGTTCTTGCGACATTCATTGTTCCTAGCCTTACACATGTTTTATTTTTGTTTCCTTCATCATCTTTTCCTACATTATTTTACTTTTCGTCAATTACGATCAACGCTTGCAGCAGTTGAGCAAAACAATTCCTGCAAATTTGGGCCGTGGAAAATGTAACGCTAACAAACCGTTTAATATTTATGATTCTTTCTTGTCAATCACTTCAAAGGCACATGTAAATGAACGGATTTACGTATGCTACTGTTTCAATTGTCTCGCTGCAGTTTTTTTTAAGCTTAATCGATCGATTAACGATTAACTTATGGGAGTTAAGCGAAAGCTTTCGATACGCGCAATTCGATGTCACCAAATCGAAGAAACGAATTAAGAATCGAAATTGTGAAAAGAAAGAAAAAAAAAAAATAGACGAAAGCAAAAATATTAAAAACTCATGATCCAAGATAACCGATTTTAGCTTCTCAAACATTATCTCCGAGATTACGTTTAAATTATATGTACGTATAATTTATATGTACATTGATATTGAAAACGAGCGAATACACTTTTCAGGTTACCCCGATACGAATAACATTGAATTTAATTTATCGGAAAGATTCAACAAACTAAAGATTAAAAATTTAGAAAATTAAAAAAATGAAATTACTCGTGCATTTCGACGGTCGTGCGAGGGAAATGGTGAAAACGGCGCGTATCATCCGCTCAATAATTTGTTCTTTCTTTACTGTTTCTACCCTTTGCGTTAAACGGTCTTTAACGTTTCTGTTTCTTTTTCTTTTCCTTTTTTTTCCTTCATCGCAATTGCTACTAGCACTATTATCCTGATCGCAGGTCCTCCTTTTCTGATCGCGATTTCTACCCTTTCACGCAGACGCACACACTCTCTTTCATTCTCCATTTCCATTCGTTTCGTTTTCTTCGTTCCCCAGTTCTCTACAAAAAACTTCACTCTTTTTAATATTCGTTAATATACATCCGGCTTAGCCGACCACAAATTCTCGCACAGAGAACGCTAAGGCGTCTCTTCGTTTTTTTTCCAGCTTAGATAAAAAAAAAAAAAAAAAAAAAAAAAGAAAGGAGTCCTTAAATTCTACGATCTACCTAATAGTACTTCTTACATGCCTAATAATCTAGTAATCTCCGTCAATGATGGCGGTCGCGTCAGTTGGCTCGTCGGCATCGAAATCACTTTCTCTCTACGACTTTCTAGTATTTCTTCCGACTACGAACATTTGATACCAGCTCCGCTCACGTTCGTTGCGACCGCCGCCACTCATCAAGGCCTCGCGAGGCAGTAGTATTATTGATTAATATTATTCAGTAACTATGCATCAAGTCGATCCACAAACGTATTTATCGTTTTCTCTAACCGTCTTCTCGTCGTCGCTTCTATCGTCTCAACCCAAGTCTACCCTCGTTTCTAGTACTGCTTCTCTTGCGACCAAACACTCATCTGCTCCCGTTCCTTGAAACTTCTCATCCCCTTCCATTCGTCTTCGTTCTCATCCTTCGTTCTCATCTCTCTCTCTCTCTCTCTCTCTCTCTCTCTCTCTCTCTCTCTCTCTCTCTCTTCCTCCCTTCACTCTTTTTCTCTTTTACACTTTCAAATCAGTAGTTGTTTGTTCGCTTAGCATACAGTATACGCATTAACGAACGAGTTCTCGATCGATGAAATAAAATACTATGACTGGTATATGATATCGGAAAAGAACGGATCAAAAATATACGGAATGGCTAGTTATTGCACTCGTACGGAAAAGAGTCGATCCTGGCCTGCTTCGTGTTGCTTAATTTGAAAGTGTATAAGGGATTGCCGCAAGCGTCTCTCCGTTCAAAGCGCGACCGCTGTTGTCGAGACTACTTTTTCAACTAGTAACTCGTGCAGCTATTCTGCACCAAACGGATCTCTCGGTACGAGGATCGATTTGTGACACGGGGGATGCTGTGCGCGAAAGATCGATCGAGAACTTGTTCGAGGAATCGCGAAGCGCTTAACGAGAAAAAAAAAAGTAGAATTAAACCTACAGCTTCGTTCGCGTCAAACGTTGCGTTTACTTACACTGTATGTAATATGAATTACGAGTATAATATAATATAGTAGTAGTATAATATAATATAGCATAATACAATTTAGTTTAGCTTGTCTCATAAATATTGTCTACAGTATGGAAAGTCGGGCAGCCGTAGCGCGCGTATTTGGCGTAGGAATACGGGACTCGATGCCAGGTATTGGCCGAGAGCACGGGCACGCGATGATTCGTTCCACCTAATTACCGACCGAACAAACCAACTGCACGAGGAACATTTGCGACGGTAGACGCTTACCACGATCAAGAGTTACTCGGAATCTATAACGATAGATGCGAAAAAATACGATCGATATGGTAAAAAACGATCACGTACATTATCGAAAGTGGAAGAACGTTGTAGAAAAAGGTTGTTGGGAGAAGAGATGTTGTAGAAAACGAACGACGGCGAAGGAGATTACACTGTTGCGTCGCAACGAGTCCGCGCTCGGCATACGCGATATCTCGTTCTATCGAACCGGTTAACGTGTTTCGAAGTTTATCGGCAGTGCATAACAAAATTATCGTACGAGAAAACGCGAGGGATCTTAACCCCATGGGAGAATCACTTAATTAAAAAACAATAATTATACGCGTTATATAATATAAATATATGTATATACTTAAATGCATCGTATAGGAATCTACAAGGTCCGCGTATCTGGCAGTCTGATCACAATGCTATAGGAATACCCCGTTAAACTTAAAATATATGTAACCTTATGCATGTATGTACGCTGTGTGTACATACATACTGCATGTGTCTATATTTGTTTGTCTGTATGCTGCGTGTGTATGCGTACGCAATTGTATACGTTTTTTGAAATTCTGCGTATGGAAGAAAGCATTAGTGAGAAGCAAAAGACGAGCGATTCAATCGAATAGAAAAGATCAAATCGGTGTTTAATACTGTACCCTCTCTGAAGTTACTGCCTCAAAGCAACGAGGGATATAAAAAAATGGCTGCCTTTCTTAAAAAGGCTGAAAAGACGAGTAGGAATAACAGGGCGATCTCACCCGTAGCGGACGGGCATTTATTTTGAAAGGGTATCACTCGAGTTCGCTGATGCGATGTTGAATAATGTCGGTTTGAATCAACTTAGCGCTTTGGTCTGTGTGTGTGTGTGTGTGTGTGTGTGTGTGTGTGTGTGTGTGTGTGTGTGTGTGTGTGTGTGTGTGTGTGTGTGTGTGTGTGTGTGTGTGTGTGTGTGTGTTGAGTCCAACTTTGACGAGGAAACACGAGAACCAGGTCGAAGAACGATTCCGCGATACGATGAAGCAATATTCAATGAAATTTCGAAGATGCTTTCCCTCGTGATTTTGGTGTCCCTGGTGAGCCACACGCGCACGGCTTGACCCGTTTAAAAATATGGAACCAGTGTGACCAGAATGGTTGCTATTGGAAGAGCTCCGGATTACCGGACGGTCTTAGTCCGGCTCGGGGCAGAATGTTTTTCTAGTGCGACGATTCTGCTTAAAAGAATGATCGCGTATGATACTCATTCAGATTCGGGCCTCTGCGTACCTGCTGCTCGAAATTTGTTTTGGTTAGTTCCTCTAGAATTTATCGAGTATCGTTCGAACGAATGTACATACATGTCGATCGTTCGAGGACTCTATTGCGCGCGATGCTGTTTGAACACGTTCACCAGCGTATCGACTCAATTGGGAAAAAAAAAGAAAACGCCGCAGATAGTGACAGAGTCCGCGGACGGTCGATCGTCTCGCGTCGATTCGAGAAACGTATCATAACGAAATTCGATATTGAACGTAATAGCCTATAGGGACATCGCCCCGAGCGGGAGATTGACACGATCTCTCGTTAATGCGCGATACATCTCGTTACGCGAAAATAATATTAATCAATTGATTAATTTATTAATTAATTAATATTTATAATAATAATTAATAATTGATAATAATAAACCTTAGAAAACGTTAAAAAAAAGTAGAATGAAAAATCGAGATGAAAAGGCGGAACAGTGCCATTTTCAGAAGTTATCGTGGTTGCCACGAATAGCTCAACACCAACCGCGTCGTCTTTACGTCTCACCATTCTCGATTCTTCCTGAATTCTTCTTTCGTTCTTCTTTCCCTTTGTTGTCCATACTTCCGCTCCTCGATCGTCATTACACGCGCTTTTTTCTATTGGTGTTGTGCACACTCACTCACTCACTCATTCACTCACTCACTCACTCACTCACTCATTCATTCATTCTCTCTCTCTCTCTCTCTCTCTCTCTTTCCTTTCTCTCCGCGCGTGCATGTGTATATTCTTATACATATACATATACTTATATACGTTACGATCGTTATTGGAACGTTAACCAAGCCGAAAGAAAGAAGACAGTGATGCGCTTTTCCTAACATCATTCTCAACGTTGTTCATAACGTGTGCCATTTGATCGAATAGTCGTTCCTGTAGCCTCTTTCGCACCTAAACGACGATGTCGACGGTTCTCGAACTCACAATCCTCAGTTAGACAAGCTCCTGCTTACAAATTTTCTCTTTGTGCATTCGTTCCATATGCCGCGCGATGTGCATCTTTTGCTTTGCCCTGTACACACAGTGAGGACATTGGAATTGGGGCTCTTTGCCGCATTCCCACTTCTGATGATTTCTCAGGCTACTCTTCAGCTTGTACACTCGGCCACAGGCTGGACAATTGAAGCCTTCAGGATTCGAGGAGCTAGAACCAAGCCCTTTGCCCAATCCTCCAGGCCGCCACATGATCGAAGGCACACTCCATCTTTGCCAAGCAGCTGCCCACTTTAACCCAGTGATACTCAGGTCTTCGGCTGGAACACAGGATTCACGACTTTATTAGTATAATGTTCGTATGACCGACACGAGAATCGGACGGTCTTTAAATCCTGGAACGCGATCATTCGTTCGTTCCTTTGATCGCTCGCTTGTTCGTCCCTTTGGAGATACGGGTATCGACCAGTACCGAAGCCCGATCTCTTCATTTTTTTTTTTTTTTTTGTTTTTTTTTTTTTGTCGTAAATGAGAACTTGCGGGTATTAAGCTTAAACGCTAATCGACACGATCCGACACAACTCGCGATCGTTTCACACTTGTTAAAATGTATACGCCTAAGCCCTACGAAAATCATCTTCAACCTAGAACAGCGATATTACGAGGCCATCGTTCATTCACTTCTTTCCCCTCTCTCATTTCATTTCCAAACCTCTTTGCATTCCTAACTGTGTCCCACTAAACTATCACTGTTCAAAGCAGAAGATCAATTTCGCGGGGACCCTGAAAAACGATCACGCTTTGTTCGACTTAGTTTCGAGAAGGAATCGTTCAAATTGATTCGTGACTAGAGAAAGCGCGGTTGCACGTTTAACTCGCACAATTCGTTCTCGAACTTGATCATCTCTACGCGATCGAAATGCGTGAATTATTATAATAAGGGAAGAGAGAATAATGCACGTTTATCGTATCCCTACGTTCGAGCCCCAAGCAGCTAGCTATAAATTTCGCATACGAAGAAGGAGCGGTATTTGTGCTTGACGAAAGAAACAGAATGTACAGTTTTAGTTAACGAAAAAAAAAAAAACAAGAGAAAGGGAAATATAACGAAGTGAATGATCCGTGCCTTTTCGAAACCAATAGTCTGTTCCTTTCGACGCACAAGCGATAAAAGACGTGTTTCTATGTACAAGTTTCGAGAAAAGTTAGTGCACATGCTACTCCCCTAATATCGACGAGAAGAAAGAGAAATCAAAAATTCAAGAGAGAAATGCAATTGCGAAGAACGCGTCTGATTATAACAAGATGGATCGCAACGATGTGGTTGTCGTACGTCGAATCGTGAATCAAATACAGCGGAATGATCCCACATTTGTTCCTTTCTTTCTCTCTTTCTTTCTTCTCCTTTTTGACTTCCGACTGTATTTCTCACAATTGGATGATACACGAGTACACCGATGCGATCGTTGCTTTCTACAATAATGTACAAATATTTCTATATTTCTATATAAAGAAGGGATTTAGAGAGATAACAAGTAGAAAGAAAGAGAAAGAAAGAAAAGGAGAAAGACAAGAGAAGGGAGGAGGAATGAAAGAAAATAAAAGAGAAATAGAAAAAAGAAATAAGAGAGAGAAAGAAAAATGGGCACAATGCGAAAAGGAGAGTACAGTTTTGCAAACTGTAGGAGTGAGAAATACTCCTTTTTGAATCATGAAAGATAAGATATATATATATATATATATATATATATATATATATATATGTATGTATGTATGTATGTATGTATGTATATGTGTATATATATATATATATATATACATATATCGTAATGCGTCGGAGTGATAAAATCATTGATCCGTTAAGCTGAAACAGGTATGAACGATTAATTACTGTACGAAAAAAAAATTTTGTAGCAGCATGAGAAGTACGGAGGAAAAAAAATTGTGCAATCAACACGCGTGTAATGACAAGGTAAATGTTTGGATGACGTTCTGGTACTTTTCGTCTTCTGATACATTTATTTCAATCAAACGTACGAAATACGATTGGGCTCGCTTAAAACGTTACTAATACTAGGTCGCAAGATCATATTGCGACACTACGACTTAATACGCTTAAATACGATCAGTCTTAACAAAAGTTCGCTTTCGAACTCATTCATGTTTTTACCACGTTCATAGAAAATAGTCTTACTCGTATCATTACAAAATCTAACATTTAAGGCTAACCATCTTTGTGTACTTTCTTTCTGCTCGTAATTTTTAGAAAATCGTACTTATTGTCTCGATGATCTATTACATTTACGCGCATCGATAAGGCACTAGATCGTGTACATAATACGGTTGACAAACTATGTATTTCTATAAATAGTATAAATGTTTCAGTTTTATTAAAAAAAAAAAAAAAAAAAAAATTGAAAAAAGAGAAAAAGAGAAAAAGAAGAGAAAAAGAGAAAGGGAATGTCACAAAACGTATTAAAAATATATAAATATTAACTATAAATTTGATGTAGAATATTTCTAATGAAATATCAGCCGGTATCTTTAAACTCAATACATATGACTCATGATTATGATTGTTTGATGCACGCTTCTAAGAATAAAGTATAACATTCTTTTGCTTTACTTTGTTTTAAGTAAAGCTAATTTTGTTTGTATCAGCAACCTGAAACGTATATTTCATTCGTACAACTTTTTTCGGTGAATAAATATACATGCAATACGGTATGAAAAAAAAGTTAAAAACAAATTTGTCCATGTTAAAATATACGTCAATTGTTTCGATACTTTTATGTCTTGGTTCAATTTTCAAAGAAATAATTAGCGATTTAACTCTAACTGAAGTCAATTACTAAATTGACCTAATGTCTCTGAAAGATGCTTTTGCAATTTGTTTCGTTATTGGTAACATCTTGGTACAGCAAAAAAAAAAAAAAAAAGCAAGTACGCGCACAACGCGAATGTTACCAGGCTAACGCAAGAAATCCATGTTTTTTCGAAAGCTGGCGCAGAGGAAGGAAAAAATAAATGGTAGACGTAAAAGATCGATCGCAATGAATTTTGGACAATCATAGCAAAGTGAGTCCCCGATCGTTTTCGATCAACGGAGCTCGAAAATATCATTCTCTCGAACTTTTCACTTAGTCGATTTCAAGCTTCGGTGTGTAAGCTAGTAAATAGGCTTCCATGTCTCCGATTTTGTCCAGATGTTGCCGGCGGATATGTCGCAACCAATGCGCCTTCCGTTTACATCGCTGAGGACAGAACGGACATTGAAACTGAGGTTCCTTGCCGCACTCCCAATGAACATGTCGCTGTAACGAGTCTTTCCTCATGTACGATCTTCCGCACCTGCTACAGCCAAACTGTCCCGGTGGTTTCTTGCCAACGTAGTTGTAGGCCTTTGGTATCTTCAATTCGGCGAATGGCAGTCCCTGTTCCTGGATCTTCCAAGCTTGAACGGGCATATCGTTGTTTTCCTCGATCGGTTTGTTCTCGTTTGCATCATCTGTAATCGGGAAAAGAAAAAACGAGCTTTAGATCTGTCCTGATATTTCGCGCCACGTCTCTGCAGCACTGTAACCGAGCACACACTTGGTACAATACATACTGCGGTCGGAGCAAACTGATAATCTCGCTGCATTTCAATCGGTCGATTTCGATCGGCTTAATTTTAGTAAGTCAGCTTGCGAAACAGCCTCTCATGCGCAATATAACGCATATAACGTGCTATGTATATCAAGTCCAAACGTTTATTCTTTTTGGATAATTTTATACGCGAGAACTTGCATTACGTTGCAGAACGTCGGTCGCAACATAACGATCGTTCGCAGACAAATGGAAGAATATATTTCTTGCCGAGTCAAAAAAAACGTATAGTTCTCGATAACTTGTATCTAAAGAAGGAATATATGTATTATAGAACGATCGTACAAGTATACAAGTACAAGTACGAAACAAATCGGAAAAAAGAAATGATCCCTTTGGGATTAATTAATAAATACAACGCTCCTTTTGTCATATTTTTTCATCGTTCTTCAATGTTACATTCTTTGAAACGCACGATACAATATTTTACGCGAATTCGAAGACCAGAGAGCGACTGTTCCAATTTTTCAACAATCCTCTCATCCTCTCCTTATTTTGAAACGTTTATTCATACGTCACATTCGACGAAAAAGCAATCTTCTCGTCGATTTTTAGAACCCAGTGGACTCGTTCCTTTTGACTTGCTTCGGGATGCTGCGTTCCAAGATGACGAAGGACGTTGTTCTTTTGATGAGATCGATAATCGCAAAAAGCGCAACGAAATTTCTTGTCTGTGCCGCATGTATTTCGATGATTGGAGCAAGATTTCGAAGATTTAAAATATTTGAAGCATTTCGGACACTGGTACGGCGTCACTTCGATTGCGAGTTTCCATCGAACCGGGCCACCTGAAAAATCAGATACGGATGAACTACTATTCCTGTTTCAATTCATTAACTATCAGTCCTTTGTACAATAAATTCAATTCAGATCAAAATGATCAAATGACATTAATAATTATCAGTTGTTTTTCATCCGAATGAAAAGAAACATCTGAAATATATAGTACACAAACAAATCAATACATCTTTTTGAATGGAGGCAATGTATCGTACTTCGTTATAAAATACACATATATACACGTATGCAAGAGAAGAAAAGAAGAAAAGAATCATATATCAAGAAGAACTAAATATGATTCTGTTATGTAAGTATATGTTCTATTATTTATTCGAAGCGTAAATTGCAGTATTGCAAAAAAAGAGCAACTACAATGCTCCATTCTTGCCTTTTGCGATTAAAGCATAGCAACACATTGTTTCGCGATAAAATTAGATGTCGAACGAGTTTCTTCCTTATTTCTTTCTTCGTTATGAGAACGAACGAGTGCTGCGTATGTAAATGGTTAAAATTGTTGTTGTTCTTGTATTAAACTCGCGTCATTTTATGAAAACAAAAGGACGAAGATGTATGCATATAGAAAAAATAAGCAATTGACAATCGAAGGATGCTGATCAACTGATTAGTGTTTCTGTGAAATTCATAGATATGCCCCCTCCTCTCTATCTTCCTCCCCCCTCCCCCCTCTCTCTTCCTCGCAAAGTTATTACAAAAATATTTTCTATCGTAAATATAATAACTTAAGAGCATTTTTTGGCTTCTTTCTTTGCTGAAAGATATTGACATTTATGTCATAGAACATATGTAGAATTTTTTTCAAGATTTTTTTGAACACGTCTGTTCATTCAGTAAGAAGAATCTTAAATCACGGCGTAAGAAGAATCTTATGCAACTTTTTCTGATGTTTCAACAACTTGTCTCGTCTGTGAAATCATTTTGGATACAGGCCGCAATGATGTTTCGGTTCTTCGACATGAATCTTCATATGTGCCGCCAAATTATGCTTGTACTTGAACCAACATATCTCGCACTGATATTTTGGAGCCGCATTCAACTCGTAAATGTCGCTTCAAGCAAGTCATCCTCATGTAGAAACGATTGCAATTCGAGCATTTGTACGTTAACTGTCCGCGCGTCGTTTGAACTGGTTGAAATATACCTCGATTTTTTGAACTGGATGTTACCGATATCGCTTGTTGTACTTCGATCGTATTCCTATCTGTTGGACAGAGCAGTCAGTAACCTGAAACGGAAAGAAACGATATAGAGAATGTTCAGGACGATCATTAACAACATGACCGTATTATCACAATAATAATATTCTTGCTTAAAAGACAGTTTGAAAAATGATCATTATTTCGTTATTCAAAGATTTCGCCAACATGGATTTATTCGTAAATTTCACATCAAACCTACGCAAAAAGTTGCGACTGAACGGAATTCATTGGTCAAAGAATTGTAAATCAGAAGTAAAGTGTATAGCGTAAATAATATATCGTGTAACAAATAAGAAGCACGCTAGAAAATGTAGTTTTTATTCTTGAGTAAGAAAAAAAATTAAATTACGCAAATTAGTAAGTAAAACAGAGTGAATTTCTGTGACATCGATGCACTTTTCCTCATCTATGAAAAAACAAACAATCATGTACAAAATATGTTTTAGCATATAATTTTAGTCAACGACAATGATATAATACAAACGGATAGCGCTAAACTTTTTTCTTCATTTGGCATGCAAATACATTCATTGCATTGTTCTTCTTTCAATTTCGCTACAAGATTAAACTTTGATCTTTGATCAACAATAATCGTAATCATCGCTGACATATTGTTAAACATTCCTCCAGTAACAGCATTAATATTTGATATTGTCTCACAAGACCAAACAAAATCCTTTAAAATCGCAAATGTGAAATTTTTGAAATTGAACTGCGGATTTTTGACTGCGATTCATTCCTTAATGCAAAAGGCATAATCGGTGATAACGAACAAGCGTAGAAAAAGTCGAAAGCCGTAACATCTCTTTTCATGCATCCGAATCTCTGGTTTCGCCTGTCAAGCCGACTTATTCTCGTGTTTAAATTTAGTCGATTTCTTCACGTCCGCCACGTGTACATTATAATGTCTCAACAAACTGTGTTTATGCTTGAATCTCGCATGGCATAACACACATTCGAACTGAGCTTCCTTTCCACACTCGAGTCTCTTGTGCCGCTGCAACGATATCACCCTTCTGTACTGTCTGCCACAAGTGTCGCAAGGGTACGTCTCGAAACTGACAGGTAGCCGGTACCAATACGCTGAAAACAGAAATTCGTGGTTAGCCGGACGTTTGTTGGGAAATTTTCTTTTCGATACCAGTAGAGCTGATGTTTCGTCATAGACCAGATGACTGAATTTTTGTCTTGCTTGCAAATCATTAACGTAAAAAAAAAAAAAAAAAAAACGTTAAAATATGGAGATATAGGAAAGTAGAATAACACTTACACTTTTTAAAAAATAACCCGCAACAAAGATTACTTTTTATTAATAATAATATTAATAATAATAATAGTAATAATAATATTATTTAATAATAATATTAATAATAATAATAGTAATAATAATATTATTTAATAATAATATTAATAATAATATTAACAATAATAATAGTAATAATAATATTAACAATAATAATAGTAATAATAATGTAATATCCGACTGATAAATCTATCCAAAAAGAGAGTTGGAAATGCTAAATATATCGGAACGAGTATTCAAGAAGAACGACTTGCATTCTTTTAATACATTGTTCACCTGTAGTAGGATTGAAATCAGGATGTTCAAAGAGATACGAGGAAAATCTGAACGCTTTAAATATTTAGCGTTCTTAAAAGCCAGATACAATTGCAATTGATCGATTGGTCCTCGTGTAAAACACGGCAAACGCAGTCGCCTCGAACTTGACTAACGGAAGGTATAAGGGAAATTGGGCACGAGTATATCCTAAATTAGTTCGCAGGTCAATGCGAGCATCCGTAAATACTGATATCAAAAATACTGGACTTCGTTTAGAAAAGTCTCCCAACGAGTCCTTGTCTTTCCTCATTCTTTACACACATATACATATAAATAAATTTTCTATAGTGCGTGTGTGTGTGTGCGCGCGCGTGTATTCCTCTCTCTTTCTCTTACTCTTTTGTCTTTTTTTTCTTTTTCTACTGTGCATGTATATGAATCTTTATATAAAAATGGAAAATCGTTACTACTTATAGGGCTAAGAATATATATATATATATATATACACACTTGTACATAGAAGGACAAACGAGTCGATCTTGAAAAAAATTAAGGAATATTCAAGTAAAATATGTATGTGTTACGCATCACTAATTAGCGAGTAATTTATATCTTTTAATGAACGCGATACTTCACCGAAAGTAAAACCGAGAGTTCATACACAGAAAATCGCATAACGATCGACCCTTTTGTTCGCTTGAGCAGACTTAATCCTTTCGCTAAATTAAGATAGGAGTACGTTCCTCCGCATTGGTAAATTCATCTAAAAGTAACAATTCTTAAAGATAACAATGTTGGTCTATGTGGCTCTTCAATCGTAAGAGTAAAGAGCTTGCGCAGTATCAAATTGGACGTTTCGTTTATTGGTTAGATATATCATCTTATTATGATATTATTGTTAAGTATTTCGAGCGATGATATTATTATTAAGTATTACGATTGCTATGAAACCATACATTTTAAATACGATCACGATTCACAAAGATTCGTAGCAATCTGAAAAGAAAAAAAACCTATATGGTACTATTTTATAAAATTTGACGACTTATTGTCATCTACGTATGTATATCTTTCACTTTGCTACCAGTTTTTTAGTTTTGTTCGCGTTATACATCTATCGAAATATAGAAAAATATCAAATAAAAATATCGAAGTTGTATTTCAATAGAGGACAAAATTGAAAGATTTGGTATTCGTTAACGTCTATCATAAATCTAAGTATTTTCAGGTAACCAATTTTCTGAAGATATAATATGCTCGCGATAAATACACGATTGCTGTATGTCTAAAATTACTTTTATATATAATATGTGTGCGTATGCGCGTTTATATAATATGTATGTATATATATATTTCTTTTCACTTCAGCTCTGTCGAGAAAAGGCACTGTCGTCGCTTATCTCTACTACATTTGGAATGATATATGATTTCATATGTATTATTTCTTCAGTTCCATTTACCTTGTATTTTAACACGAAAACAACTTAGTTCTTACAAAAAAAGAAAGTATATAAAAATACTAGAAGATGTATGTACTTCAAGAAATTTCAAAACTGGTAACACGATCGTCAGTTTTACTTCAACGTTAATTTGTGCAATGAATCAGTAATAAATTTTGTTTTACAAAATTATTCTCATCCTATGATATCTTGAGACTCGAATGTATTTTTTTTAGAACAAATCATTCGGTGACATTTTAAACGAAACGTATTTCAATTTACGTTGATTGCAATATGGTTGTAGCTATTAAATATACCTATACAACATATGTATAATGATTAAGAAGACTTTAAATGATAATCCTAATTCGATCTCCATTTAATTAAAAATGAACAATTTCTATAGGATAGGGATTAAAGTTCAAATTTTTAAATAATAGTAAATAAATTGAAAATAATATTAGGTACCCAAAAGTTATTGACGATTTTTGTTGAAACGCAATTCTAGGGATTTTTTTAATTAACGGGTTTTGTTAAAAATAAGAAAAAACTATTACTGCTAACATCTATTGTGATAGATTAGAAAAAGTTCAAGAAAAATTACAGAAAAAACAGCCAATATTATAATAAACAAGAAGAAAATTTTGTTTCTGACCTCGCATAACAAAGATGATAGTGAAACTTGAATGGGAGATTGTGTCCTATCTACCATATTCACCAAATCTTTTACCAACAAATTTTCACTTGTTTTTGAGCCTGTACGATCTACGAAGAACAAACAATTCAATAATCAAAAATTGTCAAGATTTTTTCGCGACAAAGCAACAGATGTTCATAAAAACGGCATTTATAAGTTATTAATCTTTGGGAGGAAATTATAAAATATGATAGTTCATATTTTAATAATTGTTTCTTCAATTTTTTTGTACGAAAAAAATGGTAAAAAGTTTCTTGGATACCTGATACAAACATATATGTATATAGAGCCGAAATTTAAATTAATAAATTCTTATACTGAGTATAAGATTATTCTTATACATATTCTTATACAAAGTATTTTTTTTCACAGTTTTTTTTTGTTTGCTATTTACATGTCTGAGTCGAATTCACCCACCAATGAGAAGTAAAACGAAAAGAAAGAAAAATGATGCGAAACAAAAACACCTGAAAAAAAAAAGAAACTGAGCAGAACTCGATAAAAATAAAACTAACTGAATAAGAAAATCAGGTGAAAGATACGTCGAATCAAAGCAAATGAAACAAAAAAGAAAAAAAAACACGTATATGCACGTGGTACAATTACCAAAACGATCGTGTAAATCGGAGAAGATTTGTGGCCTTTTAGGCACTTTCATCGTACTCGATTTTTTGATGATGACGCTTGTAGTGTACCGTCAAATTGCCACGCTGTCTGGCCTTGTAAGGGCACATGGGGCATTGAAAAGCTGGAGGCTTGCCTCCGCATTCAACCATTTCGTGCCGGCGCATCGTGCTTTTCCATCTATAACCTTTTCCGCAAAACTGGCATCTGAACTTTCGTTGTTGTTCG
This sequence comes from Melipona beecheii, assembly GCA_032399605.1. Taxonomy (NCBI): domain Eukaryota; kingdom Metazoa; phylum Arthropoda; class Insecta; order Hymenoptera; family Apidae; genus Melipona; species Melipona beecheii. Next base: position 695,254 of record JAUCMO010000210.1, on the reverse strand, counting down.
TGCGGTACACCCATATACACAACACTAAGATCACAAGGCTGCGGTAGTACTTCGAACGAGTCAGGAAATACCACTTCGCGAGTAGACGTACGCGCGCCACCACCATTGTCGTTTCCGCTGTCATAGCTGTTACTGTCCCATGTATTGCTGACGCGTCTGCTCGCCAGAACGACACTGCTCCTTGTTGTTGCAGCGCTCGACGTTGAAGGACGTCCTCTCTTGCTCGTTTGTTGTTGTTGTTGTTGTTGTTGTTGTTGTTGTTGTTGTTGTTGTTGTTGTTGTTGTTGTTGTTGCTGCTGCTGCTGCTGCTGCTGCTGCTGCTTGCAATCCGACCGTAACAACGACAGCAATGCAACCATTCCTGCAACAGGTCCCGACGCCAAGCGAGACGCGAGATCGTGGTAAGAGGTTATTTTACGAAATTAAAACAAAATCAACGAGAAACAAAAACGCAAATTAAAACGGACGGTCATAGGTAGGAGAAAAGGACAGAGGTGTCGAGGATGTGAAATTTCTTCTCGTTTGATGCACGAATAGTTATGCGGCAAGATAGATCAGTGAGATTAAACCCGTAACCAACCCAACACATAACGTATCAGCCAATAGCCCCGAGAAATAAGTGCGCCCAGTGGTAAAAATTTTATCATGTTTATGTGAATAGGCGTGATATGTTTTCAAAGTAGCGAAAGAAGATGGAGAGATTTGGATTCGTTCGCAATTAGGTAAATCCGAAACATGGTAATAAATCAGCGTTTGTTCGGTATTTAGATGAGTTTAGATCCTGACAATTTGCATCGAACCGTATCTCTCCAACTTTTTCGACTTTCCTTCATTGATGAAAAGATGCCAATTTCCAACCCTCCACAGTAAAATAATCAAGTAGGATGTTTCAGTCATCGTAAAATGATTTGGATTCGTAATATATTGAAATCTACATCTATTAATGTACAATGTGAAATATTTCATTGTATTCGATGAATTTATACATTGCACGTGTGTCTTTTTGAAACACATGTACATATATTCTTAGGAGAGGAAAGAAAGACAAATAATTCGTTTACATTTTTAAATGCAAGCAATCATTACACGTTTACGTATAGCCTACATTTCAAAAATAACTTTTTTCCGACCACTGGGATGATCCGGTGACATTACAACGCGACGCTTGCGCAAAATGTGTTATACGATGTCCTGAAACAAAAATACGTATCGATATATTTAGTGGTAATTTCGAAAAATCTGCGTAGAAAATATATCTCAGAGACAAGGATACCAAATATAAAGATTCTATCTATCAATATAGTAAATATCTGTAACTAAACGAACTATTAACCATCTCTTTGGACGTTATACTTTCATGTTAACCAAGAAAAATCAATATAAAAAATGAATAGATAGTTGTAAAAAACGTATACGTGATTATCCATGCATTTTATTATAATTCTGAAATTATAAGAATGGATTATAATCAGAAAGAGATACGAATACTTTTTATTCGTACCGACACATTTCTGTACGTGTGAAATTTCGTTTTATTTCTTGGAGAACCATGATACTTTGTTGAAAAATGTGACGCATCCTGGTCGCAAAAGATAGTGATACCATGTGATTCTAGCTTATTTATTTACATAATTATTGAGCAATTTGCTATGCCTGTGTGCCACGTGAGAGTCCAAATTGAATTTCCTCTTTGAGCTGAAGCGGCAGTAAGGACAATGAAATTGTGGAAGCATGCCGCATTCAAGTTTCAAGTGCCGGTACAGTGAAGAGGCGTTCGAATAGATCTTCTGGCACTTTCCACAGGGATACATCCTTCGTGGCTTATTCGTTGTCCTAGTCGAACGATGTAGCCAGAAATCTGTGAAAAATCATTGCGTTAGCAGGATCATACGGATGAAGGAAATAAGATATTCGGTGAAAAAAAAAGGACACTTCTGATTTTATATTTTATAAGGAATAATCGAGAAAAATTTACAAATAATGAAACAGCAAAAACAAAAAAATAAAAATCAGAGATTAAAGAGGCAAAAGAATTGTAACCGTTCAGCACGAAAAAAAATATTAAACGTTACGTCCACTATGACAAGCTAGACAAATTGGTTGGCTCGATGTAAATGAATAGAAGGAAACAAATGAGACACCTGGGTGAAGTGATCTGAAAAGAGAATCGAAAATTGTCTTGACGCTGCTACAATACACCATACTAATTGTTTTTGAAGAGCTGCAACGCTTAATCGTTGATATAATCGTAACGCATTGGCCTTTCGTATCAGAATATAATATAACATTTATTTCTATAAAAAGATATCCGCAATAACAAGAAAAATGATCGCGCAGGAACATCGTGTGTATATGGATCGATTTAGTCAGATCACAACAATTACAAATATCGAGAGCTTGTGTGGTACACGAGGCGAATCAATTGTTAACGTTGTAGAGCATTTTGTAGTGAATCTGTCGGATGAATTCGCCGTTTCCAGAAGTTAAGAGAACGGGCCAACATTCCGGGCTTTCTCGCACATGCCGATGCAAAGACTTCCTCCATTTGTACGATTTCGAGCAGGCCAAACAGGTGTTCCATTCTGAAAAAGAAACGCGTTCATTCCGTCAATGATACGCTCGAATGGATTTCACCAAAAGATACGTGTGGACGTGTTTTAAAATTTCGCGATTGGTGTTGCGTTCGATCGTTCCCTTGCGTCTTACAGAAACCAAACCGTTTACATTTTTGGGTGTTTCATGTGCAAAAATGATTCGGTAGAAACAGAATTCGATCCAAGAGACTCAAGCTTTCGTTTTAAGCAACGAACGTCCAAGAATTCGAGAGTTCGTTTCGCAAAGGAATCGTCTATGTACACATTACATATGTATATGAACGTTGATCTATTGACTGATGGGATGGGACCAACAATCGTTACAACAGTCAATATCGTTAACACTGATCGTTTGTTTGTTACAAATAACATTATCCGATGCAATCCTTTGGACTATATGTATGTCACCTTCTTGCTTGATCGTGATTTCAGCGTACATTTCATTGAAAAAAACCATCTGTATTTGTCTTTGATCAGTTGATTCAAAAGAATATTTCTCGAGTTCGTCCGACAGTCACACAACTTTGGTCATTTATTATATATTTATAAAGACGCATGCTATTGAGAAAAATTTATATCATACTACACAAACGGTCCTTCGTCAAGAAATAAAATAGAAAAGCGCACATTGAGAGATATGTACGTCGAGAAGATTAATTTAAAAAAGATCACCTTTAATAAAAAAAAAAAATGTTTACCGGACAAAAATGATACACATGCGAGTGTACAATCCGATAATAAAGCTTTATCGATGCGCATGCACATGCGTATCGATACAGGAATATCGAATCGGATTGGCAATATCTCCCTCAAATAGCAATGGTGTCCAAACAGAAGGAACCGTACGATTTCACACTTAGTAGCTAAAATTGAGTAGTTCCTCGAACGTTCGATTAGAATTTTGCTGGACACCGTCCAGAGATCTTTGTTTTAACCGTGTTATGTTTCAATAAATTACGTAGATCGTAACTTGGTCCTCATTGAATAATAAAAACATTGACATTTCAGTGTCTAGCTGCATTCCTCCCTCGTGTGTTTCATCAATTAGCTGTAATAATACGTAGTATACGTGTACGCGACTGACTGATTTCCAATTAGACGATCTGCAAAAAAAAAGAACAAAAAATCATAAATTTCGATTATCCAAGTCCAAATATGGATTGATTGATTTTTTTTTTTGCAAACACTTGCAGTACTTATCACCGTGACAATTAATGACAACTATACATATTTGCTTTTCCATCTTTCAACACGTTTTTGTTCGTATCGCGTGCGCGCGTACATAAGCTGGCATCCTTCACAGAATCAATTGTGTAACAATCAGGAGACAACACAACACAATAACAATAACTAACGCACGACGAAAAAGACAGCGTGGTGTATAAAGTTGCATTTAATTCGATTCAGGTTTCATGCATTCGTTAATAATTTTGCATTGATCGCACTTCGCCACACCAAACGAGATTAAATGAGAAATAAGGGAAATATACGTGTACGATTCAATCATTGTTTCGATAACGCTTTATTAATTGTTATTTATCTTGAAACGATTTGCCTGTATCGTTGGTACAAATATCAAAAACGTTTCAATTAGAACACGATCTTGTCGCTCGGTTTGTCAATTCGACGTACTATATATTAAACCGATATAAAATGTATTCTGCGCGGTACGAACGCGCATCATTTCTTCGCGTTCCTTTTTTTCTCGAATATTGCATCGACCCGTTGCAGCTTTATCGTTAATGTAAGAAGATACAATACGGAAGAAAGAGAAATCATTCGGTAACTTTAAATCTTGGTCACGCAACCGTGTTCTTTCTTCAGATGGTTGAGCAGGTTGAACTTCATAGGCATGATGCTGTGGCAAAACGGACACGTGTACAAAATTCTGCCGCACTCCTCTCGAACGTGCCGATTTAAAGCCATTCTCGATTTGTACGTTTTCTTGCACTCACAGCATACGTGGAAACCTGAAAGGAAGGAAGAAAGATATCTTTGAGTACAGCACAGAGTTCTGTTTAATGCCGATTTCACGAATAAGTTGCCTCCCCGCAAAGTCAAAGCATACTATTTCCTTTCTTTTTTGCTCCCTTTCTCACCTTGTGTGGTTTCATTTTCGTGCACTTTCTTCTTTAGATTTCATTCGAATTCTTTCGTTAATTTCATCGGTATACATTCCAAGTATTCCCGTATCTTCACAATCGTACGCTTCCAACAGATTTTCCTACACCATATTACATATTTATAGTCGACACTTAACATAATGCATATGCGTATAATGTAACGTAGCGAAATAAAAACGTTATGTAGCATACGTTTCATTTATTAACGAGCACACATTTTTCATTGAGTAATAATTTCATTAAATAATAAATAATGATAGAAGAACAAGGTATACATAACACGTGCCACCGCATTCTTACTATTGTAGAAAAATATTTAAAAAGCTTCGTTTCGATCGACATAAACTCGAGAAATGAGATCGTCGTTAATTCAAAAACAATTATATATGTCGTTATCAAGCATCACCGATCGTTAAAGAATATTTCGATATATTAGCATCGCGCAGACAAATTCTTTGCGAATTTTCTCGGTAATCGAGTAGTCTCGTGATTTAGCGCGACGTCGGAGCAACTTTTAGCCCTAAGGGAGCTCGATCGGTGTATGACTCGCGTTTTAACGCGGCAATCTTGTCCATGTTTCAATCGTAAATGACGAATAAGACTGTCCTTTCGATTCATCAGGCGAAGACACTGAGGACACTGATATTGCTTCCTTCCACACTCTTCTCGCTCGTGCCGCACCAGGCTTTTCTTCCACTTGAACGTCTTGCCGCAGGAACCACATGGATAAACGACTGAAGCTGAAACATGTAAAAGGAATTATCCGTTATTACGTATCGTGACAGAAATTACGTATCGTGACAGAAATTACGTATCGTCAACCTTTGACGTTATCCTTCTCTCGTTGAACGTGATCGTTTCAACTTTTATATGGCATCTATTCTAGGAAAAAGGTAAAACAGAAAAGAAAAAAGAGAAGGGGGAATAGGAAAGACGTAGGTCGTTACGAAGAGAAAACCCCTCGTTGTTAGTTACCTAAAAAAAGATAGTTTCTCTGATCGTTTGTGATACTCTTCTGTTTCTTTATTTTTGGTATTACGAAAATACATGCATTTACGAATAGCAGGAATAAGGTGTTCGCGATGACCGTGTCGTTCGTACGATCAGTGCTCGACGAGAAGCAACGCAATTCGAGCCGATGGTTTACCTTTATACAATTTCAGCTTTCCATAACTCTATGCAGTGGGTAAAGTCAATCACGCGTTTGCATAACGAACAATTGACGAACGGTTTGATTTAAAAGTGTAAATTACAGAGAAAAAGGAGTTTGCTCGGAACGTGGCTCCAACCGTGTTTCCGATAGAATATATAAGACGTGTTGAAGAAACGAGTCGAACGACATCTGCACACTCCAACGTTTTTCGCACGTAATTTACCAGTGTGTTTTATAGATAAAAATATAATTAAAATTTTACGTAGCAAAATATTCATAAATGCACACTATCTATGCGTCATTGAATTTATTGTCGACCAATTTTTATTACGATTTTGTTCAATTTGTTCGCATACAATTTTAGTTCTTTCATATAGTTACTTTTGCACTGTAAACTTTTGTTTTCAGACGACCTTGAAATATGTTGTCAAAACTATCATTCTGAACTGTTTGCTGTACATATAATGGGTTTTTAGTCTTAGTCTTCAAAAGTTATACACAAAAATATTTTTGGTATCGTATACGTACTTTCTTTCTATATTTTATATAAAATTGAACTCATATTAGATATAATAATTATTACGCGTGTATGTGATCAAATTATATCTGCATCACTGTAATTGCATCATTATCGATATTGTTATGTAATATTTCTTAGCCATTTCTAATCACTTCTAATCCATTTATACCGCGGGCTGCCATCACATATTTATTCCTTTTTATTTAAAAAATAATTTATTGGAATTTTTATTATTTTTTTCATGCAGCATTATTAAGATATTAAAAAAGATAATTAATAAATTCACTCGATATATATACCATATATAATTTTATGTGACGCGAAAGCTAAGACCGAACATCCATTATATATATAAAATTATTAATAATTTTGACAACATATTTCAAGGACGTTGAAATCAATGAAAAGGTAACCATTCGATAAATTGACCTTTATTTCGTATTAAACTAAGAGAAAAAGTATTAATGTATTTAACGTAATTTTTAATGAAGCATTTATGGACCTTTTTGCTCACCTATAGTCTTGCTGTTACCTATAAAAAACAATAGCAAAATGTACGATATAATATTGGACACCTAGAGTAATGATACAAATTGTATTTTTAACGATTTTTCATGATAAAGATATGATCGACAAATAATGCAATTTCGGAACTGAAGTCAAACGTAACGTTCTCCCAACATTCCCAACATTTCCGATGCAACGTCTTCTTCTTCGTCAAATTTCAAGCGCGCACGCTAGTCGAATCGTAACCACGTCCGTCATTTACTTCGACCACCGTCGATTGATTTCGACCGATCGTAACGCAAAGGTCCTGTTCAAGATCTGAAGAAAAAAATTTCTAATTTAACATTAGCAATCGAAGAAGAAAGCAGAAAAAGCAAATTACGGACGTGACTCTGATGTGGATCAATGATACAAAGCAAGAACGAACAGTAGGATTCTACAAAGTTTGCTTCTGCTTATTTTGTCGTCGATCCGAAAACCATTCAGGCAGGCACGAGGAAACTTCGTCGCGAATTAAGGCAATCGGACACCGCGTCGATGAGACGCGGATCGAGAAACACTCGATGCGGTGGGTTCAGGTGTTCGGCGATGTGACCTTGAAGTGCTGCTCGGCTTGATGAGCGTGTAGAATGAAGGCCTTGAACGCAGCGAACGGACACAAGGGACACTTGAATTGAGGCGGTTCGCACTTGTGCTTCAAATAGTTACTCCACATCTTGTAGAACTTGCTGCACATTGTGCACGTATAGCCGAGAACCTGGTCGCCCATGTACATCTTCCGGTAAGCTGAAAGCAAAGGAACCAAGTTAGAAATAGCTGAACTACGGAAACGAACGAGGGAGAGAAAGAGAGTCAGCTTCTTCGATCGAATCGCGTCCTCTATGAAACCAAGAGGACGATACATCTCGCGATTCGTCGCGATAACGGCCGCCATCGCGTCGATCGCCGTGCAAATTATTCTTCACGAACGACTCGATTCGATCGGGAGAATGAGTCTGCGGGTATAGTTAGGAAACCGAAGGTTAGAAATCGTCAACATAGAACGCATTCCTGCGAAATCGGTTTATTACAGAGATCAAGTGGTCGTCACTCGAGGCGCAAGCGTGATTGTAAATTTCATGTACTCACTGCCACGAAACGATAAGTTAAAGAAACTATCCGCAACTAGTTGTCAAAATCGTTGCTTTTTAATTGTTTTTATGTCTTGATCCACTACTCTCCATGATTGATTGTTGCCTCTCCCTATTTTTCTTCTCCATATTTATGTGACTCCGTCATTGTTGCATGTACTGTCGAAATCACCCATCGAAAGATTCTTTATATATTTATCGTGATCATTCGTGCTGGATCATTCTACGTAATACCTCTCGACTGAGGGTCAAAAATTCAGAGTGCGTCTTATCGTATTTCGTCACTGAGTCTTATTCAATAAGTTGCTTTCTTATATGGAAATCACTTGTAAGAAAGTTTTGCACATAAATATTCACGCGCCAAAAAAAGGGGGGGGAGGAGATCAATGCTTATAAATACTATGGCTACGATATACTGGTTTATCACAGTACTTGGGCTAACTTGAAACATTAACTGGCAACGTTTATCACAAATAAGAAGAGCGTCATCGGGAACTTTTCAAATTCCATCGCACAAATCGAATGTTGCCACCGTTGTTATCGTGTAACAAAATTTATTTTACGTTATTAAAACGTATTTTACGTAATGAAACGAAAAAATCCACAATGGTGAAGGAGAAAAACTGTCAGGTTACATTCGTGTGTTCGAACGATTTCTCAGATTGTGTTATTGATCTTCGTAGACAGGATGACGAATAAACTATCAATTGTAAACATTGCTGTGATGTTTCTTTTTGTGATTCTCTATACACCACTTGTGAGGACTTTTATAAGGGCAAGCGTCGCACGTGAATTTTGGCTTGGCATTGATGCATTCGAATTTTAGATGTCTCCAGAGTGATCGATGTACTGCATACGCCTTGCCGCAGTCGACGCAAACGAAACTCCTCTCTCGAATATTCGAATTTCCACCTTGACGGAGTTGCTGCTGCTGCTGCTGCTGCTGCTGCTGCTGCTGTTGTTGATGTTGTTGTTGTTGTTGTTGATGTTGTTGTGGTTGTTGTTGTTGTTGTTGTTGTTGTTGTTGTTCTTGTTGTTGTTGTTGTTGTTGTTGTTGTTGTTGTTGTTGTTGTTGTTGTTGTTGTTGTTGTTGCTGCCAATTGTTCCTTCGAGCAAGTCGGTTTTCTGGCTCGAACGCAACGATGGTCTTGTAAGGCCACAACAACGCTGAAACAACAACAGCAGATTGGTTAATTGGATCGATCGACTACAAATATTGCGAAATGATAAGTAACAGTTCTTCATCTAACACATAGATAACACGATTAACAAATTCCTTTTATCCACGGATCGCTGACATTTAAGAAATTTCCTTTCTCACTGTCATGTTGAGTCGATTCCATTTCGTCGAAAAGAACCTGAAAATAATCTTCGCAAAGTATATATCTCGCATCGTACATTTTTTCAGGGCACTATTAAGAAACCGAACAGTGTTCCAATCGATATATATACATATATATACTTGTACATATATATATAGTTACTTTTTAGCAAACACAGATCGCTACGTTCAAAAAAATGTGGTGATAAAATCTATTGAATAATTTATTTCATTCTCGAGATAACAAGCAACCTGAGCATTTGTTATTTATTTTAGTAAAACAGCGACGTTTACAATATTATCGAATTTGGATGGCGATATACTGAAATACGATCAAATGCATATGGCATTAATAAAAATTAATTTGTAAGGGAATTCGGTTGTTCGGAATTCACATCAATCGTATTTAACTTTAATTGAATGTGTAACTCCTTCTCGAAAGAAGAAATTTTTTAGCGGACAAAAATATACAAGAGTCTAACGGTTCAGTAAAATACACGTTGATTAATTATGCGCGCTTATCGTGTTATTCGCTTTTTATAGATACAACAACAATGATCACGATGGCGCAATCGTTAGATTAAATGGAGAATTCAAACGATAATATCTGCTTCACTTGTAATACTGATTTTTTTACAAAATCACAAAATTCTCTGATACACGTTACGATTAAAACCGGTTTTCGTTACAGTTACAAATACTTTTGCTTATGAAATAATATTATTATTCGTACGAAGTACTACGTCTTTCGTATGGATTCTGTAACCACTGGCAATTTTATTCTCTCATGATACAATATAGCCGACGGCTGCTAAATCGGCTGTAGTCGATTTTCTGAATACCATGATAAGAGAAAGGAGTAGTCACAGACAGTCCACGACTATTTCCTCGTTTCGTTCGAGTCGACCGTGCGATGGAACGTCTTCATATGCCTTCTCACACAAAATGAATAATTGCTACGGAAATTGCACAGATCACAACGAAATTTTAGCACGCCGGTGTCGTGAACATTTCGCACGTGTCTTTCCATGTTCGCTTTGTAGGTGCTCTTGTACGGGCAGAACGAACAAGCAAATTGTGAATTTCTGGGATTCATCTTGCAGCCAAATTGCACGTGCCTTCTCAACAAGTTCTTCAAAGGAAAGACCTTCTTACAAAAGCCGCACATATGTCGTTTGTGATGGTTCAACAAAGATTGTGCAGCCGCGGATATTTTAAATTTATCGAATTCCGGAGGAAGTTGTAGACCATCAACGGGGCCGTAGTTGGTCATGTAACCTTGTACGTTCCAAACGTCTGAAACAAAGCAAAAGAACATTGATGAAACAAAAATCACGAAGATGCCTCGACGTCGTTTTTTTTTTTCAGATCGAGCGAACTCGTACGACGCCGCATCGAAATCTTGTTCAACGAATAATGCTCCGTGAGCATCCTTTCAACAGAAGAATCATACATCACAATTTCTTTTGTACAGCTTAATGAATGAAGAAACAATCAAAATTTAGCGTATTAAATAGCTAACATTATAAGAGAGAAGAACATCACGGACCACATTTGTTCAATCTTGCAGCAGAGCTTGCAAAAACAAAATCGTTCAATGTGTGCTTATTTATTAAATAATTTAAAAATAATATATTTGTCAAATAAAGAGAGAGGTGAAACAGAGAGAAGAAAGAGAGAGAGAGAGAGAGAGAGAAACAGGCAGATAGACGGAAAGGAAAATAGAGAGAAGGAAAGTTGCACCAAAGTATCCCTATCGATATACCATTATTGACGCAATCATTCGACCTTATTGATCTTCCTATCGTTCAGATTTGAACACTTTTCAATTTTCAACGTCCATCCTGACGAGAAAAGATCGTTTAGTATCTGGAAACTTGTGAACGGTTGGAGAAACGACGGAAATGGGGGCAAAGGTAAAATGACACTAAGTTGGAAATCACAAGTGCACATGTCTCATATGCCTGAAGAGTATGTCCTTTCTGCTGGTTCTGTAGTCGCATAATTTGCAGCAGAACATAGGTGGTAATCCGCAATCAGTGCTCAAGTGACGCTGGAGACTCGCTTTTCAGGTGTAACCTTTACCGCATTTCGGACAAAGACAGGTTTGTCAGATTAGTCCGGCGTCAGCGAGTCGTCCAACTGTTGGCTTGACAAACCAGCCCCTAAAAATCAAAAGCGTTTCCGTTAGAGAAAATACTATTCGTCTATTTTCCATCAAGTCCGACGAACATCGAAACAATCGTAGCGCTTAAAAACGACAACGCGTCCGTCTGAAAAAAAGAAAACGACACGATCAATGTACAGATTTGACATGACCGATATGAAAGATTTGTTTCAATGCAGAGAAACGGAAATCGATGGCCATTAAATCTGTGGACCGTAAATGACGAACATCGAATAAAATATACGACTGTCGAGGAAAAATATCAGGATATGATTCAGAATCTCAGTACGACAATTATTTCTGAACATTTATTGAGCGGAACACGACGATGACTATTCATTGAGGGCGAATGTTAGGATACGATTTACGAATCCGTACTCTACGTAAAAGTACGACAATACTTTTTTCATGAACGATATATTTATTACATCCTTATATCAGCAACAATAAAAACTACAATTTATTCATAGAACACATAAAATTTAATCGATTCTTGTGAAATATCATTCCACAATGTTTGAATTTACTTTTACAAAAGATATATATATATACTGGTTTTGATCTCATTGAGAAAAGGTCATAATGATAATCATCAACTGTGAAATACTACTTGATTATCTTTGACGCGAAAGCTGCGTGCTCACGCCTAACGTGATACTTGAGTAGAGTCGGTATTCTAGCCCTGTGACTGCAATAAGGACAAGGATAAAGCGGTTCCATTTGGCAGAAAAAATTCATATGTTTCCGCAAACTTCTCCAGTCGCTGTATTTCTTTGCACATTTCAAACAGAGAAGATCGTCCCTGCAACGCCTCCAAATAGCACGTGGCAGCCGATCGCAAAAAAGTAGACCTTTGACTGAAACAACATTGGAAAAATGCATTAGTGAGCGACTTTTTGCTTAAAAAAAAAGACGGAAAAGGCAACGAAAGAAAGAAGACACGAGACGTAAACCATTTTTAAACAGAATATACGTAAGATCGACGATGTAACAACGATGACACAGATGCGTATCTTTAAATTGAACCAAGTAAACATTTTTCATTAAATCGTTTTGCGATTAATTAGGAAAAAGATACATAGACAAACAGATGAATGGAAATAATTATGCACAATCTCTTTCTTTCTTTCTTTTTTTCTTTTCCTTCGTTTTACTTGAATTGATAAAAAAAAAAAAAAATGCTTACAATTAGAAGCAGCTGTTTCTAATACGTAAAGAAGCATGTTCCCGTTACGCGAAAAGATTTTTCTTTTATTACATTTCAGTGTGCCAGTGTGAAAGAAAAACGTCATATCAAATACGTAAACCGTATGTATTTATTATTTTCACGCAACACCTTACACAACAATAAATTTTTTTCCTTATATTGTATTAGTCGGTATCGCGAATTGAAGTAAAGGAACAATCAATGCAGATTTTGAATCTGTGGTACATGAATGTTCTCAATTTTTCATTTTACCAACGTTATTCTCCTTTACCATCGTTACTGAGAGACGAGAGGTCAAACAAATAAGAAATAAATAATTTTCATAGCCCGATTAATTATCAGACGCGAATTAACAAAAAAAAATTAACAATTTGACGATCGCGATACAATCTAGTATAAACCGCCATTTTTCATGTCAACTTTAAATTCTACTATATATCATTGTAAAATTCCTTTAAGTGCACCATTGCAAATATCTAATCCTAGTATTTTTTTTCTGTAACGCAGTCTTAAAAAGTTATTTTAAACATAATAATAATATAATAATATAAGAATGATCATGATGCAGATGATAATGACGATAATATTAATAATGATGATGATTATGACGACAATAATAAAAATAATGATAATAATAGTAATAATAGTACTAGTAGTAGTAGTAGTAGTAGTAGTAGTAGTAGTAGTAGTAGTAGTAGTAGTAGTAGTAGTAGTAGTAGTAGTACTAATAGTAACAATAATAATAGTAATAATAATAAGAGAAAAAAGAAAAGAAGAAAAAAAGCAGATAAAAAAAGAAGAAGGAGAATCTTGATAAGTAATAATAGCTACTAATTATAGTAATATAGTAGTAGTAGCAGCAGTAGTAATAATAATAACAGTAGCAGTAGTAGTAATAATAGTAATAGTAATAATAATGAAAAAAAAGAGTAACATAGTTCAACATATTCAGCACCATTAAAGTGTATCGAATTTAAAGTTACACTTCGTAAAGATACGCAACAAAGTATGGTGCGCAAAGGTACACAAGGTTAATGTATCACTCGATAAACCACAATATGTAAAAACGAATATGTGATGTTCTCCTAGCTACAGTGCACGTATACCTAATCACGTTTGAATAGTTCGAAAATGTTTAAAACGAAACTTTATATAACACACCGACAGTAACAAAATTTAAAATTTTTAAAATATCATTCAAGTCAAATAATGTTCATATGTAACGTAAAAACATTTCCAAATTACAAGCGTATCACTTCCTTATATCTTAATACATCGTTGATCTAACTATAAGACACTTGTTAAACAAAGAGCACATAATTATCACGGATATCGTGATTATTGTATCCCTATAATTCCAATTCTTCGAGATACCTATCGTAAAACATTTTTTTTTGTGTTTCTGTACTATTTATAATCTTACTTTCTATATATATTTTTCTGATAGTCGAAAGCTTATCGAAAGGCAATTTAATATTTCAATCATTGGCAGATACTTATAATTATAAATAGTGCGTAGGTATGTGCGACATAATCCATAGTTTTAACAAAACTCTTTTCGTGTTTTCCCTCTTTTGTATGTACACACAAAATAATTTCGAATACTAAAATCGTTGCGAAAGTTATATGTTACTTCTAAGTTGCTTAAATTTTTCTTTACATACTAAATTATGTAACACAAAATTACATTCGTAGTTCATAACCAACGTTAAAAATTATAAACTCTTCAGAAACATGCCATTCGTATAACAAAGGAGGAAGAAAAGAAAAGAAAAGATAGGAAAAATCATTTTCTGAAGGAACGCTTCATGTTTTTCTGGTTGATTTCTTATCATTACCAAGCATGAAAATATCACACTGAAGAGTCGGTCAATCTAAAAGAATTGTTTGATAAAATGTTTTGTCAAAAAAAGAAAAAAAAAAGAAAAAAATAAAAATAAAAATAAAAATCCAAATCTAGCGTGTACTCTATATCTCTAAACATAATCATAGACAGTTTAATGTCAGTTTTCAAAAGAAAGCATCTTCATACTCCGGTATCTTCGGACTTTTTTACTTCCGCATGGCACATGTTCACCGGTTGATACTCTTGAGAAACAGTGTTACTGGTGTTATCGAAACTGTCATTATGGAAATTTTTCAAATGTCTGATTAGACTGCAACGTTGTGTAAACATACGTTGGCAAACAAAACAACGAAATTTTCTTTTGACACCACACGCGTATTGGATGTGGCGATCGAGATTTCCTTTGGTAGCGTAGGACCTCTTGCAACGTGCACACTTCCATTTGCCCGTGGTATTCCTGTTTTTACCACAAACTGTCCGACGATGGCGATTCAGGGTGAACACGTGAGTGTATCCTTTCCCACAGTTCGAACACATGAAAGGTTTATCCGTTTCTGGCATCCATTGTTGAGAACTCCGATATCCAATCTCCTCAAAGAGGAGATTCTGATACCCAGGGCTCACACCTGGACTGAATGGATCCGCGTTGTTCTGGACATCGATTAGCGGCAGACACTTTAGGTACATTTGGTCATCCGGTTTGCTGTCTAACAAAAAAAAAAAAGTAAACACATGTTAAGGAGGGAAGAAACATAAAAGTTTCAAGAATAGAAGAAAGTTTATTGAACCGAATAGTCGACAGAAAAAGAAGAATTTATCGAAAGAAACAACACGCGATGCGAAGTTTATAAAAAATTATAGATTACTGCAAGTATGACAGTCATATTGTGGAATCATCTATGTCATGACCTACGTACATACATCACGGCGAAGAGATGAAAAAACTATCAACGATATCCAGAATCAATTAAATAACCGGACGGTCGAACATTTCCTAAAACCGAAAACACGTATCCTGCGTTCTGTTGAACTGTAAAATAATTGTTTATGACCAAGAACAAATGATCCTAGTGGTTGCTATTAGAAGTAGGATTATCGCAGGATATCTATTCTCGGTCTACGTAGGTTATGACTTTCCACATTGTGGCTGTCACAATCGCGATGAAAAGAATATTCGTATTATAGAAAGTAAAAGAAAATTAACCAAGAAATGGTCTTTTTCCCTAGATGCTCTTTTTCCTTCTCTCTCTCTCTCTCTCTCTCTCTCTCTCTCTCATCTTTCTCTATTACTTTCAAACTCGTTACACTTTCACTTACACTCTCACTTACACTTTCGCACTCATTCTTACTTCTATTCGAAGAGCAATTACGAGAAGGAAAGAAAAGAAAAAAAAGACCAATAACAATTTTGCTTATTCTTTTCGCACATACAAATCAAACAATCAGAAACAATGGTAATGATCAAAGAGATTGTTCAGTAATAATTATTGTATACGTACTTGTACAATGAAATTATATGCAAGACAAGCGTCTTCGGAGTCGTCATTGATTAGGACAAGAAAATATTGTGATAAAAAGATTTCTATTTCTTTTGTTATTACATCGAGAAAAGAATTGTTGAACAATATAAACTCGAAAGCATTCTGTAAACTTAGAAAGCGAACGCTAACTTTGCAACCAAGAACATAAAAATTAATGTGCGTGTACGTATGCGTTGTTACATCATCTTCCAGTGGGAGACAAACGATCGTTGAGCTATGTATGGACAATGTAACGCTATTTCACGAAATCTGAGGTTACCTGCCTCAAATCTGAAATTACTACACAACAAAGCCAATGCTTGTCGATCTTTTTTATCAAGATCGAGGATGCTTCGTTATACATTTCGCGTGGACGTCGAAACAAACAGGTAGCACTGGACGTACATACGTAGACTATGATTACTTCGCGTAATTCTTATTACGAAACAACTATCGGCTAAGCCTTGCCGTCAGTGTCCGTACATAGCTTTACGGAAGGTGCTTGAAGATTTCGTCGGAAAATTTTATTATTATGTTTATTATTTCTGCTAGACACTCGATGACACATTAAACTACTATCGACGTTCTAGAAGACGAGTTTAAAATGGACTTTAATAATAGATCGTTAAAAACAAATCACACCGACTATGTTAAACGCGTTCAGCCGAAATCTTTTCAGAAGAATTTGAACGATTAAACTTCGTGTAGTTTGCGGGTATTTATCGCGTGTTTCGATCATTTTTGGCGAAGTATCTTCGGTTTCAAGGATGCAGGCTGGTCACTTGCTGTGGTCGTTTCTTCAATGGTGTAACGTTATCAGAGCAGGCTTGGAATCAATCTTCGAACGTGGTGTCGGGTAATAACGCAATCTTCTTGACGTGAAGGAGATTTTTCGGTGAAGGATCAAAAATTCTTCGGAACGTAGGATTATTTCGAAAAACAGCCTCGAAATCGTCTAGCTAGATTTTGTTCGTATAAATAATTACGCGATTCAACTTCCCCAACTTCAAAGAAGTTCGTGACTGAGACTTGCAAATCCTTTACAGTAGCGCTTGGTAGCGAGTCATCGAAGAATGAGTCAGCTTCGCAAGACCTAGAAGAACATCAACAGTAGAAAATCATGTTAATCGCGAGCCAGAAATATCGAAACTATCGGCGCGATACCGATGAACCACAAGGCCTTTCCATTTGATTTCTGATCTGGGAGAGTCGATCGATCGATCGATCCTCCCAAAGATAGTGTTTTCCCATCTCCTGGCCGTCGACGCCCTGTTATAAAAAAAATTTTACAAGTCAGAGCTAAAGGATATAAAAGAAAACATACTCGGACGAACAACTCGGAATATGGACAAGGCAAAGCACAAAGAGCAACCTATGTAATGTACCTTCGGAAGGATTCGGATGGGAGCGAAAAAGAGAAAATTATCTGAATGCAAAAAAAAAATACGAACAAGAAACAGATAAAATGGACAGAAAGGCGCGAAACTCTGTTATTCGCGGTGACACTCTCGTCGACTGTAAACGAGATTGCCATTTAAAGCTAGAATCGGAAGTTGAAACTGTTCTACATGAGCAGTTTCCACTTGAGATTTTCCATCCCCTTGGACAACATCGATCTTATGAATCGCGATCACATGACGTTGCAGGCTCGTCTTTTGAGTGAAACTGTAGCCGCAGTAGAAACAGGGAAACTGGCGTTTTCCTCCGCACTCCCTATTTATGTGCCTCCTCAAGTTACAGAGCATCGTGTATCCTCGGCCGCATTGTTGACACGTGAACCGAGGCCTTGCTGTTAAATGAAAAAGAAAAACACTACTGTCAGAAAATTTCATCAAACGGAAGCAAATTGAACAATTGGTATATCAAGAAACTATTGATTTTCTGATACACACACACACACACACACACACACACACACACACACACACACACACACACACACACACACACACACACACACACACACACACACACACACACACGTATATATATTATATATATATGGAGGTTTCTAATCGACGAGATAAACATGTCACAAATGCTCTGTCTTCGCATGAATTCCCAATCATCGGTAAAGCGGAGCAAATTAATTATCAGTCTCTCCCTCCTTTTCTCTCTCTCTCTCTTTCTCTCTCTCTCAAGAAAAAAAATAGGAAAAAGAAAGTTCTTCCTGTATGATTTGATCATTTGGAAAGTGTTTCTCTATGAATAAGAGGAACCCGGTGAAACTGGGATTAACTTTCATTGGTGCATTACGTCCAGTAAAACTGTACCGAAACTGAAAAATTGTGAGAACGACAAAATGATGGTGCGTGTTCTTCTAAAAATGATTCTCTGCTTGTAACTCTGTTTGCGTTTAAATTAACGATTAACATTACAGTTGTCACTTTTACTACGTGTCAATGAATCAACGACCAAAACGAACACGACAGTGTTAATCGTTTGAATAATCGTTTATTTAATTCTACATGCCCGCCACTGGAACATTAAGAAAACACGAAACGTGTCTTCGATGTTCGATGTTTTCTGTACAGTTCTTCGGGCAAACGAATCAACTGAATCTTCCTCAATTTTCAAAGTAGTTTTTCTTCCGTGTACTCCCTTCACTGTTTTCTCTTCGCTGATGATCTTCCAGTTGGCGGAGTATTAGTAACAATGAATCAATCACGGAGATCTTTAAAAACCTTTGACATTTTGTCAAAATGTTTGAATTTTAGGAAATGATCCCCGAGGTTCGATTCGATCGTAACGGGTGACACGAATGAAAACAACGCGTCGTGACAGATAAAGATGCAGCTTCCCGTAGGTTTTCATTTTCTTCAACAATTTATTACTATTTCTACCGTTTTACATGAACGAAAATTTTCGACCTAATTGCGTGTCTTGTATCAAAAGGTATCTTTCTAACGGACAAAAACATCGAAAAATACGCGGGATTCAGCTGTACGCGGATCTCATCCACGTCTTTCGCGGCGGTACAAAGATGTTATGCGCGTTTAGCATGTGTTGCCTTAGCTTTCCGTTCTGCGTGTATCTCGCCGGGCATAGATTGCACGCAAAATGCTTCTGGCCACCGCACTCGAATCGCAAGTGTTTCACCAGATTGTGCCTCATTTGATACGATCTGCCGCATTGATGACAGGTGAACGATTCCACACTTCTGAAGCATCCGTTTCTGGATCCCCATGCGACAATTTGCGGTTCTGTAAAATAATGAAAACGATACATAAAGTAGACTCTACCAGTGAAGAGTTATCAACGTAAGCTGCTTTACAATAATGCAGCTATCACTTTCCTCTGTCTCCATCGTCTCGTTCTCACTAGAAACAGTCCTCTCGCTTAATAGTTAAAGAAAATCAGACCGTCTCATACGCAATATTTATTTTGGTTTATTTCGTTTATATCACTTATATAAATAACGCTCTTACAGTGATTTATCGTATTACTTTTGATTGTTCACCACGTCCTATCGCTATAATTTGATAAATACCTCCTTATACGTTCATTCTGAAAACAAAAAGGCGAACGCTCGTCGTGCAAAGGATTGGAATGCTATAATAATTGGAAACTGTTGACCAGAACAGCGATTCGACAACAAAACTTTAAACAAGCTGAAATATCGAAAAATTACAGCCGCGTTCGAAAAATGATTCAAATCAATTCGATTTGATTCGATATCTGCATTTGGATACGTTTGTTTCGTTCTGTTGCACTTTCATCGCTAAGCAAAGATTCGCTTAGGAATGGAAAACTTTGGTGGGAGATAAATGTTGTGCTTTTGCAACAGGTGCCGACGCAGACTAATGTTCTGTGTGTATTTTGCCGGACAAACATGACACATGAAGTTTCTCCGTCCGCCGCATTCAAATTTTATGTGAGTAGTTAAGCTTTTCTTCATTTTATATGCTCTTCCGCACCGTGGACACTTAAATGGTATCTGTGCCGCGCTTACGGATCTCGTACGTGCGATGATACTCTCAAATCCGATTGTCCTTTTGAATCCTAGAAATAAATGGGAGATACTGTTAGAGAAGAATAATCGATATTCAGCCGATTTAATACGATTTACATGGAATAGATATCAAAACGAGAAAACGATTTCACTTTCACACTTAGAAATGCTGGTCAAAAAATTGCTGTGTATCGTAAGAAGGAATTCGGTTAATACTTATAAAAAAAAAAAAAAATTGTTTAAGCGATAACAATAGTACGATAGTAATGAAAGAAATTGATTTTTAACGAATGTAGGAAATGCACTCGTTTATTCGATTTGCATAAATACTTTAAAAAAAAAGCACGACAACAAAATTGGTTCTTAAATCGTGCTCTAGTTCTATTATATTTACCTGTCTATATTATTATCTCCCTATTGCTGTTCCTACTATTAGAAGATAACTTTAGTTGATCGCAATTTTTACAACACTGTAAATTTGGAAATAACAAACGAAATATTAGATAAGAGAAGCCACGAGTGTACTGTATATTCGCAATATTTTGTAAATAAAAGCAAAATCGACGACGTTCAACGCTTCGTTCTAACGTGTCGATCAAAGTTGAGCTTTTGAGAAAAAACTTAATCTTGCCAATAGGGCAAGTGAAGTTGAACTCGACTGAATTACACTCGTTGTTTCGATACTACACTCCAAAATGACGTGCACAACTGATAGCTATGATTCTTTTTTCTTCTTCTTTCTGTTCGGTTGATCTTATCGCTCGATGGATCGCTTGTACACTCGAAAATTCCGTGACGTTTTAACAAAAAATTACCGCCGCATTCCGGAAGAAAGATTCGGCTCGATTTGAAAGAAAGGAACGAGAAACTTCGTGGGATATAAAACTTTGTAAAACATGTCGACGCAGAACCATTGCCATTTTGCAGATGGCAATCTTGCCGAACAAATGTCAGGTGAAATTTTTCTATCCGCCGCGCTCGAATTTCACGTGACTGATTAAACTTCTCTTCATCTTAAACGTTCGCTTGCATCACAGGCACTCGAGAAGACCCTCTGCCGCGTTTTCAGATCTTATACATGCGACATTACTCTCAAATGCTGAAATGTCTACTGCTGAATCCTAAAAATAAACGATATATCCGATTAGAGACCGATCTCACTTTCACATTTCAGGAATGCTTGTTGGAAGATTTCTACGTAAGAAATCGTAGCTTGATTCGTGGCATTCGAAGAAAAGTCGTTTGAACAGCGATACACAGTCGATAACAGTCGTTTCAACAATAACAAGGAAAACTGGTTTTTGTTGAATATAGAGAGTGTACACGTTTATTCGATCCATACAATTACACTTTATCTTTGGAATTGGTTTGGAATTGGTTTTGCAGCACACCTTCTAACAAAAGTGTGACTAAATTAACAAGTCTATTCCTATTACGTTTACGGAGCGTATTACCTTATACTTCGAGTCTATCCCGGATATTATTATCTTCCTATTACTATTCCTATTATTAGAAGGTAATTAAAGTTAACCGCGTTGCTACGATTAATATCATGAACTTGAAGATGATAAATGAAATAATAAATGTTAAAACAAGGAAAGCCAAAAGTGCCGAATATCCACAAAAATCACAATACTTTTTTTTATATTTTCCAAATCTTTAGAGACAAAAACAAAATTAACGACGTTCAATGTTTCGTTCTAACGTGTCGATTGAGGTTGGTCTTTTGAGAGAACTTGGTCTTGCAAATGGGACAACTGAATTTGGGCTCGACGCCGCACTCGTAGTTCCGATGTCTCCAAAGTGACGTGCACAATTGGTAGCTACGACTGCAATTAGGGCAGGTATGCTTTTTCTTCCGTCTTCTTTCCTGTTCGGCCTTTCCCATAACGGTCGACAACAAGTTACACTCGAAGCTTCTGTGACGTTTCAACGAAGCCATTAAAGCAAAGCAACGATTACAATCGGTGCAAAGATACTTTCGTGGACCATATCTGCGCATCTTGTCCTGATCGCCCTTCAGCGTCATGGATCGGAGATGTCTAGTACAGGTGACGGGATTGCTCGGTATTGTCGACATCGTTGGCAATGTCAGCACTGTCCAATTAGACGAGCTGTAATTCTGTGTATCTGAAAACGAACAAACGAAATAAAAGACTTTTAGCATTTCTCTTCTATACGCGGGACTACGGTGAATAACACGCGATTGTAGATCTGCATACGTTCTATCGTCATCGATCTGAGATATCTGAGATCTGAAAATACATTCGTATTTCATGGCGCATGTCGTTCCGTTTCGAATGACAGAAAACGTAAAATACAGAGGATCTTTATTTACAAGATGTTCTGCAATGATGTGTCTACAATGATGTAAATAGACAATAAAACAACGGGGCGCCGTGTTGAAATGCGGTTGGATGCGAAGCAAAAGTTGAAACGGCGGCAAACTTATAAATTTTGCGGGAAATCTTGGTAAGAAGCGAACGTGGTTCCCTGAATATGCACGTTACCCTCGACATCGGCAAGGGCGTTCACCTGTTGCAATCTGTAGCGTGGATTCTGATCGAGAAATAGTCGATGTCTCGCCAGTATGTGCTTAATCAGACTATCCTTATACCGAGTTCTATGCGAACAAAAGGCGCATTTGAACTTTGGATCAATGCCGCACTCGAAATCGTGATGCCTCTTCAAATGATGTTTGTGTTTGTACGTTT